>CM057827.1:6912704-8294872 GCA_030068075.1 Paguma larvata | reverse complement strand
TATTCTGCTGACAGAAAGTCAGTAATTGATGCCAGCCGGAGAAAGCACAACTTCTGCAACTGCTTTAATTCCAGAAAAGTCTTGCCTCTCTTGCAGCACTCACCATAGCCAGGCCTTGCCTCAGAGGGCTGTGTAGCCTCAGCACCGAAACGAAATCTCCAGAATTTGGTGCCCAATAGCTGTTTGTCAGACTGAACTAATTGCATTGAAGTCACCTGATCTCACTCGCCAATGGGAATAATCATACTTACTTCACAGTGTGGTTGTAAAGACTGTTATTTGATCATATTGTTTGGCTCCCCACCCCACCCCCAATCTGTTGGTTTCCTGTTCCCTAAAAGATAAACAGAGTGCAGTTTTTTTGAAGTGAAGTATCAGAGAGGATTTGACTTCACGAGACGGGTGCTATGGAGGGTTACGTCATCTGTTTGAGTTTCGGTTTCTTCACCTGTAGAATTAGGAAAATGGCATCTACTTTAGAGGGCTATTGTCAATGCTACGTGGGAGACATGGAAAGCTCATGGCACAGACGTTGTATGTAGTAAGCATCCCATAAATACTATTATTACTAGGTGCATTGCAGGCACACGACTAAACTCAGTAAATGGTCGATGAGCAAATACATGAGTGTGTGAACATAGTTGTATCAGTTAGGAGCATGTTTGGTTGCATGTGATAGAAGCCCTACTATATGGTGACTAAACCCAATGGGCAGCTGTTTCTCTCATGTAATAAGAAGTCTGGACGTAGGCAACCCAGAGCTGAAACAAGTGTCCAAGGAAGTCACTGGGGACCCAGGCCCCTTCTTAGCACGTAGTCCTCATCCTTGGATTCGCAAGATGCTCTACATCCTGTGTTCATTCCGGAAGAGGTAGGGAAAGGCTTCAGTTGCTGCGGCAGTAAAATGGGAATGGGCTGGCTCTCTTTCCACTGAACAACTCCGTGACTCACCAACCAACTCAGGGTCAAAGTGGCACCACTCGTCTGAGAGCATATGCCGTGTGTGGATAGTTTTTGTGTGTGTGTCCCAGAAATAAGCCATGTGACTCTCAATTCCACTCACACCTATTGCTCAAAGTGATGATTCTGAAAGTATTCGGCAACATGAAGAAACATTTACAAAAATGTTAAGTGAAGAATGGGAGGAGAATCACTTAATTCTACTCCTGAAACTAATATTACACTATATGTTAACTAACTAGAATTTAAATAAAAATTTTGGGGGAAAAAAGCAGAAAATGGGAGGCTATTAACAGTACATGCTGGCATACAAAGTTTTCCTTAAGATATATATTTGAACAAAAGGAAGCCACAAACAACACTTGCAGATGATCTCATTTAAAAAAAATATTAAAAAACTGGGGCACCTGGGTAGCTCAGTCAGTTGAGCATCCGACTTCAGTTCAGGTCATGATCTCACAGTTCGTGAGTTCAAGCCCTGTGTCGGGCTCTGTGCTGACAGCTCAGAGCCTGGAGACTGCTTTGGATTCTGTGTCTCCCTCTCTCTCTGTTCCTCCCCCACTCATGCTCTGTCTCTCTTGGTCTCTCAAATATAGATAAATGTTAAATAAAAATAAAATAAATTAAATTGATAATAAAATAAAAACTGGTTGGAGTGAGATAATGGAGACTTTCACTGTTAGCACTAGACACTTCTATTTTTTTACTTTTTATAGCATATATATATATTCATATATTAGTTGTCCACTAAAATTAGTCTACGTTAATTATTATACCTATGGAATCATGTAATTATATAAAATTATGTACGCACAGAGTAAAACTTGAAAAGGATTCTAGACAAATGAAAACAGCAGATGTTTCAGGCTGGTAAAATTATAGAAAACTTCCTATTCATGTTAATATTATGTTACATGTGTAATCAACATTATTTCCTCCCACAAGTTGTTCACATGAGGCACAGGTAGATTTCTATAACAACCCAAGTGGGGCATTTTTAAAAAGGTAACCGTGGCTTTTGCTGATTAAGAGACTAGACCAGTGCAGAGCCTCAGTTGGGACCAGTTTGGCAGAGATTATCTGCAATGGTGAAACCAAATTATTTTAGCTGATCGTGGTGATGAAAGCTCTCTCTAGTTTTTTTTTTTTTTTTCTTTTACCTACAGCACCAAGAACCAAAAACCAAAGAACAAGAACTAGGATGATCAGGACTTCGCCTTCCCTGAGATCCTGACCACAAGCAGCTCAGAGTGTTCTGTGCTTAAATAGCATAGCCGGGCAAATCATCACTTCCCAGGTGAGGAGGCTGGCCTAAGGAGGGCAGGGCCCCCGGACCAGTTACTTAGCACGGCCCTGCAATACTGACACACGATTTCCAAATGGGTGGACATTACTTGGATCATTAACCTTGACTCCCATATAAACCCAGCCACTCAAAGAAGCTCAAAGCAATTTTTGGGAAGATTCCAAGTTGGACACAGAAATGTTGGTCAGGAGGTCCTTGGGGGAACAGGCAGTCCCTGCTGGCACAATTAGCAACCACTTATTGACTCATTAAGTGCCAAGCACTGGGCTATCCGCTTTACATGCCTGATCTCAGCTCATCCTGTCTGTGACCTTGTAAAGTAGATATTACACACACACACACACACACACACACACACACACACTCCCCATTTTACAGAAAGTCTAAATGACTTACTTGTTCAAGACCACAGAGCCCATCAAATAAGAGAGCTGAAATTCAAAACCACCAATTTTGATGATTCCAAAATCCATACTTTTCACCTGCGTTCGGTATTTTTCCCATACATTTCCATTTGACAGTTTTGGTCCTTTGGAACAGAGAAATGCAGATTTGGGGAGCTTTTCTTTGGTATTGGGGAAAACAACCCAAAAGCTCTCTGAACACTCTTGATGCTGTAAACAGATCCTATGGGAAAGTAACCAGCTTAATTCTACCCGAGTGTGCACAACATGGCCTTTAGGCAGTTGGGTGTGCTCCACCCCTCCCCCCCCCAAGCAATTTATCACCCGAGCCACAGTAGCCTGTAATGTATGGCTTTAATATATTACCAAGGGAAAATGTTCTAATGATTTAGTGGGGTACACATCATTGGTATTATGAGGCAGCATTAATCAAAGTATGGACTTGGCTTCTGAAAACCATTAGGTAAATCCCAAGCTTTACGTTTAATGTATTCACCTTGGACTACAGTCTGGAAGGAATGAAAAGATCTCATTTGCTTTCAAGCTGCTCTCCCATTAGTAAAACTAATGTGTGTGTGTGTGTGTGTGTGTGTGTGTACACGTTACTTGAAATGTTTAAAGTGCATTTTAAGATGAACGACTGTTCAAAGGTCTCTTTATCATGTGTCTCTCTGAAGGAAGAAAGGCCAGTCCCGTAGCGGTACCTTCTGAGGAGGAAGGCTTGCCCTGGATTTCTAGTTTAGTTGCCAACCACAAGAACTAAAATATAAAACCAGAAATCATTCACTTTTTAAAAATAGTTTGACATCACTTGTTGGAGGGATAGTTTATGAACACAAAGATGCTGAAAAGTGAACTGTGATGAAGGAAGTTGTAGAGTGGGGACCCATGGACACCAGATTGAGAACAGGATCGAGGGTGTATGCTCTGTTTCTTCTCTGTGACGCTGTCTCCTTATTGACTATCCTGTCTCACACACACACACACACACACACACACAGAGAGTCTGGTTTTTCTGGAATGGAAAGAGCAGCCTGGCAGAGTTGTCAGTGCTGAAACGCAAGAGAAGAGGCCCCAGTGTAAAAACCAAATGCTGGCGCTCATTTTCTGAATTTTCTCTTCTCACACGTACCAACCGGCTCTGGTCCAACGTAAGAATACATTTCTTTGCAACTTGAAATACGCTTTTGCCAGCAAAAATTGACCAAGCAAAATACAAGATATTCCCGAGAGCCGAGCTCTCCCTTCTAGATTTACTCGGGGGACCTAGCGTTCCCCGTGCTGGGGAAGACAAGAAGCAAGACCTTCGGAGCTCAAAAAGCCAGTATTGCCCAATTTCATTCGTGCTGCTGAGCGCCTGTGTGAATCTAAGCAAGCCATCGCACCCTGCGCCCTGGGACAGATACGGCGATGCGGGCAGTGGGTGGCCGAGTAGGGGAAGTTGATGAGGGAGACTGTGGACGATATCCTTTCGAAGGAAATACCTTTCAAAGGCGAAGAAAAAAGCAAGAAAAGAGGTCAGCTGTGATGGTAGCTTGGGTGGCATTTAAATCTGATCGTGAAGGCTGCCTGTTCTCATGAAGCTAAGTGGATGAGCAGACATTAATCAAATAAAAACATAAATAAAATGTTAATTGTCAGATAGCCTGCAGCCTTCGTACTAATCACCATTTCCTTCAAAAGACTCCCTAGACGGCACTGGGAGATGACACTTCTCCAGAGCTTTGCAGAGTTTTGTGAGTCTCCTTCCTCCTCCTGCACAAACACCCTTATCTTTATTTACAATTTATTCTACCAGTTTGCATTCTTCAAGACCAGATGCTCCACCTGACCTCAGATAGCTCCACTCACCAGGAGGAGAGTGGCGCTATTACGAACTGATTGTCCTGTCGTGCGCTAAGGAAACCCACTTCAGAAACAGGTTAGTAAGTGGATATTTTAGAATTTAACACATCATTAAAAAAAAAAAACAAACTACAAGTGATCTCAGAAAGTGTTGGTGCCTGTCCACAACGAGACCTTATTAAAATGGCTGTGTGCCTACCATCAATAGCTCTACACATCATGTCTCTCCTACTGTATAAAAATAGTCCTCTTAGCTTGAGGCCTACACTCCTACCCACAGGTAAGGAAACACACCCGCATCCCGGACAAAGCGACATTTGACATACAGTCTGTGAAACTTGAAGAATCTGCTCATTTCCCCTTCATTTTCATGTACACTAAATTCTCTAATGGTATTTTCAGCGGCTCTAGAAATCATTCGTGTGATTGTTTATTGACCCAAATGCCCTTCGGGAGCAGAAAACATCTACGTCAGATGGGGGAAGAGGCATGTCAAACATTTACTTTCACAAAGCAATTTCCCAATCCTCCCTGGTTTGTTGATTGAGCAGAAATGATTTGTAGGTGGTAAGTCAGAAAAAAAAATCTATATTCTTTTAAAAAAAATGTCACTATTTATTTTTGAAAAAGTGAGAGAGTGCATGTGTGTGAGTGGGGGAGGGGCAGAGAGCGAGGGAGACAGGATCTGAAATGGGCTTTGCTTGGACAGCAGAGTCTGATGCAGGGCTCTAACTCACTAACTGTGAGATCATGACCTGGGCTGAAGTTGGGCGCTTAACCAACTGAGCCACCCAGGCGCCCCAGAAAAAAAAACCACCTATATTCTTGTTGGAAGCCCCATACAAGCCCACTGTCTGAGGCTAATATTCTCTTGCCTCCTGGATAAAATCTTAAGTGGGCCCATAGGCTTATCTACTCACTCTTTGATGATAACTAATATAATCACATTGTTACTTAATAAATTCTCATGAATTCTCAGATGATAGTAAAATCATGAGTAACACCGGCAGGCCCCACAGCTATCCGCTCATTCCTAGTTAAGAAAAAGTCCTCTGATCACGTATGGTCACAAAGAAATCACAAAAAGGGAAATGCTCCATCTTACCTTGAGAATTCTGAGCTACTTTTAGAGTTGAAACCTCTTCCCTCTCACAGATCACGGCTCTGCGGTAGGTAGACCTGGAGTGGGAAGACTCTTCTGTTTCTTGGCTTCTATTTCTGCGCTCCCCAACTCACTAGCTTCCCCTGCTGAAAGTTGGAAGGCGGGGAGGGTAAGAGGAGAGAAGCATAAAAGATCTTACTTGACTGACACCAGTCTCACCTGGGGTTAGTGTCCTGTGGCTAGACTGTAGCTTTCTTAAGCTGCTGCTCCCTAAATTGGATGAATGAATGGTGAAAGCTGACCACCCTGCTTGTGGTGCATTTCTGGGTTCTTCAGAGCTCACAGTGGCAACATTAGACTAAAACTCTCTTCACGTATGACATGCATTTCCTTCTGGCTGGTTGTTTTATTTCTTCCCTTAGGCCCAGGGAATTTAGGGGCCAACCCCCACTGGACGTCACATCGCCCCTCTAGGTAGCCCTCTTGGAGGGAATGTAAAATGTTTTCAGCAGGGCTTTCTCCCAACTGCCCGCCTCGGATCCAAGAAAGAACACTCTCAGATCCTTGCACCATCCCCTCCCCCCTTGGTGAGCTGTATACGGAGTTTCCAGAAATGACGAGCAGAAATGATTTGTAGGTGGTAAATCAGAAAAAAAAAAATCTATATTCTTTAAAAACAATTTTTGTTAATATTTATTTATTTTTTAAAAAGTGAGAGAGTGCATGTGTGTGAGTGGGGGAGGGGCAGAGAGCGAGGGAGACAGGATCTGAAGTGGGCCCTGCATGGACAGGAGAGAGTCTGATGCAAGGGCTCTAACTCACTAACTGTGAGATCATGACCTCCCTCTCTCTCCTTGCTGCCTCAGGGTAAATGCCATGACTTCTCACCTTGAGATTCCTAAAACGACAGTTCAGTGGGCTCCCTCAAACTCTCAGGACACAAGAAGATCTCCCCTTGCAGCTTTTTGCACTGGGTGGGACCCACCAAACTACCACCATCCCAAAACAATCCTAAGAAATTGTCTCTGAAATCCAGCATCAGCCTTTTACATGAGGTAGTTGGTGGGCTCTTGGTGATCACTACCCTCTCTGCAGGTGCTCTGTTAGGAGGCTAGCATCTCTTTAGAATGGCGGCATACATACCAACCGAGTTTCTAGCCTGAGACTGGGAAAGAGAGTTCCTTTTATCTACTTGAGACAGAAGGATTGATTCCCTTCACAGTAAGCAACTCAGCCCTCCTAGACATTGTCAGTGTAGCTGCCCTACCAAACCTGAGTCCCAGAATGCCTCGTTACACTGCCTGCACCCTGTGTGTTGAGGGTTGGGAACCATGTGGACCAATGGGAAACATGGTAAAATCACAGTGTAACCCATTTTCTTTGGGATCGCGATTCACTTTCTTGGCCTTTCTCAAACAGACTTCAAAAGATACCCATGGATTATCTTGAGGGGTTCACAAACGAACATTCACACAAGCAGAGTGCCTATCCATGGGGCTCACCCATGAAACAGACACACAAAGAGGCTATGCTGCTGGTCCTCTCTTGGGCTTCCTCCAGTCGGTTTAATGACTTTTATTTTGGTAGTACTACTCTGTACCAATTAAAAGTCCCAGCCAATATCCCGGGCCAATTTTGGTCACTGAGCACCAGTCATTACAGTTTAACTTTTATGGAAAGAAGACCTCTGAGGCCAGGTGAGCTTTAATTGCCCCTCTTTTGTTAGTTCGGAGCTTCATGTTATGCCAAGAAAGCATTAGCCTCATACCTTGTTTATACTAGAGAAGAATGAATGGAACAAAATTGCTCCTTTCCCCCCATTGCTAAATCACCCTTTTCTTAATAGGTCAAAGCTAACTTCTTATAAAACCTTAACAATGAAACATCACGCTTGAAGGAAAGTCTCAGGTTCTTGGCACCGAGCACTGCCAGCACTTCACGGTTAGATTTTCCCCTCTCGGCTAGCTGTTCTCCATCCAGCAGGAATGCTTTCTGGTTTTTATAGCCAAACGGGATGAGAGAAGCAAAGGAGCAGGAGGTATTCGTGTAGTCATGTTACATTAACCTTCTCTCACACGCGGTTCTATTAGAGTCTTCCTTCTTACTTACAGAACACCGTTGTGTATACATTAGGGTTTCAGTCCTCTAAAGCAGGCCTGCCCGCGAGAAATAGCAGATTCAAGGACCGATGTCTCTATGGGAAGAGAAATAACATGTCAATTGTGTTTATTTGTTGGGTTCCATGATTTATGCTTTCTCATGTGAGGATGGAGCAGCGGGGGAGGAGGACACGTGACGTTGTTTAGATAATCCCCGAAGAAAGTTGGAGTTCCTCCTTCAGGAAAAGGGTTGCCTTTCATTTAACATATAAATGATACTGACAGCTCGTGGGGAAGAGAAAGATTTCTTACGTTCTAAGAAATGAATTCAAGATGCACCTAATTTCGTCTCCGGAGTGGGAGGATATTTAGCATTCTAAGGGAGAAAGAAAAAAAAAATGTGGGAATGGGGAGAAATTAAGGAAGAATCCCATAACAACAGGGAATTTAGGGACCCTTTCATGAAACTTTATGTCCATACAGATGTGAAAAGGACCAGTGTAATTTGAGATTAAAATACATGTTTAAACTTCTTTAGTTGCCCCAAACACATTTCAACCTCACTTTGCTTCTTTTCCTAATTAATTCTCCATCCTATCAGGATGATTAAGTCAAGTAAAACAATAATGCTGTGTGAAAACTTTAGAAGACTCTAACATGAAAAAGAAAATATGTTGATAAAGTTTCTAAATAGATATTCTTTTTCATCTAGTTGGTCTTTTTTTCTTAATGCTTGTTTATTTATTTTTGAGAGAGGAAGAGAGAGAGAAAGGAAGACAAAGAATCCCAAGCAGGCTCCCCCCTGTCGGTGCATAGCCCTACACGGGGCTTGAACTGTGAGATCATGACCTGATGCTCCACCGACCAAGAGTTGGTGGCTCAACCTGAGCCACCCAGGTGTCCCCCTAGTTGTTCTTCCATTGGAGATATAGGTGACAAAGAAGTGCTAATTTGAGCTCTGCTCGTATAATCCATAATTTCGCAAGGCTCCAAATCGGTGCATATGATTATCATGAATAAATAGCAAAAAACTTTTGTGTATTAAAGGACTATGGTCTTATGGTAGGTGTTACAGGCATTTGTTCCTTACAGTCCTCATCGCTGCTTTGCAGGAAATTGCATTCTAGGAGAGAAAATCCAGATGTGAACGTGTAGCAAGAAAAGGAGAACCAGCCAAAACCAAAACTACGGTTTACTGACTGCGCTTTAGAAAAGAAGCATCACAACACCTATACATACACTTCTCATCACTGATCAGTGTTACTGCAACGACGTAGGCAGTGAACATGAAGATACAGCAACGTACCTTCCAGAAGCCTATTAGGGGACAACTTATGCCATCTTAGTACTTACAGAATGGGAACCACATCCTGTTGTCCCCATAGACGCCCTCCTGTGGGTGGTCTCCCTGTTCTAAACCCAAGTCCTCGAAGGCAGTCACAGAATGAGGCTACCGATTCATGGTGAAGCACACGTCCCTTTTCTTATTGGGAAGTTTAAAGTCCCTGAACCCGACGTATGTTCATCTTACAAGCAAGAGCTTTGTTTACAGCATTTAATAGCAAAGGGGTCTTAGGTTAATGCCAAGAACCAGATTATTACCTCTTAAAAACTTATCCTCCCAAAGGAGAAAGGCTCTTATTAAGAGGGGAAGATTTCAAAGTTGCTTTCGAACTGTACCTCTGGGTGTTATTTTTCAGGCATCATAAAGCATTTGGATTCAGCTGCTTTTTGATCCAAGTAAAACACTTCTGAAGATAAGTGAGGTTTGTTTCCTCAGTTAAGGATATCTTTAAGTGACAGATGCCGGACAAGAAAAGGCCTTTTTCAGGAGCATATAAACTGGAACGAGGACAAACAAATTTCAAGACTGTTGAGAGATTGAGAAACCTAACAGGACACCTCACATTTAACACATTCTCAACGGACTTCAGACTTCCTGGCGGTTCCTGAACTATTTCCCATGAAGCAAGGCATCATATATCAGTGTCAAAACACACTCTGGCTGATGCTTTCCATAGCACTCGGACAAGTCCTCAACAACTCGAGATACGTGAGAACCAGCCTGCGGAAGGGGAGGCAATTTTTACTTGTGTGAATGACCTCACCATTGCCAGTTGGGCATATGCATTCATTCCCTTGTTCATTCAAGAGGCATTTCAGGTCTCTGTCCTGTAGTAATGGTTCCCAATCCTGGTTAATCATCACAATCACTTGGACTTTTCCACCGGCTATTGATTCAGTGAGTGTGGAGAGGGCCTGTGTGTCGTAGTTTTTAAATGGTCCAAAGCCAGATTTAGAATGACTCTTTCAGTATTTTAGGATATCATTGGTGAGAGGAGGCTTACATGCAGTGGGAGATCATCTTTCTTTTCCAAATTCTCGAGCCACCCCTTCATCCCAATATCCTCCTCTGTTCCTTTCTCCTTACTGAGTCCTAGGGCCTTTCAGTGCTAGGGCCGGTGGTGGAAAGATCAATGACAGAAGAAAGAGAAGGAAGAAGAAGGCTAAAAAAGGAAGGTGTGGCTACCTTTCCTTCACCACTTTACTGCGTCTCCTATTCCAGCTTCCAGTAATGTTAAAGTATCTCGTAACAGACTAACCCTCTGACCAGTGACAATAATAAAATCTGGCCAAAATACAAAAATTTCCAATCATTGGAAGGCACTGGAGAGTGATCATGAGCAGGCAGGAGCTGGAGAACATTCGTACCTTGAAAGAAAGAAAACACACTTGTTGAGATCCACACTTATCTGGCCACTTCCCAGGGCCCATGACCATGGAGGATACACTCAAGCAAAAGGGGCAGTCTGACTGGGCTTGAAAGTCAGAATCAAAGTTCAGGGCTCTCAGAAAAGCTGCAAATAGAACTGGGAAGAATCCATAAAGAAGGGAGTAGATGTGGAAGAGCCTCAATGTTTGCATATAAACTCTCGAACCCTTAGCTGACTCCCAAAGTGCACGTGTTTTGGGTGAAAATCCAAGGAACACAGTGGAAAGCAACAGCTGGAATCCAGAAAGAGCTGGGTAGAGATGTCAACGGTTGCCCGATCCTGGAAAGACAGTTTAGGATTCATGCACCTTCAACTTAGAGGGGCTTGGTAAACAATTTGAGCATTCTCCTGAAAACCTCAAAGGGTCATTGCTTAAGAATAAGGACCCCATCCAAAGGTTAAGGGCTATGCTTATTAATGCTAACCCTATCAAGATTCAAATAGATCCTTATGGATTCCTGCCTAAATTGCCCAAGACTTACTTACTCAACACTGAAGAGATCTCAAGTTCAATCCTTTTTTGTTTTTTTTTTAGAACATGGGCTACTTCTACTTGTATCAGTCCTTGTAATGCTCACGTTGCTAAGAGATAAACCTAATGGGAAATGATTTGAGACCTCATATCAGTTAATACAATTATGATTCTTAAATTTCTTATATTCTTACCAAATACCATCTTGTCCTCATTCCCTCCATGAGTGAATATTTTATGGCAGTGGATTTATAGGTAGCCTTCTTTAGTAACCAGGAGTTAAGGAGAATTGGTACTTGCTTGCTTCATGTACAAAAATCATGGGACTTGACGACATAGAGAATTATGCTCATGTTTTTCTCAATGTCCAAATAAATGATCTTAATGATTAGAGTTTTCCATGAGAATCCACTCTAATACATCTGGTAGATATTAATTGCTGTATCTCCTGATCTAAGTTGTTCACAGGAGGACTTCAAATATCTCTTAATAAAACCAGCAGAAAAGAGACACAGTGTATCTAGAGAAAAGTTACAACAAGGCATAATTTTGGTTTAAATAACTGGAAATTTGTAACTACATAATTACACAATAATTACAAAATTTGAAACAAAATGATTTTGGTCACGATCCGGTCATAGGTAGACACTCTCTGTCGTCCAAAATAAAACCTATTCCCTTATATTCAAGGCCCTAACTCAAAGACAACTGAGAGAGTGTTCAGGATTGCCCTTAGAAGAACTTACTAAGACACGAGTCCAGAAGCATTCCCAAGGGATGCTAAGGTAGAACTCTATACTTTGCATATCCCTAACTGTGCCCCTTCCTCTCTGATTGTTCAGGAAAGACAAAACTGTTTGATAGGGAGTGTTAATTGGGCAGAAGTTCACACCAGAAGTTTATTCCCTATTGAACAAATCTCTTGATCTGGTAGCTACAATATACCCACCCTGCCTGCATATGGAGGCAGCAGCGGCTAACTGACCAAAGCTACACTAGGCTGATGAATGCTGACTTCTACACAAACTCCACATTCCACATGCCAAGCAATCCCTGATCCTTCTAGGCAACACTCGGCTTTTCTCTGTCAGTTAATTATGTCATACTGATTATGAAATCCTTCTATTACCCATTTTGCATATCTCAATTTAACACCATTCACATTTTAATCCCACCGCTTACTACTCCTTCTATATGAAGAGGAATCCATGACTTTTAATGGTACCTTTGGCATAAAGAATGCCTAGGTCCTATTAAAGCTAAACACATGCCTACCCTATTACCCAGAAACACACCCAAAAGAAATTAGTGCATCTGTCCACCAAAATAAATATACAACAGTATTAAGAGAAGCTTTATTCATAGCAAAGAGTAGCCACAACCCAGATGTCTATCAACAGTAGAATGAATAGATAGATTGTGGAATATTTATACGATGGAATGCCATATGGCAATAAAAAATTAAACCAACTATTGATACATGCAAAAACATGTATGGATATCATAGACATTATATTGCACACAAGAAGCCAAAAGGAAATTAGTATATATCATATGACTCTGCTTATATTCAAAAATAAGCAAAACTAACTCATAGTGATAAAAGTCAGAATGGTGGGGGCGCCTGGGTGGCTTAACTGGTTAAGCGTCGGACTCTTGATTTCAGCTCAGGTCATGATCTAACGGTGTGGGGTTCGAGCCCCATGCTGAGCCCTGCGCTGAGAGCACAGAGCCTGCTTGGGATTTCTCTCTCTCTCTCTCTCTCTCTCTGCCCCTCCCCTGCTCACACTTGCTTGCTCTCTCAAAATAAGTAAACATTTTTTTAAAGAGTCAGAATGGTAGTTCCCTCTGGATGAGGAGGGGTGTGTTTTGACTGGGAAGGGGGCAGAAAGGAACCTTTCGAGGTGGTGGGAACTATTCTGCATCTATGCAGAGGTATATGCACACATGTGAAAATTAAATTAGCTCTCACAACTAGTACTTTTCTGTATGAATTATATATGTTAGTAAAAAGTAAAAACTATACACTCAGAATGGCCAGGTCAAATCTTAATCCTGATTTAATACTATTTGTAGATGGCTCTTATCTCAAAAATGACAAAGGCATTTCCTGTGTAGGAGACGCTGTCACCACTGAACGTGCAGCTACCAAAGCTGCTCCTTTGCTTAATGTTCAATCTGCCCAAGTAGATGAACTCATTACTGGAACTTGATTTTGCACCCCGGCAAAAGAAGAAACGGTAAACATTAAACATAGAGTAAATATGAATTTTGAATTGCTCATAACTTTGGGAGGTTATGAGGTATACTTTTTTTTACTTCTTAAGGTACCTTGATCAAAAATGGTAAAGATGTTAATGATTCATTAAATCTATTCAATATTTTAAAAATACATCATTAAGGTAGACACTCAGAGACAACATATATCCCAGAAACCAAGGAACACCCTTATTAATTCATGTGCTAAATAAGCAGCTTTTATTACCCCAACCCTACATTCCACCAAACTTGGAAAGAAAACTGGCTCATTTTAGACAGGCTATCACTGGCTCATAACGATCAACCCCACCTTCTAAAAAGCAATGTTGGCAATTTCAAGGACATATTCTCTCTCCATAAAGATAGGTCTGGCAATCTCCAGATAGCTACTCAGGAGGACCGCGACCCATCCAATGGATGCCAATTAAATCGCCCCATGATTGTTTGCATCATGAGAAAATATACTGAAGTTCCATAGGAAACACATAGCAAAATATGTTCTTCAAATTTTAACCAGGAATTGACAGAATCATGTCTTAGCTATAACTACTATAACCTAGGTAAGCCTGAAAAGGCAAAACAAAATACAGAAACTCCTCAAAAATCATCATCAATGGATTTTACACAATCACCCAGGCAATAAGTACTTATCATCAATAGTCTGTAAATTTTAAGGGTGGATAAAACCCATTCCTTGAAAAGCTACCGATATTACAGAAGGCAAATGTTGTTAGACTTTGTGTTCCAAACACAGGGCATTCCTACTTTCCTATCCAGTGGGTGAGGAACTCATTTCACTGTAACAGTTATACAGGAACCCTGCGGGATTTCTCTCCTCACACAAAAACTTTACTCTCCACTCAGCAAGGACAGAAAGAACAAATGAGATACTGCAGCTAAAATTTGCCCCAATCTGGGATTGGCAAACTACAGACTATGGGATAAATCTGGCCTGCATACTGTTTTCATATGGTCTGTGAGCAAAAAAAGAAAAAAGAAAAAACATGAAAAGTTCTTGCATATTTTAAAAGTTTATTTAGCAAAACAAAGAAGAAGAAAAAAAACATGGAATACGTGACAGCGACCACATGTGGCCCGCAAAGCCTATGTGAAGTTAACTAATCCGGCCCACCGCTGAGAAAATTTGCTGACACCAGTTCTAAACTATCAAAAAAAATATTTTTAATGTTTATTTATTATTGGGAGACAGAGACAGACAGCGTGTGAGTGGGGGAGGGGCAGAGAAAGAGGGAGACAGAGAATCCCAAGCAGGCTCCAGGATCTGAGCTGTCAGCACAGAGCCCGACATGGGGCTTGAACCCACAGACAGCAAGATCATGACCTGAGCCAAAGTCGGATACTTAACTGAGTCACCCAGGCACCCGTAAACTATCAAAAATTCTTAATCAGGCTTAGCCTAATGTTCTTTCACTAGGGTTAATGGCCATACAATCACCTCCTCAGAACTCAAACAAATTTTCTCCCAGGACAAGATGCCCTAAGTTAAGGGCTCGTTAAGAACTCCACTAGTTACTATATTTTGTTGCATGCAGACTTAGGTAAATATTGTCAGAAGCTTATCTGGAATATTATATCCTCAACATGCACAAGCCACCTTTTCGAAAGAGACATCATCCAAATCTATATATAACTTTTAGCACAGTGGCCAGGTCTCCTAGAAAAGAGATCCGTGTGTGTTGAATTGCAAAAATGGCCACAAATTTTTTTCATCCCATGTGTATACTCCTTTACCCGTGACTGCACAGATCTTCCTATCGAGAGAGAGAGAGAGAGAGAGAGAGAGAGAGAGAGAGAGAGAGAGTCTGGGCTTGGACATGCAACTTGCTTTGGCCAAAAAGGCATTAACACTGTGACATAAGCAGAGGCTTGAAAACTGCTTGCACATCAGAACTTGCCCTCTCTCGCTGCTCTTAGGAACCCTCATACCAACATCATGTGAATGAGCTCAGGCTAGCCTGCTACACAATGAGACACATGGCCCAGATACCTGCATTGCCTTGCCAACAGCCAGCAGCCACCGGGCATGAGAGTGAGGCCATCAGCTACTAGCAGAGTGTAAATGCATGTGTGAGACCAGACAGCATCAAGAGGAGCAAGGCCAATCTGTCCCAGCTGAGTTCAACCAAGTTGCTCACCCCTGGAATTATGAATACATAAACGGTTGTTTGAAGCCACCTGGTTTTGGGGTGGTTTGTTTTGCAAACACAGTGGTACAGATGCAAAAATGCTTTAGAACATTAACAGGAGGCATTTCAGGTCCTCTTGACCACAGTTGGAACAGTCCACTCAGATTTAATATGTTATAATGAAAATGAACTTCCAACTCAGACCAAAGGACTTCCACTCCCATGAGTGACTGCAAGTTGAGGCTAACCTGGAGAAGCTTCTCAAAGCAGATGCCTTCAAGGTGCAAACAGCTTCCGTGAGCCCTTCCGACCAAGCTGACAACTTTGGAAGTGCCAATTTCACCGAAGACAATGAAACGAAAACAGAACTTTTTGTTATGCCCAATTAAATTGAGAGACTTCCTTGTAAGATTGTTAATGTGTAACTATGGGCTACTGCTTTCCTTTTCTCTCTGACTCGACTTTTCTTCATTTCCTTTACCTTGTTTCTAAGAATGATCAAACCATGGCTTCCTCTGCTAAACTGACCTCTTGTTGAACCTGTTACCCATTCTGAACTCCAGAGGTCACTCAAATCATGGGAACACCTCTGCTTGAATGTTGGCAGACAACCCCGTCAAGGATAAGATCTCAACATCATCTCTATACTTTAGAACATACGGCAAATATTTCCAGATCCAGACATGCACGCTGGTTGCTATATAGAATTACACGCAGCCAATATTTTATCCAAAGAGAAAAATCAATCAGCTCTTAAAATAACCCTGGGTTCTATGGTACTTTCAGGACCCATGCAACTGTTGGAGAAAATGACCAAAGGAAATAAAAATACATAGCAAGCTTACCGAGAAATCCCATACGACAACAGTAGAAATGCCTCCTATATTACAACTTACATACTTCCTCTTAAGGTAACACCTTGTGAAAAATAGAAAAGAAAAATGCCCTCGTTCAGAAAAAGTATGCTACAAAATGTCGACTGAAAGAGTTCACACTGTCATCCTAATTTAGGGGAAAAGACATACACTTTCAACTCTACGTATAGATCATATCAATTATGTAGCACCAGGCCTGTTCTTTATCTGTGACTTCTGTGTATACCAGGACTGTTCTTGGGATTTCTTACTAGCTACTATGAAGTTTTTAAATCCTGTTTAGTCCGGATCATCTGGGTCTCTTCAGAGGTCTCAGAGGAGTGACCTCCCAGAAGTTAGAGGAGTCTGTGGATTTGCCTGAGGGGATTTTACCTTGGTTAGGGGTCCCTGAACTCAAAAGATGTATCAGGGACTTATCCTTCACAATGGCTGTAATTAAAAGCGAGACCATTCACATCACAGAGACTCGGGAAAAGAGCTTTGATTTGCTTGCTCCCTTGGCAATTAATGGACCATTACATAGTTTTCCAGTATTTATTGGTCTCACAAGGGGGCATCTGCACCCTGGCTAATATTTCCTATTGTTTCTAGGTAAACACTTCAGGACAAGAAGAAAAAAAATGTCTTTAAAAAATACAGACACATGCTGATTATTCTCAAAGGTATGACAGTCTGAGACTTGGAATCTATTCTCCCGGCATGGGCTAGGTCAAATCAAAAAACCTGGCATTCTGAATATTTCTAAAACGATAATGATGGGATTTCTCATGATAATAATCCTGCTTGTTTTTCTCCAATGCATTTTTTTTTAACTTTTCATTGTCAAATTGGTTTCCATACAACACCCTCCAATGCATTTTTAAGACAGTCCTTAAGAGTGTAACTGAAGTGTGATGACCAAATGATGATTCTATGCTGGGAGAGACAGAATTCCTTGTGTTCAACTTCTTACCCTGGGAGAGGGAGATAACCAAAGGGAAGGATGACAAACCCTTCTAGGGCTGCCCAGCCTGATCTGTAAGAACTGATACCACACTCTATGCCCAGTGCCCTATGGTAGAAAGAAGTACTTCAGTGGGATTTCTCAGCAATACCACGGAAACACTAAGGATTCAGTCTCATCCATAAGTATTGATACCACACTACACTCCCAACGTGCTTCACAGCTAATCTTTGTTAAACGGTACACACATATGGAAAGGAGTACTTCAGTGGAATTTCTCAGCAAATCACAGAAATACTAAGGATTCAGCTCCCAACAATTGTTCAAGTTACTCATCTATAAGGAAATACCAGAGCATCAGGGCATTTTTTTTTTTTAAGATAAAAATGTTTCAACAGCAGAATTATTCTTGGATTAGGTGTGGTAATCCACCATGAACTATTTTATTAATTTGGTAGAAAAGTGTTTTGAGTTTTTATTAGAAAAGCAATAAAACTGATCTAAATACATGTTTAGCATTTAAAGAGCAAAATTAAGAGACCAGGACTGGGCAAATGATAAGGAACAGACTAAGCTGAACCTTTTGAAAATAAAAACATTTATGTACGATTCTATGAAGGTGCACAAAAAGCAAATTTATTTTAGGATTTATACCAAGGGAACGTTTTGAATGCCTGCTATCCTGGTGTTAAGACAGGTAAGCCCAGCAATATTCACAGCCTTGATCTCGACAGAGTCTGCCTCTGAGTAGCATGTTTCCTGAACTGTTCATTCTAGAAGTTGGAAATTATGAAGTGGAGTTTTTCAAAGGTTAGAACATCAAAAATGTCATTTAATTTACTTTTCACACATAGGTTATTCCGAAAGGATTTGAAGTGGTGGGAGAGGAATATATATAGGAGGAACACTAGCCAGAAATAATCCCATAAAACAAAATACTGATGCGCAGACATGAAACTCGAATTTTTTTACTTGAAAAGTTCAAGTAAACATGGAGTGGAATAAATAAAAGATTACACTTCTACCCTAAAATTAGAAAAGCCAGGTTTTCCTACGGTTAGGGGGGAAAAGCTACCAACACCTTTGAAAAATGCTTTTGCTAAATTCAGAAACATCCTTCTCAAAACGAAGCTGTAAAAACCAGAAACCAAGGGGTAAGGTTTAAAATGAAGTAGTGTTGCCCCATCCAGAGATTTGTAGATGAATATCAAATATGAATTAGGACCCAGAGAATAGCATTTTTCTTCTGCTTGTTTAATGGGAACCATTACAAGTAGAACTGTCCAAAAGGTTATTCCAAAGAAAAATAGGTTCTAAAGTGAAACCTAAAGCATTTCAGTAACCGAATATCTGAGAGCAGCTTGAGGGCCCGACATAAGAAGAAACGTGTGCGGAAGGCTGACCCATTTTATACCCTCTTGCTGCTTCTGTCTTCAGTGAGAAGAAATCCTCCTTCTCTTCCCAAATTCCCCAGACAGTGGGCCCTACTAGAAGCTTAAGGAATTCTTCATTGCTCTTGAGTAGTTCTTAACCTTGAATGTCCATTTTAATCACCTGAGAAGGTCTTTTTTCTTTTTGAATACCAATGCCCAGGCCCCATCCCAGATCGATGAGATCAGAGCCCCTGAGGCTGGACGCAGGCATTTTTAAAGCTCCCAGGGGCTCTAATGTGCAACCAGGGCTGAGACCCACTAAGTAACCTAGAAAAATGCTGAGGAAAGTCAAGGATGACCATGGTTACTGTATGTTTGAACTTCAGCTGTGAAAGAAAAAAACATGTTCAGGGAAAGGAGTTTTTGTCTCTTGCTAATACTAGGCTACCCTTCTCATTGCGCTTACCCTCTAGTGCAAGATGCTTAAATTCTTCAGGATAATGACACCTACCATTACTGAGCTCTTATCTGGTGCCAGGCACTGTGCTGAGCACCACCCCCAACATTATCGAAAATCCCCATTATCCTGCAAAACAAGTATTAAACCCATTTACCCAGGCAGCCATGAAGGAGCGGCTTATGTGCCCCAATCACAGGGCATGAAGAAAGGGGAGCCAGGACCTATGTATTTCAAAGTTACCCTTTTGTTTTCTTTCGATTTTATAGATTTGTGCTTTGAAAGGTAATCTCATGACATTTCACAGGTTTAAAAATATAAAGGTTTATAAGGTATATAAAACGTAAACCTCGCTCATAATTTTTTCCCATCACAATTTAAGTTCAAATACACAGTGACTTCAGTCATCCTTGACTCCATCAATGAGCTTATCACCTGGCCCCTTGATCCCCTTCCCTGGAGACAAACAGCAGTTTCTCGTGTATTCTTCCAAGGATATTTAATGCATACATAAGCGAACATATGTATGTGACTGTTATGTGTGTGTGCACACCATACATTTGGATTCCTCCCCACCCCATATTGAATGATGGTAACTATTTTGTACACGATTTTTTTTCATTTTAACAATATTTCTCAGAGACGATTCCACATCGACACATAAACATTTTACAATTCTTTTTTGTACTACATAGTATTCCATTATATAGATTTGCCATCGCTTTTTTAGTCGGTCCCTTATCGATAGGCATTAGATGGCTGCCAATTATTTGTTTATAAAAAAATCGGTATGAACAGCCCTAACATCATTTCATAATTACAGACAATTATACCCGCAGAATAAATTCTTAGGTGTTGAAAGTCATGCTCTTTTCACTATTCCATGCTGCCTCAGGATTCTAAGAAATTACTCAGACTCACGATGATTCGCAGTTTATTTTATTTAAAAATTTTACCTAAGTAACCCAAATTATGCTTTTTACTTTAACAAAAAATTAGAAATCATTTTTCAGAATCTGCTTAGAAACCAAAATAGTCGGAGACCTGGTTTTATGCCAGAGAAAAATGACTTCAAAACCAGTGGCACGAATACTGTGCTGGATCTCACTTTGCTTTCAGAAGGTATCTGTTCCTGAGGACTCCGTGTCCCCCTGGCCGGTGCTAGCGCTCAGGGACCGGGAGCAGTCCTCCGGCCTCACGGAGGGCAGCGTCACAGACATCTTCGCAGGGGACGTCTGCGAAGTGAAAAGCGGCACTGCTTTCCCACCTGGAAAAAAGGAGAAACACATTCAGCTAAGCGGGCGTGTCCTGAGCATTTCCGTGCTTTAAACCTTCTTAAATAATATGTGGGGATCAAAACAAGGATTGCGTGTGAGGTAATTTCTTTTCTCAAGGAGCTCAGAACTTGTCTGAGATGAATGACACCTTCCTTCTTTCTGCTCCCACCCCTAGGCAATTATAGAGGGCATTTTAAAAGTGTGTTCCGATCTCAACATTGATGCCCCCCCCACATTCATATGCTGAAATCTTAATGCCTGATGTGACAGTATTAGGAGGTGGGGGCTTGGGAGGCGCTTAGGTCATGAGGGTGCAGCCCTCACTAACGGGATTTATCATAGAAGGTCCCAGAGAGCTTGTTAGCCCCTTCCACCAAGAGAAGGCAATGACTATGAACCAGGAAGAGGTGACTTGACTTTGGACCTCTAGCCTCCAGAATCGTGAGAAATAAAACTGCTGTTGTTTATAAGCCACCTAGTTGGTAGTGTTTTGTTACGGCAGCCTGAATGGACTAGGGCGGTACACAAAGGCCAGATGCCAGTAAGAGCACGTAGGGTGAGAGCCTAGGCTTACCCTCTTACTGAGTGACCTTGACAAAACGTTTTAGCACTCGGAACTTCAGTCCTCCTATGTTAAATGGGTTAATAGTACTGGCCTTGCAGAGTGTAACAAGTATAAACTAGTATCAGTAAAGAGCTGGACAACAGAGCTTGGCACTTAGTAGGTGCTCAAAAACTAAGAGTTACCAGCACCGCTAAATGGTGCTATTTAATATATTACTATCACTACCATTACCATCAAGTAAATAGCGAAGTCCAATTCAAAAATACACTGGAACAGCCCTAAAATAAGGGTTAAGTTACAAAAAGAACATGATTTTTTTTTTAAAGCAATGATATGAACCATGTGAAAACCATCTAAAGTCCAAGGTTGCCAAGGCACTTCACTCTTTTTCCTACTCCTAAAAAATGGACAGTCAACTCAGGATCATGTCCTTAATGCTCATTTCTGAGTGTTTAAGAGTGCTGTGCTATTGGTTAACAGAACTGACAGGAGGAAAGCAACAACCAAGGAAAAAATAATACAGTGATCATTCAAATATCATTGACATTTGACTTTGGAAAGTATTTTTTTCTGTAAAATAGACTTTTCATTATATCTACATTTAGCCAAATACAGAAAAAAAGCTTCCATTCCATGGATTGAGAGTACTGGGAGGCAATATAGAAGCTAGCTGGCAGCAGAGGGGACACAGTCAAAGACGAAGAATTCATTAGTATGTTAAAAAAAAAAAATCCAGATTTGACTGTAAATGTCATCTGTCTGCCTATACCCTAATTCACTTCTTTAAGTTTAAAGCACTCTGCCTAAGAATATGAAGAATGCCAACCTCGTATTATTTAAGGTCACAAAGATCCTTCTTTCAAATTTTATGGCTTTACTATATATACATAAGAATAATAAGTGTCTTAAAAACAAATTATCTTCAACAATTTTAAAGAGATATGTGAGTCAAGAGTCGTAGTAATTTTTCTAAAGCTCCTTTATATTTTTCAAGTAGTTTTCACAGTGATAAAGTGGAATTCTCTGTTACATTTTTATAGAGACCACAGTAAAAGCAGACAGTTCTGGAGATTTCAATGATGACTCAATCACAGCTGTCCAAGATGGTCAGAATACTTATAAAAGTCAAATTCCTTTCATTTTAGGAAGTCTTCTAAAGGCTTTTAATATACCATTCCTTTTTGTTACTTGTTCAATTTCATTTTTGTTTTTAATAAAAGAGGGTAAGGTAATAAGATTTGGCATCGTTATAGCAACATCATAAACTGTAATACCACAGTATAATCTTTTAAGAAGAAAACAATTTTGATGTCAACTTAAATAGAATAAATTTTTAAATAAGACTTTTTGAAATTTAGCTCTGTCAGGATATGATAAAAACTAAAATTAAGACACAATAAGAACTGCTTTTGAAAAAGATCAAAAGGGGCGGCTGGTGGCTCAACTGGTTGATCGCCTGACTCTCGGTTTTGGCTCAGATCATGATCCCAGGATCATGGGATTGAGCCCTATGTCAGGCTCCACTCTCAGTGAGGAGCCTCCTTGACATTCTCTCTGTCTCCCTCTGCCCCACTCCCCTGCTCGCGTGCTTTCCCTGTCTCTCTAAAAAAAAAAAAAAAATCTTTATAGGATATAAGCATTATTAAAATATTCTGTCATTTTACAAAGTCACGCACACAAAACTAAGAGAAGTATCTAAACTCAGAGCTTACTTCATCAATAAAGTAAAAACTAACATAGAGCATAACTAAGGCCAAAAGCAAAATTAACTTTCAACCCATAAATTTCAATGTTACCTTCCCCCAATTAGTAAGAAAAATTCCATCTCTTTAGTTACTTGCATATCTGTCAAAAACCACACTGATACCACATATTCGTCTTTTCTCTGTTATTTAATGTCACAAAACTGCTTTATATGTACCTTCATTTTCTATTATGTGCACTAAAGTACAGATCAAATTGCTCAATAATGTAACAAGAGCTATAACTACTTTTTTTTCCGGATCTCGAAGAAACTTACAAGTCTTCAGAGAACATATTAAATTTGCAGTTACTGCAAAGTTATGCTATTTTTCGTAGTTAATGCCTTATATTTATACAGCAATTCAAAATTTTGCAAAGATCTTTTCCCCCATCATCTTATCTTATCCTGACAGTAATTCTGAGAGACAGACAAGGCGACTGAGGCCCAGAGACATTAAAATGGGGTTTTTCAAAGCATACTCTCACTAGCTAAACATCTCTGCAAGACTACTGTATGTATGGAGCTGAGGTGGTGCTGAGAGATTCACAGATGAAAAGAAACAGTCCTCATTCTCAAGAAGCTCATAACCTAGGAGTGGCGATCGACATGGATAGCAATACCTAAGTATTTAAATGAAGTGGAAGTAGCAGTTGAGTAGGCTTTAAAAGAAGAAGGAAAAGAGAACAAAAAAAAGTCCCTGTAAAGTCAGCAGGTAAAAAGAACTCTGTTCTGCTTGTCAGCACTGGTGGGATTGGAGGACTGGTGAGAGAGAAGGCCGTGAAGGAAGGTCGGGGTCAAGTTCTGTAAATGATGATGAGTCACAAGATTCCAAACAGAGGAGTAAGATGACCGAACGTAACTTAGAAAAGAGAATTCCAACAGCTGCGTGAAAAATGAGGAGGGAGGAGAGAGAACTATGGAAATAGTGCATGTAAAAACTGATGATCCTGGCCAGTGGAAAGAGATATTTTGGAGAGAGACTCAGGACTGATAAAGAATTGAGTATGGCTCTGAAATTAGAGGGTTAGTTGACTAACTGGGCAGCAGTAAGAACAGAAACAAGTTTGAGGCTACGGTGGTACACAGAGGTGTGGAGATACAGGGATCAGTCAGATGCCTGATGACTGTGGATGCCCACAAGATGTGTGGATGGACTTTTCCGGCAGGCAACCAGAATCAAAGGTGTCAAAGACTGAAAGGCAGCTTTAGAGATGGAATTAGCAGTCGTCTATATAGATAAAATAATTAGAGTAATGAGAACAGTGATCACCCACAGAGAGAAAATAGACTGAGAAGGGAAATGAAGACAAAACTATAAGGAAGGACAAAGAAAGGCGAATGAAGAGAAAATAAAGAAAAACAAAAGGGAAGGTCAGAGAGATAAGTAGAAAGAGACTCGAGAATGAAGAGTCACATAAAGTAACAGATAGTTTTCAAAAAAAGGCCCACTATAATTCAAGTAATTAATTCATAACTGGTAGCACCTAGACAACTCATTACTTTTTGTCCTATACCAAGTATCTTCATTACCCCAAATATATTACTTTTAAAGCTGGTTAAAATAAATTCCATTGATGTAATATGCAACTGTAAGGGCAGGCAAGGAGAAGAGCAGAGATGATGCTTCAGGCTTTCAAGTCCCTTTATGATAGGTCAAGTCTGGGGTCCAAATGAGATCTACTGTCCAATCACTTGGGAACAGTCTCACCCTAACTGTTGCTGTGAGGCTTCTGGAATAGGGCAGAACTGGGCTCATCCATCTAAGCACTCAACAAATATCGCCTGAGCACCTACTCTGTGCCAGGCACCATTCCAGATTCTGGAGATTTAAGCAGTGAAGAAAACAAAGGCTCTGATCTCACTGCCATCACATTATAGCTGAGTGTAGGGCAAACGACAAACAAGCAAGGAAATAAACATGTAATATGTCAGGAGGCGTTAAGTACTATAGAGAAAAATATATAATGGGTCAGAGGGAGAGTGAGTGATAAGAGACTCTGGGAAAGTTATGTAACTTCTGCAAACCCTAGTTTCCTCATCTTTAAAATAAAGATAAGAGTACCTTCCTCAGGGGGCGTTATGAAGGTTAAATGAGATAATGCACATGCAGTGGTCTGTATAGTGCTGGCACATAGAAAGCACTCAAAATGAATTAGCTCTTACTTTTACGTAACTGGAAAGAACTATCCCAAGAGGCAATGGCCCTCAGGATGGGCTGCAAAAGGTAGTCTGCTTTAGAGGGGATTGCAAATGTTTCACTGAAATGCACTAAAAAAACCCAAAACCCCAGAGCTCCAGAAGGTAGAAGGCCCCCAAACAGTTATGCTATTTCAACTCTAGTAATTGTGTTTTAGTCAATGAGTTGAGTCAACAAAACGCAATCGTTTATCTAAAGTGTTTGTAAATGTGTGTTTTGGGAAGACATTTTGAAGTGTTCATTTACACAGGCTAAACAGTCATTTTGAGCTTTAAAAGAGAACTTTTAGGCTGGGAGCATTTTTAAAACTCACTTTGATGGCTGTTACCAGGCAAAAACAGTAACCTTCATATCCAGTTATGGTCCTCACAGAATTTAAATTTTTTTTAAAGAAAAAAGACATCCTATATTAATAAATCATCATTAAATCAAACATAAATTTTCTACCTATATTAAATGTAGTTTGATGCCTTTAAAGTTTTACTTTTAAAATTTCCACAGTCATGTCATTACTCTATGATGTAATTGTTTCAACAGCTGTTTTCAGAGTTTTTTGTTTTTTTTTTTTAAAGAGACTACCCCTTGACTCCATGGGTTTGCAGTACGTCATTTAACTTGGCATATATTTCAGCTGGGATGCCATTGAGTCAGACCATGTATTTGAGGCTTCCTAAGACATATTTGAATATATTTTTAGATGTTTGAAATTCAATTATTTTTGCTTTAAAAATATTTAAAACTCATAACGAAATTTTATGTTTGATGCTGCATTTGTAAGACTAAGGAACAGAAAAGTTAAAACTAATTTATTCTAACTAATATAAGTTATAGGATTTTTAAAAGTTATTTATTTATTTGAGAGAGAGAGTGTGTGTGTGTGAGAGAGAGAGCACAAGCAGTGGAGGAACAGGGAGAGAGAGAGAGAGAGAAAGAGAGAGAGAGGAAATCCCAACTAGGCTCTGCACTGTTAGTACAGAGCCAGACGTAAGGTTCGAACTCACGAATCGTGAGATCATGACCTGAGCTGAAATCGAGAGTCAGATGCTCAATTGACTGAGCCACCCGGGCATCCCAATAATATAGGATTTTTAATGTCCACTTAAGGTTTTGTCTATGAAGTTGTGTTTTATGTCTAAAAAAAAATTCCTATATGTTGTATGTATATTTTTAAAAATATGCCTAACTCTGTAAAAGCTTTTTGGGTTTAGGTAATGCATTTCATCAGTAGGTTTCGGATTCTGACTCTAATCCTCAAACATTTGGTAACCCATTATTCTATCTCTGTTACTTGCAAACTGAGAGGAATCCAAACAAACCATTCTTTCCTAACACAACATGAGATGAGCAGAGAAAGAAGAAAAAGTTTCCTCAACAGCTTTATGGAAGAAGAGTAGAGAATCTTAAACTCTTCATTCAGATTAAGTTAACACACAAGGCACAAGTCATATATACGAATTTGGGGCATTCTTGTGTGAGATGATGAATAGACAGCTGAATGACTTTAAATTGCCTGGATTTGGGTTTTTCTACATGAAAATAAATATTAGTTTCTTATAAACTACAAATTTAAAAGAAAACTTAAAAACGAAACAAATGCAATCATCTTTAATCCAAGTGCATAAAGGATCTTAAGCATGGACGAATGATCAGGGATCTGTGGACGCCCTGAAAAACTATGAAGTTGTTTTCGCACAGGTACGGTTTGGGAGGGAGACAGATGGTCATAGTTTTCAGTGCTAAAGGGATCTTTGCCCCTCAAATATTTAAGAACCATTGACTTAAAGGATATCCCAGCCCCACGTGCAAGTGAATCACATTCTTTGAGCTGTTTTTCCAGCAGTAGTGGTGAAATACAAGATTTCCTGTCCTGTTAATCGTGGATGCCTTGTTCTCTCCGAAGGTAATTTGGTAATTTGCACTTACCGAACTGCATTGTAATTATTTGTTTATGTGTCTGTCACTTGCTCTGAACAATATACCCCTTAAGAGCATGGACTTCTGGTCTTTGCTGTCTGAGTAGGACAGTAGGTACACAATACGTATCTGTGGCCTTATCATCTCGATTGTTATTTGCTTGCAGGTCTGTTCCTGTTGAACACGTGCCTCCGCAGGACAGTGACTTTGTCTTCTTTACCTCCGCATTCTACAAACCTTCAGCAGAATGGTACGCACACAGCGGGCCTTGCAATGACTGCCGAACCCAACTGATCTGCCTCTACCTCAAGAGTCTGTGGTTTCTCCTAGCTAACAGCTTGCTGACATTCGCGGTGACCAGAGCCTGTCTTTAACATCAGCCCTGAGTTCAGCCATGCAGTTGCTTCCCAGCTGTCTGTGAAAATGTTACAGTATTTCAGCTGTATTTTATTGAGCTCTTGAAGCATTTTTCCTGTCCGCCCTGAACTCATCTACTCTCGTTTAATTCCTTGTTTAAGCAGCTGCTAAGCTATCCTGCTGCACTCAATTCTCCTCACATACTTAGCCCAGCTCTACAGATTCTGCAGCGCCATAGCTTCAGTGCTTGAGAACAAACACTACGAGTCTGGATAAAGAAGGTGCCAGGTCATTTGATGTGAAGTACAGTATGTGCGATTTTATTTACCTCTGCTTTCCAGAATTAGTCACTGCTCAACATTTCTTGCCTAACTTTCGTGTTTAAAAGAGTGATTTAAAATGTTACCCTAGTCTCATTCCAAAAGCTGTTCTAACCATAGAAATCTTAGTGCATGTTTTAAGTTTACCATTGCTTCTGTTTTTAAAATGAGTTGACAAATGCTTATTTTGAAATGTATAATTTAGGATACAAATCAAGCAGTTCCTACAGGAAGAATAAATGTATTGGCACCTGTAAAAACAACTCCGATTCTTTTTCCTCTAAAAAGCAATAGTTAATGTGAAAGGTTTGTTTCTTCTTCTGCCAGGTTCCAGCTGCTTCACTTTGTTTAAAACTGACTTCAAAGTTTAAACACTGTCCTGTCCCAACAAATAACCTCCCCCAGATGGAATTATCTCGAGTACTATCCTCAGTGCTCTGAATACCACACCTGCAGCCTTTTAATTCAACATTTTATAAACTTTCCAAAGGGAAATGAAACATTTTTTTCTGTCCCCTAACTTGTGCTTTCTGGAGGGTTGAGTTTAGCACCTGGAGCTCTACTACCGGGGGTGAGTTTACAGATATTTGAGAAGAATTTAAAAAGTGTAATTAGTATCTCTACTGTGCTAATTATTATGAAAGAAATCATACGAAAATGAAAAATCTGAAGAGCTCCAAGTTCAACAACTTTTAAAGTAAAAATCTTACCTGTAAATACAGATGCGAGGTACAGACTGGGCTCAATTTGTGTCCGATCCAAGTCGCCTGATGAAGCTACATTGAAATTTTTTTTCATACGAAAATCCGTTAGGCCTAGAAAAAACCACGATTCCTTCCTATTTGCTATATAGAACACAAACTACATGCAGTCCCACGGTCACTCTCATAAAACCAGGTAAACGGAAGCCTGATCTAATGGCCTTAATATAAAGAAGGAAGTTAAACAGCTGAATTTTTATAATTACCAATCAAAAAAATAATCTACCTAATGGATTATTATCATTATGCATCAAAAACGAGGGAAAGGGGGAAGCAAAGAATCATTAGAGAATTTGCAATTTGTGTTAAATAAGAGAAACTCATGGACCATTTCTTCCAAGGTTAAAAGTTTTCAGAGTCTCTTACTTAAGGATTTAATGGTTACAAAAAGAAGTTTAGAATCTCCCTTCACCCTGGGCCAGCTGGGGGCATACTGCCCAATGCACCTATGCGAAGCAACAGTAATGTTGTCAGAGAATACGGAAGAGTATTACACTGTTAAACCGAAGCTGAGTTTTAATATTAAAATGAGGTAGACTGGGGAAAAACTATGGCTAGGGAATTATGAGGTCAACTTAACTGAAGAGAGAAACCTGTCACACATGTGGTTCTCTAGACCACACGACACCCTGGGCACCAAGGGCATGTGCCCATGTTACTGGCATGCGAGAATCTGTGCTCTCCAGCACAGTCAATAACTTCAAACAAATCTTTAGGGCAAATGATTTGGAAAAAAAAATGATAGGATGGTATAATCGATATTTTCTGATCTTCTCTAAAAATCAGCATCTTTCAAGTTTCCTTTATTTCACAAAAATTTCAGGTGGATTTGGAAGAAAATATTTAAATGAACATGATTTTAAGCATTGCATTATTGACTAAAGCAAGCAATAGATTCTCATCGGTGACACATTCACGTTCAGCTACTGTAATCATCCTGTTGGAAGTCTAAAAACTAAGTATGTCAAAAAATTAAATGCAATACAGATTAATGAAGAAAAAAAAGCTTAAAAAGAATAGTTTTAGAAGGAAATATAGTTTTATGAAGATAAGATTGTGGGCAAATACGAGTTATCGGTTATATATAGGCAATCTGCAAATAGACCAAAATTTTCAACTTTGATATTGTTTAAAAAAAACTTTAAATGCATTAAAAGTGCTAACTGTGATGTTACTATATTAAACACTGCATATTCTCACTTCCTACTCTGCCTCTAAGTTTCTGAGAGAGAGGGAGAGGTTACTGCTTGGCCCCTTTACAGCTACCTTTCCGATTCTATACAGCACCTCTAGTACCAACGCGGACACAATGGTATCAATCAGTCCCACCTTAGAGGCCCTTTCCATTGAAGAACCACTTTTTTCTTTTGGTAGCAAGTAAAATTAAGTGGCAGTCTGCTCTGAAGTGATTGCTTCAAGGCCCAGAATTTAAACTTCCCTATTGTGTTACGGTAAGAAATAAGCAATGTCGTCCCCTTTCATACCAAACAAAGCTGGGTAGAAACTAAGAAAAGAAAAAGAAAATCTACCATAGGTCTAGCTAGGATTCCATTAAATTTTTTTTTTTATGTGTCCATCATTATTATATGAGGTGTTGTGAAAACCACAAAGACGAGTAAGACAGTCGTAATCCTCTTTAACTATAAAGGCAAAACTACAGAGCTGACAGTGGTGAGCAAATCTTCCAATTAATGCTCCTGTTCTACCTCAAGTATAAGAGATTTTAAATACTAACAATTAATTGAACTCTCTGCCTTTTAACATCATACCACTTCTAGCTGTTAATGTTTCCATTCTGTAACTCGAATTCTTCTTCTATTCTTGGTAACTTCTCTTTACCTCTTCTCGTTCTACTGCCTTCTTTTTTTATTCTCTTTAAGAAGGTGCTATATATTGTACCTGGCTGGCTTTGGAGAAGGGAGCTGTGAAACCTCTTATAAACAGTGATTTTCAACACAGGGTCGGGGTAGGGAGAGGGGAAAATCTGAATCGCTTTTGGGGCTTTTTCTAACAAGGGCTCCCTTCCATTCTCATAGACCCACACTCCAAAGGGGGTGTTATCCCCCAATGGGACCTGCTGCTACAATGAAACACTCTTTGGAATTCTTAACCACCTAAATGTGAATTTTATACACTGCATATTCTTTGCAATAAAAAGGAGCATGTTTTCTAATATTCAGATTCTTTGCCTAATAAAAATGTTTTCCTGAAACTTTCAAAAACAACAGCTTAGTTCTGCTTTATTAAAACAATGAATTCTAACTCAAAAAAGAACAACTATTTCATTACTCCAAACCAAAGCATACTTTAGTCATCTCTTTATACCCAACAAAGTGGCATTATTAATAAAAACATCTAAATGGAAATAATATGCTAAATCTGTTACTATTTTTAAGATGTGCCTTTAGTAAGCCTTTTCATAGACTGAAGTGATTTACTGCAATGCTGGGATTTTCAACAAAGGAAAAGAAAAAATAAACGGTTTCCCTCCTTTATCCTTCCTTATTTTCCCTAAGATGCCTAATTCAGTTCCTTATGTATAGTTGCTCAAGAAATATCCGGCTGACCAATGTTTCTGAAACTTTTATATCAAATGGGTATACAACTCTGTGATTTTTAGAAGTCATTTTCTGGAAAAAAACAAAACAAAACGCCCACTTTTTTCTATTCATTCTACACTGTAGTACGTAAGATAAAAAAAAGTTGCAAGTAACTGACAACCAGACACTTATTCGAGAGTCAGCTGTGAGCCGGGAGCTAAGAGCACAAACCTGGAAGCTGGTCACAGGCCAACGGGAGCTAGCTGTGACCCCTGGCAGAAATACCCCCACTTGGTGGGATGTCACCATTTTGTGCTCCAATTTCCTCTTCTAGCTCATGGGTTTCTTATGATCATTAACACAGACAATATATGTAAATCACTCAGAGCAGTGCCGGCATTTATTACGTAACAAATGGTTAAGTTTGTTAGTTTGTGGCTTGTGATTGTTTTCTAACTTTTCCCAACTTACGAAAAAATCGTTCTTGTTAGACCATCATTTCGAAATAGCTTTGGACAGGGAGGCTTTTTGTTGAAGAAAAAGCAACAGTGCTGCTCATATATTTCAGCAGTTGAGCTGCAAGGGATCCCCGAGATCATCTTATTCTTGCTAAGACAGAAATCAAGATTCAGAAAGGGCAACTCACAAATTAAGGTGACGTATTAGTGGGAGGGACGGAAGCCCGTAGCAAAACAGTTCTTTCGTCACCTCCCGACTTTTTCATACTCTTCTACTAGGATATGTCTTCAGATATTGAGCCCTGTCAGAATTTCCATCAGAAACTCTCTCTTCTACTTTTAAGAAAATTACCAAGGAAGAAAACATAGTATAATGTTTAAGAGTACAGCCTTTGCTTTCAGAGTTGGACTACATTTGATTCCCAGCTCTGTCATACACTAGCTATGTGTCCTCGGGCAAAGTATGTAACCTCTCCGAGCCTCGGGTTCCTCAAATATACAACGACAATAATATGATCTACCTAATCGGGTTGATGATGGATCTTAGCAGAGTACCTCACATACAGGAAGGATACATAGATGGTAGCTACTATGTGTTGTTGCTATTATAAACATAAACAAAACTCTGCCCAAAGTGGGAGACAGCCTTGATTCTGTATAATCGCTCCTAAAAAAAAAAAAAAAAGCCACTATCTCAGTACCAGAGTCATCTATTGTCATTTATTCCTTTAACAAGTGGCTGTCTCATAATTCACACTTGCTCGTGAGGGGGATTACTGAAAGGGTAAGTATTGTGCACTGCAGGTAAGGATTAAAGTAGCAAACACAATGTATACCCTGGCCGACATGATTTAAAAGTGCTTATCAAACTTGTTTTCTCTTATACTTCCTTGTCCTACTGCTCAAAAGCGAGGAAACATAACACTCATTGGTATTTAAGTCAAAGGCTGAGAAGAGAGAATTTCCAAATATTCGATCTACGAATCTCTATGGAAATTAGAAGTGGGTACTGCTAACTAAAAATTGAGTCATAAATTGCCTACGAATATAATTTATCCTTTTTCCTTTACCACAAAGGACGAATGTGTTAACCTTTATTTAAATGTTTAAAGATATCACAAAACCAAAACAGGTGATCTGAGATTGGGAAATGGAATCCAAGGCTGGGAGAGTAGGTACTGCTGAAAAAGCTTTAAAGAGGACACAATGGTTACTGGGATTGTAGTACTTGTACACTATGCTTCTCCTAAACACTCACCTTATTTCAGTACTTCAGCCTTTTATTTTAAATGGTCATTCAAAATCTTGTAGCTACATGGTGCCAATTTGAAATGAGGCCACATTGTTGTGTTTCTTTTCTTTTTTTTTTTTTAACATGTTATTGTACTTCAAAAAGTGGTATTTAAAAGGATAGCAACCTGGGCTTTACAATGTTTGTCCTCTTGTATTTACAATTTTTTATTATTGGCTTGAAAGTTTATCTTTTGGTTTTTAATACTATCTTTAGTAAGAATCACCACTATAGCAATACCTAAGTCTATACATTGTTATGTTAGATTATGATTTTAAACAAATTCTTTATAGACTATTTAGGAAAACTGCATGGTACTATATGGCTGTTAACTGCAGAACAAGGATATAAAGTTGAAGGCTCCCGACAATAAATTTTTTAGCCCACAAAACAAGAGTTTTTAAATGGGTGCCATCCCAGAATATGAAAACAAAAGCTAACAAGGAGAAATCTAAAATTAATAACGTTTAGAATACCTGGATCTTTTATACCAATTTGAGTTCACTGGGAAAAAAAGGGAACGTTATTAGAGTAGTTAAAAATATATAAAAAGAAATTAACACCTTTTAAACAAATAATCTGGCCAGATTAAGTTACTCATGGGCTGCCTATCTAATACGTATACAATTCTCTCCAATAATAGCATTTTAAAAATCATATCTTGGCAGCATAAAAGCTTATATTCAACTGCCAAGAAGGTGACTGGTAATTTGGAAAATAGATGACCCATCTGTTCTGAATGCAGACCAAGCTTTATTTAAATAACAGACATTTAATTACTAAAGCTCACTAAAAACCATTTAAGTATTTGAATGTATTGCCGTGTGGTGTTATGACAGAGGTCCTGCCTTTTAGGGGCAGGAATGTCTAGAGGAACATTCCAGCATTAAAATTTGGTTGAGAACTGAGAGGTTCGATGTTTTAGTAGACAATTTTATCTACGATGCACTTCCTGTTGGTTGAATAGCCTGTGATACAGTTACTAAAACAAATTCCTGTCAGATAATTCTTATAAAAGCATGCCATAATGGTTTGAAAACAAAAAGAATCTTAAAAATTACAATAGGCCTGCCTCGTGAAAGAAGCCATACATTCTGTATGATTTCACTTATTTACAGTAGACAATAAGAGAACTAGTCACAGGACAGTGGTTATCCTTGTGGGGTGGAGGCTGTAACGAAGGCAACGTGAGGCGGGGAGGGTCGGGGCACTGGCGATGTTCTGTTTCCTGAGCTGGGCATGGGTTACACAAGTGAGCTCGGTTTTGGGAAATTCTTTCAGCTGTACTCCCATGATATGTGTATTTCTCTATGTATATGTCATACTGCCGTTGAAATTGAAAAAAATCCAACAGATTAGTTTTAGCAATTGAAAGGTAATTCCTTCACAGTTTTCCAATGATTGCGACGGCCAAATAACTAATTTTACTAGCCTTTAACATCAAGTGAATAGTTGCTAACTCACAGGCCATACTGCTAATGACTAAGACAAGTTCCTTTCTGTTGCTTTTCCTAAAATCTTGAAACAACAGGCAGCTGAAATTATTCAGAAGCAGGAAGTGAGCTTTGTTGTTGTTGCTGCAGTTGGACTCCACGGGACTCACTACTTAGGGGAAACTTGATGCTCTGTGACAATGAGCTACTCAACTTATTTGAAATCATAAATTAGTATCATTTTACCTAATCTTGAAAGTATTTCTAAAATATTAATACATTCTGTAAAAGTCATTTAATTCTTTTTTGATGCAAAAGAGTTTCGCTGTTTCACTTTATGAAGCAATGTGACATCAGAACTACATTTAAACTCAACTCGTATTCAACAACTCGTGCAACTTTAATTACACCTTTGTTACCAAAGATCACTGTTATCATATTCTTATAAGTGACATTCGATGGCTAACAAAGCTAGAGGCAGAGTAACTCCCTAACAGTTACTAAGTACTTTGAACCCAAGTGCTTCTATAGTTTACATACAGAACATCCATTTTCCGTATGTCGATCCTTCCTAAATACGAAAACTTCTCTCCAATTACAGCCTGTGACTATCACTAAAATGACACTGTATTATTCGTGTAGCTTTTACAGTAGATTTTGCCATATCTAGCCATTCCTAACTAAATTTGGAAACAAAAATTAAATGTCACATAGTGACCAGTTTACTTCCCCAAGGCCAGATGGGGAAACTTTTGAAAAAGAGTGAAAGAATGAAAAATGAGCTTTCTGATCCAGGAAGCCACTAGGAAATAAAAATACTGCCATTCCACATCCCTAAAATTAGAGCTTTGAGGACTTTCTGTTGACTAGTAAGTTTTCGGGGTGAGGGGGTGGAGAGGGGAGGGTGGACTCCCACTCACTGTACACACGACACCAATGGGAATAAGGGCCGGTCCAAGTTCTACGTTACCATCACTCTGGGTAATAGCTCCAAGCTGTGAGGCACAGCTGTATAGGTCCTGCCAGCAAGGCCATCGCAGCCGTGCTTTGATAGCGTGGGGCCCTGAAGTGTCAGGATATAGAGAAGGCAGCAGTTGTTGGCTGTGAAAACAGTCTGATACAAACCAGATGGGAACTTACTAGATGGGCAACACAAAGGAAAACAATTGGCTCATTCAACAAAGTCAGGCCCCTGCCCCAGAGAATTCACAGAAGACAATAACAGTCACCCAGAGTTGATGCAAACAAGAAACAGCCATGTGGTTACAGTTTAAAGAACTGTTTTTCCTCAGACTAAACAAAGTTTTGATTTCTAATTCTTGTATTCATTAATAGTAGTTTGGTGTACGAGCCTTTCTGTCAAAGACAAATATGTCATTTATACAACATATACTTTTGTGACACCAAGAGAAATATATGGGGACATAGAAACTAATTTTGTGCGGTTTCCTACAAGGTGTTATGAACATAGGCTAAGCTCTTTCAAGAAACTGGAAAACTGAGAGAGTTATTGCTCGTGCTGATGCAGCGATTAGAAAATACTCGACATAGTATTCCTATGACTTCCTAAGTCTGATTTGTTTTGATGTAGGCAGAATGACACAAAAGGCAATAAGCAAAAGGCTCTCAGAAGTACACTTCTACCTAAATAATTTTTTCTGACTTCAATACATGGGAAGTATTATGGCAATTCTATTCACAGGGAAAAAGAGCCGGCATTCTCCCTAACCTGACTATGGGAAGCTCATCACGCTAAAAAGTGCCTGTCCATTCTCGGTTGACAAGTACAACCAAGAGGAACAATTAGATTTTTGGGCACCTTTCTGACAAAGATACTTCACTCAAAGATGTCTATGTATTGCATAACAGAGAAATTTGTTTTGGTATTCAAAAAGATAGTATATAGCATTCTAGCTTAAAATAATTCACAGCTGCATTCCCCACCTGCTCCTCCCACTCCCCCCCACTCCTCACTGGAAATCCCAGCACAACTTGGGCCTCTGCATTTACCACTAATTAAAAAATACACCCAAGAAAGCCTTATATCTGTAATCTCTATTCTTTGGTGATGGATAGGAGCCTATCAAGGAAGCTGAAAATAACGGTATTTTCATGCACACGTTTGAACATATTTTATCATTTAGTAATCCTGTTTTGTTTTGTACATTTATAATAATAAAAAATGAGGTTTCACAGAATCATGGAAATTACTGTGCACGTGAGACACAACTCAGGCTTCCCAGTTTGCATGGGCTGTATTTCTAGATTGTTTTTGCTGACTCTTCCCGCCCTAGAAACTGAGGTCATACACTTAGAGGCATCTTTCCGATTGCAGGAGACCTTTCATCCCTTGCACGGTAATTCTGAAATAGACCACAGAAACGGAAGTGGAGTAACCACGTGGCGTGTGGAGGCTGACGCAGGCACGCATTTCGACTTGCATTTCCCTTGGCTCTCCGTGGCACATCCACACACGTGCACACGCCTTTTTTTCCTTTTTTTACAAGTCTAAATTAGTGTGCGGCAGTGGTGCTGGATCACGGACCATTTGACGAGATTTAATCATCAAATCCAAGAAATCGGTCTGTGCTTATATCATAAGCTGAATCCCCCTGTAAAAAGTAGGAACGGAAAAACTAAAAAGTGTTATGTATTGAAGTCTTACATAGAGGAAATTAAGAATCAGTGTGTCAGTTCTGTTTTACCTTTGTTAAAGTTTTTCTCAGCACATGGAGTCAACTCTCTCACACGATGATTAACATAGGCAGTTTATCTTGGATTTATCAGTAAATGTATTTGTTGATTCTGGGTTAACTTATGAAAAAAAAAGAAGTTGTTACCATTTCTATTATTAGGCATTCTGATAATTATTTACACAGGTCTTCAGAACCTGCCCATTTCTACCTCAGTGGGGTGCTTATATATATAAAGATATCAACCTAATGAACTGGCATAAATTTTATAAGAAAAAATCATGTGATTACATTTAATAAGTTTTACCTCATAAACAGATCTTGATATGATTTCAGAGAATAATACAAGGGCCAGATCACGCAGGGCCTTTTAGGTCACAGTGAGCAGTCTGGACTTCATTCTGATGTAAAAAGAAGTCTTTGGAGGGTTCTGGGCTGGGAGTCATGTGATCTGATTCATATTTTTTAAAAGACCACTCTTACTCTGAGTGGATAAGAGATAAGAGGAAAGCAAAAATGTATATAGGCGAGAAAAATTGAGAAACTTTTCAAGATAATACTAAGGTAGAAAAATATTATGGTTTAGGTTGAAAAAAATCAACTGCACATCTGCAGAAGATAGAAAACTTAGCCTGATTATTGAGTCACCGAAAAAAACTCCTGGTCAGTTTTATTGGAACACTGGAAGCCACAGAATCGAGCAATGGTATTTAATAACTTCTGTAAACATTGAGATAATCCAAGAGTAGTGAGGTTAGCCTCTCCGAACCTCTGTTTTCTCATCTGTATAATAAAAGTAACAGCAATAATAATGAAAACATCTGCCCATACTCACAATTTGCTCTGAGAATGAGAGCTACGCTGCATGAGAGTTCTTTGCTAGCTGTAAAGCACCTGACGAATGTTGGTTTCGTTGTTGTGTGTTTGGGGAAGAAACAGATCTACCAAACTCGGCGATGACTGGGTTCTGTCCCAGCATAACTCTATGCAACATATACTGAGACTAGAGTATGGTCAAATTAGTAAGGAGCTCGGAAACATCACATAAGGAGGAGTAAAAGGAACGTAACACACAGACTTTGGCTTATGACTGCTGCCATCAAAAATCTGAAACACTGTCCCACTGAAAGACCTCCACCCAATAGGACGGAACTAGAACCCACAGTGAGAAGTTATGGAGAGGCAAATGTTAACGCAGAAAGAATAATTAGTGCTTTCCAGCTGCAAAATGTATAGCAAACTAGTGTGTTTCCTGTACTGTAGGGTAATCATCTGTTTGGTCTAATTTCCCTTTTGCTGGCTCCCTCTCCTTTCTCTATCTTTAAACTTTGAAAGTGTCGGGATCTTAAACCTGAGATGCTGCTCTTCCCTTTCTATACTCAGTCCTTAGGTCATCTCATCCATACTCGCAGCTTTAAATAGTGTCTACATCATCAATTCTCCAATTTACATCTCCAATCCCAACCTCTTCCCTGAGCTCGAATACCAAATTGCCAACCCGATTCTTCACTTGGAGATCTATTAGGCTTCTCAAACTTCACATGCCCTACACAGAATGACTGATTTTCCTCCCAGTCTTCCCAGTAAATGACACCATCATTCACCCAATAACTTTTGGAAACTTAGGAGTAATTCATCCTTGCCTGTGCTATCTGCTACACTACACATCTGATCCACTTTAATAAATAATTTTTGAAATGAACCCATTCTTCAGTAATTCTATCAGGTATACCATCAATATATATAGCCTCAATGTGATACCCCAACCGGGGCCCAGGCCACTATCATCTCTCATCTTGATTACTGCAACAGTCTTCCGGTTGGTCTCCCTGTTCCCAGAACTGTCTTCCTGTAGTGTGTTTTCCAGCTAGCTACCAGGGGGGTCTTTTTAAAAACGTAAATTAGAATCTGCCATTCTCCTGCTCAAACCTTCCACAGGAATCTCATCATACTCAGAATAAAATCCAAATTCCTTCCCAGGGACTACAGGGCTCCACGTGGTCTGCTGCCTACATTTTGTTTCTCATTTCCTACCACTGTCCCCCTTGTACACTCCCCTCCAGCCACACTGGCCTTCTTGCTGGTTTTGGGCACAAGCAGCTCATTCCTACCTCCAAACCTTCATTCTTCCTACTCCTTATAGATGGAGTACTCCTCCCCAGGGGTTTGCAAGATTTTCCTCCTTCACTCCAATTCTCTGCAAATGCCACTCCTTCAGAAAAAAACTTCTCCAACCAAATGATTTAAAGTCACAAACCACTCACCTTGCTCCCGTCATTATTCATGACCCTGCTTTATGACTTTTTAATTGACACTATTAGTGCAAATCGCTATCGACATTATGTTTGAAATAAATAAGGCAATACCTTTAAAAAATATTTTGTTTTTATTTGGAAATAATTTCGAACTTGGAGCAAAATTGCAAGAATAGTATAAAGAAAGAAAATCCATATATCCTTTACCCAGATTCATGACTGTTAACCTCTTCCCCTGTGTCTTAGGTTGGTGTGGTATTTCTCCAAGACTACATTCAGGTTATGCACTCTTGGGTAGAATATTAGGTAGGAAATGCTGTGTTCTGCTCAGATAGCCTATCTGGATAGTACACAATGTTTATCTGCCCCCTACGGTAATATTAATTTTGACTGCCCAATCAACCTACTAGCTTTTGTTTTCCCTTTCAACTGGTAAACCAATCTACGAGGAGATACTTTAAGACCATGCAAATATGCTTCTCCTCATTAAAACTTCCTTCTACATTAGCATTCACTGAGGATTCTGGCCTGACCTAATCTGTACTAGGATGGCTGCAAAATGCGGGCTTTCCAATATTGGTGCTCACTCCACGTTTGTCAGTTGACACTTGGCATTCTTCTGTAGATGCTTTTTTTTTTTTCCACAGCACTTATTATCATTTGAAATTTTTGTAAATTTACTATTTATAGGGATTTCGACTGTTATGTTTATTACAGTATCCCAAGGTGGTGAACAGTACCGAGAACATAACAACTACTCAAGAGTGAATAAATGAATGAACGAATGAATGAATGAGTAAATAGAGAGAAAGAGAAAGAAAATTGTAAAAAAAAAAAAAAAAAAAAAGGCCCCTGCACTAGATGGGAAAATAGGGTCACCTAATGCATTTGATCCAATACACATTTACTGAGACCCTACCATATAAGGTGCTGTGCCATCGAATGTAGGTGAAGCAGAGATGAATGAAATAAGGAGACGGTCTCTAGGAAATCTGCATCCTAGAGAAGGAGACAGGCTGTCAGAAAATACTCCTACAGAGTATGACGCTAATGAGGGCTAGAAGTGAAGTATATGCCAAATGGTAGGGGCCCTTCAAGGACACAGAGTGGATCAAGAATGTCTACAGGGGATGGGGACGTTGTGTCAGAGAGCAAGGGAGGGGAGAGTTCTAAGTAAAGACACAGAAAAAGGCACAGAGGTGGGGCTGGGGTGGGAGCCCAGAAAATACAGGGAATAGGGGGCTGACGGGTTGAGAAGGAACAGAATGATAAGTGTGTATGGCTACGTGTCATCTGAAGGATCATGAAGCCCATCCCTCATCCTGCAAATGAAAAATAAATGACCCTGCTTATTCTATACTCATTCCCTGTTCCCGTATTTGTCTCCCTCCCTTCTCCCACTTGAGTGCCACCTCTTCTTTCCCCTCTTCCCCCTTCCCTCTCCACTATCTCATTTAACCCCCTTTTCCCTTATTTCTATTTCCTCCCTTCCTTTTCTTTTCCTCTCTCAGGACTACATCTTTCTCCCTCTCCTTCTGTCAAGAGTAGAATGAGATGGGATCGAGGCTGCAGATGGAAGTTACCTTTATAGAGGAAAAAAGCATCGCTCTTTCTTCAACCCCAAAGGAAAAAAAATGAAAAGATGAAGGAGAGCCATAAGAAATTGGGGCCAGAGTAGCTATAAACCTTCATATTTGAAAGAATAGACCTTAGAAAAGCAAAAGCATACATTAAAAGAGAATTGAGGGATAAACTTGGGATTAAGGATTTGAGGAGAAGGGCTGGAATAGGTGCTATCTGGGAGCTAAGGTCAATATGAAATTAATAAGAGAATTCCTGGGGAAAGGCAAAAGTCCCACTCAAGCCCCACGGTTTGCTAACAGGCTATAACTGCACACACAGCATCATCATCTTGCAGGATTTTGTGACCAGAGAACAAATCAGAGACCCTTGAAAGTAGGAGGAATGCAGAGTGGGGATTAGCACAGATCAAAGAGGCATGGAAGTCTTGCATGGTGATAAGACAGAACTGAAGTGGGTCAACCATATAGGTCAGGCAAGATACAAGGTCCCAGGAATAGTCAGTCAAGAGAAAGAAGACCGGGTAATTGGAGGCCCCACTACAGGTGGGAGAAAGAACACATGACCGAAGTGGCTCTGGTTAATTGAGGCACTAGTACTTCACAATACCTGCTCCCTTGTCCCATTACCCAAAGCAGCCATGTTAGTTAAGGGAGAAAGGAAAAAAGAGGCATTAAGCTGTATAATGAATAAGACAATTATCCGTACACACTCAAAAGAGCACAGCTGCTCATTATTCCAAACATATAGGTTCTTCTAAAAATTGAAGTTTCAAGGAGAAAAGAAAAGCTAGAGAGAATGAAAGGCAGGGGAACAAAATCTATCTTAGAAAACTTAGTTCCTAGCTAATTAGTACCCTCTTGTTTCTGACAAACATCATATAAATCCAATTCTTTATCTCTTCTATACCTTAAAGGAGATGATACTATGTAGGAAAGGAAATAGGAGAGAAAGTAACAGGAATACTCCCTAGACCAGATACTACTGGCAATGAGACACTGTTTAAAGAAAATTCCCTTAAAGAATTTCTTCTTTTCAAATAGATATCATAAACACTATTCAAAAATCAATAAAATTTGCCTTGAACATTTCACATTCTTAAGCTCCTAAATTTTAATTTGTCCCTCCCACCTTCAGTGATGTCACTCTGATTACTTGCTATTCCTAAACCATCATGGGTTTGCTTTGGTAAGACCTTCTTCTAAGAGCTGCCATTAGGCCTGAAATACATGTTTATATATGAATTATATGGGAAGAAATACAGCATTTACTTCATCAGTGTTATTATCTGTAATGAAAGACAATCTTGAAAGATTTTTCCCACTTAAGAAAAGTTTAATGATATTTTATAAAGCTAGCTGTGTTAAGTCTACCTAGATAATGTTAGACCTTTGTTTGGAGTGAGATGGGGAAAGGTTAGGGCCAAACGCAAAAATTGGGGCACATTTTACATAAATAAAATCTTATTCTATAGAACATCAATAATAATAGTGGTAAAAAGCAAAATTATTATGGGTAAGAAACTTTATTAACTTTTCTACATAATAAAATAAACTATGTAAGTACAGGAGCACCTGGGTGGCTCAGTGGGTTAAGCATCCGACCAACTCAGGTCATGATGTTCGAATTCATGGTTCATGAGTTCGAGCCCAGCATTGGGTTCTGTGCTGACAGCTCAGAGCCTGAAGCTTGCTTCCAAGTCTGTATCTCCCTCTCTCTCTGTCCCTCCCCCACTCATGCTCTGCCTCTCTCTCAAAAATAAATAAAAATTAAAAAAATAAAATTAAAAAAATTATGTAAGTACAATAAAAAGAAAAAAATATGTTCACAAGAACAAAAAGGAAGATTACTAGGGGTGAAAATGAAATTATGTTGTCTCTTGCCATTAAAGGTGCATGGGGGGCATTTCCTAAGATTTTTAATCATTTTAGTACCTTCATGTATACCTGAAACTAATCTTTTTTAATATTTTATTTTTTTAAGTTTATTTATTTACTTTGAGAGAGAGCCCAAGCAGGGGAGGGGCAGAGACAGAGAGAGAGAGAGAGAAAGAGAGAGAGAAAGAGAGAGAATCCTAAGCAGGCTCTGCACAGTTAGCACAGAGCCCCACATGGGGCTCAAACCCAAGAACTGTGAGATCATGACCTGAGCCGAAGTCAAGAGTTGGTTGCCCAACTGACTCAGCCACCCAGGTGCCCGTGCCCCTAATCTTAATCTTTACTTTTAATCAGGATGCCATGGCTCATATATAATTGTTGAGCTCTTGAGTTATCAATTTCTCTCTTGGATTTAAAGATGAGAGAACTGCTGACAGAATGAATTTACTAAAACACTCACTTGCCAATAGATAGGATTACAGATTGGAAATCACCTTGGTTTAGTAAGCTTCACTACATTTAGTTGCCCAGCATGCAAGTCAATGGAAAATTCTGTAAAAATAAACCAAGATTTTATATATATCTTCAATATATTCACTGGAGAGTGAAAAATTGTGTTGAAAGTCAGTTTATGTCCCTAACACTGTATAAAACATGTACCATCTATAGCATTTTCTTACAAACATCCTTAAAATTCAGGACCAATAAATTCCTAGCTGTTAAAGAAGAGCTGATTACGACATGAGTATTCCAAACCAAGTGTCCTAGAGACACTCATGCTAACCACAGCTAATATTTTCATAGCTCTTAATATGTGTCAGGTCCTATTCTAAGTGTATTGCATGCCTTTAGCACATCAACACACACACAGACAGACGTTAAGGATCTTGCCCAAGGGCACCAGCTAAGGAATAGCGGAGCTGGGATTTGAACCCAAGGCAGTCTGACTCCAGAGTACAAGCTTATTTATGCTGTAGTGCTTCTAATTCTATAGTAGAAGAGAAGTCACAGGACTATCTGGAGTCATTAAGCGGTATTTCACAAAGGGTGGTCTTCTTCCTCCTGTCAGAATCACCAGGGGTCCCAGTTAACATTCTGATTCCCAGGCCCCACCTCAGGCAAACAATCAGATTCTCTGGGTGAGGCAGGAATCCAGATTTTGAATTCAGAATGCCAGAGATTCCAATGTCTGTGAAGGTTTGAGAACCACTGTATTAGAGGCTAACAAAGAAACAATCTAGTAGTAGTTCATCCTGTAGTTAAGTCTATATTACTTCTCTATTCTAATTCATTCTGAATTGAAATAACCAAGCTTCTTTTTATCATTTAGGGTAGAAATAGTAGAATAATCTACTGTTGGTTGAAATAGTCTACCTAATTTTCGTTTTATTTATAGAAAACTAAATTTGCCAATTTTTATATTGATTTTATATTATTATTATATTGATTATTATATTGATTAGAAGAATAGCATTTATGACACATTAACTTATAACTGCAATTAGTTTTCTTTGGGGAATGGCAGTAGAGTACAATAGAAATATTCAGAAATATAACTGATCTACCACTCATCGGAGTGCTACCACTCATCAGAGTTATGACCTTTGGTTCTATTGAACTGGATGGTCCCTCTTGCCTTCAAGACTTATGAATCTAGGGGTGCCTGGGTGGCTCAGTCAGTTGAGTGTCCAACTTTGGCTCAAGTCATAATCTCGTGGTCCCTGAGTTCGAGCCTAGCATCTGGCTCTCTTCTGTCAGCACAGAGCCCGCTTCAGTTCCTCTGTTTCCCTCTCTCTCTCTCTGCCCCTCCCCCCGTTTGCACACTTTCTCTGCTCAAAAATAAGTAAATAAACTTAAAAAAAAAGACGAATCTATCTCACTGATAATCTACATTTACCTGTACAATTGTTACTTTGGAAAATTAAATTATTCTTTAGTGGCTGATGAATAAAAAGAGTACTAAGTTTATCTATTATCTACTAATTTATTATATTTTACATCGATTTGATTTCTATAAAAAAATCATAAAACCTTTAAAGTCAGGTTTCAGGAAGTCTGGCTAAGAACAAGAAAGGGTTGCAGAGGTTTCTGGAATGTTGGCGAGTCTTCAAAAACAATGCTGGTGTATGCTTTTGGTGAGATGTGTTTAATGTCAAAGACCTGAGAAAAATCTAAGCTCCCCATATACAGTGTACAATAATTCTACAACAATAGGAAAATTAAATAATTTCCACACTTAGAACTCTTATATAGAAAAGGAAATCACTTTTAGTACCAACAAATGAAAATGTTATGGAAATTCTTGAACAGTTTTCAGTGTCTTATTTAACAGATTTCCCATATCGATCCTTATATTTTGCTCATTCTGATGGAATATCCTTAGTTATGCACATTTATCCCATGATTATATGTGTGTGTGTGTGTAAGTGTGAGCAAATAAAGAATTATATATAATATATATTCTTTTACAAAGGTGTAAATCCTTTCTTGTAGGAATAAACAGCTGAAATAATCATCTGTGTTAAAAATCCATTAGTGGGCCAGAAGAGTGTCTTTTCTCCTGTGGATTATGCCCCCACCCTCCCTCCAAACATCCTCACATAAAACAGAAGAAATGTATATACATAGAGACAGTCAGCAGTGGACCTAACACCCTTGCTGCCACGTGTTTTTTTTCAGCACTACAAGAAAAAAGTGACAATTTGACAGTATGATTACATAAAGGTGCTTGTATTTTGTATTTAATAGCTTTCTAACAAATTATTGGAGATGCAGTGTTTTCAAAATTTTTTCTTCTTAACCACCCCTTTCTTCTCTTTATCCCTTGAGAGCAGTTGCTTTGTCTTATTCCTCCCTCTAGGTCCACAGTACCTTCTACAGCCCTTTACAGGAAAAGTGTGCTGGGAAAGGTTGACCAAAGAATGAATACACACTGGAATATTATTCAGCCATAAAGAGTAATGAAGTAATGACACATGCTACACTATGACTGAACCTTGAAATCATGTTAAGTGAAAGAAGCCAGACACCAAAGCCACATATTGTACAATTCTGTTTATATAAAATGTACAGAGTGGGTAAATCCATAGAGACAGAAAGCATGTTAGTAGTTTCCAGGAACTGGGGGAGAGGAGAAAACAGAAGGAATACTAACAGGTACGGGGTTTCTTTTTAGACAAAAGGAAAGGTTCTGGAATTAGTTAATGGTCATGGTTCCATAACTTTAAAACAAAATGCTAAAAACCACCAAACTGTACATTTTGGGGTGTCTGGGTGGTTCAGTCGGTTGAGCAGCCAACTTCGGCTCAGGTCATGATCTCACGGTTTTTGAGTTTGAGCCTCGCATCAGGCTCTGTGGTGACAGCCTGGAGCCTGGAGCCTGTTTCAGATTCTGTGTGTCTCTCTCTCTACGACCCTTCCCCACTCACACTCTGTCTCTCGTTCTGTCTCAAAAATAACTAAAAACATTAAAAAAATTTTTTTAATTGTACATTTTAAAAAGGATAATTCTAAAATAAGAATTATATCTCAGGTTTTCAAAACAGAATGAGTGAATGAATACCGTACTATTCTCCCCTCCTCTAGAGTTCAAAAAGACTGCCCACTGACTAATATGTCCGACCTGATTTAGCTTTTCCTACCCTTCCGAAAACTCTTGGCTGCCCCTACCCACTGCTCAACTAATATGTCCTTGAAGAATAAGAAAACATTCACACTACAAAAGAAATCACACGTTTTAGAAAAACAGGTAAAAATGCCTTTAGATTATTCCACTGTAGCTCTCTATCTACATTAAGTCAGTAACTGAAAAACAATTGGGGTGAAATATTCTCTTTTATCCTTCCTTCTGTCTTTTTACTATAACAGAGTTAAATGTTTGTGATCAGTAGCAAATGATATTCAAAATCAATTCAATAAATACTTATTGATTACTGTGTATTAAACACATTGGGAAACATCGTCTCTTAAGTAACAAATGAGATAACCTATCTTAGCAAACAAACCACAGAACTATCCCGTAGACCAGTTGCTCTGCCATTCTGAATAATTCAGTCTAGGCAATGCGGAGATGATAAAGGCAGCTCCTGGCAGAAAGCTGTTAAGTCACATAATAAATACGTATTAAATGCTTACTCCTCAAAATGGTATAAAACAAGCAAAAGAGTATCAGCTTTGCACTCAGGTAGGTAAGAACTGGAATCCTAGATCTTCAGTTTCTAAAACTGTGTGCTTTGGGAAAATTAGTTATCCTTCATGAACTTTATCCTTTTCTCTTATAAAAGGGGAATGAAACCACCTGCATGTCATGGTATTGTGAGGTGAGGTATAAATGAGACAAACAGAGTACCTAGCAGGCCTTCGGTAAGTGGAAACTATCAGTAAAACTAAGACCATGTTCAGGGCACAAAAAAGCTGCGGTTGGAGTTAAATATAAATAAGTCATTTGTAATGGAGCGTCAGTAAGGACTCAGAAAAATGGAGCTAAATGTTGAAAAAGAAGTTTGTAGACATGCAAAAGTGGGGAAAGAAGAAAACTCCACGTAAAAGGAAAATAACATGCAAAAACATCAAAGCTTAGAAGTGTAGTATCTGGAGATAACTCAATATTTATTGAATTGGCCTGGGTTAATGATACATTATATTGGATGTGCCAGTAAAAAGTTTTGAGCTGAAGATGGCGGAGGAGTAGGGAGGACCAAAGTTTCCCTTGTTTTTTTGAATTGAGAGGGACCGAAACAGAGAGATTCTCAACTCCAAAAACCTGGCAGAAAAGGTGTAGCAGCTTACAAGGAACGCAAGAAACATAGACAACGCCCTAAGACCGTGAGTCTAACCGAGAACGGACAAAATGAACTCGGGAAACTGAGCTGGGGGGAGGGTGAGCCGGGGACAGCGGGGAAAGTCCCCAACATCCGAAGGAGAGCTACAGAGAGGGGGAGTCCACCAACATCCAGCCCCTAGGCTTAGGAGGAGAAGCTCTGTGTCTAACAGCAGAACCCAGCAGAACTCTCCTTGTGCTGGACCGCGGACGGAGGCACAGTCAGCCCGCCTGGCCCAGAGTTGCTTAGCCGCCAGCAGCATGAGGAGGGAGCAACAGCGGGACCTCTGCCGCTGCTATCGCTGGAGCGGGGAGTGCGCGCCAGGCACCGCTGCTGCCTCCGGCCCCCTGAGCGAACAACCGCGGGATCTCGGGCTGCTGCCGGCGGAACGGGGAGTGCGCGCTAGTCGCTGCTGCGCCCCGTGGAGAGCGAAAAACCGCTGGGACAGACACGCGGCTGCCGGCGGAGCCGGGAGTGCGCGCTAGTCGCCGCCGCACTCGGTGGGGAGCAAAAAACCGCTGGACCGCCACGCTGCTGCTGGCGGAACGGGGAGTGCGCGCTAGTCGCCGCTGGGGCGCCCGGTGGAAAGCGAAAAACTGTTGGGACCGCTGCATCGCTGGGACCACCTCAACAGGGATTGTGCGCCAGTCGCACCACCATCCCCTGGAGAGCCGGCGACCGGGGACCATTGCCGCTGCCCGCCGGAGCCTGGATCAGGCGCTAGTCGCCGCGGAGGGCCCTGTGGGGTGCGATCAAACGCTGGGACTGCCGCTACCGCGGTCGCCTGAGTGGGGAGTGCGCACAAGTCGCCCAGGCCAGGGGAGCGGGGAGCCCTCAGCGCGACCGGCTGCCGGGGGTGCCCTCAGTCGCCTGTGGAGCACCTCTAACCCTGACACATTTGCAGAAGGTTGGGGGGTGGCAAGCAGGCAGGCGCCCACCTTCCAGTGGACCGCACTGCGCCGGTGCCCATAGCGGAGTAAGGACACAAACAAAGGGGCGAGTGGAAGCCCTGGGATTGGGAACAAAGGACGGAAGGGACGCCATTGTTGTCTTACGGGCCCACAAGCACCAGCCCCAGGAAGTCACTCCCTGAGCCATCCCTGCCTCAGTGGAGAACTCCCGCCTACACTAAACCACGCCCATCTGCGCAGGAGTGACACTTCTCCGCGGGAGCTACAGAGGCCAAGTCCAGACCGCTGCCTGGAGTAACTCCAGGTCATTTCTTTTTAAAATAGATGCTCCCCGTTATTCTTCTTTCTGATCCCCACTCCTGAGCTGACTATCCAGGGGCCTGGCTGACTTAAACAAAATCTTATTCCACTCTCTAAAGGCATGTTTTTCATCTCTTTCTGTACTTCCCTTATTCTCTCTCTGGAATAACCAGGCCACATAATCTCACCCGAGCAATTTCTGTCTTCATTCCTTTTTCCTTGTAACCGTCCTTATTCTGATTTCTCTCAGTCTGGATTAAGCTCTTTAGCCACTCTACCTGGGCAAAGACCATTTCCTTCTTTCCCCCGGAACTGTCATTATTCTCTCTGTAGACGCTCTGCCACCAGCACAGTACACACCCTGTCCTTACTGTGTAGCTGGTATTTCAGGACATTGTCCTCAGAGTGTCATTTGTTATTCTTTTTGCTGTTGTGAACCGCTTGTCTGTATCATTTGTTAGTACGTTTGAGTATTTCTGTTTTCTGTTTGTCTGTCAGTCTGTTTTCCTTTCCAGGGCAACTTCAAGAAACAACCCAAAACACATCCAGCCAAAATGACGAGACGGAAGAATTCTCCTCAAAAGAATCCACGAGAAGCAGTGACAGCTCAAGAATTAATGAAAACAGATATAAGCAACATAACAGAACATGAATATAGAATGACAATCATAAAACTAATCGCTGGCCTTGAAAAAAGCTTAGAAGAATGCAAGGGGTCCTGCGCAGCAGAGTTCAAGGACCTTAAAAACGGTCAGGAAGAATTAAAGAAGACATTGGAAGAAATACAGGGGAAACTGGAAGCAGCCACAGCACGGATTGAAGAGGTAGAGGAAAGAGTTAGTGCATTAGAAGACAAAATCATTGAAAAAGAGGAAGCAGATAAAAAGAGAGAGAAGCTGATCCAGGAACAGGAAAGGAGAATTCGAGAGCTGAGCGATGCACTCAAAAGAAACAATATCCGTATCATAGGAGTCCCAGAGGAAGAAGAGAGAGAGAAAGGAGTCGAAGGGGTTCTGGAACAAATCATTGCTGAGAACTTCCCCAACATGAGGAAGGAAAAGGGCATGGAAATCCAAGAGGCACAGAGAACTCCCCTCAGACGTAACTTGAATAGACCTTCTGCACGGCACATCATAGTGAAGCTGGCAAAATACAAAGATAGGGAGAGAATCCTGAAAGCAGCTAGGGACAAAAGAACCCTAACATACAAAGGGAGACCTATAAGGGTAGTAGCAGACTTATCTACAGAAACTTGGCAAGCCAGAAAGGAATGGCAGGATATCTTCAATGTGATGAGCAAGAAGGACCTGCAACCAAGAATTCTGTATCCGGCTAGCCTGTCATTCAGAATAGAAGGAGACATCAAGGTTTTTCCCAACAAACAAAAACTGAAAGAATTTATCACAAATAAGCCAGCACTGCAAGAGATCCTGAGGGGCATTCTATGAAGGCAAACCTGCAAAGAACACAAACTGCCAGGGACAGCCTTACAATCATGAAACCTACAGATAATACAGTGACTGTAAGCCCATATTTTTCAATATTAACACTGAATGTAAATGGACTAAATGCGCCAATCAAAAGACACAGGATAACAGAATGGATTAAAAAACAAGACCCATCTATTTGCTGTCTTCAAGAAACTCATCTTAAACCTGAAGACACCTTCAGATTGAAAGTGAGGGAATGGAAAACTATCTACCATGCTACTGGAAGGCAGAAGAAAGCCGGAGTAGCCACACTTATATCAGACAAATTAGACTTTAAAATGAACGATGTAATAAGAGATGAAGAAGGACATTATATAATAGTCTCAGGGACCATCCAGCAGGAAGAGCTAACAATTGTAAATATCTACGCACCGAATTTGGGGGCACCCAAATTTGTAAAACAACTAATTACAAACATTAGCAACCTCATCGATAAAAATGTCCTAATAGTAGGGGATCTCAATACTCCACTCTCAGCATTGGATAGATCCACAAATCAGAAAATCTCCACAGAAACAATAGCCCTGAACGACACATTAGAACAGATGGGCCTCACAGACATCTTTAGGGTCCTTCATCCAGAAGCAAAGGAATCTACGTTCTTCTCAACTGCACACGGTACATTTTCCAAGATAGATCACATTCTGGGGCACAGGGAAGCTCTGAATAAATATAAAAGAATAGAGATCATACCGTGTACACTGTCAGACCACAATGCTTTGAAACTTGAAATCAACCACAGGAGAAAGCCTGGAAAATATCCAAGAACATGGCGGCTAAGAAATAACCTACTAAAAGATGACTGGGTCAACCAAGCCATCAGAGAAGAAATTAAAAAATACATGGAAACAAATGAAAATGAAAATACAACAATCCAAACGCTCTGGGACGCAGCAAAAGCAGTCCTGAGAGGGAAATATATTGCAATCCAGGCCCATCTCAAGAAACAAGAAAAATCAATAACACAAATTCTAACAGCGCGCCTAAAGGAACTAGAAGCAGAACAAATAAAACAACCCAAGCCCAGCAGAAAGAGAGAAATAACTAAGATCAGAGCACAAATTAACCATATGGAGACAGAAAAGGTAGTGGAGCAGATCAATGAAACCAAAAGCTGGTTCTTTGAAAAAATAAACAAAATAGACAAACCTCTAGCCATGCTTCTCAAAAAGAAAAGAGAGAGAACTCAAATAGATAAAATTGTGAATGAAAAGGGAAAAATTACAACCAATCCCTCAGAGATACAAACAATCATCAGAGAATACTATGAAAAATTATATGCCACCAAACTTGGCAATCTGGAAGAAATGGACAGCTTCCTAAATAGCCACACGCTACCAAAACTCAAACGGGAAGAAATAGAAAATTTGAACAGACCCATAACTAGTGAAGAAATAGAATCAGTTATCAAAAATCTCCCAGCAAATAAAAGCCCTGGACCAGATGGCTTTCCTGCGGAATTTTACCAGACATTTAAAACAGAGTTAATTCCTATCCTCCTCAAGCTGTTCCAAAAAATTGAAACGGAAGGAAAACTCCCGGACTCATTCTATGAAGCCAGCATCACTTTGATTCCCAAACCAGATAGAGATCCAGCAAAGGAGAATTACAGGCCAATATCCCTGATGAATATGGATGCAAAAATTTTCAATAAGATACTAGCAAATCGAATCCAACAACACATAAAGAGAATTATCCACCATGATCAAGTAGGATTCATCCCTGGGTTGCAGGGCTGGTTCAATATCCGCAAATCAATCAACATGATACATCACATCAACAAAAGAAAAGATAAGAACCATATGATCCTGTCAATAGATGCAGAAAAAGCATTTGACAAAATACAGCACCCGTTCTTAATAAAAACTCTCGAGAAAGTCGGGATAGAAGGAACATACTTAAACATCATAAAAGCCATATATGAAAAGCCCACAGCTAATATCATCCTCAATGGGGAAAAACTGAAAGCCTTCCCCCTGAGATCAGGAACACGACAGGGGTGTCCGCTCTCGCCACTGCTATTTAACATAGTGTTGGAAGTCTTAGCATCAGCAATCAGAGAACAAAACAAAATAAAAGGCATCAAGATTGGCAAGGAGGAAGTCAAACTTTCACTTTTTGCAGATGACATGATACTTTACATGGAAAACCCGACGGAATCTACCAAAAGCCTACTAGAACTGATCCGTGATTTCAGCAAAGTTGCAGGATACAAAATCAATGTACAGAAATCAGTGGCATTTCTATACACCAACAATGAAGCAGCAGAAAGAGAAATAAAGAAGCTAATCCCTTTCACAATTGCACCAAAAACCATAAAATACCTAGGAATAAACCTAACCAAAGATGTGAAAGACCTCTACACTGAAAACTATAAAAAACTTATGAAGGAAATTGAGGAAGACACAAGGAAATGGAAAAACATCCCATGCTCATGGATTGGAAGAATAAATATCGTCAAAATGGCAATACTACCCAAAGCAATCTACACATTCAATGCAATCCCAATCAAAATTGCACCAGCATTCTTCTCAAAGCTAGAGCAAACACTCCTAAAATTTGTATGGAACCACAAAAGACCTCGAATAGCCAAAATAATACTGAAGAATAAAACCAAGGCGGGAGGCATCACAATCCCAGACTTTAACCTCTACTACAAAGCGGCGGTCATCAAGACTGTATGGTATTGGCACAAAAACAGACACATAGACCAATGGAATAGAATAGAAAACTCAGAAATGGACCCGCAAGTATATGGCCAACTAATCTTTGATAAAGCGGGAAAATGTATTCAATGGAAAAAAGACAGCCTCTTTAATAAATGGTGCTGGGAGAATTGGACAGCAACTTGCAAAAGAATGAAACTAGACCACTTTCTTACACCACTCACAAAAATAAACTCTAAATGGATAAAAGATCTGAATGTGAGACAGGAAACCGTCAAAATCCTAGAGGAAAAAGCAGGGAAAAGCCTCTTTGACCTAAGACGCACCAATTTCTTACTTGACACGTCTCCAAAGGCAAGGGAATTAAAAGCAAAGATGAACTATTGGGACTTCATCAAGATAAAAAGCTTCTGCACAGCAAAAGAAACAACCAACAAAACGAATAGGCAACCAACAGAATGGGAAAAGATCATCGCAAATGACATATCGGATAAAGGACTAATATCTAAAATCTATAAAGAACTTACCAAACTCCACACCCGAAAAACAAACAACCCAGTGAAGAAATGGGCGGAAGATATGAATAGACACTTCTCCAAAGAGGACATTCAGATGGCAAATAGACACTTGAAACGATGTTCAATGTCACTCATCATCAGGGAAATACAAATCAAAACCACACTGCGATACCACCTCACACCAGTCAGAGTGGCTAAAATGAACAAATCAGGAAACTATAGATGCTGGCGAGGATGTGGAGAAGTAGGCACCCGCCTACATTGTTGGTGGGAATGCAAACTGGTGCAGCCACTCTGGAAAACGGTGTGGAGGTTCCTCAAAAAAATGAAAATAGAGCTACCCTATGATCCAGCAATAGCCCTGCTAGGAATCTACCCAAGAGACACAGGATTGCTGATGCATAGGAACACGTGTACCCCAATGTTCATAGCAGCACTTTCGACAATAGCCAAAACATGGAAAGAAACTAAGTGCCCATCAACTGACGAGTGGATAAAGAAGATGTGGCACATATATACAATGGACTACTATGTGGCAATGAGAAAAAATGAAATCTGGCCATGCGTAGCAACATGGATGGAAGTGGAGGGTATTATGTTAAGTGAAATAAGTCAGTCAGAAAAAGACAGATACCATATGTTTCCACGAATAGGTGGACTTGGTGAGACTAAGCAAAAACCAGGGGGAGGGGAAGAGGGGAAAGAAAAAAAAGACACAGAGAGGGAGGGAGATAAAACATAAGAGACTCTCAAAGACTAAGAACAAACTGAGGGTGAGGGAGATGCGGGGGGGGAGAGGGGGTGATGGGCATTAAAAAAGGGCACATGTTGGGATGAACACTGGGTGTTTTATGTAAACCAATTTGAAAATAAACTATTTTAAATTAAAAAAAAAAGTTTTGAGCTGACAGTTCTTTCTTTTCTGCAATCTAAAAATGTATTTTCAGATTAGCACACATACTATATCTTCTCTTCTGGCTTTAGTTAGCTAACTAACTAGTTTCAGATTAGCATGCATACATATCTTCTCTTCTATTTCTAGTTAGTCTGCATAAATGTTCCAGACTTCTAGCTTGAATAAAATGTATTCTTCAAATAAATACCTAGAAATCCAATGCATCTTATATTGAAGATACAATGTATTATAAAAATATAGCCAACTATTTCCTCCTGAAGTGTTAAATACAGAAAAAAAGATGTGAATAAATATATGTAATATACTCAGTGTCACAGTAAAAGACCTTTTAACAAAACCCTTTACACATTCCCACATAACAAACTTTTAACATAAGTTAATTGAGAAAATTCATAATAGAAAAGGGTCATAAAGTCAGTTATAGTTAAGTTAGCTTTACTAAAGTATAATTCATACCCAGTAAGATTCACTTTTTTTTTTTTTTTGAGAGAGAGAGAGAGAAAGGGCACAAGAGAGCAAGGGGAGAGAGACAGAGAGAGAGAGACAGGGAGAGAGAGAGAGCGAGAGAATGCCACAAGGGACACAGAGAGAAGTGGGGCTCGCCCGGAGCTCATGTTTTACCCAAAGAGGGGTTCAAGTTCACCTGATGCAGGGCATGAGCTCACCCAACGTGGGACTCAAACTTGCGAACTGTGAGATCAATGACCTGAGCTGAAGTCAGATGCTTAATGACTGAGCCACCCAGGTGCCCAAGATTCACTCTTGACAAACACATGGTTATATAACCACCACCACGATCAAGATCTAGAACTTCTATATCACCCCAAAGTTCCTCCTGCCATTTGTAGGCAAACTCTGCTCTCACTGCTAGGAAGCCACTGATCTGTTCTCCATGTATATACTTTTGTTTTCCTCCTAAATGTCACATAGCTGCAATTGGTGCATAAATACAGTATGAAGCCTTTTGAATTTGGCTTCTTTCATTTTAAATAAAGCAGTAAGATTCATCCATGCTTTTACGTATGTCAGCATTTCATTCCTTTCTGTTGCTGAGTGGCATTCTGTTGTATGGATGTTCCATACACTGCTTATCCATTCACCTGCTAGAGCACATCTAGGTTGATTTCAGTTTCTGGTAATCATAAATGAAACTGCTAAAAATTATTTGAGTACAGGTTTTATGTGAACTTAAGTTTTCAGTTCTTGAGCAAATAGCTAGTAAACGGACTTCTGGGTTGCATGGTAAATTTATATTTAATTTATAAGAAACTGTTAAACTGTTTTTCCAAGGTGGCGGCAGCATTCTGCACTCCCACCAGCAATGGAGGAGAATTAGAATTGTTCCGCATTCTCATCAGTGCATGATATCACCAGTTTCTTTGATTTCAGCCAAACTAATGGGTATTTAGTGGTATCTATTTTTTAATTTGCATCTCCCTAGTAACCAATGATGTTTAACATCTTTCTGTGTGCTCATTTGCCATCCACATAGCTTTTTTAGTGAAGTATCTGTTCAGATCTCTAAACTCATTTTTAAAATTGGGTTGTTCATTTTCCTACTACTGAGTTTTGTGTTTTTAAAATATTTTGGATACAAATTTTTTATCAAAAAATGGGTTTGCAAATGTTTTGTCCTAATCTGTAGTTTATCTTTTTTCATTTTCTTAATGGTGTCTTTTGGAGAAGTTTTTATTTTCATTAAGTCCAATTAATCAATATATATTCTTCTAGGAACTATGGCTTTTCTATAACATCTTAAAAATCTTTGCCCAACCACAAGTCACAAAGATTTTCACCTATTTTTCTTTAAGAAGTTTTAGTGCTTCTGGCTTTACATTTAGATTTAGGATCCATTTTGAACTAATTTTTGTATATATTTGTGAGATATGGGTCATAGTTCATTTTTTGCATATAGGTGACCACTTGCCCCAATGCCATTTGTTAAGATTATCTGGTTTTCATTCAATTCTTTGCCATTGGTGAAAAATCAATTGATCATAAATGTATATACTATTTTTGGATTCTATATTCTATTCCATTGATCAATCTACCTGTGAATCTTTATGCCAATACTACACTATCATGATTACTGTTTAGAAATGTTTTAAAATGTTTAGAAAATGTTTGAAAGTCACAGTGTAAATCCTCCAAACTCTTCTTTTTAAAAGTTATTTTGGCTGGGGCACCTGGGTGGCTCAGTCGGTTAAGTGGCCGACTTCAGCTCAGGTCATGATCTCATGGTTTGTGAGTTCGAGCCCTGTGTCAGGCTCTGTGCTGACAGCTCGGAGCCTGGAGCCTCCTTCGGATTCTGTGTCTCCCTCTTTCTCTGCCCCTCCCCTGCTCGCACTCTGTCTCTCTCTCAAAAATAAATAAACATTAAAAAAAAATTTTTTTTAAGTTATTTTGGCTATTCCAGGCCCTCTGCATTTCCTTATGAGCTTGTCAGTTTCTATCAAAACCTTGTTAGAATTTTCATTGAGATTGCACTGAATCTATGGATCAATTTGGGGAGAACAGACATCTTAATTTTGAGTCTTTTCATCTATAAAAATGCTATCATCTATCCATTTATATGTCTTTGATTTCTCTCATCAGATGATTTTGTAGTTTTTAGCACACAGATCTTGAAAATATTTTATTAGATTTATACTTCAATATTTCGCATTTCTGTTGCTATGATAAATTGTAGTTTTTAGTTATAATTTCCAATTTTTCATTGCTAGTTCCAAGATATACCACTGATTCTTGTACATTGACATCACAGCCCCTGTGAACTTGATAAAATGTGTTGGTTGCAGTAGGGTTTTTTGTAGGGATTGTGGCGTTTTCTACAATCATGCATCAGCAAACAAATAAATTTATTTCTTCCTTTCTAATCTGTATGTCTTTTTTCCTCTTTCTTGCATCACTGCATTGGCTAGAACAGCGAGTATGATTTTGAAAAGCAGTCATGAGAGCAGACCTCACTGCTTGTTTCCAGTTTATCACATTTATATATATATATATCATATTTATATATATATATGTATCATATATATATCATATATATATCACATTTTCTTTATCCATTCATCATTTGATGGACATTTGGGATCTCTCCATATTTTGGCTGTTGTTGATAATGCTGCTATAAATATTGGGGTGCATGTGCCCCTTTGCATCCATATTTTTGTGTCTTCACAAAATAAAAAGCTTTTGCACAGTGAAGGAAACCATCAACAAAAACAAAAGTGGGAGAAGATATTTGCAAATGATATATCCAATAAGGGGTTAATATCCAAAATAAAGAAAGAACTTATATACCTCAACACTTAAAACCAATCTGATTAAAAAATAGGCAGAGGACTTAAGTAGACATTTTTCTAAAAAATACAAGTGGCCAAGAGAAACATGTAAAGATGCTCAACATCACTAATCACCAGGGAAATGCAAATCAAAACCACAATGAGATATCATCTCACACCTGTCAGAATGGCTAAAATAAAAAGGACAAGAAATAACAAGTGTTGGCAGAAAAGGTAAACTGTTGGTGAGAGAAAAAGGTACACTGTTGGTGAGAATGCATATTGATACAGCCACTGTGGAAAATACGAGGTTCTCAAAACATTAGAAATATCACATGATCCAACAATTCCACTACTGGATACTTACTCAAATAAAACAAAAATACTAATTCAAAAAGATATTTGCACCTCTATGTTTACTGCAGGATTATTTATAATAGCCAAGAAATGGAAACAATCTAAGTGTTCATCGACAAATGGGTAAGAAAGATATCTCATACACACACACACACACACACACACACACTGAAGAGTACACAGCAATAAAAAAGGATAAGATTGTGCTATCTAAAACAAGGATGGACCTAGAAGGTATTATGCTAAGTGAAAAAAGTAAGACCGAAAAAGACAAATACCAAATGATTTCACTCTTATGTGTAATCTAAAAAATAAAACAAGCGAATAAACAAACAAGCAGAATCAGACCTATAAATACAGGGAATAAACTGATGGTTGCTAGAAGTAAGGGTACTGGAGAGATGGGCAAAACAGGAGGGAGCCAGGGGAGTGGGAGATACAGGCTTCCAGTTATGGAATGAATAAGTCATGGGAATAAAAAGTACAGAATAAGGAATATAGTCAGTGATATTGTAATACTGTCTGTCATACACAGATGGTAGCTACCCTTGTGGTGAGCACAGCATAATGTATAAACTTGCCAAATCACTACATTGTACCCAGAAAACTAGTGTAACATTGGGTGTCAACTATACTCAAACAAAAAAAAAAGAAAGATACTGATAGAACGTAAAATATAAAAAAGTAAAGTCAACTATTTGAATACATTACTTTATAGAATTTAATTGTTCTTGGGTTTATGACAGATTTAAAACTAGTCTCTAATTTATATGGAAGAAAGTCAACTTGCACAGAAAAAGAAGCAGTAAAAGTTAACTTGCATAGTAAAAAGGAAAAAAAATTAAATGGCTCATTAAAATCACTTAAATTGTTGCTTTCACTATAAAACCATTAATCAGGACCTAGAATCAGATAATGGTATCATGTGGTCAAAAAATATAACCAATGAATTCAATACCAGATGAAAGAGTCTCACTCTTAGGTCCAAAGATAGTCATCTGTCAGATCAATTCAATCTTTTTATATTAAAAGCTGAAAGTAATAAACAAAGGGGGGAAAAAAACAAGGATTTTTCAGATTTGTCAGAATCAAATCTTCAGTCAATGTTTAACGATTGCTGAAAGAGCTGCTACTGCTAGTAAGCTACTTGATTCTTTATAGACACATATTAAACTACCACACATTTCAAAGTGAAATACAGGATACTTCCCCAAAGCAGTCATAACTTGGGGTTCAAGTATTCTTGAAAGCATTCATCTGCCAGGAAAGGCATGGTTTTGATTCCCTCGTCATAAGGTGAATTTCCTTCATGATCTTAAAGGCCTGTATGAGGGGCGCCTGGGTGGCTCAGTCGGTTGAGCATCCGACTTCAGCTCAGATCATGATCTCGCGGTCTGTGAGTTCGAGCCCCACGTCGGGCTCTGTGCTGACAACTCAGAGCCTGAAGCCTGCTTCAGATTCTGTGTCTCCCTCTCTCTCTGCCCCTCCCCCAGTCGTGCTCTGTCTCTCTCTGTCTCAAAAATAAATAAAAAACATTAAAAAAAATTAAAAAAAAAAAAAAAAAAGGCCTGTATGAGACAGGATTGAATTCTTCCAAGGTCGCCCAAAGTCCTGAGAGCCCTGGAGGATTATTTTGGCATTGTGACTCTCCTATTCTCTGAAACATTTGGCAATGTCTTAGAGTTTCATCAGAGAAAAAAGTAAAACCCACAAAATTTATGGGAAAAAAAGTCATAACTGACTATATTTGCCGAGGCAATCATAGTCATTAAAAAAATATTCAGTATGGAGATATGTACCAGTTATAGAGTGAAACACTTGGCTTCTATTTTAAAAATGTTCTATTTATAGCTCACTGAGTATTTATTTGTCTCAGTCAAAGCTGATGTCTGTTCCTCTAACCTCTGTATTACATATAAAATTAAATGAAAAAAATTATACATATTAAATCTAACCATCCTAAACTCTTCTAAATAAAACTTGCTTTAACCAGTTAACACCTTGATTTCTTTCATGTTTATGATTTTTATTGACTTATTAAATGTTAACTGGACATTATTTAACAACATTGTACTTCATGACATTTTGTTGTAAGTCAACAAGAATTTAACTATTGCCATCTTGTGGTCAGACATTCATATATGTGAACTGAAGGTCATTTTCCTGAAGAAAGATACTTCCTTTAAAATTTACCAAAATTTTCCTATCACCTGAGAAAAATGATCATTTTATCATATACAATACCTCCCAAGGAGACAAAATTTATTAATAATTTTAAGAAATTATATATTTTCTTAAAATCTAACTTAAATGTATAGTCTTTGACCGTGAATGGTAACAGTACTCAGTACAAGGACATCAAGTCAATCCTGCTATTATTTTAGAAACATTCATTTGTTCCTATTGTCATGATTAATTTTTAAATACTATAAGAAGAGTTTTATAGGCAAGTTTCCATGGGATTCTAAAATACAGTATTCATACTACTATACCATGGTCAGGTTAAAAAGGTGGTCAGGAAGGCAAGGTTCTGAGAAGTGGGAGCAAGTGAGGAAAAAAAAAACAAAAGTAAAAACCTAAACCTCATGGAGTATAATTTAATAAATATCCTAAGTATGTCCTTGTTTTAGGTATTTAATAAATATCCTAAGTATGTCCTTGTTTAGTCCCTGTAAGACTAAACGCATACTTACATTTGCAATTATACTGGCATCCAATAAATGAGATTAAAAAACACAATAACAAAAACAAAGAAAACATTCTACTGCTCAAAACATTCCTAAAACTTCTTCCTAGATTGTGGAAATAAAGTTTTAAAACAGAAGATATCTCAATTTCTACTGCCGAATTTCAGAGTTTAGGCTATGTTAAAGTGACTAAGAAGCAAGAAGGTAAATACAGCATAAGGCCAACAGTCTTTCAGAAACATAAAGGCAACATCGAAATGCTGTGATGCTGATTACAGAATTAAACTTCAACCACACCACTTTGATAATCAAACAGTACAGAAAAGGTCATTTATATAATGTGCATTCGAGGTGAGAATTCTTTGTTTTTTTAAATTGTATTTACTGGTCAACATTACCCACAACACTGAATAGTCTTTACAAAGAAGCACCTTTACAGCTACAGCCCCTGCCTTTCTCAAATTATAATTTAAAATAGACAACTCTGACAAAGATACAGGCCTATATACAGATAAAAAGGCAATCGGGGTGCCAGGGTGGCTCAGTTGGTTAAGTGGCCGACTTCAGCTCAGGTCAAGATCTCACGGCTTGAAGGCTTGTGGGTTTGAGCCCCTCCTCGGGCTCTGTGCTGACAGCTCAGGGCATGGAGCCTACTTTGGATTCTGTATCTCCCTCTCTCTCTGCCCCTCCTCTGCTCACTCTCTCTCTCTCTCTCTCTCTCTCTCAAAAATAAATAAACATTTAAAAATAAAAAAAAAAAAGGCAATCGACTGCACAAGAACCAAAAGATAAGATTAAAGGAAAAACACTAAGAGTTTTAAAAACCCATTAGAAATTGTGTTTATTGGTAAAAAAAAACAAATATACAGTCAAATATGATGTGAGATTCTTTATCCCTGTGGACTAAGAGAAAACAAAAAAACCAACAGACAAGAATGAGATGTATACAAGTAAAGAATTTTCATCATATACTTGTTCGATATCAGGGCAAGTATCAAACTATTATGCTACAAGAAAAAAACGAATCTTACCTTGTTGCTGTGAAAGTGAAATATCAGATGTATTTCTTACACGTATTAAACGACTTTGTACGGGCTTGTGTTCAACTTGCTTCACATCCTGGTCATGTTTTTGTTGGTACTAAAAAATTTAAGACGTGAAGTTATAACATTGTTTTCTAAGTTACTTTAAAAAGTTTTGAGCAATTTAACTATCTAGTTGTTTCTTATGTAAAATTTGAATATTATGCATGTCTTCTAATTGCTGCATGGGTGATAGAGTACGTATTACTAGAGAAAAGACATTGGAAATAAAATCTTTCAAAAGATTTGGATAATATACACAGATTTTAAATATTCAAATCATTTCATAATTCAAAGCTCCTTATAAATCAAACTATTCTAGATATATACACATGATGGATTTAGACAGGATAAAAACTTAATGTGGTTGTTAAGCTCTCCCATATAACCACTTTTACATGAAATGAAAATCTGCATAATGCACTGCAATTTTCAAAGAGCTTTTCTATATAGTAGCATTGCTTAATTCTCATGAGCCTGAGTGGGTACCGTTACCCTCCTCTGCGATTCGAGAAATGTGCACTCCACCACAAGCCCCATCATCTCTCCTCCTTACTACAACCTAACCAAATTTGAAATTTACAGGAGTCACAAAATCTTTCACAATCACACATCACAAATTGTGAAAGCCATTTTATCTCTTCTTTTTCCTATTTTATGGGCCTAATTTTGAATGAGTTCCTGAAAAGGCTATCAGATATACTTTGACAGGACTTTAAAAAGGTATCTCTTGATTGTTATCAGCCACGAGTTGACCCACAAGCTGAACCCAGGCAATTGGAAGCTGTCTTCCTCCGCCCTGTCCTTGGAATATGCATCCCACCTACTATTTCCATACTGGCAGTCATTAAAGGACACAGCCTTGAGAGAGGAAGGTGTTATGAGACCCTCTGGACTGAATAACTGACTGAACCCAATTAAGCCTTCTATATAAACTTTTAAGATTCTGGCGGCTGGGTGCAGAGATCTACTGGTCTTACAGCTAGCTGCCTGAGACAGGCCTGGTAAGTAAGTGCCCTTGCTTGTTAAACCTGCCATCTACCAATCTGGAGTGGTCTGTATTTTTATTCCGTCTCTCCTTGCTCTCCATGCACAGGGGGCCAGCTTTGAATTTCACCCAGGAAACTCCTGAGGTTGCAACCAGCAATAGCAACACCATGCAATGCTATACAACACCATGCAATACTTAGTGAATAAACTAATCTTCAGTGAGAAATCTATTGCTGTTACACAGATACAAAACTGTTTTTAATGACATAAACATTTTTTTTCACATGCTGGAGAATAATTAACCTATTTTTTCAGTACACAAGATTACATGGGCCATTGGCCTAACTTACTATGAAACTGCTTATAACTACTTATGTATGAAACCAAGAGCCGGTTCTTTGAAAAAAATAAACAAAATTGATAAACCTCTAGCCAGGCTCCTCAAAAAGAAAAGAGAGAGAACCCAAATCGATAAAATCACGAACAAAAATGGAGTGATTACAACTAATCCCTCAGAAATATAAGCAATCATCAGAGAATATTATGAAAAACTATATGCCATCAAAATGAACAACCTGGAAGAAATAGACAAATTCCTAAACAGCCACAAGGGGAAGAAATAGAAAACTTGAACAGACCCATAACTAGTGAAGAAATTGAATCAGTTATCAAAAATCTCCCAGCAAATAAAAGTCCAGGACCAGATGGCTTCCCTGGGGAATTTTACCAGACATTTAAAACAGAGTTAATATCTATCCTCCTCAAGCTGTTCAAAAAATTGAGACGGAAGGAAAACTCCCGGACTCATTCTATGAAGCCAGCATCACTTTGCTTCCCAAACCAGATAGAGACCCAGCAAAAAAAAAAGAGAAACTACAGGCCGATATCCTTGATGAACATGGATGCAAAAATTCTTAACAAGATATTAGCAAATAGAATCCAACAGCATATAAAAAGAATTATTCACCATGATCAAGTAGGATTCATCCCTGGGTTGCAGGGCTGGTTCAACATTCACAAATCAATCAATGTGATACATCACATTAACAAAAGAAAAGATAAGAACCATATGATCCTGTCAATAGATGCTGGGAAAGGATTTGACAAAATACAGCATCTTTCTTAATAAAAATTCTCGAGAAAGTCGGGATAGAAGGAACATACGTAGGCATCATAAAAGCCATTTATGAAAAGCCTACAGCTAATATCATCCTCAATGGGGAAAAACTGAGAGCCTTCCCCCTGAGATCAGGAACATGACAGGGATGTCCACTCTCACCACTGCTATTTCACATACTGTTGGAGGTCCTAGCATCAGCAATCAGACAAGAAAGCAAAATAAAAGGCATCAGGATAGGTAAGGAGGAAGTCAAACTTTCACTTTTTGCAGACGACACGATACTTCACATGGAAAACCCGACAGAATCTACCAAAAGCCTACTAGAACTGATCCATGAATTTGGCAAAGTTACAGGATACAAAATCAACGTACAGAAATCGGTTGCATTCTTTTACACCAACAATGAAGCAATAGAAAGAAAAATAAAGAAGCAAATCCCATTCACAATTGCACCAAAAACCATCAAATACCTAGGAATAAACCTAACCAAAGATGTAAAAGATCTCTACGCTGAAAACTATAAAAAACTTATGAAGGAAATTGAGGAAGACACAAGGAAATGGAAAAACATCCCATGCTCATGGATCGGAAGAATAAATATTGTTAAAATGGCAGTACTACCCAAAGCAATCTACACATTCCATGCAATCCCAATCAAAATTGCACTAGCATTCTTCTCAAAGCTAGAGCAAACAATTCTAAAATTTGTATGGAACCACAAAAGACCCCTAATAGCCAAAGTAATATTGAAGAAGAAAACCAAAGTGGCAGGCATCACAATCCCAGACTTTAACCTCTACTACAAAGCGGTAATCATCAAGACAGCATGGTATTGGTACAAGAACAGACACATAGTCCAATGGAATAGAATAGAGAACCCAGAAATGGACCCACAAGCATATGTCAACTAATCTTTGACAAAGCAGGAAAGAGTATCCAATGGAAAAAGACAGCCTCTTTAACAAATGGTGCTGGGTGAACTGGACAGCAACATGCAGAAGAATGAAACTAGACCACTTTCTTTCATCACTCACGAAAATAAACTCTAAATGGATGAAGGACCTGAATGTGAGACAGGAAACCATCAAAATCCTAGAGGAGAAAGCAGGAAAAAACCTTTTTGACCTGAGCCACAGCAATTTAATACGTGACCCCTCTCCAAAGGCGAGGGAATTAAAAACAAATATGAACTATTGGGATCTCATCAAGATAAAAAGCTTCTGCACGGCAAAGGAACCAACCAACAAAACTAAAAGACAACCGATGGAATGGGAAAGGATAATTGCAAATGACATATTGGATAAAGGACTAGTATCTAAAATCTATAAACAACTTACCAAACTCCACACCCAAAAAACAAATAATCCAGTGAAGAAATGGGCAGAAGATATGAATAGACACTTCTCCAAAGAAGACTTCCAAATGACCAACAGACACATGAAATGATGCTCAATGTCACTCATCATCAGGGAAATACAAATCAAAACCACACTGAGATACCACCTCACACCAGTTAGAGTGGCTAAAATGAACAAATCAGGAAACTATAGATGCTGGCAGGGATGTGGAGAAGCAGGCACCCTCCTACACTGTTGGTGGGAATGCAAACTGGTGCAGCCTGCTCTGGAAAATGGTGTGGAGGTTCCTCAAAAAATGAAATAGAGCTACCCTATGACCCAGCAATAGCAGTGCTAGGAATCTACCCTAGAGACACAGGAGTGCTGATGCACAAGGGGCACATGTACCCCAATGTTCATAGCAGCACTTTCGACAACAGCCAAATCATGGAAAAAGAATAAGTGTCCATCAACTGACGAATGGATAAAGATGTGGTACATATGTACAATGGAATACTACGTGGCAATGAGAAAGAATGAAATCTGGCCATGTGTAGCCAGGTAGATGGAACTGGAGGGTATTATACTAAGTAAAATAAATCAGTCAGACAAAGACAGATACCATGTTTCCACACATAGGTGGATTTTTGAGAGACTTAGCAGAAAACCATGGGTGAGGGGAAGAGGGGAAAAGAAAAAAGCCACAGAGAGGGAGGGAGACAAAACATAAGAGACTCTCAAAGACTAAGAACAAACTGAGGGGTGAGGGGGGTGTGGGAGGGGGGAGAGTGGGTGACGGGCACAGAGGAGGGCACTTGTTGGGATGAGCACTTGGTGTTATATGGAAACCAATTTGACAATAAATTAATAAAAAAAACTGCTTATGTAACAGCTTTTGCAAAATTATTATATAATAAATTTTTATTGAGTACCTGCTATGTGCAAATAACTGAGCTAGATATTTCATGGTGATACCAAGTATCAATGATAATAGGTACTTATATCTATTATATCTAGGTATATATATGATATATATAATATATATATAATGCTTGTCACCTAGATATATATATATATATATATATATATACATATATATATTATTTTTAATCTTTAAAATAAAGATGAGGAAACTAAGGCTTAGAAAAAGGCTATATATTCAAGATCACAGCTAGAGTCCAGATGAGCTAAGAGTTGCATCCAGGCTTGAGTTAGTAAATAAAGGAAGCATGATTTGAAACACTCTGACTCCAAAGACTAATTTCTTGGCAGTGCGTCATGCTAAGACAATCTTATTACCATTCTCATTTTAAGTAAAGTACAAGGATTATTACCTGATGACTGTCTTCAGCTGCTCCTGATAACTCAACATCATTTTCTTGTACTGTCAGAAGTGTTGTGGGAAGAGCAAGGTTAGAATCTGGCTGCACCTCCAGGTCTCCCAAACTCATTGGACCATGACTAGCACATAAATCTTCATAAACACCACCTGTTGTTAAATATATAAACAAAAAGTTAAAATAAATTGTTTAATTTGATTTCGGCTCAGGTCATGATCTCACAGTTCATTACTGCAAGCCCGGCATTGGGCTCTGTACTGACAGTGCAGAGCCTGCCTAGGAGTCTCTGTCTCCCTCTCCCCCCGCCCCTACCCTGCTCACATATGCATACACGCACTCTCTCTCCCTCAAAAATAAATAAGTAAACATAAAAAATAAATATAAATATGTACTAAATAATGAAAATCTTGTAAGAAAATCTAGGAGACTATAGGTATAAACTTGTGTTAGGAGAAACTATAAAATCACAGAAAATATAAAAGACAAAAATAACCAGGGGCACCTGGGAGGCTCAATCAGTTGAGTGTCCGACTCCTGATTTCAGCTCAGGTCATAGCTTCATGGCTGTGGAATCAGGTCCCGCCATCAGGGTGTACATGGAGTGTGAAGCCAGCTAGGGATTCTCTCTCTGCCTCTCTCTATGCCTATGCCCCTCCCCCCTCTCTCATAGTTTTTTTCTCTCTCTCAATAAACATTTAAAAATATATATATAGAAATAACTACATAAAATTTTTTTTAGCTATATGGCAAAGAAAGACCATAAATAATGTCAGTACAAATTTGGAAAAAGATATTTGCAATACAGATGATAGGAAACATCTAAAATATAGAAAGAAATAGCTCTTACAAAGTTATAAGAAAAAGTTGGAACCTAATAGATGGGTAATTCACAGAAGAGCAAATCCAAATGGCCAACAAACATGAGAAGACACAGAAGCCCACTGGCAGTCAGAGACCTGTGAATAATTTAAACAGGATTCACTGTGTAAAAACAAATGCAGGCGAGCGGGCATACGCTATCTCAACTTGCGAAATAGCGCACACACACATTGTATGTATCCATCATGTATGTTATACACGCGAGTGTGTCTATGGATAAAAACAGGCAGATTGCATACCAGAATCTTAACATGAGTTAGCTGGGGTAAGGCATAATATGGGACAGGAGAAAATGTGAGGATGAGAGGGGGATGGAAACTAATGTATGACATAACCACATTTTGTTTTATGTAAAATTATTTGTGGTTAATGTATGGGTATAAAGAAAAAATAATTAAAAAGACATGAGATAAACTTTGATAAAAGACTTAAATATAAAAGCTCAGAAGGTATATAACCAAATAGCTCTCGCAAAGTATTCAAAGTGCATAATAGCTTTCAACTCCTGTAACACCCTATCATTTAACGTATATTCACTAGTTATGTCCGAGGTGTTACATACTCTGCTAGGAGTAAGACAGTGAACCCTCAAGTGAACTACAGATCAGTGTGACAAAAGCAACTTTAGGCAGGCAACATTAGAGGACTACACAGAGAGCACATCTGACAGGTATCTAACCCAGTGATAAAGGGTCAGGAAAGAATTCTATGACAGCCATCATAACAACGCTGAATTTGCTCAACAACACAACGGTGTCACTTCCACAAAGTATGCTCACTAAGTGTGAGTGTCTTGTCTGTATAAAGTAACTTAGCCCCTTATAACTATATACTCACATCAAATTTATCATAACTTGAAATACCTAATTTTACTCCATTAGAATGTTACTGCTATGAAAATGCAACCTCAGACTTAGAAACTTAAACTTCAGAGAAGACTAAGTCCACCTAAAATTGCCAGTGCCCAGCAGCTTTGGGTTTGTCATGTCTCATAGATTTTCCCATGTGTAGGAAATGGGTGCCCGAAGGCATCTCAAATTAATTCCACACGCCTAAAACCCCACTCTTCCTTATTTTCTCATAATTCTATCCTTTCTCCATATTCCCTTTTTCTTAGTGAATGGAAATTCCCAGCTACCCAACCATTCTAGCCAGAAACCTGGAAATATCTTAGATCCTTTCTTTTGCACCTCTCATATTCAAACTAAGTCTTGTCTATTCTCCTTCTTAACTGTCTCTCAAATCTCCCTTCTTACATTTCCTCACTGTTAAATAATGTTGCACTAGCTTTACTGCAACGCTGTCCAATCAGGCTCCTTGCCTCCAGCCTCTCCTCTATTCATCACGCTGCGCCTGAGAGGATCTTGCTAAATAAAAGGCAAAGATGATCATATCAGTCACTTACTTATAATCCTTAGTGGATCCGTGAATATAAAAAAAAATTCAGAATTGATAGAAATTCAAGTCTGAACTTTCCGTGGGAATAAATATACAGTAAGATTGGCATTTTGTGCACCAATGGATCCGTATCATTTTAGAGTAAATCCAAAAACTACTTCATATATTATCTAAGATTTTTTTAGGACCTAGTTTCTGTTCACTACTCCAATCTCACTGCATCCTAAACTCTAGCTCATTAATAAAGTACTTATATTTCCTTAAGTCTTGCTATTTTCTTTATTTTTTATTTTTATTTTTACTTTTTCCTCTTATCTGATTGCATATTCTGCCTGGAAGGTCCCTCCTCATTTACTATATGGGAAACATCTACTCATCTTTGAGAATCCATTTCAGGTAAGCCTCCTCTCAAGTATGAAGTCTTTTTCTGATTGTCCTCTCCAGGTACAAGTGACCTATAGCCCATCCTACATGAACTTCTTCAAATTTATTTCATGTTTGTACCCTCTCACCTATTACTTCTACTAGAGTAAAAAAAATCATTATGGACAGGGCTTTACTAGGTTTTATATTCCTACCCTCTACATGTAGAGCATGGCAAGCACTCAAAAACTATTTTCTGAATGAATAAGTAAATGAACAAACTGGAATGTGCTTATTATACTCCACCATTAAGATTCAATTTCATATCGGCTCTTGTGGGAAACTGTCTCTGAGCCCTCTTCTGTGGTTAGAGACCTCCCCTGCACTCCACAGCTGTCTGTGTTATTGTACTAATCACACAGTATTGCATAATCTTCCTTGTATTTCTCCTACACTAGTTTGTAAACTTCCTTGAGAGTAGGTATGTATCATCTCTGTATCTCAAGTGTCTAACATTGTACCAAGAGCCTACCATTGTACATAATATAGTACCAGATACATAGAAGGTATTCAATACAAGTTTTCTGAGTAAATGAGAGCTACAATTAGTAGTGTATCTCAGAGTCCTCACGATTTGTTCAAAAATATCACTTTACATTTTAGGGATCTTTTTTTTTTAATTTTTTAACTATTTATTTTTGAGAGACAGAGAGAGACACAGCATGAGCAGGGGAGGGGCAGAGAGAGAGGGAGACATAGAATTCAAAGCAGGCTCTAGGCTCTGAGCTGTCCGCACAGAGCCCATTATGGGGCTTGCACCCACGAACCGCAAGATCATGACCCAAGCCAAAGTTGGATACTGAACTGACTGAGCCACCCAGGTTTCCCTAGGGTTCTTAAGACATCTCTTCAAAGCTAATTTTGCATCTCTTTGTTACTCAACCCAAACTGAGAGCCTCAGGATTAGGAAGAGTGGTAGGGGGATATAAGTTGCAAATAGGACACTTTCTGAAAATGTGGAGAGGTGGGAAGAGCAAGGTAAGAACAGACAAGCCTCTGTAGGTAAAGTTATTTAAAAATCAGTATAGAAGCGCCTGGGTGGCTTAGTCGGTTAAGCATGCGATTTCGGCTTAGGTCATGTCTCATGGCTTGTGGGTTCGAGCCCTGCATCGGGCTCTGTGCTGACAGCTCAGAGCCTGGAGCCTGCTTAAGATTCTGATTCTCCCTCTCTCTCTGCCCCTTCCCTGCTCACACTCTGTCTCTCTCTCCTTCAAAAATAAATAAACATGAAAAAAAAAAATTCAGTATAAAAAGGTATAAGATTAGCCACCAGCAGAAACAATGACACATGGTATTCATTCTTCTATAGTAACCATTATGTAGCAAAATACTTGAAACAAGAGGGACAAGTTAGTTCTCAATGGGCATAGTCCTTTTAGGCAACTGTGGATAGCTTGTTTCTACTAAGTACATGTAAGAAGGTATATTTACATACTCCAAGCATTACTAAAGAAAACAACACTTACCATGTGCTAAGCACTGTGGTGACTACTTTATATGTATTGTCATTTGCTACCCCTAATAACCTTAAGGAGTGGATACTATTTGTGGTAACCAGCCTCCAAGATGGCCCTCTGAATCCTGTCTCCTGGTATTCATAACTTTCTGTAGTCCCCTACTATATTATTCCAGGATTGGTCTATGTTATTGACAGGATGTAGCAGAAACAATGGCATGTAACTTCTGGGATTAGGTTATAAAAGACATTGTGGTTTACATTTTGATTGCTTACTTTCTCTCAGATCATCTGCTTCGGGGGAAGCCGGCTGCAATGTCAAGGGCATTCTATACAGAGGTTCATATAGTGAGGAAATGAGGCCTCTTGCCAGCAGCCATGTGAATGAGCATGGAAAAAAGATCCTCCAAACCTTGTGGAAGCCTTGGCCCCAGAAAAGAGCTTGACTGCAACTTAATGCGAGATCTTGAGAATTACCCAGCTAAGACACTCCCAGATTTGTGACTTTCAAATCGTGTGAGATAATACATGCTTGCTGTCTCCAGCTGCTAAATTTGGGGGTGATTAGTTATATAGCAATAGATAACTAATATACTAATATTATCCCTGCTTGATAGATGAAGAAATGTGGGCTCAGAGATATTAAGTTACTTGCCCCAAAGTACACAGAGCTGGAATTCAAACGGATATCTGAAACTCCAAAAGCCCAAATTCTTAGCCACAATCTGCTATATTGCCTCACCTATATGCTCAATCTTAATGGTATGCCACATTACTTATTATTTTTCCTATTAAGCAAATATCTACAGTGTACCTACTATTATAAACACACTGTACTGTAGGTAATATGCTAAGTGCCACCAGACATATAAGGAGGGACATATCCAATGGGATAAATCCTCATGTATTTTATTCTATAATAATTTAACAAGTAACGAGCTGTTCTCAAGTACCTAACAGCTCTCAAGTGATCTGTGAGAGCCACCTAGTGTCAATCCTGTTTAACTGCAATCTGCACAGTTCACTGGATACAAATAAAGCAAGCAAAGGGGGAAAGAAAAAGAGAGAGGCAAACCAAGAAACAGACTCCTACTTATACAGAACAAAGTGATGGTTACCAGAGGGGAGGTTGGTGGATAATAGGTGAAACAGGTGGGACTAAGGAGTGTACTTGTGATGAGCTCCAGGTGTTGTATGGAAGTGTTGAATCATTATATTGTTCACTTGAAACTAATATTACATTGTATGTTAAGTAACTGGAATTTAAATTAAAACTTTAAAAAGTCAAATTTTATGCCATTAAAATTTTTTTTATGTTTACTTATTTTTGAGAGGAAGAGAGCATGCGTGAATGCGGGCATGCATGGAGGAGGGGCAGAGACGGAGAGGGAGACACAGAATCCGAAGCAGGCTCCAGGCTCTGAGCTGTCAGCACAGAGCCCGACATGGGGCTCGAACCCACAGACTGGGAGATCATGACCTGAGCCAAATGCTTAAACCTATGCCATTTTAAATCCCACTAATTTAAGAGAATGTAAAACATTTAACGCTCTCACTATGTGCACAAAATGAGAAATAACTCTAATCTTACTTCACATTTATTCTCCTGGAAAATTTAATCTTGAGTATCTCTCAATACTGAATGGCATAAAGTGTTCACTCAATATGAAATGGAGATTTTAAATACCCTACAACAATGTTTTTCTAACTTCATGCATTTCCTTTTCTGATTTCTGGAAAATCTGCGTACCTCTAGAAGTCCTTTTCACTTAAAAGAAAGCAGCAGTGGGCATGGAAAATCAGTAAATGAGAATATACCTGATCCTCATTAATTTGATGACTGCATATTTCCAAATTCATCTACCAATAAAATTTATTTGAAACCCCAAAATCAATAGTTGCAGTGCTTTCGTGGTCATCTGCAGACATGTGTAGACCAGTAAAAACTCCTGCATCGTCCAATACACACTTCGCCTGCTGAGGCTGAACAGGGCGATGCTCTGCTTTACTTCAGCTCCTACAATATAAACGCATTTTGTTTGCTTGGTTTTTGTTTTGCTGTCTGTGTATGCTCTGTTCACATTTTTGTTTTTTGGTTGGTGATCTGTGCTTTCAAGTGGCTGCCAGTCCTGCTGCTGAAGTGCTATCTGGTATTCTAAGTGCACAAAGGCTATGGGCCTCAGAGAGAAAATGCATGGATTGGGTAAGCTTTGATCAGGCATGAGCTATAGTACAGTGTGCTGGACTCTGCGCTCAATGTTAGTACATCAACAATGTATATTACAATAAGTTCCTCTAACAGAAACACACAAACATAGACGTGATCATTTGACAAAGATGTTATGATCAGAGGCTTACAGGAATCTAGGCCTGTATTTTCCCCTAGGAGCAATGGGTCAATATTTACTAATTTGGTGTTCCTGGTGACAACACAACTAATCACTGTACATGCTAGTGTTTGGTATTCTCTGTTCCATTTTTATTTCCCAAGTGTTATAGCAGAAAGTTTGGCTAATGAGGTTCTAAAACAGTCATGAGTGCACTGAGCACTGTGTCAGAAATTCATGCAACATGAAGAGTGAATTTCTACAGTATTATCTAATTTAACCTTATCCTAACGTCTATTCTGTCACAGTTTTGATGTCCTAATTATATTTTTCTAATATGCAGTATAATAAACATATTTTAAGTGTATGCATATTTCCAAAATTATCTCATGCACCACTCTGTGGCTCATATACTAACACTAACACCTGAATCACATTTGGAAAAATATTGGCATATATACCAAAAAAAAGTCATTACTAAATTTTTAAATAATGACATTTTCGATAATTTTTAATAAAAAAAAAATTTCCCTCACTGAAAATAATTATTTTCTTAATTCAGATTAAGATCATTACTGTAATTATAATACAAAGCAATGTAACACTCAGTATGAGAACAATACAAAGAAAGTATGATGGGATTCAAGTGAAGATTCTAATAAAGGATACATCAAGAAGCAGCATTTTGATGTATACCTGTAACTGTGTTGAATTGCTGAGAAAATGGGTTAGGAGCACACTTTTGATCCAATGACTCTGCGTTAGTGCCAGGTGGCTGCATAGAGACGGAACGTCCCAGTATAATGTTCTCTGCTGCTGCTGTCAGCCTGGGCCTTTGTCCTTCACTAAGTTCACCCACACTGTTTTCCAAGTCCTGAAAAGGTAGAAACAATGGTTAAAAACACTGTATTAAAATCAAGTCAAGGGGCACCTAAGTGGCTTAATCAGTTGAGGGTCCCGCTCTTGATTTCGGCTCAGGTCACGATCTCCTGGTTTGCGGGACTGAGCCCTCCATTGGTCTCTGCACTGCTAGTGCAGAACCTGCTTGGGATTCTCTCTACCTCTCTCTGCCCTTCCCCTGTTTGCGTGTGTGATGCACATGCTCTCTGTCTCTCAAAATAAAAAATAATAAACTTTAAAAAATTAAAAGATAAACAAAATCAGGTCAAAACAGCAAATCTTTGTCAAGTACGATGGTCCGTGACACTTGACTGCTTGGAAGGTATCTTAGAAAGTGCTTACTATGCCACATATACACTATGGAAAGAGAGGCTTAAAAAGTTAGTTTATTCAGGCATTTGGCAATAGTATTTGTTGCTAAAATCTTGTTTTTTATGGAGTTAAATAACCATTATCTGTTTTTCAAACTCCAAATTAGGTAGCAAAACACACAATAAAAAATTTATTATTTAAATTAAATGCTGGCACACATTACACATTGTTCATAGAGCTTAAAATTAAAATAATAGAAAATTTACCTCTCATTCTTTATGAATGAAAATTGCCTGAACTTGTCAGAGTAAAATATATAGTTAAACAAGTATGATGATGAGAATATACCTTTAATGAGAGAAACATTACCCGTATCCAATTACATTTTTTACAAATACGTAAGTTGACTACTTTAACTGTATTTAATAAAGTTCTTTTCTCCGGGAAAGTATACAAGTACAAATACAACTCTTTATCAAATATATAAAGTAAATTTAAAAACTAGAAAGAATTGGGGTGCCTGGATGGCTCAGTCATTTAAGTGTCAACTTCAGCTCAGGTCGTGATCTCACGGTTTGTGAGTTCGAGCCCTGCATTGAGCTCTGTGCTGACAGCTCAGAGTCTGCAGCCTGCTTCAGATTATGTGTCTCCTTTTCTCTCTGCCCCTCCCTTGCTCACACTATGTCTGTCTCTCTCTCTGTCTCTCTCTGTCTCTCTCAAAAGTAAATAAACATCAAAAAAAAACTAGAAAGAATAAGACTTCTATTTTCTTTTTGAATTAAAAATTATATATCTAATCACTACCACATTTTGTGACTTGCAAATATTCTAACTATGAGTTTGCTAATCAAGAATTGAATAAAAATTCCAAAATTTCAAAATCTCTTTGTCATTTAAATGGGATTTAATTTCGACCAAGTGTTTATGCTAGAATATATGAAGAAATGACTGCTGAAACATCTTGGATGGCTCTACTGACTATAAAATAAAATCTAACTTCTTAGCTCAACATTCAAGATTTTCTACAATTTTCCCAAATTCTCGTATACTTCCATCTCCTCAAGGTGCCTAATCTGACTTTTCTTGAGGAATGTCAATTACGTCAACAACCTTTAAATTGAAAAGGATTATTTTGCAATTAATATAAAATGTTCAGAGACTCTTGGGCAAAATATAGAATGATGGCAGATACACTCTCCCTAGAAACTAATCAGAACTATTTCACGGTGCCTATATTACTCTGCCACTACCATATAAAAAGTTGTTCAGTAAACAGTACCTTTTCTATTGTGAATCAATTTTCTAGGGTACTTGTAATTGCTGAGCTATTTAACACTTTAATACTCTATGACCCGACTAAAGCCTTGGTTTGCCTACTTACAAAATGCTCTCATACTCCTAAGTATCATTGATCTTGGCAACAACTCAGGCTGCAGATACTCATATCCTGAGTGATATAAGGAACACAAATGTTAATATATCAGCTAGGGTGAAAGGTTGCAGACAAAATCCGGCCAGGATTCATTCCTTCACCCTCTTCCCCTCCAAACACCAGGACTGGATTATTAAAATTCCATATTCCTTAGCTTATGGTCTCCCTGCTCAAAATATCTTAATAGCCTCTACAGTGCCCAAGCCTTTTGATGGCCTAAGAGGTTCTTCATGATCATCTGGTTCAACCTCCTTCTCCAGACTTACCTCTTGATCTAAAGTTCTAGTCACACTGAGATATTCAATACTTTCTAAATATTTTCATCAGGTATCAACTGTAGACTAATTGTTAAGCCCTCTTCTCCCTACATGACTATAACCTTCCTAAAGGTAGGAGTCCTGTCTCCTTTCAGATTTACTATATGTGTCTGGCACATAGTAAATATTCAGTAAATGGTTGAAGAAAGAAAGAAAGAATGAATGATCCTCACGAATCACTTAAAAGGGCTTCAGTTTTTTTTCAACTAGAGAACAAGAGGGTTAGAACAGATGGCCTGAATTCCTTTCAACTGTAAAATTCTAGCGCTCTGACTTCAGGTCAAAGTTATAAAAGGTTGTTATTTTATCAAACAAAGAGGGAAAAAAATCACAAAGGTAACAAGTACCTCAGAATGGTAGACCACTTGCTGCGGAACGAATGACTCCTGGGTCATTTTGGCAAGAAGAGAAAGAATTCCATCTGCAGGAGTTTTCTTATGGGGCATCCTAATCACTTGTCCTTCACTGGGAGGATCATCTTCCTGAATGATATATAAAGACAATGAATACAGTGAAGAAACTCTATCAAACAACTGCATTTTTCTTGATTTATGATTAATAAAACATAGTAGTCATCATGAAAATGGCTTATTAGCAGTTTATGGAAAGAAGGCAGACTCTACTTTCATTTAGTTCTCATTTCCATTTGACTAAACTAACAACCTCTAGTTTGCCTCAAACAGAAACACCACCACATAAAGTCATCTGATTACACTTAAAGTGGAGATTTATTATAATAAACATGAAAACTGGACCCCTTCCCCTGTCTTAGGTGATTGAGTTAGAATGATTCATAAATGTTTGATATAGGGCCATCAAGCTTTTGGCTCACAGTTTCCTGGTTCATATTTATGCAGCACCCAAAGCAATCCCACAGTGCGGTAATGGGGGTGAAGCACCGTCATAACGCGGCAACTTGGACCACAGGAGAACATGAAAACCTGCAGAAATATGCTAAAGCACCTAGACACCTTCTTCTCTTGGCCTTTTGGGCTGATCTCTGGTTCTTGGCTAGGGGGCAGGTCCTGCAACCCTCCCCGGAGCACCCAGACTAGGCTTCCTGGTGCTCCAAATATGACCTATCTCAAAGATGAAGGGCAGCGTGGGCCTCAGAGTTGGAGAAACTGGATTCCTCTGTAAGTAAAACTACTAAAAAGATTTTTCATCAGTAGTATTTTTTACTTATTTTACTATGAATGAAACAAAGTTTATTAACTCTAGATTGCTGTAAGTCTTTATCCCCCAGCTGTATATAAATAAATGCCTCTTGGTGACATGACTTCAAGTTATCCTTGGTTTTTCAGGATTATACTTCTGCGTTTGACTTCATTATGAACTTGCGGCACATCTGATTTAGGTTTAGCAAAAACATCAAATTCAAGTTCAGTTTCAAATGTAGAAAAAGAAAAGATGTTATCATTTAGTCCTGGTTTGGTTTGGCTAATCACTTTAAACAAACTTAAACACGCTCTGGCACCATGATAAGGTTCTAAGAACGGATAAAAATGCCACAATGACATATTAAGTAAGCCAAATGTTAGTTTAATGCTTCTCTGAAAATAAAGACATCTCATTTATACCTTCCCCACATATTATCGCATAAAAGTGATTTCCACTCTCTTCATTATGGACTCAATTACTTACAATAAATAATTACTGTTAGAGAAGTAATTATTCCATTAAAATCTTACAAAAACTCTCCTTAGAGCATTATTTTATACCCCTGTATATAGTAAATTTTTTAAACAAATTTTGTTACTTGGATATATTAATTTCCAGATTTGGCATCTTTATACTATAAAGACATTAAGTATCTTTAATAATATGAAGATGCTGCTTAGTCTCCAAAGCTGTCTATTGGACTTGAGAAATGCCCCACCACACACACCTAGCCCCTTGTAACTTCAGCTTTGGGATTTAGATAGCCCCTATTAGAACTCAAAATTTATAGTTATCAGCTTAATTTTTTTTTTAATTTTTATTTACTCTTGAGAGAGTGAGAGACAGAGCACAAGCAGGGGAGGGGCAGAGAGACTGGGTAACACAGAATCCGAAGCACGCTCCAGGCTCTGAGCTGTCAGCACAGAGCCAGATGCGGGGCTCGAACCCACGAACCATGTGATCATGACCTGAGCCGAAGTCAGGCACTCAACCGACTGAGCCACCCAGGTGCCCCTAGTTATCAGCTTAAAATAAAAAGGTATCATTATATATATATAATGAAAATAAAGACATCACTAAATAGCTATGTGACATGGACGAGTCATTTAACCTCACTCAACTTCATCTGTGAATGAGTAGTCGCATATAACAAAGGATGCACATGAGAATGCTGGGAATTTTTTCAAAATATACAGGTCTAGGCTTCTAACTGTCCACAAAAATGCATACCATACAACCCACATGACCTACTGAATCCTCATATCAGAGGATGGAACCAGCAGGCATACATTTTAAAAGTTCCACTGGTGAATTTAATATGCATCCCACCTTACATCACTTCAAGCGGTTACTTTAAAGGAACTTCTAGCATTATGATTATAAAAGAATAGAAGAACGACTTTTCAAAAATACACCAATCATTTTCTGTTTTCATCATGATCATGCATAATGACACTAATGAAAGACAATAATGCCACTAGACTTTACTTCCAGATTTACCCAACCTCTTAAAACTACTAAAAAGTGGGCAAAGTATATGAAAAATTGCATTTCAAGACATGGGACATCAGGTAACAAAAGACAGTGATTCCTGAGAGATAGAAAACAAATCAGGAGAGACACGTGCCGCTCCAGCTTCCTGCCTGTGAGAGTTCCCAGGCTGCAGCACAGGAGAGAGAACCCTGGCAGAGCTCAGTGGCCTGCTGAGCTGAGAAGACAGGACTGAAACTCCAAGGAAGCCAAGACAGCTAGGGTTCATAAGACAGGCTACCAGAAAAGCGAAAGCTGCACAGGGAGGGAACTCTGGAGATCTGCAGAGGGTCCCCGTTTGACCACGAAATACTGATCAGCACACGCATGCAGGGCAACCACGAGGCTGCAGGAACAAACACCTGAGAAACTGTTGGCTCTAACAGTGCCCACGGCGTGTACACAGGCTGGAATAACAGCTGTTCCCACCAGGCGGGCTAGGAAACTACATTTAAGAAGGCACTGGTTGGAGTGGATAGAATGGTCTTGCCTCCGAAGTGGGAGACAAAAAGCCCTAGAGCAAGTACTGCTCTGGTCTTGCCCAACGAATCTTTAAAGCAAGACTCGAAAGGGTCAAACTGTCTTTAGGTAACCTAACCGTATGTCTGAGCAAAGTCCAAAACTCTTTGCAAATTCCTGTAAAACGTTATTCCTATAAAACACAGATGCAAAAAAGTCAACACAAAATTTTAGCATACCAAATTAAACAGCTTTTCTTAAAAAGTTTACCATACACCTACCACATTATCCATCCATTCCGAGAGAAATGAAAGCATATGTCCACACAAAACTTACGTTGCTTTTACAAAGCAACTTAGAGTTGCTTTATTTGTGATAGCCAAAATTGGCATAAATCCAAATGTCCAGTGACAGGTAAATGGACAAGTTGTGCTACAACCATAGAACATATTACTACTCTGCAATAAAAAGGAATGAACAATTGGGGTGACTCGGTGGTTCAATCAGGTAAGTGTCCGACTCTCAATTTTGGCTCAGGTCATGACCTCACAGTGGTGAGACTGAGCCCCGTGTCGGGTTCTGTGCTGAGCATGGAGCCTGCTTAAGATTACCTCTCCCTCTGTCCCTCTTTCACCTCACACTCCACTCAAAAAAGAAAAGAAAAAAGGGGGGAAGAAAAAGGGAACTATGATATACACTACAACACAGATGAATCTCAAAATAATTATGCTGAGTTAAAGCAACCAGGAAAAAAAGAATATATCCATTCCTGTTATTTGGAAAATGCAAACTAATCTACGGTTGCAGAGAGTAGACCAACAGTCGTGGTAGATGTGGGGGGTGAGAGGACTGAGGGGAGATGAGGAGGAGAGATTACAAAAAGGCATGAGGAAACTGTGGGGAATGATGGATGAGGACATCTCATTATCTTTATTGTAGTAATGGCTTTAAAGATGTATATATATGTCCAAAATTATTAAACTTTTTAAAAAAGGGCAACAATAACAGCAATGCTTAGCAAAGGGTATAGATAAACATAGAGGAGAGTTGAGTACAACTACCCACCTACCTGCTTAGGTTGCTGAAAGTATATTAAAAAAGTAAAGATTTCTATTTCTTAATAGTCTTTCAAAAGAAAATTCCTATTATCATTCTGTGTGATATTGATGTATATAATAATTGATATTACATATAATACTAATTGATATTATACATATTATAATAATTATAATAATATATTTTTCAATGCCTATTTTTTCTTCCATAGAGCTACGTAATAACTAGGAAGTGATGGTACCACCCACCATGCCCTATTTTTGGTTTATTTTTCTTATGTCAATGAATTCGATTATTTTTAGCTCAAAGAATTATAATCCTGGTTAGGGAAAAATAACAAACATAAGAGAGCTGGTTTAAATACTGTAAAAGCACTATATCCATACGACAGTTTGTACTGAGCTAGATTTTCATCATATAATTACATTAACTGTGTAGTTTTGAACTACTGGAGCCACGGTGATTAATAGTTTTCTTTTCATTCTCACAAATATGATAACGAAATGTGCAAATACGATCATGAAATGTACAAGAAATCTTAAATTCCTTCATGGATATTTTATTAAACTTTATACCTATAACTCAAATATTTGAGAAAAACCCTAATCGACGGCAACAATTTCATCGAAATATTCTGTGTGTCAGAATTCCACACAGGGCCAATAATTTCTTACCATCTCGAGGGCATCATGCAGAGTACTGGATAAGCTCTCACTTAGGTTTGTCAGATAGAGTCCTCCATCTCCTAAAGCTAGAAATTACATAAAAATTCAGAAAACAGGAGAAACGTAAATTTAGTAAATAATCTAACCATAAAGCCATTCCATTTAAACTTATACAATAAAAATACCGTTCCTAAATAATAATTCGCAAGCTACTCAATCTCACCAGTTTTTTTAAAGTGTATTTTATAACAAAGATGAGATTTTTGTTTTACCTACCAGCTTGTCAGAACTGTAACTATGAACTAGAGAAAGAGGCACTCCTAAATACTATTGATGTAATTAAAACCTGATTAAAATTAAAAACTGATTAACCTTTTGGGGCCCCTGGGTGGCTCAGTAGGTTAAGCGTACAACTCTCAATTTTGGCTCAGATCATGATCTCAGAGTTCGTGGGTTCCTATGCCGGCAGCATGAGGCCTGCTTCGGAGTTTTTTTCTCTCTGTATCTCTCTCTCTGCCCCTCCCCTGCTCACTCTCTCAAAATAAATAAACATTAAAAACAAACCAACAAAAAACCAGTTAACCTTTCTAAAGAGCAAGTTGGCAATGTATCAGTATTTTAAAGGTACATACCCTGACTTAGCAATTCCACTTTAGGCTTGTATTCTTTTTTCTTATTAAAAAAACTGTATTTTAATGTTTGATTGATGCAAGGCTCAATCCCATGAACCATGAAATCATGACCTGAGCTGAAATCAAGAGTCAAAGGCTTGAAGCACCTGGGTTGCTCAGTCAGTTAAGCATCTGACTCTTGGTTTCAGCTCAGGTCATGAGCTGATGGTTTGTGAGTTTGAGCCCCATGTCGGGCTTCGTGTTGATAGTACGGAGCCTGCTTGGGATTCTCTTTCCCTCTCTCTCTGCCCCTCCCCTGCTCGCGCTCTCTGTTTCAAAATAAACTTTAAAAATAAAGAGAGAGTTGGACGCTTAACGAACTAAGCCACCCAGGCGCCCCTAGGCATGTATTCTTTTTTTTAAGGGTTTTAAAAAAAATATTTCTTTATTTCTGAGAGAGAGAGACAGACAGACAGAAGGTGAGCTTTCTGCTTGGGAGTCAAAATCCGAAGCAGGCTGAGCTGTCAACACGGAGCCCAACGCAGGGCTCTGACTTATGAACCGTGAAATCATGACCTGAGCTGAAGTCCGTCTCTTAACCAACTGAGCCACCTAAGGCATCCCCCTAGGCATGTATTGTACGGAAATTATCAGATACACAGTACACACACATACACATATGTGTATATGTGTAAGAACAGGTCATCGGAGAGTTCTGTATAATATGGAAACACTGAAAACCATCTACATGCCGACCACTATGACATTGTTTTAATAGACTACACACAACTAGAAAATGACATACAGCTGTATGTGTTGATATAGAAAGATATCCACAATATATTATTAGGTAAAAAAAATGCAGGTTTCAAAACAATTTATATAGTATGATTCTATTTTTAAAGGTAAAAATACACATGCACATGTATTTAGATATCTACATATGCAATAGGAAAAAAAAAAGATTGGAAGGGTATATTTCAAACTATTAAGAGTGGTATTATTTCTGGAAGGTGAGATTTATGAGCAAGATTTTACTTTCTGAAGTTGAGGCCCAGACGAGTTATCTTGTGGAGTCCATATTTATTCTATTATACCATGTTTAAACTTGAAAATTACGTAAAAACACTTGACATAGAAAACTATTACTATAATTATCATAATCTAACCAGCGAAACCAACTGATACAAGTTAACTTACTTGTAGGAGCCACTTTCTGACCACAGTTAAATAAAATCTCTCCTTCAGAGATGGGTCTATCTAAAGTCTCAGTTTCAGTGACAGTAACACTCAAGGTGCTCTCGGTTGTTGATGAATCAGAACCTGACATCTGTATGGGGGAAGGGGCCTTGGTGGCGGCAGAAAGTGGCATAAAAGGAACTGGAGGTTCTGGAGGTGCGGGCTGAGTAGGGAAATCCATACTCTCTGGTTCTTCGTCCTTGGCCACAGACATTACACTAAGAAGAAAAAGACATAATATGAACTTACTAGGTCAACGAAAGCCTATATTCGTTTTTACATAAAAAACAGATTCAAAAGTCTCCTTTAGCAAAGTATCTCTATAATCTGCACTACTGTAATTACCAAGATTTATTTTTCCAAAATTGTTTTCACGTTTTAATCATAGACCATCTTGAAAGTTCTACCATTTCTAAAACACATCCACATGGTAATATAAAAGTTAACTGAGCATTGTAAATGAAGATTCACTCTGGGGAGAAATCATTTTCTATTTTACTAATAATATCATAACAGTATATACCTTTACTCTGTTTCATAAAAAATCTTTTAAAATGAGAATTGAAGGCAGAAATAAATTTGGTTAAACTTTTAAGAATCTGAAGTTTATGAAACTTCTTTCTACTAATGTATAAAGTAGCTTATGGTTTATAAAACTTCATTTATCCTTTTGATGTTTTTAATGGGTCACATATGTCAACTGAAGATGAAATGCAGTCACTGAGGTAAAAGATGTTCTCATTTACATAGCTCTCGGGTGAAGTTCTTCCTGAATAGAGTTGGGATTCTCTTCTTCCAGGGGCAGATCTCCCTCACTCCACGGCTTAGGACGCTCCGGGCCTGAGACCTTCAACTTCTCAATGGAAATCTCTGACAAAGTTGGGGTAAGAGCTGCTGCAGGAGGAGGTGTAGTAGCAGGAGTAACTGCTGGGACTATTAACAAGTGTGACGGCAGGCATATCATTTCCTAAAGATTTTTTGTTTAAAAAGAAAGGAAAAGATAAAAGTCAATAAACGATTCCATAGGAAGGGAAGATATGTTGTTTCAGGAATCTCTTAATATTTTGGCATACAAATAACAGTAATAATTAATAATAATAATGGCTTATATATAATGGGGAAATTCCCAAATTAATTTAGTAAAGTATAAGAAAATAATCTTGAAAAGACATCGCTTTTACTACTACCATGAACTTAAAAGCAGTCTAAGTGTGATTAGATCATATACTCTTTTTTTAATAGTTTTATTTTGTTTGTTTGTTTGTTTGTTTAAGTAGTCTCTATGCCCAACATGAGGCTCAAACTCAGCCCTGAGATCAAGAGTTGCATGCTTTATTGACTGAGCCAGCCAGGTACTGCCAGGAAATTAAGAAACCAATTTCTCAGTTTCTTTACAAAAAAAAAAAAAAATGATTTGCTAAAACCTAGTAAACAGTAGGTATGTACATATTAATCTATAAAACATCTTATAAAATAAACCATGAAATCTTATTTAACAGTTATTAGATTAAAACTGAGTTATAGAAATAAGGTTTCTACCTTTTTCAGCAAATATTTCTTTCACAGGAATAGCTAAATCATGATCTGAATCATAGGGAGAAGAATCTGGAGTTTTTACCAACACACGCTCCTGAGGAGGTGAGGAAGGTGAATGAGGAGGAGTTGGTTGTGGGGTAGGCACTGGGGTACACACTCTTGCCTAAAATAAAACAAGATAAATGGTGCTTATAATCACCCGTATAAAGGTAATGTAAAACAGTGAAATGAGCTCATTTGCAGATTTAACAGAATTTAAATGGATGGGGAAGAAACGGAGCCCAAAGTTCCCTGGCTCTTGAACTTCTAGCTGTTAAGTTTCAAGACTAGCCTGCAGAAAGCCTCAGGCTATTCAAATAGCTCTGACTCTGAAGTAGGCCCCAAACAAATCTAAGGCTCCCTCTTCTAATATAGATAGGAAAACACAGCTGAATATCTGACTGAAGATCAAATACAGACACAAGCTGGGTAGGCCATGTAACAGAAAGGAAGCATTTTAATAACTGACAACCTATCAGTGAGCAGCTTTTTAGCACAAGAAATCAGAGCCTGTAAAAAGCAATGGAAGGAAAAATAAAAAGTAGGGGGGATGAAATGAAGACAATTGATGGAGATAGAAAGTACTGGGGAAGAAAAACTGATTTGTTAAATATATAATCATTCAGATGAGTCAAAATTAAAAGGGTATAAAAAGATAATGGGGATTAAATCTCCTTTCCTAGCCATGTTCAGTCTACCTACTTCTCTTCCCCTGAGTCATCAAATATAATCTTGACTTCACTCATTTTATATGTGTATAGATTATCTACAGAACAACTTCCTAAAAGTGGGATTGTTTGTTTAAAGGGTTAACTGCATTTTTAATTTGAACACACATTGCCAATTTCCCACTACAGGGTTATATTATTGTACACTAACCACAAGAAGGTATGAGAATTCCCATTTCCCCAAGGTTTTCTACACAGTGGCATTATCAAACTTTTAGAGTTTTACCAATCTAATCAGTAAAAATGAGGTTTCAGTGATTTTTTCTTATTATCAATGATATTGACCTTTTTATATGTATATGAGCCATTTGTATTTCTTTTTTGTGTGTGAACTGTCTAGACATGTCTCTTTTTTTTAATTTTTTTAATCTTTTAATTATTTTTGAGAGAGAGAGACAGAGTGCAAGCGGTGGAGGAACAGAGACTGAAGGAGACACAGAATCTAAAGTAGGCTTCAGGTTCTGAGCTGTCAGCACAGAGCCTGATGCGGGGCTCGAACTCACAAACCTGCAAGATCGTGACCTGAGCCTAAGTCAGAGCTTAATTGACCGAGCCACCCAGGCGCCCCTAGACATGTCTTTTACCTATTTTTCAAATATACCTTCTTTTTCTCCTCATTCTAAAACATCTTTATATAGGAGGGTAATTAGCCTTTATTCTGTACTATGAGTTGAAAATTGATATGCAATTTAAAAACCATGAATCATATTAAAAATTCTACAGCACTGCTTAATAATTAGCATATTCTCAGCTTTTATTTTTAATGAAAGAAATACACTATATATTTTTACTTCTTGACTGCATAAAACTACAGCAAAAAATGCACTATTTTCGAATATAATGCTACTGACCATCATCATGAGAGAATCTGAAGGTATTCTACTAGTATTAGTAATGGATAATGATGATAAACAATTAGTTATTGAGTAGCACATTCTAGACACTAGATTAAGTTACGTATATTCATCATCTCACTATACTGTCCACAAAATCTTGGCCAAGAAGATAACAGTATGATAAAGATTTAAGTCTCTCCAAATTAAACCAATCAAAACTGGATCAATTCCCATAAAAATCTCAACAAAACCTTTTATGGAACTTGAAAACTAAATTTTAATGTATATTTGGAAGATCAAAAGGCCAAGAAAGTCCGTGACAATTCTGAAGATAATGAACAATATGGCAGTGGTGGAAGGGAGCTTGCCCTCCTAGATACTCAATAAGCAGATTTTGGTAAAGTCTTGTTCATTTGAACTCTAGGTATATTCTCTATTATACTTGAAACTAAAGTAACAGAGCTGAGGGTTCAAATTCAGATCTTCCCAGCTCCGAAGTCCATGCTCTTAACAATTAGTATATACTGCCTTATTTATACTGATTTTTCTACATTTACTCATTCAATCACCCTCATGAGAGGTTATGCAGGGTACAGGAGGAAAACAAACCAACGTTAACTAGCACAGAGAAAACCATAACCCCGACATCTGCACTGCATGCATTACCAATGAGCTAAGAAAGCATGAACCCAAACTACGTACCTAATCTCAGGCATAATTATCATATCACATCACATCGATTATGTTATACCTATCTCCATAAAATTCATAAAATTCATGAGCCATGTGTGCGGGCAGGGAAGAGGCAAAGAGAAAAGGAAAGAGAGAGAACCCCAGGCAGGCACTGTCAGTACAGAGCCTGACTCGAAGCTTGAACTCACGAACCACAAGATCATGACCTGAGCTGAAATCAAGAGTCAGACGCTTAATTGACTGAGCCACCCAGGTACCCCTGTAACTTCACGTTTATACCTCAAATGAGTTAGTTTAAATGTTTCACCTATATAAAATGATGCCCTCATGATCTATGGAATCAGAAGTGACTACAAAGTTTTAAACAGTTGGTAGTAGAATAGAGTCCATATATATATCATGTATAATTCCATGTTGCTATAATAGATTAGAAACTATTTAACACAGTATGGCTGATGAAACAAACAACAAAAGCACCTAAACTATATTCTCTTTTAAAGATTAAAAATATCAGTTTATACAGTAACCAAAAGCTACATGCGACCGTTGGCTATATCTTGAATCAAAAAAATCCTATAAAGGTTATTTGGGAACAATAGGGAGATTTGAATACAGACTCTGTATTACACAGTACTAACATATCGATGTTAAATTTCTTTAGGAGTATGATGATAGCATTTTGATTATGTAAGAGAGTATCTACTTTTGACGAGATATTGCTGATGATCAGAAGTAAAGTGCCATATCTGCAACTTTCAAATGATTTTTAAAGAATATGTAACATATAAAGGCAGATAAAATATGTCAAAAAGTTATCAATCAGGGGTGCCTGGGTGGCACAGTCGGTTAAGTGTCCAACTCTTGATTCCAGCTCAGGTCATGATCTCATGGTTTGTGAGTTTGAGCCCCACATTTGTGCTTTCAGTGCAGAGCCTGCGTGGGATCCTCTTTCTCTGCCCTTCCTCAGCTTGCTCTCTCTCTCAAAAAAAAATAATAATAATAAAGTTATCAACTGGTAAATACTAGGTGGAATGTATACAGATGTTCACTGTATCATACTTTCATCTTTTCTATAAATTTTAAAGTTTTTAAAATAAAATGCTGGGGAAAATATTACTATAATATCATAGCAACAAAAAAAAACCTCTACCAAAAACTATAATTTTATTACAATACCTAATTTAAAATTTGTCCATCTTATTTTTTTTAATGTTTATTTATTCATTTATTTTTGAGAGAGAGAGCACAAGTGAACAAGCAGGGAAAGGGCAGAGAGAGAGGGAGACAGAGAATCCCAAGCAGGCTTTATGCTGTAGTGCAGAGCCCAACACAGGGTTTGAACTCGAGAACCGTGAGATAGTGACCTTAGCCGAAATTAGGAGTCGGATCCTCAACTGACTGAGCCACATGGGCATTCCCATCTCACTGTTTTTTAAGAAATGTATCAAAAACTCCCCAGGACTCCAAGTCATGAAAAGAGAGTCACTCCTACCGGCAATGTGTTGCTTGTTGAAACATCTCCAGAAACACTTGTGGCAGCAGGACCTTGCTTCTTTGCTTCTCTGTCACCCAGCATGACAGCAATGGTCTCAGTAAGAGCTTCATTCACAAAATGGCTAATCATGTCTGAATTCACAGGAACCCCAGCATCCACAAAAAGCCGGAGGGCACCTTTGCTTGTTCCTTCCACTAAAAAAAAAAAAAAAAAGAAAGAAAGAATTTCAAAATAAACACGTAAGAAACATGCCTACAAAATCTTAATTCTTAAAATTTTAGAGATGCACATTGGGTGCCGTATATAAGGGATGAGTCACTGAATTCTACTTCTGAAACCAATATTACACTGCATGTTAGCTAAAATTTAAATTAAAAAATTTAGAGATGCAAACATCTGTGTATAAGGGGTAGGAGGAAGAATAAAAATGAAAACACAAAATTATTAATTACAAAAGATAATAAGATGACAACTTACATGATGAACATCCTTTCTAAACAAATCACAAAAGGGAGGAAAACACCCAGGTGAAAACTTTACATTTTCCTCTTCCCTACCACTTCAGAATTTACTGATGGAAAGAAAGGATTTGCATCCACTTAAATGTTCTCCTCTGAAAACAACTCATATTTATTTCCAATGAGTAGGGTAACAGGAAACGCTATGATAGATCTTGGCCAAAACACAAACACACAATGACTGTGGGGGATTTTAGAGAAAGAGTAGCTGCTTCATAAACACGAAAACAAACTTTCCTTCTCTCTAGTTTCAGATACATCAGTTACCAACACTACTTGTATAGTAGTTTACACGCATCACAAGTTTACATGATATCAGAAGCTATACAGGTAGGTAAATTCATATTCCAAATAGGTAATACTTTTTACTTGTAAAAATGTTCATAAAATGCAGTAAAAAACCTCCTTAACAGACTTTACTAGATTTAAAATGGCTACATTTCTAAAACTCTGTGTGGAGAACATGTAAACAATGACCCATACAATTTGATGGAGATGTCATCTCTCCAAAGAGTACTCCTTAATTAGCACAACTAAGGCAGCAATATCCAGAATTCTCTAAAAAGTGAGTACAGGTGTTTTGGGATTACTTGTTGAGGGATAAGTAACAGCAATTTACTCTGCAGTTACCATATAAAAGAGTATCAAATTTCAAATTTACATTTGGCAGTATATGTAGATACATCTTTTTAGTCCTCATAATTTATTGTTTTGGCATGACCGGAAATCAGAACATCTCTGTTATAAAAGCCAAAAGCCCTTTCCAGACGTAGGTAAAACAAAAGCAAGCACACATACTTTTAAATAGCAGAGAATAGGATCTAAAAGCCCAGTTTGGAAATTTTAAGATTTCTATCCAGGAAAACAAATCCCTCATAACTGTGTTGGTCATTTTTATTTCCTTCCACAAAGCGATGAAAGAAAATCTGGGTGGTAGCAGTGGAGGAAGTATTCAAGTTATACTAAACAGGAAGAATTAACCAAATACAACAATAAATTGTGTGGAGTAAATTATATATACTAAATTGTATATAGGCTATAGCTGGGTGGAGATGAGGAAAAGCAAAGAAAAAGAAAATCGAACAAACAGTAACTTCAAGGCTTTGGAGATTGGGCACTTAGAAAATTCTGTATTAATGTAAACAGAAACAAAGAAAGAGCGGGTCGGGTCAGAAAAATGACATACATTTTGGACACGTCAAATCTGGGATGCCAGTGGAGCATCGAATAGAATATTCATCAAGAAACAGAACTGCAAGCCTGCATCCTAGATGCGTGGCTTAGGAGTCATCAACCGACCAAGGGTAACAAAGGGCAAGAAGAGACTGAACAAACAAACAAACAAACAAAACAAAACAAAAACAGAAAAGAAAGAGGTCAAAGCACAGAAACTTAGAAGGATCAAGAATAGAATGGATTCTAAGAAACCAAAATGAGCAGGACATTTTAAGAACTAGAGGTGGTCAATAGGTCAATAATGCCCATGTTAGAGCCAGGTAGGAAGATAGGTTTGGAAAAAAGGTTATTCTTGACAACCAAATTCTGTAAGAGAGGAGTTTCATTAGGGGGAGGGCAGAAAGCTCTGTAAAGACTGAAGAGAAAGTGGCAATAAGAAAGTAAAAGCTGTAAATATGGACTCTGAAGTCTAGGATTTAGGCAGTTAAAAAATAAGTCTAGTCTAAGGAGGAAGAAAAGTAGGTAATTCTGGATGGGAGAGAAGGGGAAAAAAAGAGGTATATAGGAATGTTTAAAAAAGAAGAACAAAAAATTTGAATAACTTACACAATCCAATTTAAAGACTTATTTTTAAATTATAATAACGTGTGTTATTGACATAAAAATAGACTTGCATATCCAGGGACAGAATAGAAACTCTAGAAACAGATTCATACATATTTAGTCAACAGGTTTGGAGCAAAAGTGGCAAGGCAATTCATTAGGGAAAAGGATAATCTTTTTAACAAATAATGCTAGAAAAATTAGGCTTCCATATGCTGAAAAAAAAAAACCTCGTATATGGTGTAAAGTAGGGATCAAAATTATCTCCAAATGTACGATAGACCCAAATGTAAAGTCTGAAGTCATACATCTTCTAGAATAAAAGATAGGAGAAAAGCTTACTGATCTTGAGAAAGATTCATAAATAATATGCAAAAAAACCAGAAACCCTAAAAGGAAAATTGATAAATTAAAATTCATCAAAATTAATCTTTTGGCTTTCAAAAGAGAATGCTGAGAAAACGAAAGGCAAGATACAAACAAGGAGAATGTATCTGCAAAATATATCCAATAAAGAACTTGTATCCAGAACAAATAAAGAACTTTTACAACTCACTAACAGGAAGACACAAACCTTTAAAAAGACATTTCACCAAAGTGAGTATAGAGATGGCAATAAGCACATGAAAAACTGTACCTCATTAATCATTAGGGAAATGCACATAAAAATCACAGTGAGCTAACTCTACGTGCTTATAGAATGTCCGTAATTAAAAACATGGACAAGACCAGTGCTTGTGAGTCTGTGGAGCAAGGAGGACGCTCAGACACTGCTGGTTGGGAATGCAAACTAGAACAGCCTCTCGAAAGACATGTAGCAGTTTCTCATAAAGTTAAACATCTATTTGCCACATGACCAAGGGAAATTAAAAGATGTATCTATAAGACATGCTTGGAAATATCCATATCATAGCTTTATTTATAACACCCCCAAACCGAAACACTACGAATTTCCATCAACTGGTAAATTGATTAACAAATATGATATAGCCATATAATGTAATATTACCACATACATAAAACAGGATTGTCAAAGCATTATGCTAAATAAAGGCAGACACGAAAGACTACCTACTATATGATTACCTACACGTAAAATTCTAGAAAAGGCAAAAATACAGTAGTAGAAAGCAGATCAGTGATAGTTAGGGCCCAGGAGGCATGGAAAGGAGTTAGGAACTGACTATAAAGTGGCACGAGAGAACTTTTTGGGATGATGTTAAGTGTTTTTCTATATCATGATTGTGCGGCTAACGTACAGTAGTGTTTGTTTATCAAAACTCATCAAACTGCACACTCAGAATTGGTGAATTTTATGGCAAGTAAACTATACCTCAAAAAAGCTGATGGAAAAGGATGTGGAAGATCAAGGGCAGAGGGGAAGGAGGAAAAGGAAGAAGAAGGAAGGGAAGAAGAAAGAAGAAGAGGAAGAGGAAGGAGAATGAGAAGAGAATGATAAAGGTTCCATAAAGAAAGAGGCTTGTTTATCTATTCAGTATATACCTAAAGTCTTATTAGGTGTCAGTCAGAGGCTAGGCACTGAGGGAGAAACATCCGTAATCCTGAGTAATCATAGCCTACTAAGTGAGGCAGATATGTACACCAATCATAATCCAGTCTGAAAATTCCCATAACAAAGATATATACAAAGTGCTGTGGGAAATACTAGAGAGATTTGGGGTGGGAGGGATGGAGGGGTGGAATAATAATAATAATCTGAACACTGCAGTATGAAATGAGGGGGGAGAGAACCTCTGCTACAGAGGACAACAGGGAAAGGACCATTGGAAGGAAGAGCTTCTTTTGTCAGCCCAAGACTACTCGACCTCTCAAGTACATAAATCCATTACTTGAACGCTTTATCCTTTAATAAAAAAATTTTTTTAAAGATTCCATTTTACTTACCTATGTCAGAAGTCAATGGCTCACTTGCCTCACTGACCGAAGCACTGACATTAGCTATGGCCTGTTGTTGGATTGGAAAGAGCCCAGAGATAATTCTTGACATTATTTCTTGTTCTACCCTGGGGGATAAAAGTTGAGGATTCCTAAATTTGACTGAAATGTATAAAGTGTTAGAAATACCACCCTTAAAAATAAACTTTACCCCTAACATTTACATGTGAAAGTAGTGATTCTGAAAGTTGAATCTGGAGAGAAAAAATTAATCAAATAGATCTCCTAGCAAAATAAACCACATGAAACAGAATCTCCATGTGGGATATAGCTTTAAATTTGATTTAATGAACTTTCAGATTACTCTAATGAAAAGTTTAACAGACCTCCTTAAGTCATAATGAAGGTTAGGTTACGAATTATCTGACATACCCTGTACCTAAAATCTTGGGATCCCTACTTGGAAAGTACCCATAGAAAACCACAGAAGATAAGAATTAGAAAAGAAGTCCAGCTGCCCCCTCTTCAAAGAAATAAATATACAGACTGTGATACAGGTCTTTTTTCTCTTTAAAAGTTAAGATAATTTATTTCCAAGGTCATTTTTAGGAAGTAGCGAAGGGAGAAGATGAGGAAAAAAAAGGGAAACAAGGACACTGCTTCTGTATGTTTCTTTAGAGCAGCCAAGAGGCTGATGAAAAATTATTATTACACAAGTAATAGATAATCATCGTAGATAAATTAGAATATGTGTAAAAGTTAAAAAAATAGATAAGGCTCACACATAATCTCAGATTCAAGGACAAACATAACTAACAATTTGGTATATGTTTTTCAAATTTTTTCCTATGCACATTTATTTTTGAGGGAAGTCTTGTAATTATTAATATCTTTCAACATCATTAAATATTCTTTATTAATATCTTTCAGTATCATTAAAATGATAAATCATTAAATTCTTCTAAATTTAATCTTGATAACAATTATTCTTTAGGTGTTTAGTTTATTCCATAACTTCTTTAAGGTTTCTCACAGGTAAAAACAGAATAAAAATAGAGCTCATAAGTTTACAGAGGTAACAAGCAAAACAATGCCTCATTTACAGTTAACACTGTATGTGCTAAGTAGTCTATGGTCTAGTAGCAGAATCATAATTATTTCCTGAGGATACATTTCTGGAAGTGAACCACTGGGTTAAATAATATGTACAGGGGCACCTGGCTCAGCTGGTGGAGCATGGGACTCTTAATCCTGGGGCTGTAAATTTGAGCCCCACACTGGCTATAGAGATTATACTTAAAAAAATCTTAAACAAGAAAAAAGAATATGTACATTTTTAAGCCTTTTGTTACTTAACAATAGCCTCTTTTGCCATAATAGGCAACCAAAACATATTTAAGAAAAGAAACAATACCTTCAACAACTAGTTAAAACCCTCACATCATATCAAATAGTTTACAGTGACTATTGTAAAGGAAAGGTTTAATAAACAAAAGAAAACCAGGAAGATTTTCAACCAAAACTTAATACTTTATATTTCCTATTATGATTCTGTTCCCACCAACACCACTGTAAACTCACCACTGAATTAAGCTATTTTCCAATGTTTCTTTTCTCTGAATTACTTTATCCAGAATATCAGTAGTGGGTTGAAAAGTAGAAGCAACTGGTGGAAAAGGAGGACCATTGTATTTTGTAGAAACAACTTTAACACTTCTGTTAAACTCCAGAATTGGTTCAGAGTATTCTGGAATTTCATCACGTTTTTCCTCTTCCTGGTAATAAAAAAAACAAAAACAACAGTGACTGTAATATTCCTGTATCTGTTTCACATGTACTGGTGATAAGTATAGACAGAGAACTTACGTGAGTTACATTAATCAACCGCATTTCTAACTAGGTGGTATCATATTATTTATAATATTATTTATAATAAGATACATATTTTTCATACAGATCACATGGAAGAAACCTTAATTACACAATTATTTTGAAACCCAATGTTCATTTTAAGCAGTCATAAAACAAATTAGATAATGCGGTTATTCCTGCATGAAACATTATTAAAATTTCTCTCTAGAAATTGATTAATTTATTATATAATAAAACTGATGTTTCCAAATATCACTGCTTTCTCTTTCTGAAACTAGGATTTATATTTGCATATGCAGTTAGGTTACCTTATACATTATCTGTACCATTATATCATGATCAAAGGAGCTACTTCTAAAATATTTTAAATTTTCATTATGAAAATATCATGTATGCTTAAAAGTACACAAAATAGTGCTCATACACTGTATCTGTTATGTATAAACTACATATATCCCATTTATCTGTTCCCCAGCCTTAACAATTATCAATTCATGGCTAACTTGTGTGACCTATAGTCCCCCATTTACTTTACCCTTCACATAAAATTTTGAAATAAATCAGAGATATCATTTTATCTGTAAACAATTTAATATGAATCTCAAAAAAATTAGGACTCTTTAAAAATTCTAACTTGGGGCACCTGGGTGGCTCAGTCGGGTAAGCGTCCAGCTTAGGCTCAGGTCATGATCCTACAGCTCATGGGTTTGAGTCCCGTGTCTGGCTCTGTGTTGACAACTCGAAGCCTGTAGCTGCTTCGGATTCTGTGTTTCCCTCTCTCTGCCCCTCCCCCACTTGCACTCTGTCTCTCTCTCTCTCTCAAAAATAAGTAAACATTAAAAAATAAATTAAATAAATAAATAAAGATTGTAACACAATTAATATCCTCCCATCAGAAAATGAAGCCCACAACTGGCAAGTGGCAGAGCCAGGGTAGGAACACTTGTCTTTGAACTCCAAACCATTTGCTATTTCTTAAACTGTTATTAAAATAAACAGTCGTCAAATGTCTGCTAGGCATTAGATGTATGAAGATAAGTAAGATTCTTGCCTTCGAAACACTCATGTGGAGTTCACATGAGAAGACATACCAGGAAACAAAAAACTTTAATATATTGCAGCTCTCTTAATATTCTTTATTTTTGTAATTCTTTTAATATCGACGTGAGGATCGAACCCAAGAGCCGTGAGATCATAACCTGATCCAAAGTCAGATGTTTAACTGACTGAGCTACCCAGGCGCCCCATGATCTCTTAATATTCTAAAACAGGGTTTGATTTAATGATGAACAAAACTGGTCTTAGTTTTGAAAGTTCTAAGAGAAATATAAACAAATGTCTTTAAATTCTATTGACATATTATTATTAAAGCTGGTTCTATGATTTTTTCCCATCCTTTATAATTTACTTCCTCCTATTTTTCCCCTTCTTCTATTTTACCATTTCTATCATTTCTGTCACTCTTCCTGCTTGCTATATAGGCTCTTATCTTGGATTTTAGACCCCTCACAACTTTTTCCCTCAATATGAACTAATTGGTGACCTTGCCAACAATACAGAAATCAAATATATAAAGGGAACACAATAAAGAAAAGACAGATTGGAGGGAGGGAAGCCAAAGGAAATCGAACAGAGGAAGAAAACAAGAAGCAGGAGAGTGAGATGTAGATGGGAAATGGCTGAAAATCCTTACGTCTCCTTGAAGCAGCTAGACGATACAGATGAAGAGAACACTGTACGACAACAATAACAACTTTAGAATTTTAAAATAACATCTATCTATCTCAAAAGTAATGGGAAGTTTCTCAGAGCACTGTAACATAATACTGATGGTCAAAATATACTCAAACCATCAGGAACACAGCAAAGATGTCTCCTTTCACCACTCCTTTTCAACATTGTACTAAGCCCTTGCTAATACAAGTAGACAATAAAAGGAAATAAAAGGTTTTGGGAAGGAAGAAATAAAACTGTGTTTGCGAAGGACATGATTGTTTACACAGAAAATCTAATATGCAGATTAATCTATTTAGAACTGAAAAGAAAAAACAACTCCTGGAACTAATTATTGATTATAACAAATTTGCAGATACAAGGTCAACATAAAAATGTCAATCATTGTCCTATATGCCAACAATGAACAAGTGGAATCTGAAAATTAAAACAAATACCATTGACATAGGCAGTCAAAAAAAAAAAAAAAAAGAAATACATTGGTATAAATCTAACTAACAAAACATGTACAAGAAGGAAAGTACAAAATTCTAACAAATTTGAAATCAAAGAAGAACTAAATCAATAAAGACATGTTCTATGTTCTTAGATAGGAAGACTCAACACTGTCAGGATGTCGGTTATTCCCAACTTGACCTATAGATTCAAGTCAATACCAATAAAAGTCTCAACAAGTTATTATGTGGTTATCAACTAACTGACTCTAAAATTTATATGTAGAGGCAACAGAACCAGAATAGCCAACACAATATTACAGGAGGATAAGATTGGAGAACTGACACTATTCCACTTTAAGACTCACTATAAAGCAATAGTAATCAGGACAGTGTACTGATTAAAGAACAGACAAATAGATGAATGGAACAGAATAGAGAGCCCAAAAATAGAACCACATAAATACAGTCAACTGATCTCTGACAAAGGAGGAGCAAAGGCAATACAACGGAGCAAGGATACCCTTTCCTTTTTTTTTTTAATTTTTTTTATTACTTATTTTTGAGAGACAGAGACAGAGGGCAAGCAGGGTAGGGGCAGAGAGATAGGGAGACACAGAATCTGAAGCAGGCTCCAGGCTCTGAGCAGTCGGCATGAAGCCTGACACAGGGCTCGAACTCATGAACTGTGAGACCATAAGCCGAAACGAAGTTGGATGCTTAACTGACTAAGCCACCCAGGCGCCCCAAGGACAGTCTTTTCAACAAATAGTACTGAACAACTGGACATCTACAGGGAAAAAAAAATGAACCTAGACACAGATTTTATACCTTTCACAAAAATTAACTCAAAATCGATCCTAGACTAAATGTAAAACAGAAATACATAAAAGTCCTAGAAGAGAATCTGGAGAAAAATGAGATGACTGTGGGTATGGCCATGACTTTTTAGATACGCTACCAAAGGGATGATCCATGAAAGAAAAAATTGACAAGCTGGACTTCATTCAAATTACAAACTTCTGCTCTGTGAAAGACAACATCAAGAGAATTAGAAGACAAACCACAGACTAGGAGAAAATATTTGCCAAAGGACAAATCTGATCAAATATAAAAATCCGATAAAGAACTCTTATTCAAAATATACAAAGAATTCTTAAAACTCAACAATAAGAAAACAAACCAATTTTGAAAATAAGCCAAAAACCTTAACAGCACTCACCGAAGAAGATATACGGAGGGCAAACAAGCATATGAAAAGATGCTCCACATCATATGTCATCAAAGAAATACTAATTAAAACAGCAACAAAATACCACTACACAAAATCTGGCCAAAATCCACAACACTGACAACATCAAATGCTGCCAAGGATGTGCAGGTGCTGGTGGGAAAAGAAAATGGTGCAGCCACTTGGGAAACAGTTTAGTGGCTTCTTATAAATCGGAACATAATGTTTTTTTAATTTTAACATTTATTCATTTTTGAGAGACAGAGATAGAGCATGAGTGGGGGAGGGGCAGAGAGAGAGAGGAAGACACAGAATCTGAAAGAGGCTTCAGGCTCTGAGCTGTCAGCACAGAGCCCGATGTGGGGCTTGAACTCATGAACTGTGAGATCATGACCTGAGCCGAAGTAGGACGCTTACCCAACTGAGCCACCCAGGCGCCCCTGAACATATTTTTACCACACAACCCAGCAATCAACTCCTCCAAAGGAGGTGAAAACTTAAGTCCACACAAAAATCTGCACACAGATGTTTACAGTAGCTATATTCATAAATGCCAAAACTTAACAACCAAGATGTCATTAGTAGGTGAATAGGTAAATAAATATGGTATATACAAACAATGGAATATTATTCAGCACAAAAAAGAAATAAGCTACTAAGTCATGAAAAGATAGGGAGGAAGCTTAAATGCATATGACCAAGTAAAAGAGGTCAACCTAAAAAGGCTATACACTGTATGATTCTAATTACATGACATGGCAAAAAAAAAGCAAAACTATGGAGACAGTAAAAAGATCAGTGGTTGCCAAGGATTGGGGATGCATCAGGGAGGGAGGAATGAATAGATGGAACACAAAGGATTGTAGGGCAGTGAAAATACTCCATGATCCTATATCATGTATCCTACTCCAAGTATCCATGATACTATAATGATGGATACATTCGTTGAAGCCCATGGAATATACATCATCAAGAATAAACTCTAGGGTAAACTATGGACTTTGAGTGATTAAGATGTGTCAATGTAGGTTCATCAATTTTCACAAATGTTCCACTCTAATGGGGGATGTTAATAGCAGGGGAGGCTGTGCATGTGTGTGGGTAGAAGGTATATGGGAAATCTCTGTACTTCCCTCTCATTTTTGCTGTGAACCTAAAACTGCTGCAAAAAGAAAGTAATAATAAAATCTTTAAAGAAAAGATAATCAATCACGGGCAAGAATGCTGGTAGAAAAATAATTTCTCATGATTTCTAAGTTTTGTTACCTGTATGATATCAATTACTTCATCAAAGTTCGTTCCTGGAAACTTCACTTCTTCTTCATCTACCTTCGTAAATTCTGGATTCTAAGAAAACATTTTTGAAAAGATTTTGTTGTACTTAGTATCTTTTTAATTCATACATAATTTATTATATTTTCCACCTATAACATAAGCTTGTTGTTACATCGCCCTACTTTTTAATTTTAGAATCCTGTTTAGAATTGATTTCATTAAATAAATGAAATTCAAGATACTCCTCAAGCCATCAGGTTTCATCTCAATAGCTATCAAAAATTAAATACAACTTTCTGTCAATGACTCCACCAACACTGCAACTTAAGTCAATTGATCAAGTTGATAAGATTGTAATTTCTCTCCTAGAGTTAAAACAAAGTGTTTATATGTTAGATATGTAAGTACACGTATATACACATTCACAAAAAGAAGGATACAGAATCAAGTAAATTAGAAAGATAGTTATTTTACAAATTTAGCCTCTAGGCCTCACTTGATATAATCTAGTCCCCGAAACCATATTAACCCCTTCCTGAGAGCAGAATGATAAACAGCCCAAAAAATTATTTTTAACTGTTATGTTTCAATAAACATCTGGTGAAAAAAAATCACTGATGAAAAAATTCAATTAGGCATAATTGCCACTTAGGGTCAGTTCTATTTTACTATTTCAGATCATGAAAAGCTGTTGGTTCTCTCTCTCCTTAAAATTGTATCCTTGATGATATTTGCTTACAACAGATGAAAGCTGGGGGAAATACGGTGTTATTTCACTGTATAGTAAAGTTAGAGCTTCGTTATTCAATGGCGAATAAATACTAGGGAGAAATGCCAAGTTTTGCATCATGTTGATACTATACAGAAAAAGTAACATCCCAAATGTTACTCCAAGCGTTACTATGAATTCACATTCAGGAAACTATAATTTAATTCCTTGTTTAAATCAAGTTCCTTCTCCGAAGAGATAGAAATCACCTCTTCACATACGAGAGTCTTACAACTTAAGTTATACTCATAAAAAGTTATACTAAGGATTATCACTTTCACAGTGTTTATAAATACAAGGATCTTAAAACCAACTTTCTTTTTCAAGTTCATCAGCAATTCATCAGCAATTTCAGATTAATTTTGAATTCTTTCCTTGAAACCTAAATTATTATAATAGATTATAATTATAATGGAAAACTTTGCATGGAATAATATTAGTTAAACTCCATAGTCAGACATTACTCAAAACTATATGAGAAATTTCTGAATACCTGTATCCAGGCTTTCAGAGGAGGACATGCTTCTTTGGGACTAGGCAGGGAGGGGTCGACATCAGCACTACCATTTGAAATGCTATCAATATCCACATTGGGTAACACCTAAAACAGAACATAACATCCAGTTCATCATTTTAACTCAAATATTTGTCAATGTATACATCAATAACATATTCTTTTTATTGTGAAGTCAATGGATGACAAATTTTTTGAGTATGAAAGCGTATTTTACAAAAGTTAGAAAATAAGGGGGAGCACACAAAATCCTACTATCTTTATTTTTTTAATGTTTATTTATTTTTGAGAGAGAGAGAGAGAGAGAGAGAGCAAGCAGGAAAGGGGCAGAGAGACAGAGGGAAACAGAGAATCCAAGCAGGCTCTGCACAGTCAGCACAGAGCCCAACGCAAGGCTAGATCCCATGAACTGTGAGATCATGACCTGAGCCAAGATCAAGAGTCAGGACACATAATCAACTGAGCCACCTAGACCCCTTCCTTTTTAAATAACCAAACTATTTCTGAAATACTTTGTTGTACAGGTTCAAATATCAAAATGATCCTTAAATCTTAAATCATTACATAGTATCATCATTAAATAATCATTAAATAATATCAAATCAAATAATATCATATTGAATCATTAAATAATATCAAATATCAAAATGACTCTTAAGTTCAAGCTAAAAAAAAAAAACAGACAAAAAAATAAAACTCATGGTTTGTAGTGGGACTTTTTAAAATTTTAACTTGACTTAAATTATATATTAACTTAGGAAGAATGGACAACTTGAATATTTAACCTTCACGTATAAGTTCCCTTTCTATTCATTCAAATCTTGTATATATTTAAAGTCACACTCATTCTTTTAAAATTAATTATAATACACTGTTGAACTGCTCCGTTTGGAATATCATCACATTACCTGGGTATGAATCACTGGCTTAGAACAAGTAGCTTAAATCATGTAGAACAAGGATCAAGACATCATGTTAATATCATAGTTTTGAAGAACAAAAGACCCATGACGAAAGCAAAGTTTTCATGAAGCAAGGCAATAGATGTTAAGTGCTAAATTTTCTTCCCTAAAATTGGTCTAGTCGTGTCCCCTAGCATACCTGTACAGTAAGCTGAGGAGGATCCTTTTTTTCTGACTTCATTTCTATAACTGCAATGTTAGGTTTCTTTACTCCAGTTTCCATTTTTCGAGATGATGGAGGAATAGAAGTAGTCACTGTTACAGGGTGTGGCTTGTTTACAATTACTCCACTGGGCGGCATGGAATCACTATTACTTTGGGTTTGTCCTAAAAAGTTTGGGGAAGAGAGGAGTCAACTATTTCAGAAATAAAGGGTAAAATCAAATACACAACCTGGATGTTTATGGCTGAATTCTCATCTCAAAACCAAGTGCTATCTGTAATCACCTCTCCTTCTATTTTCACCACTGTCAATATACTCACCATGTCATCCCTTCAGCAAGCACTGACTCACGCTTACCAGGCACTTCACATACTCTATCTGATCCTCAAAATAAGCCTAGGAGGTATTCATATTATCTACATTTCACAGTTGAAGAAATAGGTTTAGTAACAACAGAACTGGCCAAAGGTCATAACTGTTTATAAGTGACAAAGCCAAGAGTAAAATGTAGTGCATTGTATTGGGTTATTTTTATTCTCAAACCTTCATAGAGCAACAATGGACAGAAATAAAACCAACAATAAAATACGAGTGATCGACTACCAATAAATAGCATGTATACCCACTATTTGGTAGTTACCACAGATGTCAGAAACTTAGCTTTCACTTCAGAAGTTCCATCTATTTCCTATCTTTCAAAGTAAAGCAGGGACGGTACAGTACATTCTTTAGAAGCGTAGCCTCTTTATAAAGCCTGACTGACTGGGTTTGAATCCCAGCTCCACTGTAGATATGTGGCCTTTGACAAATGACCTAATTTTTCTGTGCCTCGGTTCCTTCATCTATAAACTGGTATTACCATGTGTTTTACAGGGTAGATTAAAGAAATTAATATATATAGAGTGCTTATGTCTGTAGCTGGCACACAGCAAGGATTAGCTACTACATTAGCCCAAGGCGTGTTTGACCAGACATAGCCACCAAGTTGACATGCCATTAACCCATAATATCAAAAATGAAAAATTCTCTCTTATGTCGGAAAATATCCATATTTAAAGTGATTCATCAAACTTAAGAAAGAATATCAAGGACACCAAAAGAAAAAAAATAGCTAACTAGATTTGAAGAGCTAGTGTGGGAGCAAAAATGATTTGTTAAATTTTTACAATCATGAGTCTGAGAGACCTCTAATAGGTAAATAACCAACTACTGGCTTAAGAGACACAACCACACAATTTTTACTTACCACAGCCTAGTCCAAAAGTACATAAGACTTACTTTAAAGTACTTCACCTAAGACATGACACTAAACCACTTAAAATGTCTGAATTCTTTAACTATTATGAACATCTAGAACATATTGCTTTGTTTCATCTATAGCAGTGTACTACAAAATAGCAAAGGAATGTTTCCTGTGCCTGAAACTGTAGTGAGACCCCATTATTTCAGAGACTGCTATTATATGGATAAGACACATTCTAAGGCCCTACCCACAGATATAACACATAGATGGAAAGGTAGGGGACTATTATGTTGTTTTAAAAGTTCTGCCACTGCTGATAAGAATTTAAAATTTGCCCTGTGTATTTTGTGGGGACTTACCTAAAAGAATAGCCATAGGAATTAGGTGACCTTCCAGCGTACCTGAAAGAGTAGGCATTTCTCTGCTTGGGCTGAACAAGTAATGCTGATCACCAGGAGGCAGCATCGTAGGAATGGAATGTTGCAGTTTAGAATCCATTTTCACAGGTTTTGTCGCATGAAAGTCAGTTTGTGTTCTTATTGACTTTACTTTAGTGCCTGTAATAATTATCAATGGCAGATACTTTAAAATATTGTTTGAACATCTACTATTTGCCAACTGGAAATACAGATCTTCGCAGAAAGATCTCCTTCTATATAATAAGGTTACAAGGCCCCCAAATAAAAGTAACATATAAACCAGGGGTTGGCAAAACCTTTTTCTTAAATGGCCAGACAGCAAACATTTTCGTCTTGTGGCCATGCAGTCTCAGCTACGACATGTCAGTTCTGCCACTACAGCATGAAAGCAGTCATGGACAATACACAAAAAAATGTGTGGCTACTTCCAATATTATTTAAAAGAATAGGCAGCTGGGGGCACCTGGGTGGCTCAGTCGGTTAAGCATGTGACTTTGGCTCAGGTCATGATCTCACGGTTCGTGGGTTTGAGCCCCGCGTCAGACTCTGTGCTGACAGCTCAGAGCCTGGAGCCTGCCTCACATTCTATGTCTCCCTCTCTCTCTCGGCCCCTCCCCTACTCGTGCTCTATCTCTCTCAAAAATAAATAAACTTAAAAAAAAAAAAAAAGAACAGGCGGCTGACTCACAGGTCATGGTTTCTGAACTTCTGAAAAGATGTAATAACTTCTACAACTACTATAACAAAACAGATTCAATGACTAGAGAAAGAATAAAAGATTCAGAAGAATATTCAGACTGTATTATTTATCTAACCCTTACATTTTTTCCCTTACGGGTACAAAAAAGTTGATGAGAAAGACAAATACCATATGATTTCACTCATAAGCAGAATCTAAAAACAAACACATAAACAAACAAAAAGCAGAATCAGATACATAATAACACAGAGAATACACTGATAGTTTCCAGAGGGGAGGTGGATAGGGGTTGGACAAAATGGGTGAAGGAGAATGGGACATACAGTCTTCCAGTAATGGAATGAATAACTCACAGGAATAAAAGGCAGAACATAAGGAATATAGTCAATGGTATTACAGCTGAGATGTAACAGGAAAGAGGGTAGCTACACTTGTGGTGAACATAGCACACTGTATAAACTTGTCAAATCACTATGTAGTACACCTGAAACTAATGTAACATTGTGTCAGCTACACTCAAAAAAAAAAAAAAAGAAGAAAAGGATATAAAAAAGAAAAATATATATATTGGCAGATTGTGAAAAGTGTAATTCTGAAGAAAAATAAGGTAGGGTAAGGCGACAGAGAGTACCAGGAGATTTTTGGATAGGATGGTCAGGGTAGACCTCTCTGAAGAGCTGACATCTAAGAGGAGAGACCCAAAGTACTGAAAAAGTAAGCCATGCACGTTTCTGAGGGATAAGCTGTCCAGGGAGAGAAAATAACAGGCAGCAAGACCCAAGGATAAGCATGTGTCCACAGGTTCAGTCACTTCTACCATTAAAAAGGTTACTTAATAAAATTATTTTTGGGATTTTAAGTATTTTAAGACTTCAATTTATCTTTTGCAATGGCTTTCAAAAGCCCAATATAAGTTAATAGTAAAGTCCCAGTAAACAAGAGGAAACAGGATAAGTATCATCCATAAGCTACATGCTTTACAAAATAACACCAGGAGGATTTCTAGATAAACTGACACCTTATATGAACATCTAACTTTTATAAATGAAAGGAACAGGAAACTAAAGCAATGCCACAGCTCCAACTTCCAGAAAGGGTAAGAAACAAAAATGAGTTGGTATCCACTAGTTACCGCATATTGTTGAAGTGGCTTACTGGGTGCTAAAGTACAAGCCGAGGCACTTCAAAATGTAACCAAAGTCAACAGACCCAATGTTTAATGAAGAGTTATATTTAAATATAGTAGTGAAATGGTAGACATGAGTCAAAACATACAGTAATAAGTGCATTTTTATAACTTTATTTATTTATTGTGAGACAGAAAGAGAGAGTGTGTGTATGAAAACGGGTGGGGGAAGAGAGAAGGGAGAGAGAGAATCCCAAGCAGGCTCTGCTCCGTCAGTGCAGCACAGAGCCCAACACAGGGTGTGATCCCACAAACCACAAGATCATGACCTGAGTGGAAATCAAGAGTCGGATGCTTAACTGACTGAGCCACCGAGGCGCCCTTGAAGTTATTTTTAGTGGTACATAAAAGTACCAAAATTTTTTTTCACCTTTACTACCTAAGGCTCTCTGAGAATAAAGAACACTGCGAAAATGCCCATAAGCACTTTTATGATAATAGAAAGCATATGGCTATTCTTCGTTCGGAAAGAACATGATAGAGCAATGTCTTCAAGGAAATGCCCACTTTCCCTAGATTATCATTTAAATTGTTCAAGACATCATCTCTTAAATGCAAATTTTATCATGCTTTATATGAAACTACCTATTAATCCTATCTTTTCCCACTTACTTGTATCTTGTGCCTTGAATCTGACCTATATTTTTTCCCACTTATTTCTATTTTATGCCTTGAACTGGTCTATTTCTTCCTATTCTCTTAGAAGGAATTGTTTTCCATCCCTAAGCTTATATGATTTGAACTGCATTTAGGAGTGATTAAGAAAAAGAAAAAAGTAACTTTATATATTAAACTGATAAAATAAAAAGTGAAGTTTACTACAAAAAATGAGGTTCCTTACCTTTAACTCGTTCTATTACTTTAGGTCTCTGGGGTTTGGACTTAGGAGATGGAGAATTAAATCGGAGATATGGCCCTTTTTTAAGAGTGCTGCGATGGCCCTGATAAATCGGTTTTCCATATATTTGTAACATATAATCTTCATCTTGTATCACTGTGGTTGCTTTCAAAAATCCCTAAGTATACAAAGTTACTCGACTCACCAAAAACATAGTTATCAAACACATCTCATTTTTCTAAAGCCTTCTTTTGCACTTTAGTACTATAATAAGAATGATTAGGTCAGAAAAGTCCTCTACTTTAAATGGCTCTTAAATTCTGGGTATAGTATTGAAACTACAGCTTTAATGTTTTAGGGTTTTCAAAAGCATAAAAATTAAATATAAAAATCATCCACTCAAAAATCATAAGGGTTCTTATACTACTAAGCATATTTTCAGCACCAAAAAGTAAGGTTTAAACACATTTTATATAAGTATATACATTCAATCACAATAATATAACATAAATTATGTCTTTAAATGATTTTCTACATTCCTGATCCTGTCTTCAATCATAATCTAAATGCCACAATGAGGTAGCATTTACTGAGACAGATCTACTAAGTGCTTAATATTGAATTAGATGCTTTATTACTGTGCCCAACAATTCATGTTTGGCATTAAGAAAGTTACAGCCTAATCACAGCAGCCAAAAACATTCCCTCCATAGCACTGAATGTCAATCACTAAGCACTAGACATATTTGTTAAACTGAAAAATAAACAAAAAACATGTATTATCATATAAATGCATATAAATATGAAATCTACTTTTGAATGCCACAAACTAGAGAATCTAATGTTTGGACTAGATGATCTCTAGATATACCTACTATAACTAAAATACTATGATTCTAAGTGTGCACTGCTTTCCACATTATGAATATCAAACCCTAAATATAAATAGCTTAAGGATAGTTTACATTTATATAGTCCTTTATATTTTTAAAACATTTTCATATTTGCTTCATTATTTATAGCTTAAAGGAAATGATCAATTACAATGCAATATTCATGTCACAAAACCAGAGCAGGCTCTTACTTCTTTTCTCTCTTTCTGTAAGTTTGAAGCAGGCAAGTTCCTCATGAGTGGATTTCTAAATTGCTCCTCTTTTTGTTTTTGAGAATGTTTTCTTTGAATTACAGAATTGTTTGCCATTTTGTCTTGTATGTTAGTTTTGATATCTTTACTCATATTCTGAGCTTTCTTGGTCCTTTGATTCTTCTGATCAAATCTCTTTTGTTCATAATCTTTTCTTGACAGTTCATCCTTAACATAACCAAAATTCAAATTACTTAAAATCTATCCAAGCAGTGCTTTCATATCTAAAGTATTAGAATTTATTTTCTGCTATTATAGAAATATAATTTAGTAGATTTAAAAGCTTTATAAATTAATTATACTGCCTCATATGTGAATAAAAACTCTCTGGAAAAATAAGGAAAACTAAAAAGACTGGTGCCTTATAGAGCAGAGGGAATGAGAAATAGCAGATGAGGTACAAGAGTAGGAGAGAAGCTTTTCACTACATTTCTTACACTTTTTGATATTTGAACCATAGGACTATAGTAAATGTTCAAACAGTTAAATTAAAAAAATAAATTTCATTCGCCCCCTTGTTTGTGTCCTTACAAAATAGGAGCACGTGTACCCCAATGTTCATAGCAGCACTTTCGACAATAGCCAAAACATGGAAAGAAACTAAGTGCCCATCAACTGACGAGTGGATAAAGAAGATGTGGTACTTATATACAATGGACTACTACATGGCAATGAGAAAAAATGAAATCTGGCCATGTGTAGCAACATGGATGGAACTGGAGGGTATTATGTTAAGTGAAATAAGTCAGTCAGAAAAAGACAGATACCATACGTTTCCACGAATAGGTGGACTTGGTGAGACTAAGCAAAAACCAGGGGGAGGGGAAGAGGGGAAAGAAAAAAAAGACACAGAGAGGGAGGGAGATAAAACATAAGAGACTCTCAAAGACTAAGAACAAACTGAGGGTGAGGGAGATGGGGTGGGGGAGAGGGGGTGATGGGCATCAAAAAAGGGCACATGTTGGGATGAACACTGGGTGTTTTATGTAAACCAATTTGAAAATAAACTATTTTAAATTAAAAAAAAATAAAATAAATAAATAAATAAATAAATTTCAAAAAATAAACAACTTTGTAATACAACTCTGAAATAAGTATTTATAAATTAAAATCGCTTGAAGATTTAAACATACTTTGTAATGAAATCACAGTATTAATGTGACATATATTGCTAGTTGTCTACACAGCTAAAACTAATCTCCCAATCTTCTATTAGTTCAATTTTTTTTGGTGCATAATGTAGTAGATATTATCATTTCTTCATAACACTAGAGACGGGCATACTTAAACGACAAACTTTAAAAATACATTTTATTTTAGCGTTTACTGCTGTGGAAACCAAACTGACACTTCATCTTGCTACCATTATGAGTAAGCATATACACATATCTTATGGTCAGAAAAAAACACTTTGCCCCCCAAGATGAAAATAATAGGGTTACCTTGTCTACTTATGCCCCCTCAAATGTTTAAGAATTTTTTAAAAATTTTTTTTATTATAATAGTTTATTTTCAAATTGGTTTACATATAACACCCGGTGTTCATCCCAACACGTGCCCTCTTTAATGTCCGTCACCCCCTCTCCCCGCTCCCTCACCTCCCTCACCCCCTCACCCTCAGATTGTTCTTAGTCTTTGAGAGTCTCTTATGTTTTATCTCCCTCCCTCTCTGTGTCTTTTTTTCCTTTCCCCTCTTCCCCTCCCCCTGGTTTTTGCTTAGTCTCCCAAAGTCCACCTATTCGTGGAAACATATGGTATCTGTCTTTTTCTGACTGACTTATTTCACTTAACATAATACCCTCCAGTTCCATCCATGTTGCTACACATGGCCAAAATTTTAAAAATTTCTTTTAAATTACTGACCGTCTAATGAAAATAACTCTGCTTGGTTTTTGCAGTACTAATGTCTGAAAATACACTGTGAGTTTTGGGAGGTGAGAAGGTAGGGCCTTTTTCATCTGGAACTGACTTCTGTAAACTTAAAAACCTGAAAAATCTTGCGTGGTATTTTCCTTTTAAATAACTTTCAAGTATTACAAAAGTGTACTTTTGTAAGTATACTTTTTTCATTCTAAATACTTCTGCTAAATTTTCTTTCAAAGTAGTCATATTTTAGTTATTGTCTAAAAATTTACCAGATAAAAGCTATATAGTTTATGAGAAAAAGCACTTGCTAATAAGCAAAATGAAACTCATTATTAAGTAAAAAGTAACAATGAAATTAAAAATTATAAACAAACATATATAAGGAATATTTTGAGAATAAGTATGATACTTGGAAATTATCTCTTGAGAATTCACTTAATTCTGTTTTTTCCAAAACCTACCTGAATTTCTGCAGAAATAGTCTTAATCCACTCGTCCACTGTCTTTCTGATCCGAATCTTCTCTAACATCTCTCTATGAAAGAGAAAAAAGAATGGTCTTAAATTAGCATTTATTGTTCTGGGACCAGGAACCAGATCAGGTCTCTTATCTAGTTTTGAATCTACTGTGTAGCCCAATAGGCTTCATTTGAAAAAGAAAAAGCAATGTAAAGTTTTCACCAAATTTTCGAAGGATGTTTGAATAGATCACAAAAGATACATACCAAAGAAAGAAAAAAATATTAAACGAAAATTTCCTATCTCTAAAAAGTAATAGCAACAGGTAGATATCTAAATTCCAACTTTATAATGAGTCCACATCACCAAAGGAAATAAGGAACCTTTTCAAAACACTGAAACACATTAAGCAAAATGAAATACATACAAAAAAATTAAGAAAGCCAAACAACTGGCAGTTTCATAACTAATCTTGGGATACAAACATCCTGTCTCACCTGTTAGTAGACAGAGCATTGATAAGTGAATACATGGCCGCTCCATCCTTTGCACGAATAATAGCTTCCAGGTTTTCTTCAAGGACTTTTTTATTGTTTTGTACTCCTCTCAAAATCTTCTCAGCATCTTTCAAGACAGATCTTTTATTGGTTGTTTGAAGCTTAATGGAATTCTGTGGAAGATCATCAAGTCTTGATGTAATCAGAGACTCTTTTGGCTTAAAAGAAAAAGGCAAAAATGTTGCTATATAAAGTTCATACTAATTATTTTAATAAGAGCAAGAACTCTTACTGTAGTTGGGGCCATATACTATGCCTGTACATTCTACGGACTCAGTTTGTCAAACTGAAGAGTTATAAAATGAGTACTTGGCAAATGGTAACTACACTTATAGTTAGCATTTCATAATGTCTATTTGTTGAGCCACTATGTTGTACACCTGAAACTAATATAATATCGTATGTCAAGTATACTGCAATTAAAAACTAAAATTAAAAGGGGCGCCTGGGTGGCTCAGTCAGTTAAGCGTCCAACTTCAGCTCAGGTCATGATCTCACAGTTTGTGGGTTTCGAGCTCCGCATCAGGCTCTGTGCTGACAGCTCAGAGCCTGGAGCCTGCTTTGGATTCTGTGTCTCCCTCTCCCTCTGCCCCTCCCTGACTCCTGTTCTGTCTCTCTCTCTCTCTCAAAAATAAACAAACATGAAAAAAAATAAAATTTAAAAATAAAATTGGCAATTAAGGTTTCTTTCTATTTAGAAGTACTAATGTGAATATTAAGTGAAATAGGGCTGGTAAGTCCACAGAAGGGCTGGGCAGTCCAGTGGCCAATAAAAGTTATATTTGGGAAAGAAAACAAAAACGAAGTAAGAGGAGGTTGGCACTAGGTAAGCATGGCAGACACTTTGGACTGGATAAACAAAGGTCACTCAAAGTTCTCTTTCCCTCTTTCCCCTCTCCAACAGAAGCTGGAAAGCTAGCAGTGGCCATGTTGCATTCCTAGCCAAAGAGCCATAACTCGAGATCACTTAGGGCTTCTGGAAAAGTTCCGTAAAGAGAAAAGACTGGGCTGGCCTATCTTTTTCAGTGCCTTGTCGTCATCCTTCTGCTTGCTTTCTGCCCTGATAACTTTTATATTTCTTCACAATTTTTACCTTTCTACTCCTCATCAATTTTAATATCTTCTTCCCACCTTACCTGGACTAGGCCATTTGTTTCTTTCCTCTTTCGGCCAGGATCATCAAGAAAACCATCAGACCTCTGCACAGTCAATTTAGCTGCTCCTAGTTCTTCATAGGAAGGAAATCTTTGAGAGGAGAGAGTGTCAATGTTATGAAAGATTTAAAACTAAGTTTCCTAAATTGTCATAAATTCAGCAAACATTTGAATATATAAATCTTTGATGCATTCTTAATTATACAGTACTAAACAGTGTTCCATTAAACAGTAAAATTAAATTAATCAGTTAAGTGATTAAACATATGAAACACAGAAATCACTAGACACAAAAGTACTCTGACCAGACTAGTTTAGGCAAGTAGGAAAAGAGCAGAAGGGCAGAGTACGAGCCTCTACAAGTCCACTCCTTTCAGCACTCTGGAAATTAAACAAAGGCTTGCAACAACTCAAGGAACATTTCATCAAGAAAATGGCTGACTCTCAGTAAGAACAGCAAGCTTTATGGCATTTTTAATTTCCTTTGTTCCAAGACTCTGTCCTTAACTCTGTGGTAGCCTTGAAAATCAGCTTCATAACCTCTGTAGCTATGAAAGTCAACAGCCTAACCACCACTCAAAAGGGCAGAATGGGTTTGGAGCTCCTCGAAAAGACCCATTCACAGGTTTTCTCTTTATTTGACCTGACTCGGAGCTAGCTCAGTGAGAAACCCTAATTTCAGGTCAATTTTTGAAAATAGCAGCAACTGGTTAACATCTCGGTAGCCTGAGGTGGCTATAGCAGTTGAGGTAAGAAGGAATGTCAATGAACTGAAACTCAGGAGTATGAGATAACTATGATGGAGCTTTGAAAAGCCCTAACTGGGAGTCTGGAAGACCATGTACATATACAGAGCTCTGTGAATGCCCAACAAGATCTGAGAAAAACCTAATCTCTCATGTCAGGCTGCCCTTGAGGCTCTGTGCCAGAGCACTGAAGGTGTGCCCCAATACCCCATGTGTGCATTCAGGCGTATATGTATTCATGCAGGTGTGCACACGTGTGTACACATACACGCACACACACACAGAGCCCCCTGACACTCAGAGGGAGACTTACAGGTTCGAGGCAGTTAGGAAGTCTCTTTCTAATCATTAGCAATTTAGCTAACCAAATAGAGAACCACCAAACATGACAAAGAACATAAACTTTATAGAACTCGTCACTAAACAAACTGCAATAAAAACAGCAACAGCAATTGCTAGGGCATGGAAGAATCTGATTTCCACTAGTTTGCATTCCCACCAACAGTGTAGAAGGTGCCTGCTTCTCCACATACTCACCAGCATCTATAGTTTCCTGATTTATTCATTTTAGCCCTATGACCCAGCAATAGCACTGCTAGGAATCTACCCAAGAGACACAGGAGCGCTGATGCATGGGAGCACGTGTACCCCAATGTTCATAGCAGCACTTTCAACAATAGCCAAATCATGGAAAGAGACTACGTGTCCATCAACTGATGAATGGATAAAGAAGATGTGGTACATATATACAATGGACTACTATGTGGCAATGAGAAAGAATGAAATCTGGCCATGCGTAGCAACATGGATGGAACTGGAGGGTATTATGCTGAGTGAAATAAGTCAGTCAGAGAAAGACAGATACCATGTTTCCACGCATAGGTGGATTTTGAGAGACTTAGCAGAATACCATGGGGGAGGGGAAGAGGGGAAAAGAAAAAAGACACACAGAGAGAGGGAGACAAAACATAAGAGACTCTCAAAGACTAAGAACAAACTGAGGGGTGAGAGGGATGTAGGAGGGGGGAGAGTGGGTGACGTGCACAGAGGAGGGCACTTGTTGGGATGAGCAGTGGGTGTTATATGGAAACCAATTTGACAATAAATTATTTTAAAAAAAAATCTGATTTCCAGAGTTGCCACACTGTATTATTTGAAATGTCCAATTTTCAACAGAAAGTTATGAGACACACGAAGAAACAAAAAAGTATAGCTCATACACAGGAAAGAACATAGTTAACAGAAACTATCCTTGAGGAATTCCAAATATTGTACTTCCTAGGCAAGGACTATACATTAGCTATTACTAAAGGAAAATTATATTCAAGGAATTAAAGGAACGTATAAGAATGAAATCTTAACAAAGAAAGAATATCAATAAAGACATAGAAACTCTTTTTAAAAAAGAAATAAAACACTAAATAGAAATTCTGGAGTTGAAAAATACAATAACTAAAATATAAAATTCACCAAAGGGGCCAAACAGCATATTTGAGTTGGCAGAAAAAGAATTAGTGAACTTGGAGATAGGTTGAGATTATCCGATCTGAGAAACAGAGGGGAAAAAAAAGAATGAAGAAAATTTTAAGAGCCTCAGAGATCTGTGAGATACTATCAAGCATACCAACAAACAACATAGTCCTAAAAGAAGAGAAAAGTTATGTTTACTATTTAACCATACAAAGAAATAATGGCCAAAAAAACCCCCAAATTTAATAAATATTAATCCATTCATCCAAGAAGCTCAAGAAACTTCAAGTAGGATAAACTCAAAGAGATCCACACTAAGATACATCATAGTCAAAATGTCAAATGTCTAAGACAGAGGGAGAATCTTGAAAGCAGAAAGAGAAAAATAACTCATCATATACAGAGGTTTTTCAGTAAGATTAACAGCTGACTTTGTATCAGAAACCACTGCAGGCCAGAAGGCAGGGCTGACATATTCAAAGTGCTGAAAGAAAAAGAATGTCAAGCAAAAATTCTATATCCAGTAAAACTACCCTTCAACAGTAAAGGAGAAATAGACACATGGATCAATGAAATAGAACAGAGAGCCTAGAAATAATCCCTACTTTTTATAGTCAATTAATCTATGATAAAAGAGGTAAGAATATACAATGGGGGAAAAGACACTTTCTTCAATAAACAGTGCTGGGAAAACTGGACAGCTGCATGCAAAAAAAAAAAAAAAGAAAGAAACTGCACCACTTTCTTACACCATACACAAAAATAAACTCGAAATGGATTAAAGATCTAAATATGAGACCTAACACCATAAAACCCCTAAAAGAAAACATGATATGTTTGATGTTGGCCTTAGCAACATTTCTCTAGATACGTCTCCTTAGACAAGGGAAACAAAAGCACAAATAAACTACCGGGGCTACACTAAAATTAAAAACACTTCTGCACAGTGAAGGAAACCATCAACAAAATGAAATGGCAACCTACTGAATGGGAGAAGATATTTGCAAATGATATGTCTGATAAGTGGTTAATATTCAAAATATATAAAGAATCTACATAACTCAACACCAAAAAAACAATCTGACTAAAAATAAGACCTAAACAGACATTTTTACAAGGAAGACATACAGATAGCCAACAGACATAAGAAAAGATGCTCAACATTGCTAATCATCACAGGAATGCAAACCAAAATGAGATTATTACTTTACACCAGTCAAAATGGTATCAAAAAGACAAAAAATAAAAAGTGTTGGCAAGGGTTGAAAAAGGAACCCTTGTACACTGTTAGTGGGAATGTAAATTGGTGCAGTCATTGTGGAAAAGAGTATGAAGGTTCCTCAAAAAGTTAAAAGTACAAATATCATATAGTTCAGTAATTCTACTACTGGGTATTTACCAAAAGGAAAAACAATAACAACTCTATTTCCAAAAGATTTATGTACCCCCATGTTTACTGCAATGTTATTTACAATACCCAAGATAGGGAAACATCCTAAGTTGCTAAGTGTCCATCAACAGATAAATACATAAAGAAGATAGAATATTAGAAGATTGCTCAGCCATAAAAAAGAATCAGATCTTGCCATTTGCAACAACATGGATGGACCTAGAAGGTATTATTCTAAATGAAATTAAGTCAGAGAAAAACAAATACCATATGATTTCACTGAATATGGAATCTAAAAACAAAACAAGTGAACAAAGAAGAAACAAACCCATCAACACAGGGAACAAACGGGTGGTTGCCAGAGGGGAGGGAGCCAGGGGGATAGGCAAAAAGGTATAAAAGGGAGGGAAATGTACAGGCTTTCAATTATGGAGTGACTAAATCAGGGAGATGAAAGGTACAGCTTCAGGAATATTACAATATTATAATAGTACTGTAGTAGCGCTGTATGACAGACCACAGTTACACTTGTGGTTAGCATAGCATAGCATATGGAGCTGCTGAATCACTATGCTGTACACCAAAAACTAATGTAACATTGTATGCCAACTGTACTAAAAAAAAAAGTAAAGGATAAATTAAGACATTCCTAGATAGACAAAACAGAATTCATCACTAGCAGACTTCCCTTTAGTATTTAAGAAATATTAAAGGGAGTCTCTCAGGGTCAAATAAAAAAAAAAGTAAAGGATAAATTAAGACATTCCTAGATAGACAAAACAGAATTCATCACTAGCAGACTTCCCTTTAGTATTTAAGAAATATTAAAGGGAGTCTCTCAGGGTCAAATAAAAGGACACTAGAAACTAAGTCAAATACATACGAAGAAATAAAGAGTACTGGTAAAAGTTAACTATATAGGTAAATATAAAAAGCGGTATAAATGTATTTTTGTTTATAACTTTTCTTCTTCTATCTTATTTAAAAGACAACTGTATAAAGCAATAATTATCAAGCTTTACAGATGGGCTCATACTGTATAAAGATGTAATATGTATTATAATAATAGCAGACAGAAAGGGGAAAGGAAGGAGCTAATACTGTAAACAAAGTTTTTGAATCCTATTGAAATTAAATTGGGGTATGAATCCAAACTAGATTGTTTTAAATTAAGATGTTAATTGTAATCCCTGGGGCAATCACTCAAAACAATTCAAAATGTATAGTAAAAGAAACAAGAGAATAATATCAATATCTATTTATTATAAAGAAGGCAATAGAGAGAAATAGTGGAATAAAATAAAAAGACCTAAGACATATAGAAAACATATAGCGACAAGGTGGACATAAATCTTTTATTGGTAATTACATCAAAGACAAATGGCCTAAAACTGTACACTGTCTTCACATGAAAATACTAAAATTGTGGCTGTTAGATTTTATTACTATAGTTTCCATGATATTCAAGATAAATAAAATTATCATGACCTAGATTTACTTGATTTTTTATAAACTATTATGTAAAATTTCAGACATACACAAAAGTAGAAAGAATAGTATGATGAGCTCCATATACCCCTACCTACATTAACCATTCACTCTCGACTCCTCATTTCATCCAAACTCCTGACCCAGTTTCCTCTACTCTGCACTCGATTACTTTTGAAGCAAATCTCAAATATCATTTCATCAGAAATAAATAATCTGTATTCATTAGAAATTAATCCGGGGGCACCTGGATGGCCCAGTCGGTTAAGCATCCAACTTCAGCTCAGCTCACGATCTCAAGTTCATGAGTTTGAACTCGGCGTCGGGCTGTATGCTGACAGCTGAGCCTGGAGCCTGCTTCAGATTCTATGTCTCCCTCTCTCTCTCTGCCCTTCCCCTGCTTGTGCTCTCTCTTTCTCAAATGTAAATAAACATTAAAAATAATAATCTGCATTTTGAGAAAATTACATACATTCCTTTTATACGTATAGTACAGAAAAGGGCTAGATATGGTAGCAGCAGAAAACAGTAAATCTAAGATTACTTTTAAAAGCAATGCTATACAATGGGGCACCTGGGTGACTCAGTCAGTTAGGCATCCAACTTCAGCTCAGGTCATGATCTCAAGGTTTGTGGGTTCAAGACCTGTGTCGGGCTCTACACTGACAGCTCAGAGCCTGGAGCCTGCTTTGGATTCTGTGTCTTCTCCCTCTCTGACCCTCCCCCACTCGTGCTCTGTCTATCTGATATCTCTCAAAAATAAATACACATTAAAAAAAATTTAAAGCATGCTATACACTTATCAAAATTCCTAAAGATATTTTAGAAATGAACAAAGCTCTTTTCAATATAGCTTTCAATCCAATGACTTGTATTTTACCTGTCTCTCATCTCAGGATTCCATTCTATTTTTGACCTGTTTAGTGCAATTTTATCTGAAGATTCACTTTTTCTTGTCAAAGAATCATGGTTATTCAAAATTTGTTCCAACAGTCTTACATTTCCTACAATAAGAGAAATACAGTATTATTTTAAGTACTAAGTCAGTTTTTATATAATAGCTCACATATATTTGTAGGCTTTAAATACACTCATCAAGTAAAACCAAATATTTATAACTCATGAAAACTACACTGGTAAAAGTTTAGGCCTGAATTGATTTGTATCACAGAAAAAAGGAATTTGAATGAGATATCATCATCACAAAACCCAGTAAATTGCAAGATTTTTATCAAGAGTTAAAGGGAGATTTGACTGTTTGTTTATAGCAACTGTTCGTTGAGTCTTTCCTTTAGCCTCATCTTTAATGAGATCACCCAACAACTTTTATCTTTTGGTGAAGTTGGTTTAGTAAAGATTTTAGTATCTTTAAAACTCTTTAAATGCATCCAAGACAAGACTTGAATGCATTTAGATTCTCAGAATAAAAACTTATATTTAACATTTTCGCTTACTTTTACTAGAAAGGCTTTATTTTAAGGATCTGTAACAAATTATTATCTCAGCCACTTAATAAAAGTTCTTGTCTGGGGCACCTGGTGGCTCAGTCGGTTAATCATCCAACTTGGTTTTGGCTCAGATCATGATTTCAGGGTTCCTGGCTGGCATCAGGCTCCATGCTGTCAGCAGAACCTGTGTAGGATTCTCTTGCTCCCCTCTCTCTCTCTCTCTGCCCCTCCCCCACTTGGGCTCGCGAGTGCTCTTTCGCTCTCTCTCTTTCCCCAAAAATAAATAAACTTAAAAAAAAATAAATGAAAGTTCTTGTTTGCTACTAGTTAATACCTCAACACTTTTTCCAACTCCACACAGTAATAAATGTTAAATTTCTCTGAGTTTTACTATTGAAATTCACACCTAACAACAAAATAAGAAAACATGCTCTAATGATTACCCTTACCTTTAGTAAAGCATTTTTATTAATTATAAAACTTGTTGATTAAAGGTTTAAGTGATAACCTGTTGAAAATAATCAGAATAATTATAACTATATACTGCCGACTTCTCTACAAAGAATCAAAAAAAGTTAGATTTTCCCAGTAAGTATCATTTAAAGAGAAATACTGAAAATAGCATTCCTACCATCATTACTACTTGGCGCAGAAGAGATTTATAAGCCAGGGGTGTGGAAATCTGTTCCTAATTTGAGGTAGGTCTAGATAAAGTGATGGATGCTGTTTTATTACCTGGATGGCCTGACACCTCCATATTTTCTTTTTCTTCCATGGGATTCTCCCTGTTTGAGATTTTATCATCCTTTGAAACAGGTATGGGAGCAAACCTGCGAGGAGCTGGTGTCTCCAGCGGAGACATCTGTTTATCAAACCCCGTATCTTTGACCTCTCTAGAAGGTGCTTTAATAGAAAATAAAGGAAATAAATCCAATTTACTTTAAAAAGAACATCAATTTTAGTTTGTAGAATGTTACTCTTCCCCATTTTAAAAATAAAGCAAATTGTATAGGATATACTAAGTACAAATATAGAAATAACTCCATCCTCATTAGAAATCAAAAGAAATATAGGCCATAAATATTTTATATTTATGTTAATAAACAAGAAAATAAAAAACAATATGACAATATGTAGCGCTACTTAAGCTGTAGTGAAAATGGCATAGCCAGATACTGCTCCGGGCATGAAAACTAATAAAACCATCTAGCACTAAATACAGGAAGTCTTAAAATTTTTATATACTTTAACCTAGTAATCTTATTCTTGGGAATTTATCCTTAGGAAACAACCTAAAAGAAAGAAAACATTACATATATGATGACCTTATCACAGTATTATTTATAAGGAAAAAACTCTAAAATCTGCCGAAATGTCCAATAACCGTCAAGTAAATGGTGTTTACAATGGACTATCCTTTCATCATTAAAAATTAATATTATGAAGATAATTATGTAAAACATGGGAAATACTTTTGATATGCTAGTAAAAAGCAGTACAAAATTATATTCAAGCTACAACTGCAGTACATAAAAATAATGTATGCCCAAGAAAAAGTATTGAAAAATAAAAAGTGTGGGTGCCTGGGTGGCTCAGTCAGTTCAGCATACAGCTCTTAATTTCTGCTCAGGTCATGATCTCAGGGTTGTGATACCAAGTCCTGAAGCAGTTCCTGCTGAGCATGAAGCCTACTTAAGATTCTCTCTCTCTCTGCCCCTCTCTCTACTTATGTTCTTTCTCTCTAAAATAAATAAATAAATTAATAAAATAATAATAATAATAATAACTAGGAGCACCTGGGTGGCTCTGTTGGATAAACATCTCACTTCGGCTGGGGTCATGATCTCCTGGTCTGGTCTGTGAGTTAGAGCTCTGCATCCAACTCTGGGCTCACAGCTCAGAGCCTGGAGCCTGCTTTGGATTCTGTCTCCCTCTTCCTCTCCCCCTCCCCCACTTGTGCTCTGTCTCTCTCAAAAATAAACATTTTAAAAAATTGAAAAAAAAATAAGTAAATACAATAAATTAAAAATGTGAAAAAATAAAAATAAAAAGTTTAAGTTTACATTTACTCATTTTTTAAAATTTCTTTTACTGTCACTAAAATATAAAAAGAAATCATTTCGGTATACAACCAATAAAATATGCATTTTTTTCCTTTAAAACTCAAACCTAAAAAAACAAAACTATGATCAAGTAATTCTCCAGAATGGAGAATGAAATGTCCACTTCTTTTGAAAGCATATAGCTGGGTCATACCGAAACCTGAGTTCCAGCCAAACTGACAAACTCACCTTCAAGTCAGGTGACCTGAAGCAAGCAAATCATAACCTTTCTGTGCTTCATCTTCCTCACTTTACAACTTAAAAAATGATTCGTACTACTTTCACAACAGTTTTGTATGGACCACTCGTTTGTGGAAAAATAAAAAGCAGCTTAGAACTATGAGGAGTCTTTAATACGCCTGTAATACAACAATGGTCTAACGTATTAAATGTTGGGGATATTGTACTACACAGATCTGTGTATCATTCAAGGGATAGTCCTTGATTTCCATTAATTAATTATTCAAATATCAATAATTTAGAAACATATTTATTCATTTATTTTAAATTCCAGAGGTTTAATACAAATACATTATGCATTCCTTTGTTGTTACTATGAACGGAGATTTTTAAAAATCTATTACTAACTGTGAAAATAATGAGAAATAGTTTATTATTGTACTCAGGTAGTTTCTCTCCTGACAGAATTAAGAAAAAGAGTAAATATGCAGTCAAGGAATTGGAAAATTGATTATAAGCATTTTTGATGTTAGACAAATGAAATTTTTCTAAACTTGTAAGTGCTTCTGACAATTTATGAAGGTTATTAATTAAAACCATACAGTAGGACATGACCCCTAACTTAACTGAACAAGTTTTGAAATGACCAAAAAAATAATGTATAAAGAAAATTCATAGCTAACATGTTTTCTTCACAGAGAACTACATATTTTTACCTTGTCTGGAAGCAAATGTGTTAAGTGAAGACAGATTACTGTTACCAAGATTAGAATAGTCTGGTTGTACAGAATACTTTTCCATCGCTCTGGAAGGAGGCATACTAACAGGCTGAAGACTACTGGTCTTGAGCGCAGCACTAATGAAATGAGTCTACGAGACATAAAATTATTTTATCAATATCAAATATCACTTGAAAGAGCTAGATGACAGACTACATTAAAATTTATTGCAGGACTTGAAAACAATGTATTAGATTTAATAAACAATAAAAATACACGTATCACATGCAATTACGCCCTGCAGCAGTGACGTCACTGGGTAAAGCCTGGCTCTGTGCTTATTCAATCACTCTAAACCTCAGTTTCTGCCGTTCTACTTCAGAGATGGCTCAGGGGCCACTGAGGCGTGCTACGAGACAACTAAAAGGAAGGAGCCCTAGACTCTACTTCGACCAGAGAATTTCAAACCAAAGTATCCCATCTTTTATACCTGGCATGATTTTGTTTGAAGTCAAGGGTTAAAAAACATTGCTACTAGGCTTCAAATTAGTAGCAGCAATAATAACATACGCATTTAAAAGTAAACAAGAACTACAATGGCAACAGTTTTCTGTACTAGTTATTAAAATACCTGGAACATGTATGTATCTTACCTAATAAAACTGACTTCAAAAGAGGGTCTCATATCAGGCAAAGGAAAACCTAAAAAGATTTATAGTTTTACAGAATTCTTAAAAATGTGTACGGATCTCTCTACGTAAAACATATGGGACAGATCCAACAAATTTCATTTCGTTAAGCATTTATCGAATTACTAATATGCCTAATATGTCACTAAAACTTCAACTTTCTCTGTAATTAGAAGCTTTATAAATGAGATATCTGAATTAGAAAAGATCCCATTCTTCCAAACTAGGAACTCAGAAAGTCAATAAATTATGGGTTTATGTATGGAAGACTAGATAAATGGGAAACAGGCATGTAAATAAGACAAGTAGGACCCTCTCCCTAAGAAATCAATGTGCTTTTCAAATCTGTCATCTCATTTTACCCTGAACAATAAACAAACAAACAAACAAATAATAAGTAAATAAAAAGTTTTTCTGGGTAAAGAAATCAAGGCTCAGAGAGTGCAGTTATCTGCAGAATGAAGACCAGCCCTTTGACAGACCCACTCCTAGCTTCTCACAAGATACCATGCTACACACACAATTTTAATTGTACATGGAGCTCTTACTAAGACCTTACTTTGTAAGCCCATAACCACGCCACTGAAAATACTATCTTCAACTACATGGAAAGCTCAAGCCAAGTTCTATTAAGAAGTTTTAAAAATTATAGCACATTAGTGTTTACTCTTTGATAACATACTGAGCTATAGTAAACTTATTTTTCTATATTCTTCTGAATGTGATAATTTTTTTAAGTCTTAAACTTACATATTAATTAGACAAAAATAAAAGTAAATTAAAACTAATCCATTTATAGTGCAGGTCATTCATTCATTAAAAAAAAGGGTGTCTGTGTGTGTGTGTGTGTGTGTGTGTGTGTGTGTACTGAGTACCTGAGTGCTGGGTACTATCCCAGGACTTAAAAATTCCAAAATAAATAAGAAACTGTACTTTTAGCTCCTTATAAGGATAACTCTTCTTTTTACAAGAGCCCAGTGCCTCATATTCAAAAGGCAATTAAAAATGTTTATTCTTTTAATTAATTAAATGCAGAAGCAATATGTATACTGGCTGGTTCTCACCTCATCAGAATCATTAGAGAGTTCCTGTTCCTAGGTCCCATCTCAGACCTACTGCCTCAATCCCTGAGACATACAAGCATGTGTATTTTTATAAAGCACTTCAAGTGATTCTGATGCACATTCTCAGGCTAACAACCACTGATGTAAACAAGTCATGGCGAAGCAATATTAGCGCTTTAAAAATGGTATGAACAGAAATACCACAAAAGAAGGAAAAGCCAACTGTAAGGAAACGTCTTATAGAACTAGTGACACTTGAACTAGAATGTGCAGCGAGGTCTCCACATGGAGAGGAAGAGTGATAACGACCAAAGCATTATTTAAGAACTGAAGTTGTAACAATCTAATGAGCTATTGCAATTATCAATGAATAGGAGTTTAGGGATGCAAGTGGTAAAAGACCATGGGACATGTGCTGGCTTTATTACAGATACCTGAATATCTATTTGCTGCTGTTGTAATTTTTCAAGATGCCTAATGTGCTGCTCCATAAACACATTCATTTGCTTTTCATGATCATGACAATGTAGTTTCTCATGTTTATTCTGAACACTTGTTTGCTGCTCTGTAACACGCTGTAACTGTTTATCGGTCTCCTGTAACTTATTGAGCAATTCTGTAACAGAATTGACCTTCGCTTCCAAATCACTCTGAACCTAAAACAATAAAACATCAAAGAATAACAAAAATATGTTCAGTTACTAGAAATGCTGTTTAAAGCGACTGCTAACAAAAAGGATCAAACCAGGCTTTTACTCTCTAACTCTGATGATTTTATACAGTTAGTTTTAGAATCCCAGAAGTAAAAGGCAGAAGATAGCTATCCTTAAGTAGATCTTTTCTCTCATTAAGAAAATAACACATTTGCAACAAAAGAATTTTTATAATGCCTAGAAATAAAATATTTAAATGGTAATTAAAAAGCAAGTAACACAACAAATTAACTTCTGATACTTCACTCATCTCAGACTGAATTAGGTCAGCAGCCTGGAGTCCTTGTCTTAGCTCAGACACCTATTAACCCCGGGACCTGTGCCACCCTGACCCTGTTTCTCAGTTTTCCCATTTGCAAACTGAGGCGGGTGGCACAGACAGTCTAGGAGTGCCTTTCCAGTCCTAAAATAAGAAAGAACAGTTGTCCCAGGTTGCCTGGGACCTGGGGGCTCCATGGATGCTAAATCCAGGCAGTCCTAGGTCCTCTAGCATTATCACAGCAAGGAGAGGATAGGAAGGGGTAAGTCTCACTTAGAATGACTTTACTCTATAGTTGGATACAATCAGTTCCTAATAAATATTTTTACATTTCACAATGACGCTGTGAGTATCTGGGGAAAAATAGATACTTTGATCAGTGGAGCTGCTGTTGCAATGGCGGCCGCAGTTGCCGCGGCCACGGTCGTGGCTGAATCAATTCCACTGGGTGAAGTTCTAGTGTCCTGAGTAACAGCATCCTTTTCTGTGCCTGCATCTTCTAAAAGCTGTACCTTTACTTCCTTAAAAACAGGCATGTTTTGAGTTCTGTAAATTAAAAAAGGCATAAAAATATATTCAGCAAGCTACATTGAACCATTTCAAGAAGCACCTACAATGGTAATCTGTTGAAGGTGGGTTCTCTTGATTTTTTTTAAAACATTAAATCACTTGGTTTTCTCTATAAGGATCTTACCAGTCATTTGGTTCATGAAATCTATGAAAAGTCAGGTCACTAACTAAACACTAAAGAGATAAGATAATTCCTTGAAGGCTGTGATATTTCAGATAATAATACATATACAAAAAAGACAAGGGCATAATTACAAAGATATATAATCAAGAAGTATGAATTCAAATCATGTGGAAAAGGTTCTAAGGAATCAAGTACTATGTGTTACTTCCAAAGGGAGACAACCTAAGATAAATTGTTAAAACTGCTAAAAAGTTTTTTTAATTCTAGCTCATTTAGGTTTAATAAATGTCACACAGTTTGCTAAAACAGGGCACAAAACAGTTTTAAGCAGCCTGGATTAAAAATGAGAGCAAATGGATACATATTTATAATGAAAGATTTAACTAAATACTTAAAAAAAAACTGGTTGATTTTGTTCTGTATTTGGCCTGAAAGAGAGAGAGAGAGGGAGGGCGAGAGAGAGAGAGAGAGAGAGAGAGAGAGAGAGAGAGAGAAGGAACCACTTGACGGGGCACCTGGGTGGCTCAGTCGGTTAAAGCATCCGACTTTGGCACAGGTTAGCCTGGAGACTGCTTCAGATTCTGTGTCTCCCTCTCTCTCTGCCGCTCCTCCACTCACACTCTTTCTCCCTCTCCCTCGAAAAGAAAATATTTAAAAAACTAACAAAGAACCCCTGCAGAGTCCCTAGGTAAATCTAAATAAGATCAGAAGGAATGCACTCCATCTCTAGCTGTTGGACTTCCCCCTGATCTCTAAGAAGCCTCAGAGCAGCTCTTAAACTTACTCCTCTTTGATATTTCCTCATTTTGACTAAGAGCATCATTTTTCTCTGTCTCAAAATTTGGAAGTTATCTGGACTTCTCTATCTTCCACTTACCTTCTCTCACCTCGTTGACTCATCAAGTTTTGTCAGTTATTTCATCACAATTGCAAGAATGGTGTCACAGAACTACAGAGGCAGGGGGAACCCAATAGGCCACCTATTCTAACTTCCTAATATTATAGACGAAATGGAAGTTCACAGAGGTAACAGGATTTGATTTACTTGATCAAGGTCACAGAGAGTAAGGCAAGGTTAGGGTGTGATTCCTAGAGATTTTCCCACAACATCTAGCTCTCTCAGAATAGCACTTCTCCCTTCGTGCTTCTCCCTCTCTGGTAAAAAAGACTTCATCGCCCCTTGCCAACTATTTCATTCTTGAAGATTTTATACTTCCAATTGCTCTGTCCCTTCATAGCTCCTTTTGCTCTTACTGCCTACACTACACAACTGAGGCTTTGACAAGCAGCCATCCCATGGTTTAAATGTCTGTGTGGAACAGTTTCATAATCTATTAAATGCAATGCTGCTTGCTATCACAGTTTGAATCACTCGTTCCTCCACATATGTACATATTCTCTCTCCAGCTAAGCTCTAAGCAACCAGGGGCGGAGGTGGGGGACAGAGAAAGGGGATTTCTTAAATGACAAATAGCAAGCAAGAAAGAACTAAGCACACAGCAGTCTCTCAATGTATAACTGATTAAGTGGTATATGAAGAATGTATAATTCAGATATTCCTATCTTTTAGTACTCCTGTCTTAAGTCTGAATGTGATTTAGCCTTTAAGATTGATCAGTCTACCTGAGTACATTAAATTAACCAACAAGAGGGGTGCTATGGGTGGTTCAGTCCGTTAAGTGGCCAACCATGGCTCAGGTCACGATCAGTTCGTGAGTTCGATCCCCACATCGGGCTCTGTGCTGACAGCTCAGAGCCTGGAGACTGCCTGGGATTCTGTGTCTCCCTCTCTCTCTCTGCCCCTCCCCTGCTCATACTCTGTCTCTGTTTCAAAAGTAAATAAACATTAAAGTAAATAAAAATAAAAATTAACCAACAAGAGAAATAACAATGTAAAACTAGATATCAACTTCTTTACAGGCTTTTAAGTTTTATTTTTTCTAATTATCAAATTAAGTGCTCAATGTAAAAAATGTAAATAGCTCCTAAGTATAGAGAACTGGGAAAATACACAACTCCCGTGCAGAAGAAATTTTTTCTTCTATTTTTTGTTTTAGAATTTTTTTAAGTTTATTTATTTTGAGAGAGAGAGAGAGAGAGAGAGAGAGAGAGAGAGAGAGAATCCAAAGCAGGCTCTGAACCAATAGCGCAGAGTCGACATGGGGCTCAATATCATCACTGTGAGATCATGACCTGAGCCAAAATCAAGAGTCAGACGCTTAACCGATTGAGCCATTCAGGCACCCCAGAGTTTTTTCTTTATTCCTAAATCCCCTGAATCGCCCATCTATCCCAATACTCTGCAGAAATGGTCCTCGAAAAGGTCAGTGATAATTTTTGCTTAATTCAATGGACACTTTTATACTGCTCTGAGCAGTATGTCAAACTAAGAACTTCATTCTCCTTGGCTTTGTTAACACCATACTCTCCTACATCTCTGGATAAACTAAGTAGCATTTAGAAGCTAGCCTGCTCTTCTGCCTAGCTTTCCAGTTTGGTTTCCTCACAGTCCTACTCTATGCATCTTTTCTTTCACTCTCACTGAGTCCCTTCGACTGCTTCCAGAGCTCAGACTACGATTTATATACTGATTATTTCTAACATCTAATTCCTAGCTTAGACTTTTTGTAAATTTGACCTTTATATTTAATTTCCTATTAAATTCCTAATAGCGTTTACTTGGGTGTCTCCTATGTCCAAAATGAAATTTATTCCCTCAAGCATTCCTTCCCAAAGATTTCCTTTTTCAGTGAACACTACTATTGACCATGCATTTATACAAACCAAAAATTTGGGATTCATCCTCTGCTCCTTCTTCACTCTCAGATCTAATCGTCAATTCCATCTCTCAATCATCTTCCAGATCTGTCCACTCCTCTCCAAACCAGCATGATTCCTGTCCTCCCTCTACCACCCTCCAATGTATTGAGGACCAACTGAATCTCTCTCAAAGAGATTCCCCCAAAATTTGTAGCCAGCTGGTTTCCTGGACTACAGTTCAGTCCCCTTCCAACCCATCTTTTTTTTTTTTTTTGGGGGGGGGGAGAAGGGGCAGAGATGAGGAGGGGGAGAGAGAGAGAGAGAGAGAGAGAGAGAGAGAGAGAGGAGAGATGGACAGAATCCCATGCAAGGCTGCATGCTGTCAGTGCAGTGCAGAGTCCAATGTAGGGCTCAAACTCATGAACAGAGAGACAATTACCTGAGCTGAAACCAAGAGTTGGACACCTAACTGACTGATCCACCCAGGCACCTCCCGATCCATCTTTTGATAACTGATATCTGAATGAGCCTTTTAAGAATTATATATCATAATTTAACATTTTAAGATGATTTGCCACCTCTCTTCTTTGAAGTTTATAATGTAGCCCCTTGCTTTCTCTCCAGCTAGATGTAAGGGCATTCTACCCTGTTCTAGATGCTCAGGCCATACCCCTCATTCCTGGTTCCAGTCTATTACTTTTTACTAGTATAGCTTTAGAGTATATTATATCAAATGGGGCAAATTTTCCATCATTCCAGTTCTTTCCCCCCAAATTAGCTATTCTCAATTATGTGTATTCCATATGTATGTATTCTTCACAGTCCTATATACATATATATTCTCAACTATATATCGTTCCAGGTAAATTTTAGGATCACTTTGCCAAATTCCATCTACCATTCTCTAAAAATAATAAATTCAAGGGGCGCCTGGGTGGCTCAATTGGTTAAGCATCCGACTGTGGCTCAGGTCATGATCTCACGGTTGGGGAGTTTGAACTCCACATATGGCCCTCTGCTGTCAGCACAGAGCTCACTTTGGGTCCTCTGTCCCCCTCTCTCTCTGCCCCTCCCACACACTCTCTCTCGAAAATAAATAAACATTAAAAAAAAAAACAATAAATTCAAGTAACAGTGACTACAGCAAAATCTACTTCTTGAGACACAGATTGTCTTTTAACCCAACATGAGTCATTTTTACATTTCTGATTCAATTATCATTCTGTACATTGCAGTCACCTTCTCAAGACCCTTCCTAGTTTGTTTTTGTTTTTTAATTCTGCTTATTCATTCCAAAATGGGGAGAGCCTTTCTAAAAGCGGCAGTGTTCAGTTACTGCTCACTGTCTATTTGTTTATGAACCACTTCTCCCTCCCTGAGCTGAGAGTTCTGAGAGATTTCAGTTTGGAGAGTTCTGACCTGAAGGCAAGCTGTTAAGGTCCCTACTACGGTTGCAAACAACCTCTCCTTCTAGGGGCTCAGCTGGAAGGAGTGGTAATCACTGTTTGTCCAAATGAATCAGATGTAATCTGTGGGTTTTGGTTCAACTATGGAATTTGAGAGACTGCACCACAACTCATGCCCTTACTTTTGCTTTTTCTTATATATTTATAAACTCCCGGACACAGTTTACCATCCACGTTCCTCTCCTAACCACCATACCACATATTGAGAATTGTTTGGTGAACAAAGGCAAAAAGGAAAAACATGATGAGAACAAACAACCACCTATTAAACTCTAGCTGGTTCAGATCATACCCTTGTGTTTTAGAGACAGTATTTATTTTTGTTAGGCCAGTGTTTCCCAGTGCATAATATGTATGCCATGGACAACTGTACGTGGAAAAATAATAAACTTTTTAGTAGTTTTTATTTAATAGTTATAGTTTATTTATTTTAATTCTAATATTAAAAATACCGTACTGAGTTTCCATTTACTGAAGTAATACGAAATTTCCTTTTTTAATAAAATGAGAATTCAAAATGAAGTAAACATTTTTCTTATTTTCTAAGGGGCCTTCCAGACTGTACCAGTTCAGGAGTAGAATACATTTAGCCTAAGGATATGTATCTCATCCCATCCCTACGAATGATAAAAATAATAAAAATTGCCTCCGAAGTAGTGGAGACATATGCTTAGCATGGTGCTGTTGTCAGGGCTGGTTTTGTGTTTCATTGGTATTTAAGATAAACTTGGGAGGGAACATTTAGACGGAGTAGTAGCCATAGTCTCCCTTCACTCCATCCAGATGCTAACCTTGTCTCTTTCTTAAATGTTGACCTGGAAAAGTCTAAATGTCCTTGGATAGTAAATAGTAAGTAATATGTATTCAGAATGGCCTGACCATTGCTACAAGTAGTATAGTGAAGTGACTAAGAGAGCGAACTCTAGAGGCAGACTGCCTGGGTCTGAATCCTAGCCCAGGGGATACCTGCTGAATGACCTGGGGAAAAATCAATCTCTGTGTGCCTGTTTCCCCATCTATAACATGGGGATTCTGTAAAATTGGGATGTGATGGAATACACTTCATTGGATACTGTTAAACAGCTATTGTTTTATGTGTCCAGCGCCATAAAAAAATGCTTTATACATATTCCACACTATAAAATGAAACTAATATTCAAGAACCATATGAAAACATAAGAAATGGCCCACCTATTTTTTTGTAAATGAAACTTACTTTTGCTTTAAAACTGCTCTTAGAGCATCCTTCTGTCCCATGGTGTACCGAGAAATAAAGATGTCATTTGCTGTGAAATCAAGACACAAATATACTTCAGATTCCTAAAAATTTATTAAATTTTAATAAAGATACCAAAAAACAGCTTTTTAAGAATGTTTAGGAATTCAGTAATAAGATTTCTTAATTTTTAAAACTGTGATAAATTAAATGACTGGTTAATAATAGTGACAACCTGGGGCGCCCAGGTGGCTCAGTCAGTTAAGCATCTGACTTTGGCTCAGGTCATGATCTCGCGGTTCATGGGTTTGAACCCCGCATTGGGCTCTGCGCAGACAGCTCAGCCTGGAGCCTGCTTCGGATTCTGTGTCTCCCTCTCTCTCTGCCCCCCGCCCCTGCTCAAACTCTGTGTCTCTCTCTCAGAAACAAATAAACTTTAAAAAACTTTTTAAAAAGTCATAACCCTAGACCATAAGGGAAAAAAATGTAATAAAAATCCCTAAGGCCAAATTGGCGCCATTTGCTCAAATTCAAAAGAGAAAACTGCTTAGACAAAAATAAACCTACATAAAAAATGTCGCTAAATAAATTTCTTCAAAGCATATTTTTAATTTTTTAATCTATTGTCTTACCAGACTATTCAAAACTTGAATTCGGAATTTATAAATTCTTTAGAAGTATTTAATCTCAAATTTATGCAATAGGTTAGTAAGAATAAAATTACTATTACCATTGCAAACCTTTTTCTGGATTTAAAGATTCCATTACTAGCCTAATTTGGAAAGACAAACTAATTTAAATAAAATCATCAAAATAATAAGAAAAAACTGTTATTTAATAAGTGTATTTTTAAAAAAATCAATGAATGTCTTAAAATCTAAAATCCTATTATTATAAAGAAACTCCTGACACATACAACATAGATGAGCCATGAAGACTTGCCAAGTGAAATAAGTCAATCATAAAACTAGAGCAGGGGAAAATGGAGAGATAGTGTTTCATGAGTACAGAGTTTTAACTGGGAAGGTGAAAATGTTCTGGAAATGGATGGTGGTGATAACTGCATAATATGAATATATCTAATGCCACAGAACTGTACACTTAAAAAAGAGAGAGAGAGAGAGAAATTCTGTTATGTGTAATTTGCCATGGGGGGGAGAAGCAAATCTATCCTTTTACCTTTTTCTCTGTTGCTCTCTTCCAGTTTATCCAGAGGCAACCCCTGCACTGCAACATCTTTAGAAAAATCCTTTGGGATATGAAAGGAAGAAATAAAAGGCTAAAATATCTTTATGATTTATTACTTATCAAGTAGCATTTACTATCTATGTGACTACTGTGTTCTGGGAGGGCAGGATTGTGTGCTTTTATAGACTTAATTCCCAGAACCACCACAAAGCTTACATACCTTGAAGGTACTCAAGGATGAGCTGAATGAGCGAGTAAATGAACACACAAGCAACTGTGGCCCTGAAATTCAGACTCAAATCTCCATTTGCCACTTCTGGCAAACAGAGCCATGTAACAATTCCGTTGCCACAGTTTAATGTGAAAATCTGATTCACTGTGAGTCAAATAAAGTACATAAGGATGGCCGGCACATAAAACAATGTCACAAATTAATCACAGCATTCTTTATTACTGAGCTCATAATGTGGTCTCGGAAGGCTTTTCTACTGGCAAATAGCTTTCTGTTCACATGTGTAACCCTGGTGTTTATCTTTAAGATTGTATTCAGTGCTAAGACACCATGGTTTTTTGAGTACTAGGTTCATGCAACATTGCTCTTCACCTTCCTTAAACACATCTCTTTTTTTTTTTTCCTGCTAAAGCAGAAAAGGGTAAAGAGAAAATAATTAAAAGAAAGTGATCCCCTGACAACAGGTGTTAACCCCCTAAAAAATTGTCAATGAGGTGCACCTGGGTGGCTCAGTCAGTTGAGCATCCTACTTTGGCTCGGGTCATGATCTGGCATCTCATGGTTCCTGAGCTGGAGCCTGACATCAGGTGGACTGCTGTCACCATGAGCCCACTTTGAATCCTCTGTCCGCCCCCACTCTGTCTGCCCCTCCCCTGCTCATATTTCTCTAAAATAAACATTAAAAAAAATAATCAATGAGGGTAACAATACAATAGAATACTATATCTGGGAAATTAATATAAAGACTTCCTACAAATGAGTAAGAAGTATAGCACATAAATATGTAATCCACAAAAGAATAAAGAATTCGATGTATATGAAAAATTCTCCTTCAGTAGTAATAAAAGAATGCCTCTTTTATCTATCAAAATGGCAACTTTTGTTGGTCCACTTTTAATGCCCTGTATTGGTAATGCTGGGGAACATAATACCACTAATTCTGCTCACGATCTTGCTGAACAATGTATATTGATATGGTCTTTCTAGAGGCAATTTAGAAACATTTCAAGAAGTGTGCATATCCTTTGATTTAATAATTTTACATCCAGAAATTAATTCCAATGAAATGACCTGAAATATACACCAACATGTAAATCACATGGTTGTTTATATTATCAAAAATTGGGGGAAAACTTTAATGTCAAATGATAGGAACATGAACAAATAAAGTATGTTATATATAAACAATGAAATTCTATGAACCCATGTTTCCAGGAAAAAAAATCAATGGCATGGAAAAATACCCTTAATACTACTTAATGATAGAACGGTATGGTCGAATTTTCATAAAACACATGAAGGCAACAGTTGTTGACTTTAGCTACAGAATTTCTTCTTTCCTTTTTCTCTTTGTATTTTCTACAGTGAGTTTTAAAGTTTTTGTTATCTTTCTACTCACGTGTAAGGACTGGCCCAAACAGGAAAAGGGATATCTCACTCTCTGGTATTGGAGAGAAAAACAGATGAATAAAAGCAGACAATGAATGAGCTTATAAATATGAGCATATCAGGCCCAAACTCCTTTAAAAATAGCGTGATCAAGTCAATCCACATTGTAATCTTAGCACTCATTTATGAGACAAAAATATGATACAAAGGCAAACTGCAGTTTGTATTCAAGAAAAAATGATAACGAATGGTATTTGATTTGCAGGCATATTTTAACTTAAGCATTCTACGCAAAACAAGCTTTGAGTCCATATTAAATCTAATGGAATCCTGATGATCTTCCGAAGATCATCGATTTATTTTCAATTATATAATAAGAGCATATCCGTGCATCTGGGAAGTTTTTAGATAATGGAATTCAAAGACCATTAATTATTAAATAAAGTCTACTCAGAAAAGTAACAAAGAACACCAACCCAAAGGCTAGGCGTTTACTCAGGGAACAAGGGGCAGCACATAATTATATCGTTTTCATTGTGAGTGTTTTACAAAAGTTGATAAGTAGACAGTTTTCATTTCATTCCTACCAGGAAAGAACTTCAATTTTCAAAATATTATATTGTGAAACTCTCTTCTTTAAAGACTTGTGTAACAGACAATCTATAGTCAACATTATGACTAGTGATCAAAATCTAATTAGACTGCATGCACAAAATACATTTATCATCAAATATTTTCAGTATTATAAAAGTCAAGATGAGAATTTTATGTTATTTTTTAAAGACCCCTCAAAAAAACCACACAGAAGACCTCACAATAGTTTGAATGATATGTAATCACACCTCGCTTTTTTTTTTTTAATTTTTTTTAATGTTTATTTATTTTTGAGAGACATAGAGACAGAGTGTGAGCAGGGGCAGAGAGAGAGAGAGGAGATACAGAATCTGAAGCAGGCTCCAGGCTCTGAGCCGTCAGCACAGAGCCCGACGCGGGGCTCGAACTCACAGACTGTGAGATCATGACCTGAGCCGAAGTCGGCCGCTCAACCAACTGAGCCACTCAGACGCCCCACACCTCACTTTTTTAAAAATGATGTTGTTACTGTTTCTTTATCTATACCTAACAGTAAGTTAAGTCTCTGATCTAGAATATTTTTTCCTTAGAGCAGAGCAGAGCTTCTTCTCGGTTACAGTATTTCTCTCAGTGTTTAACATCTTAGTAATGTAGTAATGAGGTTTTTTTATTCTTATAGAAGGCTTTTTGTTTAATGTCTCAATACTATTCAAGTCACAATTGTAGTATGTAAAACATTTCTCTTTTTAAGTGAAATTTAACCAAAAACAAGGCCTGTTGCTAATCAAACATAATTTAAGAATACATTGCTTAACAGTAATGAAAAGTTTAACACGAATGGAATTATGAATTCTTTTGCTTACGCTTTCTGACACAGCAGGATTTTCTAATGGAGACTGCTGATAATTTCTAGCAGAAGTCAAGTCTGATGAACCTAATGAAACAAAGGAATTGATTTGAGTGATTTCAAAATCAGAACCTTTTCCTTTAAAAACTGTAAAGGCATGATTCAAGAACTATCAACTCCATGTTAATGCAAAATCTATACTGGAAGACACTTTTCATGCAAAAAAACTTAACATGTAATTAAAATATATCCTGATTTAAGTTTTACAGGCGATATTTCGGAAAATAAGGGTCAGTACTGACAATCAAGTGAGATAAATATATTTTAAAATATATCATTACTGTTGGATTTGGACAAAGCATGGGAAGAATCTTTAGCCACGAATAAAATATGTACATGATATAAAAGCAAGCCTTTATGAAGTCACACCCTCCCTCCTACAAAGCAGCATTATATAAGCATTTTTTTTTTGTTTTTGCACATATATTCATTAATTTGATCCTTACGATTATCAATGAAATGGGCAAAGCATGTCTTCTTCATTTTCACTGAACTCCAGACAGGTCAAGTGAATTGAAATACAGAAGCCATCAAAAGGCATACGTTACACTTTTCTACATGCCAAACTGAATAACACTATCCAAACAGAAGGTAGAGCATTTGGTAAAAAGCCCTATTGGTGAACAATACACACATCATACTAGTTAAGTGCGTCCACCACAGATGTGAACAAGAACAATGTGCAAAAATCACACAAAGAAAAAACACAATGGGAAAGGTTTCATTCATTACACCTATTCGATATTATAATATCCATTAGACTGTGCTAGCCATTTCCCCAGGGAAAGGGGTCAGCTTTCAAACATCTGTACAAACTAGACCTATCTTGTATTTGAGAATTTACACATTAAAAATCCTCTAAATTCTGAAACGCAAAAAACGGAATGAAAGTAAAGGCTAAAGATTTACAAAAGTGAGAACTATTCGGAGTCACATACCACATAATGTTCCATTCAAGCTAGCCTCGGTTCTAACATGAAGACGTTTATTTGCAGACAACGCAGGAGGAACACTGGGCAACTCATCTTTCAGCAAAGCCAAATAATCTCCCTGATTTGGAGAAACTACCTCACGAAGTCTCGTCGCTGGTATTTTAACCCTTTTTTTCTTTTCCGGGCTAAACTCAGAGCCTTTCATATTTTGGTGACAAAACTAGTCCCACAGTTCTGAATAGAAGAATTTCTTCTAGGTCCGCAAAACTTCAGAACAAAATTTTCACCGCTTTGAGGACTTTGGGGAGAAGGAACGAGGGAGGAGTATGATAAAATGTGAATTTCAAGTGATTTTAAAACATGCGGTCATCAACCTATAAATAAAACAATGTCTAAACAGACTGTCCAAAGAGCTAGACATTTTAATTTGGCATTTAATCCAGGATTAGAGACTAGAACATCAAATTCACCCATTAATCCCACTCAGTCCATTAATGCACACGCCAGTGAATCTGAGAGTAGGGATGACGAGAGAAAGGCCGCGCGCGTAAGCAACAATAACCATAACACAGAGCACTCCCCAAATCTAGAACTGGCAGTGCAATACCAAACAGATAGAGTTAAGATTTGTTAAGAAGAGGGAGTCAAGTAAAACTGAAATTTTTTTTTTGTAATCACCCATATAAGAAGCTTAATAGCTTTCTTCCGCCAGAGTCTTACACACCCCTCCAGATGCAACTATCGAACACCTAAATCCACCCCTCCGCGTCAACCGAACGCTTGGCAACCGCACAGACAGGTATAATCCGACAACAGGTTCAGTTGCCCGCGAATCAACACCCACTTCCCTTTAAGCCGGCCCCCCCCGAGACTCAACACGCATGCGCGCCCAGATAATCATCCAAAACAGCCAACGAAAGCTCTCTGGTGTTCTTCCATCTCTTTCCGGGTGGAAACAAACCCTCAGTGTAAAAGGCTTAAAAACGTGTGAATTTGGTCGTTTTTGTTTGTTTCTTATTTCTTTTAAGACAGTACATTACCCCACGAGACTTAAACGTTGAAGAAAACTCGAAATTCTCATCGAAGGCCCGCACAGGTCCCGACCTAATTGGAAATAACCACTCCTGTTGATTAGGGACTGTTTACAGTGTAGCTCCTGGAGACCGTTAGGGACGCGGGATTAAGTAAATTAGTTTTACAAAAACTCTCGACAGATTCGGGTTATTGTTGGCCTGGTAGTCAGGAAAAGAGAGCACTGACTAAGCATACAACTACAAAACTTAATCATCTGAGAATTTTAGAATTCATTGAGGATAGCGGCTTTCCCTCTAGAGTTTTTGCGTTATAACGAATCCGCGTCGAAAAGTCTAAGGGCTATTTGACATCGCCTTTCCCACGTGTTCTCTTCCATCCAGCGGCTGCGGCGCCCGCCCTGACCCAGACCCTACACCCCTAGACTGGACTGGCAGCGCAGCCCCCCAGCCTCGAACTGATGTCGGATGCGAGAGCCTGTGCTTAAGTATGGTCTCTTTTCTCTGCCTTTAGAATCCTGGGTTCCCAGGCGGGGGGCGGCAGACTACACTCCGGAAAGGTGGAGGGGGTCTTTGGAGGAGGCCGCCGCGTGTACATAGGACGGTGGGGAGGGTTGGGTTGGGGAGGTTGCGGAGACTGGGTCCCCAGCGCGGGTTGGGGATCTTACAGTGTCACTGGGGTGAGGGTCGGATTTGAGGCCCTGAGCCACCCCCAGCCCGGTTTTGGGTAGTCTGTCTCGATTTGGAACAGTGAGTTAGATTGTAAAGCATCCACTCGGTGACCTTGAGCAAGAGACCCTGTTTTAACTGAAAAATCTTTAGACAATACCATGGCCAAACACCCTTTACCTGATTTGCTAATTTTTGAGAATGCACTGTTTAGACGTTTCCTTTTACGCATTACTAAAGGTTTTAAAAGAGATGAATCAAAGCAAAAAGTGTAATCTGCTGTAAAAGCCAAATAGCAGAGTTTCTTTATCTTTACATCTTAGCTGTCTACTTTCATAGAAAAATTCCTAGAATTAAAAGGGACCTTAAGGGCTCAGCTTTGGAGAACCTTTTAATTATTCTTACTAAGTTTCTGTAATTAATCATTATTTCTTATTTCATTTACATTTCTCTCTTCATAAATGGGCTCTTAGGTACCTGTTTGTTCACAATTTGTTTTATAATGTAGGTGAATTAAAAGAGTGACAATGTCAAAGACTTTCAAGATGACTAAGTCCCTTATTTTCTAGGTGAAGCTTAAATATTAAAGAAAAGGTGACCTTTCCCCTGTAGTCTCCAATACGTGACCACAGGCATAGAGACTTATTAAAATAACTTGAATAAATGATTTGATTTGGATCTTACAAACTGTTTCAGATCAAGCCTGAAACCCAAGTAGTCTTGTCCCCATTTAGTCTAGTGCTCATGGGCTTATCCTTCAGACCTGTAAGCCATGCTTTAAACCCCAAAGCAGTAATCTTTCAAAAGTAATTTTTGCTCTGATTAATAATAAGTTGAATTAGGGTTACCAATTAACCAGACATAACTTCCTAAACCTGCTACAAATAATCATGTGGCAGAGTCCTATTTTATATTGATCAGAGAAGTTAGTTCACGTCAATTTAGACATCTGACCTATCAAAGATACTGATAGCCCTGAAACAAAAAGAACAAAACAAAAAACATGGCTCGCAAGATTGTTTTCTTTCATTTCTTTTAACATTTTTACTTTATTTGCTTCCCGTTCCCACTCCCCTATCTCCACACATACCTATATAAGTAGATACACTTGTTTGCTGACCTGTTTGTAAGTAAGTTTCAGACATGACGACCTTTAACCTTGATTTCTTCACCACTATCTCCTTAAGAACAGCCTATTACAGGGGTGCCTGGGTGGCCCAGCGGATTAAGCCTCCAACTTCCCCTCAGGTCATGATCTTACAGTTTATGGGTTTAAGTCCTCCCTTGGGCTCTTTGGGCTCCGCTGTCAGCACAGGGCCGGCTTTGGGTCCTCTGTCTCCCTCTCTCTCTGCCCTTCCCCCACTCACAGTTAGCCTGTCTCTCCCCTCTCTCAAAAATAAGAATAATTTTAAAAAAAGAACAATCTATTACATAGCCACAATAAGATTATCACACCTTATAAGGTAACATACTCAGATTTCTCCAGTTATCCCAAAAATGTCTTTATTTTTAACTCAAATTTTTTTTTGATTTAGGGTCCAAAGTTCACACATTGCTTAGCAGTCATGACTCTTTAGTCACTTGATCTAGAGCAGCCTTCTATTCCTTTTCTTTATGGCTTTAACTTTTTGAAAACTAGTCGAGTTGTCTTACAAATTGTCCCACATTGTGGATTTTTCTAATTATTCCCTCATGATCAGAATCAGATCAAACATTTTTGGCAAGAATACCACATAGTTGATAGGTGCCTTTACTGGTTATGGTGGTGACTGCCAGATCCTTCCAATATAAAGGGACCATTTTCCTTTGATGAAAGGTAAGCTGTGGAGATACTTTGAGACTGTTCTCCAATTACCTATCACCCAGTAGTTGTATCATCCATTCACGATCCTCACTTGAATTGCAAGATTACCAATTACCAGTACCAGTCATGCAGAGACCAGGGTCAGTTATTGTGATAATGGCCAAGGACATCAGAAGAATCACTTACTGCAAACTAAGTTTGAACGGAATTAGAAATTTGGTGCCAGACCTGGTACAAATCTGCATAGGATTCCAAAAAGGAAATTGCACCTCCCCTGTTAGATCCTGGTTAGTTGTTTTGTTTGTTTAATATTCAAAATTTTCTGGGAATTGTTTGTCCTGTGTTACCTAAACATACTACCTGGGAAGATAAAGATGTTAAGTACTTTTTAATACACATAATAACATATCTGCCAAGAAATTATAACCTCAGAATTGATTAAGGAAACTAATTTCACTTATTGAAAATGATTTAGCCATCGGAAATTTACATTTCATCAAATAGAGCTTGAAGGGGGCTCAGCAGTCATATTGTAATCCCCTCATTTTTCAGGTAAGAAATCAGGCTTCCTTGGAGACATTCAAGCAAAGGTTGGACAACTAATTTTTCAGAACAAAAAGGAAACTCATGCATCAGAAAAGGTTTGAATTGATGACTGGTAAAATCTACTCTTAAGTTCCCTAGTTTTATTATATATTTTGTTTGACACAAAAATAACTTAGAATTGTGATCATTCCCAAGACCTAAGCCAGAGATTCTAGAACTCTTATCCCTTCCTTCTCTCTCCAGGTTTCAGGGATATAACCATAAGGTAATATTTGGATATTTGCCTCTACAATAACAAACATTTGCTGTAACAGCTGAAAACTAGGACTAAATCAAAGGGCAGCCCCATTGTTTCTACCTCTTTTCATCATCAGGTGGTTTGTGTGACTGTTGGACTTTGTTAATCAGCATAATTTAGGATTAAATAACTGGAAAACAGAATGCTCCAAGACTTAGAAGACCTCAAACTAGCAAGTACATGTGAAAATCATTCACTCAGTCATCTCTAATATTTTCTAGGAACAAGTGCCTATAATTAAGTATGCCGGTTAACTATAGAGAAGAGCTTTGGAGTTTAGATGGACTTGAGGAAATTGTTAGCTCTTGAGTTTGTTGTAGGTCTGGGAAGATATTCGAAAAAATAAAATATATAATTGAATGATTCCAGAGAAAAGGAACTCATAATGTTAACAAAGGGGTATTGAGCAGAACTATTTTTCTTTTCCAAATTCTCAATAGATTACTCATAATAAATAAATTTTATTTAAAGGATACATATATACTGTTAATGACTGTATATTAAAAAACAATACCAAGAAAATAATTTTTAAGTCAAATTCATACCAAGAACATTTGGGGCACTCCTCATCTATCTTCCCAATAACAACCATCATTTGTCACCATGAGTTGTATATTAAGAGCAAGTGGGGTAGAATCAGCACAGTGTTACCAGTTTCTGAAACTTAACGTTTAAATATTTCAGACCTTCTGCCTCTCTAAACTCTAGTTAAAAAAGTGATTACATATGAACTTTAACTTGAATAGGAGTAGGAAAAAGAACTGGATTTTGACATCACAATCAGCAAACGTGCAAATTTCTAAGGTTTTTATAAGTAAGGAAATAATCAGTTTTTGTTTTTTGTGTGTAGAAACACCAATGTCCAGATGTACAGTGAGTTTACTATACAATTCAACAATTCAAAAGGCTCAGTCTTATTGATGTCCTTTTGTCATTTCAGCTAGAGGCCTATTGGTAAACCCAGCTCCCTAATACATGTTTTATTGCTCTTATATTTTTTTAAGTTCCCATAAAACAATGGTTTCACTTAATACCTATTTTCACAAAAGTTATCTTACCAGTTCTTGGATCTTTTCAAGCTGTTTTCTGAGTGAGAAGCTAAAAGAACTCTAGTTCTGAACATTTGCTAACACTACGCTGCACACTGCATCTTGTTCTTTGGCAAGGATTAGACAGCTGAACAACCTCTTTTTTTTTATATTAAACTTTTTATTTTGAGATTATTGTAGATTCACATGCAGTTATAGAGGAAAATGCAGAGTTCCCTTGCTCGCTTTACCCACTTTTCCACAATGGTAACATGTTACAAAATATCACATACAGTATCGCAACCTGGATATTGACTATATGGTCAAGATACAAAACAGTTCCATCACAGAAGTCTCGCATTTCATCTTTTTACAGCAATATCCCTCTTACCCTTATCCCCCCCCAACCCTTGGCAACTGCTAATATATTCTCTATTTTTGTAAGTTTGTCATTTCATGAATGGGTGTGTGTGTGTGTGTGTGTGTGTGTGTGTGTGTGTGTGTGTATATAAAAATCATACAGTATGTAACATTTTGGGATTGGCTTTTTTTTTTCACTCAGCATAATTCTCTAGAGATTCATCCAATTTGTGTGCATCAATAACTCATTCCTTTTTTTAAATCTTGCCAATTGCAACAACATGGATGGACCTGGAGTAAATTATGCTAAGAGGAATAAGTCGGAAGAAGACAAATACCATATGATTTCACTTAGGTGGAATTTAAGAAACCAGATAAACATAGGGGAAGGGGGGGGTAGGAGAAAACAAACCTTAAGAAACTCTTAACTATAGAGAACAAACCGAAGTTTGCTGGAGAGCTGTTGGGTGGGAGGATGGGCCAAATAGGGGGTGGGCATTAAGGAGTACACCTGTTGTGATGAGAACTGGGTGTTATATGTAAGTGATGAATCACTAAGTTCTACTGAAAACAGTATTACAGTATATATTAACTACAATTTAAATAAAATTTTGAAGAAAAAACTCATTCCTTTTTATTGCTGAGTAGTATTCCATGGCATTGGTGTACCAGTCTAACCAAACTACCATTCCAGTTTTTGACTGTTAGAAATAAAGTTTCCATATACATTCATGTACAGGTTTTTCTGTGAATGTAAGTTTTCATTTCTCTGTGATAAATGCCAAAGAATACAATTCTGGGTCTTACGGTAGTTGCATGTTTAATTTTCTAAGATGCTGCCTAACTGTTTACTGCAGTGACATTACAATTTTACATTTCCACTAGGAACATCTGAGTGATCCAGTTTTCCCACTTACCAATATTTGGTGTTGTCATTATAAATTTTAATAATTTATTTTATTAAGCTCCTGATCCATCTTGAGTTATATAACTCATATATAAATGAGAGACTTTGAGGTTAAATTTTTTCCTATGCATATATAATTGTTCTAGTACCATTTCTTGAAAAGGCTATCCTTCACTTTGTACCTTTACTAAAAATTAGTTGGGCATATTTATGTAACTCTAATTCTGGGTTCTCTGTTCTGTTCCATCGATCTGTGTCTACTCCTCCACTCACAGCACACTATACTGATTACGGTAACTCTATAATTAGTCTGATAATCATTGGTCTGATACATCAAGAAGTAGACTTCTTCCCATTTTATTCTTTTTTTGAATTTGTTTTAGCTATCTTAGTCCCTTTGGTAAGATAAATTTTAAAATAAGTTTGTCTATATTTACAGGAACTCTCACTGGGACCCTGATAGGATTACATTAAGCCTATATATTAATTTTGGGTAAATGGACATCCTTACTATGTTGAATCTTCCAATCTATGAATACAACATGTCTCTCCATTTATTTAGGTCTTTGATTTTTTTTATCAGCATTTTATATTTTTCAGTATACAAGCCCTACACATGCTTCGTTAGATTTACCCCTAAATTTTTTTATTCTTGGCAGAGAGCGCGAGCGCACGCGCGCACTCAAACGCATGAGCGGGGGAGGGGCAGACAAAGAGGAAAACGAAGATACATCAGAAGATGCGCTAACAGCAGTGCGCTGGTTGCAGGGCTCAGAACTCCTAAGCAGTGGAGCTATGACCAGAGCCATAGTCAGACGGTTAACGGACTGAGGCACCCAGGCGCCCCACTGCTAAATTTTTTCTTGTGATTGTTAATGCTATTGTACTTTTCATTGTCTGCATATTCATTGCAGGTATATAGAGATAGACTTGATTTTTCCACACTTACCTTGTATATCATGACTGTTGAACTCACTAGTTTTAAGAGTTTCTTTGTAGATCCCTTGGGATTTTTTTCTGTGTTCACAATTATGTCATCTGCAAAGAGAAACAATTCTATTTCCTTCCTTTACCGTCTGTATGTTTTCTTTCCTTTTCTTGCTTTACTGCACTGGGTAGAACTTCCAGCAGTATGTTAAAAGTAGTAAAAACAGATCTCATGCCTTGCTCACAGTCTTAGGGGAAGATATTTAGTCTTTCACCATTAACTATGGATTTTGTCAATGCTCATTATGAAGTTGAAGTTCTCTTTTCTTTTCAAAGTTTATTTTTTATGATTAGTGGGTGTTGAATTTGAAAATGCTGTTTCTGCATCCTAATGATTTTTCTCCAAATCGTTAAGCAGCCTTGCATATCTAGAGTAAACCCACTTATTCAAGGTGTATAATTCTTTTTATATATTGAATTATGTTTATTATTTGTCACGTATTTTTATGTCTATTTTATGAGGATATTTTACTGTAATTTTATGTACTGTCTTTGGTTTTGATATGAGGATAATACTAAATTCATAAACAAGTTGCTAGATTTCTGTATATGGAGTTGTTTGTAGTACTAGTACCCTTTTGATGTCTGCAGGGTCTATGGTAATGTATCCGGTTTCATTCATTATAATGATAATGTGATTTCCTTTTTTATTAGTCTTGTTAGAGGTTTGTTTGTTATAATCTTTGTTCAAAGAACCAGCTTGTTGTTTCATTGATTTTTATCTGTTGCATTTGTTTTCATTAACTTCTCCTCTTCATTATTTTGCTTTTCTTTTCCTAGATGCTTGAAGAGAAAGTTTAGATTGTTGATTTGAGACTTTTACTCTTCTCTAGTGAATGCCTTTAGGTGCCAGTTTTCCTCATGGCTGATTTAGCTGTGTCCCACAAATTCTGATGTGTTTTCAGTTTCATTCAGTTCAATAATTTTAATTTCTCTGTGACTTCTTCTTTGACCTATGTATTATTTAGAAGCAGTTTATTTTCCAGGGGCACCTGTGGTGGCTCAGTCGGTTGAGCATCCGACTCTTGATTTTGGCTCAGGTAATAATCTCACAATTCGTGAGATTAAGCCCCGCATTCAGCTCTGGGCTGACAGCGTGGCGCCTGCTTGGATTCTCCCTCCCCTCCCCTCAAAAATAAATAAGCTTTTAAAAAAAAGTATTTTTTTCAGATGTTTCTAGGTTTTCTTTTTGTTACTAATTTTCTTCAAATGTTTGGAGATTTTGCTACTAATTTTTAGTTTGATTCTTTTGTGGTCAGCGAACACATTCTTTGTGATTTCAATTCTTTTAAAATTTGTCGAGGCTGCTTTTGTGGTCCAGAATGTATGGTTTACCCTGGTCTGTGTTCCATGGGCACTTGATAAAAATATGTATTCTGTGGTGTTGGGTAAAATGTTCTGTAAATGTGGACTGATTCCTGTTGGTTGATGGCGTTGTTTTTCTATATCCTTGTAAAATTTCTGTCCATTTCTATTGGTTGTTGAGAGAGGGATGTTGAAGTCCCCAACTAGATCTGTTTCCTTTCAGTTTTATTAGTTTTCTCTCTGTGTTTTGCAATTCTCTTGTGTGGTGCATATACATGTAGGACTGCTGTGTTTTCTTGGTAGATTAATCCTTAATGTCCCTTTCTGTCTTGTAATTTCCTTTACTCTGACACCCACTTTGTCTGATATTAACATATCCACTATTTTCTTTTGATCGTTTACTTAACAGATCTTTTTTCATTCTTTTTATTTTCAATCATTATATTTGAAGTAAGTTTCTGATAACATATAGTTGGTCATGTTTTTTAATCCATTCTACCAATCTCTTTTAATTGATTATTGTTTATATTTAGTATAATTATTTATTAGGGCCTAAATTTGCTATTTTACTTTTTGTTTTCTGTTCTGTTTTTCTTGCCTTTCTGTAGATAACTTGAGTATAGTTTAGAATTTCATATTTACCTATAGTATTTTTGAGTGTGTCTCCCTATGTATCTTTTTTTGATTGCTCTAGGTACTACAGCATATATATACATAGCTTATCACAGCCTAATGGTGTCAACATCAGTTTCGTAGAAACTTTACGCCCCTTTACCTTCACCATTTATAATATACATTTAGAACCACATTAGACAGTTGGATAATTTTTCGTCAACTGTCAAAACACAATTTAGGAAACTCAAATAGAGAAGGAAAGTGTATTGTACTTACTTGTATTTGTTATTACTGTTTTTTCCCTCCTCTTTGATGTTCCAAGTCTCCTATTATCATTTCCTTTCTGTTTAGAACTCTAATCCTTCTTTTTAGATAGGTCAGCTAGCAACAAATTTCAGTTTCTTTCATTTTAGAATGTCTTGATTTCCCTTCAGTCCTGAGGCATGTTTTTGCTGGATACAGATTTCTAGGTTGACTGATGTCATCCTAATTGTTTTCTCCTGTAGGTAAAATGTCACTTTTTCACTCGCTGCTTTCAAAACTTTTTATCTTTAGTTTTTAGAAGTTTGGCTGTGACATATCTTGATGTAGACTTCTTTGTGTTTATGTTCTTGGCATTAATTTGCTTCTTGAATCTATGCGTTCAGTTTATTTTGGTTATTGTATTTTTCACTTCTTGAAATTTTCATTGGGTTCTTCTAATGTTTGTTTCAAGCATATTCATAATTGCTCATTGATGTATTTATAATAGTTTTAAAATCTTTATCCAATAATTCTAAATCTGTCATCTCAGGGTTGGATATATATTAACTGTCTTTTTTCATTCAGTTTGAGATCTTCTTAGTACTTGGTATGAGGAGTGATTTTTTTTATTGTAACCTGGACATTTTGCATATTGTATTATGAGGCTCCAGATCTTGTTTAAACCTTCTCTCCTAGCTGGCTCCTTTTGACACTGCTCCATTAGCAGAAGGGGGGGCAGGTACCACCTCATTACTGGTAGGTGTAGAGTAGAAGTCCAGGTTTCTCACTCTGTCACTTAAGGTGTGTGGGGGGTGGTGTGCTCCCTACTGCTGCCAGGGCAACTATAGGAGTTAGGGCTCTCTGGTGGGCCTCCATTGGTATCACTCTAGCTTAGAGGGACTAGCATGCCTCATTACTGCTCCCACCATCTCCACTGACACCATAGGAAAGAATGTGGACTAATTACCATATGACAGTAAAGCAAGTCTTGAATATCAAAAGAGGCCTCCTTTGATACCAACCAGAGAGGAGGGAGAAGGGCACCTCATTATTGCCAACTGAGGTAGAAGTCCCCACTCCTAGTGTGGTTTCCACTGACACTTGTTGGAGGTGAAGGGCCTTCATTAATGCCCAGGAAGGATAAAAGTCCTTGCTTCCTAATTTCCCTTCTCTGAAGTGGAGGGGTTGGAATGCCTTATTACAGCCTAGTGAGGGTGGAAGTCTAGGTTCCCAGCTTGGCTTAAGTTGATTGGGGGGCGAGGGGGGAGATGAAGACAATTCTTTTTGTCTGGAATATAGCTGTTTTTGTTTAAAAGTTTTCTGTCTTGGGGCGCCTTTGTGGCTTAGTTGGTTAAGCATCTAACTTCTACTCAGGTCATGATGATCTCACAGTTTGTGGATTCAAGTCCTGCGTTAGGGTCTGTGCTGACAGCTCAAAGCCTGGAGCCTGCTTCAGTTTCTGTGTCTTCCTCGCTCTCTGCCCCTCCCCCACTCATGCTCTGTCTCTGTCTCAAAAATAAATAAACATTTAAAAAAATGTTTTAAGTTTCTGTCTTATAGGCTTCCCCTTTCCTGGCCCTTTGACTAGAGAGGGCCGGCTTTTGGGGGTTGGAGGGCTTTGTCTGAGCCCATTGGCATCTGCAGATTGCTGGCTTCTTCAGCTCACTCTTACAAAAAAGAGAGAATTTATCACTATTTTGTTTCTCAGGTCCCAGGGCCCTATCCAATATAGTTTCTTCTCTCCGCCTTTTAGTCTTAGGTTTGTCTTATATTTAATGTCCAGGGCTTTCAGTTGTATTTTAGTGAGAGGAATAGGGAAAAACACATCTCTTGCTCCATCTTCCCAGAAGCACTAGTCCTAAATGGCATTGTATGACATAATTCTAGAATCCTCTGTCTCTTTGGTCAGTGGTATTTTATAGCAGCACAGCAATACCTAAAAAACTGTGACCTTCAGTAACTGTTGGTATTTTTGAGATAGTTTATGTGATAAAAAATATACAGTTGACCCTTGAACAACAACACAGGTTTGAACTACACAGGTCCACTTACATGCAGATTTTTTTACAGTACTATACTATAAATGTCTTTTCCTTAGGATTTTAATAACATTTTCTTTTCTCTAGATTACTTTATTGTAAGAATACAGTACATAATACATACGACATACAAAACACGTCTTAAGTGGCTATGCTATCAGTAAGACTTCCAGTCAACAGTAGGCAATTAGTAGTTAAGTTTTGGGGGAGTCAAAAGTTACATGCCGATTTTTTACTGTGTGTGGGGTTGGTGCCTCTAACACACACATTGCTGACGGGTCAACTGTATGTTGTTTATAAAGTGAAATATAGGAATAAAGAGCATTCTTGTTAACTTTTTCAGTGTTTATGGAACACTAGCTGCCTCATGTTGGGCTAACCTAAAACCTCTACTGCATTGTTTGTAAGGGACATAGAATTTTAATAGCAAAGATGGCCTATATCATGTTACTGCTAGACCAAAGATTTTCTTAATTATAGACAATTATACTTTTTATGAATCATTAGTTCAAAGAAAACTATGGGCTAGACCATCTGGAATAAGATTAACATAGCAGACAGGGACGCCTGCTTGGCTCAGTTGGTTAAGAGTCCAACTTCGCTTCAGGTCGTGATCTTATGGTTTGTGGGTTTGAGCCCTGCACTGGGCTCTGTGCTGACAGCTCAGAGCCTGGAGCTTGCTTCAGATTCTGTGTCTCCCTCTCTCTCTACCTCTCCCCCACTTGTGCTCTGTCCTTCTCTGTCTCTCAAAAATAAACGTTAAAAAAATTAATTAAAAAAAGAGCAGAGGGGCGCCTGGGTGGCTCAGTCGGTTGAGCGTCTGACTTCGGCTGAGGTCATGATCTAATGGTCTGTGAGTTCGAGCCCCACGTCGGGCTCTGTGCTGATGGCTCAGAGCCTGGAGCCTGCTTCGGATTCTGTGTCTCCCTCTCTCTCTGCCCCTCTCCCACTCATGCTCTGTCTCTCTCTGTCTCAAAAATAAATAAACATTAAAAAAAAATTAGGGGGCGCCTGGGTGGCTCAGTCGGTTAAGTGGCCGACTTCAGCTCAGGTCATGATCTCACAGTCTGTGAGTTCGAGCCCCGCGTCGGGCTCTGTGCTGATGGCTCAGAGCTTGGAGCCTGCTTCGGATTCTGTGTCTGCCTCTCTCTCTCTCTATGCCCTTCCCCTGCTTACGCTCTGTCTCTCAAAAGTAAATAAATGTTAAAAAAAATGTAAAAATAAATAAATAAACTTTAAAAAAAAAAAATTAAAAAAAAAAAAAAAAAGAGCAGAGGCACCTGGCTGGCTCAGTTGGATAAGCTTCCAACTTCGGCTCGCGTCAGCATCTCACACTTCGTGAGTTCGAGCCCTGTGTCTGGCTCTGTGCTAACAGATCAGAGCCTGGAGTCTGCTTTGGATCCTGTGTCTCCCTTGCTCTCTGCACCTCCCTCACTCACACTCTGTCTCTGTCTCTCTCAAAATTAAACAAAAAAAACTTAAAGAAAAAAAAACATAAAAGGATTTAGTACTTTCCTTTGCATATGAAAAAAATGTCAGTAATATGAACTTGAGGATAAAGAAAAAAGAGGAGGAAAGAATAAATGCAGAAGAGGAGAAGGTGTAGTATACATGGTTGGAAATGCTGCAATGGAATTACTACTGATTGTATATATTAATCAAAATGAAAATTTTTTTTCATGATAGTAATGTACACTTTGTCCTGTGTGTAAATTTCCTAGTTTTATCTCCATATAAGCTTCATGAAAATTTCCTGCTTTTTACAGCCACTTTAGATAATAATTGACAAGTCAGTAAGAACAATATACACATTCGGTTTATCATGTTTGCATTCTGTATCAGGAAACTCAAAGCTAAATATAATGCATAGAAGTTCTGTTAGCTTACAGTGTACACAATTGGTATTTGCTTATTCTTCCCTTTTCTTGCTATTTAATTTCTACTTTTAAAAAGATTTATCTTATATAAAGCTTTCATATGAGATGTTCAGCTATTGTAGAACTAGCCAGGATAGAACAAGTAAATAATGTGATATGTTGTTGTATCTGGATTAACTGAGCCTGGGCTCTCCATCTAGCAATGTGAAAATCACAGTGATTCAAAAAGGTTTTTTTGACTTATCTTCACTTCTCTATTGCCCCTAAGTTAGATCACAAGTGTCATAGGTTCACAAGTTTCTATTAAGTCTCTGTGATTACGCCTTTTGAATTGCAGAAAGTACAACTCCTGTACTTCCTTTAAAGTCTTTTAGAAAACTGAGTATCTTTCCTTACGGTTATAAGGAAAGATTTATAAATGGGTGGTTTTATTAACAATTAAAAGAACCTTTGTATTTATGTATTTGCCATCTCTGTGTTAAAGGATCATTGTTATTTTAGGTCAAAGTGACATTAGGAACCAGTGGACCGGTTAAACTGAAGTACTTGCAGAAGACACCAGAGATCTCTTGGTTTCCCTTACAACTACTAGGAATGAGGCTCTAGCCAGTGACCTTGCAATGTAGCAAAGCAACCTGTCTGAAAACTGGAGATTTAGATAAACAGGGCACATAGCATCAAAAAAAATCGAATTCTAAACTATAACGTTCCTTGTTGCCATTCCTAGGAGCGGGGCGGGGGGGGGGATATAATACACACTCCATTAGAAATTTATAAAATAAGAAAAATAATTTAAAGTAAACTTTGTTTCATTTCTTTTCATAAACTACTTTTGTTTTAATTACCTAACTCTTCAGCTAGCTGAAAAATATTTGTTCACTGACTAACTTTTCATTAATTTTTAAATCAGGTGACTAACAAACATATCAAAAGAATATGGCTGCACAAATACCAGAATCTGATCAGATAAAACAGGTAAGGTATTACAATTAATGAAAAAGAATTTTGCAAAAAATTTAAGGCACCTCTGGGTGCAACCACGTCAGTCAGTGATCTCACAAAATAACTTCAAATTTCATTTCCAAAAGTGGATTTTAAATGATATGAAACATTTATTTTTTTTCAGATAATTTGACAGATAATCCAGGAAAAAATAAATATTCAACTAGAAAATCGGACTATATTTTGTAGATCATACTCTACAGGTCATACTATGCCCACCTGAGTTAATGAAAGAATTTTTTATTTCAAGTATAACAGGGTATTTTGCCCAGAAAAAAAAAATATCCGTAATTATAGTTTGAAAACATTTTTGTTTTAAAAATATATATATTAAAGAATGCTCTGATTTGTTCATAGTTTAAAGAATTTCTTGGAACCTACAATAAACTTACAGAAACCTGCTTTCTGGACTGCGTTAAAGACTTCACAACAAGAGAAGTCAAACCTGAAGAGGTATGAAAAGCACTGCCCACTAAAAATTCTCTAAGCTTGTCGTAAATGATAGGAATGAGGTCCCCCTAACTGTTTCACTTGTTCCTAGTTATTACAGGAACCTGGGTTACCTGTTATGCTCCATTGCTCAGAGGAGCTGAAGCAGTCAAGACCCATGGCACTGAGTTTAATGATCCCAAATTTAATATGACAGTCACACTGTACCATGGCAGATATTGGGTTTTTTTGTATTTTTTGTTTGTTTGTTTGTTTGTTTTTTAGATAAGGTACCTGGGGCTTGCTAAATTATTTTCCATAGCAAAGATTCTTACTAATTAGCTTTCAGTCAGGATGGCCTGGCTAGAGAAACTTGACCTTGAGAACTCAGGTTGATTTTGGAAAAAGCAGAGCTTAAATTTGGTTGCTCATATTGCATAGGTGGACTCTGAAAACTTAATCCCCTCAGAAGTCTTAACTTTTAATATCCTCGTCAAAACAGTTTATATATTGGCTGAAAGTGACATACATTCATGCCAAGAATACATAACTAGCAATCAGTAAGTTCTTGTTAGATAAATGACAAAGTTTGAAGATGCTAAGTATAATATTCTTGTTAAAGAGAAATGTTGAAATTTAAGAATATTGGGAATGGAGTTTCTCATTAAAAAGGAATAAACTACCAGGCCTATGTTTTAACAGTCAGAATAAGATATGAGAAAGGCAGAGACATTACCACTGTTTTTAGTGCTTACAAACTAGTAGGCATTCAGTATATGTTAATTGTTGCAATGGATGAAACTATTAACAATTGAAAGCTATGATCATTCGCTACTTAATACCATTTAGTTCTCATATATTCAAAGAAAAGCAAAGCCCCCACTGATTGTTTATGTAAAACTACATGCATTTAAAAAAATTAATATTTCTGTGTTGCCTCTTGGATCTTCTCTTTTTATTTCTAGACCACCTGTTCAGAACATTGCTTACAGAAATATTTAAAAATGACACAAAGAATATCCATGAGATTTCAGGAATATCATATTCAGCAGAATGAAGCCCTGGCAGCCAAAGCAGGACTCCTTGGCCAACCACGATAGGCAAGTCCTGATGGCTGGACCTGAGATGAAACATGGCCAGCAGCTGTTGTGATGGAAACAGGATTCATCTGATAGAATCCCCTGAAAGCAGTGGCTACCATGTTAAACTGTCATGACTGTTTGGCAAATGGAAAACAACTGGAGAAACAAAATTGCTATTTACCGGGAATAATCAAAATAGAAGGTCTTATTGTTCAATCAAAATAATAAGATGCAACATTTGTTGAGGCCTTAAGATTCAGCAGCTTAGTAACTTGATTAGAAAAATAAACCATTGTTTCTTCAATTGTGACTGTTAATTTTAAAGCAAAATATGTGTTCAATCATGTATGAGATAGAAAAACTTTTTTATTACTAAAATAAATGGAAATATCACTGAGCAGTTGTTATACTATATATAGTACCATAGTATTCTGACTGGACTGTGGATACGTTGAAATGTTTTTCAATCACGATCATCCGCCAAGTATTCCTGTTCATTCATGTCTGCCTCAAATTGCTGGTAAATACATAAAATAGTTACTTGCTAATCATTTCAATGCACGATCCTTTTCCTGCCTCCCTTCTTGTGTCAGGATGGGCATTACACATTCTTATCCTAGCCATATTTTTAGGAAACATCCCATCTGAGGTTACCTTGGGAATGTTTAAGAGTCGACTATTATGCTGTGGTGAAGACTGTTTTGTGTTTTGTCCAAAAGCTGAGAGTCTAACAATATACAGTGTATTCTCAGCCATGTCATGTGAGCAGTGCAATAAAAAGTGAACTGAAGTTCAAGTAGTATCTTAGGGCAAAATGAATCCTAAAACAAATCCAAACATCTGCAGGAAATTCAGGTTGATGCATAAGTATACCAAGCAGTTTGGAAAATGTACATAGACTAATACCTACTAATAAATTGGCTTATGAATGGATGTCATTTGATACCAATCTAAACTTGCACTTAAGAGAATACTCATTATAATTAGCCTGTATGTTTACATTATCAAAGTGATTTCTGTTTGCAGAAGTATTCTGCTTTGATAAACTAAGGTTTTCTGTATTACATCTAATTTTTAAGCTATTACATCACATAACTAACAATACCATTTATTTTACAGGCCTCCGATGACATTGCAGTCACTAACTGTTGTGTCTTTGAAAGTACAAAGACAAACTATTAATGCTGTCTTTAATGTTGAAACATCTAGAAGACCCAACAAAATAAACAATTCATTATAGTTAAAGGAACATGAAAGAATATGCTTGTTTCCTCATAAGGCAAGAAAAGCAACCAAAACTTCAGAGATTTAACTCTTAAAACCCTGGACCCTCCACACACAAACTGCTATTTTTATGTAGTCAAGCCTAACATGGTTCATTTAGCAAAGACAACGGAGTATGTGCTCACCTGGCAGATGAGGGGAATTTTGTGCAACAGCATCTCAAATACCTTAGGAGGGAGTGTGTGCTTGAAAACCTTCAGAAGTTCCTGTGGTTGTCCACACACTAAAAGGGCATTGCTGAGATGTTCAACCCCCAATCGATGCTCTCCTGAAACAGATTGATAAGGTTTAAAGCAAAATTTCAACATTCTTCAAAATATACATTCCACAAATTACTAAAAAAACACCCAAGTATTAAAATGAAAAAAAAGCACTCTCAAACTACAGACTATTTAAACAAGTCTTAAAGAGTAAAGACTTGGGGCGCCTGGGTGGCTCAGGCAGTTAAGCATCGATTCTTGGTTTCAGCTCAGGTCATGATCTCATGATTTGTGGGTTCAAACCTTGAGTCAGTTTCAAGCCCTGAGTCGGGCTTCACACCGGTAGTGTGGAGCCTGCTTGGCATTCTCTTTCCCTCTCCCCTTCTCCTTCTCTCTGATTCTCCCCGGCTCATGCTCTCTCTCAAAATAAACTTTAAAAACAAAAGAGTAAAGACTACAAATGGAGCAAATGTTGAGCTGCCAATTAGATTCACTGTGATCAGAGGCACCTGGGTGGCTCAGTCGGTTAAGCATTGACTTTGGCTCAGGTCATGATCTCACGGTTCATGGGTTTGAGCCCTGATTCAGGCTTTGTGCTGACAGCTCGGAGCCTGGAGACTGCTTCAGATTCTGTGTGTCTCTCTCTGCCCCACCCCAGCTCATGCTCTGTCTCTCTCAAAAATATTAATAAACATTTAAAAAAATTTTAGATGCACTGTGATCAAGCTGCAAGATGAATAATTTTATGACCCAAATTACTATTAAAAAGTGCAGTCTTCGGAGTGTCTGGGTGGCTCAGTTAAGTGTTCGACTTTGGCTCAAGTCATGATCTTAAGGTTCGTGAGTTTGAGCCCCCCATCGAGCTCTGTGCTGACAGCGCACAGCCTGCTTTTGATCTTCTGTCCCTCTCTGCCCCTCTCCTGTTCACACTCTGTCTCTATGTCTCTCAAAAATAAAAAAACGTTAAAAAAAAAAAAACTAAATGTTAAAAAAAAGTGCATGCTTACTTTGCATGTTCTGCAACGTGGGCTTGCAAGAAGAGGGTATTTTTTAAAGGTTGTGGCCTGCTGTTACTAATAGAAGACAGGTTATCTTTAACTCTACATGTTTGACTGATGAAGGGGAAATGAAACACCTGATGTTCTGGCTAAGTGAGAATTCAAAAACAGATCCTATTATCAAACAGTTTGAAACAAGGTTTAGTGTAACATGAATTATATAGGGGAAGAAAAGAGATTTATAAACTTTGTCTTCTAAGTAGTTTTAAAACGAGTTTTAGGATGATTAGGCTGTAAGGTAAGAATGAAAATTTGTGTAGTCTAGAAGTTAATCACAGAATTTTAAGAAAATGTTTATTTTGAGAGAGAGAGTCGGGGAGGGGCAGGAAGAGAGGGAGAGAGAGAATCCCAAGCTTGATGTGGGGTTCAAACTCACGAATCAAGAGATCATGACCTGAGCTAAATCAAGAGTCGGGTGCTTAACCGACTGATCCATCCAGGCACCCCAATCATAAAATTTCTGTTCGAGTGAAAACATGGAAACACTTAGTCTCACTACTTCATTCTAAGAAACTGAGGCAAAGATCAGTGAAATGATTTAAAGTTTCAGAACTATTTATGCCAGAATTAGTAATAAAACCTAATTTTCTGAACCTTGAGAATACAGTGTGCTTGCCTCTCAGGTGTTACATAATTTTCCATTTGTTGGTTGATACTTGGTCATCTGAAGATAAAACTGTATGACAGAAAACAATGCCTCCCAGATTTGTATGAAGTTTAAACTGAAAAACCATTAGAAAGACATGACTGAACTTAGACAATAAAGCAAACGTTGCCTATATTACATAAGTTTTAAGAGTTAAAGGTATTGTGTCTAGACACCTAATTTTGTATTTTCAACCTAAGACACTTTCATTGCTGGGTTTTAAGTAACTTTGTAGGCATTTAAAGAAGATATTTCTTAGATGAAATACTGTACTAGTTTTTCACTGAAAGGTTTACTTTAAATTAATGTAATTATAGCTTTATGGACAGGACACATTAAGTCAAAATACTTTGATTGTAACGAATCTTTTCAAGAAAAAGATATAATAGTGCCTCCTCTCAAATTGATGGAGCAAATATGACACAAAAACAATCAATTTGGTCAAGTCATCCAACCAATAAATTCAATCAAATCAGCTGATCGTAAATTTCAATCAAGATTATTGGCTCTGTGGCCCTATGGGGACACAACCACAATGAGATGGCCCCAGGACTATACTAGCGAAGGAATGAAAACTGGGGGTGGTGGCAGAAGGAAGTGGAGAAAATGGAAAAGATGATAGAAAATTAGGTAAAAATTTATTGCATTAGAACACTGGTCCTCAGTGTATTATAACAACCCAGAGACGTTTTAAAAATATTGGTGCCTGGGTCCCGCCCCAGAAATTCTGATTTAATTGGTTTGGGGTTTGGTGGGATTTTAAGTAAGCAACCAAGATGAGAACTCCATTAGAAGTAATATACGGACATACATAACCCTTAAATAACTAGCCAATTTAGGGGTTTACAGAAATAACGTTATCCTTAAGAGGTAAAACTTCTAAAACCTAAGTTTGCAATTTTTGTTTTAATCATCTCAATATTTGTAACATATTCACCTCTATGACATGAAGGCTCTTAAAGTGAATAAAGATGTGTCATGAAATAACTTTTTTTAGTTTATAATTCCTACTTTTCTCTCCATATTTATACTATCCCAATTCAAAAAATGTTAAAGCTGGAAGGTTCTATTTTAATTGCCCCCTATGTACAAGCAGTATCCACATCTAAGAATTAATCCAGATTTTGTGAGGCCCTAGCTTATATATTTTGGGGGATCCTTTTCTTTTAAAAGGTTTTATTTTTTTAAGTAATCTCTACCCCTAACGGGGCTCAAACTCATGACCCTGAGACCTAGAGTCACATGCTCTACTGAATGAGCCAGCTAGCCACCCCTGGGGCCCTTTGAAGAAAAAGAATGTAAAATTATGAATACAAAATTGGTAGGACTCTTTCCAGAACATTCCAAGAGGCCTGTGCAAATGAAGGTCCTCAAAATTTATGCCTTACTTCCTTGTATAAAATCATTCCTGTTTAGGGGCAGCTGGGTGGCTCAGTCAGTTAAGCGTCTGATTTTGACTCAGGTAATGATGATCTCACGGTTCGTGGGTTTGAGCCCCACATCAGGCTCTGTGTTGACAGTGTGGAGCCTGCTTGGGATTCTCTCTCTCTCTCTGCCCCTCCCCCACTCACGCTTTCTCTCTCTCAAAAATGAATAATAAAAAAAAAAATCACTCCTGTTTATATAATTTAAGTCAGTTCTAACCATTCATTTTATCATTAATATTTAAGAGTTTTAGCCCATTTATAAAACTTCCCAAGAGAAAAGACTAATCTTGAATATTAATATTTCAAATTGTAATGATTAATATGCAATAAGTCTGAATATTTTTTTCATTTCTCAAAACTTTTAACATGGTTTTAACCCACTGAATTAAAGTAAAAATCTTGAGTACTGCTATCCGTTGTCCAGGAACCTGACTTTGTTTTCATAAATTCTGGAGGATGCTACCTCTTAAATGTGGGTGAAAAACCAAAATTTTTTCCAAAAAGACAATCAAAAGAGCCAAAATAGGTATAGCTCCTGTGATGAGAGGAAATTTGCAAAAGTTGAAAAAGGATACATAGATGGGTATAATGCTCACTTACCCAGAAACATCATGCATCCCTTAGTTAGATAAGAAGCCTAAAAGCAAATTACTTCCTTAACAGAGTTTAGTGCCTGAACAAAGACATGATTCCTACATACAGTATTTATAAAATATTTACATCATCTACCATCATTTTACCTGCCAGAGATTGTGAAGCCTTCTCAAATCTATGTGGAGTTAGGTGGGGATAAATTATTAATTCAAAATACAGTTAATGGCCATTAAGTCCAAGATAGACCCTACAGACATCACTACATTAAACAGTACAAGAATGGTCATTTATAATGATTTTATCATCAAAAATAAGTAATTACTGGGGCGCCTGGATGGCTCAGTTGGTTGAGTGTCCGACTTCAGCTCAAGTCATGATCTCCTGGTCCGTGAGTTTGAGCCTGCATGGGGTTCTGTGCTGACAGCTCAGAGCCTAGGGCCCGCTTCAGATTCTGTCTCCCTTGCTCTCTGCTCCTCTCCCACTCATGCTCTCTCTCCATCTCTCAAAAATGAATAAACATTTAAAATTAAAAAAAAAAATAAATACTTATTGGGGTGCCTGGATGGCTCAGTTGGTTAAGCGTCCCAACCCTTGACTTTGGCTCAGGTCATGATCTCATGATTCGTAAGATCATGCCCCAAGTCGGACTGTGTGCTGACAGCACAGAGTCAACCTGGGATTCTCTCCCTCTCTCTCTCTGCCCCTCGCTCACTCTCTCTCTCAAATAAACTTTAAAATAAATTGTAATTATTTTGTTAAAAATACTCTTCAGAATGCAGGAAAATTTTTATAAAACAGTTCAAACTTTTTAAAATTTTTTAATTCATACATTTAGTCATTTGCAAAGTTCATTTACTTAAAATTTTACCTGACAATAAATGAAGTGTTACTGTATTTGACTCTACTTCTCCGCCTGGCAATTTCCTAGACTGGGAAACCTCAGTGCTCACTATAATAGGGTAGGGATGAACAATGGAATCAAGCAAAAATGCTGGGGCAGTTTCTCTTTAACTAAAGCAAGTTAGTTAACACATCTAGCTAGTTAAGTTTTTTGACATACAAACATCAATCAAATAATTTTTGAAAAAATATTATTAAAAGCAACTGCTCACAAAAGAATGTTTACATTCTCACCTCTGGATAACCAAAGCTCTCCCAACTGTACCTCTTGCAGAAAAAGTTCTTGCAATTTTTCATTCTTTGCTGGATCCCACAACTAAAAGATTCACGAAATATTTAACAATGAGTAATGAATGTAAGGTATAGGGTTACTGATCAAAATTATTTAATTTTTATTAAAAAAATGTATCTTGAACTTAGTCTCTAAGTCCAAAGTATGATAAACATAGTTGTTCTTTTTAATATTTAAAACAACTTGTTAAGATGGAGTTAACAATTTTAGGTGATTAAAAAAATACATGGCATATTGAAATTAGGTTGAGATGCCTATAACTTTCATCTATATTTTACCTAGTTTCTAAGTACACATAGCGGAAGTCCTACTGTAATTAACTATGACAAACATAGCTTTATAGGTTACCAATTTGTTTTCTTGCCTAAGGTATTAGCAGTGCTTGCAGATTTGGCAAAGGGCACGGCTAGCAGTGGGTGTTGGTGTTCAGAAGCCCGCCGTGGTTTGCGTCAGCCTGGTTCATGAGGGTAACCAGCATCGCAGGATAGCGTCATCACTGATACCATGCCCAGGGCTGGTTTTTAAAGGTAGGTAGAGTGGACAATCCTTAAACCAAAATATCAACTCCACTGCCAGTCCTGATTTCAGCTCCAGCCTATTCTAGCTGGAGAGTTTCTATGTTTTATATTTGCTGTCCCCCAGAATTCTCTTTTTAAAGTGAGATGAGGTTTTTCATAACCCCATATGGTTCTTCTTTCCTTCCTTTTCTTTTGTAAGCAGACAATAAAAACTACGCCGGAACGTAAGCCGGGCGCGGGCAGACAGGGAGAGGTGCGCTCCGAAATGCCCGCTCGTGGACCAGGCTGGGGCCCTGACGCCGAGCCGGAGTCTGCACGACGGGGAGGTTATGCACAATAACGCCACGTCGGCGTCGCTAAGCACTTCACCTGGGCGCCCCGTCCCTCAGCCTTCTGCTGCTGGGCTCTTCTTTCTGCAAACACAACGGGGCACGTGCTACTCGGGAGCCACCCCGACGCCCGCGTGCGCCCCCGCGGAAACCTCGCCCCGTGGGCCTGCCCGCCGCCCGGCCGGCCGGCCGCGCCCCCGCCGCCGCCGTCGCACTCACTGTCCCGCAGGCGGCGCCTGAACGCGGGGTCGCCACGCCGCTTCCGGTCGAAGTACACACAGTAGCCGAAGAAGGCGACGGCGCCACAGGCAGCCAGAGCCGCCAAGAGGCAGAGGACGGTGCGGACGCAGGGCATCCGGCCGCGGGCGTCCAGGAGCCGAGCGTTGGGCGCGCGCCGGCGAGCGCGGGGAGCCGGCCGGCAGGGGGCGTCGGTGCGGCACCCATCTCGGCCTCGGGGCTTTCTGTGCGCCCGGCCGCTGGCGTGCGGAGGGGCGCGTCGACGCCTCGCCCCGCGGCGGACCGAGCGAGGAGAAAACCGAGAGTCTGAGAGGACGAGTGTGCGCCGCCGAGTAGCAGAGCTCTGTTGGAACCAGGTCTGTCGCACTCCAAATTCTGAACCCCTTACACAAACGCGCTCCCGTCCCTGTATCGACGACACCCATTGAGGCAAATCACAGTGTGTCAGGAATCTGAGGAGCTGAACCTGGATCCTCCGTTAGGCCCCTGTTCCCGCGCCTGCGAATTGAAGTTGACTCATTAACTTCGGTCAACTCCTAGCGCGCAACACTGCCCGCTGAGCACCTGAACACTGCTAGCCCGTGCTCCCAACCTGGTGTGCCTTGTCACCTGAAAAAGAACCCACATCCAAAGTCCCCGATCACCTTAGCCCAATAGTGGGAGAAAAGAGGAATTTGGAAGAAATAATATTAGCCCAGGAAAAAAAAAAAGGGAATTTTCTGGGCTGGGCACGACAAAGGTCCCAAAGCAAAATCAACTCTGAGACACCCATGATTCTTGCCTAGATGTGTTTCCTTCTATTATTTGTTTTACTCAGACACAGCAGAAGAAATGGAGGTAAGACTAACCCCAAATACAGAACTTAGATTTTTTTTTACTAAGCGAAGGCATACGGACCTAAAGAACTTGGGACCAGGAGCAGCCCAGGCCCTCACAATTTAAGAGTTAGCAGTGTAAGTCATATGTAATTATTTTGTTGAGTATGGTATGTTCCTTCCTTAGTCTTCTATTTGGGAACTTGGGCTAGTGTCAAAATCCGATTGTAATCAAACAGAAGAGAGGACAACATCAGTATCCAGTGTTACTCCTGAACTGGGAATGGTTTTGGGATCGGAATCATGGAGATGGGTTTAGCTCAGCTCCAAATAACCTTTTCCCAGGCTGGCTGCTCTTATCTTTGTCAAAATCAAGATAGTTAATATCCACCCATCCACTCAAAAGTTTCGTTGGCTCCCTTTTTAATCTCTTCTTCCGCCCTTTGTTTCCCACTTCCCCCACCATCCCCTGCTTTCTGTCACTATGGATTAGTTTGCATTATCTAGATTATTATATACATGGAATCATACAATATATACTCTCTTGTCTGCCTTCTGTCACTCAGCATAATTATTTTGAAACACATCTACGTCGTTTTGCCAATACTTCATTTTTATTGGTAAGTAGTATTCCATTTTATGGATATACTATGATTTGGTTAACCATTCATAGCCAGTCAGCTGCTGCTGAACATTTGGATTGTTTCCAGTGTTTGGCAATTACTGCTATAAATATTTGTATTTAAGTTTTTATATGAACACGTATTTCCTGTTCTCTTAAGTTCTCTATAGGTGAAGTGGCTAGATCATATGGTAGGAGTACGTTTAATTTGTAAAAAAACTGCCAAACATTTTTCCAAAATGGTTATACCATTTTTGCATTCCCACCAACAGTATATGAGACTTCCAGTTACTTCTTATTGTCATTGACCAGGCTTGTTAATTCTAGCATGCGAGTAGGCACGTGGTCGATTCTCACTGTGGTTTTATCTTGCATTTCCCTAGTGCCTAATGATATCACATACCTTTTAAAAAAATAGACCTTATTTTTTAGAGAAGCTTTAGATTCACAGCAAAATTGAGTGGAAAGTACGGAGAGTTTCCATATACTCCCTGATCCAACACAGGCACCACCTCCCCTAGTGTCCACATCCCACACCAGAATGCCACATTTGTTATAACTGATAACCCTACATTCACACTTCATTGTCACCCAAAGTTTATAGTTTACACTAGGGTACACGCTTGAATGTACAAATGTGTGGTTTTTTTGTTTTTGTTTTTTTGTTTTTGTTTTTTTAATGTTTATTATTTTTGAGACAGAGACAGAGCATGAGTGGGGGAGGGGCAGAGAGAGAGGGCGACACCGAATCCGAAGCAGGCTCCAGGCTCTGAGCTGTCAGCACAGAGCCCGACGCGGGGCTCGAACTCACGGACTGTGAGATCATGACCTGAGCTGAAGTTGGACGCTCAACCGACTGAGCCACCCAGGCGCCCCCAAACGTGTGTTTTGACAAATGTATAGTAATATGTATCCATCATCATAGTGACATGCAGAATAGTTTCACTGCCCTAAAAATCCTCTGTGCTCCGCCTATCCATCCCTCCGCCCCCTTCCCCAACCCGTGGCAACCACTGTATCCGTACTTTGACCTTTTCCAGAAAATCATATACTTGGAATCACACAATGTACAGGCTTCTCAGATTAGCTTCTTTCACTTAGTAAGATGCATTTAAACTTCCTTCATGTCTTTTCATGCCTTGATAGCTAATTTTGTCAGTGCTAAATAATTTCCCACTGTCTGGATATACCAAGATTTTTCGTTCACCTACTGAAGGGTATCTTGGTTGCTTCCAAGTTCTGGGAATTATGAATCAAGCTACTGTCAACAACTGTGTGCAGATTTTCAACTCCTTAGATTTCCACTTCGGTAAAAAGACTAAGGAGCATGATTGCCAGATTGTATGGTAAGGGTATGTGTAGTTTTGTAAGGAACTAGAGGCAGCCAGACTGTCTTCCGCAGTGGCTATGTCATTTTTGCATTCCCACCAGCGACAAATGAACTTTCTGTTGTTGCACATTCTTGCCAGCATTTGCTCTTGTTGGTGTTTTGAATTTTTGTATACTAATCATGTAGATCTATCTAATTGTTGTTTCAATTTGCATTTCCCTGTTAACATATGATGTGGAGCATCTTTTCATGTACTTATTAGCCATCTTTTTTTTTTTTTTTTTTTTTTTTTTTTTGCTATCTGTACATCTTTAGTGAAGTGTCTGTTAAGATCTTTGACCCATTTTTAAATCCGGTTGTTTTTCTTATTGTTGAATTTGAAGAGGTTTTTTTGTTTGTTTATTTTGGATAATAGTCTGCTTTGATCCGAATGTTTGCATACCCCCGAAATTTGGGAGGTTGATAACATCATGAGAGTGGAACCCTCATGACTGAGATTAGTGCCCTTATAAAAGCGGCTCCACAGAGCAACCAAGCCTCTTTCACCCCAAAAGGCGCCCACCCAGCCATGCCGGCACCTTTATTGGACTTCCCAACCTCCAGAACTGTAAGAAGTAAATGTTTATAAGCCACCATATTTATGGCAGTTTTGTTATAGCAGCTTGAATGTACTAAAACAGTCCTTTATCAGCTACATCTTTTATAAATATTTTCTAGTTTGTGGTTTATCTCCTTGTTCTCTTTATGAACACCGCTTACATGTGCTTTATTGGCCATTCATATATCTTCTTTGATGAAGTGTATGTTGAGATCTTTAGTCTGTTCTTTTAATTGCATTTTTAAACTTTATTTATTTTGAAAGAGAGTGTACAAACAGGGGAGAGAGAGAGAATCCCAAACAGGCTCCATGCTGTCAGCGCTGAACCTGACATGGGGCTCAAACTCATAAACCATGAGATCATGACCTGAGTCGAAATCTAGCATCAGATGCTTGACAGACTAAGCCACCCAGGCACCCCTTGCATTGTTTTTGTTTTTAATTCTTTTAATGTTTATTATTATTATTTTTTGAGAGAGAGAGACACAGTGCAAGTGGGGAAGGGCAGAGAGAGAGGGAGACACAGAATCTGAAGCAGGTTCCAGGCTGAGCTGTCAGCACAGAGTCCGATGTGGGACTTGAACTCACGAACCATGAGATCAGGACCTGAACCAAAGGTTGGACGCTCAACTGACTGAGCCACTAGTGCCCCTGCATTGTTTTTTTTATTGTTTAGTTTGAGAGTTCTATATATATATTCTGGATACAAGTCCTTTATTTGATATATGCTTTGCAAATATTTTCTCCCAGACTATTTCTTGTCTTTATTCTTTTAATAATCTCTTTTAAAGAGCCAAAGTTTTTCATTTTGATGAAATATATTTATCAATTTGTTCCTTTCATGGATTGTGCTTTTGATATTGTATCTAAGAAATCTTTGTCAAACCCAAATAGGCATAAGGTGACAAAGATCTTCTCCTATTTTCTTTTAAAAGTTTATAGTTTGGGGCACCTAGGTGGCGTCCGTCTCTTAAATTTGGCTCAGGTCATGATATGGGATCCAGCCCTGCATCGGGCATGGACCCTGCTTAAAATTCTCTCTCTCTCTCTCTCTCTCTCTCAAAAAAAAAAAAAGTTTATAGTTTTAGGTTTTGCGATCATTTTGAATTACTGTATATGGTGTGAGGTACAGTTCTAGGTTATTTGTTGTGTTGTCGTGCATATGGTCGTCCAGTTGTTCCTGCACCATTTCTTTAGAAGGCGAGTCTTTTTTCCTATTGTCCTTGTGCCTTTATCAAAACCCAATTGTCCATATATATGGGGACTCATTTCTAGACTCTATTTCATTGCTCTATTTATTCAAAATGCTGTTTTTAATGCTGTTGGCTTCATAATAATTCTTGAAACCAGTACTGTTAAGCCTCCAACTTAGTTCTTATTAAGAGTTGTTTTGGCTTCTCTGAGTCCTTTGCATTTCCATATGCATTTTGTAATTAGTTTGTCAATTTCTACCAAAAAAAAAAAACTATGGCATTTTTATTATGATTGTATTAAATTTGAGAAGCAAAGAAAATCTTAACATTAAGTTTTATGATTATGAACAAGGTGCATCTCCTTATTTACTTAGACTTTCTTTGTTTGGCCTTAGCAATATTTTGTAGTTTTCAGTGTTAGAGGTCTTTCTCATCCTTTGTCAGATGTATCCCAACATATTTCATATTTCTGATGCAGTTGCAAATGGAATTTAAAAAATTTCAATTTCTCTTTATTGCTAGTACATAAAAATATGATCAATTTTTGTATGTTGATCTTGAATACCAAATACTTTCCAAACTCACTAGTTTAGAGGTCTCTGTTCTTTTTTTTTTTTTTCTTTTGCCTGAACGAGCTGGCTGGAACCTTCAATACAGTGTTGAATAGAAATAGTGAAGAGTGAACATGCCTTTCTTATTCCTAATCTTAGGGAAAAGAAATCAGTCTTTCTTCATTAAGTATGATGTTAACTGTAGGTTTTTCCTTCATTGGGTTGAGGAAATTCCCTTCTGTTTGCTGAGTTTTTTTCAGGAATACGTGTTGGATTTTGTCAGATGTTTTATCTATATCTTATGGTTTTTCTTTTCAATTTGTTAATATGGGATATTATATTGATTTTTGAATATTAAACCAACCCTGCATTCTTGATAAACCCCACTTGACCCATATTATGTTTTCCGTTTAATATGTTGTTGGATTTTATTTGCTAAAATTTTTAGAATTTTTGCATATGTATTAGTAAATGGTACTGGCCTTTAGTTTTCTTTTCTTGCAATGTCTTTGTCTGGTTTTGGTGTCAAAGTCATACTGGCCTCATTGTGTGGATTAGAAGATTCCCTCTTCTTCCATTTTTGGAGGAGTTTAAGTAGAATTAGTATTATGTCTTGTTAAAAGTTTGAGAGTGTTATGTCTTTCCTTAAACTTAAAAGTGAAGATAGCTGGACCTAGAGTTTTCTTTGTGGGAAGGTTTTTTTGTTTATTTGTTTTGGGGGGGTGTGCAAGTGAGCGAGGGGCAAAGAGAGGGAGAGAGAATCCCACGAGGGACAGAGAGGGGGAGAGAGATAGAGAGAGAGGGAAAGAGAGAGAAGCAGGGCTCACCTGGGGCTCGTGTTTTACACGAAGTGGGGCTTGAGCTCACCCAGTGAAGGACTGGAACTCATGAGCTGTGAGATTATGACCTGAGCTCAAGTCAGGTACATAACGACTGAGACACCCAGGCACCCTGTGGGAAGGTTTTGAACTTCAGTTTCATTTCTTTCATAGATACTGTATCTAAGTTGTTGAATTCATTTGGCATAAAGATGATGTTCGTGATAATTCCCTCTTTATTCCTTTAATAAGTATAGGTACAATAGACAGTGATGTCACCTCTTTCATTCCTGATACTGGTAATTTGTGTCTTCTCTATTTCCTAATCAGTCTGGCTAGAGGTTTGTCAATTTTATTGATCATCTCAAAGAACTAGATAGTTCTTTGGTTTTTGAAATCTCCTACTGTCAAATTGAGTCTATTGTTCTAAAATCCTACTCCACTAGAGCAGTACATATACTGAAAGCACTTTATTGATATTTGTTGAACCAGCAAATGAAAAAAAAAAAAAAAAGAACCACTGATTTCTGCAGGTAAAGTCATCTTAATATTACCACATTCTTTTAGATACCAGCCATTTCCTTATCTCTTACTTATGTCAGTACTTTGGTACAGATACGGATACGATATAACTGAGCAGCTTCTCCAGAGGCCAGGTTAAATGCTCGAGGATATGACCCCAAGAGCAGGCTAAAGGGAGGTGAGGCAGGCAGCTAGCATTGAGGAGGGAGGGAATCTGGAGACAATAAAGAAAACATATGGAAGCTGAAGACATAGTGAATCAGAGAAAGTGTGAGTGATAAAACTGTAAGTCAGGAATCTTGGGATATTAAACTAGTAACTTAGGATGCAAGAGTTTAAATTCTAACAAGAAATGAAGGTCATATAACATGTAATCCAAGAATGATTACCCAAAGTCATTACACTAAAAGTTTCAACTTCATACCACCAGTTTCAAAAAGGTATTGAGAAAAGCTCAGAGGTTAGAGGAAAAAGGGTACATAAATTGGCTTAGGTAAATTATGAAAAATAGGGTTTTTGTTTATATTCCCCACTTAATATATTGGGCTGTGGGGTGCCTGGGTGGCTCAGTTGGATAAGTCTTAATTTCAGCTCAGGTTATGATCTCGTGGTTCATGAATTTGATTCCCGCGTCCAGCTCTGTGCTGACAGTGTGGAACCTGCTTGGGATGATCTCTCTCTCTTCCCCTTTCTCTCCTCTTCTCCCACTCACGCGTATGCATACACACATACACACGCTCTGTCAAAATAAATAAACTAAAAAAAAAAATTTCTGGTTAAAGGAACCAGAAAAAGGTCATGACATACCTGGGTGGGAAAAAGAAATCTCTCATCGCTTTCATCAGGCGAAAAGCAAACAAACAAAAAACACTGACCTCTCTAGTCTCTGTACTAGCTAATCACAGTCACTCTGGGTTTGCATATTCCCTATATATATTTTTTGTTTTAGACATTGTTAGCTTTTCTTGTCCAAACTGCACACATTTAAAATGCACTTTTATTAATTTTCACGTATATATATGTCCATGAAACCATCACCACAACCAAATTAGTGAACACATCCATAACCCCCAAAAGTTTCCTTGGGCCTCTTTGTAATCCTTCACTCCTACCCTATCTACTACATATTCCTTACCTGTTTTCCAGGAAACCACTGATCTGATCTATCACTATAGATGGTAATGTATTTTCTAGAATTTTATACAAATGGAATTATAAAGTATGTGTACTCTTTTGTCTGGCTTAAATTTCACTCAGCATAATTATATTGAGATTCATCTGTTTTGTTGCCTGTACATCAGTTTGTTCCTTTTTATTGCAGGGCTGTATTCCGCTTTATGGATATGCAACAATTTATCCATTCATCAATTGATGGGCATTTGTATTGTTTCAAGTTTTTGCACCGGCTATGTGTGCACATGCTTTCATTTCTCTTAGCTAAGTATCAACGAGTGGAATGACTGGGTCATAAGTTTGACTTTTTAAGAGATTGCCAAAATTTTTCCAAAGTAGCTGTACTGTTTTGTATTCTCACCAGTAGGGTGTGAGAATTCTAGTTCCTCCACATTGTCTCCAACACTTTCATGGAAGACAATTTGGCAATATATCTGTTGAGAATAAAAATGCACAAATACTTTGATCCAGTAATTCTACTCTAGGAATTTATCCTATAGGTGTTCTCACACATGTGTGAAAGGACATATATAAAAGGGTATTAGCTGCAGCATTGTTTGTAATAAAACTTACAACTAATCAAAATGTCCATCGTTATGAGGCTAGATAAATAAATTGTGCTACGTTGGTATCTAGAATACTGTGTAGCTGTAAAAATAATTAGGAAAGCATAGGTGTTTTTGGAAGGATAACTGGTAACACTGATTGCCTCTGGGAAGGGGACAGTAGGGCCAAAGGTGTGAGATTGTCTTTAGTCTCGTGTCCTATTTGAACCATCCGGATGTATTACTCAAAAAATAGATTTAAAACTTTTTAAATGTCTCTGAAGCTAAAGCAGTTATTAAAAACAGAATTTTAGAATCTAAACCTTTCACTTTAGAGGTATGAAATCTGACACTTGGCAGTGGTCAAGTGATTTGCCATGTTCAAATAGTTAGCTCAGTTATAAATGAGTACTTATAAGTACTATTAAGAAGAATCCCACACCCCCTAAGTTCTCCTTGTAGTCATTGAAAATGATGGTATCTTTGTTAAACATGCAACCCAGGGAGCAGAAGCTTCTTAAGACGGCACCGATGTAATGGAACAAATACTGACTGGGGAACAAGAAATGGGCTGGGGTCCTAATTCTGCTTATTATTCCCTGGTTTCTTCATGTGTCAAAACAAAATAGCAATGTTTTTTCCATCAGGTTGAGGTAATATGTGTGGACCAGACTCACTGATACGGTATTCTGTTCCGTCAGCTGTCTTCACCTTACAGTGCAGTAGCTCATTAGATGTTTTTTTCCCCTAATTGTGAAATATGTCAAACTTAGTAAAGGATTGAGAATAATATGATAGACACTCAGGTTATCAAATCTTAGCATTTGTCATACTTGCTTTACATTTTTTTGGAGGAGGGAATAAATACCCTCCCCTACTCCCTTCCCTCTTCTCCAGAGAAAACCATTTGTGAATTTGGGTGTTCATCATTCACACTCAGGTTTTTATACTTATGACTACATAAACCAAACCAATGTATTGTTTTGAAGCCTTAAATTTTCTAGAGATGTATGTATTGTTTAGCAACTTGTTTTTTTCACTCATTTTTGAGATTTATTCATGTTGATATATTTAGTTCTAGTCTATCCATTTTAACTGCTTTGTATTATTTCAATTAATTAGCCATAATTAAAAAAAAATTTTTTTTAAACATTTATTTTTTGAGAGACAGAGACAGAGTGTGCGTGGGTGAGGAGCAGAGAGAGGGAGTCATAGATTCCAAAGCAGACTCCAGGCTCTGAGCTGTCAGCACAGAGCCCAACACAGGGCTCAAACTCACAAACTGCAAGATCATGACCTGAGCTGAAGTTGGACACTTAACCGACTAAGCCACCCAGGTGCCCCGAGTTAGCCATAATTTATTTATCCATTCTTCTGTTAATGGGCATTTGAGATGTTTGGTCAAAACAAACCATTCTGTAAAGAATAGTCTAATATAAGTCTCCTTAAGTGTACACAGTAGATTTTCTCTAGGATATATGGAACTGTTTGGTCAAGGGGGTGTTCCCCTTTATCTTTACAAATCCAAAATAGATGTATTTACACTTGCACACAATACATGGGAATTCTCTTTCTTTACGTAGTTTCTAATGTTTGAGGCTGCAAGACATTAAAACTCTGTGTGACATCATTAACCACTAAGGAGATGCAAATTAAAAGCACAATGAAATACCAATGGGCACCTATTAGATGGCTAAACAGAAAACCCCAAATGAATATATCTAGTGCAACCGAATTCTTGTGTATCACTGTTGGGAATGTAAAATTGTACAGTATATAACCCAGCACCCTTCCTTCTAGGTGTTTACCCAAGGGAATCAAAACCATGTGTCCACGCAAAAGCCCATATGTGCATACTACTAGCGACTTTATTCATAATTATTAAATGCCTTAGAAAGTTTTAAATTTCAATGGATTTAGATTTAGTTTCGGCTTTTGAGAGCAGGTTTGGATAGGAATCCAGGAGAATTTCTGAGAGCAGTTACCACTTGGTGGGGAAGTTGCCCCATCAAAGGAAAAACCACCAGTAAAGTCTGATTGTGTTCACAACTATTTTGTGGAAGCTTAGCTATTATAGGGGCAGTCTTGGAGATAATGACATCAAGGAAATGGTTAATTCTCAAAATCCCTTATGGACTGCTGAGACACATTCTTCCTTGGAAACTAAGAGAAACTTCAGAGTTTGCTATCCTCCTTAAAAAGGTTCAGGGACCAAGAAAAGTTTCTCTGGAGGATAAATATGTCTTGGAAATAGTGGAAAAAGAAATAGTTGTAGGATTTGCAGATAAAATATAGGATGCCTAGTTAAATTTCAATTTCAGGTAAGTAAGTAACAATGTTTACATAGGACATACTTATATTTAAAAATTATCTGTTATTGGTCTGAAATTCACATTTAGCTGTTTGTTTTCTGTTCTTATGTGTGAAATTCGGCAACCTAAACTGGTGAGACTCTTGAATCACATGGTCTTGTTTAATGTAACACAGTGTTGAGAAGAAATCTAATTACTAGTGTGGAATAATCATTTATTTACATGGAAGTGTTCTTTTTTTTTCTTTTTTTAAATATGGAACGCTTCACGAATTTGCGTGTCATCCTTGCGCAGGGGCCATGCTAATCTTCTCTGTATTGTTCCAATTTTAGTATATGTGCTGCCAAAGCGAGCACTATTTACATGGAAGTTTTAAGCTTTTCACAAAAGAATTTCTCAAAATGAATTTTGGTGATACAGATTATAAAATGAAGCTAATTTCATAATTATGTTAATTTCAAATTCAAAAATTAAAAACACTGTCCTTCTTACTCTGTTTAAAAAGATTTATATCTTTTATCTAATACGAATATATAAAAAGATTGTTTTGTGCTTAACAAGAAAAACATCATTTGGTTTTGTAACAGAGTGTAAAGAACTACCAAAATAAAATGTCTCCTGTGTGAAAACACTAAGCACATATTAGAAATTCTCCATTAGTGCAGACTTCATTGTAAGAGTCCTTTAACCTTCACTAATGATGAATGCCATCACATACTGTAGTCTTCCTGTAATGGGATAAAAGTCTATGTGTAACCATGTGGAGTAATGGAAGAGGGAAGAAACAAGAAGAGAAGGAAAATTAATCAGTTTAAGAATATTCTGAGTTGGGGGCTAGATGGTTTAACAAGTCTACACTGATATTCAATGATATTTTCACATTATTACCTTGTGAAAAGAACCATGAAGACAACTTATAGATGTCTGACTTATACATAAGAATCACTGGTAGGAAACAAACAATAGCAATTCAAAAGTAATTTTTTTAACTTAAGTAAACATACTTTTTGACCATCTTACTGTGTATTAGATGCTGTATCGGGCACTTTGTGGGACACAAGTACTTAAGGAACTAAACATCTGGTAGAGTAAAAAGACACATGCATAAGTAAACATAACACAAGGTAAGGTGTCAAGTAATAGATTGAAAATGCAATCAGAGCATAAAAGGAGGCAATATTCTGGCAGTGGTAAGTCAGCAAAAGCTTCATCGAAAAGTGGCTCTTGAGATGGCTCTGGACAAGAGGGATAGAGTGGTGGGGGGAACAGAGGAGCAAGAAGAGGCAGAGCTGGGCAGGTGCAGTGTTTGGGTTTAAAGCAGCAAAACTGGGGGCGCCTGGGTGGCTCAGTCGGTTGAGCGTCCGACTTCGGCTCAGGTCATGATCTTGCGGTCTGTGAGTTCGAGCCCCGCGTCGGGCTCTGTGTTGACAGCTCAGAGCCTGGAGCCTGCTTCAGTTTCTGTGTCTCCCTCTCTCTCTGCTCCTCCCCCACTTGTGCTCTGTCTCTCTCTGTCTCAAAAATAAATAAAAACATTAAAAAAAAAATAAAGCAGCAAAACTGCTTTCAATACACGATGTGGGAGGAGTTATTTACCAAATGAATGGCTCTGCATGACTTTGCTCCTGCCTCTCTTGACTCAAGTTTTTGCCCTTGCCTCACACACCTTTACTCTCCCATCTCTAACCCCGTTTGCCTAGCCAGTTCCTTATCCCCACTGGGGCTCAGCTTTACTCTTACTTTCTCTGACCACCTTTACCATCAAACTAGTTGGGCTCCTATATTGTAGCTCATGGCACTCTGTAACGTAATATGTTTGTCACACGTATAGTTAAGCAATAAACATCTATCTTGTTAGATTATATATTGCCTAAAGACAACCTTTTTCTGTCTTGTTCACTCTTTTAACTTCTGGGCCTTAGCACAATGCTGGCACACAGAAGATACCTGACAAATTGCTGATAATACGTTTTATGTGTGGTTGAATATAGCTTCAAATGCTTTCAAAGTGTGGACAGTTCTGTTAAATTACAGGGCTTATAAGAAAGGTATATTTTAGAATTTATAAGAAAGATATATAAGCAAATTAATAGCTTAACCCATAGGGATTTCTACAATTTAAAGCAGTGTCACAGAAGACTGTGTGTGTGTGCATGCAAGCGAGCATCTCATCTGTATACAAAGTACAAACATGTTCTTTAGTGAAGGACAGGAAAACTAGAAATACAACAGACAATAAAAGCACACAATGGAATACTGAAACAAACCTCCATAATCTTCAAATAACTTTATAGATAGCGCCTTCTATTTTATATATTAAAAAGTATCTTTATACTTTTTTAGTCACATGTGAGCGCTATCTTAAATTTAGCTAAACTCAAAATGTGCCTCATATTTGAATTAATACTTAGTTCATATTCACTTATTTTCATAATCCTTTCCAGTTTCAAAATAAAAGGATTTTAATAGTGTCCATATACCCATTGAATGAATATATAATTTGTGCTCTCTGTAGCAAAGTCCCAATAGTTCATTACCAGATTTACACTGGTTAGAAGGGATGGCATTCAAGCTGGTAACTAGTTATCTCATTTACTGAACCGCTAGTGAAGGAAATCATTAAAATATCTAACGTATGAATCTCAGGTTGCCTCCAAGTTCCAACTAGATTTGAATGAGACACGTTTTTCATTTTCATAATTAAGTACTAGAAATATTTTACTGTAAAGACTGACGAATATATCGAATATGCTTTGTCTTGCAAAGTCTGATTTTCCAACTGTAAGATACTGGCACTTAGGAAAAAAGCAATCACTTAAATGAAAACTAAAAATATAAAGCCTATGTTTAAAACATGGCCTTTATTAATACTGCCCACTGAGCTCCATTTTTATTTTACATTGAAATACTTCTGCTTTGCAAAGAAAAGACAGAAAAGTGCATTTTACAAGAGTACTTTTTTTCTCTTTAATTCTCTGCGAAAATGAAAGGAATCTGAATCACAAGTTCACAATGTGGTAAAATGAAATTAAGAAACAATGATTTCATTAATGCTCTGCCATCACTAGTGTCGGCTCTGACTTTGTTCTTGTAAATCAGATCCTGATACACAGTCTAGAGCATCTAGGTTATTACTCTACAGCATATTAAACACAGAAAAAGGAGGTTTAAAAAAAACCCCTTTCAATGTACAAACATGAATTTAAAAACTGATTTTAAAAAATCACCTTTTTACATAATGTATATGGCAAAAATGCTTTAAATACATGATTTTGGAAGTTATTTACAAAATGTATCAGTCTGTGGAACAATTCACAGACAAAGCATACATAGTTGCTTTACTTAGTTGTTGCATCTCAACTTTGGGAGATAGAAATTTATTCGGCAGTACAGCAAACATAAAAACTATGACAAAGTATCGTAAGGGCAACCAAAAATTTGATCCTCAAAACAGTTTAAATACTAGGACTGCCAAAGTCTCTAAACGAGGACATACATTAAGGATGCAGATGCCCATGCAGAGTCCGTACTGTTGGAAGGACGGAGACGCGCCCCCTTCAACGCGGGCAGAGCTGCTCGATGCAACCTCCTGTAAAAGGGACAGCTGAGAGCTATTGTCATCCAAAGAGTGAATTAACCTAGAATTTTCTTTTTTTCAATTTTATTAATATTTTAAAAAATACATAAAAATACAACATCCAATGTCTGAATAAATATATTTAACAAGTTGCAAGATAATACCTTATTTTACACAAAAATTTCAGCTTTAGAAATCTTGTTAAATAACTTCATTGTTGTTATATATTTCATTTTTGTCTTTTTGTAACAAAATAAAAACTCTGAAATTACATAGAAAAAAGACAAAATATTTTTGTCAAGGGATAAGATAGTCCACTGAAAACTTATTCACAATTCCACTGTAAACATTAATAAACATTAAAATATTTGCATAATTGTGTGCTCAAAAATCCTATAAAAAGTGGAAGACTCATTACAACTGTAGTTTTCAGTCAACTACACTTCCTTTCACAATTTATTTTGTCCCATTTACACCTTTAAACCTGGGCACACTGCTGAACATATACTTTGGCAGTTCTAAATAGCAAGTGCTTCCACAAAAATAAAAACAACAACAATAAACAAAAAACACAACATAAACCCCCTACTCACCAAGTGTTCGAATACATCTTAGTGAAAGTGCAGCAGTCACTATTCAGCTGGATAATATTTTGATGTTTATCATGTGCACTTGCTCGTCTATGATTTCTATAACATTTGAAAGCTTTATTATACAAATTCAGATTTGCTAAGTGCCCTTTTTCTATCTTCACAAAAAATGAAAAAGAAATTAAAGAGAAAAATTATGACAAATATGGCAGGCTGCCTAACCTTCAATTATTAATCAGCTTATTTTTTTGCAACAGAAAAATAAAAAGAAAAGAGAGGGAATAGATACAATCCAGCCTGAAAAAGTATATAGGATATACTTAGCAATGTCAAACCAGTTGAGTGCTTTCTGTGGTTGTATTTCAGGGTTTTGGGATTTATGTCCATGGCAGCAAACTGCTGGGAAGGCAGAGAAAACGTTTATCACCTGCATTCTACAGCAAGTACATTTTGGGGGGGAGATGACGATGAGGGACTCATTCCAGTGTCTGACGAGGCAGATGACATGGAGGCTCCTGCATGAGACACTGTGGAATCAAAACAACTACATTAGACCCAAAAACGATTAAAGATACCTAGCCACTGGCAAATTAGAAATATATTTCTCATTCATTTCAATTAGAGTCCTCTTAAATGGTGCTGAAGGAATAACATCTCACAGAATTTCCTGTAACCAGGTAACCACTGGCTTCCTATCCCTGTCCTGCCCCATAGATCTAATGGACACAACAGACAACAGTAGTGACTCTCTAGGAGGAGATAACACAGGTTAAGGATCACTACTCTGTGCATTTGGTACTTTGCCATTTTTTTTTTTCAATTTTATCTTTTCTTTCTTTGCAAACCTTTCCTGTCTCCTGCCAATCTTTGCCTAATTGTTCTAACTTAAATTTTTAAGTATATCTCTCTCAGTGTATACATGTACTATCAATTGACGTGTAACTTGTTATTACAAATTCTAATACACCAAAAGTCACTCAGTGTCTCACTTTAATGACTCATTTGCACTAAGAAAACTAAGAAAACAAAAACGGGAAGACTAATAAAAATCTCTTTTCAGTTGGAAATTCATTATCACCTTTAGGAAACTGAAAGCAGTTCAGGGTGCTCTGAAGAAATTTCAGTTTGTTAATTTGCTTTTTCTTTTTGTGTTTAAAAGTTCTGTAGGGGCACCAAGGTGGCTCAGTTGGTTAAGCAACCGACTTTGGCTAGGTCATGATCTCACGGTTCGTAAGTTCGAGCCCCATATCGGGCTCAGTGCTGACAGCTCAGAGCCTAGAGCCTTCTTCGAATTCTGTCTCTCTCTCTCTGCCCTTCCCCCGCTGATGCGCTCTCTCTCTCTCTCAAAAATAAACAAACATTAGAAAAATTAAAAAAAAAAGTTCTGTAAAGACTACTTGCTATTTACAATCTTTAAAGAAAAGGACCAACAATGGAAAGCCTAATCCCCTTCCATTAGCTCCATCTTATTTCTAGGAATAGACTGCTGGACTAGAAGGATTCAAGACCATATATGATATAAGTCATTTTCACAGAAATATATCCCCTGAGTCTCTGCATTGGCAGAAAACTCCTCTCAATATGGGCAAGCCTCTCAGTTAATTTACCTTTTTTTAAGAGTCCGCCTTCCTGAGGCCTTCCTCTCGTGACATCCTACACTTCTGGAATAGTTGCTCTCTAAGCCAGTGGTCACCCTATAGCCTTCATTCATCACCTTGATACTTGCCTCACTGTTTTCCTAGGTAGGATTCCTTGTTGGCTGGATCTCATGTTGTCTTCTTAGCTTTCTAGTTTCTAGTTTGGCTTCTAGTTTCTAGTGCTACCACTGAGACATCTGACACAAGAAACCTGATGCTGTTCTGAGACCCCTTTTTTAAATACACTTATTTTATTTTATTTTATTTATTTTTTTAGTGAGAGAGAGAGCACTGCTGCATGAAGACAGAGGAGGGGCAGAGGGAGACAAACAGAAGGAGAGACCATCTTAAGCAGGCTCCACGCTCAGCAAAGAGCCCAACTTGGGACTCGATCCCACAACCCCAAGATCATGACCTTAGTGGAAATCAAGAGTGGGTCACTCAACCAACTGAGCCACCCCGGTGCCCCTAGATATACCTTTATATGCTAAAAATTTTAGACTCTCCTCTTACCCATAGGGTTCTGAAATTTCACAATGTGCTTTGATGTGATTTTTCTCCCCCGTTCTTTAGAGAGGTTACAGTGAGTCCTTTCAATCTCCTAATTCATATCCTTTATTTCTGGAAATTTTTCTTATAATACTTCTTTGATGACAACATCCTATGTTTATTCAGTGCTTTTTCTAGAAATTCTGTGATTCAGAAGGTGTATCTCCTGGCCAGATCCTATACTTCTCTTAGTTCTTTTCTCCTATTGTCTTTTTGACCATCTACTGGAATTTCTTTAGCTTTGCTATCTCTTCTATTACATTTTTAAAATTCCTGCTATCATATTTTTCATTTTTAAGAGGTTCTTCTTGGTCTCTGAATTGTATTACTAGTATCATACTTTTGTTTCAAGACTGCAGTATCTTTCCTGCATCTCTGTATAGTAATTATAGTTTGATGTTCTGTATGGTACATTGTTTTTTTCCAAGGTCCTCTTTTTACTCTCATTTTCTGCTTTGGTTTCTACCTTTATGTAGAAGCTTTCCTATCTGCTCTTGTGGCTTCCATATTTAAAAGGAGGATATTGAAGAGCTAACGGGAAGCTGTGCACAAGTATGCAGAGCTTTTCAGTGATGGGCAGTGTAGATGTAGTTGGCAAGGATCCTGCTTTTTGGTTCAGGAACCTCCCAATGGTGGTATCTGTGTTGGTCACTCCTCTTGGGTTGAGCAGCTTTTCCAGAGGAATCCTTCAGTCTCCTCCCAAGAATGAGCATGAGCTTAGTTGCCAGCTTTCAGGAAGCCAAGAGGGTAAGAGCTACAGTTGGAAAAGGGACAGGAGTCTCATCATTCAGTATTGTATACTTCTGCTCAAGCTCCTGATTTCTGGTTTTGCACTTAACCCTCACCTTCAGCTATGACCAGTGTACCTGAAGCTTATTCATTCCCCTCTCCCTCCAGTAAGTTAATTTATTTTTATGCTAAAGCTGCAGAAAAAGGTAGTTTGTTTCCAGCATGGAATGAAAGAATCCAATTTATCCTTCCATTTTTCAACCAATTATTTGTAGCCTCACTTATATCCCTGCTTTCAGAGCTGGGGTGATATGATATGGACTGCCTTGCTCCTTGGTTTGTCCCAATGCAAGTATAAACAAGCTTAGGTTTTTGCATTCTGCTAGGACAGTTACAAGTGACTGTCTGCTTCTCAGCTTCTAAGAGTTAGCCTGCTGATATGTCTTGTCTACTGTGGTCTGCTGCCCCCTTACCTTGTTCTTGTGGGTATGGGGCTTTTTTTTTTCTACTGTTACTTTAATGGGGCTTGAGGATGGATCAGATGTGAATATACCAATGTTTGGTTAGAAGTCAATTGTAGCTAGAAGGTGTACGTCAGACATTACTCTCTCTCCAAGATTAATCCAAACTAATCTCTCCTTCTACCAACTCCTATATGGGGTAATATCTCTCTTGGGGCCCTCATCACACACCCTCCTGCTAGAAATTAAGATTTTTGAGATCAAGGTCCATATTTCATTCACCTCTGTACTTCCACCACCAGGAAGAGGGCCTAGCACATAGTGTATATGCATTAATGTTGTTGAGCTGAACTGTTTCAACAAATGTTGTAGAGCTGCTTAGGAAATAATTTATGATCCCAACAAAATAATCTCTTTGAAGATAAGCCCATATGTTCATTAATTTTGGTGAACCTCATAATAACAAATATAGTGCCTATTAATAGGTAGCCAGTAAATGTTTCTTGAGCAAAGAGTGAATTTCAGAGAGAGTAACTCTTCTTGAGAACCCATCACGTTTAGTAAAGTCACATATTTTGTAAAACAGTTCACAGTCCTTTTCAAGAATCTCATCCTGATTCACCTGTTGCCTCACTCATTTCAACAACAGCACAAAGATGACAGCACTAGGAATCTAAAAACAACAGTGTATACTATATATATTCAAAGAGTAACCTAAATCTCCAAAAATGATAGGATGTATGTTTGAAAAATAGAAGGAAGAAAAATTATAATCAAATTACCTTCTCTGTCTTTCTTTTTTAATCTTTTTCTCCTTCTGTCTATAGTTGCCACTTCAGACTTCAAAGACATGTAGTATTTTCTGATTTCCTGTAATTTTTCTTGGAGAAAAGAAATTCTCTCTGTACTGTTCATATTATCTAATTCATCTAAAAAGGAAAAAAAAGGTTAATTTTATTTAAAAAAAGTTATTTGAGAAAAGAAGATGGCATTTCTATAAAAAATCCAACTTATAAATCATCAAATGCTTTATTAAAACTTTCCATATTAATAGGTAAATAAGGCTCTATAAACAGGTATGACATTAATTACATTCATGAATAAGATTTCTGTATATAGCCCCAATTTTTTGTTCTAAATATGTATTACTTAATGATGTATTACTTAAATGATCAGAAAAACACAAAACATCAACACACAACAACCCTGATCTATAATTGTAGTTATTATCTAAACCGTTTCCTTGTATAGATGATTTTTTCATTTCTTAGTTATTTCCAATTACCAGTACTAGAAAGGGTATTTCAGTTTCAATGATATATACAAATCACACATCTTATTTTGTAACTGGAGGTCTCTCTCTCGTTAATATTTATCAGATTAGTATTATGAAAAGATATATATTTATATTTAAGTGGTGATTACTGATAAGACAACATTTGGAAACCTACAAAAATGAATTTGGTAATCATTCTTTCTCATTTTGACATTTTAAGTTAAAAACCACTTTACAATATATATTCAGGTTTTCTAAAGCTTCTTACTGAGTTGAAAGCTCCATTTATATGTTCTAGGGGATGAATTCGGATGTTTTTCCCTGTGTTTATCTTTTTCTCCATCTTTTATGTGAGGGGAAATCCTTGCAGGAGATCGTGCAAGCTTCTGTGGCTTAGACACACTAAGATGCTTTACTGGCGTACATTTACTTGAATTGTCCAGGACAGGAAGATCTTCACTATCACTGCTTTGTCCTATAATAAGAAAAAAATTCAGAGATTATAAATGATAAAAATCTCAAATAGCAAAGTGCAGCAGACCCAGCAATTACATTTTTTGATATCTTACAGAAATGTGTACAAATGCACAAATTTCTTAAGAGCAAAGATATGGAAATCTAAATGCCCACCAGTAGGAAAATGGTTAAAAATTATATACAGTTGATCACTGAACAACATGGGGGTTAGGGGCACTGACCCCCAGGCAGTCAAAAATCTACATTTGACTCCTCCAAACCTTGTTTACTGATAGCATACTGCTGACCAGAAGCCTTATTGGTAACAAAGTTGAGTAATATACACTATGTATGTTATATACAACATTATATGTTGTACTCTTATAATAAAGTGACAGGAAAAAAGTGTTAGAAAATCATAAGGAAAATACATTTACAGTACTGTAAAAAATCTGTTTATAAGTGGACCCGCACAATTTAAACTTGTGTTGTTCAAGGGTCAAATATACTACTGAATACTTTGCTAAAGTTGTCAAAAAGAATGAGCTAAAGTTTATAAGAACAAAAATGGCAAAATATCCAATATGTATTATTAAATGAAAAATCAAAATTATGAAACTATTTATAGTATTGCCCCATTTATGTTTAAAACCAAAAATAACCCAAACTGCATAATTAAAGCACAAAAAAACTTGATGTATACACATTCTTTAACATATATATGATAAAATGTGAGCAGAGAATGGTTTGCAATTCTATCCCTCCTCAACAAATTTGTACTTAAAGATGCTTTTGCTTGTCACTTCATAATAAGTTAGAATTCTCTCAGTTTTCACTTTTTTCCCCCCAATCTCCTATATCTTACTTCTACCCTACGCTCTCTCTAAAGCCAACCTTACCTTCTACTGATGAGGCAAAGTTGAGGGTTACCCACTCAATTTCCCAGCCCCTCCTCTACCTGTATCTGTCTTTATTGACTTTTTGGGGGGCTCAAAAAGAGGAGAGTGTTTCTGAAGACTAATGTCTTCAGCTGTACTCTTAAAACCATCCACTCCCAGCTCCCCTGGAATATCCCAACATCAATTAACCATCTTCTCTTATCTTCAACTTCTTTTCCCAGAGTCTACCAACATGCTTATATCTTTTCCACTCTCAGAGAAAGAGGTAAAAAGAAGAAAATTTGAAAGAAATTCTTTGTTATCCAGATTTTCACACCTTCTAATCACATTCCTGTGCTCTTGTTAGGGTCCCAACAGTCACAATTCTATAAATCCAATCAATGTATTTAATCTTATTGCATATCCAATAGCATTTGAAACTTTTTTATTCAAATCCATGGTGTTTACTGATTTGCATCTGTCTCTGATTAGTGCCCATATAGATATCTCACATAATTCTATTAGTCCTTTTTCTCTTCACTTCCATCTCTCCCATAGCAATCTCATCTTCTTGCAATCCTTCACACAACCATCTTCTAAAAACAGACTCTTAGAAGCTCCACACCCCTATTTCCCTAATACTGGGTACCTCTAACTCAACATTCCCTGAATTTCTCTTCCAACAACCTGCTACTATTGCTCTATCCCATATGACCATTAGCCAGTCCCTCATATGTAACTAATAATGACTGAATCCTAATGATTTCACTTTCCATCTCTTTAGTTCATTTCTTCTTGCCAAAGATTAAGCCAAATATTCTTTCCCAAAAGTAAAACTGATGATCTCCTTTCTTCCTTTTTCATCTTTTTCACTTTTTATTTTGAGACAATTTTCAAACAGAAAAAAGCTGTTAAAAACAGTTACCAAAAAATGTTTTTCTGACCCATTTGAAGGTTAAGTTGCCTCACCACGCTTGAATACTTTGGTGTTTATTTGTTACAAACAAGAACGTTCTCCTTATTAGTGTTAGTTATGTGCAAACTGGCCCCCAACTGAGCAGTTTAGGTGTCACAGTTTCTGAGTGTTGGAATCTGGGAGCAGCTTGGTTGTGTGATCTGGCTCAGGTCATTCTTATTCATGTGATGTTGCAGTCAAGCTTTTAGCTGAGGCTGTGGTCTCTGTAGACTTGACTAGAGCTAAAGGATATGCTTCCAAGAAGGTTCACTCACACGGCTCCTGGCAGGAGGCCTCAGTTCCTTGCTGGCTGTTGGCAGGATGAGCTCAGTTCCTCACCATGTGGACCTCTCTATACCTGCTGTGTCGTCATGACGGCCAACTTTCCCCAGAGCAAGTGATCCCAAGGGAGGGCAAGGAGGAACCTGCAGTGCCTTTTATGACCTATTCTCTGAAGTCATACTCTTATCATTTCATTTGTTAGAAGTGAGTCACTAAATTCAGCCCACACGCAAGGGAAGGGAATTAGGCTTTCCCTCTTGAAGAGGAGAGTATCAGCAAATTTGTTTATCTGTTTTTAAAACCACCACAGTCTTAAGAACCATAATACAACCATCAAGATCATGAAATGAACACAAATCTATCATTGTCACCCAATCTTCAAGTCCCATACGAGTTTCTCTACCTGACCCGGTCATGTTTTTTGTAACAACAGGATCCAGGTGAGAATCCTATGCTGCATTTAATTGTCATGTCTCCTAAGTCTCCTTTCATCTGGAACAGTTCTTTCTTTAACTTTCATGATCTTGAAAATTTCTTAAATTACAGACCAGTTAATTTAGAGAATACCCTTCAGTTTGAACTTATTGGTGGTTCCTCATGATTACAGTCAGGTAATGCCTCTTTGACAGGAATGTCACAGAGGTGCTGCCGTGTTTTTCTTGTATCCTGCCAGGTAGTACATGATTTCCACTTGTCCCGTTACTGGTGCAGTTCACTGTATGTGACAAACGTATCTGCCAGGCACAGTGACATTATTCAGTTGCCCTTGGTAATTCCTGCTGCCTCTCGATTCTTATTTCACATCACTATTTCTCGCTATTCAACATCTGTATTGTCTGGCCACTAGCCACATGTGGCTACGGTTCAAAAATTTTCCATTGAAATGCCTTTGATCTTGTATTAATTCTATGCTCCTTCTATGGAATGTGTATGTACTATAAGCTGTAATTTTCCTTTCAGACTTGTATGAAGGCATATTTTAAAGATAAAACTTTAATTTGCCAAGATCAACCATGTTTATTTCTATTATATTCTATGACTTAGTTTTTATTCCTTATGGTACATAAGTCTTTCTCATGTAATCTATTCTATTCATACTGATTTGCTAATAATTCCTTTGTTTATCTCCATATGAATTTTATTATCCCCAATTAAAAAAAAACAATAGGATTCAGAAAGGAGCTTTTTTAAAGTAAACCATTCCATTCAGAAATGTATTAATCTGTTTTTACCACTAGAGCAAATAATACTTTTCTGTTTTTCAAGATCCTCAAATACAGTCCTCAATATTAAACTGCTTTACATAAGAAATACAAATGAAGTAAGCATAAAAAATAATCACAGCTATTCCAGCTCTAAATAAAATTGATAAGCCCCTTCAGATCAAAAACTAATGGGAAAATTGCTATTTTCAAAACATAATAATCCAAATTTATTTTTAAACTGATACAAATGATCAAGCCAACAAAATGCTGGAAATATTAACACTGTACTAAAGCCAGCGTCGGAAAGCACCAACCTGTTCCATTCTTTTCACTTTTGGCTACAGCACTTGATCGCTTTGGGGTACGCTTTTGCTTTTTTGCCAATAATCCACTATTTCCATCATTTGGCCTTTTCTGACCTGAAATTAGGGGGAAGAGACCAACTTGAAAAATATATATGCTTTGGGTACCATTAGTTTATTATAAAAGAGAGACATGGAAATTATTTACATGATGATTTCAGTGGAATGAGCAGCTTCACATGATGCCATTTCAATAATAATTTATTTTGGTCTACATACTTTCTGCAAATGTCCCCATCTCTAAATAAGATTTATTTCTAAATCTAAATAGAGATTTATTTCTCTGTTTCTCTAAATAAGAAATAATCCTTGTCATCCAGACCTACTCTAGTGCCTCCATATTCTGAGAGAAGAACTTTACCTCCAACTTTCCATGCTAACTGGTTGTATCTCTCCACCTCTCCCTTTAGAGCCCAATCCAACAGCTTCTCCTGTTGCTTGTAATACTTTAACTTGAGATTGTTCTGGAAGCATAATGCCTCTGTTAGTCAGTTTTGGCTGCACTCCTTTCAACTAAAACTCGGTCAAAGAGAGGAAGAAACTTTCTAAATGCCTGTCCTGCCATGACCCTGGTCACCACAGTTGGGTCCTCTGCGCTTGAGCCACCACTGCCACCATAAGAGCAGCTGTATTATTCACTTGTCTACGTGAATTTCTCGATATACATTTTTTTTAAAGGCATGGGAAGGGAAAGTGGGGACCTACAAAGAAAAGAATGAGTAGGAGGGAGGGAGAAAGAGAACTTTACAGATCAAGAGTTCCCAAAACTCTTAACTTACTAATTTGGGGGCTGAGCATAAAGGCTGATGTTCTCCCTAGAAAGTTCTTACCCTTCTCTCTGTTCTCTCTTTCTTGAACAATTATACTACAGGTACCAGAGGCAACACTGGCTTCAAACCCATTTGCTGATTCCCTTTCACAGAGACCTTCTTGAGATTCTTCAGCAATGCTGTCGACTTCAATGGTTATGTCACTCTCACTTTTTATACTTCGAGACTCATCTTGACTGAGAGTAAGTGGTGAAGCTACTGAAAAGTTATGATGTACAACAGGAGGTAGGGCAGGTGGAATAGAAACAAGAGAGTTAGACTCAGAGCTTTCAACTACTACATCTTCAATACTGGTCTTATCCTTCTCATCTAGATCATCCAAGTCTACTTCATGGCAAACCAAGGTTTCAGGCCCAATCAGAGGCATTGCATCCTCTTCATCTTTTAGTGGAGTATTTACAGTTTCTTCAGCTGGACTGTCAAATTTTTCACTAGTCAATTCTTGAATGCGTTGGTTGGACTCTGCGATTAATGATGGCATTTCTTCATTTTCTACTTCAAACTGTTGTTCAAAATTTATGTTTTTCATTCCCTCAGATGCAATACAGTCACTGGTCTTTTCTTGAGATACGCTGTTCGTCACTTCCATTCCATTCTCAACTCTCGTTTTTTTCTCTGGTGATGACTGCCCCAGTATTTTACGTTTCAACTTTTTTTCTTTTGCGCATTGGTCAATTTCATCTTCAGCAGTAGAGGAAAAACTCTTACTGTCTACTGAAGAAAATTCTAGACTCTGAGCTTCTATATGAGATTCACTTCCTGCATCATCCTGGCTAAATGATGAAATCTTTATAATTTCTAAAGACAGATCTTTTGTCTTGCTTCGTCTTCCTTTTCCTTTAGGAGATTTTTCAGCCTCTTTCTTAATTTCTTCTACTTGTTCCACTTTATTTCCAAAAATCTGTACTATTTGTTCATTCTCTCCAACTTCTAACTTCAGTGTTTCTAAAGGCTGCATTTGTGTCCTTTCATTTTCTTTTAAAATATGTGCAGCAATCTTTGGATTTTCTTCATCTAGTTTATCATCATTTAAGTTTTCATTTTTTTCTAGTTCTTTAAGATCAGGAGAGAGTTCTTCATTCATCAGGTTCTTTTCCAAAAGGTCTTCTGTTTCACTATCAGAGGAGCAAGAGTCTGCAAGAGGAAATATTATTATATTACAAAGGTCTGTGTCTTAATTACCAGTGTAATTTTAGAATGAACATTCTACCAAACACTCGAATTCATATACCACTGAATACTTCCCTATAGAAATTTCTGATAAATCATACATTTGTGCCAAAAAATGGAGGGGGTGGTAAACTGCAAAGTTATCTCCATGTAAAAATACATTACATTGAAAATATTACTATCTCAAGTCTATAAAGGAGCTATTTTGCATCTTCACTAGTATCATGTTTAGTCTATGATAATCCTCAGAAAAAGCAAAGGACTAGTACTGAGGTATTAAGTGGTTTGATCTGAGGTCTAATAGGTACTGATTAACAAATGTGATGGACATTCTGTGTCCCTAGAAAGGAATATGACATTCTACTTAAAATAATTCTGAAAAGAAGAGATGTACAAAATGAGCAGTTTGAATTCCCAAAGTTTAAATGTTCTTCTGATTAAAAGACATAAAAGTATAGGCAAGCTACCTTCCCGCAAAAGAACTCATTCTCTTTAAGTTAGATAATTTTTAAAATAATAAAGTAGGGCTGTGAAACTTTACAGGAGCTGTAAAATATAAAAATTTTGCCCATATGGTACTCTTCTGTAAAGAAGTTCAAAAAGGCAAACTTAAATGGACACCCTTCACTTTGTGGACATCCTGCCTTTGTGTATTATGAGAACCTTCCAGTAGATGGCAGTGATGAGGAGGGACAAGCCCTTTTCTGATTTACACACAAACACCATATGGACAAATGGCAGTTCTGTAGTTCAGAATAGCTTTTTTCTTGAAAGGGGGAAAAAGTTTTTATGAGACAACTATTTAACATTTTAAATTACATGGAAAAACATACAAAGGTATAAAGGTGAGAAAAAAGTTAAAGGCAAAATAAAGTATGTTCACCTATACTCATCACAAAACATGCCTATACCACATTAAGTTTGTGATCTTTGAACACCCTGGTTTCAGCTTTGTTGAAATATCCTGCATGAACAGCACTGAATTGTAGGAGTCACTGGTGCATGCTCTGAAGGACAGTGCAGCACACAGCAGGATGCATGACTTGTCAACCCATCTTCCTTCAAACTAGAATACTCCTACAATACTGACAAGAAAAGTATCCCAATTAAAGTAAGACAGCATCCAATTTTAAGTAAATGTGATAGACTAAACTATGTTCTTCAAATCAAGTTTTGTAGTTTAAATTATATGAGGTTAAAAACTTAGATGACTTTCTATGAATCTCTCACACAAGTGAAGTTTTATTCATGATTTTTTAAAAAAATCAATGATCCTCAAAATTAGCACCTTCCATTCCATTTGACAGAGGTGAGCTGTCTGGCATATTGCTGCGAGCACTTCTGGTACCTGATTTTCCTTCACTGTTGGGAGTCTTAGACAAACCATATGGCATGTTTGATGAAAGGGTAGATTTTAAAGGAGGTCGTCCTCGTTTTGACTTCTGCCTCTCCTCATCCCTCTTTTCATCCTTTTCACTGTCTTCTTTATTCTGAGTAACAGCAACAAAATATATGAGAAGGGCCAATACCTTAGAAAAAAATGAACCATAACTACAGAAAGAACCATAACTCTGAAAAGGTTATATATTTTATATGTCAACTCTTAGTTTGTGCTTACAGAAAAACTAAAAACAGGTAGTATTCTAACATAGTTGTACTTCTATGAATAAGATAGGCTACGGTTTATAATATTGCAATCAAGCTGTGAAGACCAGAGTCCATGCATTAGAGAGCTCAACAACTACTCAGCACTCCTCCTTGTTCATTACTCTTCCCTGAGGACAGAAAGGAGATGGACCATCAAATAGACAAAACAGTAGGTGAATCTCTACAGCAGAGGCTGAAAATCTAGGGTAGGGATGTGAGTACAATTAGCCAGCATATGTGTTTTACAATCTAGTATTAGCTTTCAAGAAATTGTCCTAAAAAAAAAAATCCTAAAATCCGATAACCTTGAGTCTGCATCCCACAAGTGTGGTGAGTTCCATTCTCTCTCGATGAGGAATGTGTCCTTTTTCTTTGTCATCATCAATCCTGCTTTACCCTTTTACTATAGAGCCCCTACAGACATTTGAGTTTGAAGCTTATCTCCTAGGGGATCCCTGGTTTTTATCTTTCTGGAAACAATGTGGTAATGTGTTTACATTTTTTACTTTTTAGCTTTGGGTTACCAGAGAGAAAATCACAATTCCCTTAAAAGAATCGAGATGATTATTACAATGAGAAAACAAGATTTATAAAACACAGTATAAATAATACCTATACTAATCATAAAGGATATGACTCTAGATACATACTTTTGCTTTTTTCTTCTGTTTTTTCTTTGGTCCACCTTTGTCCAAAGGCCAAATTATCCTGTCAGCCTTCACCCACTCATCATATCTTAAAACAAAGAAAAAATTAAAATTTCACAATAATACCTTATTTGAAATGTATGCAGCAAATAAAACAACAGTGAGAAAACTAAAGTGTTTGGTTCTACTCTTGGCAGAAACATGAAGAGCACAGGGGCTGGTGTGTTGGTAACATGGGCCAGCCTGTACAAGGTGCTTTGTATACCTGCCACAACCAGGCGAGGGAAGAGAATTTCTCAGGGTAAATGAGCTTACAGGAAGAGTTGGGCAAGCAAAATCTATGCGGATTCAAGATTGTTTTTATTTTTTATACTGAACTTTTGTTTCCCACAGACCTGAGCTTAATGAAGTAAGCTGATGTTACACTGGCATTCATTCTATTGACCAAATAATGCAAAGATAAGTCAGGTGAATTCATATTTGTAATATGATCAGTTCCAGGTTTATTTATGAAGTCCTTTTCAGCTCTCTTTTCCTTCCAGAACTCTATAGCTGCCAATATTTCTAATAAAATTTTATTCTGAACTATGTTACCTCTAAGACTCTGAAAATTTTTAGAGGTCTTTCATTTCTTTTTTATTAAAAAATTTTTAGTGTTTATTTATTTTTGAGAGAGACAGAGCACAAGCAGGGGAGGGGCAGAAAGAGAGGGAGACACAGAATCCGAAGCAGGCTCCAGGCTCTGAGCTGTCGGCACAGAGCATGATGCAGGGCTCTAACTCATAAGCTGTGAGATCATGACCTGAGCCGAAGTCAGATGCTTAACCAACTGAGCCACCCAGATGCCCCGAGATCTTTCATTTCTTTAAGTTTTTATTCTGTTTACCTCAAATTGAAAACTCCTCATTTCCCTTATACCTTCTTCCAAAATATTGACATCACTTTTAAATTTCAACAGTCCACGTTACTAATCAGGGAAAATAAGAATAAACTTTCTAGAACTAGATACCAGTTCTTACCTTATGTAAATATATAGGTATTTATAGAGCCTAATCAAAATCTAAAATCTGAACACTTAAGCAAAAAACACTACAGGCAGTCGTGACTTTGAACTGCACCATGTTAATGAAAACCATACCCTCACTTTGTAAGCTAGTTACCATGGAGTTGTGCAAAGGAAGGACATAGTTCCGATATCCACATTTAGGACTGTGACTACCTATACTATGGTGTGAAAACTATCTCCTCCTGGATTAACCCAATATATTCATTTTACTAGGCTTTTAAGTATCTGTACGTACTTCTTACCTTATTTCATAATAATCACTCATTTGGACATTTACTGAGGGCCTACTAGCATGCCAGGCACTGTATGAGAATATAGTGTACACTGTAGAGAGTAATAGAGAAGACCCTTGCTCTCAGGCAACTTGCAGTCTGGTGTGAAAGACGGTCATAGAGTAAAATCAAGGACAGTCTACTAAACGCAATAAGAGGGTTACTTATGTATCTGGTCCAAGACACAAAAGAGTAACTGCCCAGTTTCAAAATTCTACAAAATTATACAGGCCATATCAGACAACTAAAAAGTACAGGTCTGATCTAGAGTACATCTGGTCCAGGCCACACAGCTTGGTCAACCACAGTATGTCACGTATGTACTCCAGTATTAATACTGCCAACCAAGGGTGGTCCCAGAATCTCTCAACTACAGACCAGGACCCTCCTTGAAGTTGCACATCCTACCCTGTTTTAGAAACCCAACTGGATTCTCTAGGAATCACGGTGCCTCTGTTTCAATAAGCAGACTGCAATTATACTAGCTTTTAGGAGTGTGGAGGACAATGAAAAACCACGAACAATATAAGTAACCAGTTAGGTAACTAGTTGGGAAGATAACTAGCAAGGAAGAAAGTGAGCATTTAATAAAATGACTGTTGGGGCACCTGGGTCGCTCAGTCGGTTAAGCGTCCGACTTTGGCTCAGGTCATGATCTCATGGTTTGTGAGTTCCAGCCCTGCATCGGGCTCTGTGCTGGCAGCTCAGAGCCTGGAGCCTGCTTCAGATTCTGTGTCTCCCTCTCTGCTTCTCCCCCACTCATGGTCTATATCTCTCTTGTCTCCAAAAACAAATTTGTTTGTTTTAAAACAAATTTTAAAAATTAAAAAAATTTTTTAATAAAAAAAGATGAGAGTGAAGGATGATAGAAGGGGACATTCTAGAAAGATGGGCAGACCCACACAGGGGGTAAAAAGGGTGGACAGCTGGAACTGAATGGAAGTAGAGAAAAATCAAAGGCTATAATGTGCTGTAACTGCAAAGACAGTCACTCAGAGCTGACAAAATAGAACCCCTCTCCCCAAATTCAGTATGTGCATACAAAACAACTAAAGAGTTTGCATAGAATTGGTAAATCATGTTGTGTACCTGAAACTAACAGGACATTGTATGTCAACTATAAACACTGAATAATAAGCATTTTTTTTTTTTAATTACAGTTTGTGGGGGACCTGGGTGGCTCAGTTAAGCATCCAACTCTTGGTTTCAGAGCAGGTCATGCTCTCTCAGTTCATGGTTTCGAGCCCCGTGTCAGGGTCCAGACTGAGAGTGCAGAGCCTGCTTGGGATTCTATCTCTACACCGCCCCCTCCTGGACCTCTCCCCTGCTCGTGTACTCTCTCGCTCTCTCTCTCAAAATAAATAAACTTAAAAAGTTTCTTTCTAGTGTTGGCAGAAGTATGAAGAGCATAGGGACTAGTCTGAGAAATTTTGAAGTTTTATATGTTATTCATTAAACCCATACTTTTTTTTCTTTTTAGTTATCTGAGAGAGAGAGAGTGGGCATGTACTTTGGGAAGGGACAGAGAGGGAGAGAGAGAGAGAATCCAAAGCAGGCTCCATGCCCAGCACAGAGCCTGACATGGGGCTTGATCCCACGATCATGACCTGAGCCTAAATCAAGATTCATATGCTTAACTGACTGAGCCACCCAGGCACACTTAAACCCATATTCTTAAAATGATACAAAATGAAAGAAACCTAACTCTCCCCCACTAAAGAAAACAGCCAACTTTTATTGAGTACTTACTGCATGTCAGGCACTGTTCTAAGCACTTTGTATGTTAATACAAGTGTTAAGCACTATTTCTCACAACATCTCTATAAAGCAGGTACTTTATCTTACCTAATTTAGTGGTGGGAGAATTGATGCATAAGAGCACACTTCTAGTACCTAAGGAAACCTTGAAGCACTCTGGCTCCAAGCAAATACAGGGCAAGCAGAGGTATTAAACACATAAGACTTTCCAAAGGAGAAAGAGAAAAGCAGTCCCTGACATTCAGAATCTGGCCGGTACTATCAGCTACAGAGCTGATCTGGACTCAAAGTCAGGTCCCGTTGTTCTCCTGTTGAACATCAACAGTTTCACAGAACGTCAACATCAGACAGGTCTGTTCCATGACCATGACAGATCAAGACAAAAACAAGACCACTTCATAATAGTGTCTAAACACAGGAGAAAAAGCAACATTAAGCAAGCCACAAGAATGACCAACATCCTTTTATTTTGAGTGACTAACTGCTGCTGCTTTATCCATTACAACACCAACCTTTGTCTAGTCTTCTCTTCTTCTAGATAAGCTTTATTAAGATAACCAATCACACAATTATCACCACTTCTTGACCACATCCAATCTACAGCAAAACTCACTTCCTTAAACACTCCCTAAAATCATCTAACAAGCTCAAATCTGAGTCCTAACATTTTAAAATTAATCAATTTAGAATTATAATACTTGATACAAGCTTGATTTTATTTTATGTTTAAATTTTATTTATTTATTTCAACATTTATTCATTTTTGAGAGACAGAGAGAGACAGAGCCTGAGGGCCAGAGAGACACAGGGAGGCACAGAATCCAAAGCAGGCTCCAGGCTCCAAGCTGTCTGCACAAAGACCAACATGGGGCTCAAACCCACGAACTGTGAGATCATGACCTGAGCCAAAGTCGGATGCTTAACCGACTGAGCCACCCAGGCACCCCAACTATAAGCTTGGTTTCGAATAAATGTAATAGACAAACAAACCACTTGCACTGTTGGGAGCTGCAGGCCTGCCTCCCTGCCCATGTTCTGCAGGATGTTTCCACAAAATCCTGGGCTATTAATAGCTGTTCCCAGAGGCGTTGCCTTGGACTTTCATGAATTCATCTAATACTCCCTTGATGACTTGATGAGATGCCCCATGGTATCCTTTACTGTGTGTTCTCCCTCAGTGCCAATAAGTAATAAATCTAGTATGTTCAACTAACAGAGGGTCTTAGTGACCCTTGCCTGAAATACTGATGCAGCTGATAAAAGCAGTGGGGACGTAAAAAGTCTTGGAAAATTCAGATAAAAGGTGTGCTTTGTAACCATTTGTTTTATATATACCATTTGCTTTAGTTCTTCACAACATTAAATTGATCTTTTTGAACCATGGAGAAATTTCAATAATAAGAAAATACATGTCCTGCTTACCTGACGTTCCATCCATAGTAATGTACCAAGTATAAAACTTCTCCATCATCAATTTCAGTGCTTTTGATACTAGCCTCATAGATTTTCTGCGTCTTCCCTCGACCATATTTTACTTTCACTTTGGTTCCTGTTAGGCAGGGTTCCATGTCTTCCTCATCTTCCTCCCCTTCAGAGTCACATTTGCTTTCAGTTTCTTCCCTGCAGCAAGTTATAACATTGATAATGCTACTAACAATTTAATGGAGAACAAACTAATATATGCTAAAAGAATTCAACATGTAGAATAGTTAAAACCTAGGTATTACCTTAATAGCATGTCAGTGGAGGAGGAGAAGAAGGAGGAGAAGGAGAAGATTTTTATGGACGACCTACCAAGGAATTTATTTATTACGTAAAGGTGCACTGTACCATAAGTAAATTCATACTTCTTAAAGGCCGATCAATAATCACAGTTGATGATGTAGTCGAATTAATCACTTTTGATAAAAGATCCGTATGCTTTGAAAAAGTCTTTAGGATTCATACTCAAGTGCCACCTTATTATGTGAAAATTATCTAATGATAGTTTTTCACTTCCTGCAACTGAATTGTCTTGAATCTACTTTATTACCACTCTGCTCAATTTAAAATGGTCTTTAGCATAACTGTTTTAGTGGGCAGAATAATAAACAAGGGCTATCTACCTCAGTAACTACATCTTTTAAACTAGTTTATATTTTAAAGGTTTCCCTACCCTCACAAAGAAATGATAGGTATTTGAATCTTAGGTCACTTGTTGAAACTGGGATGGCACCAGGAGAACAAAGCTTTGTGTATCTCATACTGATTTTTATTGTGTTTTTACTCCTCTCCCATCAGCTTTTGTTTCAAATAATCAGGAATAAAAAGATTGATATAGGGAGGTCTGACAATATTTCAGTATTTTTTCAACAAAACATTCTGTATTAACCTTCCAAGGATTCAGAAGAGATCTGCACTGGAGATCATCCTAGTGTCGTGAGTGGTAAATGTTTCAGAGGCGGCACTGTGCTCTAATAAACGCAGGGCATTCTTCTGGGGACCACTAGGGGAACAGACATGAAGAAGCTTTGAGACCTCATTTGTCCTGGGCAATGTTTTATCTCGAAGGACACATTCCAAATTATAGCCTGATAAGGTAATTTCAAAACAGTAAGAAACTACTTAAAACAGCAATCTCTACAGATAAAAAATCTGTTTCCATGATTCCTGTTATAGAATGAGAATACAGACTATGTTTGTCTATATATTCAATTTTTATTTAATAAAAGGGAATATTGATCAAGTCTGTGAAATTTTCTCTGAAACAAGTATTTGTTCCATAATACATATGAACTGTTAAGGCTTTTACACCCCATATTTTATATATATATGTATATATATATGTGTATATATATATATATACACACACATGTATTACAACTTTTATGTATTATATACATACATATTACACACATTGTTTGATGTTTATTTTTAATAAAACTTCAAACTATAAGTCCTACCTTAAATGGTTCACCTTTGCTTAAATTTATTGTCCAAATATTTGAAATACTGCACTCACATCATTATATTCAACTCCAATTATCTCCTCCCAGTTTTCCTAATCCTATTTTGATTCAGAACTTTCTTTATTCACTCCTCTAATTCACATGTAATTGTGATAGCTCTTGTACCTATTTGAACTGAATCATAAAATCACCTCTTCCACTCACCAGTCGTTCCTATTTTTACTAATATTTTCTCAGTGGTTAATTTTCAGATGGGTGTCAGCCGCTAGTTGGATGCAGCAGGTTACTTTTTCCCAATTTTACTTAAATTTCTAAAAATTTATCATCATATAATATAATAATCGAAAAGTAACTATGGAGAGGAGCTTATGTTACAAGAACGTGTATTACGCTGTTGTTGCTGAATTAAGATTCACTTTTTAGTAGCATATAAAAATTAGTAAATCCATTTGACAACACAGAAATGGCCAACTAAACACAGTCGGACGTTAATTTGCTCTAGCTGGACTGCCTAATCTTTGGTAATAGTTAAGTCAGTTCAGTCCACACATGTATAAATACATGGGAAAAAAAATACCAACACTCAACAGCAAACAGGATGGACATTAAAAAACTGAAATTTATTGGTGTGATGTGGGGCAAGAATGTATTTTCCAAACTAGAATCAGGGGTGCATGCCACTTATTCTAATACAGTAACTTGAAGAGAAAAATGTCTTAGATAAAGCTAACACACAGAAACATCTGCTAGTACTGTGCACCCATGTGTTTGTTAGCTTTCCCACATTGTACCTTTTTTAAAATGGAATTTTTGCTGTCGCTGTTTCCTCTTGTCCACTTCCTCCATTTTTCTCCAGCTCCCTTCCCTGCTGTCAACTGCAGGACCTTTCTTTTGACTGGGTGGCGCAGCCTTCTTTGAGGCCACTGTTTAGGGCACAAGTGCTATTAAAATGGTGCGACCAGTATATTCTCCAATTCCGAAAGGCGATACACATCATCTTCACAATGTGTCTCACCTTCACTAGACAAGAGGAACGGAAGTCCCAATAAGAAAACATTCCCTCAAACCTGAATCTCTAAGCAGGATCAGAGCGCTGCTGTACCCCAGACAGGTGCTTCTGGAGAACAAATACAAGATAATGTACCTCTCTTGGCTTTTTTCTTCCTCTTCATCTGAGTCTTTATCAGAATCCTCCTGCTTTTTAATTTTCTTCTCCTTTTGCTTTGGTGTATTTTTTCTCCCCAGCAGTAACTCATTTTCTTTTCTCTCCACAGTTTCATAGTCCTCAACTACGTCCTTATTTTCTGTATCGTTGTCTTTCAATTTGTCTTCTGTTTTCTCTTCTTCAATTTCCTTTTTAATAGAATTTGCATCTCGAGCTATTCTCCTTCGTCCCTAGTAGAAGGGGTAAAAGCTTTAAAATAGCTAACACTACAGATGGGGGTAAAGGCAGAAAATGATTCTTTTTCGTAAAACTCCACAGCAATGACTAGTCTTCTCTCGGGCTTGAGACATGACAGTGACAGCCCATCAATTTCTGGGCACTTTTCCTTTCAACCCATGAAAATTACTTAATTATGTCCATTTCTACTATGATGCTTGGCTACATACTACATGAGAAGTTAAAATTTCCTCCTTTGTTCACCACATTATTTTATCTCACTTTTGTATTTCTTGACTACAATAAAATTTTAATTGAAGTATAGTTGACATATGTTATATTAATTTCAGGTGTAAAACACAGTGACTTACAATTATATACATTATGCAGTGCTCACCATGATAAGTGTGGTCACCAGTTATCACAATAGTATTGACTATATTCCTTATGCTGTACTTTTCATTCCTGTGCCTTATAACTGCAGGTTTGTACCTCTGAATACCCTCTACTTATTTAGCCCATCTGCCCACTCCCTTCTCTCTCGCAACTGATAGTTTATTCTCTGTATTCATGAGTCTGTTTCTCTTTTTTTGCTTATTCTTTTTTCTTTTTGAGATTCTACCTGTAAGTGAAGTCATATGGGATTTGTCTTTGTCAGACTTATTTCACTTAGTCTATGTTACCCCACTTGCAATATTTCTTGACTATAATGAATGGTCTAAAATAACTAAACATCAGTGAGGTTAATAACAGGTTAATAATAGTAATTAAAAAAAATAAACCGGCAAAAAAATTATGGACTCTTAAAGCTCTGTGGTCTCAAATACCACCATTTTTAAGATAAAATTTACAATATCACTCTATTTCTGTGTGACTACATTTTTAAAAGGACTGAATTACATCCATGGCTAACAAGTGAGCTGATTTCTTTGAATGAGTATCTGGAGAGCTCACTGGGCTGGCAGTAACTTGTCTACCCCAGAAGCTTTCATCTAGCCTCTTGCATGCTCAACTGACCATGAAACTGATGAGCCATTTTATTCTCTCTGAAGTTCTCCTTCAAGTCCACCTCTATACATTGGCACAGTTCCCATCTACTTGGAATAAAGTGAGGCTAGAAAAGGGGCCAACAACTCAGGGAGCACTAGTAAACATTACAATTATATCTCAGTATAACACGTTTTCCCTAGTTCCTAACTATGTGCTATTTAAACTTCAAAATTAGAAAATAAGTTTATTTTTCTTATCACAAAGAACTAAAGGGTAAGTTCCATGAGGGCAAGGACTCTGTCTTATTCACTTCTATATCCTATGCACATAGCAAGTTTTCTTTATTTTTTTAAGTAAATTTTTATTTAGTTTTTTTTTTAAGTCTATTTATTTATTTTGAGAGAGACAGAGACAGCATGAATGGGGGAGGGGCAGAAAAAGTAGGAGACAGAATCCCAAGCAGGCTCTGCACTGCCAGCAGAGAGCCCAACACAAGATCTAATTCAGGAAAGTGTGAAATCGTGACCTGAGCTGAAACCAAGAGTCAAACGCTTGCTTAACCGTCTGAGCCACCCAGGTGCCCCCACAGGTGTTCTTCAAATACTTGTAAGTAAAGGAATGAAAACAACTGTTATCAATCAACTTTAGGACTGTATACAAACAAAGGTGTTTCAGAAATCCCATTTTAATTTTTAATTTTTATTTTTAAGTTTAATTTATTTAAACATTTTACAAATAATTTTAAGTCTATTTATTTTGAGAGAGAGAACATGAGCAGGAGAAGAACAGAGAGTGAGCGAGAGGGAGAATCCCAAGAGGGTCAGTGCTGCCAGTGCAGAGCCTGACGTGGGGCTTAAACTCACAAGCCATGAGATCATGACCTGAGCTGAGATCAAGAATCAGACGCTTAACTGACTGAGCCACCCAGACGCCCATTTATTTATTTTGAGAGAGAGAGAGAGAGAGAGAGAGAGAGAGAGCACATGAGTGGGGGGAGGAATCTGAGAGAGAGAATCCCATGCAGGCTCTGCGCTGTCAACACAGAGCCCAGTGAGAGGTTTGACCCCACCAATCATGAGATCACAACCTGAGCCAAAATCAAGAGTCGGACACTTAACCGACTGAGTCACCCAGGTGCCCGTATTTATTTATTTTTAAGTAATCTCTACACCCAGTGTGGGGCTTCAACTCGCGACCCTGAGATCAAGAGTCACGTGTCCTTCCAACTGAACCAGCCAGGCACCCCGGAAATCCCACTTTTAGAAGTCTGCCCCTCTACATTCAAATGAGGAGGAATTTTTATAAGCATATTTATTACGGCACTGTCTGTAGTCATAAAAAATTGGAGAAAATCTTAAGGTAAATTTATGGAACATCCATTATATGCAGTACTCTGCAGATATTTTACATAAGATGAGGAACATCTTTATGTAACATCTTTTTATGTAAGTTTTTAAATAAAACTTAAAAAAAAGAGATGAGGAACATCTTTATGTAATGACAAGAAAGTATATCCAAAATACATATAATGGGGGATATTATTCAGTCTTAAAAAGGAAGGATTCCTTTTCAACTTGCAAGACATACTACTGAGTAAAATGAGCCAGTCACAAAAGGTCAAGTACTATATGATTCTACTTATATGAAGTACCTAGAGTAGTCACATTCATAGAAAGTAGAATGGTTGTTGCAGCAAGCTGGGGAGAGAGGAATGGGAAGTTACTATTTAATGACTAGTTTCAGTTTTGCAAGATGAAAAAAGTATTGGAGGTAGATGGTAGTGATGACTGCACAACATGTGAATGTAGTTAATGCCACTGAACTGTATACTTAAAAGTGGTTAAGATGATAAATTATGTATTATGTATACTTACCACAATTTTTTAAAATTAAAAAAAGAAGAAATGAAACCAATTTGAATGTTTCATGAAATTCACTAGAAGATTCCATTTACTGGATGATGGTCAAAACAGGCAGGTTTTTTTAAACGTTTATTTTTGAGAAAGAGAGAGAGAGAGAGGGAGGAAGTGCAAGTAGGGAAGGGGCAGAGGGAGACAGGACCTGAAGCAGGCTCCAGGCTTGGGTGACAGCAAAGCCCAACCCAAGGCTTGAACTCAAAAACCTCATGACTGAGCTGAAATTGGACACTTAACCAAATGAGCCACCCAGGCGCTCCAAAATGGACGGCTTTAAAAAATGGTTTCTAAGCAACTAAAAGAGGTGATTTCATCTCCTCTTTCATTAAATAGGATTTCAATGAAAAATAAGATGCAATAGTAACTAAACTCTTTTGATAGTGTGATAATTTTTTTTCCTCCTAAAATTTAATAAATCCTATGTAGACCTCATTCAGCAAAGATGGAAATAATGGATGACAACTTCTACAAAGGACTTATATACTAATGGAGAAGAGCAGAGTTAGAAGATAAAAGCAGTGTGGCACATGACTAGGAAATAAGACGAAACATAAAAATTTTATGTACAATGTGCTGTGAGGTAACGGAGAATGAAAAGATCCCACCCAGGTGGAGGCACAGGAATTATAAGCAGGAGATTCATTTTCTCAACAACTATTTAGTAAGTTCTTACTTGTAGAACAAGTACTATTCTAGATGTCTGGGATCTGTCAATGAACAGAAAAAACACTAATCCCTGCCCTCATAGAGTGTGAGTCCAGTGCAGAGTGGGGTAAAAGAAACAAATATACTAAAGAGAATATAAGTAAGTAAATTACAGATAAAAAGAGCAAAATTAGAGGGATTGCAAATGCCAGAGACAAGGGAGATTACAATTTTAGATAAGGTGACCAGGATAGGCTTCAGTGAGGGGACATTTAAGAATTTTTTTTTTTTAATTTTAGAGAAAGAGAGAGAGAGAGAACATAAACAGGGGAGAAGGACAGAGGGAGAGAGGAGTCACAGAGCCCGATATGGGGCTCGATCCCACAACCCTGGGATCATAATCCCAGGCGATATCAAGAGTCAGACACTTAACCGACTGAGCCACCCAGGCGCCCCGAGTGAGGTAACTTTTTAGCTAGACTTCAAGGAGGTAAATATTTGAGACTGACCCCAGATGAGAATGACTTAAACAGACATAAATAGAATACAATAGGGGGAATGGTTTTTCAGGTAGAAGAAATAATAAGTGCTACATTTAGAAAAAACCAGCCAGGGGCGCCTGAGAGGCTCAGTCGGTTAGCTGTCCGACTTCGGCTCAGGTCATGATCTCGCTTTCTGTGAGTTCAAGCCCCACATTGGGCTCTCTCCTGACAGCTCAGAGCCTGGAGCCTGCTTCAGATTCTGTGTCTCCCTCTCTCCTTGTTCCTCCTCGCACACTTAGTCTCAAAAAAAAATTTTTTTTTAAAGAAAAAAACAGACTAGTCTGCCTAAAGCACAATTCAATACTGGAAAATAAACTAGGTTCACTTAAGTATTTCTGTGACTATCTTAAAACGTCTTGGGGCGCCTGGGTGGCTCAGTCGGTTAAGCGGCCGACTTCAGCTCAGGTCATGATCTCACAGTCTGTGAGTTCGAGCCCCACGTTGGGTTCTGTGTTGACGGCTCAGAGCCTGGAGCCTGCTTCAGATTCTGTGTCTCCCTCTGTCTCTGCCCTTTCCCTGCTCATGCTCTGTCTCTATCTCTCAAAAATAAATAAATGTTAAAAAAAACTAAAAAAATGTCTATAATGAAAATTTTAAAGCAGTGTTTAAAATAAACCAGATAAGACAATTATTGACTACTTACCCTTGGAGATTTTAATTCTATTTCTTCTCTTTCACTTTCACTGTTTGAATCAATATTCTCCTCAGGTTCACTCTTCACTTCTACTAAAGGCATTTCTTGATCTACTTTTAGAGCCTCTTCCATTGATTCTTCTAAATCTTTTTTTTCCTCCTTTACTTTTGGTTCATGGTGGTGAACAGTTCTGAACTGAATATTTGCAGAACGGCAGTATTCCTCAAAACCATAGAGATACCTAAACAAACATTATTTCATTTTAGGAAATCTTAGTCTTTACATTTAACTTGAATACTATATTATTAAACACATATTTTTAAAAAGTAAAAAAGGCATTTTTTTCAAGTACTTTTTCTATGGTACTAATTTTTTGGTTTTATATAGGATTATAAACAGAAATATTGATCTTATAACTTCTTCCTGAAAAATCTAGGCTTGTGATAACAGAACGTAGCTATCATAGCTTTGATATGAAGGCTGTTCACCCCAGAAGATACAGCTCTAGAACACGTGTCATCATTTCAGACTATTAGCACTGCCTGCATCCCTGACTCTGAAAAGGAAATTTAGAATAACATGAAAAATGGAGTAGAGCAGACTTGCTGCAATGAAATAATGTTCAATCCCAATTTTCTATTAACCTAAACTTTTTTATACACTTTCTCTAACTTAATGTTCTTTGATGGATGTGTTCTTGTTTAACTTTTAACAAATTAAATGGAAAATATTCCCTGTAATATGTATTCTTTGATGAATAAACTATACTACTTACTTTCTATAAGCAGTTTTTACATTGTAGGAAGCAGCTGAATTCAAAATAGGAATGCCAAGGTCCATATAAATTTGCTTCCATACAGCACCACTATCAATCTGAAAAATTAAGTTTTTATTTGTTAACATTACAAAGGGAAATAATCTTTACACTAATATTCTCTGTTCATTAAGAAAATGTGTTTATTACCTAAGTGCAGATAACAGTACATTAGGTGATTTAACTTTTCATTACATCCTCACTTACATTGTCACATCCGCCTTGATGATAAACCAGTCTAAAGAGTTTGAAGAGATTGAGATCTTTATATCCCAAAACAGGTGGTTTGTTGATTGGAGTACCTTTTTAATATCAAAAAGTAGAAATGAAATTTTTATTCAATGGAAAATGCTGTTACAAAGCTATCAATACAAAGCTTTCCAATTTCTAATTTTCGAAGTTTTATTAATCAGAAGCATCTATTTAAAGAACTTTTAATTATGTAAGACACCATAAAATATTCTTTACATTCTTTATAAAGTATTGTGATGGTCTGTAGATTCACTTTTACGACTAATAAGATCACCTCTCTCACAACTAATACAATCACCTGTCAGTGGAATGGGTAGAACTAAAAGCTACAACTACAAGGTACAGCTAACAACAGTGCTGGCTCAAGAAGCCTCTGCAAGAACATACACAATTTTACAGGTGTAATTTAGGGCATGGATCTGTTTTCCCTGCTTTAGCAGATATTCAAACGGCTGGCAGTAATCTGAAGGATGATTTCTGAAAGCCACCGAGTATCTAGGACAAAATCATCTTAGTATTTTCTAGGACTGATGTAATGTCAAAAACTAGAATTTCGAAAGGCTATATTTTTTAACTCTATTAGAAATTCTATTCTATTTAGATAGGAATTGATCTCCTAATTTGTTTCATTTTTTGAGACCAAGGATCGGGCTAGTTTATTGCTGCAAACATAGCATTAGTAATTAATGGGTATGCAGATTAACATTATGACTGTTCACCTTCCAATACTGAAATATTATTGTAAAATTTTTCAGTTTTATAAGTCTCTCCAAATTATTTTCCTATACATTTCTTCTCAAAATAGTTATTAATAGTTGTTTTTATTACAAATACTTTAATTATTTTCAACTGTAACTGATTCTTAGGCTTTACTTGAAGTCCAAATCCATGATTCTAACAAAAATAATGCCTAAACCTAGAATGCAAAACTCCAAAAGAAATGACTACTTTTTTTTTTAAGTAGGCTCCACACTTAGCGTAGATCCCAACACAACGCTTGAATTCAGGACCCTGAGAACAAGACCTGAAGTGAGATCAAGAGTCAGACAGTTAACCAAATGAGCCACCCATATTTCCCAGAAATTACTGCTTTTTAAAATAATGAGCATGAAATACCTCTGTCTTCCATAAACTTATAAAGCTGTTGGAGGAAGTTGTCCCTCTCTTCAGGATCAAGTTCTTCCTCAGGCTGTAAAGGCAAAATATATAAATATATAGAATAATGAATATAGGGGCAAGATATATAGTCTTTTTATTTTCCTTTGGTTTGTTTTATGAACCCCACTTAATAGGATGGAGCTGGAAAATATGAATTTCCTCCAAACTTTACAATGCTAGATTTTAAGTCATATTTTGATAGAGCTGATCCGATACAACTGTCAAGATACACCATCTCTACCTTTCACCCATCTATCACTCCAACTCTACCCTTGAATATCAATATAGGGACTAAGATGAACCATGAGGAAAAGCTTCAGGAATTATGTAAGAGTGTTTTCACCTCACTTGGTTTGGTTTTTTAAAAACTCCCATCAAAATACCATGTGGCCCACACAAATGTATTGACAGATAAGCACAATAATTACAAACATTTAAAAATAACCCATATACAAACATTAAAATTTTGTTATTGTTGAATGACTTATAAACACGAGGTTGCAAAGTCACATGGCAAAGGTTTTTTGTTTGGATACCACAATGGTTTAAAGAAATGTATATACTAGTGCATTTAAATGATACTTTATCCCAGGCCCCGCGATAACTTCTTGTATCACATGAGCCTGCTTTTCTCATTTGCTCTCTTGCATGGCCTTTTAAATACGACTTTGCAACCCGTGAAAATAAGAAAATTATTTCTTAGGGACGGAAACTAGATACGTAACGACAAACCAGTTCCTGGGGGTAGGGAAATAATGGAAATATTCATGTAAAAAAACCTCCTTCTACAAATACCTATTTAAATCTTACCTTTTTACTAATTATATAAACCTATATAATGCAAGTCTTGGCTCTGGTCAAATAGATTTTAATAAAATATTCTCTTTCTTGACAGACTACCTATAAACTAATATTTGGGAAAATTCTGATTTAAAGTTTACAAATACTATGGAGAAACAAACAAAATACTAATATTAGCCCATATTAAATTATTATAATTTAATTTTGGAGTACTGTTTTTCTGTGTTCTAAAAGAAAAATTTAGATTTTTGTCTTTCAAAGCCATATTCAAAGCAAAAGCAACTATCAGCCAATAAATATTAAGTATTCATAGTCTACAGTGCAACAGGTCCCTTAAAAGGATGTATTCTTTAAGAATTTTAATCACTAATAATATGGCAGCCAGAATCAATACACATGTAGTTGATTAAAATATACAATTTAAAAAACATGAGGCAATCAAAGGAAAGAGAATAAAATCTTTTAGTACATTCATTCAGAATGATTTATAGCACTGGAGTACTTTCAGTTTTAACAAATATAAAGAAACATAAGTCAAAGCTGTAAGTCTCACAAATTAGCAATATATAGAGTTAATCAGTACAGAGTTAATGGGGGTCATTACTAAATGTTCAAATCAAAAGATGGCAGTTTTTTCCCCATGTGATTTTAAAAAGTCTTGCTTTTACAAGGTTATTAGAACAACTCCCAATGAGTTAACTCAAGAAAAAAGATTCCAGTAACGCAAGAATCATTTCAGTATTATTTTTAAGACTTTTGGTATAGGGGAAAAAAATAACAACACCTTATGCCAGACTGCCTCGATGCTTTGCCTGTCCTTCATAATCACAATATTCTCTCCTCAAACCAACACCTCATTTCCAGTATTTATGATCTTGCAGAATTCAGATAAGACCATTGTATAACAGATGTGTAAAAAGTATTCTTTAAAAAGGCACCAATTTGAAATCAAAATTTCTTCTAAAAACAAGTAAACAAAATGAACCCATCAAATGCAAATTTGGTATTAAGACTGTAGTAAACATTTCATAAATTCTTACTAAGAATATAGTTTAAAGTATATAGATAAAATTTGGTCTTTTAAATACATTTGACTTAAAAGTTAGCAAGGGCACCTGGGTGGCTCAGTAAGTTAAGCCTCCAACTCTTCATTTTGCTCAGGTCATGATCTCAAGGTTTTGTGAGATTGTGCCCTGCATTGCAGAGCCTGCTTGAGATTCTGTCTCTTTTATCTGCCCCTCCCCTGCTCATGCTCGTTCTCGTTCTCTCTCTCACTCTCTCTCTATCCCCCCAAAATAAAGAAATAAACATTTAAAAAAAGTAGATGTCCAAGACTGTATTAAGTACCATGAGAAATTATGGCCATAAAATTCTAGGGTCAGGTGCAGTTATCAGGTGTAAAAACAAGACATAAATGAATAAAGAATTCTGCTTATAAATAAATGTCTACTTGAGAGGAAATTTACTTTCCAGAAAAAAAAGGTAAAGTTATAAATACAGGTTTTAAATTTCCCTGATGGTCTTTGTAAAAATTAAAATTGCTTAATCTCTTACAAGTAATTAATTCTTCACAACCTTTTTTTCAAATAGCTGTGTTGTCAGTCACCTTGGACTATAAACTGCATATGATACAAAATGCCTCCAGCTAGAAGAATCTGCCTTTATGGCTTTTGTATGGGGGCTCATGGTTTGCTCTCTCTATTCATGGGATCTTTTTTTAATCCAGAGTTTCTTTTGTTTTGTTTTAAGATTTATTTATTTATCTCTGTACTGAATGTGGAGCTTTTGAACTCATGACCCTGAGATCAAGAGTTCAATGTTCTACTGACTGAGCCAGCCAGGTGCTCCTGACACCTGGTATTTCCATACCTATAGCATCTCTCTACTGGTCAATGACCAGAAGGTATTGGATTCTTCAAGGGTTTTAAAGTGGGAGAAGGTTGTAATAATGGGAGGTAAAGTCCACTAGACCACTGATAAGCCTTCTTCCCTTCAGTCAAGCATGTGAAGGGGAATTATGCACCCAGTAAAATGTCAGCACGGAGAACAGGGTTAAGGAAAGAGAAGAGGCATGAATAAGATCATAATTTCAAGAAACTTACAATTTTAGTTAGCATCAGTATATACTATCTAGGGTTATAAAGGTAGTTGTGCACCTATTTATATATACTAGTAAATTATGAATTTTCTGACTTTGGAAATTCTGTCTTCACATTCACTTCAGACACTGATGGCTAACATGCAGGAGTCTGGGAAGGATATACAAAAGTGCTGTGATTAAAATGACAGCATGGGGCGCCTGGGTAGCTCAGTCCGTTGAGCATGGGACTTCACCTCAGGTCATGATCTTAGGGTCTGTGAGTTCGAACCCCGCACTGGGCTCTGTGCTGATGGCTCAGAACCTGGAGACTGCTTCAGATTCTGTGTCTGCCTCTCTCTCTGCCCTTCCCCTGCTCACGCTCTGTCTCTCTGTCTCTCAAAAATGAATAAACGCTAAAAAAATTAAAAAATAAATAAAATGACAGGAGGTGGTACTTTCTACTTCTGACCCTCTGAGCCTAACAGAGGGTGCGGCAATGTAAAACAAGCCAATGTGATATAATGTTAAAAGTGCTGCAAAATACATAAAAGAATACAAGAAGGATAAGTGGCTCTGCTGGGGATGGCGTGATGGAGGTTATATCAGAGAAAGCCTCAAAATGTGAAGAGCACACAGCACACACATGAGGCTGGCAAAGGCATCTTGATTAAGAAAGGACTTTTTAATGATATGCTAGAATCAGAATATGAACCTGAGAGAGTTGAAGAGGAATTATATCAGATTTGTGTTTTAAAAGTTCTCTGCCAAGGGGTGCCTGGGTGGGTCAGTAGTTAAGTGGCCAACTCTTGATTTCTGCTCAGGCCTCTCAGTCTTGGAAGTTCATGAGATCGAGCCCTGCACTGGACTATGCAATGAGCAAGGAAGTCTACTTGGGATATTCTCTCTCTCTCTCTCTCTCTCTCTCTTTTTCAAATTATATAAACAAATAATAAATAAAATAAAATAAAATAAAAATTTCTCTGTCAAGAATGAGTTTGATGGATTTAGAAGGGAAAAGGAAGCTCCTTGAAAAAAGATCCTCTACGCCAGAAGGAGAAAGAGAGAGGTATAAATCTGAGATTCTTCTTAGTTGAAGTCTCAGTTATTCATGTTTGTAATCCTCCATGTCCCCACACGTCCTAAGTGCTAGATAAATTCTGAGGTTAGAGACATGCCTATTTTACTCACAATTTTATCACCAGGGACTGGCATTTAGCTTAGACACTCTGTTATTATGTGAATGAAAACGTCTGTGAAAATGAACTAGAGAGATTTTCTTCAATTATTTCACATTAGCTGAGTTTCAGAGCTAGCGTTAATGATAATATAAATGCAACAGGAGTCAGATAAAAGAAAAAATAAGAGTGGCTGAGGATGTTCTTAAGTCATAGTTCGCTGTGGCATAATCACTTATTAGCATTCACTTCATTCTGTCCCCATATACATTAGTCAGAAAATGATTATTCATTCAGAAATGGCATGGATTCTAGTGAAAGATGCACTTTCTGCATCTTATTGGGATAAGAGACAAATACATTTTTAAAAATCTTTAAAATAAGACAATACTTTGTTTGGCTGAGCTATTAACTAACTTAGTTGGCAACTCTCCAACACAAAAGTATACAGAAAATGTCCAAATTATCACAGTATGTAGTAAAAGATGATGCACTTTACAGGAAGCGCCTCAAACCTATATATAACTTAGACTTATCCTAAAGAATAAGTCTAGATAGTTTTTTTATCACATAACAGATTTGAGCCACAAAAGCTGACATTTTGAGAGCGCATAAGGGTATAACTAAATTTGATTTTTGTGGTTTTACTGTGCTGCACTGTATGTGAAGTACACATCTTTTGTTGATGGGTATTCCATTGATCACGAACCCCTACCAGCATCCTTAATAAACTACGAATGATAATACACCACCTTCTTCCTCTCTTAAAAAATATATATATATATTCCAGTATACCATGCCTATTTTTCCATACCAAAATACTGTTTTTGTGAATTAATGTTATTTTGGACCACAGCAACTTCCTTCACCCTACATGCTGCTGCCACAACTCCTCCTCTGGTCCTCTTCAATGGCGCCTCCTTCCACCCCATCCCTAGCACTCCATCACTCCTCTTCTCACTCAGCCCTTCAGTTCTTACAACCCCTTGGTCTTCCATCCCCCACCCCACCTACTCCAAAACAAAGAGGCCGAACTCTTGAGTCCTCTGCAAGCAGGCAGATTCTGCTGGAGAAAAGGGGGTATTAAGACAGGGCCCTCAAAGTTCTACTCTAGGGAACTAAGTAGTGCAAGAAGCACACCGGAAGTGGCAACTCTGAAGCCACCTGTGGGCTGGAGGGCTGACGTGAAAGAATCAGTGATACCAGTAGCTGCTTAGGCTTTTACTGTATAAAGTTTTAAGTGTGAAATATATTAAATAGCCTCACTGATTTTTTTTTAATTTTTAAAAATTTTTTTAATGTTTATTTATTTTTCAGAGACATAGAGACAGAGTTATGAGCAGGGGAAGGGCAGAAAGAGAGGGAGACACAGAATCTGAAGCAGGCTCCAGGCTCTGAGCCATCAGCACAGAGCCTGACGTGGGGCTTGAACTCACAGACCGTGAGATCATGACCTGAGCCAAAGTCGACCACTTAACCAACTGAGCCACCCAGGCGTCCCTGATTTTTTTTTAAAAACAGTGCAATAAATGCTAGAACAACTTATTACTGGGGTTAACGCATAGAACATTTATAGGTCATACTCAACCTTAACTCAGGCAGTGCTTCTATTTGTTCCTACACAGATGTCTGTTGGATTCTTTAAATCTCAGCTATTTCTTATCATTTTGAGTGTTTTAAACTTTCCCTTTATTTTCCCTATGATATTTAATACTAATAAAGGGAATGAGCCACGCAAAGGTGATACTCAACGTAATGCACCTGACAACTCAACAAGCAGCTTCAGAGCAAAATCTAAATGTGTGTATATGGGGAGATGGGAGTGCTAAAAAAAAACAAACAAGTTGCATATTGCTGGAGAATAGTGGCAGAGAAAATAAAAAAGTGGGCATAGGTCAAATTGGGACGGGCCAAACTTACAAAAGGCTATGATAAAAGACCTAATCTTCATCTTGTTGGTGCTGAGGCCATTAAAGGGTTTCTACAAGGAACCATTTATGCGTTAGAAGGAAAAGACCTATCAGAAGACACCTGAAATAAGTGGGACAAGATACAAAGAAGGAGGAATATTAGTCAAGAACCTTTAGTGACAAAAAGCTATCCCAAACCAGCTTAAACCAAAAAGAATTAATTCATAAGCTCACAAAATTTTATCAGGAAATGAGACTGCCTACAGAATGACTGCCTAAAAAAGAAAGCTATTATGAAGGGAAGGTAAATTACCTTCCAAAGTGAACTTTCTGGAACCTTACAACAAATGTTCCAACACTTTATTTCAAATAGCAATATGTTAGGCTAATTCAAGGCCCACACTCATTCATTTATTCAGAAACTATTTAATGGAGGTTTACTATAAGCCAAGCTCTGTGCTAATTGGTGGATATTCGTATTAGTGGGAAAAGGAAAAAACTACAACAAAAAAACCTGACATCCTGTTTTCATAGACCTTTCAATGTAGAAGAGAGAAAATTTTTCTATCAAGTCTGTGAAAATTTCTGTAATCTCTCTATACTTCAAGTTCCTCTCTCAAAAAAATACTGTGTGTGGTGAGAATTAAATAATCTTACTTTAAAAACCACTAAGTCCCCAAAACTAAGCTCAGAACCTTATTTGGTGTGGTCATCTTTACCTGTTTGTATCTCCTACAAAAGCTAAATATTGTCACTGTGGCATAATAAAAGGTACATCTTACCTGATGATATATGTATGCTGTGGCACAACAGATAGATTTTGTCGTCACAACCCCTCAGTGAAATATAACAAATGAAAATCTAAATTTTAAAAAATACCCGTGGAGCGCCTGGGTGGCTCAGTCAGTTAAGCATCCGACTTTGGCTCAGGTCATGATCTCACAGTTTGTGAGTTTGAGCCCCGTGTCAGGCTCTGTGCTGACAGCCCAGAGCCTGGAGCCTCCTTTGGATTCTGTGTCTCCTTCACTTCCTGCCCCTCCCCACCCTGTGCTCTGTCTCTCTCTCGAAAATAAACATCAAAAAAAAAAAAAAATTTTTTTTTAAATACCCATAAACTTTAATAAAAAAAGGAAAAGCAAGCTCCCCACAACATTAAGTTGTTAGGTAACTCTGGTGATCGATAGATCAAAATGACTCCCTAGGGTATCAGTACAGCCTGACTCCAGGTAGAATTCTGAAGAACTGTCCAGAAAGTTATCATATGTAAAAACTATCAGCTGACAATATTGATTTTAGAGAAGAGAAACGGAAAGCTCACAATCAACAGGCATAGGTCATTTAGGATAAGGGCTAAATGCCATAACAAGGCTGTATTAAAATACAATGATTAAATCTTAAGTGAGTATGAAGGTAAGTCATGTCTAGTATACGACATTTAGAAAGACATGACATTATGCAGTATGTTTGAAGTGCTGTATTTCAATATAAAAGAATACTACAACCACTTCGTGTCCTAAAATCAATTTATTCCAGGAGGAATCCATTTAGATTTCTCATTTTATTAAAAATTTTTTAAGTTTATTTATTTTTGCGAAAGAGAGAGAGTGAGCGGGAGAGGGACAGAAAGAGAGGGAATGAGAGAATTCCAAGCAGGCTCCACACTGTCAGCATAGAGCCCGATGCAGGGCTCGAGCTCACAAACCACGAGATCATGACCTGAGCCAAAACCAAGAGCCAGAGGCTCAACTGACTGAGCCACCCAGGCACCCCTAGATTTCTCATTTTAAAAAATCTACTTAGACTCAGTGCAGAGAATAGAGTGGAGAAGGCCAGCATGGGAAGGTTACTATTGTATTAGTGTAGGTCAAGGAGAATAGTGGCAGAGAGAAGAAACTGAGGGAAGCAGAAAAACTGAAAGTCATCAAGTAGGCAGAAGAAAAAGAATTTGGTGTCTCATTGGTTAGCGAGGCAAGAATGGGAGGACTAAGGTGACCACCATATATCTGGTGTGGGTAACTGGTAGATGGTGCTTCTACGCAAATAAATTAGGGACAACCAAGGAAAGGACCAGTTTGGGAGGAAAAATGAGAATAGTTCTTGTACATAATGAATTTGAGAAATAAGAAATCCTCATTGGCAGTTTAATATAAATGTCTAGGGCTAAGGAGAGACATCTTTGATGTACATACAGATTTAATCATTACATCCTTTAGTTAGGAAGTAAACTAGAAAAACAAGGTAATGTCATGGATGTCAGGTGATTAAAGAAGGTAGGCATGTCAAAAATGCTGAAAACTGCTAAGGAGTCAAATGAGATCATGACAAAAATTTGTTGGATTTAGTATAGAAAATTCGTTGAAGGTCATTGGTTACCTTAAGTAAAGTTGTTTTAGCTGTGGTGGGAGTACACACTACAGTGAATTAAGAATGAACAGGAGGTCAGGAAATAGAACAGTGTATATAACTGAGCAATCTGGTCCGTAAGGGTGAGGAAAGAGGGCAGTATCTGGAAGGGCTGCCAGAAGGAAAGACAGAAGCATGTTTTTTAAAACTGGAGAGAAGGAAACAGAATAGAACAGGTTAGAGATCTTGGAAAGAAAAGAGACTGTTCATAGTCTAAGATAAGGAAAATGAGAATGAGATTCAGAGCATTAATTGAGGCCTTCATCATAGAAGAAGGCAACGTAACACATTATCACTCATACTTAAGGGAGGGAGGGCAGGCAGGTGAGGTACAGTGCATGCTCCCATTGGAAGCTCCTCATTTGTTTCTGAAGTTTGAGCAGAGTGAGGCAGGGCCAGAGGACACAGGGATTTGATTATAGAAACTGGGAAATGACCAATAGTGTTGAAGACCCAGCAAATGCTGGTGGTCATAAATTTAGAGTGGTATCATTATTCCCTATTGTGTACACTTAAATAGAATATTTCAAGGATCACCTAAGAGGTCATGATATATTCATTATGTGGTAAGACATTGTTTAATAATTTCAGAAAACAACCTGCCTAAAACAAATTATAAGACTCTTGAATTACATCAGACTTGACTGAGACTAGTAATTTTTCCCCCTACTTGAAAAGATGCACACTTTCTATTTTTAATCCTTAATCGATGGTTTGGATACTGTCAGGTGTAAGACTTCAAATTCATTCAGCCTTCTCTCATGCTACCACAACTATGAAATACTTTGACATGAGAAGTAATTTTTTTGTAAATACATAAAAATATAGCTATAATTGTGTCTACAAATGTGCAACCCTCATTGATCTGATTAGGTAAACCTAATTTGGTTAGTCTCATGCTAATTTTGTGAGGAAAAGTTTTACTAAACACATTAGGACATTTTTGTTTGCTTGTTCAATAAGCTAAACTTTAAGAGTTTTGCAAATAAGTTATTAAATCTGAACGCAAGCTGAAGTCTCGATTTCCCATTGAAGGTTGACTTTATAGGACCTTCTTAGAAACACTTGACTGACATCTGGAGTTATTAGATATACCTAAAATACTAACATTACCTTGAAATTTTTCTTTAAATTTTGTTGACTTAGCATAATTTCCCCAAGTTATCAAGTATTTATACCCAAAGTGATCTTGAAAGATCACTAACAAATGCTCTTACAAAAAGACATAAATATAAGTAACACTAGATTTACACATAAGAAAAAAATTCCAGTTTCCATGAATAAAAACCCCCAAGCACTTAATGGTTTTTGTAATAGTAAAATATAATCAGATATGATAGGCATTAGATATGGTAATGATCCCTAGAAAATTCAAAAATTGGAGAAATGGGTATCAGTACTTCTAAACAAAAAAAGAGCATCTTTTATAAAAATTCACTAAACTCTTTTCATTACTGAATATGAAATTAGAAGAGATTTTTAAAAGGGCCCAACACATAAGTCTACATATAGCAAACCAAAAGGATAAAACAGCTGCAACTAGTCAAATTCCCCCTTAATAATAATGTCTTCGCCTATTTATTGTGTCCTTAGACAACTCTCCTCCATTCATCCAACGTGAATTTAAGGAGTAAATGAATGATTGACATCATTACTTATGTTTACATGGGCTTTTCAATTAATTTCAAAGCTCAAGAGGAAATCAGGAGTATCTTTTCTAATATAAAATTTTCCTAATAAAACACATTTAAGTAAAAACATTCTCCAGGGCTTTTTTTTAATGTAATTACCAACAAGTTAAAATTCAGTCATCAATATAGATAGGACCTACTTTCTGTTAGACTCTCAAGACTTTTCCACCCAGTAACAGTACAAAACATATTTCTTGCACTCCAATCCTGAACTACCAGTGCTCAGGAATTCAAAATTATGTTAAATAAAAAAGATGCTCTTCCACATGGTAAAGCCATGAATCTCGAATCTCCTTATTAAGACTGTTTTAGGGTACTCAAGCATCAAATATAAAAGACAATGTCCACTGCCCATTAACACTGCAGAAGTATCGAACACTTGTATGATTCTACTGCATAAAATTTACAAACATCAAATTATAGCCTAAAGTACTGTTACAGTGGTTTACAGACTATTATAAAAGATCTTTGTGATCATTATAAAGCAACATTAAGTTTTCATGAAAAGCATATCATTATTGTGTTTTAGGAAGAATATAATCTACAGTATAATACGACAGCTTAGCCTCACCTATGTAGTAAAGGCCTGTAATGACTAAGCCAGGTAGGCCCTCGCTTATCAGACTTTAATTCATTTTATACCATACCCACTTTTCCCCCCTTTGTTATATATAGATTCAACTGCTTTTCAGTTTGTCAGTATATTAAATTTTTTTTAAATTACTGTTCAAGACAAATTAGAATGATTCAGCAACTAAATCCTAAGTCCAAGAGCAAGAAATGCAGCTGATTTTTTTTTCTAAACCAACCAAAATCTCACTCAAGGAATCTACCTCCATAGCCAGAAAAAAGGAGGAATTAGTTCCTGTCAAGTAATTCGATAAAGTATATGCTATGAAATTGACCATCTGGAAAATAATTTAAATTAATGGTCAGACAACTCAGTGCCTTAATGTTGTAATTTTGCTTTTATTTTTCAATAGATAAAAAGCATTCTTTTTCACTTAATTTTAACAGGTTCATAATTTAAGTAACACATTTTAAGAAGATACTATTCCTTACAAAGGTCCTTACATTTTTTAAATTCTTTACTTATTACCTACAAACAATAGGTAACAGAGCTTGCCTCTACATTTTTTTTCCTAACATTTATTCACAGCTTGAATAAAACGTTATGATTTTCATGAAATTAATAGCTGTAATAAGAGCACTATTTACTAATTACTATTTTATAGCCATCTTTTCCAACCTTACTACAAAGCTCTTTTTACTCTCTTTGTTTAAAATTTCAGGGTTTTCTTTTTGGGGGTTGGGGAGTAAAGAAAATGCATTCTAAAAGGGACACCAATTTAAAGTATTAGCAAAAATAGGCTAATCTTTCAATATTTGGCAATATCAGATCCTACCTAATGCTAATTTTTTTAAAAAAAGCAAAACCAGACTGCAACAGTTCACACCCTGAAAATGTGGCCTATTTACCCTGAAAACACATAATCTATAAATAAATACAGATAAAATACAAAACTCACATTTAATATTTAGACTTTAAATCCTGAATTTTGCCAAACTGTCTCATTATCATTTTCATTACCAAATCTATCTTATGTTTCAGAAAAATAGGCTTCATCCTCTGATATTCTAAAAATAGACTCCTACTGTCTCTTTTACAAGAAACAATTACGCTTGGTTATGAGTCCCTACCATTATTAGCCACATTATCAACACCTAAAATTCTTATTTAACCCGGTTTTTGGCAATCAATATGGTAACTAAATATATTTTAGAAAAAAAAATCTTACCTATATGCTGCATTTTCTTTCAAATGCAAAATGGTTAGATTCCCCTTCTACTTAATCAGTACAGTGTCTGAACATTTTTCAGTCTGACTTGCAAATATTTGCTTTCCCTCTTAGGGCATAGCATCCGCAGGGTTATACAGCACTACTTACATTCTCTTCCACATAAAAATCAGACATTACATGAAAGGAAAAGAAAGACAGCCCATTTCAAAGCATCTGGCAAACCTCCATTGGCAACCTGCCAAGCCTCTGCTAAACCTTCCTGTCTTTCCGAGCATGCTCACTTAAAACCAACAGCACGTTACTATGGCAACTCTGTAGGCAGCCTGTAAGTATGAACCGCCATTCTGATTTCAGAGTGCAAAAAACCAAATACTGCAGGGGAAGTAAAAGGAAAGAAATATTGCATGCCCTTCATCACATACAAGTATACCCTTTTTATTTAACAAATTCACATTTGTATATGTAAAACAGAAACAACCATTCCACGTTTTCCAAGCAAATATTTTTCATGCTCAAATAGGTCTTCTTTTTGGTAAACTCATTCTCTTTGTCTGCCCCTAGGTCTCTTCACCTCACAACAATCAAATATATACTGGACAGTTTATCCCATTTGACAAAACACTGCTGAATAAACAGATAACAAGATTCATATAAGCCATTATGTGGTAGTCCATAAATGATTTCCTACATTTATATATACATATGTATATGTATCCTAAATGACACAGTAATATCACACAAAAAATTAGCACTTATAAAAACAATCTCTTTTCTATGATTTATTTATCACACTGCCAAATGAAATAGTCTCTTGGTTTGGATAGGATTTTTTAATCACTTATATCTTTGAGATATTGTGAAATGTCTCAAAGTGCTGAAGTTGCCAAGTTAAGACAGACCAGATCTGAGTTCAAATTTCTGTTCTCCACATTTGAGCTGTGCAGCCTTGGGAAAGTTACTTAACCTTCATGACCTTCACTGTCCTCACATTTAAAGTAAGGTAATACCAGTTATTCCACATGGTAACGTTTTAAATGAGTTGACACATGTAATGTTACATTTGTTTTCTCAATGGTTGTTTAAAAGTTTGTACTTGTTGATTATTTAACCTGAAAAGTTCTTTGTAACCTTTTATCTGCTAAAAAATTATTTGTCATTTACCCACTAAGTTGGAATCCAAAAAACTCCTCATCCTCAAATCAATTTGAGCTAGAAAAAGACAGAAATAAATAAATATAGAGCATCTGAATGAGGGAAAATATACAAAGGTAGTAACTTTTACTTTACTAGACAGACAATGTAACCAACTAAGCCACAGTGCCACCCAGTAATTTTTACTTTAAAGTATTAAAATGTGTTTACATTACAAACATAAAATTTCACCTACCACCTCTTCTTCCTCTTTTTTGGTTTCCTTTTCCTTCTCTTCCTCATTTTCTTCAGCTGGACCATCTTCATCATCACTACTGGATGATTCAAGGATTTCACTTATATCCATTTTCCAATTATCAGGAACAATTCTAGTTTTTAAGAAGATGCTTGCTTTCTGTAGCCCTAAATGTAAACAGTTATGATGGAGTTAGCAACAGAGAATAATAGAAAACATTCAGAGTCAGAAGATCTAGATTCAAATTCAGCTGTCACTTGTAAAATGATACAGTTTACTTGAACATACCTAAGTTGTAACATTTTATTAATGTTTATTACTCTAGGGAATACTGTTAAAAAAATTAATGGTAAAACATGAAAAGTTAAACCTAATATTAACTTAAAAGTTAAACTAAAAACTACAAATATTTTATCCAGACATTAAAAAAATAGCCATCAAATAAGAGTAGATATTAACTCTAAACAATTAAAATGGCACCACAGAATATTCAGCCTTGGTTTAGTCACTATTTGCCATTTAGAGCCACATCATGGAATAATGGATAGATTCATCCTTATTTTACCTGGTTTAGCAGAGAGCTCAGATTCAGGCAGATTGAGAATGTCTACTTCTTTGATATCCTTTCTTGCTATAGAATAACTAATTATATGGAAGAATAAAGAGGAAAGAAACCATTGTTAAATAAAAATTATGATAAATAATGTTAACAGAAAAATATAGGCCTCAAAATCAAAATTATTTTCCCTATAAAATGTTTTAAAAAGACCATGCATATCCTGGGGCACCTGGGTGACTCAGTCAGTTAAGCGTCCGACTTCGGCTCAGACCATGATGTCACAGTCATGGGTTTGAGCTCCATGTCAGGTTCTGTGCTGACAGCTAAGAGCCTGAAGCCTGCTTCAGATTCTGCATATCTCTCTCTCTCTGACTCTCTCCCGCTCTCACTCTGTCTCTTTCTCTCTCAAAAATAAATAAACGTGGGAGGGAGACAAAACATAAGAGACTCTTAAATACTAAGAACAAACCGAGGGTTGAGGGGGTATGGGAGAGGGGAGAATGGGTGACAGGCACTGAGCAGGGCATAGGTTGGAATTAGCACTGGGTGTTGTATGGAAACCAATTTGACAATAAAATGTTTAAAATAAACAAATAAACGTGGGGCGCCTGGGTGGCTCAGTCGGTTAAGCATCCGACTTCGGCTCAGGTTTAATCTCATGGTTTGTGGGTTCAAACCCCGCATTGGGCTCTGTACTGACAGGTCAGAGCCTGGAGCCTGCTTCGGATTCTGTGTCTCTCTTCCTTTCTTCCCTTCCCCTGCTTGGGCTCTGTCACTCTCAAAAATAAAAACTAAAAATATTAAAATAAATAAATATTAAAAAACAATAAAAAAAAAAGACCACACATATACTAATCCTTAACAAAAGGCAAGAGGTAATCTAGGCAAAGCTAGTATCTTTTTTTGTTTGTTGATTGATTGATTTATTGATTGAGAGAAAATCCCAAGCAGGCTCCTTGCGGTCAGCAGAGTGGGGCTTGAACTCCCCAACCATGGGATCATGACCTGAACTCAAATCAAGGTTGGACGCTTAACTGACTGAGCCACCCAGGCAGCCCCAAAATTAGTATCTTAATTCTAAAGATTCACATACTCAAAATACACTAATTTGAAAGTCTCACATTTGTAATATTTCAATCTATGCAACCCTCCCACACATGGTTTGAGATAGTTTATATCAGCATATTTTCCTTATTAAAGACAATATCAATTTTGACCTTTACTGTTTCTCTTTTTAAGTTTATTTAACCTTTGAGAAAGAGCATGAGCACGAGCAGGAAAGGGGCGGAGAGAGAGGGGACAGAAGATCTGAAGCAAGCTTTGCACTGATAGCCGAGAGCTCGATATAAGGCTCGAATTCACGAAATGTGAGATCATGACCTGAGCCGAAGTTGGATGCTTAACCAACTGAGCCACCCAGGCACCCCTGATCTTTGCTATTTCTTAAATTTACCATTAAGTTTAGTAAAAAAAAAAAATAATAATAATAATAAAAAAATATTTTTATCATTGTAAGATATGTTAGATTTTCCATAGTACTTCTCTCTATATATATTTATACATACATACACACACACCCTTTTCTTTCTTTTTATAGCCTTTGTGGGAAACAAAACAAAGCTGAGGTTAAAGAAAGTTTCTAAAATCTGACATAATCAGGAAAAAAGTCAAAATAATTATTTTAGTAATATTCCATGAAAAGTAAGTTTCATACTTCATAATATGAAATAATACACATAATAAAGGTACCAAATTTTTACAATTGAAGAGAAAACCAACACCATGCTTTATAAAAAAACCTTTTTAAATACCTTACGTGTTTAGTTTTTACATAAAATTTTTCAGGAAAAATAAACAACATTACAAAAAGTCAAAAGCATAATATGTAATGACAGTTCATGAAATGATCAGATTTTTAAAAATAAACCGTGGACTATGGAAGGGTCTATCACTGTGATATCACTTTTTTATCCCACCATGACACTATTAAGTGACTCACAATTTAGAATCGATAAATGATCGAACTAAACACTGGTCTTTTTTCACTGTGATGTCATCATTACAGCTGGGAGATATTACCTGAAATATAAAATAAAGAACAGATCGGTTCCTAATTTCCCTTGCTCAAAAAAATATACATTTGTAAAAAGAGTTATTCTGGATCTCCCTCACTTCTCAAATGAATTATATTTTGTAAGAAATAGTTTGTTAGTGATTTCCACTATAAATGAATTATTTAAAAAAGAATAATATTAAATTATTAATGAAGTTAATACAATATAAATATTGTGACCACCACCTTAAAAAATTAAGATTTATTCTAAGCTACATAATAATTCATTTATTGTCCAAAAAGTCAAACACATGATCCGTGATGAAAATTTGGCATAGTATAATTTTTTAAGATATCCTTGAATCAAGATCTATTTTGAAATCTGCTATTTGTTTAAAATAAACACCTATCTAAGTTCTCTTTCTTACCAGGGCATTAACAATTTTTAGTAATGAAAGAAAATCTGAGTAATAAACTTTTTAATTTCTTAACTTTTAAAAGTAACAAATGTCTGAACATTAGTAAAGAGCTAATCTCTATACATTCTTTATTAACACTTAATATCTTTTAAAAATTAAAGTCTGCTAATAAATTGCAGAAATTTACCTGTTCATTATCACCCCTAACACTAGCTACAACCTAGCACCACCCACAGAACTTTATGCAATGATGGAAATGTTCTGTATCTGCACTGCTAAGCATTTAAAATGTGGCTAGTGCAACTGAGAGACTGAATTTTTAATTCTATTTAATTTTAATTAAATTACATGTAAATGTACACAGTCACTTAGGACTCATGGCTATCATATTAAACAGTATATATCCAGATAATTAAAAATTCTTGGCTGTCATATCAGCTGCCCTAACATCAGATGGCATTAAATGTTTGTGTGTTTGTTAGGTGCTGGTAATTATTAGACAAATAATAGAGTTGTGTCTGCCCTTAAGGAGCTAATGGCACAATGGAGAGGTAAACACAAAAAGAACACCACGGAGGATAAGTACAGAGATACGAAAACACCTAGGAAGAAGACTTCCCCAATCTGGGGAAGGAAGAGGTGTGGTAGCAAAGGCTTAAGGTTAAGTCTTAAAGGATGAGTAGGCACAGTCCAGGGCTTAATTACCTCACCTGTGAACCACTATAATGGCCTCCAAATTGATTCCTGCCATCTCCAGTGTTTCCAACAATCCATTCAACACACTACTGCCTCATTAACATTCCTAAACATGCAGCTCAATAATGTTGCTCTTCTGCAAAATTCTATGCAGAATTATGGCCACATTCCTGGGGTGAATTTTTTTAAAGACCCTTCTGCCCTAGATCCAAATTATCTTCTCAGTCTTATTTCCTATTATCCCCCTATTTATGTCTAATATTTAGCCAAAATGGATTTCCAGAGCGAACAGTTCCATGAACAAACCCTTTGCTTTTCTGCTTTTACTGGTATCCTCTAAGAAAGGCCTCTAGAGAAGCTCTGCTTAACTAACTTTAAATCCGTCAGGCTCAGTTCAAAAGCACCAGCTTCACGAAGGCTTTTCTGGATTTCATTCGATAAATGTAAACTTTCAGGACAAGAAGTCCTAATGCTGAACATATACTATTGTATATATAGTACCTTGAATTATTCTCTGCATTAAAATTATAATATTAATAAAATGGGAGATTAGCGTCTTACTCATCTTTTATTTTCTACATTCTCTGGCAAATGAGAAGTCTGTTGAGTAAATTAAGGGAGTAAAAAAAAATCTCTTAATAAAAAAACCTCTTGGCAAATTATGACCTGAATCCAAACCCATTTATTTGTTTGCCTGTACAACTGAAAAGACTCAAAGGATTTCCAGACTTTTTCTAGGTAAAGTAAATCTATCATATGTAGCAGTTATGTATTCACATGTACATATAAACATTAAAAATTGGCCTCGGTTCATTAAAGGATTCTAATCTAATTTGGGGCATATTTTGTGCCAGCACTGTTGTTAGAGATATATGTCATTATCAAAACTCAGAGAAAGGGAACAGTTATGTTATAGTAGTTAGGGGAGACTCTTCAGAAAATGTAGGCCTTGAGCTGAACCTTAAGATATTTAAAAGGAGAGAGTACAAAAAAGAGAAAATGGAGACAGGTATTACCAAGTATTATTGATTCCTCTCTTGGTGTAATTCTCTTGCCCATCCCTTCTTCTTATTCCTTCCCCGAGTAAGCAAAGATTCGATTTCCCTACCAACCCATCCAAGATTTGCCATTTCCAAAACCTAGGTGTAGCTACCCTTCCTTTCCCCAATACTCCCTTTCCTACTCCAGTGTCTGCACCAAGTTTTAAAAATGACTATATAATCTTTAAATTGCTATGCAATCTTTTAGGTGTATACAATAAGGTCTTTGAGAGCAATGTGTTACAAGGTTCGTTCTTCTCTCTCTTCTAAGGTACTTAGAGATGAACTCACTGCACATCCTCAGTAAATACTAATTGATTTAAGGCAAGGGTAAAGGTTTGGAAAAGAAGTGTTTTACACAGGGAGCAGTTAAGAAAGAACCTAAGTACAAAGCTTACACTGAAAATGAGAAACAAACTAAGAGCTAGGATGGCCTCAGATATCCATCTAAAGAATCCAGAATTGATCCATTAGGCAGTCTGTGAAAGTTTTTCGGGGTTTGTTTCTGAGAATGGGACTATCATGATTAAATCAGCATTTAAAACCTACTCTATAAAAAGTGCTTCTTGAAAAATCACCTAATTTAGCAAAAAACCCAAGAAACGAGGTAAGGGAATTTGGAGGAAATTACTATAAATTAAGTGTAAAATGGTAACAGGAATAGAATAAAAAGAGCCCAGTGCACACATTTTCAAGGAAGAACTGAAAGATCCCAATAAATGACTGATTACAGAAAATTTAAGAAAGGAAATAACAAAGGAAGATAGCGAAGTATGTGAGACCTAAGTAGGATTGCACAATTTTGCTATAAAGTCCAAATTAAATTTGTGCAATACTTTCAAAATATATGAAATGCATTTTAAAGATCCATGTTAAACAAAATTTTAAATGGTTGATTAATTCTGCAAAGAAATCTTACTTACCAAAGCAGGATACCAATCAGACTTCTCAGATGTAGATATCACACTTACAACTTTTCCTAACAATTCATCATTGAGACGTCGCTTGTCTTCATCTTCCTCTTCACTACTTTCTTCTTCCTTTTCATCTTCATTACTAAAAGTCAGAATAACTATCATTATCTTAACATAAGCCATTGCTGCTGAGACAGAATGGTGTGAATTTAACATGTACGATCCTATTTCTAATCCAGATTACTCCAAAGTAGTAGCTTCTTACTGAAATTGAAGAGATGGATACTTCCCTAATCCCAAAGCAGTCTTGAGCTGTCCATGGTAACTCTGAGTCCATATCACTAAATGAATGAGGATTTGGACTTAGCTCTTATGCCAGCCACCAGCTGAGACAGAAAAGCCTAATTATGTCACCATGAAGTACTTACTGTGCCAAATACAATTTTTTTTAAGATTATCCTTCTACCTTTTATGTATGCCAGATGCCAGATGTAACTCTAATTTCCTAACAGGTTATGAACAGATCTCATCAAAAAACATGTGAAGGTTTATTTAAGTTAACTTATCTAGACTACTGATTTAACATGTACAATTCTATTTCTAATAACAATTAAATGAGCAGACAAAACCATGGTAAGAGCAGTCTACAAAACGGGCCTGTATTCTTCAAAAATATCAATGTCATGAAAAGACAAAGACAAATAAAATAAAATAAAATTTAAAAAGCTGAAGAACTTTTCCAGATTAAAGGAGATTTAAGAACCGTATAAACTAGGGCACCCAGGTGGCTCAGTCGGTTAAGCATCTGACTTTGGCTCAGGTCAGATCTCACGGTTCCTAAGTTCAAGTCCCATATCAGGTAAGCTGGAGCCCTACTTCAGGTGAGCCCTGCTTCTCTCTCTCTCTCCCTTTGCTCCTCATGGTATTCTCTTTCTCTCTCTACCCCTCGCTCACTTGCGCCCTCTCTCTCAAAAAAAAAAAAAAAACAACCATATAAACAAAATGTAATGCATGATCTTGGATTGGATCCTGGGTTCAGTGGATGCCTCTAAAGGCTATTATTGGGATAAATGGCAAAATTTGAAATATAGACTATACGTTATTAGATAATAACATTCTATTAATATTGAATTTTCTGAATTTGATAATCATACTTCAGCTATATAAGAGAATTTCCTTATTCTTAAGTGTTTAAAGGTAGCTCTGATGCTTACAATATCCTCTCAGAAGGTTCAACCAATTAAAATTATCATTAGGGGCACTTGGGTGGCTCAGTCGGTTGAGTGTTGGACTCTTGGATTCAGGTCAGGTCATGGTCTCGTGGTTCGTGGATATGAGCCCCGAGTCAGGCTCTGCACTGACAATGTGAAGCCTACTTGGGATTCTCTTTCTTCCTCTCTCTCTGCCTCTCTCACACTTGTGGATGCATACTCTCTCTAAAAAAATAAACATTAAAAAATAATAATAAATAATCATTAAATTAAAAAAGTTATATATCCACGGAATGATAAAGCAAATGTGCCAAAAATTTTAATAATTAGTGAATCTAGATGTTGAGTATATGACAGTTTATTGTACGACTTTTAAGTTTAAAATATTTTTGAAATAAAAAGGTTAAAAAATACATATACTCACTTAAAATAGAAAAAATAATCATATCAATTAAGAAATTTGGCAAAGTAACTCAAGACAAAAATAGCCTTTTTGAAAAAGGAGTTATAATAATTCTCAGAGTAATGGGAATAATTAAGAACAAGGTCTGCTCACAGTAAAATGTCTAACGTAATGATACAAGATACTATGAAAAAGTTACCTGAACAATCTTCGCCATCCTAGAAAACTCATTTAATGTTGTAATAATTGTGATATTACTGTATATAAAACACTTACACAGGAAGAGAGGACCTCCTTCCTCTGTTCGTCTTCTTTGCAATTACAGGAGTTCCAAAATGCTCTGGATTTGTTAAGGGAAGCTGGTCAAGGGTCTAGATAAGAAACAACAGACAAATTAAATCACATTTTGCCTCGATGTTAGAAGTTATTCAACTCAGAAAGTCCATCCATGTCACCCTACCTCACTCTCGGCAAAATGTCTCTCTCCTTTTAGGCAAAGTGAGGTGCGTCTCAGGGTTCTCTCATCGCCGTCATCAAACACTACAAGAAACAAGAGATACCAGAATTTATGCACACTAGGTAAACATTTCACTGCAGAGAATGATATCATTGCTATTTAGTTAAGGCTTATTATTTGTAAGAGCCATTATTTGTTAGTTATTTTTCAAAAGCTTTTAAAATGTACACAGTACATTTTTCATTCTGTAGATACTGAACACAGGTTACATGGTTGCTCCCAACTGCTTAAGTGTCTCCATTCGCTTAGCAACCTAATCAAAGCACCAATGATTAAATTACCTTTGATCCTAGAAGAATGAGCAAAACTTGGTTTAAAAAAAAGTATTATGGGTTTTGTTCAGAACAGTTATCAATGAAGTATCTCTAACTTCCAGAAACTGTTTGACTTTAGTAATGCTTCTTGGATTATTGTACTACCTCTACTTATTTGCATAACTTCCTTAAGTAGAAGTATATTGGCTGCCAAATTCTAAAGTCATTAGATTCAACATTTTCCTTTTGCTGGAGAAGGATATAAGAAATTTAGAATTAAAGGTTGAAACAAGGAAACATCAGAAAGGTGAAATTTTCTTAAAATTCAAAAGTCAGGCATAATTGCACAGCCTTCTCAAAAGTTTTTACTTTTATTACATTAAAAAAAATTATAGGTTTCATTTTTCAGAAATGTACTCTTATTTTAACATGTAACATTTACAAAGTATATTAAAAAGAAAATGCTCTTAGAAGACACCTGATTGCCCAGCATTATGAAGAAATAAAATATAAGAAGGTGGAATCCTTACCTCAGATGCTTATAATGCAAACACATATCAATAAATATGTATTATATGAAAAGAACATACATATACACAAAAATAGTTATTTTAAGATGTAATCCTAATTTCCATAATTCTAGATGTTTTTCCATTCAACAGAATAAGTTAATGTTAATAATGGAAAACTCTACATTACTTTGCTTTAATAATATTTAATCATAAACTTATTTTTTTTTATGCTAAGAACTTTTATGTAAGAGCACTCAACTTCTTCAGTATTTATCTACTTCAATCAGCTCTTTTTCCAAAAGTAAAAACATCTAGTTTAAATTCTCTTACATGCAAGAGACAATGCAGAGAAAATGAAAAGTTCCTGAAGCACATATTCAAAGAAACATAATGTTTGCACAAAAGGAGCTATGTTGCACACCGTCAATAATGCAGAAATTAATGACTGCCTGCAGACACATTGACAGGATAAAACACAACATCCTCCAACAATTACATTACTTGATTAACAGTGCTCTAAACATTTATAACAAATTATGATTCATATGGTGTCATCAAGTCTAATAAGTAAACCACTGTTCTTTTAAAAAGTCAAGATTATGAAATTATTGTACCAAACTTAAAATAATCCTTCACCTTCGTATTAATATCCGTAAGTATATTAATAAAATCATGGGGCGCCTGGGTGACTCGGTCGGTTGAGCGGCCGACTTCAGCTCAGGTCATGATCTTACAGTCTGTGAGTTCGAGCCCTGCATTGGGCTCTGTACTGATGGCTCAGAGCCTGGAGCCTGTTTTGGATTCTGTGTCTGCCTCTCTCTCTGCCCTTCCCCTGCTCATGCTCTGTCTCTCTGTCTCTCAAAAATAAATAAATGTTAAAAAAAAAAAAAAAAAGATAAAATCTTAAAAGTTCCAGTTTTCCTTAAGGCCTACAATATAAAAGATGGTGACAGTGGACACACACGACCCATGTGCACATACATTTAAGTGAAAGTGTAAGGAGGGAACATGCGAATATGAGAATAATCGATAATGTCAAATTTATGCAAAATGTTTTCCACAGTGTTTCATCATTAATCAATGGCAGCCTCAAATAAAAATGTTCTGATGAGAGATTTCAACAATTTACAATCTAGGTCTTATTTTTTAAAATAATCACTTTAAGGGGCACCTGGGTGACTCAGTGGATTAAGTGTCTCACTCTTGAATTCGGCCCAGGCCTTGATCTCACAGTTGGGGAGTTTGAGCCCCATGTCAGGTTCTGCACTGACAGCGTGGAGCCTGGTTGGGATTTTCTCTCTCTCCCTTTCTTCCTGCCCCTCCCCACATGTTTTCTCTCTAAATAAGTAAATAAATAAATAAATAAACAAACTGACTTAAAATAATCACTTTGAAATAAATCAGATTTTTGAAGTAAAAAATATTTTTCATCTCAACATATTTTATCATGAGTAGAAATAATCGTAAGAACAAAAGAAAAAACTTCTCAAAAGAGAACTGTGGTACCAACAATTTTACAATTTTACATAGGAATTCTTCCAACTTTGAGTGAACAAAGAGAAATGGTTTACTTTTTTTTTTTTTAACGTTTATTTATTTTTGAGAGACATAGAGACAGAGTATGAGCAGGGGAAGGGCAGAGAGAGAGGGAGACACAGAATCTGAAGAAGCAGGCTCCAGGCTCTGAGCCATCAGCACAGAGCCCGACACGGGGCTCGAACTCACAGACCGTGAGATCATGACCTGAGCCGAAGTCAGCCGCTTAACCAACTGAGCCACCCAGGTGCCCCTATTTTTTTTTTAATTCATGGAACAATACAAAGGTATGTATTTGAGTACTTTATACAAGTCTGAAAAGCTATATAACTTCTCAAGATTTTGTGAAAGAGCAATAGAAAACCCAACAACACAGTGAACCTATTCAGACATCCCTGATTTTTAAAATCGTGAGGAACTTCCGTCTAGAAGTTTCCTCTATCACTTCCATGTTAGAAGTATCTAAAAGAACACCAAATTTGTAGGCACTGAAGAGTGACTCTGGCATTTTGATAAGAGTGAAATAATTAACTTGTATATATAAACTGGTGTATATAATAAATTTAGCTTTTTTTAAGTTCAAGATGTTTACTATAGTATGCTAAGAGGAAAAAGTCAGACTCTAAGGATTTGGTAATTCTATGAAATGTTTTCTACTTGCCAAAAATGGTATTTGAATAGACTGTTGAGTGAAAAACCGTACAAAAGTAGTATCTCTGTTATTGTTACATATAAATACTAAAAATTAATTTGAGGAAAATGACAAAGCCTAAGTCCCTCTCAATAATTGATCAATAGACAAAAACTATGCTAATATGAACAAACATAAGAAGCCTAACTCTACACTGTTAGAATTAAAAGATAGAGGGGCGCCTGGGTGGCTCAGTCGGTTGAGCGTCCAACTTTGGCTCAGGTCATGATCTCGCGGTCTGTGAGTTCGAGCCCCGCGTCAGGCTCTGTGCTGACAGCTCGGAGCCTGGAGCCTGCTTCGGATTCTGTGTCTCCCTCTCTCTCTGCCCCTCTCCCACTCGTGCTCTGTCTCTCTCTGTCTCAAAAATAAATAAAAACATTAAAAAAAGTTAAAAAAAAAAGATAGAAAAGCAACAGGGATCTATCTAACTACTAGATACAAAAAGATCTACCCGTGAAAATAGCACTGTCAGATGCTGGAGGATAAGATAACAATAGGAAATTAACTTTATCTCTCCAAAGATATAATTGGCTATCACTTATTAAGCTTCTACCATGTCCTAATTCTCACAGCAGTATCTGCCAGGTAGAAATCACTTATCTTTTATAAAGAAATTGAGAATCAGAAGGCTAATCAGTGAGCTACAGTTTTGTTAAGGGGGAATCAAAATGCATAATAAATAGGTATGAGGCAGAGGCATAAAATGAACACAGGAAAGGAAGTCAAGAATTCTGACTTTGCAAAAAGAAAATACTGTTATATCTGTGTACAGCAGTTAACATTAATATTTACATGTATATTTATATATTAATTAAAATACTTCACATAGTGGAGTAAAAACTTTAAAATTACATACTCTAGGTAAAACCAACAGTTTTGTTACATAAAATCATTTGTGATACAGAAGTCTCTCTGCAGCCAAAGTAAAAAACTTCAGAAATCAAGAAACTTAAGAAATTAGCACTCAAAGGTTTATTGATACTGAGAATACTAAGTCTTACGGAAGCCCATTTAAACAGGTTAAAGCATATCACAGGAATGCATAGATTTCTTTGTTACTCAGTATTTTCTTAATGATTTCCTAGTCAGCAGAATAACCACCTGGTTTTGAAAACATTTGTGCTTGATTCTGGTTGTAAAAACACTTGCCATAAGAATTTCTAACTAAATTAAAAAGCCTTGGGGCACCTGGGTAGCTCAGTTGGTTGAGCGTCTTCTAGATTTCAGCTCAGGTCACGATCTCACAGTTCACAACTAAGTTCAAGCCCCCAAGTTGAGCTCCGCACTGACAGCATGGCACCTGCTTGGGATTCTGTCTCTCCCTCTCTCTGTGCCCTGCTTACATGAACTCTCTCTCAAAATAAACATTAAAAAGAAAAAAAGCCTTGCAAGCCCGTAGCACATCTACAAAAGTCAGTCCATTCACCAGTTTAAGCTAAACCTCCTCCATTCCATTAACCATAACTTCCATGAGATCTGATACAACTGATGTACAAAACAGTAACCAGAAAGCATGAAAAAATCCGGAGTCTTAAAAAGCATTTGTCACAAAGATATATAAATATCAAATAGGCTTTAGTGTAAAATTTTATATACTGTATATGTAAATATACATTTTACATGTAAATTACTAAAATTAATAACAATTCTGTCCTTTACATTTTCCTAATTTTTCAAGTACAGTGTGTTATTTTTATATTCCCAAAAGGCAAAAGAAGAGCAGTTTTAGAAGGTCTTATGGACAGCTGTATTTACTAGGAGTTAATGGCAACGTTCAAGTGAAGATACAAATTCCACTCCTAATTACTACCTTTTGAACCACTAGAGAGGTAACCATACACTTCCCATATACTACAGATTCCTTATCTTTAATGCAAAGATAAGAACTGCCAACTGAATAAACTATGCTAGGAAGCACTATTTTATGATAGGAAGAGGAAATATTTCCAAGGCTCAAAAAACAAAAAAGTCCATAAATTCAAGCCACTTACTAGTCAACATTAGAAAGGAAGGTATTATTAGATTTTAATATGGTCTCTTCAAAATTGGTTATTCAGCTCTCATAGGAAAAATACTTGTATTATATAAGTTAATATAACTTTTGATCACCAATGATAACTGTTATTTGATCCAAACCAGTAGTGTGGTATCCTCTTTTCTTTCATTTTTAATAGTCAAATTTTGAGATCTCTTAAAATAAAAAAGTGATGTGGAGACCACTGTGTAACTTTCTGACTCTACCTATATAACACTTCACTAGGAGTTAGAAATCAAGAAAAATTTCAGAAAAGAGGAATTATACCCAAAAGGTAGTAGGTCATTCAGTTAATTAAAGAAAAATATAGAAGGCTCATGAACTGTGAGAGAGGACACATTTTATTTTGCCATCTTTTAGGCTCATTATACTCTTACCATTCTTTATGTGGGCTACATCCTTCAACATCTAAATATTCTTTATAGCAGCATGATATATTGAACATACTTAAGTGAACAGTGCCTCTTAACATCCTAAACTTTTTAGGTTACTTGCTGTCAGTACACAATGCAAAAGACTTAAATATTTTGAATTTTTCTCTTGAATAAGTCTCTGTTTTTCTAAGTATGAACTATTTTACTAAATGTGTAATACCTGCATTAAATTCACTCAGTTAATTATAAAAAGAAAGATTCGTGGGTTGCCATCCCAGACCTACTAAATTGAAGAGATTTGGAGTCCTCAAATCCTCATTTTTTAAACAAACACGAAGTGATTCTTACGTACACTAATGCTTGATACACGAATTACATGCAATTAAGATGCTAAGCTCTTTCAGAAAAAGAATTATACAGTTTTTTCTGTAATTACTCATCATAGAAAATCACCACAGAGAATGCTCAGTAGCAAATAGCTTTTAGAAATGCTAAAATGCCATTCATATAAAGGATAAAGATCTGCTATTCTGGAATGCAGAAGCCCAAAATGTGAAAACCTGAGAAGTATCGCTTCTGCAAAATCATAAGCATTATATCAGTAAAACTTCACAAATACTGTGAATGCAACCTTGATATTAAGTATCAAATACGATGCAATATTACTATTTGAATATGCATCGTATAATCTTGCATAACTTTGCACATACCAATGCCTGTAATTTTTTTTAAGTTTATTTTGAGAGAGAGAGAGAGAGAGAGCATGAGCAGGGGAGGGACAGACAGAGGAGAGACGATCCCAAGCAGACTTCACGCTGTCAGTCAGGAGCTGGACGCAGGGCTCAAATTCATGAACTGGGAGATCATGACCAGAGCCAAAACTAGTTGGATGCTTAACCTACTGAGCCACTCAGGTACCCCTCAATGCCTGTAATTGTTTTCACTGCTTTAATATAATACAATCATATTTATTTAATCTCTAAGAATTAACATTAAACTTAGTTTTTAAATCTCTAACAGCTGTCATGAGCCACAACCAAGCTTCCTAAAAATATGTGGTTCAGAATAACAGCATCATTGTGAACTAACACCACTTTCTAGGAGGTTCAGAATAAAAATGGTTAGAAAATAGTAGTTACATACAACAAATTGCTACTACTAACAGAAGCCACAGAATAAGATACAAGTAGTACAATTTTTAAACAAAACATGTTCTTCACAGCTTTGAGCATCACCTGAAGATGAGTATTTACCTAAAGCAACAAATCAAGTAAACTAAAAGTAAACCTACAGGATCGTTTTCTTTCCTTCTTTAAAGAAACCAGAACACCACGATTACACCACTTATACCATGACATAAATGTAAAAACAAAACAATGCTTAGATGTTCAGTATAAAATAAAGAATTGGATGTCATCCACAAGATTGTGTAGTTTGAATATACTGAGAGCAGATTTGGAAACCTTAATCATTGCTATTCTTATCAACATAATAACAGCAACTATGTAAGTAGTACATTTAGGTTTTAGTTTACATGTATTAAGACACTTGTTGCTACTCACTAAAGTTTTTTTTTTTTTTAATGTTTATTTATTTTTGAGAGACATAGAGGCACAGCATGAACAGGGGAAGGGCAGAGAGAGAGGGAGACACAGAATCCGAAGCAGGCTCCAGGCTCCGAGCCGTCAGCACAGAGCCCGACGCGGGGCTCGAACTCACAGACCATGAGATCGTGACCTGAGCCGAAGTCAGCTGCCCAACCGACTGAGCCACCCAGGCGCCCCTCACTAAAGTTTTTAAAAGCCAGCATAAGCTTATGCTTGGAATGTTAAGTATGCATTCACATTAGCAGCACATAGATCTTTCCTTTTTTTTTGTAATGAACATTTTTTTTAATGTTTATTTTTGAGAGAGAGAGTGTGTATGTGAGCAGGTGAGGGGACAGAGAGAGCAGGACAGAGGATCCGAAGCAGGCTTTGTGCTGACCAGCAGGTAGGCCAGTGTGAGGCTTGAACCCAAGAACCACAAGATCATGACCTGAGCCAAAGTCAGACACTTAGTTGACTGAGCCACTCATGCGCCCCATAGTAGCACCTATATCTTTCCTGAAAGGTTACTGAGACTTGACTAGATCAAAAATCAAAAGTAAAGCTATGATCATCTAGTCTTAAATCAACTCTAGTCAGAATTTTTTTAGTCTTTAAAATTTGTGGTAACATTTGTGTTATCCTTATGTAAAACAGGCAACAAATACATTAAAAGATTGAAACTGTGCAATCTTTTTTTTTTTTTTACTTTTTAAACTCTTTATTTGGAAATAATTTTATTTTTTTAATTTATTTTTTTTAATGTGTTGAGTTTTGTTTTGTTTTGTTTTTAATTTACATCCAAGTTAGTTAGCATATAGTGCAACAATGATTTCAGGAGTAGATTCCTTAATGCCCCTAACCCATTTAGCCCATCTCCCCTCCAAAAACCCCTCCACTAACCCCCCATTTTTTCTCCCTATTTAAGAGTCTCTTATGTTTTGTCCCCTCCTGTTTTTATATTATTTTTGCTCCCCTTCCCTTATGTTTGTCTGTTCTGTGTCTTAAAGTCCTCATACGAGTGAAGTCATATGGTATTTGTCTTTCTCTGACTAACTTCGCTTAGCATAATATCCTCTAGTTCCATCCATGTAGTTGCAAACGGCAAGATTTTGTTCTTTTTGATTGCCGAGTACTCCATTGTATATATATACCACATTTTCTTTATCCATTCATCCATCGATGGACATTTGGGCTCTTTCCATACTTTGGCTATTGTTGATAGTGCTGCTGTAAACATTGGGGTGCACGTGCCCCTTCGAAACAGCATACTGCAGCTGTGCAATCTTACTTGTAATTACAGGAAAAGTAAAAATATCTGAATACTTACAATACTAACTTGTATTGACTTTCTAATGGGAGAAAAATAACCATATAATTTAACTTTCTTGGAAATAAATATCTAGGTAGCCTAAAAAAGTAGTACATTCTTCTTGTTGTTGTTTTCAGTTTATTTATTTATTTTGAGAGAGAGTGTGAGTAGGGGAAGGGGCAGAAAGAGAAGGAGAGAGAGAATCCCAAGAAGGCTCCATGCTTTCAGCGCAGAAAGCGACATGGGGCTCGAATTCACATCATGAACTATGAGATCATGACCTTAGCTGAAGTCAGGTGTCAGACTCTTAACCAACTGAGCCACCCTGGTACCCCAAGTAAATTCTTGGGTCAAACAGCCATAAGTGACCAAAGAGATATTATTTTTGTTACCAGCAGGCATCATTAAAATTTTAGCCAACTGTATCAAGTAAACTGATGGTAAAGAATACATATTTCTGCCAACATAATGATTCAGTGTATTTACAAAATAAAGATATATGCAACTCCAAATTAAAGCCTACATATTAAATTAACTCCTTACCCACAGTATACCAACTAGCATCTGTCAACTTGCTGATAATAGCTTCTTGAAAGGATCCATCAGATGTCCTTGTTTCAACAATAGCTCCAACCTAAAACAGAAAGTTGAAATTTCATTATCAAATTTAAACAGACCAAATCACTTCCACCAAATATATGACTGGGTTAAAATAAATATATTTATGATACTTCTACCTTACACTGACTTAGATTTTTATCATTTATAAGCACTCATATATTTATCATGCAATCTGAACCCCAAAACGCTTTGGCATAAGTAAGGTAGTTATTACCCTTATTTTACACATTGAATATTGTGGTTTAGATGAGAGGATGAGAACACAGTCTCTTAAGTATTACTTCTGTAATATATCGCATTGCCTTCAAAGAAATTGTGGGATGTAAGAATCAGAAAACCACTAAATAGTAAAAGTAGCTTCGGTTTTCTTTCATAGAAATATTGAATACTGGATTCACCATTCGTATTTAAGGGACCTTTTAGATAAAGGTTCACCTGGAGACAGAGGGATGGACCAGTTGACCTCCTTTCAGCTTCCAGACCTTTGTATATCAGATATTAACCAAAGTGGTACTCTGACATAACAAAGATTTATAACAGAAACAAATGGCCAGAAATAGATGGAAAATACAATATAGGTACTCACTAAATTGAATTATAGGTACTCACTAAAAGTAGTCAACATACTTGGTAATTTAGAACAACAGAAGATTCGAAGTTATGATACTTGTATATTATTTAGCAGGCTAAATATCTCTGACGACAATGTTAAAAAAGAGGTATTCAATCTAAGAATTCGAAACAAAAGCTGGCTGAAAACTCACGTTTTTATATACACTAAATTATTCTCTGTAAGATGATTTACCTTTCTAAACTAAGGATATGGCCAGTGTAACATCATAACTTATACTAACTCTACAACACTTCATTTATATTTTTGTTTTCTGATTAACATACTTATAAATTTTAAAACTATCTACAAATGGAAAGTTTAATAATTTACTGAATGTATTTGTGATTCATCATTTCAGATTATAAACTGCAGAATATACATACTCTTAAAGGACCCTTTACTTGATCGTCCTGCACCAACTGTGTAGTATTATCCTGTTTCAGGAGTACCTGGAAGACATTTTTTACAATAATTTGCACATTGCTTTTAAAACAACACGTTTTATGATGTCTTTAATCTATGCTTTCTTAGCATCCTGTGGTTACTTCTGTTTTAATACTTACTACATTGTCTAATATTTATGTTTATTGTCTCTCTCATTAACCGTGAGCTACTTGAGAGCTAGAATCCTCCTTCGTCACTATAACCCCAGCAGTTAGCAAATGTCAATGTGTATTACAGGCACTTCATAAATGTTTGCTGAATTAATGAACTATACAAGATTTATAATTTGAAGTGATTGCTGTAAAAGTTTAAAACTGTCTTCGCTGTTCTTTATCAACAAGTTATAAAAGGTTCTGTCACAAAGTATTAAAAAAAAAGTTTCAAACATTATTGCTCACATACAAGGTAAATTAAAACCAGAACTCTGTGGTCCTTTATAATGTAAACCTAAATAATAATCCTAATATGTATTTCACGCACAAATAGGTACTCCTTTTTACTACAGATCTTCCCAAATATACAGGTAATCATTCAAACAGATCAATTACCCAAATAAAATAATTGAAATTCTATGTAATGTATGATAAGACCTCCCTCAGCACAGTATTTACTTTAAATTAAGTAAGTATATCAAGAGCCACAATACTAACAGAAAGTTTAAGTTCTCAAAGAAGTCCAAGTAATTATTTTAGTAGTCAAATCCCATATGGCTGACATAGTAAAAAGACCAAATGAAACAAAGAAGAAATAAATGTCAAATGATACCATAACAATACTTGAAGAAAAATTTCACCAGATCAAAATTTAAACACAAATCTTATAATAATCACAGATAAATCTATCTACCACACAAATCATACTCTTCTAGTTCACTGGTTCTCAAACTTCAACATGCAACAGAAGCACTTGAAGGACTTGTTAAAACACAATCACCCGACCCTACGCCGGGTTTCTGAGTGTGTAGGTCTAGGATCTGGGCCTGAGAATTTGCATTTCAAACAAGTTCCCTCCCAGATGAGGCGGATGCTAGAGTCCAGGGCCACGCTTTGAGAATAACTGCTCTGGTTCATTTACCCATTCAACATATTTTGAGTGCCTCTATGTATCAAGCACTAGTCTAGGTCCTGGGGATAGTACAAGTCAAACATTTCCTCCTTTTATGATGCTTCACTCTTGTAGGAAAAGATCAGGTATATAAGTGAAAAGCAAACTGCAAAACTGAAAGTACAGCATGATCTAATAACAACATTGTTACAGTAGTCACTGCACGATATCTGACAAACCACATAAATCTCTCTGTAGTGGTATCAAAGATGTTTATAGTAAGTGTGGATTACTTTTGTAATTTAAATAGATTATTAAAAACATTTATATAGGTGTTAGCTTCAGCAGCACACACTAAAAACATTTATATGGGAAAATGACTGAAATGAAACACAAAAATGTTAATAGTAGTTTCTGATTTCTGTATTTCCAAATGTTGTACAGGAATAATGTAATGACTTTTTTCTGGTCATAAAAGGACCTTAAAAATAAAATTCTTAAATCATTTTTAACATGGTCTTGAAAACAATTCCCACTATATTACTTTTCCTAATCACTTGAAATCGTCTCTACCTGAACATTCCGAAAGGGGAGAACAGAGATCACAGCCTACATAAGCATGCCACAACAGCAGAGAGCCAAAAAAAAGGAAATCTCATGAACCTGCTATTTTCAGAGTAGCATTTTGGAATAACTTCATTTCGAGTTCTTTATTTCTCAGTTCTTAATTTGCTTTCCCTATAGTTTTGTATATAACAGTGCTTTCACATAATAATGATTCAGTAACTCAAGTTATGATTCAGTAAAATGATGATTTGCAGTCTCCACCTCCCCAACTCTCTTCAGTCCAGGTTGCATTTAAAAAAAATTACCTTAACTTTTACCAGCCTTTTCACAGTCTTAATCTTTGCCTCACAGAAGGCACCTCGGTACTTGGCACTGACATCAGTTCCCACTGTCAGGTAGGCAGGCTCATCCGCTGCCTGATGAAAGAACATACAATGTGAATGTCACTAGTGCTTTCCCCTACACTCCAACGTCAAGCCTCATTAAAAGGCTCTATATTTAAAAGTAAGAATATTAACGTTATAGTTTATTACTAGCATTAATAATTTGAAAAAGACCCCTTAAGCAAGCACTTACATTCCTTTACTGCATAAACTATATCCTGACAACAGAAAACATCTTAAGTTCTTAGTAACTGAGAAGTATCAGTAAAGAAATATGATAGCTTGTTTCTCCAGATATAAAATGTTTCAACAATTCTATAATTTATTTAAGAAATGAACACATTAAGAAAAAAAAAAAAAACAGGGGCACCTGGCTGGCTCAGTTGGTAGAGCATGCGACTCCTGATTTCGGGGTTGTGAGTTCAAGCCCCATGGTGGGTGTAGAGCTTACTTAAAAAAAATAATAATAAAATTAAATTAAAAATACAAAAAAAGACCTCCAAAACCAGAAAAGGTATATTCATAGTAAATATCTCATAAAACTTTAAGTTATTCAGTTATGGTCTCCTGAAAATTTTGTTTTCAAATTAGAAGAAATATTGCTACTAAGATTAACACTAACAGTACATGGTTAAATGTTTAATAATATAGCTACATTAAGGCAATATCTTTTTGGATACAGTCTATCTGCATAGAAAAGAAATGAAGCCAATCCTTTTGATAAGGAGAGCATTATTTGGGGGAATCATTAGCTAAAACCTACATGTAAAAGAAATTTAAGTCTAAATTCAGCTGATGAATGCAGAGATACGAACTGATGGCTCAAAACTTGGAGCTGTGCCTAGTTTATTACACTAATCTTGGTATAGAAAAAATAAGCTTTCCTAAACAATATCTACTATTTAGCAAACAGCCATGATGAGAATGATATATTGAAAGATGTGGGAAATTTCATGCTACATTCATTTTAATCTTGACGGTAAAAAAATGACAGCTATTCTAAGTTTGTCACTTTGCCTGTTTTTTTTCAAAACTTAAGTGTTTTCATATAGGCTCAATTCAATTGAGCTAATACTGCTAAATGCAAAGGTAACAGTGTATACTTTAGAAATGATACTTTTAAGTAGAAAACGATGTTTCCTTTTCCAATAAGTTTTTCCAAGTAACATTAAAGAAAGTAACATGTCATTTCCAGAAGATAGGAAAACAAGAGAAAGTTTATGGAAATGCTGTATTTCAGAGCTATTAATACACCAAAATAGTAAATGAGTAAGGAATCATATACCTTTTAAAGGCAGTGCATTTACGAAAAATGCAGATTGAAGAGGAACACTTCGGCAAATATCTGACCTGAAACATTCAATGCCACCGCACTACACAATGCTATACCTTCCTTTCCCTTTAAACATCACATACGACGTGTGCACTCTTAGCTGTCTTCAGGAGAACATATCTTTTCAGGTTGTACATTATGTTTTAAAATATTTACTACAACGACTGAACTAAAACAAAACATTATTAGCTTTAGTTCACTTTCAAATATTTTAGCTACAAAATTTCACAGAAGAGACGGTATCCCCCTTACACAATCCACATATCCCTTCCTTAGAAAATCATGTTAGCATTGAGGAAGAAAAAAATTTCAAAAAATCCCCCAAAGAACCAAAACAGGACAAAAGCTTTACTTCTGCAAAGGCTGCTGCCAACACAGGAAGTGTTTAAAAATACTAGCCCAATGGACAACAATGGAAAGGCTGCACCAGCCTTTCCAAAGTGCTAACTGCTTCAGAGAGGGGCCGGACTGACTGCATTAGACACAATGATCATTTCTCACCCTTTCAACACGTCCTCATTTTCAGAAAGCGCTGCTTAGTAGAGGAATCAATTTTGAGTAGCAAAAAAATAAATTAAAAAAAATGACATTCCACAGCAGCAGCCTCACGACAAGCAGTGTCCAGGGCACGAGGTTCAGAGCTGCGTTGACTCCACTTACCTTCATTTTCACTGGCGATCTGTGGGGTTCCAGCTCAACCAGCTATCTTCTCCGTCGCTAGACCCACGGGGAGGGGAAAGACAGGCACAGAATCAGTCAACAGAGGGGAGCGACCCAAGGAAAGAAAGTAAACAAACGCCAGCGGGGAGGGGCAGAACCCTAACCAGCGAAGGGAGACGATCCCCCGGAGGGCAGCCAGGACGCAGGAGCTGAGGAAGCGGCGAGAACCCCTCCGGCGCCAAAGGGCAGCCCGTTCCTCCCCGGAGTTCGCCAGCGGCCCACCGCGCCCCCGCCTCGCTCGCCACTTTGACCCGGAATGCTCAACTCGGAGCCCCAGGTCGGAGCGCTCGGGAAAAGGGCAGGGCGCCGTTTAGGCTTCCCCAGGTCCCCCCCCAGGCGCGGTCGCCGAGCTTTCGCGCGGCCGCCCCCCAGATACCCCGACTTCGGCCCGCGCCCCGCCTCCGCCGCTCGGCCCCCTCGGCCCGCCCCGGGCCCGCGGTGGCGGCAGCGGAGTGTCACGGCGCCATTGCTCTCCTTCCTCCGCTCTGCACCATGTCAGAAAGGAGAAGCGCTTCTTCACCGATGGGGCAGGGGCCTCGGCCTTCAGCCCGGAGGCGCGAGAGTGAGGGGAGACCGGCGCGAGGGAGGGGGCTGGAAGGGGGGGCGGAGAGGAGGAGGGAGGTGGCCCGGAGAGGGTGTGGGAGGGGAGGGGAGCCGCACAGCGGCAGTCGCCGCCTCCTCCCCGCGCCCGCCTCAACTTTTTGTACAGCCCAGAGTGGTACCTGCCCCCGGCCCCTCGGGTCCAGCCATGGACTGCACAGGAGAGGACGCACCGCGGAGTTGGGGGCCGGCTCCCCCAAGCAGCCCGCTTCTCATCGCACGGAAGCAAACTTAGCGGCGCGGCCAGCCCCACAGCCATTTTCCCGGGGAAGCAGCCGAGGAGGAGGCTGCGGCGACGGTTCCTGCAGTTGTTGCCGCTGCTCCACCACCTGCCCCTTCCCTTGCGCTCGCCGCACCGCTTGCCCAGCACCCCCTCCCCACCTCCGAAGCTTCCAACTGCACCGGGACCTCGGGCAGCAGCACGAGCTGCTACTGCCGCTTCGTCCACTCAGTATCCCCCACTTCCCTTCTCCTCACCTACCAACTGCGGGTGAAGTGCGCGCTGTCAGCTTCCGAGTCCTCCGCCCCACTGACCCCCGTGGGCCCCCGTCCGGGCAGCACCACTCCCGGCCGCGGCGGCAGTTCCTGCGCCCGGTTCCCCACTCGCTCGATTTACTGCCACAATCCACCAAATAACAAGCTGTTGAGCAGACTCGCTTCTACACGAACTCCTATTGGCTACTCATGACGCCGAAGAGCTTTGGATTGGAGCTCGCTACCTGCCGTCCTCATTGGATGTAGCTATGAAACTTCACGGATTGGTGCGAAAAACAGCAGGTAGGACATCTTCCACTTATGATTGGCTCTCTCCGAAGGCTAACGTTACTGGAGAATTGGGTATTGAGTAAGCAGGTTCTGAAAAATGATTGGTTGAGACGACTCCGGATGTGCATGACTGAGCACTGATTGGTAAATTGAGGGGTCAGGAAGAGCAGTTCGGCACGAGGATTGGCGGCGAAGTGTCCCATGGAAACCGAACCCGGAGCTGCGGCCAGATTTTGCACGGGGGCGGGGCAGGGTCTTTCCAAGGCGCCTGCGCTAAACCGGCTTCTCGGCGCCATTTTGTCTGAGCGGCGGTGGTCGCAGCTCTATCGCATTTTATGTTTCGGGCGAGACGTGAGCCGACTCTGTACCCTGTAGCCTCATTTTAGTGCAGCAGCTGTCTACCATTCGCTCCAGGACAGCACCTAGTGAAGGTCAGAGGAGTCGCGAACCTGTCAAAAGGTCGGTTGGAAGCTGTGGCTGTCCGAGTGACTGGGGGATGGCGCAGCTTTAGCGGCACCGGCACCGGAAGTGGACGGGCCGCGCGGCGGCCATAGCAAAGTAAGTTCTCCCTGCGGCGGGGTGGGGAGCAGGAGGCGGGATGAAAGGGGGCGAGGCTTCCTCTCCCGCCGCGCGAGTGAAAGGGGCGGAGGGTGCGGGTCTGTTTCTCCGGGCTGATCCTTGGCACTCCTCTCTAGAGATTTTCTGGATTCTCCTCTCCGTTCAGATCTCCCTCCCTTTGGAAGTTTGTTTCGGGAACTTGTCATATTCTCTACCCAAGTGCCAGCTCTGTGGGCGCCTCATTAATTAACACTGGGAAGGCAAGGTGCTTAGACCCATCTGCGTCGGGAGAGAGGTTTCCGCGTGCTCCTCATGCAATTAAGCATTGAGGAAAAGGCAGAAAGCGGGTTGTGGAATCCATCAGCTGGCCCAGACCCTGCTACTCTAACCTTAGATAGGCGGCTTTGCCGCTTAGCACGAAGCCTTTGCTACCCTTCTGAAAGGAAAGAGTAGTGGTTTTGTAGGGACTGAAAAACACTTTAAATAAGAAGACCTCCCTGATAGGACTTTGTTCAGGGCAGTTATTGATTTTGTTTAGTTAGGAGAATCTTTGTGTTCAGTTAAAACTCGTTTGAAATGGTGGAAATGGAGTATTGGCAAGTTGTTTTAAAGAATAAGAAAATGTGAAATACCATCGATAATCCACGTTGACTACGTTTACTCAAAATTAACACCTAACTAAATTTTTCACTCGTTGCAGTGGGTTTTCTCGAAATTACTTATTAAGAAAATGAAGTGTAGCTGTTTTTGAGTGACCTCGTCATACTGGTCTGGATAGCTGTTTAAACTTATTCTTGTTAGAAGCGCCTGGATGACTCAGTCGGTTAAGCCTCTGACTCTTGGACTCTTTGATTTCCGCTCAGGTCCTGATCTGAAGATTCCTAGTTTGAGCCCCATCGGGCTCTGTGCTGACAGCAGGGAGCCTGCTTGGAATTCTCTCTCTCTCTTTCTCTCTCTCTCTTCCCCACTTGTGCTGTCTCCAAATAAATAAAAACAAACTTAAAAAAAATTAAACTTAAGTCTTGTAATTCCTCTATTTTGAACCTTATTGCTGTATTGGTAGGGATCCCGCCTAGAAAATGGTTGTATGATTTAAAAATTTATTGTGGGTTTTTTTGGCAGTTGGTGTGAAGAAAACAATCTCTCAGTGGCATATCCTACAGTATTACTGAGGTAAGTTTTAATTTCTAAAAAAAATCTTTAGAATTGTAGACTGGAAAAGATTTAGGGACCAGTGCTGTGCACTAATAGAACCATAAATCCAAAAAGGAAGAATGGTGGTTGAAAAAGTTTGGTTTGACTAGGGGTTCAAATAAATATGTATAATTAGCTTCCTGATGTAATATTGTAGAATGAAATTTCAAAATTAGTACGTATATGAATTTGTTTACCGATTTGTGTAGTTCCCGTTGCTGGATTTTTAGTTATTTAATATTTTCATCATAGAATAATATGAACATTTTCATGATTTCTTTTCCCTACTTAAGAATTTGGCACGTAGAAAAGGTATGTCACTAGAAGTTTAGAAGTGATTGTTTTTTTTTCTTAAGAAAATTATAAAGCAATATAATACTGCTGAACTTCCCAGGGGGTAATCACCTATATATAATTCCTCTACCCAATTTAAAACTTACTATCTGATCCAAATAATGCATGTCAGTGGGCATTTGGAAATTACTAGAAAGCTCAAAGAAAAAAAGACAAGTCTCTTGTATTTCTTCCACCAAAAGGCATATTATAGTTGATGTTGTAGTTGTGTATAATACAGAGGGGTCTTTCTTTTTCATCAGTTTTGTTTTGTAAAGGTCATTTTACTTGTGTTCGTTTTGTCACTCATTTTTTTCTTAGTAGAAAACACTGGGAACATGGGAAATATTTTGCCCATTAAGCACTTTTTCATGGTGTCATAGTCTTCTATAGAATAGATGTACTATAGTTTATATAATTTGATATCTTAATTTTTCTATAATAAGGGTGATAGGATTGGTATCCTCATGCATGTTTTAGAAAAGATTTTGCCTGAGAACTGATGTCTGTGGCGAATATATCTAGGCATGTAGATCTTTCTTTATATTCCTTATTATTTGGAATAAATTCCTACAAATGGAGATGTAAGTCTGGAAGGATGGTGCATTTAAGGCTTTATACAGCTGCCCATCGGAAAGCTTTGCTTTTCCTGTAGTCCCATTTTTTGTTGTCCTTTTTCCATTAATTTTTCCCCCTGGTTTTTTTGGTTTTTGTTTTGAGGTGGTGTTTTTTTTTTCCCCCCCACTCTATTTTTTAATTTTCTCTATTGGGTCTCTATTCAAGTAGAATTATAATTTTTAAAATAAGTTGAAGAATTTTTATGGGACCTTACAAATGATATTTTAAAACTAATTTATTTTTCACTCTTGAGTAGGTAGGCATTTGTATAGTGGAACATTTTGCTGCACAGAAGTGACATTTAGAGGATACTAAAAACTACTGTTTTTATGGTATAATTAATTTTATGTTTCCTCGAAGCCTTCCTTAAAGTTTTTCATCTTTATGTGCATTGTTTTGGTGCTTTTGTACCCTCACAAGACCCGTTATATGTCTCACATCACATTTGCTTTGCAATTCTTAGGCTCTTCCCCAGTTTGAGACTCCACTTCCTGAGAGCAGCAACTGAGGTTTTAATCACTGTTACGTTTCCCTACCTGATACATGAGAGGTGCTCTGTCAATATTTCTTATGAATCTGTATGCACTTTTGTAGAATATGTGAAATAAAGCAACTTCATGTTTTCTTTAACAGTAATAAGAATTTGTAATGTCCCGCAGATGCTGTATTAGCCTTCAAAATTTTTTTAATGATCCAGATACTTGTTTTAATATTAAATTGATTTGTAATTGGTAATACAATGTAGATTTAGAGAGCCCGTTAAGAATCTTAAGGATTTTATGATCTCTTAATGGAAGGTGACTGTAGGTGAACATTAACTGAACAGTCACTAGACCATCTCGTAGATATTAATGAGAGAAAATTAATTATGATTGATTTGTTTTTTGTAACCATTGAGTCCAAATTATTGAAATAATGTTCCCTACAAAAACAAAATCATGAAAATATTTAATGGTGATTCTGTGATGAAAAGCTATTTTGAAAGCAGAATGTTTTATTTATTTGGTCAAGGCTTCAAATGAAGCTTTATAATTAGCTTCTTGAGGGATTGTACACAGACATCCCCAAATTAGAACATTCCTATGGATTTGTTTACCCATTTGTGTGGTTCTCATTTCTGGATTTTTAATCAGGGAACACTCTTAACATGTTCATGATTTTTTTGAGCCCACCTTAAAATAGGTGACAGAGATCTCCGTAAAGTGTTCAGAAGTGAAATTTTTGTTTCTTTGTTTTTCAAGGAGATTATAAAATAGTCTATGTTCTGAGAACTGTGGCATACCCAAAACTAAAGGAAGTCTTTGTCTTTTAGAATAAACCTCATTTTGTGGGAAAATGAAGGAACATGTTCCAGTTTTAAAAGACGTGGATCTACTGTTGAAAATTCTGTTTATGGTATGCAGTTATACTTACCTTTTATTTAGTAATTAAGATCAGCTGTTAATATTTTATATACATATGTCACATACATATGTATCCTAAAAAATGATAAAATTTGATCCGTTGTATTGTTTCTGTAAATGTCTTTGTTGAGAAGTAGAACAGATTGATTGCTGTGTTGGGCATACCTGCTTTTCTAATGGTTTTGTTTTTTTTTTTTTTGGAAAGTTACATAGTTTGCTTATTTGTAACAAAGCTATCTTTGCAATCCCTGTGTGGTCTTTTGCCCTGTCAGTAGTCACTGCTGACTTTATGGCAGTGTGGAGGCATAGATTACTGTTTTTTTTTAACCCATAATTCAGACTAGAGTGATAGCATATTTTAGGATTTAGATACAAGCTGATCTAGGAATCTTTTTATGTTCCTACATGGCAAGGATCTATGCTAAAGGAGTTTACCGTTAATAAAAGAAAGAACATAATTAAACATGTGGAAAGTTAATATAGTTATTTCAGAAGAATCAGTGCAAGGAAGTTTTTAAAGATTTACATTATGGCTTACTAGAATAATTTATCAAAGTCCAGTATATGATGAGATTTAATTGTTTTTTAAAAGCCAAATTGTTTTCTAATGCAGAATGAAAAGAAGTTTGTTTAGTGATCATTGAAAGCTTTTCAGGGTTAGTGAGATAGCATTTGAAAATTAGAAAAAAGGAAGATCTCTGACTTTCTTAGTGGATGTAAAGTTGTGATTAAGAATGTAATTATTTGAAGAAAGGTATGTTTGTGGAAGCGAGTAAACCATTTTGTAGAGGATGGGTGACTAAAGATTACATTGGGAAAATTGGGTAAGGCCAACTTGTCAACGTTTCTTTTCTTTTTTAATTTTTTTAATGTTTAATTTTGAGATTTGAGAGAGAGAGAAAGAGAAAGTACGAGCAGGGGAGGGGCAGAGAGAGAGGGAGACAAAGAATGTGAAGCAGGTTCCAGGCTCTCAGCTATCAACACAGGGCCTGACGTGGGGCTCAAACCCACAAACAGTGAGATCATGACCTGTGCTGAAGTTGGATGCTTAACCGACTGAGCCACCCAGGCGCCCCTTAGCGTTTCTGGCATTAGCTTCACATCAATTATATGGGGTGCTTGTCCTCTATACAGGTTTGGAAACCTTGAGAGGGCTTTGAAAGCTGGGATGTGAGCAGAAAAAGAAGATTGTTTTGTTTTATTCTCAAATTTTAACATCACAGTGGAACTAAACAAACTCATAACTTTTAATCTCACTCTAATAATGTTGTTTTTTTTTTTTAAGTTTATTTATTTTGAGAGAGTGAGAAAGGGCAGGTGGGGGAGTGGCAGAAAGAGAGAGTGAGAATCCCAAGCAGGCTCTACACCGGCAGCACAGAGCCTGACACTGGGACCAAACTTTGAAACCTTGAGATCATGACCTGAGCCAAAGTCAGACACTTAACCAACTGAGCCACCCAGGTGCCCCTAACATTAGATTTTTTATTTTTATTTTTTTTAATTTTTTTTAACGTTTATTTATTTTTGAGAGACAGAGACAGAGTATGAGCAGGGGAAGAGCAGAGAGAGAGGTAGACACAGAATCCGAAGCAGGCTCTAGGCTCTGAGCCGCCAGCGCAGAGCCTGACATGGGGCTCAAACTCACAGACCGTGAGATCATGACCTGAGCCAAAGTCGACCGCCCAACCAACTGAGCCACCAAGGCGCCCCACGTTAGATTTTTTAAATGTCCCTGTCCTTACACATATTTTTTCTTTATAATTTTTAATTTTCTTTGTTCCTTCAACATTGTAGTAAGTATTCAGTGTGACCACACAGTCCCCATTATAATTTTGATGTCTGAAAATAGTCCATCAAACTGTTTTATCTTCAACTTCATTTTTGTGTTTCTTAACCATTTAGGTTCCTGGCTTTTCAGTAGTATGCTGCATTTATCATCTATGTGCATGCAGTATTTTCAGTCTTTTGGACCATTCTTTCAGGATTGATTGTCACCCTCCCATGCGTTTAGCTACCTGCATTGGGTAGTGTATAATTATAATAATTTTTGCTAATTTGATAAGTACAAAATATATTGAGCTCTCCTTTTCCGTGTAATATTTTTGTTAACTAGTGAATTGGGACCTTTTTCTGTAATTTCACTTACTGATTCTTAGTACTAGACAAGTTCTCTCTTTAAGATTTCTATTTATGTATGAGTCTTAGTATTTTATTTCTTAATTCCGTGAGCTGTTTTTAAATAATATTTAAATGGTAGTAATTGGCAACAGATATTTTTCCTTATAGGTTTCTTTTTTAATTTTAGTTATTTTTCTGGAGGGTTTTTGAATAGGCACAGAAGAATATGATATACACAAAATGTACTATTGGAAAATCATTTGGAAACAGTGTCCAGTGTGACTGAAGAAATGACACAAGAATTGGAGGTAGGGAGACAGTTAAGATACTATTGAAGTACATCTGCATGCATGAAACTAGAGTAGGACCCGGAGAGAGGGGAAGGAATAAGTGAGCAAGAGATGGTGAGGGAAAAAAAGAGCTGACAGTATTTGATCTCTGTTTGATTATAGCAGTAAAGAAGAAAACAAAAAACTCAAGATTTTAAAGAACAGGAATAGTTCATACCATTAACAAATTTGGTAGGTCAGGAAAAGCCACTGATGAGTAAGAAAAATGAAATCAGTTTTAAACATGCTAATTAGAGCTTCAAATGTCTGGTAAGCATTTATTCTTCTTTTATCAAAGTGCCTATGAGGTACCTAATTGGGACAAGGCATATGCTGAACCTTACATTGTTTTCTATGTTTTGATTTCTAATCTCATTCTTCTACTAGATTTTAGTGGTTTTTTCAAGTTTTTCTTTTTATTTTTTAAGTTCATTTATTTGTTTTGAAAGAGAGCATGAGCTTAAGTAGGGGAGAGGTAGAGAGATGGGGAGAGAAAGAATCCCAAGAAGGTTCCGTGTTATCAGCATGGAGCCCGACGTGGGGCTCAGACTCCCGAACTGTGAGATCATGACCTGAGCCAAAATCAAGAGCCAGACACTTAACCCACTGACCCACCCAGGCACCCCTATCAAGGCTGTCTTATTCCTGATTTTTAAAGTGAAACTTAACTGGCTCAGAAGAGCATGTGACTCTTGATCTTGGGGTGCTGAGTTTGAGCCCCAAGTTGGATGTAGAGATTAAGGAGAAGTCAGTTCTTCATTATTGAAAAAAAATAGTTTTAAGGTGGCATCTTACGAAAATACGTGTATGCTTTAAAAATTTTTTTAATGTTTATTCATTTTTTTTTCTTGAGAGAGAGAGAGAGAGCCGGGAAGAGGGAGAGAGAGTCCCAACCAGGCTCCACGCTGTCAGCACAGAGCCTGACTTGAGGCTCAGTCTCACAAACTGTGAGATCATGACCTGAGCCGAAGTCAAGAGTCGGATGCTTACCCAGCTGAGCCATCCCGATGCCCATTAAATTGTTCAGATATATGGGGTGAAATATCTTTCCCTCCTCTTTCTCAGTGGACTAAATTTTGTGTTTTCTTTTAATTTTAACAAAATACAGAGAGGTAACAGATGTGTGTGGAACATGAATGTTTAGCCAAGATTCTTTAAATATCTAAAATCTAAGTAAAGATGTTAATTGTCTTGTTTTTGGAAACCACTTTTATTTCAACAGATGAAATTACTCAGTATAAGGAAAGACTTTAACAATTAGAAATATCAAAACATGGAATAGGCTAATTTTTGAGTGTTCTTCAAGAAGAGCTTACTTTTACCACTTATTCTCCCTTGATGTCTCTGCCCTTTTTCCTTAAGGCTTTAAAAAATGTTATGTTTTCTGCTACATAGCAATAAAATTTATTTTATTTTAGAAAAAACAAGCTTTTTAAATAATCTTTATCAATCACAATGTTAAATATTTTCCCTTTTTCATTTTGATTTGCCTTTTTAATCAGTTTTTATAAAACTTAATCCATTTGGGTTACTATACATGGTTATGAAATTTGAGCCATTTTGTTATATATCAAGACTCTCTTTAGGGCTCCTGGGTGGCTTAGTCAGTTAAGCATCAGACTCTTGATTTTGGCTCTGGTCATAATCTCACGATTTGTGTTGGGCTCCATGCTAAGAGCTCTGTGCTAAGAGCGGGGAGCCTGCTTCTGCTTGGGATTCTCTCTCTGTCCCTCCCCTGCTTCCCCCTTAATAAAAATAAACTTAAAAAAAAAGGGTATCTTTGATCTCATTTAAATAATTAGGTATTTAAAACTTTTCCCATCAGGGGTGCCTGGGTGGCTCAGTCGGTTAAGTGTCTGACTTTGGCTCAGGTCATGATCTCACAGTTCGTGAGTTCGAGCCCACATTAGGCTCTGTGCTGACAGCTCAGAGCCTGGACCTTGCTTCGGATTCTCTGTCTCCCTCGCTTTCTGCTCCTTCCCTGCTAGCGCGTGCGCTCTCGCTCTCTCTCTCTCTCTCTCTCTCTCTCTCTCTCTCTCTCTCTCTCTTCCCCCCCCTCTCTTTCTGTCAAAAATAAATAAACATTAAAAAACATTTAAGAAAAATGTTCCCATCATATGCTAGCTTTGAGTTATAAGACATAATGTATTTACGATTGAGGAAAAAAAGTAATACACTTAGAAACATTTGTGCGTAAGTTTTCAGCATTTTTAATTTGTAATGAGTATGTGGTTTTGTGTATATTTTCATTGTGTTTTATTAATCCCTTAACTTTGGTACTTCTTATTTTTCAAAGATTGTGATTGGAGCTACTTACATAGGATTTAGGTCTTCTCCATGTCCACATTAGAATGAAAGCTTTTATTTTGTTTTTAATTTATTTTTTTAATTTACATCCAAGTTAGTTAGCATGTAGTGCAACAGTGATTTCAGGAGTAGATTCCTTAGGATGATAGCTTTTAAAAGTACTTTAGGGAGGGGTACCTGGGTGGCTCAGTTGGTTAAGCATCCGACTTCAGCTTGGGTCATGATCTCGAAGTCTGTGAGTTGAGCACTGAGTCCGGCTCTGTGCTAAGATTTCAGAGCCTGGAGCCTGCCTCAGATTCTCTGTCTCCCTCTCTCTCTCTGTCCCTCCCCCACTCACAATCTGTCTCACTCTGTCTCTCAAAAATGTTGAAAAAATTTTAAAAATAAACGTAGTTTAGGGATAGCAAAGAAGATACTTTCAGCATTAGAATGTGTAGGTGTGGCCAGCCTCTTTGTGAGAGGGGTGGTTTAGAGCATATTTCTGAACTTCACTGCTCCATCTGTAAAATGGGGACAATATGAGTGGAAACTGCCCTGACAGTTTAGGATTAAATGAGTTAGTACATGTAAAGTGCCTATAACAAAGCTAAATATTTAGGAAGCATTCAGATAATTAGGTGGTGTTAGTGAGTATAATGTTGTTACATAGGGTCTATCATTCTAGCGGCTTTTAAAACATTATATTTCTACACAGAAATAAAGCATCTAGACTTTTTGCCTCCCATTCTAGACCATGCTGAATGTCATATCAGTCTTTCTCTAAACTAATTTGGTACAGTCACACTAAAACTATCATGGCTCCCTTATATAAACTCTGTGTTTTCCGTGTTTGTTTTTATTCATATTTTTCTCACAGTCTGGAATATTCCCTTATCACCATATAGTCAAACACTAATTTTATTTATATGTTTGTTTATTTATTTTTAGACAGAGAAAGCACGTATGCAGGAGAGAGAATTCCAAGCAGACCCCATGCTCAATGGACCCAGACCCGGGGCTCGATCCCACGACCCTAGGATCATAACCGAAGCCGATAATCAAGAGTCAGATGCTTAACCAATGGAGTCACCTGGGCACCCTGCAAATGCTACTTTTTGAGTGCAATTTTCCTTGATACCGCTTCAGGTAATCTATCACTATGAATTTTATATATTTCCTCTTAATATGATTCCTGTCACTTTCTATATTACATTTTAGCTTCTTATTCACTTACAAGTCCTCCACAAAGTTAGGACATCCTTACAGACAGAGAACTATACCTTATCCACGTTTGTAAGTTTAGAACCTGTCCTAAGCATCGGCACTTAGGAGGCACTCATTTGTGCAGTGGAAGTTTGTAAAATACATAGCAAGCTAAGAGGTGATATTTAATGGACAAATGCATGCCAGTAAAAATGTGCTTTGTCAGTGTTTGTACATTAGGAGCCTCTTGCCTGATCAGTCACTTAAAATGAGATCACTTGAGGTTTTAGGAATTGAATCAGATTCAGTGTAGGGAGCAGACTATTATGGGCATTATCCACAGGTCAAGAATCTTCGTTGGAATGTTTTCATGCCGGTTTTTAAAAGGTAGTATATCTAATTAACCGTCAGAGAGACTGGGGTTTTTTTGTGGTTGTTTTGATTTTTCATAGATGTGCCCACCTACCAATCTTCCTTATCATCAGTGGTCCAAATTTATGAAAAGTTTGGCCAGGACTAACAGTACATCTGCTGCCAATAACAGAATATACAAGCCACCTGGCTCAGTCAGTAATCTCACTTTACAAATACATTTTTCTTATCACCATTATGCCTCTGGGCATGGAAGTAGGAGTATTCGGAGAATAGAAGCTGGGTGAGATATTTCATGAGGACATTGATGTTTGTTTCCAAGATAGGGTCTTGGCTTCTAGCTTTACAAGAAATGGGAATGGTGGGAAATGAGATGAGTTAAAATATCAGGCTCATATTAGGCATTCGTGAAGCTAAAGTGGCAACTATGTTACTCTTAGCTCAAAAAGTCTCAGAATTTCCACAGTAGTTCAGCAGGATGTTGGATTGGATAAGCATTTTAATATAGGAACACTGGATTTGAAAACCATATGTTCTAATCATAAATATGTCCTCACTGGTTGTGAGGATACCTGGGATACATTACTCTACTTGAGTGTCTGCTTTTAGAGATAAAGGGCATGGGACTAGATATTTAAGCTCTTAGTGTATTTAACTTAAATCCAGCACTGTATTTTTCAATTAAGAATTCCTGATCACACCTCTAATAATCTGTGTCTGAAAGGTTAACTGCTTGATATTTAACAACCCATGAGAATCTGAATCATTGAGGCATTGACTCAGTAATTTTAGCATTTAAGGAAGTTGCTGCTCTTCCTACCCCATAGGATCAAATTCTGACAGAAACTTTAATGTCCCGCCTAACTCACTGTTCAGTTAACAGGCACTCTCATTGCTTTCATTGTTTGGTAAAACAGATACTTGAAATAATAAGTTAAGGAAGATCAGTAATAAATGTCATTGTAGTGAAGTTTCTATTTTGTGCATGTAGGTATACTGCCCACACACAAAGTACAGTGTACTCCAGTATTTTCTCCTGTATGTTTTTTTTTAAGTCTGTTAGGATTGACATAATTGATTTCACGACTTACTGTGGATCTCAACCTGTTTTTTGGGTGGGAAGAATGGACCAGACAATAATCCCTCCCATCATGTATTAAACATTTACTAGGCACTTTTGATACACCGCTGAACTTTTTTTTTTTTTAATGCTTATTTATTTTTGAGAGCGGAAGTGAGACAAAGCACAAATGGGAAAGGAGCAGAGAGATAGAGGGAGACATGGAATCCGAAGCAGTCTCCAGGCTCCTAGCTGTCAGCCCAGAGCCTGATGTGGGACTCGAACTCCCAAACCGCGAGATCATGACCTGAGCCAAAGTTAGACGCTTAACTGGCTGAGCCACCCATGCGCCCCTAACACTGCTGTACTCTTAAGTGTGAGAGCTTAAAAATTAAGATACAAGTTGTTACCTGGAAATGCTTCTAGTTTCGACAGCAGTGGGATTGGGGTGGGGTGGGGAGCAGCTGAAAGATGGCATGGGGTATGGGAGCAGGGGGAGTTGTTTTCATTTTCTTTTTGCTGGTTTATAGTATGTTTGGTAGTGTGTTCTTGAGTCTGCTCATCTTAATGGCCCACTTAGGGATTTATATTAATTTGTATTTAGGGCTACCTTAAATCCTTTGGAAACATAAAAATCTTTTCCTCCAAGTTGGTTCCCTCAAATTACACAAGCTTTTTTTTTTTTTTTTTGCTTTTAATATTTGTGATTTTTTATGTGCAGTCATAAAATTGCCACCAGTGTTTGTATAATTTTGGTGGCTTAGATCTTGGTCAGACAGCAAATGGAGGGAGAGTTTTATATGAGAGAGCATAACAAAACTAAAAGCCATCTTCCCATTTCTTACTCTTTTATGTAATGTGTGATACTGTCCTAAGACCTTTAAATTGCTAAGGGAGCCTTGGTAACCAAGGCAGACTTTGATTTCCTCTCAAATGTGAAGTTCTGCATTTTATTACACAGTCACGAAAAACTAGTCTGTTACCAGTAAGTGCGTAAGCCACAGAACTTGCTCCTCTGTGCTGCCAAGTACTTCCTGTTTTGTCAGATTTCCTTTTAGGGAAAAGCATGGATTTAAAGTAGATGAGCCTGAGTTTATGTTTAAAGCATCTTTCCTGATTTCAGTTTAGAAGCTGTCCAAATAACTAGATGGGGGTTGGGGGGCGGCACATCATGGTTACAAGTGAAGTCCTATGTCAGAAAGCTTCATTTGGCTTCATGTCCTGAAACAGAGGGTTGCCAGGAAAGAAAAGAAACTTTTTGTTGTCAGAAATAATTCGTGCATGACTTGCCAACATTGTGGCTTGCCTTTAGGCTTTCCGTGTCAAATGTGTTTCGGCTACTGAATGAGTCATTATATTGCCTGCGAAGGAAGGATCTATGTTCATTTCTAGTAGACTTTTCCTCTAGAAACATGTAAAAACTTCATTCAGCACATAGTTACTCCTTTTTCAGCAGGGACAGGTTAAAGGTCAAATGGTGATTCAAATAGAAATTGGCTACATTGTGAATATTGAATATCTCTGGGGAAAGAGTTAAGAATTCTTCCGCAACTTAAAATAGTAATAGTTCATTTAGTTTATACATTACGAATTATCTCTCTTTTATCTTGTGAAATGAACTTTTAATTAGGTGTTAATAGAATGTGTTATATTTTCAATATAAACCTGAATCCCCTATTACTGGTAAGAAAATCTTGTATTAAGGTTCTTTTGCAGTGATGAGACCAAGTTCTGTGAAATTTTCTCTGACCAAATTAACCTGGCCTGCCTTAAGTCAGAGCTGTTTCTCTTTCTTGATCTATCAGTAAAATGTGAAAGATGCTGTTTAATCCGTGAACATTTAGGCTCTTTATCCACCCTCATATTGAAAATGTTCAGAAAACTGATGCTGAATCATAAGATACTCGAAACCATCTACTATAAATTTACTACCAGAAACTTCCCTTTTTATTTTCTAGGTATATATTCCTATTTCTGATACATATATTTCTTTAATAATCCAGTGAAAGAAAAGTTTCATCAGTAGCTGTCATGCCCTGTAGCTTCATCCTCCATTTTGCTCTGTAACAGAAATCTCCTCTCTTGAAACCCTTTAACTGTTTCTGTTAGTTCTCCTTTTACTAACGTGTGTCTAAATCAGTGACTCTCAAATTTTAGTGTGTTCATAAGCATCACCCCAAATATTGTTTCAAAATACAAATCCTGGGCCTCACTTCAGACCTTGTGAATTCAAATCCACGGAGGATTCTTAGGTATGTGTTCTTTGAACCATGCATTCCCACCGTCGTCTAGATTCTGTTCCTCATAATCTTATATTGGTTCGCCTTTTTACTTTGTTTCAGTTATTGGCATCTCAGAAGATGGAATAATTACCATCCGTAGTTTTTCTTCTAAATTCAGTGATTGGAGAGTTCATCCACCAGATCTCCAGGAAACTGTCCCAGATTCTTTCTTGTTTGTCAGAATTTATCTTCCTCCTCCTCCCCAAAGCACACATTTGTAGTTCAGTAAATACACAGAATATGTTACTTATAGTAAAACATGCATACGTATCTAATATAACTATCCCCCCCTTTCATAAGTTCATATTATACCACATCTCTTTTAACAGAAGACCTACATTAGTATTCATTTTTGCTACCAAAAGTCAGAAAAGACATAAGATTATTTTCGGGGTTTGGGAATGCTCAAAAAGTTTTCAATGTAAATTGTAATTTCTTCACTTTATGCCATTTTGGCTTATGAGTGGTTTTGTAGGAACCACCTACCTCATATTTTTCTAGACAGCAGGGGAAACCTGTACCTTGCTAGTGATTTTTAAATGTGTTTTCCCTACCAGGAAAAGAATTCTGTCTTATTTGACATTTTATATTTAATCTTTCCTGGCAGTATGATTACTTTCAGGCCTGCAAATGTTTGCATTCAATCTTGTTACCATTTTGTTGTGGCTCACCCAGACCAGGCCATCCACTAAAGGTGCTGGACTACCCTCTCTACACCTACAGTTCTTGTATGCCACTTCCCTTCCTCTAAATCATCAGTATTTCCTTGGTGCTATTTTAAGAATAATTCTCTCATACAGTGGTCTTAAAGCTTTGTTGGGTTTTCCTGGTGAAAAGTTTTTAATAACTCCCTTTCCCATATTAGTTATATAGTTGAACTCCTTTATTTTTATATGAATTTTCCTAAAATGCTATTTTCTGTTTCCACATAGTAAAAATAAAGTAAAAGTTAAAGTCATACACTTCAGAGACAAACTCAAGCTGTATAAGGACCCTTACTCTCCAAACAACCATTGTGCATTAACTACAGTACACCAGCATCTACTTTTTAAAGAGTTGGCATTTAGGAGTAGAGATACATAAAAATATGGAAGTTCCCTCTTAAAGGGGCAGGATAGTTTAAGAAGGAGTATTATTTTTAATAATGTGAATTATCTCTTCAAACCTTTTGTCCATTTTTAAAAACTGGGTTATTAATTGTTGAATTTTGAGAGTTCTTTATACATTCTGAATACAGGTGCATTGTCAGATACGTGATTTGCAAATATTTTCCCCTTAAGAGTTTGTCTTTGTTTTTTCATTCTGTTAGTGTTTTTAGGAGAGCAGCTTTTAATTTTGGTGAAATTGACTTTGTCAGGTTTTTTTTTTTTTTTAACGTTTATTTATTTTTGAGAGACATAGAGACAGAGTATGAGCAGGGGAAGGGCAGAGGGAGAGGGAGACACAGAATCCGAAGCAGGCTTCAGGCTCTGAGCGGTCAGCACAGAGCCCGACGCGGGGCTCGAACTCACAAACTGCGAGATCATGACCTGAGCCGAAAGTTGGCCACTTAACCAACTGAGCCACCCAGGCGCCCCTGAGTTTGTCAGTTTTAATTTATGCCTCATTGGTATGGTATCTAAGAACTCTTTTTTTTAAACGTCTCCAAGATCTTCTGTTTTCTTCCTAGAAAGTTTTAGTTGAGGTACATTTTGGTATATGGTCACCTTTACTTACATATCTAGCACAAAGTAGAACTTGGTTTCTGGTGTGTCTTTGCAGGTAGGTGTCCAGCTGTTCCGGCATCACATGTGGAAAGCGCTGTCCTCCACTGACTTACGTTTTCACTTTTGACTGTATTTGTGAGTCTCTATTAAGATTCCATTCTGTTCCATTAGTAACGTCTGTTACATGAACTTTATATTAAGTCTTCAGATCAGGTGGCATTCATTGTTCTTGTCTTCTAACTTAACTCAGAGTTGCTTTGGCTATTCTAATTCCTTTTCCTACATAAGTTTTAGAAACCATTTGATTTCCTACCACCCCCCCAAAAAAGGCCTCTTGCAAATATGATTGGGTTTTACATTGAATCTGTAAACCAGATTAGGGAGAAATGAGAATACTGAGTCTTCTGATCAGTTTATGTAGTTCATTGTCAATGTCACCAACATTTTATAATTTTCAACATCAACTCTTAGACAAATTAAAGTTTATACCTAAGTATTCCTGTTTTTGATGCTATTTTAAATGGTACATAATCCTTATTTTATGGATGAGGAAATTAACTTGCCTGAGGTGACACAATTATTAAGTGACAAAGCCAGTTTCAAAACCTACATTGGCTTATCAACAGCTGTCCTGGCTTAAATTACAATGTTTTCTTATTCTGAAGCCATTGTGATTAGTGGTAGCGGAGAGGAAGCTCTTTTTATCAAGAAAAATCCCATTCCAGTGCTTCTATAAAAAAAAAAAAATTAATCCCAGAGAGTTTATGTATGTATTAAGTTTGGGCTTTCCAGATCTTTCCAAATCATAAACCATGCTCATCTTAATTGTAGAAGCCCCTGATGGATACAGTTGTGATCCAGTGTTTTTAAATAGTATCCTTTTATCCTGCAGTTAACTGTTACGACTTACTTGAATTTTTTAAATATGTACCTTTAGATCAGATTAAATGAGACCAAAGAAGTAAAGGCATTTGATTCTTAGTAGTTGTTCAGTAAACGCTAGTTAAATCTAAATAGGTTATTTTTGAAGTACCCATTGTTTCTAATGTAATGTTATCCAGAAAAATTTGGCGTTGAAGGTAAATTTTAAATAAACCTGTACTTTCTATAGGGATACACAACTAGTCTTTTAATAAAAGTAATTCAAATGCTCCAAAAAAAAAGATGTACCTTTAGCATTTGAATGCCTACTGTGTTGCTGCCCACTCCCATTTGGAGATAAAAAGACAGGATTTCTTGAACACCTCCCATGGGCTAGGATGGTTGGGGGGGGGGGTACACTTAATTTATTAAAGGGAACACCATAATAGATGCATACACAAGAGCAGTGATCAAATAAAAGCTTTGCTTGGTTGGGATTAGGAGTATTTGCACTCATACACATTTCAGTTTTGGAATACTTTTTTTAAAAAGAAAATAGTTTGACAACTTTTATGGGACACATATAAAAGGGCCAAGAGAGAGAGATCTGACAATCACTTTAGAAGGCTTTCTTTGGCAGGTGGTCGAAGTCCTTAGGAAAAGCACTAATAAATAGCCTAAGCTTGGCAAATACAGTGTGGACATGGTAGAGTGCAGAAAGTAAAATAGGTCTGGGTTCCGTTTCCAAAAGTAAGGAATTCGGAATTTAGAGAGACAATATTTAAGTGTTCTACATAAGGCCTGATTTTTTTTTTATTAAAGCGTATTTAATCTTACTGTATTGTCTCGTACTTACAGTACAATAGCTGATATTCACATTCCTAAAACCTTTTATTTAAATCCAAGTTAGTAATATATAGTGTAATAATGATTTCAGGAGTATATTTAGTGATTCATCACTTACATATAACAACCTAGTGCTCATCCCAGCAAGTGCCCTCCTGGGCATTAGCCCAGCACCCCTCCAGTAAATCTGTGTGTTCTCTGTATTAAGAGTCTCTTAACGTTTGTCTCCTTGTTTTTGTCTTGTTTTTTCCTTCCCTTTCCCTGTGTTCATCTGTTGTGTTTCTTAAATTCCACATGAGTTAAATCATGTATTTCTCTTTCTCTTACTTATTTCTCTTAGCATAATACACTCTAGTTCCATCCACATTGTTGCAAATGGCAAGATGTCATTCTTTTTGATCACCGAAGACTATTCCATTGTGTGTTTATGTATATATTCATACACACTATATATACACACACCCCCCCACATCTTTATCCACTCATCAGTTGGTGTGGCCATTTGGGCTGTTTCCATAATTTGGCTATTGTTGACAGTGCTGCTGTAAACGTTAGGATGCATATGCCCAAGACTTGATTTTCATTTGTGGATTTTCTCTACTTTCTTAATAGCATTTGGGTAAGTGGGTATTTTTACAAAATGAGAAAAAAAATTGATTTATAATCTTAATTTGAAGAGTAAAACATCTTGATGACCTACAACTGATTTTTCTCCATTTTTCAGGCCCCTTTATGAATGATGGAAATAGAAGCAAATGGATAGTCTTAATCAGATAAGTGCTTTAATAGTCTAAATATATTTTTGTCATCTCTAAACTGAAACTTTATTCTTTAAAACATTTTTTATTTCTCTTTTCAGGTACCAATATCAAGAAAGCTTACAGTAAATAAGGTACTGGATCTTTTCTGAAAATAAATTTGTAGTCTTATCAAAGTAAAATGTTCCAGCTTTTTTTTCCCCCTCAGAGGCTACTCATATTTCAATGGTGCAGTTATACAAAGTGACTCCCACAGTTGAACCTAGCTTATTAATCCTATATACAATATGTATGAAAGTCAACTGCCTCATAATAGCTGAAATAGGTGCGTCTGCTTATATAGTTTTAGAGTTTTCTGATGTTATGGCATCTATAGATTTTAGGTGGCTTCGCTCTTCAAATTTAGGTTTATTTAGAACCAATGTCTATTCTTTTAAAGGACTATTTTAGCTATACTGATGTGGATTTTTTTTTTTTTAAGTAAGCTTTCTATGTCCAACATGGGCCTTGAACTCACCACCAGCCCTGAGATCAGAGTCACATGCTCTACCACCTGAGCTCAGGCACCCCTGTACCGATGTGAATTCACAGCACAGAGTAAGATGTAGCAGGTAGTTTTATATAAAAGTCGGTGTGGTAATGATATAATAGTTTTGAGTTGTTTGTATAGTAGTTAGCTATTCAGGTCTAATGATTTGCTCTTTGAACTACACAGATGTTCAAAGTCCAGCAGTATCCTGCTCCTCAACTCCAATGAGTAGATGACCTTCTTAGGAAAGCTGACAGTTGGGAATGATGCTGGCATGAACCCAGTAAAGGGTGTGTAAACCCGGCATATTTGGCCTGAGTTACAAACTGTTTCTTCCTGCTTTGAGTACTATTCAGGTTATGACAGTACAGGCCCTGATTATAATGTAACTTCTTATTTAGCATAAAATATGGGTACTTTAATTGAACTTTACAGATGAAGAAATTTTTGAAGTGACAGAATAGGGATTTTGTGGATCCTTAAATCCACTCCTCACAATAAATGGGGGAACAAAATTCCACTTTCAAACTTAAAGCCTTCCTTGTAGGTCACATTTCAAGGTTAACAGTGGATGCTGGCCAACAATCATTTTACCAAATACAAAACTGAGTAACAGCATCAAATAATACCTACTGAGTTGATAGAGACTTACTACACAAAAGCCCAGCAATAAATGGTCTTTAAATTCTAGGAGAGTGATGAAATGGTACTTTGAATTAATGATTCCAAAGTTTCTTTTTGTGGTATTTTAACTTAAGGAATTTTTTTCAGTAAACCTAAACCTATATTTTAATGCCAAATAAATAAGTATATACTCAATTACTGCCACCAATTTTGTCACACAGGTATCAAACTTCAATCATTACAAGACAAAAATTTAATGAAAATTGGTCAGTGGGTATATAATAATCCACAGGGTTAAAGAGTCACACGGGGCCGTATTAGAAATTTAAAATAGATGCAGAAGCAAACATTACATATTATCATCATCGGATTCATCTTCTTCCTTCAGTGATTCCTGTTAAGAAAAAGATAATGCTTTAAATCAATTTTTAATATTGTTATAACAGCCTGAATCTAATTAAGCATAATTAAGCACATCACTGAAAAATGAATAAGGACTTAGAATAACATACCCAAGCAAAGAAAAAGATAATTAAGTTTATCTTGCTCTAATAGTCAACTGACTATATTCTTGATAGAACACATGGAATGAAAGCATTAAATGTCCTGAAAAGCCCTTACGTTTTCACATGCAAAATTTTTGGAACCAGGGCAACCATATCCCCATTGAGGATAACCTAGAAAATTTGGGTCCTTAGTTCAGTTCACCTCAAGTATTATTTGATAGAAATCAACCAAGTTCCTTTATTATTGAACACTTTGATACCTATAGCCAGTTTTCACATGCTGCAGCTTACCTTTGCGTATTTCTCTGCCTCTTCCCTTATGTCTTTTGGAACAATTTCATGTCTTCCTTTAGTTACTGCAAATTAAGCCATATAAATGAATTAGAAATGAGGACTATATTGTGATTTGCAATACAACATATCCAATCCATAGGTATGACCCATCTAATGTTAAAGCTATACATATTATGAGTAATACCAGATGCTCCGGCTCAAGACTTTTTTTTTAGTGTGTGTGTGTGAGAGAGAGAGAGGGGCAGAGGTGGAGAGCAAAGAATGAATTTCAAGCAGGCTTACTCTCAACATAAAACCCAATGTGAGGCTCAGTCCCAAAATCCTGGGATCATGACCAGAGCCAAAAGCAAGAGTCAGACACTCAACTGAGCCACCCAGGTGCCCTTGGACACCTCTTTTTAGTGTTTTCTCCATGCAAAACTAAATTTGTCCACATTTAGCTCTTAATGGAAATGAATAGATTATGCAACGATTTATCCTGATGCTATGATAAATCCTGAGCATTTATTAATGTGCAACAGGATTAATTTTTAAAGAGCTAGCCTTGAAGCCCCCATCCCTGGTTACCACCGCTAGCGAGCAAAAAACACGGGTGATTTCTCAGTAAATGGATGCTTTAAAAAATTAAGCCATTCACATTTTCACAACTTTAGTCAATTAAGCAGAACTTCCCCTTCAGAAATACTAAGAAAGCCAGAACAAATTTACCATGTAGTATCAGTAAGGCACTGAGTGGTCAGAACACGCTGGCAAAGTATAAATTGCACTTGAACTTGTGCATATTTCATGACTCAGCAATTCCACTCTTAAGTATAGTTCCTACGGAAATAACTACATATGTGTACCAAAAGAATTACACAAGACATCCACAGCAGCACTATTCATTATAGGTTTTAAAAACCCACTGGAAAGAGCCCAACTAACCAGCAGCAGAGGAGGAAATGAATAATTTGTGATATATTTGGACAACAGAACACTATACAACAAGGCAAATGACCAAATACTGTACACAACACAATTTACACAAATGGAATGTTGAAGAAAATCGGGGTTAAAAGAATATATACTGTGTAATTCCATTTATAGAAAATTGAAAGACAAACAGAACTACTATGGGAGAAGGCAGAGGACTATGAATTCAGGGAGGCCTAGGGGAGCTGGTCTACTTGTTGACCAGAAAGAGCACAGTGGTTACATGAGTATATACATATTGTGATAATTCATTAATTCTTTTGTTATTTATGTACTTTTCTATATGTATGTCATTACCAATTTTTAAAATTAGAAAAAAGGCACCCAGTGGTAAATTAGGTTTAATACACATGACTTAGAGCAAATAATGTACAAAAATAACTTACTTTCACCAACCCAGCTTAGCTCTAGTTCAAAAGCTTTATCTTTAACTTCATCATGTACTATGTAAATTCTAAAACACAAAAGGGTTTAAAATTAACATTTGGTCATCTACAAACATGCAGCCAGTCAGCACCAACTGGAACATCCATCCCTAATACAAATATTTATAAAATTATAGACACGTTAGTCTATTTATAAACACTTCTAGAAAAGACATCACACAAGGATTGATAACACTCACTATAAAGGAGCTAATATACCTTTACTACCCAAGTTGTTTATTTTGATACTGTTCTAGAGACACAACTCAAAAAGATAACCTCAAAAGGAACATAGATTCAAATGGGAAAAAAGGCCATCATTACTTTGCCTTCTCAGGATATTTGTTTATTAATTTCATTAAGTGATTATTTTTTAAACTAAGAGTTTGCAGTTATCACTGGTCCTTCAGACTGAAGCTTCTTGGCAGGTTATCTTTTTAAGCCTCTTCCCCATTTTATAAGCACTATATGCCCCTTAACCTGGCCTCCAAACTATAGTACATAATAAATTACAGCAAACAAGGAGGCACTGTCACACAACATGTTAAAGTATCACATCAGACCTTTCTTACTTTACCTTTTCCAGCATATTCACACACTTTACTTTGGAGGATATTTTTAAAGCCTTGCTCTAATATGAGAAAGCATCTTAATTTTCTAGACTAAGTAAAAGATAGTGCTCCATTTTATTAAATGATAAGGGATGGCTTTCTTACATGGAATTAGCATCTACTGTTACACCTAAACAGAAAAGGCTGTGGTAAGGGCTGTTTTCCAGAAGCATTTCTCAGTGAAGGAATGGGAGTTTATCCCATTTAAACTGTACAGTTCAGTGAGGATTCTTTATTTTCCAGGCAGTTCTACTGTAAGGTAGTTCCCAGTGTTCCTCATGTTGTTAACTGACCATCACAGAATGGGTTCTGCTTCTTAACAACTGGAAAAGGGCAGGGTCTCTTGGTAAAAGGGAAGAAGGCAGGTGATGTGGCAGTTTAAGAGTGGTGACAATTAGGACAAAATTATAAAAACGTCAATATTTTATTACAGCTATCAGTCTAAAAGAGTTTAAAGATGTCATTTAAATATACAATAGAACCTTTGTGATTTTTTTCCTCATATGTATAAATAATAAAACCTGAGGCACTTGCACAAACTGCTGACTAGACCATGTTGATGTAATTCTAATGTGACTAGAAGAGCTGTGAATTCTCTGGAATGTTATGTTTATTACTTTTACGTCTAAAAAGCTGGCTGCAAAACTAGCATTTTATTAGATTTTCTGAAATACCATATGCTTACATTCTTTGATCTAGAAGAACAATGAATTATGAAGCATGCTACTCAGGACTTTGAGGTTACTTACAGTGCAGTCACATAAGCATTCTACTCTATGTACCTGTCATATGAACCACTTCAGGACTTCTTAAAGTCGTTTTTAAATGTATTGAAATAGTACTCTGATCTTTTTTTTTTTTTGAGAGAGACAGAAAATGCCCAAGTGGCTAAGGGGCAGAGGAAGAGAGACTCTTAAGCAGGCTCCATGCCCAGGCTCAATCTCACAACCCTGAGATCATGAGTCAGAAGCCACCCAGGTGACCTACTCTTCTCATCTTCTTAAAAAACTTTTATGATTAACATATCTTGCCCAAAGAAACAGACTGTATAAATGAGCCAGCTTCATGGTTCACGTGTAGAAATAATTAACTGTAAAACCTAAAATAAAATTTGTAGGCGAAGATGCCTATTTTTCGGACCTCTGAGATTTAAGAGGTTAGGAGCTATTAAATGAAGCTCCCACAGGTCCACTGTATCCTCCTACTCTTGAATTCTTTCACCTAAATAGGAATTTATATTAAAGCTATTTTTCCCATCCCATTCGCTGAATCATGAGGTCTGTTCTGTCACTTGAAATGTGGGTATTTCTCTGTAATGAGATGTATTAGAATGTTAAATTCACCTTAGGCACTAAAGTGTTTTCAAACCAAACAGTCCTCTAGAATTAATGTGTAAGATCACATGAAATATTTGTCAATGGTAATAAAAATTTCAACTTACATTTTTGCAACTTCTTTAACAACATCACGGCAGGTCATTTCTTTCATCTATAGAAAACAAAATATTAAGTTATGAGTCAGAAGAACTTTCCACTTTTCCACTTACATAACTATCTTCAGATTCTTTGCAAAAATTTTGTCAGTACCCATGGGTTTGAACTGGAGTCTCAGACATAAAACAAAAACCATAATATACTGAATTTAAGAATACTAGTCTTACTAGGAAATACAAACCTAATATGTGGGACTAACTACAAAAGCAACTGGTATGGGCTCTTCAAAAAATGCATACTGGGAGAAGGTGAAGACTAAAGTGTGAGCCTTAATCATATCACGGCTTGAAAAAGTTACAAAATGAAACCGATTACTGAGGTAGTCTGATTACAGACTGAGTATCCAATACTGTCTTAGGTGTACGAATGTTCCCTACAGAGATGGATGGTAAAGCACTGAGGGACAGTGTCGTGTGTCTGTAATTGTTTCAGATGGTTCAGAAAAAATAACAAATGGGTAAAGATACTAGGAAACAACTGTTCAATCCAGATGGAGAGATTTGTTGCACTATTTATCTTTTATGATGCTTACATTTTTTTCATGTTAAATTGGGGGTGAAGTAAAGGAAAAGATTACCTATCTCTTCATACTTTTGCCCTGAGATTTAAGAGGTTAAGTTCTATAATTAGTGAATTGTATAATAATAAAAAGACAAACTTAAGTAAAAACGGAAAAGCACATTTTAAGTGACAATTATATTTTTATATAAATGTTCATGAAATTTTTGTTTCATAACATGATATTCTTAGTAAATAACATCAGAAGAACAAGCCAGAGCGGTGATGTAGATCATGGGTTGGCAAACTCCTTTGTAGAAATAAAGAGCCAAAGAGTAAATGCTTCAGACTTTATGGTACATGTGGTCTTTGGTCTCTGTTCCAACTATTCAACTCTCCTGTTATGAAAGTAGCCAGTGACCAAACAGGACTATGTTCCAATAAAACTTAAGAAAGCAGACAGTGTGCCATAGTTGGCTGATCTGTCATTTTAGAGTATGTTTTTGTCATTAAGTATACACACATGTTCCTCAAAGTAATCTTCATTCTTAGCTCGGGTTTTTGGTATTCCCTTATCTTATGAGAGAAGGTAAGAACTTGGCACCACACCAGGCAGCGTGCGCAAGAAAGGACATGGTCTAAGAATTATGAGGTCTGTCCTTAATCAGCATGTTCTAGGACTCTAGCCCAGTGCGTTTCACATAGCCTTGAGCTAACCTAAATGACCTCAAATATTGGTATAGTATATTGGTAAACATATACCAATTTATTATATAAATATATTTATACCAAATATAAATTAGGCTTTTGTAGGTCTATAATTTGGCATAAAATTCTAAGCACTCAAAAAAAGTTTCCTAGGACCTGACCTGAAGTCAAATGGTTAAGTTTCCAGTTCAGAATATTAAAATATATATGAATTTTTTTCTGTCATATACCAAAATACTAATAAAATCCCTGCCTTTAATGGAAGTTTCTGATAAAGCCTGAGTGGATACTGTTTCAATATTAAGTTGATCAATTTGACTAAAAGGAAAACCAGGACATTAAAAAAAACTTTTCTTACACATTATTTCTTACACTAATAATTTATGGCTTTTGGGGGAACAAAAAAGTAGGTAGTTGTAACAAGATGGGGTTTTATGCCTTATCTAGCTAGGAACAAAGGAAAGAGAGGCATCAGAACACAGACTCTAAAGACTTTCATAGACAAAAGCTGTGCTCCTGAAAAGAAATGGTATAATAAAACACCAAAGTTCTCAACCTAAGGCTCACAGAGCTCCATGAATGGACCTCAAGGATTATGAAAATGTATGAAAATTTCCATTTGTATTTTTCTGGATCAAGGGGTTTATCATCAGCCATCAAACTTATAAAGGACTCCACGACACAAGTCTATAGGTATCACCTCTATAGCACATACATCCTGTATGTATCGTATCTATGTCCTACCTTGTGTCTATATAGATAGAGGTATGACCAGCTTATTATTCAGCCTTTTACAGTCCAAAAGCTCTACTCAAAACAGCAAACCACACTCTATGTAATCTTAAAGGGTTCATTTGTTGTGATAAAACTTCCCTACATGAGGCTAATGTCATAGGAAAATTCAATCATTAAGTATGTATTACCTGAAGCTTTTCTATTTCGGTCTTTGCAGCTTGCCTGGCTTTGCCAATGGCACAACCCCAATAACCCTATTTAAAAAGAACACACACCAAAAAATATATATATTATTTAGTTAAATTGCTATACTATTTCAAAATAGTGACTACAACTGTTCCTATTTAAAGGTTAACAAAAGACTGTTAAATGATTTTCAGAAGTGAATATGGAGAAATACAAACATATTCTAATGAACACCATGGAGCTAAAAAAAAAAAAAAAACCTTAAATCTAGAATTATCTGGATTATTTGCATTAGAGCCATATACAAAGAAAAACATACAGACTTCATGAACTAGAGACATTTAAAGTAGGAATGGAAAAATTTTTAGCATAATGACAAGAAACTAAAAATAATTGCTCAGTTCAATAGTCTAAACCTTCAATTTTTATTATATTCAAAGTTTTTTTAAAGTATTTCCATTTATACTTGTGTATCATGACAAAATATAGTCTTTTTTTAAATTACTAAAAACTATAAATACCTCAGAGAGATAAGGTAATTAAAGATGCAAGAAATCCCATTTAAAAATCTTTGTTTTGTTTTTTTACGTTTATTTATTTATAGACACCTAGGTGGCTCAGTTGGTTAAGTATCCGAGCTCAGGTCATGATCTTACAGTTTCTGGGTTCAAGCCCCACATCAGGCTGGGCTCACTGCTGTCAGCGCGGAGCCCACTTCAGATCCTCTGTCACCTTCTCTCTATCCCTGCCCTGCTCACACACTCACACTCTCTCCCCAAAATAAAAAAATAAAAATAAAAATTTTTATTTATTTTTGAGAGAGAGAATGAGTATGAAAGGGGCAGAGAGAAAGGAAATCCCAAGTAGGCTCTGCACCACCAGAACTCACAAACTGTAAGATCATGAGCTGAAATCAAGAGTTGGACGCTTAACTGGCTGAGCCACCCAGACTCCCCTAACATCCCTTTTTTTAAAGGGAAGGTATTAGTATTAGTTTTAAGACTAGCTAGTATTATTTGTCACAATAAAGGAAAATACCACATATTCAAATTTTTACGTTCACTATGTAGTTTCTATAAATGGCACATTGAAAGCCATAAATAGAGGCGCCTGAGTGGCCCAGTCATGTAAGCCTCTGACTTTGGCTCAGGTCATGATTTCATGGTTCGAGAGTTCAAGCCCCGTGCTGTGCTCTGTGCTGACAGCTCAGAGCCTGGAGCCTGCTTCGGATTCCCTGTCGCCCTCTCTCTCTGCTCCTCTCCTACTCACACTCAGTCTCTCTCTCTCTCTCTCAAAAATAAACATTAAAAAACATTTTTGGGGGGTTGCCTGGGTGGCTCAGTCAGTTAAGCAGCCAACTTCGGCTCAAGTCATGATCTCACGATCTGTGAGATCAAGCCCCACGTCGGGCTCTGTGCTGATGGCTCAGAGTCTGGAGCCTGCTTCGGATTCTGTGTCTCCCTCTTTCTCTTCCCTTCCCCTACTCACGCTGTCTCTATGTCTCTCAAAAATAAATAAACGTTAAAAAAATTTTTTTTGAAAATTTTTTTAAAGCCATAAATCTTTCTTTTGCCTCATATCCGCAGGTTGTTATTGATAAACATGAAATTGTTACTTTCCTTGAATTAATGTTAAAGAACCTTCATATAATCCAAATATAGAGTTTACATGCTAATGAGATACCATTAAACTGGAAATAGAAATTCATGATTCAAAATTACTTACATATGAAACTCCTGATGGGTCAATCATGTAGAGCTGTGCACCATCATTCATACTGTAAGACCCTAACATGAAACTGCATGAAAGTAAGATCAGTTTAAATCATGGTTCTTAAAATACCATAAAAATACTAAAAATACATTAAAAACACAATTATAGTTTCTAAGATAAACTATTAATATACATGTAAGTCCTAATAAGCACTTTGATGAAGTAGTTTTAATAAAAACTAGTATATACTTGAAATTGTTCAAAATTTGTGTGGCTTTGTTTAGTACTAAACTTACTGATGAAACGTATCTGGGAAGACAGCAGTGTAGACAAAGGAGTAATGACAGTTGGAAAACTAAGAGGAAGACCCAATAGGTAAAGGCATAAACATGAAAAAGCCAAGATAACAAAACTAAAGGGAATATATTCAGTTTCCTTCAAAGTCTTGTTCCACCCTTCACATTCTTTCTTGGCTATTCCCCAATATTCCTCCAGTTATTTTTCTACAATAATCTAGACTGATTTAATGTATTTTTTTATGTGACAAATTAAAATTAGGCTATTAAACAATGATATTAGTGATTTTCTGCAATTGTGATTTAGTTTGCCTTAAAAGTAGAAAAGAAACCAGCCTCATCTTATGTATCATTTCATATACAGACTACGACAGCCAATTCCTACCCCTACAATCATTTCCTTCCATCTTCCATGAGACTTATCTCTCAGAATATATAACTGATTATCATTACCCTTCAACGTTTCCTTCTGTGGAACCAGACTTCTGTATGATCTTGCCCCTTCCTACATCTTTATTATCCTTCTACACGCCAAGTACACTTGACTACCTCTACATTACCTGAAATGCCCATTAGTTTCATAGCAGTCCCTTTGAATGCAATTTTTTACCATTCCATCTACATTTCACATTCTTTTCCTTGCCATCTCTTCATGAAAGTGGCCTTTCCCTAACTGGTGCCCCACTATAGTCAGTGTATCTATCTTCATCATATAACCTCTAAAATTATATCAATGATAACTTACTCATCTTTGTGTCCCGCCCCCCCCATCTATAACTTCCTCATAGTATATGCTCAGTAAATATTTACTGAAAAGTTCTCTCCACTATTTTTACTCCCTTAAAAATAGAGAAATGATGAATTCAGAGTGCTGTTCAAAGGTCAATAATAAAAGTTGAAAGGTATTCTGTGAAGTGTGAAAGCAAAATGTTTCATGTAATTTAAGTGAGAACCTTAAGAACAACTAATATAAAAAATGTCCACAGGCCTAACTTATGGCTAGTAGAATAAAGCTCAGGTTTTCTCTAACGTCTGTCCTCAGTAATTTAAATGACTGATTATAAAACTCAAAGGTAGGACTACAGCTAATAAAACTTTTTTTCTACAACATTTTAACAGCAGAAGTAATCAGATGTTAGTAAATGTCTTACTATGATCAAACAGAACTGTTTATTTTTTTTAAGTTATAAACTAAACAAGTCTTTTTAGGAAAATCTAGTCATGACAGGTCTCTGAGCCCTATTTAAGTATTTACATGTATTCCAAGGCTCTCTACAACTGAATCTCAGCTTTCCCCCCAGAATAAAAATACCAGCAATTCATCTTAACAGAAATAAGAAACTGTGACTAGTGAGAACTATGAAATGCAATTTTGTATGGACTCACTCTGGATTGCTAAAAAACTCCCAATTAAGAGCACTGCACCTAACTGCTTAAAGTACATCAGATGGATGTTACCAAGAAAACTGAAGTGTCAGTTTAGTTGGCTATCCTAATAATGACAACAGAGGATATAGTTAAAATCGGTTTGTTGTTTCCTGAGAATGCTGGGGTCTGACACCAGAGAATTTGTTTTCTAGTTTTACTGAGAAATAATTAACATGCAGCACTATATGGTGTATGGCATGATGGTTTGATTTACATATGTTATAAAATGATTACAACAGGTTTAGGAACATCCATCATCTCATAAAGATACGATAAAAAGAGAAAAAAAATTCTCTCCTTGTGATGAAAATTCTTAGAACATACTCTCAACAATCTTCCCACACATCACATAGCAGTGTTAAACTACAGTCATCATAATGTACATTACATCCCTAGCATTTATTTATCTTTGAAACATTATACCTTCTGACCACATTCCTCCATGAGAACTTATTATAATCAGATTAAAGTTATTACTATGAGTTCTGTGTTTTATCATCACTTCAAATTTGTAGTCTTTTTCACTATTCAAAGTTTTTATTTTGATGTACACAGTTTTGTTTGATCACTGTCCTAATACTTCTTGGTCGCATACCATACTTTTAAGGTGTAAAAGGCTAAGATACCAGGGCAAACAGATACCTATAGTCCCGATCTGACTGAATATCTCACAGAATTTCATACCTGCAGCCAAAAGGTCTGACAGCACTGTAGAGTGTATATGCATGTACATACATGGCCACTCTGTCTGCAAGATGCTGAGGGGGGAAAAAACAGAAGAACTTATCAGTAAATTTCTATTACTGTTCAAAAGGTTCCCCAACATATTATCAACTTACTTTTAATGGAATGTTATAGCCAAAATTAGATCTAAAGTTGGAAGCTTCTTCTCTTGCAATGTCTGCTAAAGATCGCGCATCTGCCAGCAAACCTGCTACTGCCTGAAAGAAAGTAGGTAATAATTTAGTAAATAAATACATTCCTATCATAAACCAAGGAAAGTGTGTGGTTACTGTAGGCTTACTTAATATTTTAACAAGCATCAACATTAGAAATCATTTGGCTTAAAGGTCTTTATAAGGCATTCTGGCATTTTGATAGGATGGGATAAAAAAAAAAAGTATGGAATTACAATTCAGAAATTTACCAAGTGTGACTTCATTGTTTTGTTCAATGATGACATTCACAAGGAATATTTCTATAATCCTCCATGTCTCCCAATTTACCAGTTCACTATAAACAAGCAACAAGAATAAAACTATTGATCTTGATCAGGACTGATCTCTATTTAAAGCAGTTTATGTTCAAGTTACTAAAAATTTGGGTCTAAAAGCCCAACCTCAAATCTTTTTCAGCTTATTGACTAATAAATTGCAAGGACAAACCAAAACTTGTCAAAAACCACACATCTTCCAAGACTGACTAATTGCAGTTACCAAACCATGTGCTGAGATATGCTAGGGTACCATAGTGAACTTAGTTGTGCAACATTTGGAATTTGGGGAGATACAAATGTTGAAGTGGTTCAGTTTCAACATTAGATCATTCATACTCCTAGGATATTTAAATTTTTTAATGTTTATTTTTGAGAGAGAGAGACATACAGTGTGAACTGGGGAGGGGCAGAGAAAGAGGGAGACAAAGAATCTGAAGCAGGCACCAGGCTCTGAGCTGTCAGCACAGGGTCCAATGTGGGGCTCGAACTCTCGAACCACAAGGCAAGATCATGACCTCAGCTGAAGTGGGATGCTTAACCAACTGAGCCACCCAGGCCCCCCGAGATCATTCATATTCCTTTCAGTGCCATTATACTGTTGAGCACCTGGGTTGTTGTGATAAAAAATAAGTATACAAAATTCCATCCTGGAACAGGAAATTGGGGGTGGGGGCAGCAGATTATCTGATTCTAAAGTTTAAGAAATTGTGCAGTGCATATTAGTAATTGTTTTTCTTTAAAAATAAAAGTATTGGGCCACCTGGGTGGCTCAGTCAGTTGGGAGTCTGACTTCGGCTCAGGTCATGATCTCACAGCTTGTGAATTCAAGCCCCACATCGGGCTCTGTGCTGACAGCTGAGCCTGGAGCCCGCTTCGGATTCTGTGTCTCCCACTCTCTCTGACCTTCCCCTGCTCACACTCTGTCTCTCTCTTCTTCAAAAATAAATAAAAACTTTATAAAAAAAATAAATAAAATTAAAGTATTTTTCTTAAATTGTATGTGTCTTTTTTTCTCTTACAGTATTAAGTTTTTGGGACATAAACACTAAGTTGTTAGGAATGCATAATCAGAACCACACAGGTAAGTTGGTGAGAAAAGTTACTGAAGCACTTAATACTAGGAACCAAGAAAGTCCAGGAATTGCCAGCTTAGGAGATTTACAAAATTTAAAAGTAAGTGATACCAGAATAACAGCCTTTTTTCTATTGCTATCTACAATAGTAGTAATGATGAAAATTCCTAAAACACAGCACTCATTACATGCTAAGCATTTTACATAATTTTTAACCTTATAACAACTGTTATGAGGTAGGTACTACTACTGCCCTACTTTTGCAGGTGAGGAAATTGTGCTTAGAATAGTTTCCCCAAAGTTACCCAGCCAGTAAGTTTCACAATTTATAAAGAATCTTCTAATGGTTTGGAGAAAGCTTACTGTGAAGTCCAATAATTCTCAAACCACTTGAAGATAACTGCGGAGATGAAAGATTAATCCTTTATTGTCTCCAATACTCTTTAACATGTAATGTCTTGCCAGTTTCCAGCTATAAGGAATGCCATCAGTTTCCTGGCTCTAAATAAAAATGGGATAAATTTTAAAGTTCTAGGACAGTATTCCCATCAATCATGTACCTTTAAGCACACACAACTTTTTTCAAAATACACCTACCAAAACTTTTTTTCTACTAAGTAAAAGAATGTATAATTCACTAGTTCCTTCCTATCAGCTAAGTTACAATCTGGCAAGTTACATCAAAACATACCAGTTTCACACTGTGTGTCAACTCTACCCAAATTTTAAGGGTATATACCCAAATACAGAGGTCCAAATGACAGAGGAAAAACCATTACCAGTTTCATTGGCATAATAAACTTGTTTAGGAGAAAAAATGTCTTCAGAAAAAAATAATCATTGAAGAAGCAAAAAAATCTGTAGCTTTATAGTTTACCAGCTGTATTTTACACCTTCATTGGTGATCTATGCTGCCACGATCTTTTTTCTACACATACTGCCCATCTTTTTGTGTTTGTAACACATCTCCTTTAGAAATACCAAAGTAACAGCAGAATGAGTAGGTCCTATAGGATCTCACCCTGCTGAATGGACTCTGGAGTAACATGTAGACCTAAGTTGAATCCCAGTTTACTTCTTTACCAGCTGTTTTCTTATCTGTAAAAATGGGATTAATACTGCTTTCACTGGGATATCAGACTTGCACGACATAAGTTACATAGAGGTTCTAGCACTGTATCTAGCACACACGTATTCTCTTTCCTTCCTTGCCTGTTCAGTAACCAAGGTTAGAATCACTCCTTTGCTTTTTTTGCTTTTATAGTCTGACATCCATATAGGATGACTTCAGCATATACCACTAATGTATTTATGGCTTGACTTGCAATTATGCAAAGCAGCAACTAAATACAGCTGCATGAAATAAAACACAGCGTTTATTCCTTTCATTAAACATCCTTTCTTGGAGTTCCATCTTACTACAAAGAGATACAAATAGCTAACAATTCTTGCCTCTTAAGTGTACACCTTCACTGGTGATCTGCACTCCTGAGATCCTCTTTTCTACACATACTTCCCATCCATCTCCCCTCCTTTTCTTAAGACAGGTTTTCATATATATCTCCAATCAGGTTATAAGAACACTACCTTTCTTTTAGACAGTGAACTGTTCACAAGCCAATAACTCTATGTGATTACTTCTGTGGCTGCTCTCTGATCTGTTTCTGCCTCAGTGCTGAAGTAATAAATGAGTTCTTATAATCACAGTTTAATATGTTACAGTTACTTCACAAGAAATTGGACAAGGCAAAAAGGAACATTTTTAAATGTGACCTACCATTCCAACATGCCGATCAACATTAAAAAGTCGTTTGTTGGAACCTTCTTCATAAAGTTTAGAAAGGACTAACTTTTCTACCCCAAAGACAACGCCATCTTTACATCTGATTCCAATAGCTGTACTGGAACAAGTAGGAAAAAAAATCAATTTAAGTGAAAATAAAAGAACTTCATAAAATTAAGTTTAAATAAACCATAAAAATAGGTAACATTTTTTAATGCATGCTAAATTTAAATTTAAAACCAACACATTTAAAAATGAGAAAGAGGACAACTGAAGTGTGATTAAGTTAGGTCCAGATACATTAACATCATGAGATGATAATTTAGCATATCATGACATAAAAAGATATTAATATTTGTGAGAAAAGATGCCAAGGAAATAGTACAAAATGGCACAGTGGCTGACACATGATAATATACCATAATAAATGTCGATTTAGCTCATGTCCATATAAAAATGCACAGAAAAGACAGGCTATATACAAACTAAAAAGTAAACAGTGACTAAGTGGAAAGATTAGAGTTCTTTTCTTCATATGGTTTCTTCTGCAACAACCAATGGTTATAAAAGTACATGAAAGAACATAAAAGACTATACATTTTGTACAACTAAGGAAAACAAAATGGATCTTAATCTCTTGAGTAAAATGTGGAGAAATTATATGCTACCACTTTATGATGAAATATATCATTAACTTTGTTCTTTTAATCCTTTATTTTTTTAACGTTTATTTTTGAGAGAGAGAGAGAGAGAGAGAGAGAGGGAGACAGAGAATCCAAAGCAGACTCCAGGCTCTGAGCTGTCAGCAGAGCCCGACACAGGGCCTGAACTCAGGAAAGGCAAGTTCATGGCCTGAGCCAAAGCCAGACGCTTAGCCAACTGAGCCATCCAGGCAGCCTTTCTAATCCTTTTAATAAAAAGGGAATTCTGGTGAGAAACCACCAGACAAATCAACAGAGCCACACACAAATTTCACAAAAAATTTCAGATACTCCTTTTCTCACATATCAGGTATCTTCAATGGCTCCCCTTTTTGAGTTTAAACTCCTTGGTCCAGCTTTCAAAAATCCTGAGAATATACAAAGCCCATCTGGCTTATTACATTTCCTACTCCTATTCCTGAATTCGACCTCACTATCATCCCTCAAACACCTTATGTTCCTTTTTGCTTTTATGCAGTACTAATATTTACATGTTAACTTTACTAAAATTCTGGAAACAGGGGCACCTGGTGGCTCAGTAGCTTAAGTACCTGACTCTTGATTTTAGCTCCTGAGAGAGCTCTGCGTCAGGCTCCATGCTGACAGCACAGATCCTGCTTGGGATTTTCTCTCCCTCTCTCTCTGCCCCTCTTTTGCTCTCTCTCCCAAAATAAATAAATAAAAACACTTCTACTCCACCTCTAATCCAAAAGATTTCATTATATAAATGAAAAACTTGGACTCAAACACCAACACTAGTTGTTTACTAGGCAAAAAAAAAAAAAAGTCCTTTAAGCGATGTGAATGAGACACTATTAAGTAAATTATTTTTAAAAAGTCTTTTTATTTTTTAATTTTTTTTTAATGTTTACTTATTTTTGAGAGACATAGAGGCACAGCATGAACAGGGGAAGGGCAGAGAGAGAAGGAGACACAGAATCTGAAGCAGGCTCCAGGCTCCGGGCCGTCAGCACAGAGCCCGACGTGGGGCTCAAACCCACAGACAGCGAGATCATGACCTGAGCTGAAGTCGGCCACGCAACCGACTGAGCCACCTAGGCGCCCCTAAATAGTCTTTTAAATCATCCCAAAGCTGCTTTGGATTCCAGGATACAATGATCATGTAAGTAGAATTGATTTTTCAAAATTTCTTCAATAAAGGACTCATAAAATGGGTCAACAAACTAATAGTTTAACCAAGATAATACAAGGGTACCAAGGAGTCATTTGGCGCATTACTCTAAACAATAAAAGACACAGTGAAGGAAGTGAGACCAAGAGGAAGACATCTTAGTGATCCCACACCTTCTGGAGTGTAGCAGCAGAAAATAATTAAAAAAAAAAACACAAAAATCCTGTTGGACGTGACTAACTGCATAGGACACTTCGAACACAAGGAAATAAAAGATGAAATGACAGGGGCGCCTGGGTGACTCAGTCAGTTAAGCATCTGACTCTTGATTTCAGCTCAGATCATAATCTCACAATTCACAGCCCCGTGTCAAGCTCAGCATAGAGCCTACTTGGGATTCTCCCTCTTCTTCTCCCTCATCCCTTCCCCCGTTTGCACTCTTCACTCTCTCAAAATTAAAAAACAAGATAAAATGACAAAGCAACAAACCTAATGGCCAAGGAAACAATGCTATAAATCAAGAATTTTAAAAAGGAAAATGGGCTGGCAAAGAGGATAATGAATTTGGTTTTATACCCTACATTTGAGACATGGCAGAGTGTCTAAGTGGATAATTTTGGAACCAACCAGAATTATAGGACTGAGGCTCATGGGAAGATCTGACCTAAAAAGAGATCTGGAAATGACCAATAAACTGAGATTACTTTAGGGCACCTATTATTTTGTGTCAAAGTAACATAACGAAGCCTAATTACCAAAAATATGGAAAAGGAGATACTTGATACCTGGTTAAAACATGTTGTATTTCAAGTAAGACAATGTTTCTTACCTACTATTTTCCACAGCTTTCATAGCATATTCAACTTGAAAAACTCTTCCATCAGGAGAGAATGTAGAGGCTGACAGGTCATACTAGGAAGAAAAAGGCAACAATAAGCTTAAGTTATTAAGTAATAACCTTACCATCTTTCTTTCTAAATGGCTTACACATCAGAAAGATGAGAGGAAGGAAGGAGTGTTAAATCTCAAAGAAACTGCTTTCAGGAGGAAAAGGCAGCATGTCAGAGCAGCAAAAGCAGCTAAGAGAAAAGCTACTTTAGATTTCTGCTACTGAAAAGCAACAGATACAAGTCCAAGGTAAAGTCAGATGTTTTCCACACAGAACACAAAGTTCATTTTTGTACAAAATGGACATGCTCTGGGTTCCAGATCAGCACAATAAAGTGAATAAAACATTTTTTGGATTCCCAGTGCATATTAAAGTTGTCTTTACAGTATACTATACTATAGTGCAGTAGCATTATGTCTCAGCCGTTAGTGGTAATCACTGATCACAGATCACCATAACAAATTTAGTGGTAATGAAAAAGTCTGAAATATTATAAGAATTACCAAAATGGGACACAGACATGAGGTGAACAAATGCTGTTGGAAAAATGGCACCAACACACTTGCTCGAAACACAGTTGCTACAAACCTTCAATTTGTTAAAACAAAACAAAACAAAACAAAAAATGCAATCTGTGAAATGTAGTAAAACAATGTTGGGGCGCCTGGGTGGCTCCGTCGGTTCGAGCGGCCGACTTTGGCTCAGGTCATGATCTCGCGGTCTGTGAGTTCGAGCCCCGCGTCGGACTCTATGCAGACGGCTCGGAGGCTGGAGCCTGCTTCGGATTCTGTGTCTCCCTCTCTCTCTGCCCCTCCCCTGCTCACGCTCTGTCTCTATGTCTCAAAAATAAATAAATGTTAAAAAAAAAAAAAACAATGTATGCCTGTAGTATGATACGGTAGAAAGAACTAGAATCAGAACAGGTTAATTCACTGCGGGGGCACTAACAAACTGAAAGACCTTAGGGAAAATATATAGCATTCAAACACTTAATAAACGTCAATTATATATAGTCACTATACAAGATTACAAAGATAATTCATTTTTTTAAATTTTTTTAATGCTTATTTATTTTGAAAGAGAGAGCGCGCGCGCTCGCGACTGAGCAGTGGAGGCGCAGAGAGAGGAGAGAATCCCAAGCAGGCTCCAAGCGGTCAGCACGGAGCCCCACGAAGGGCTTGAACTCACGAACTGTGACATCATGACCTGAACTGAAATCAAGAGTTGGAACTTAATCTACTGAGCCACCCAGTAGGTGCCCCTACTCATTCTTTTTTTTTCCCCCAGAGAGAGAGAGCGTATGTAAGTGGGGAAGAGGGACAAAGGGGAAGAAAAAGAGAATTTTAAGTAGGCTCCATGCTCAGCAGAGCCTGATGCAGGGCTTAAACCCACAACCCTGGAATCATGACCTAAGTTGAAATCAAGAGTTGGGGGCTCAACCTACTAAGTTACCCAGGAGCCCCAAAGGATACTCAGTCTTCAAGTCTTTCATTTTGAAATGAGATCAGGCACAAATCTACATGCTGGAAATACAGCAGTAAACTAGAAAAAGGACTAGACTGAAAATAAGACAGGCTGAAGAGACCATCTGAGAGCCTGGTACAGACTACCTCACCAGGGAAGGCCTTGCTAAAGCATACTTATATATAGCTATTTAGGCTCAGCCAGACCTCGATGACAAGTAGCTAGCCATTTAGAATATGGAGGAGATATTGTGGCCTTTGGCATAAAAATCTTAGGGTAAAATAAGGCTAGCACATGTGGGAAAAGGAACAGGCCACTGTGTCTTGAGTACTAAGTGGGGGAAAGAATAAATCCTACCAGAGGCATGTAAAGGCCAAAGTATTTTTGATTCTCCTAGGCTGATGTAGGAAATTTTTATCTTACTCTAAATGCAACAGGAAGTCACTGGAGTTGACTCTGCCAGGGGTGGAGGGGGTGATATAATCTCATTTTTTTTTAAACTTCATCTGGAACACGAAGTGTAAAGAAAATAAGTATGGAAGCAGAGATTAAGTATTCCAAAGGTGATGACTTAGACTAAGGGAAAAGAAATGAAAGACAGTATTTTTGAGGACAGAGTAAAAAAAAAAAAAAAAAACCACCTTGCTAATGGACTGACTCTAGGGTAAAGGCGCCTGGGTGGCTCAGTGGTTGAAGTATCCGACTCTCAATTTCAGCTTAGGTCATGATCTTGAAGTTCGGGAGATGCAGCCCTGCCCCAGGCTCTGTGTTATCAGCTTCTCTCTCTCTCCCTCTCTCAAAAATAACATTAAAAAAATGAAAAATAAAAAAAAAAATCAACTTGAATCATAGACTGTTTTCACTTGAGCGACTAGAACTGGACCATTCACTGAGCTGAAGGTTGTAGGAGATGCAAAACGGCAAGGGGAGGGGAAACCCAGGGCCCTACTTTGCACATGTAGTTTGAAATGCCTATTAAACAATCAACTGGAGAGAAATGTCAAGTAGACAGGTTTCATAAGAGGAGTTCTTGGGAAAAGTGAAGAGCAAAGTTGTCTTCACTTCAACAGTGGTGCTTCCTGAGTCTCAATTTCCTGATCTATTAAACCAAGATCCTTAACTGTAATACCAAAATGTCTCATATGTTTACATTTATCAAGTATTTTTAAAGGGCTTTCAGAATTAAACACTATTAATTGAAGGTAATATTAATGTAGTTGCGAAGTCAGTTAGCTACAACACGCCTAACTGTGCATCTACTAATCTAAACTGTTATCAACTGACATAACCTTAGCATCTCAAAACCGAATGGATTAAGCCATTCCAATTATCAAACTAGGAAAACCAGTACCTGGGCTTAATGCTGAGAATCAAAATCTTGTGAACAGTGAGAATTAATGAACTTAGACACCCCTTAGTCAATGCCTCTATTACACACAACGAATAAATACTTCTAAACAAAAACTAGATCTTCTATACGGAGAAATACATAAAAGGAATAAGCAAAAAGACTGCATATGTGCAGTACGTTTAACACAGTAAAATAGTAAACTGAACAAGTTAACAAGTCCAACTCCAAAACCCTCAAGTCTGTTAACAGAAGCGGTTAAGTCCCTAAGTAATGATTTAAAGGTTTACTGTACCGATACCTCAAAGTGATGTTAAGTAATTCGTACAGGAAAAGCTGGGACAAAGAGAAAACTTTTCTAAAGGGATCTTCGGATTTCACTTTTGAGACGATGTTTCTATCAGCTCTGCCCCGACAGGGGTTCTAGGGACTCCTGCAGAGCGGACGGTCAGTACACTCGAAGGCAAGACGGGGAAGGCCCAGTGAGTCAGCAGCACCCTGGGACCTGCAAAGGCGGTCCATGGAAAGCTGCGCCTCAGACCTTGGAATCTCAAGACACCTTGCCTCGGTGGTTCTCAAGAAGCTAACTGTCTCCCAAACGCTTCGCATCCTATTTCAGGCTCCGTGAGTTTTCACTTTCGGTTTCCCTAAGCGGCCAAAGAAAGTGACTCAGCAATCCAAAGCGGCTCCCAATCACACTGCGGGCCGCCAAGCCCGCTACACCTGAGCTGAAAAGCTTCGGGTCACGGTCACCCCAAATGAGGGCCTACAAACTGGCAGGAAAGAATGCCGGTCACCACGGAAGCGGCCCACCTGGCCGAAGGCAGTCCCGGCGCACGCCGCGGCGGCGCACCCCCAAGCGGTGTGTCCAAGTTCCCTTCAACGCTAATCTGCTGGCCAGTCCAGCAGGCCAAGAGACTGCAAACTCACCCCAGTCCCGATTGAGCTCATCGTGCAGAAACCTCTGGGGCGCGCAGGTCTTCAAGGCCTAAAGCGCTCCCCCAATACCGCAACCCCGCAGACAAGTAACAGGCTCTCTTATTGGCTGGTCTTGCAACCAATAGCCTTGTCCTCTGTGGCTGATTCCTCCAACGTCAGCGGGTGAAATAGAGGATTGTGGGAAAAGGAGGGGCTTGAGCATGGCGGGCGGTGTGCGTGTGCGGAAGCAAAAGAGGTGGGGAAAGGGAAGAGAGGCAGCAGGGTTACCTCCTGACTCAGTTTCTGTCCTGAGTGTCGCTGAGTCGTCGGATTCATTGGATCGTTTGAGCCGCTGCTCCATTCCATTTCCTAGAAATTATTATTTACCTTTTATATTACTCCTCTCTTTGTCTATTCTTTCCTGAGGCAAAGCGGAGAGATCCTCTCATACTCTTACAAAGACCAAAGAAAGTGGTAGGGGAGAAGTCTCCCTTCACCCTTGTCCTGTTTCCAACCCAGTATCTTGGCATCCCTTTCACCCACCTGTTCTGACAAGAAGGAAGAAAGTTTCACTCTAAACTGCACGTTTGAGCTCAGGTCGGAATTTTACAGAAGAATTAGTATCTTTTTTATGAATATAACTGGTAGAATTAAGGATAAGACTGATTACTTATTGAGCTCTAATATGTCCCAAGTACATATTACACTGTGGATTAAATGGTGAAGGAGACCGCCCCATCCCTCACGGAATTTACATTGAATGGGAGGAAATGGGCAAAAAAGTAAAAGAGGAAATAGGCAAAATAGTTGCACCTTGTCGTTAAAATGGAGAAGAGACCATGGAGGTTTGAATTTTAGGCCTGGTACTTAGGGAATGACTTTACCGCTGATAGTTAAACTGAAATTTAGGATTGGTATAGGAATGTGAGCTTGTTATAGGAACTGCCGGTCAGTCTGGCCTGTCACAGGTGTCATGATTCTAGCCTCCTTCGATCTGGAAAATAATTGCTTAATATTTCTTTATGTTTCATGGCATAAACATTTTTGAAGAACACAAACCATTTTATGGGATATTCCTCAATTTAGGTTTGTATGTTGTTTTTCACCATAGGGTTCAGGTGATACGTTTTCGTCAGGAATGCCTCAAAGGTAACCTTGCATTCATATTACAGCATTTTGTTAGTAGGCACGTGATGTCAGTTTGTTCCATTACTGATGATGTTAACTTGCTTAAGATTTCTCCACCATAAAGTTTCTATTTTGCTCTTTGTAATTAATAAATTATCTTGTGAAGAACTACTTTGGGACTATTCTTGTAAATATCCTACTAGTAGCTCCTCTTTTACTGACTATTATAGTATTCGATGATTCCTATTTGAATGGATTATTATGCTTGCCTAACGGTCATTTTCTAATTCCATCATTCCTTCCACATATGTTATTGACTTTCTACTGTCAGGTCATTAGTGTTTTATGGAGGAGAATTATATGATCTAATTTAAGTTATTAAATTATTATGTTATTAAATTATCTCTCTTGCTTCAGTGTGAAGACTGATAGACTGAAGACTAGTTGGAAAGCTATTGCAGTCCCTGGGCAAGAAATAACGGAGAGAGAGTGTTTTGGATTAGGGATATGGCAGTGGAAGTAGAATTGTGTTGATGGATTTTAGGTATGTAGAGCTTGCTGAAATATTGGACGTAGAAAAAAAGGAGGAAGGAGGAGTTTCAGTTGCTTCTTTCGCTAATAAAGCATTATAATTAATGGTTACTTTTTATTCTTGAACAAATCGATAAAAGCTTTGAATTTACTTGGAAGACTAGCCATTTAATTTACCTATCCTTCATTGAAATGTTCTAGTTGCATTTTTTTTGATGAGGGGTTTTAACGAGGGTATTTTGACCAGGGTAGGCCAATGAAGTGCTGAAGGAAGGTAAAGAATATAGTTCTAGGAGTGTTCATCTTGAAGGTCAACTACAAGTACTCTAAATTGTTTAGAAGTTCAGTTAAACGTTTAACTAACTTAACTACTTGTATATGATAAGCATTATTTGAGTGCCTAGTACCTACTATATATTCATTAATAATTAAGACTTTGGTGCCCTTTCTGAACTTGCCAGATGAATTGCCCATTTGGGGGCTGAACTGTTCACTTGTCTTGTATCTGGGAGGAATGCACTGAATCATGGTCCCAGGTTCTTTGACTATTTGCCTGATTCATTAAAAAACTTAAAAGGGGTGTGTTTAGATATGTTTTTATTAAATTACTCCAAATTACCTTTGGAAGTAACACATATAAAATTGGTATATAATTTACACATATCTTTCTTATAGTGTAGTAAGTTTTTTAAGTTTATCGGAATCTGTTTTATACCTCTATTAGAAAACAGCACAGTGCTTTGTATACGGTAGACACTTAATAAATATGTTGAAAATGCTAATAAATACAAATTCATCCCCCAGGTACATTCTGCCAACTTCTTTAAAAAAAACACAACATGTTCTTGCTATTGCAAGAACAAAAACTGTTAGTGAATAATTTTATTTTAATATTTTAAGCTTTAATTTTTAAATATTCTACTTAAATCCTAGGCATATTTTGAGTATTTAAATATATAACATTATTTTATGCCATATCTTATTTTTTTAATTAAGTAGCTCATAAAAGTGATGACCAATGTCATATTGCATTTCTAAATACTGAAATTTTAGAATTCTTTGTTATTCTTTGTTATATACAATTAGAATTTAGATGGCCCCCATCACAGAGATTTGCAGCATTCCTTGTCTAAGGAAGTTCACTAATATCTCAGAATATGTATATTTCCATAGGAGATTATTCCATTGTCTCAGCTTGTCAAAATCTGATCAAAATCAGTTCTTCTCTTTTCCTCTTAGAATTAATAATCTTTACCATAGGATTCAGTTGACTCTAAAATCCTTTCCTCCCAGCTTCTGTCGTTTGAGTCGGATGATAATAACCACCCCTGGAAGTCCTATGTCTCCATCGTCAGGCAGTTACCCGAATGAGACCTTATTTTAATTGAGCCAGAATCCCCTTCTTTAACTTATTTTCCTTGACTAGCTCTTATTGAAGGAAAAATGGCTAAGCGCTACTGTTCTTCCGTGAAACTAACGTCATAGAGGTTGGACTTTGTTTACTAACGCTGCGCCCCAAATTGTAGGAATCCAATTTGCCATTTGATGTAAGGCAGATAGCCTTAATTGTTTCTCTAAAGAACATAACATATTCGGGAGTAAATATTTTAAAACACTTAAAAAAGATTCAATGATTCTAATAATACAGATTCATGTTTTCAGTGATCTTGGGATACGCACGCAATAAAAGTATTACATTGTAAGTAAAATTAATGTTTTTAGAGAATTCTTAAAAATAATTCAAAAGTGCATATTTAACAATATGATACAAAACTTTTTCTAAGTAAAGAACAATATAGGAGAACAAACGAACAAACAACAAAAAAAAAAACAAATGTAGTTGAATACTGATCAAGAGGCAAAAAAACAGCGCCATTGTGCAAGTGCCCGGCTAGCTCAGTCGGTAGAGCATGGGACTCTTAATCCCAGGGTCGTGGGTTCGAGCCCCACGTTGGGCGCATGTCACTTTTAGATTTCAATATTTTTGCCCTTTAAATATTCTGGGGTTCCTCCAAATCATCAAAACTAAAAAGAGTTCTTTAAACTGAATTACTGTGTTAAGCAAATCTATGGAAAAAAGACCATTTTGCAAACGAATCCGGTCTCAAGCTATGCTTGCACATTTGAAATCAAATGTTTCTTTTCCGCGATGCTGAACCACCTCCTTAAAGCACAGAGGAAGTTGAAAGGTTACAGTTTGAAGCTGAGACTGGTTTTCCGTGTTACTATGCATACTTGCATAGCTGTTGGTAGAAAGCAATTTTTCCTTTTATCGGAACAAAATTATGAACCCCAATTTTGGTAGCTTTTCAAGAACTAAGAGATCCTACTAAAAGCAGTTGCGGGGGACTAGGTGGGGGAGGACTTCGAAGAAAGTGTCTTCCTTTCACGTTTATGTTTACTTTTCTTCCTCTCAGTATAGGGCGTGTCCTGAGGAAAGGGGCAAGGGGAGGGCGAGGAATATCCCCCCGAGAAACAAATATACCGTGAGAAACGTTTCTTTCCGTGGTCAGATCTACACTGACGTGCCTCCTTCAAGTTTTCTTCCTTTGTTCCTGGGACTGTACCTGGGATCCATCCATCCCAGTGGGTGGAAATTAGGAGGTTAGTATTCTGTTAAAGGCGAGGCTCTTTGGCACAGAAGCACACAAGAACCGAGATGTGAAATGCGGAGAGGTAGTTAGGTATCTGGGAGGCAGGATTTCCGCCTTCTTCGCTGAGAAGTTTGAAGTGGTGACAAGGCACATTCCCGGAGCTCCCGGACTCGGCCGCTAGGGGGCGAGCCGCGCTCCTAACGGAAGCCAACTGCAACCGAAGCACCGGCGCCCCTACCTCCGCATGCCATCCCCCCGCTTTCCTCCTACTAAACGACTAATTTTTCCTTCTTTCCCCACCCCCCCAACAAACCAACGTTCTGTTATTTCTTTATCTTAAAAAAGAATAAAATTTTTGACCTAATTTTCCCGCAGGCTACCGTTCTTTTTCTCTGCAGTTCTCTGTGCTCACCGTTCCTCTCCCATCTCTTAACCCTGACAATTCCCTTCAAAAAATAGTTAAATAAATAAAAATATTTTGTTTAATACACATTGCATGGAGGGATGTGGGGTGTCTGTTAAGAGGGTATTAGAAAGAACCTATTATAGGATCTGGGCTTTACTTGGGGAATTTTGCAGAGGTGGGGAGTCGTAACAAGTGAGGGCCTCTTCTGGATTGGGTGTTCTCAAGGGCAATCCTTGATCTTAATAAAACTTATCTATAGGGAGAGCAGACCACAGAAGAGAAAAAGCTGAAACTGATAAGGTCACTTATTTAGCAAGAGGCTGTTGGCTGTTTCCAGTTGGAGACTGGCCGGCTTGTCTAAAGTGGATATTCCGTGAGATGGCACGGGCAAGACCAGGCCTCCTGCACTTCTGACCAGGTGACTATCAATCGGGGAGTCTCACAATCCTCCAGGTTGGTAATTTACCAGAATGGCTCACGGAACTCAGGAAAACACTTTATTTATTCCTGGTTTATTATGAAGGATACAACTCAGAACAGCCATGTTGAAGAGGTGCGTAAGGCAAGGTATGGGGAAGCCCAGACGTTCCGTAGTCTCCCAGCTCATCATCCGGGCACCACGTGGATGGCTTCATCGTCCCGGGAGTTCTCGGAACCCTGTAGGTTAGGGATTTTTAATGGGGGCTTCATGAGGTAGGCATGATTTCCTGTCCTTCTCTCCCTAGAAGACGGGGTGTATGTGCATGTGTATGTGAAAGTTCTAAGCTTCTAATCATGGCTTGCGGCTTTCTGGTGACCAGCCCTCATCCTGAAGTGATCCAGGAGCCCTCCAAGAATTGCCTCATTACGGAAAAAGATACGTTTATTACCCAAGAAATTCTTAGGCATTTAGTGTAATGCTCCTAACACCCCCATCACACAGGAAATTACAAGGATCTTAGGATCTTTGTGTCAGCAACCAGGGGCAGAGGCCAAATATAAATTAAGTCACGCTTGCCTAATTTCTTTCTTCAAACCGTAAATGAGCCCAACCACTGTTCTAATCGGCAACTTCCCCACCACCCCCTTTCCCCTACATTGCTTTCCCCATAACTGCTCTTATCTTCTTACTGTGTTAGGTATCTGATTCTTTACTTTCTCCATCCCTTGGAATGACAGCTTTTTGTCTTTGCTCATTAATATAACTCAAGTACCTAAATTAGCATCTGGCAGATTTTCAATAAATACTTGCTGAACCGCTGAATTTAGTAGGGTGTATTAGTTTCCTAGGGCTGCCATCACAAAGCACCACAAACCTGTGGCTTAAAACAAATGAAATGAACCTGCTGTAGGCTTTTCTCCTAGCTTTCTGGTGTCACCAGCAATTCCTGGTGGTCCCTGGCGTGCAGCTGCAGAACTCCAATTTCTGCCTCGGTAACACCCATTTTCTCCGTGTATCTGTCTCACGGCATTTCCCTCATCCTGTAAGGACACCAGCATATGGGATTGGAGTCTATGATAACGACATCTTAACTTGATTACACCTGCAAAGGCTCTGTTTCCAAGTAAGGTCATATTCAGAAGTACTGGAGGTTAGGACTTCAATGTTACCTTTCTGCGGCACACAATTCAACCCCTACGAAGGGGCTCCATTCCTTAAACTCAACTAGTAGGTGTCTATCACTTCATAGCTAGCTACCTATAAAGCTCTATTTCAGTCAGAGATCTTATTTTTCAGATTATTCAGTGCTGAAAAACCCATGAATATTTCAAATTGAATAAAGTTTTAAAAACTTATGTTTACTACAAAAAAGATGTTAATAGGATAGTGAATCCATAGGGCACCTGGGTGGCTCAGTCGGTTGAGCATCCAATTCTTGATTTCAGCTCAGGTCGTGATCTTGCGGTTCATGGGTCCAAGCCCCATGTTGGGCTCTGCTCTGTCAGTGTGGAGCCTGCTGGAAATTCTTTCTCCCTCTTTCTCTCTGCCTCTCCCCCACTCTCGCTGTCTTGTTAAAAAACAAACAAACAAACAAACAAACAGGGGCACCTGGGTGGCTCAGTCCGTTAAGCGGCCGACTTTGGCTCAGGTCATGATCTCGCGGTCTGTGAGTTCGAGCCCCGCGTCGGGCTCTGTGCTGACAGCTCGGAGCCTGGAGCCTGCTTCGGATTCTGTGTCTCTCTCTCTCTGCCCTTCTCCTGCTCACGTTCTGTCGGAGCCTGGAGCCTGCTTCGGATTCTGTGTCTCTCTCTCTCTCTCTCTCTGCCCTTCTCCTGCTCACGTTCTGTCTCTATGTCTCAAAAATAAATAAACGTTAAAAATAATTAAAAAAAGAAACTTATAAAAAATCTCTTAAAAAATCAATAGTGAATCCATACTATTGACAACTAATGGTATACCTACTCCTTGCAATCCCAGTGAGAGCTTTCAAAGCTAATAAATAAAGGGGCTTTGTTCTCATGAAGCTTATATTCCAGAAAAGAAGGAAGATAAAACCTGTGTGAAATCAATTACAAGGTGAAAGTTGTAAGTGCATCAGTTAGAGAGATGTGCTTATGGAGAGGACTACTTCTGGGGAAAGGGTGCTGTGGCAGAGTGACAGGTCCAGGGGATAAAAGCACCTCACTTTCCAGAAGCAATCTATTAGGAAACTGGATGGCAAAATCGATCTTTCATTGTTTTATTTATTTTTCATGTTTTTTAAAATTTATTTTTAATGTTTATTTTTGAGAGAGAGACAGACTGTGAGTGGGGGAGGGGCAGAGAGAGCTGGAAACACAGAATCTGAAGCAGGCTCTAGGCTCTGAGCTGTCAGCACAGAGCCCAGCATGGAGCTCAAACTCATGAACCGTGAGATCATGACCTGAGCCAAAGTCAGATGCTTAACCAGCTGAACCACCCACCTGTCCCTATTTGCTGCTTTTAATATGATTTTCAAGTTCTTCATGACCTCATCCTAAACTATAATTAGCAGTGCCCCATCTCAATGCCAAGTGTTTTAAGATTTTGTGTAGAGAATGTGGTTCACAGAAACTAGAATAACCTGTTACTAAAATTCTACTTATCCTTCAGGAGCAAGGGCAACGGCCTCCTCTATGAAGCTTTCTTCAACTCCCTGGTCAGACTTATCTACATCAGTAACAAGAAACTGATGTCCTATGGCTGCTACCACATTCTGTCTGTGTCATCAGTCGTGTTCCATCCACTTCTATTAACTGGACAAGCTCCTAAGGGCAAAGGTTGAGGCCTTATTACTGTAGCAGTTACAGTGTCTAAAACCACACTAGATACAAAGCAGACAGCCCAATAAAGACTGAATGAATCTTAGTCTTGTGCTACTAAAGTGCTAGGCACATGGTGATGAAGTATAGCTAGAAGTATTTTTAAACATTACACACACACACACACACACACTCTCTCTCTCTCTCTCTCTCTTTCCTATTCTTCATGCCAGGAACCAGCTCTTTCAAGTATTAGCTGGTGCTGATGTCTTCAAACAAAAAGCATGTGGCAAAACTAGGAGGGACCCAGAAAAGGACAATCAAAATTATTAAACTATGAGTAAGAATGGACATGGAATATATAGTCCAGAAAATGTATCGACTACTATTCTGTCTTCAGGAATATGAGTACATCCTTCAGGAACAGGTGTTCACATGCACGTGGAAAGAATAAAATCAAAATTTCAGTAGGAAGTAGTTTGTTAAAGCAAATGAAGAACAAACAAAAATAAAAATTAAACAATGACTGACTACGTATTTCCAAGCATCCCTATCCTGAGAAGATAAAAAGCACAAGAGATTAAAACATTATGAATACACGTTTATAAAGCAGTTACATAGAAATACATAAAATGGAATGTCTTGGCATAAAAATTAAATTTCTCCTTAGAAATGCAGAACTGTTCCTAAAGAAACTGTAAAGTTAAAAAGTGAGTATTTGCACACTTTGCTAACAAATGTTTTAACTATATTACTAAATATTCTCAGTCCAAAGGGTCCAATCTAGTCCTGGAAGAGCAGCATTATAACATGAACACACAGATACCAAAACAAAAGAATCTGAAGAAATAGACCCATGTTAATATTTGAAACACCTGGAATGGTAACACTATTTATTCTTGAAATAATTGCCGAAAATAATGAAATTAGTGGACTCTCCAATGCTCAGGTAAAATTATGTGAATTGCGAAGGGAAAATGTTATATCCTTTTTGAAACTAAACTATGTAACAAACTTCCAAAATTAAACTGCTTTACTATATTTTATTGATATAATTACAACAAATTTCAAAAGCATCCGCTACCATTTTACCACTACACAAGAAAAACAAAAGTCAAAAGAATCTTAATGCAAAGAGTGATTACAGAAATGTTTTCACTTCCATAAAGTCATCTCTAACAGCATCCTATCTACTTTGTACAATTTGTTTATAATTGATTAGATACTTGCTCTGAAGCAAAGCCAAATTTTAATCAAACTTTTATTTCTCAGTGGAAAATGCTCTCTTCATCAGAGGTGGCTGAGCTTTTCCGACATCAAACATCATTTCCAAAGGTGGGTTGTTAAGAGAACACCAATCAGGTATACGGCCTGTCTGATTATAATATTCCTTTGAGACTGAACGGCTCCCAAGTATGTCTTGCAGTGCTCCAAAAATAGCTCCTGTGTGGTTCAAAAAAAAAAAAAAAAAGGTTTTCATAGTAAAATGAAAACTTTCACCAGAAAATTCTATGTACACATGCATCCACTTCATTATATGACAAGAGAGAAATGGTGAAATTCAGCAATGCATATTCACTCTTCAAGTCAACCACAGCCATTTTGTATCCTATATGTTGGATAACAGGGTAAGCCACAATTCCTGGGTTCAAAGTGACTTAAATGGCCCAGAGCAGATTACAGTGAAAATGCTAACAAGCATGACTGTGTCTAAAGGCAGGTGAGGTCGAGTGGGCTGGAAAGTAATTTCAGTTCTGTGTAAATACACTAAATAATATTTTTACTTCTCTTTGCCACGATTCCAAGATTGTATGTCAATAAATAAAACAGCACTGTAAAACACAATAATCATTATAATGCCACCCACGTCTATGCTAAAGACTTCATAAAGACCCACAAGGCAGTCTTTGAAAAATAACGTAATGACTAAATCTATTTATCCTAGATCAAAATTACATTTTGACCAAATTCTACTTTACAAGAAATACGACATTCATTTAAAATCTCAATACTTATTCTAATGATCAAGATACCTATTAGCTGCAAATGCATCATAAAACACTTAGCAGAATTACACAAGTATACACATCCATACTTCTTTTTCTCTTCAAAGTACATATGTATATACTCTCTTTCTATCTATAGGCTATTTCCTTATTTTAATGAAACTATCATTTCTTATGAACTATCATTCAATAAACTCAGTCACAAAATAGAGTGTAATTATAAAAAAAAGATCAATTCTCATATGCGCCTCACAAGTTAGCTTTAGAAGAACTAAAACAAATTTCCTGAGCAACCATGGTAGCATCACTGGAATAAAGGCACAGCTATCACCATAATGAGAAATGACTTTAATTGGATGAAGTTTACTTAAAAAAATTAAAGTGCAAATGCCAAGCAAAACAGGTATATAATTCTGAAAATTAATACTTCAAGGAAAAGTCAATGTTCAAAGAAATTTAATAGTTCTATTAATTTGTTAAGTGAGTGATTTTTAACACTGAATCGTCTATTATGTCCATTAATAATACTATTCAGGAACCAATTACTATATAATCATTTATATCGTAAAAACGAAATTCTTACCTCCCAACCAGGCCACACAATTAGCCTTTGCAGGTGGAGTATGAATTCGGAATGTCTTTGTGCCAAGTGCTTTTTTATATTTTGGTTTTTCTACCAAATACCTTATTTCTGCAAGCAATCTGTGGAGGAACCCTGGCAGCATCGAAGTGCCACCTATGACTACCAAATTCTCTGCGAGCTGCTTTCTGGTGTCTATCGGGCACTGTTGGTAAAGAGAAAGAAAAAAAAGAATTTATCCTTAACTGTATGAATGATGCTTGACTGGATTCAAGAAAATATACAGATTATGTATTACAAACTAAATAGGTGATGAGTGCTATCACCACAGAAAAAAAGCACAGCAAGATTTCTTTAAAGGGAGTTTTTATGTAACAAATATAACCATGATAATATTGCCAAACACTTAGAACTTTAAGGATTTTAAAGTCTAAGAGTTTAGAATTTAAAATTCTACAGGGCACATGGTAGTTATGTGTGAGTATTCTCATTTTTAAGGTAGAATGATTGAGTTGAGCAAAGAATAGGAGAAGGAATAAAAGAACTCCATTTCGTTTTTTATAAGGAAAGTATGTGGAAACTGAATTTTTCTAAGGCGATAACTTCACGGTATTATATCCAGAGCCAGTTGTCAAGTGGGAAGATAACATTTTTAGAAAAACTATGTTTCCACACCAGCTCTAAAAATTCAGATGTTACAGCCTCTCACCGATGCTATGCTTTCCATAAGAGTCTCTCAGCAGAGCCCCAGAGGTGGACGGTATCTTCCACATCGATGGTGTTCCTCCACATGGAGTTCTGCGACTCCAGTCATGACGCAGAAGAGACACTACCATATGCCCTATATAATTTAAATTCAATACTACACAAACCTACACTTAAACTACAAGCTGTGCTAGGTACAAAATAAAACTCTGATATTGTTGCTAGGGAAAAAATACATGACAGCAAGTATCCCTGGGTTTGAAATGTTGTTAAAGTACCCTATTTCAGTGCCAAAGTCAAACTCTGAAACTGTAAAATTTAACAGAAAAGCTAAAATTGTAACCAGTAGCTAAAATAAAAACACAGAAGATAACATTTAAAAATTTTCTCGGGGCACCTGGCTGGCTCAGTCTGTATGGTATGTTACTTTTGATCTCGAAAGTGTCAATTCAAGCCCCATGTTGGGTGTAGATATAACTTAAAAAATTTGTTTCTCTAAAGGGCTGTAGTTATAAATGGAAATGTTTTGCAAAATCAAAATACCTGTATAAGAGAATCCAGTATTAAAGTGGCAACTGATTTCTCTTCATTATCTTGTTCAAAAAGAATTTCCACAACCGAATCTCTAGTGAGATTAAAAACAGAGAGTGCTTTGTTGGCATCATATGATACAGAATATATCATCAGTTCTATTTTTTAAGTACCGGTACTATGTTAACATAGAGTAATTATTAAAATACGAGGTGTTTGGGGGCACCTGGGTGGCTCAGTTGCTTAAGCGTCTGACTTCGGCTCAGGTCATGATCTCAAATTTGATAGGCTCGAGCCCCGCATCAGGCTCTGTGCTGGCAGCTCAGAGCCTGGAGCCTGCTTCAGATTCTGTGCGCTGCCCAACACCACCCCGCCGCCCTCCCCTGCTGGCTCCTCCCCTACTTGTGCTCTGTCTCTCCCTCTCAAAAATAAACACTAAAAAAAAAAAAAAAATTTGCATTTGTAAATGAGGAGAGCAGCACCTGCCTCACAGGTATTGAAGTGAGGATTCAATGAGTTAACAGAACAGTGGCTGGTACACAGGAGTCACTCCTTACCTATTAGCTACAACTATTATTATGTACAGATTAACACACATTTTGTCCAGTTATACTTCCTTAAGCCTAATAACAGAAAAGAAGTGATTATACAAAAGTTAGTTAAGATTCATAAGTTAAGTGTCCAACTTCGGCTCAGGTCATAATCTCACAGTTCATGAGTTCGAGCCCAGCATTGGGCTCTCTGCTGTCAGCACAGAGCCCGCTTCAGATCCTCTGTTTCCCTCATTCTCCATCCCTCCCCTGCTCATGCACGCTCTCCCTCTCAAAAATAAAAATAAACATTAAAAAAAAGATCTGCAGTGATACAAAAGATTTAAAAACAATACCCTCCCCAATCATTTCTTTGTTTTTAAAAATAACATATGGCAAGGACTGCTAGTTGCCTAATGAAATATTCATTTTCCATCTTCCTATTTGTTCTTAAAAGAACTCATTTTGGGGTAGCACAAGGAAGATCTTTGTGGTGATGGAATAGTTCTATATCTTAATTGTGGTGTGATTACAGAAATCTATGAGTGATTAAATTATATGAACTATATATATACACATTACACTGATGCCAATTTGCTGGTTTTGCTTTTGTACTACAGTTAAGTAAGGTGTAACCACTGGGAGAAACTGCCTGAAGAGTAGTACATGAGGCTTTCCTGTATCATCTTTGCAATATCCTGTAAATCCTGTAATTTGAAAAAAAGATAGAACTCCATTTTTAAGCTGGATATAACGCCCCTCTCCAGTTGAAACACCATATTTCCCTGCCTCCCTTATAGCTAGATGTGCAGCTGAGGAACGGACAAGGAGATGGAGGCGGAAGTGTATGTGGGACTTCTGAAAGAACGTCTCCTTAAAAAGGAGGGGGAGCACTTTTTTCTTTCCCTTCCTAGGGCTGCTTGCTTTAAACACAGATATAGTAGCTTTAACTCCATCAACCACCCTGGTATCTAAGGACAGGGCTACTACCCCCAAAAGGATGAAAGATGGAAGGACACTTGGGTCCCTGATGGGAGCTGTCATACCATTCCTGGATTATCTATGTCTGAGCTTCTTTTAGAAGAGAGAGACGGGGGTGCCTGGGTGGTTCAGTCGGTTAAGCACCGACTATTGATTTCAGCTCAGGTCATGATACCACAGTTCATGAGTTCAAGCCCCAAGTGGAGCTCTGTGCTGATAGCATGGAGCCTGCTTGGGATTCTCTCTCTCTCTCTCTCTCTCTCTCTCTCTGCCCCTGCCCAGCTCGCATTCTCCCTCCCTCTCTCTCTCAAAAATAAACAAACAAACTTCAAAAGAGAAAGACAAACTCCTACCTTGGTGAAGCTACTATTGTTGGGTTTGTGCAACTGGTAGCCAAACTAAATCCTAAGCAATGCAATACAAAACTATCTCATATATGCACATATAAACACTATTACTTAAAAATAAGCTTTAGATCAGACTATGCATACTACTCTGACGCTTTCTTGAATCTTCTTCAAAACATAAAATTCTCTTCATGAGACTCCCCCTGCTCACTCCTCATTTCATCAGAAGGTATACAGAGGCCAGCAGCACGCTGAACACTCATAGGTAGCCAGCCACTTGCTGTTACGCCTGCATAATTCCACTTCTACCAATTGAGCTGAATGCTTACAGAACAAGTTTTCTTGTTCCAAGTCTTCTATTGTCAATAGGTTTGATTTGAAATTACATAATTTTACAATTATTACTTAACCAACAAAATACTAGGGGTAGAAAATAAGTTGTTTTTCTGTATGAACTATGTTGAATGCTTTGAAAAGACGATCATTTTTAAAATCTTCTTAATATAGGTAATACAACTATAAAAGACTAAAAGAAAATATCAATAAGAATTCTGAACCAACACTGATACCCAAATAACTCTTAAGTTCTTCCTGCACTTAAAAATTCAAATGACCCTTCTAATTTACGAACTACTGGTCTGAACTGTGTCTAATTGGGTTTCAATAGAACTAGATTTTTACTAGGAAAAACATTATTAGCAAACAATTGTAAATCTATTGGGTTTGAAATGTGAGACACAGTGGCTTTTTTTATTCCCAAATAACCAAAAAGCTATTATGTAACCAAAAAGCTCCATATTAATTTCCTTCATTTATTTTCTTCTCATATTTTGGGTCCTACTATACAACTTGGAGAAAATTTAAAATAGTAATTTAATGAAGACAACCTAAATAAGAGGTAAAATGATAAAAGTTACTACCTAAAAGTATTACATTCTCACTCTGTCGTTCTCCTACCCTACCATCTGTAACATCTGTGTATTCATGTTCATCCTGTTAATATCTCAACCTCTCTATTATCTCAGAATCCAGCAGGATCTTCAATATCTACATAACTCTTTTCTGTGGCATCTTCTGATCTAATATTTTACAAATGAAACTTTTATAAATACAAATTTTATTTTTTATTTTTTTGTAAGAACTGCAAACTATTTTATTTATTTTTCCTGTTATTTTAGAGAAAGTGCACACGTGACCAGGGTAGACGGGCAGAGGGAGAGAGAATCCCAAGTGAGCTCTACACTCAGTGCAGAGCCCGATGTGGTGCTTGATCCCATGACCCTGGGATCATGACTTGACCTGAAATCAAGAGTCAGATGCTCAACCAACTGAGCCACCCAGGTGCCCCTGTAAATACAAATTTTATAAAGCTTGCATATAAACAAAATGCTATTGTTACCAATAGAATTATGTAAGTCCATACTTACATATAGCATCATTGGATAAAATAATCTAAAGAAAATGAAAAAGTTACTAACTGGTCCTTAAGATTGGGCATATTTGGATGAATGCATTCTTTCTAACATGACAACGTTTTAAAGCAGGAGCCAGCAAATTATAGCCTGTAAGCCAAATCCAGCCCACCTGTCTTTGTAAATAAAATTTTATTGGAACACAGTCATGCTCATTCATTTACATATTTTCTATGGCTGATTTTGCACTCCCAACTATAGAGTTGAATACTTGCACCAGAGACCATGTGGCTCACAAAGCCTAAACTCTTTGCCATTTGGCTCTTTACAAAAAAGGTATGCTGAACCCTGTTTTAAATTACTCTTTTTTTTTTTTTTAATGTTTAGTTTTGACAGAGAGAGAGAGGGAGAGAGAGACAGAGTACAAGCAGGGGAAGGCAGAGAGAGACGATGACACAGAATCTGAAGCAGGCTCCAGGCTCCGAGCTGTCAGCACAGAGCCCGATGCGGGGCTCGAACCCACGAACTGCGAGATTATGACCTGAGCCGAAGTCGGACACTTAACCGAATGAGCCACCCAGGCGCCCCTGAACCCGGTTTTAATGTATTGTACTTTATTTTCTACCTTGAAGAATAGTTCCATTAATTCTGAATTACTATGAAGAAAAGGAAAGAAAATTCTTAAAAATTTTTTAAAATTAGAAAGTTGCATAATAAAATTAATCATGAACAAAGAGGCCTACTGAAAAACACATAAAATAGTTAAATTGGCAATATTAAAGGCTTATATATTTTTAAAGGCCAAAAATTTATTTTAGTTCATTATTTTGCTCATAAAAATTAAGGTCTACCTGATTGATCCAAGAACATGTAAAATCTTCTCTCCATCTAATGGGTAGTCTACATTTGGGGGTGGTGAGGGACGCTGAAATATAAATATCATAAGCATAAATACATAGGCTATAACCTCTAAAAAAAAGAAAATACATTTATTTTTAACTTACCTCAGTATTCCCATCGATATTAAATTTTGCTGCCTGGATTTGTAATCCACGTTTCAGATCACTTACAAAGCAAGTGCGCACTTGTAAGAAAGAAAAGGAGACTTGGTTGCGGTTTGTGATTGACTTGATCTATGACCCGGTTAAAACAATTCTACTCAAGTGGACATACTAGTCACCCATTCCTTCAGATTTTACAAACTATCTCTGCCTTTAGTTTGGTTACGACAATTTGTTCACAAATAAAAAACTTTTTCATTCGCTGAGGAATAAGACATGTTGCGTGCTCATCTTTTATAAACCACATTAAAAAAGAAAACTGTATTTTTTTATATTCCCTGCATAAAGAGTACCATAACAAAATTTAGTATTATGAAAATGTAGCTATTCTGAGAAGCATGTTCCTTTGAACCACTACTACACCTAATATTATGTATCTATCTGGTTCTTTTTAAAAATCTTGGTTGGCCAGGGTTGCCTGAAGAGCTCAGGTGGTTGAGGGTCCAACTCTCGATTTCAGCTCAGGTCATGATCCCAGCGTTGTGCATCAAACCCTGTGTCAGGCTCCATGCTCAGTGTGGAGCCTGCTTCAAGAGTCTCTCTCTCTTCCTCTGCCCCTTTCCCCCATTTACATGCACTCTCTCTCTAAAAAAATAAAAAATAAATTAAAATAAAATTAAAATCTTGGTCAGAACCTGAGGCTAAATTTTGCTCCTAACTGTAGTAAGACTCTCTTAGTTTAGGGTTTTCTGGCATATTACTTTCTCCCTCTAGCATATGCCACCACTACCATTTTCCTTCTACTATATCACCTTATTTTATTTTTTTTTGCACTCTGAACATTTATTCTTTCAAAGATTATTTCAGTTGCAAAGTACTTTTTATAATAAGCTGCTTCAAATTATTTTCAGAAATAAGGAATAAAAAATGTTTAAGTAGAAACTAAATTGATGTTGAATATGAAAAAAATCTAATGATTTGGTTAATTACTTTCAAAACATGTTAGTTAAAATATATTTATCAATAAGGGTCTTTTCATTTGCTAATTCAAAATATATTCAGAATCTACAATATGCTAGATAGTAAGCTAGGTGCTCAAGCTACTTGTGTATTATCTACTTTATTCAAGTCCTCATAAATATCGAAGCAAGGTAAGTACGTAAGTAATGATCTTATATACATGCAATTAAGTATGTACAAATAACTCAGGTTTTGCAATAACTGATGAACTTTTAGGTAATAATACCACATAAATAAACAATATAATCAAGAACAAGATCCATTTTTCAGCCCCAGCTCTAACCCAACCTATAGTATGACAATGAACAAATCACATAATATTTCAGGGCCCCAACAATACCAGATTATCTCCAGGTCTCATTTAATTCTAAAATCCATTATTGTCTGATTCTCTCTTATTAATTTTACATGACATTCTCAGTACTGAAGAATATTAAATTATATTTTAAATGCTTTTCCTTTCAGTTAATCAAACTACCAGAAAACTCAATTTAAATATTATCATAAAAATGCACTCTAACAAAGAAGTACTATATCTTTTTAAAGTGAATCCAAGGGTGCCTGGGTGGCTTAGGTGGTTAAGCGCCTGCCCTCAGCTCAGGTCATGATCTCACAGTCTGTGAGTTCAAGCCCCATGTCGGGCTCTGTGCTGACAGCTTAGCCTGGAGCCTGCTTTGGATTCTGTGTCTCCCCTCTCTCTGCCCCTCCCTCACTTGTGCTCTGTCTCTCTCTCTCAAAAATAAAACTAAACATTAAAAAGTAAAAAAAAATTAAGTGAATCCAATATATCTTTGCCCCAAATACAGAACTTCTAAAGTCTGTAAAATGATTGACCTTGTATATATGTATTTAAAAATTAAAGCAAAAAATTTCTACACAACATAAAACCAGTGGCTTTCTTAAGCAATTTATCTGTTCATTCACACTGTGCAAACTATTAATCCCCTAGTATTACTATATACTCTATAATTGAAGACTTCAATAAGACATCATAAATAATGCCAAAAGCTTCCACAAATCTAAAGAAAAATTAAAATTTTATTTACATTATTCCATAGTCTACCCTATATATTAAATATTTTTAGGATATTACACTAAGAATTGGATATATTTTGTACATCTGTAAATATTTAGAAACACATGCACTCTAAACTAATACTTAAGGATAAAAGGGACCAAAGTGCAAACTTAGTTTACCTTTAATGTCCTCTAGGACACCTTCTGGAATGGAACCTGAAACAGAATGTTTATTTAGAGAAGTTTAATAATAGGGAAAAACAGTCTGTTAAATCGCACTCACATTTCCACTTTCCATTTCAGCGAAATTTTTAAAAATCTAAGTACTGCAGCTTTTTAAAAGCTAAATAGAAAAATTAGCTTTGCTTCTAGGGAAGAAACTTCATCATTTTTCAAAGCCAAGCCAAAGCACAGAAGTTGAAGTCAAGATGTGTATCAAGTCGTACGGGATGTCATACACTCAAAAACTTGACGAAAATAAGATCTAATAATATTGTAGAGTAACTGGCACTACACAGAAATTGACCACAAAAATCCTTTCTACTATAAAAAGATTTGTTGGGTATCTTGTGGTAAAATACTAAGAAGAAATATGAGTTATTAATTTTTCTTGTACAAAAACTGAGGTTTCAAGTTTGCTTATCCCTTCTGTGACAGTGAGTGTCAGTAAAATGCTAACTAACCTAATATATATTTTTAGAAAGGATCAGACACAGATTCTCAATTTTTTTTCTTCAAGGTAAGGGTGACATTTAAAAAAATGAGCAAGAATGTATTTATTCAAAGAAATCTATACAATTTAGGGAGCCTCTGGAAAGTGTATGTTTGGATATGTTACCATTGTTACGCGATTTTGTTGCTAAAAGTCTAGTTCTCCAAGTCGGACTCAAGAACAAAATTTTCTAAACTAAATTTAAAATCTCCTAAACTCAGACTTTTTAACTCACTGTTAATTATGTAAAAATATTCTGATTTATAAGAACAGATTATTTATTTCAAGGAAGACGGAAATTTAAAGCTGAAAATGGAACCGACTTAATAAGGGTAATCATGCACTTCTTCTACCTGAACTTACACATCTTGTTAGCTATATCCTTGTTATGACAGCCACAAAAACTAAGGAGGAATATAAATTCAACTTGGAAGCCACACCTTCAAAATGTTAAGCTATAACCCTTAAAAAAATATATTTTAACACATTGCTTTTTTGAGGAGCAAAAAACTTTTAGCATTAGTTAAGTATGACGTTAGAATTATTTACCGATATCTTGTCCTTTCCAAATTCTTACTTTTGTGTGTTTCATAATATAGCAATAATAGTACACATAAAACTTATAAATGAACACATATACTCAAAAGCTTTTTACGGATGAGGTCAGCGTGTGATCAAAAACTTGGAAGACACATAAGGATAGGTCCTTATGTGTTGATATGTACCATAAAAGGATAGAAATTTCCAAATACATTTTAATTTGGCTATAAAGAGATGAGAGAAATGTAACTAGATTATAAGAACCTATAACATAAGTGCTAAAAACTGCAACATTTGATTAACGTTATATTCTCTTCAGGAATATTCAAATGAATTCCAACACGTAACAAAGAAATTTTGTAATATGAGAAACAGTTTTTAGGTGAAAAAAAAAGTAAAGCAGGCTTGAAAATGAAACCCTTATTTTAGCTGGGGGTAGATGCTACTTTGGGAAGAGGTTCCTTAATCTTCATGAATAATAACTATTTAAACTTCTTGAATAAGGACAGAAAGAAGAGGCATTCATTGTCTCTGGCTCTGAAAAATCACATTTAAATTTCAGTTAATTTAGGAGAATAAGAGGCATAATATTTTTATAGAATTTGCTTTTAGTTGTACACTTTTTGAATAAATTATTAATATATTTATTCTTTCAGAACTAGGTCCCAAAAACTAAATGAAACAAACTCACTCAACGTGCATATAAGGATACCCCAGTGTACATAAGATTTGCCTCTACTCCTTGCTAAGGACCTTGACAAGAGATATTTTAAATATATTTGCATTTCTAGTCCTCCTACAGATGTTCTTCGGCAAACAATGATTATGATTTAATTCCTCAATTAGTAGGACTGCAAGGATATCACAGACTCAGATTTGGGAAAATATGTCAGGGAAAGATTAGAATCAGAGACCACGATGGCTGGTTAAAGAAAGGGTATCCAAGAATGTACAGTTCAGAATTGTAAGGAAATGTTATCATCAGTTTTAAAGACCTTTATTAAAAATATCCTGGAATGCTACATTAAACTCGTTATCTTTGGATACTTTTTATAAATTAACTGTCTTCATGACACACTAAAAGAGTAACAAAATTCATCTGGAACAGATAAATTAGGGGTGCCTGGGTGGCTCAGTCAGTTGAGTGTCTGACTCTTGATGTGATGACCTTGTCTGGCTAAAGTCATGATCCTGGGTCCAAGCCCATGCTTAAGATTCTCTCTCTCTGGGGCGCCTCAGTGGCTCAGTGGGTTAAGCATCCGACTTCAGCTCAGGTCATGATCTCGTGTTTCGTGAGTTTGAGCCCTGTGCTGGGCTCTGTGCTGACAGCTTGGAGCTTGGAGCCTGTTTTAGATTCTGTGTCTCCCTCTCTGGTTGCCTCTCCCCCACTTGCACTCTGTCTCTCTCTCTCAAAAATAAAATAAACATTAAAAATTTTAAAAAGGGGGCGCCTGGGTGGCTCAGTCACTGTATTGTCCGACTTCAACTCAGGTCATGATCTCACGGTCTGTGAGTTTGAGCCCCCGTGTCGGGCTCCGTGCTGACAAGCCTGGAGCCTACTTCGGATTCTGTATCTCCCTCTCTCTCTCTCTCCAAAATAAATAAACATAAAAAAAAACCCCTAAAGGACGATTCTCTCCCTCTGCCCCTCTCCCCTGCTTGCACATTCTCTCTCTCTAAATAAACTTAAAAGGAAAAAAGGAAAATATGTAGAAGAATGGTATTATTATCTTAACTACCAAAAGAAAGCAGCAAAACAATATAAGCAAGGATAAATGTCCTAAAAACCTGTCTCTTTCCAACATTTATTTAGTGTCCAGGTAGTGCTGAAGACTGAAAAACAAGTCAGACGGATCCCCAAAGTCTACTGAAGGAAATAGGTGAGTTAACAGGTAAATGAGGATGTGTCATATGTGCTACAGTAAACACCGGTGAGGGCTTAACAGACAGGGGAGAAATATACTCTGCTTGGGGGAAATGCGAAAGGCTTCACAATAAAGTAACACTCCAGCTGAGTCATGTAGAGGGATGGAACACCCAACCAGGCAAAGAAAAACATCCAGGTATGAAGGCTCGGGTTTATGAAAGAAACAGTGGTGCCTAGAAAACTATATGAAATTTACTGTAGCTGATATAAGGTGCCCAGGGTTAAGTTGAATAGTTAGGACCACAAGGTAGAAAGTCAGATTGGGAAGAAACACGTGTCTCAAATAAAGAATGTGGATTTTAAGCTGTGGAGCCAGCAGAAACCCTCAAGCCAAAGAGCAATGCAATCAGATTTGTATTGTGAAAGTTATTCCTGGCAACAGTATAAAATAGACTGAATCGATCCAGAAAATGGTCTCCTGAAATTATCTCCAAGCAAGAAACAATGAAGGTCTAGTTTACAATGTCTTTGTTTTCAGATGTTCAGTGGTATAGATGCTAGAGAAAAAGAGATGAGATTAAAAAGAGATTTCTGAGGAAGAACTGAAAGGATTTTTAACTCCCAGATTTCTAAGATGGGAGATAAGGAAGATGTCATCTTTATCTGATAACAATTTGTTGAAATGAATTTGAAAGAAGAGATAGTTGATGTGTTCACTTTTTGAAGGTCTTAAATGTGAGGTACCTAAACATGCCTAGTTTACATCTAATAATCAGTTGGAAATTTGAATATCAAGTTTAGAAAGGTCAAACCCAATGATACATTTGAGAATCAACAGCATATTGATGTAGCTGAAGTTCGGGAAATACATGAGATCACTGTTAAAAACCAGTGAGGGGGAAAAAAAGGAATAAAAAAACAGACCCCTAGGGAAATATCAGTAGAGAAAGCAAAAACAGGGGAAACCAAGGAACACCTGGAGAAATAATAGACCATCATAAAGGAAGAGAGTCCTGAATGCCAAGGGAAGAGACAATATCAAGAGTATATGATGGGGGTGCCTGGGTGGCTCAGTTGTTGGGCATCTGACTCTTGGTTTTGGCTTGGGTCATGATCTCGTGGTTTGTGAGTTCGCCCCACGTCAAGCTCTGTGCTGGCAGCATGGAACCTGTTTGGGTCTCTCTCTCTCTCTCTCTTTCTGTCTCCACTTCTCTCTCTCCCCACTTCTCTCTCTGCCCCTCCCTACCAAAATAAATAAACTTAAAAAAAAAAAAGAGTATATGATCATCCGTAATGCTACAAGTTCTACAAAGTATAACTAAAATTAATTTACTGGACTTGGTGACTAAGAGGTCAAGAAAAACCTTATAATTGGAGCAGCATCATCAGACTGGTGTGAGAGAAAAGAGAGTAACAATACGATGGGCAAAAAAACAACAGGAGCTGAAGAATGACAAGGGAATGTAAGCCAGTCTTAAATAGTTGAAAATACTTTTACCCATCACAGAGGGAAGGCTCTGTTCTTTAGCAGCACCTGTGTCAACAGTACATTGCTCTAGTAGTTGAGTTTCCAACTCCCTGAAGGTTAAAAAAAAAAAGTTACCGGAATTAAAATACTGCACTTGGTATCTTCTCTTATTTAATACTTTAACCACATCACAGTAGATTATAATGCTGTACACAAAAGCGATTTTTATCCTTAAAAGATGAATACATTCAAGGCTAAGAGAGAATGGAATGAATGACATTAAATGTCCGTCTGCTTTCTATTGATCACTGTCAAAGTATTAACATGTTTTTGTGGTACAGGTGAAGCAAATGTGGTAAATCCCAAGAAACTTACTTGTGAAGAGCTTTTCCTCCTAGGGGGAGTGCTCCCCAACAATTCAGTACTGGGATCCCTTCATATATCTATAGGGTAGTCAAGGATGTAACCATTTTAGGAGATAAAATGTGGTTTCCTTGGTATTTTCCTTACCTTCTGTATATTAAGTCAGCTTTGGTAACAGGTTCTCAATATTTTTAAAAGAGCTACAAAAAAATGAGAGTCTTTTTTTCATATTTTCCTCCAAAGACAAAGGTAACACACACACACACACACACACACACACACAGAATTCATTAGTTAGAACTGGGGTGTCCAATAAAGTAGCTACTGGCCACATGTAGCTACTGAGCACTTGAAATGTGGCCAGTTTGAATTGAGATGTCCGGTAAGAACAAACCCAATACCAAATTTAGAAGACTTAACACACATATACAAAAAGCCCTATAAAATGTCTCATTATAATTTTTATATAGTTTATGTGGAACTAATATTTTCAATATATTGGATTATATCCAGTAATTTCATCTTTCACTTGCACTTTTAAAAATGTAGCTATTAGAAGAGCTACCCTATGACCCAGCAATAGCACTGCTAGGAATCTACCCAAGAGACACAGGAATGCTGATGCATAGGAGCACGTGTACCCCAATGTTCATAGCAACACTTTCGACAATAGCCAAATCATGGAAAGAGACCAAGTGCCCATCAAATGACAAATGGATAAAGAAGATGTGGCACATACATACAATGGACTACTATACTACATGGCAATGAGAAAGAATGAAATCTGGCCATGTGTAGCAACATGGATGGAACTGGAGGGTATTATGTTAAGTGAAATAAGTCAGTCAGAGAAAGACAGATACCATATGTTTCCACGCATAGGTGGATTTTGACAGACTTAGCAAAAACCATGGGGGAGGGGAAGAGGGGAAAGGAAAAAAAGACACAGAGAGGGAGGGAGATAAAACATAAGAGACTCTCAAAGACTAAGAACAAACTGAGGATGAGGAGGGGTAAGGGAGGGGGGAGAGGGGGTGATGGGCATTAAAGAGGGCACTTATTGGGATGAACACTGGGTGTTATATGTAAACCTATTTGAAAATAAACTATTTAAATTAAAAAAAATGTAGCTATTAGAAAAAATTTAAGTTACATATATATCTCACATTGTATTCGAATCAGACAGAGCTGAGAGGATAGTGGACAATAGTGTACTGAAGATTTGCTACCTTATTTTCCATATTGTTTTTGCTCATGTGTGTAAGTACAATATTTACCAAAAAAGAATAGAATATATTGGTGAGAGCACTGGCTTTGGAAACAAATGTGGGTTCTCTATCTTAGTCAACTATCTATCCCAATTTTGCATCTTCTCATTTATATAACAAGGAGAATACTTACGTTGCAGGACTGTTAACAAGATTTAAACACAAAATACTTTAGATTTAAAAAGCTGTTACCAGGGCGCCTGGGTGGCTCAGTCACTTAAGCAACTGACTCCTGGTTTCAGCTCAGGTCATCACGATCTCAGGGTTCACGTGTTGGAGTCCCGCCCTGCCCCCCCACAATGGACTCTGCACTGACAGTGTGGAGCCTGCTTGGGATTCTCTCTCTTCCTCTGCCCTCTCCCCATCTTGCACATACTCTCTCTCAAAATAAATAAATTTTAAAAATTGTAATTAAAAAAAGATAAATAAAAACATATTACCTAATTTAGTTCTTTAGGAGCTACTGATTCTTGACTTCACGCCAACAAGTATTTCTTCTAATAAATACATATGTAGATCTCAAAACTGCCCAAGAATCATGGATTTATGTATTTCAATGGAGCCATGTGCACCGAACATCTCTAGCAGCCTTTACCTATACTCTGCTTACATGCTCCTAATGACAAGGAATGCACCAGTGCACTCAGTCACTAATTCCATTCTGGGACAGCTTGAATTACTAGGAAGTTCTTCCCAATGGTGATTGATACAAAACCTACAGCACTTGCTGAGCAAGTGACTACATGCCACGTCATATGCTAAATACTTTACATGCATTATCCCATTCAAGTCACACAATATCCCTCCACAAGACGGAAATATTTTAATTCTCTCTTAGATGAGAGAACTAAGGCCCAAGGAGATTACTTGACTAAAATCATATAGCTAGTAATAGGCATAGCTAAGATTTACTTGATTCCAAAACCAAAATCATAAACCCTCTGCACACTGCCTCCGTGATAGCCTCTAGAAATAGAAAAAGAAGAAAACGTACTCATTTTTCCAGAGTAAGCCCTTCAGCTATTTGAAGGCAGATTTCATGTTTTTTCTTGATTAACTTTCTCATTTCAGTTTCTCCAATTACTCTTTATATGTTCTTTTCTTAGAACCTAAGACAGTCAAGTCCTATGACACATCCTAATTAGCTGATGTCCCTCTTAAAAACTGAACATGATATTCAAGAGGTCCGACCCCTGGAGTATACACTGGGACCAAGTCATAATGGCAATTTCTACAAAATTTGAGTCTCATCACAATCCTGTGATTTTTTTCCACATGGGAATTCGTATTTGTATATGGTAACCCAAAACAGTTCGACACCATGAACACCACTCGTAACAAGCCTAATTATGTTAAAGTCAAGTAAAAGCTGTGAAATAGGCTGCTTGACGAAAAAGATACAGGTAACACCAGGCTCTCCCTATATCCACAATCCAGGACCATGGCAGAGTTTATTCCAAGTGTCAGAAGAGCCATTAGATGACTTGGAGCAAGCAGGACAGATGGAACCTGGGAAAGGGCAAACCCAAAGTAACAATTAGGCCAATAAAACCTAAAGTATTAGGAGTTGAAGGTGTTTCCCTTATATTTCAAATATACTTGAAAAAATTCACAGTAACATTATATTTGTGATAGCTTTTCAACCATTTTATGGCTAGGTTGTTGATTTACCTGAATCTACATAATTATCGAACTACACCTTAATAAATAAAAAACACTCTTTAAATCCTCTAAGTTGTTTTTATTCAAAATAACAATTATGAAGCATTTTTATTAATTCTTGCTCTCTCTCTTTTGGAGGGAAAAATCAAAGGGATAAAAGAACAGGTACAGAAACATAAACTTCAAGTAAGATGCTAAATTTAAAAAATAAAGAGATGCTTCTGCCATCAAAATGAAAATTAGGAAAAAGATTCTTTCTTATTTATTCTATTTTAATTTAATTTATGTTTTATTTTATATTTGAGACAGAGAGAGAGAGACACAGAGCACAAGCAGGGGAGGGGCAGAGAGACGGAGACAGAATCTGAAGCAGACTCCAGGTTCTGTCTGAGCTGTCAGCACAGAGCGTGATGTGGGGCTTGAACTCACGAGCAGTGAGATCATGACCCGAGCCAAAGGTGGATGCTTAACCAACTGAGCCACCCAGGCCCCCTAAGAAAAAGATTCTTGATTGTCTTTATTCACAAAGTTTGTAATATGAACTCTATTTTTTATTTTTTTTTTAATTAATTTATTTATTTTCAGAGAAGATAGAGAGCCCAAGCACATGCATGAGCCAGAGAGGGGCAGAGAGAGAGGGAGAGAGAATCCCAAGCAGACTTCGCACTGTCAGCACAAGGCAGCCACAGGGATCGAGCTGATGAATCATGAGATCATGACCTGAGTTGAAATCAAGAGTAGGACACTTAACTGACTGAGCCACCCGAATGACCCTGAACTCTATTTCTAAAACATACTAATTAGCAGTGAAAATGAAATTGAAGATCTATAAAAATCCTTTGCTCTGTGTGACATTTCTCAGTGAGAACTTTCCAGATATGGTGATACCTCAAATATTAGATAAATATTCAATCAAAATATGAAAGTCCTCATAACCAAATGCTAAAAATAATGGCTGTGTTTCCCTTATCCAAGTAGATATAGCAGGTTTCCAGCCACATACAAGATAAGCATACCAACGCAAACGTGCCTGAAGCTCTAAATGTAAATATATTCACGTTTTATTCAGGTAAGTGCTGATGCTGCTCCTTGTTTTGTTTTGCTCTATACAGCAAACCAAATCCCTAAGTTTCTGACATCGCTAAGTATAGGAGGATATGTAACCTGTTTCTACTAAACAATAACTTAGAAATATTAACTGTCCTTTACTCATAAATGCATTGTGATTTTTGATATATTTTGAGCTCAGTAGAATATATGAAAAATACATTTTTATGTGCTTAATTTCTTTTCTTTTTTCTTTTTTTAATTTTTGGAGAGAGAGAGACTGCAAGCAGGGGAGAGTGGCAAAGAGAGAGAGGATCTTAGGCAGGCTCCACGCTCAGTACAGAGCCTGACACGGGACTCGATCCCACGACCCTAGAATTGTGACCTGAGCTGCAATCAAGAGTCAGATGTTCAAATGACTGAGCCACTTAGGCACCCCTAATTTCTCACACATTAAACACATTTTCTACAATCTTCTAATCTCCCTTGTTGAAAAACCCTAAATGTCTACGGCAAAAATTTTCAAAAATTTGAATAATAAGGATTCTGGCCTACTATGAAATGTAATCATCTTAAACCAGAATTTTGGTTTCTAAATAATCTTGCCTCCTGTCAAATGAAAGCTCCAAGTAATGTTATCACAATCAAGATTTGAGAGTCATTCCTAGCACTGCACACTTACCCTAAGGGAGACATTATTTGAATATTCAATATAATAGAAATATTTTTTTATTTAATAGGAATTTAAAGGCTAATATGAAAGAACTGGAGAATTTACAGCAATCAGTATAACTAAACAATGGAAACCAGAAAGACCTGGAAAAAACCACATCACAAGCTCCATAGCAAAGACTATATCTTTCATTCTAAAAAAGTCCCCAAACATAAAAACCTATATTAAAATAAATAAATAACAGAAATAGCAATAAGAAGAAATCTTTGGTTATCTCGTAACCATACAAAGAAAAGAAAATAATAAATGGTCAATTTGAAGTGGTTTGAGCGTATTCTCATCCGCTTTCTCAAGTGGATTGCATAGTACATACAGGGAAGGACATTAAATGAGGATCATTTAGTTTAAGCTTTAGTACCTACAAAAAACAGGGGCACCTGGGTGGCTCAGTCAGTTAAGTGTCCGACTTTGGCTCAGCTCATGATCTCACAGTTTGTGGGTTCGAGTCCTACTTCGGGCTCTGCTAACCGCTCAGAGCCTGGAGCCTGCTTCGGATTCTGTGTCTCCCTCTCTCTCTGCCCCTCTCATGTTCTCTTTCTCTCTCAAAAATAAATATTTTTAAAAAAATTAAAAAGCAAAGAAATCGAGGTGCCTGAGTGTCTCAGTAGGTGAAGCATCCAACTCTGGCTCAGGTCCTGATCTCGCAGTTCCTGAGTTCAAGCCCCACATCAGGTTCTGTGCTGACAGCTCAGAGCCTGGAACCTGCTTTCAGATTCTCCATCTCTGCCCCTCCCCTGTTCACACTCTCTCTCTCCCTCTCAAAAATAAAAAGAAACATTAAAAAAAAAAGGCAGGGGCGCCTGGGTAGCTCAGTTGATTGAGCGTCCGACTTCAGCTCAGGTCATGATCTTGCGCTCTGTGAGTTCGAGCCCCGCGTCGGGCTCTGTGCTGACAGCTCAGAGCCTGGAGCCTGCTTCGGATTCTGTGTCTCCCTCTCTCTCTGCCCTCCTCCACTCATGCTCTGTCTCTCTCTGTCTCAAAAATAAATAAACATTAAAAAAAATTAAAAAAAAAAAAAAAAGGCAAAGCAATGAAACTCTTTAAAAACAACAACAACAAGAACAAGAACAACTGGGGCGCCTGCGTGGCTCAGTCGGTTAAGTGTCTGACTCTTGATTTCGGCTCAGGTCATGATCTCACAGTTCGTGGATTCAAGCCCCGCATCAGGTTCTGGGATTCTCCCTCCTTCTCTCTCTGCCCCTCCCCTGCTCACTCTTTAATTCTTTCTCTGTCAAAATAAATAAACATTAAAAAAAATTAAAAAGAAACAACATAAAAAATAGGTACCTCAAAATACTTGAAAAGAACACGAGTGAGTGTCTCTCTGAAGTGGGAAGGACATAATACCGACTCGATAACCACAACTCGGCGGTCTCTAGGATTCACCAACAGATGCCTGGAAGACAACAGTTTGTATTTATTTTGGCACATAATGCAATCTTGTTAAGAACAGAAAGACATCTTCATTTTATTAGCTGGTAAAGATAACATTCCTGCCCTCTTATTACATGCGTGCACTGTGTCTGGATCTTTATATCTATTAACACAATTAGCTCAGAACACAAAGGTTACAGCCTAGTCTGAATACACACTGGAACCACTACAAAGAGTTTTTTCTTTTAGGTTACAAATGTAATATATGCTCATAAGACTCCAAATATAATAGTTTATAATTTGGAAAGTATGGATACTTTACACTTCGACTACCCAGAAACTACCACTTAGAGCGGTTTGTATATCTTCACTATTGTCCATGTGTACGCATGCATTTTAACAGAAGTATTTATTCCGTAGATGTTGTTCTGCAACTTGTTTTTTTCAAATATCAATAGATCTAAGACATCTTTTGTATCACTACATATAAACACAGAACTCTTTTTTAATGGCTCTAAAGTGTTTAACTATACAGATATATAATAATTTAATTCTCCAACCTCCTTTATAAATGAAAATTTAATTTGTTTTCAGTAACCCTTATGCTTGCCAATTATCTAGTCTTCAAATATATTTTGGAAAAGGCTGAAAATAAACAAGTAAAAATGGTAATGGAAGCCGACTCTTTTCTGCATCAGATGTAACACAACCAAATATCACTATGACTGGCATCAGGAAAATCTATTCACAAAAGCTGGGGGGGAGGGGAGGAAAAACACAACCACATCTTACCTGAAATATAGTATGTGGATGAATTCCTTTAGGTAGGAATATAATTCTTCTGTATTGATATTATATTGAACAACTTTGATAGGCTATAAAAAATTAAAATGATTAATTTATAATAAAATAATTTCAAATTAAAATATGCTTATTTATTGTACTAATGCATTTCCGGTAATAAAAGTAATTTGTATTGAGAATAAATGCAAACATTAAATATAAATTAACCACTTAAATTAGGAATCTTTAAGAATTGGCCCATCTAAGATGACAGAACTTTTGGTTTGTGGGGATAAAAGTATGTGTTCACAAGCAGAGAGCTATGCTCATCTGCATTTTTCCACCTGGACTTACCATTTTGCCATGACTGATAAAAATCAGCACTGATTAAAAAGTATGAAAAGCTTCCGCGAACACACCAGACTTGGTCCAGTCTTTGCAAGTCACTCTCAAAGCACTGACACTTTCCCGTTCATAAGATCTCCCCGCTTAATTACTTGTAAAGTGTCTACCTTCCCATTAGACCACCTACTCTAAGGGCCAAGAACTATTTCTGGCCTATGATATGTCTTCCTTTAATTAACACAGTACCAGACACAAAGTACACGCTCATAAATATGTGTGGTAAAAATGAGAACACACACTATTAGCAGTGAAACAGTGTAGGCAAACACTCCCAAACCATGAGTGCTAAGTCAACACCAATACATAACGAGGGCTTCAGTTGTGATCCTTAGAAACTTGTAAGTACCCCGATGCATACTGGCATTCACTCTTTTAATGACAAGACCATTAGCTCGGCTAATTTCATGATTTTATGTAGCTTTAAAAAGGTTCCAAACCATGTATGGCTGATTAGAGATTAATCTTCACAGAGATTTGTCTTTTTCAGATGAAGATAAAAGCTGAAAGCACTGGGGCGCCTGGGTGGCTCAGCCAGTTGTGTCCAACTTCGGCTCGGGTCATGATCTCACAGCTTGTGAGGCTCACTGCTGCCAGTGTAGAGCCTACTGCAGATCCTCTGTTCCTCCTCTCTCTCTGCCCCTTCCCCACTTGTGCTCTCTCTTTCTCTCTCTCTCAAAAATAAACATTAAAAAAAAAGCTGAAAGCACTAAGAAAAATGTCAATGAGAATGTTAAAGTTCTTAGGAATCTATCTAATAATTTATCAAGTATCACATTAAAATCAATTATTACAAAGCGAAACAACATGGAAAGTAAATAGACAGGCACTTCCACCACATTTTCAACACCACATCACAAGTATCTATTACACTAATGCTTATCCAACGATTCGCAGGAAATTTTGCACTCAATAAAGTGATTCCCTAATCAGGCATAATTAAAAAGCTTTCTGAATCAACATATTTCGTGTTCATCTTAAGGATGCATCCCAATACCAAATATAAATGGATGTGCTAACCTATTCTGCTACAACATGTACTTTTACAAAACCAAATATGATCATATCCCAATGTTGAATAAGGGAGTGATGTCTGCATAACATGCAATTTGTATCATGTTCGTTATTAGTTCATGTTAGGCAAGAGGAGCTAAAGTTATGGTAACAGTTATAACTTTCATCAAGAAAGAGAGTTGTCCACTCAGGTAGGCATCCTTTCAGATCTATTTTTCAAAAGCTTAAATGATTTCCTCTACCAGGTGCTCCCTTTCCGAAGCAGATCCTTTCATGACCTTCGTTGGGTGGCACTCCCTCTTGGTTCCACCTTAACAATAGCCCCTCTGGCTTTGAACTCCCTTCTGTCTGCACTGTCTCCACACCCACTGGCCAACAGTTTCAATCCATCATTTCGTCTTATTTCTAATATCCCCGAGACAGCCTCCAGCCACTCCCAGTTGCAAGCCAAAGCTATTCCAATTTTTTCCTAAGGGATCAATTATTATTTTGCAAAGTTACATGGGTTTTATACAGACTGCCTCAGCCCTATTTTTCCCATTTGTGATCAAAGGGAAGTTTTTCAGGAATGCAAATATTAAGTCATGGCAGGAGCATCTGTATTTGATTTTAATAGGTGAATTCTATGGCAGGCGAAATTATTCTTCTATTGTTCTATAATTCCTAATCTGTCAAATTAGCTTTGGCAGGAAACTTTTGAAATGAAATAAAGATTTAAAAAATTTTTCTTGGAATACAGTCAAAAGTTATAGATTTGGCTCTGTTCTAATCAATCTTACTTGAAGTCACATTAAAAAATACTTTACACGGGCTCATGGGTGGCACAGTCGCTTTGGTTAAGCATCCAACTCTTGATTTCGACTCAGGTCATGATCTCATGATCTCATGGCTTGTGAGCCTGAGCCCCACACTGGGCTCTGTGCTTACAGGCAGAACCTGCTTGGGATTCTGGGATTCTCACTCTCCCTCTCTCTTTGTCTTCCCCCCACCCCCCCTCCCCCCGCTCATATGTGCATACTCTCTTGCTATCTCTCTCTAAATAAGTAAATAAACATGAAAAAAAAATTTACAGTATAACATTTGTTTTGCTAAATTGTTAAAAAAATACCTTAGGCAGGCCAGCTTTTTTTATCACACTAGGAATTATGCATCTTGGACCAGTTTCTCCAGCAAATCCACACCTGCAAATAAATAGAAAATTGAAACATTCAACTTATTACAACATTCTTTCAGTCTATTTGTCACAGAAACAAGTTTTTCTGCCTTTGTTTTAAAGCGGTGGTCACAAAAAACATGGAAACATCTCTGAAGTACTCAAAGGGACAAAGAAACTAAGAAGAAGTTAATATCATCCAATTTGTTTCAAATTAGTGATACTGTAAACGGGTATACTATTTCAGAACTTCAGGTCAGCATGTACTTTTTTTAGTTATAAATTTTATCTAGGGCGCCCAGGTGGTTCAGTCAGTTAAGCATCCAACTCTTGATTCCAGCTCAGATCATGATTTCACAGTTTGTACTCACAGCATGGAGCCTGCTTGGGATTCTCTCTCTCCCTCTCTCTCTACCCCTCCTCTGCTCTCTCTCAAAATAAATAAATAAACTCTTATTAAAAAATAAATTTTACCTTAGTTTCAGGCAGCATTCTCTATTACCCTGGATTTCTAACCCTGGATTTCAGAAATCACATAATGTAGTAGAAATCCAGGGTTATAATTATGAGTTGCTCATAATTCCATCATTCTAATATTACTAGCTTTCATACTGATTTGTTTGCTTTTGGACTATTTTTTTTTACACAATGCATATCTGACATAATCACACTGTTCACACATCATGAACTGATATAATTAGCTTCTGCTCATATTATTAGAGTCTTCACTGTTATTTTAAAAACCGTATATTTCATCCTTTTATTATTTACTTATTTATAATGTTTATTTTTGAGACACAGAGACTGAATGCGAGCAGGGGAGGGGCAAAGAGAGAGGGAGACATAGAATCCGAAGCAAGCTCCAGGCTCCAGGCTCTGAGCTGTCAGCACAAAGCCCGATGTGGAGCTCGAACTCACGCACCTTGAGATCATGACCTGGGCTGAACTTGGACCTTCAACCGACTGGGTCACCCAGATGCCCCTATTTCATCCTTTAAAAAAACCAAACAAACAAAAACACACAAAAAAAAACCATTCTCCTGAGTACTTTGGTATTTCCATGTATGCTTCATGTTAGTAAAACAAAACTTTCCCAAAAATACTGCTAAAAATGTTCACCACGTAGGTATAGCGTTAACAGTATCTCTTCTTGTCCTGTCTAGTTTTCAATACTGCTCTCCTAAACACAAATAGTTCTTTCCATCTTGTACTAGGCACACAGTCTTTACTTGCACCAGTGCTATTCAAATTCCCCAGGATGCAACAACCCACTGGTTGATTTCAATTCCTTTCTTTTACTTCATAAATTCATATTATCACCATCCTGTTGTCTTTGTCAATAATCACCTTTCTGTATACTAGCTTTCTGCTTCTCATTTCCTCATAGCCAGAGTAATTATCTTTGGGTGTCAGCCTCAAGGTATTTATTATGCTATTAAAATAAACTTTTAAAATAAAAAAAAACATAAATAAGGGAAAATTTTGCATAGAACACTAAGAGAATGTCACGGACCAAGAACTATGTTTAACCCAATTCTAGAGTACCTGAGGTCTAATTCTTAAATAGGCAGTTTTGACCACTTACTCAACAATTATTAAACCCCTACTATACATTAGGCAATGTTCAGATATATAAGGATTTTCAGACGTTTCTATTTCAAATAACTATATGAGGCAATTTTGGCTGTTACTTTCCTCTCTCTTGAACCTAGTACAAGGGCTCTCAACTTTAAGTCCAAGGACCACTGTACTGTGATGGTTCGCCAACCCCTGAAACCGGGTGCAAATATTTTAAGGTTTGTGCATCTGTGGTTTTCTTTCGGTCGTCAAAGGGATCTATGCCATCCAAAAGATTGAAAACTAATACTCTAGTGTTCACAAGTTGCCTTTTAAAACATGTCAAATTTCCTAATCTAAGTTTCGGGGCGCGGGGGCGCGGCGGTACAACAAAGGATCTCCAGTCTTATCTACAGGGTTTCACCTCTTTGTTTATGTGTGCATTCTAATTTGCTTCCTACTCTTAGGGAGCAATGGCTCTGTCTTGCACTTGAATTTCCAGTGCCAACAGCCGCTCCACTCAATAAATGTCTACATTACAGTTCAGTTGCCACCTTTCCAAGCAAATGATACCAGCATAAGGGTCTAAGCCATCGCTGTCATCCTCTGCATGGAAGGATGCATGGAAGACACCAGCGGAGAAGACGATTCTCCCGAAGCCTCCTGGGCCTCTCCAAGAGTCAGAACCGGACCCTCGGGATTCGTATCGCCCACGATGAAAATAAGTAATACGGGTCGTCATTCGGGGAGGTGCGGGAGGAAAAAGTGGAGACTCGGCGACCTCCCCTGCGAACCCGGGAGGACCCGGGCCGGGCCTCGACCACCCGCCCTCCCCCGGGGACGACCGCAGCCAGCGCCACCGCCACTCACTTGGTAAAAGCCTCTCCTAGGTCTATCACGACTGCCGTTTTCTCCCCGCCGCTCCCCAGGCCTTCATATAGAGGCATGGTAGTAAAGAGAACAGTACGAAGGAGAGCACGGGCTGAGAACCGACCGGCTTCGGCTCTCGGAGGGGCGGGACCGAAGCGACAGCGCGCGGGCGTGGCGACGGCGGGGACCTCGAGTGGCCTCGGCGCTCCGGACCCGGGCTGTCCTAGGCTGTGCCTCACTCAAAGTAGGATCCAAATGCTCCAAGACGTCCCCGTCTCCGGTACTAAGTTAGAAGAGACACGGGCGGCCGCAGATCGGGGTGCGGGATGAGCAAAGAGCCGAAGCGATCAGGCGCCCCGGGCACCCCCAGTGGGGCGGAGTGAACCGGGTCCTTCCCACCGGCCACGCCCTCAAATAGCGCCTGGGGCGGAGGCTTCCCCTGCAAGGCTGTTGTGGCGTGGGATCTCAGGTGCCTGGGTCACTACAGATGGGCATAGGGAAAAAAACCCGAAGACCTTGGTTTGTGCTGTCTTGGGGCAGAATTTGTTGTGCCAAGGTGTTTTGCCTTTCGTTTATGCTTCGCAGGAAATAATGAGAATAAGTGTTATCTTCTTACCTGTGCGAACTGAAGTTCAAAGAGGTTAAGTCACTTAAAAAATTTTTTTTGGTAGTCATTCCGCCGAAAGTTATTTTAATCCAAAAGAAAGCAGGGAAAGTAGTATCTACGAATCTCTATGCAGGAACAGGGTGTAATAGTGGAAGGAACATTGAACCGAGGGTTTCTGTTTCCTCGAAAACTGAGAAGCTGTGCAATCCGAGGAAAGTTGGTAAATCTTTCTGGGTCAGTACGGACACACAGTTGAATTATATAATACGGAGTGTTGACAACTGTATCATTTCGCAGCTCTACTTTTTTTTTTTTTCTGTTGAAGTTGCCCATGGAAACAGGAGTTAGTGGGGTAGGTTGCTGCCTTGTCTCTGAACTATAGGAAGAGGAATGAGCTGTTCACCCCCAGTGTGTCTTCCTTACCTGTGTGGATAAGGGATAGGTCTTTCCATAGTAAGAGTTAAGGCTGTGCAATGCAAAAAGTTAGACAATGTAATTCATGTAGAATTCACTGACCAGTGATCTTCTTGAAAGCAAATTGCCAGGGGTCAGAGGATGAAGTTGGAATTGTGATAGGAAAGGAAGCTTCAGAAAGATGGGGAAAGGTCGAAGCGTTTTGCTCCACAGGGTCAGAGTGAGGTGAACCCTTCACTCTGGTTGAAATTCTGTTTCTCCTGCCACCTTCTATACTTCAAGTTTCTAATACTTCTGATTATTTTCTTATCTGTAAACTTTACTGCTACTTCACAATGTATTTGTGGAGATCAGTTGAGGTATACTTATGAAACAGTTTTGAAACTATGAAGTGTTCCCACCCATCCTGTTTTCCCTGACTGTTCACCAACCGTATTAGTTTCCTAGGGATGTCATAACAAAGCAGGACAAACTGCGTGGCTTCAGACAGGAGAAATTTATTCTCACAGTTCTGGAAGCTAGAAATCCTAGATGAAGGTGTTGGCAAGGTCATGCTGTCTCAGAAGGCTCTTGGGGAGGAGCTTTCCTTGCCTCTTTCTGGCTTCTGGTGGTTGCCTACAGTCCTTGGTGTTTCTTGCTTAATAGATGTATCACCAATCTGTCCCTGTGGCCACCTGGCCTTCTTCCCTGTGTCTCTGGTCTTCGTATAAGTCTCTTCCCCCCTTATCATTTTCCTTCAGTGTCTCTCTGTGTCCAGATTTCCCTCTTCTTAGAATACCAGTCATTGGATTAGGGCGCTAATCCTAACCCAATTTAACTTGTTACATCTGCAAAGACTCTAATTCCAGATAAGTTTTCCAGTGGACAAGAGTTGGTGGGGGAATACTATTCAACTCAGCACACCAGCTAAATATTGGTGTTCTCCGTGGTTCTGCCCTTAGACCTCTTCCGACTGTATACCCTCTCCTTTGACAATCTCTTTCAGTCCTATACATACAGTTGGACCCGTGTAGTTGAGTTCTTTTTGCTAGGCCTTTGCCCTCACCATAACTTTGTGAGTTAAATATTATTTATCTGTTTTACAAATGAGGATACTGAGGACAAGAGAGGTTAAAAATGTGCCTGAGACCTCTTAGCTGGTAAGTGGCAGAGCAGGAATTCAAACTCAGACAGTCAGACTCCAGCGCTCAAACTGCACTGCATAATTATAAAGAAGTTACGCATTAATTCAAATAATTATGTTATATCATAGAATTTTGAAGTCTTAATGTATGAAGTAACCTAGGAGGTTTTTAAGTCTAACTCCAACCAAATACAAGACTCTCCTGTCCATCTGCGATAAGAGTTTTCTCCCCAAACATTTCCAGTGATGAACAGAGGGCCGATGACTAGTTGCAATCTACAAGGTACTGGAAACGCATTCGGTAATACGACTCGGGTTTTAAAAAAAAAGGGAAATGCTATAAAGATAAGCATTTTAAAGAAGCCCAACTCTTCCAGCAGCTCAGTATAATGGATGAGTTGAGCCCTAGCTTTGTTAGCTGAGTGATTTCAGGTAACTGCATTCAACTTTACAGATTTCCTCATTTGCAAAATGAGGAAGATATACAGGCCTAATAATCGAAAGTAGGTTGCATGGGATCTGCAGCCCTTGAACTAACACTCCATAGGCTGTCTCTCCTGCCCTCCCTGGTTCTTTTTCCCAAGCCAGGCATTCCTGTTCTTCTAACTATTCCTATTTTTCTAGTTTTCAGGTCACTTATGAGCCCATTTACCCACTTCTGGAATTTTCCTATTTTGTTAATGTGCCCCATAAATTATACAACACCCAAGTTACATCTGAAGAGTTCATAGTATGACGAGGCACAACTCTCCTGCCCCTGCTTCTGTGCTTCATTCATTCGTAGTGTGCATGTCTGTGTTTTATTTTCAGTCATGTCATACCATTCGTTCAGTTCTCTCTGACCTCGCAAATAAAAACCTAATGTGTACCAAAACTTGGAGCTCTATACCACTTTCTGTTAACTTTAATTTGGCTTGTTTTGATCCATGTTTCCAGCCTTTCCATATCACGAATAAACAAAAACCCAGGTCTTTTGGAATCAAAAGTCTGGCATTCGACATATAAAAATATAGTACCACCCACAAGTTTGAGAAGCATGCTTTCAAGTTTTTCAGGACATATTCCATGCTAGATCCGGAAACTACAAGAAGAGGGAAGAATGATCTCTACTCACAGACTGTATTGGGGAGATGCACACATAAAGTGATAAATACTATTCTGGAAATATATAGACAGTCTTAAAGGAGAATGGAAGAAGGGAACCAATCAATTGCCTATTGAATGGTGGAAGCAGCTTCAGGGAGGTCTCCATTCGTCCATTCTTGAATTCAAGCTGATGCTCTGTTAGGCCCTAGAAGTGCAAATATAAAGGAATATTCCTAGCCACGTTTACCGACAAAAGCTGATGCTTGGATGAACACGGTGCTTTAAAGGCAGAGACCAGGGAACAACTTGAAATTTTTCCAACGGAGGTGGGACACAATACATGAACTTTCGAAACCTCGTGGTGGTGTTCCAGTTGAGCTACAGAAAGGGCATCAGGTTGAGACAAAGGCACGTGACAAGAGTTTATAAGACATTTGGTAAGGCTAGAGGGGGAGGTGTCAATTGGCAAAAAGTGGTGGGTCCAAATCATTAAGCCCCTGGCTGAGATGCTGGGGAGTTGGGACTTTATGCTCTAGTTATTAGTCGCCATTCAAAATGTGTCAAGCAAGGAGAAGACAATGTCATATTTGTGTTCGATTTCATCACTTTGCATTCACTTCTCTTATTTTTGTTATTATTTTTTACTGTTTATTTTTGAGTGAAAGAGAGAGCACAGGGGAAGGGCAGAGAGAGGGAGAAAGGATCCGAAGCAGGCTCCAGGCTGTGAGCAGAGCCCTATGTGGGACTCAAATTCACAAACCGAACTGTGAGATCATGACCTGAGCCAAAGTCAGACGTTTAACTGACTGAGCCATCCAGGCACCCCTTCTTTAATTTTTTTTTTAAGTTTAGTTATTTTGAGAGAGCCCATGTGAATGGAGGAGGTACAAAGAGAGGGAGAGAGCTAGAGAACCCCAAGCAGGCTCCCTGCTGTCAGTGTGGAGCCTGACACGGGGTTCGAACTCACAAACCATGAGATCATGACCTGAGCCAAAATCAAGAGTTGGACACTTAATGGACCGAGCCACCCAGGTGCACCTGTGTTCACTTCTTTCAAAGTGGGGTAGACTGGGGCACATGGTTGGCTCAATCTCTAGAACATGTGATTCTTGTTCTTAGTGTATGAAATTGTAAATTTGAGCCCCACGTTGGGTTGTAAATTTGAGCCCCACGTTGGGTGTGGAGATTACCTAGAAAAGTAAAAAGTAATTAAAATCTTGTTTGTTTTTTTGAAATTTATTTCTGACAGACAGAGAGAGAGAGAGCACGAGCGGGATAGGGGCAGAGAGAGAGGGAGACACAGAATGTGAAGCAGGCTCCAGGCTCTGAGCTGTCAGCACAGAGCCCGACATGGGGCTCAAACTCAGGAACCTGACCTGAACCGAAGCCAGACCCTTAACTGACTAAGCCACCCAGGTGCCCCAAAATCTTGGGGTTTTTTTTTGAGAGAAAGAGAGAGAGGGCGCAAGCGTGTGAGGGGCAGAGAGAGAAAGAGAGAGAGAGAGAGTCCCAGGAGGGGCAGAGGGAGAGACAGAGAGAGAGAGAAAGAGAGAAGCGGGGCTCACTTGAAGTGGGGCTCAAGCTCACTGGATGTGGGACTCAAACTCAGGAACTGTGAGATCATGACCCGAGCAGAAGTCAGATGCTTAATAACTGAGCCACACAGCAGCCCCCAAAAAGAAAATCTTTAAAGTCGGATAGACCAGAGTGAAATGGAGGGGATTGAAATTGTGGTGAGAAACCAATGTGCAAGCTATTCCAAGAGTCCAGGAGAGAAATGATGACCATTAATTAGATGATGATAATATATATGCAACAACTTACTTTAAAAATGTTCCCCATATGGGAGAAGACCAAATTTTATATTTTGTAACAATGAAATTGCAGTAAGGCATTGATCACAATTTAGAGCTGTTTTTTCGGACACTGTTAGAAAAATATTCAATATCTGATTTAATAAACTAAAATTACATGGTCAGATGTTCTTTATAGTTCCAGTTATATAAGTGCCTCCAAATTAATTTTTTCTAATGTACAAGATCAGAATTGCAGATCTCAAAGGTAGCTTTATTTTTCAATTCATTCTAACAGGTTATGTCACCAAAATGAAGATAATAACTAATCCTTAAACCCATATTGAAAACTGTTCACTCTTAGTCATCAAAGTCCTCCTCAAAGCTAACAATTACTTATTGTTTCAGGAGTAACTCGTCTTCTTTTTTTTTAAAAAAATGTTAATGTTTATTTTTGAGAGAGAGAGAGAAAAACAGAGCACAACTGGGGGAGGGATACAGAGAGAGGGAGACACAGAATCTGGGACAGGCTTGAGGCTCTGAGCTGTCAGCACAGAGCCCCATAGGGGGCCTGAACCTGCAAACAGTGAGATCATGACCTGAGCCCAAGTCAGAGGCTTAACCGACTGAGCCACCCAGGAACCCCAGGAATAACTCACTTTCTTCACCACTTTGGACCCAAAGTGGCTGGGAAGGTGACCTAATCTTAGGCTTCTTGAATGCACCATAAAAGCTCTTCAACGTTTAGTCGATGAAGAAGAGTTTTCGTTAGTACCAGTGACTCAAGCAGTTGCCTTTACAGCTAGAGATCTGGAAGTCTCCTAGCCCCCTCTCATTCAATCTTTTCCTATCCTAATCAATTGCAAAGTTCTATAGTATGGTAAACCTTATCTATTCCCTTCCTATTTTGCAATCAGGATTATAACAATACCTGCTTAATTGTACTGTCCATTGTCTGCACTGCAGGCTGAATAAGCACTCTAAAATCCAAATGCAATCATTAACACTCGGCCTCAAATCTTTCAATGACATTCTGCAGTTTTCAGACAAAGCAGTAGCTATATTAACCTACCAGTAGTTTCCCACATATATCCTGCTGCTTCACACCTCCCGTATTATGCCGAGAATGTCTTCTTTATCTACCGTCTTTGTTTTTTGTCTCTCCAAACTTTCCTGAAGTATCACCTCCTCTGAAAAGCTTTCCCTGACCTCTGGTCTGTCGGTGTATTTAGATCTTCTTTATCGGGACCTCTGTGGCATCCAGCACACATAACAGCCACACTGAAATATTTTTGCCTATTTAGCCTGCTGTTATATATATCCCTAATGGCTAACAGAGCATCTGGCATAGAGTAGATTCTGGATAAATAATTAACGAGTAACTAACCCTGATTACTGTAATCTCTTATGTAGCGTGCCTTCACCGTGAGAGCAGGGATTTTGTAGACCAGCATCTACCTAGAACTGAGTATGGAGTAGGCTTTGGTAGTTTTTTGAATGGACGACAATGGCCTGGAAAGATGGCCAGCTACAATACTCCCAGCTCACCTTGTAGCCAAGTGGCAAGGCAAGTGGGAAATTGCTTTAGACTTTGTATGTAGCTGTCCATCTGCGTGATTGACCACAATAGTGCTCTCGAATCTGACCCCTCAAAGAATATTTCATGACACATTTCACGAATACTCATGACACATCATAGTAAAACTTCAAAAAAAAAAATGAGCCGGAGCTCACAATGAGCTGGAATTATGGTGGTGTGTCTACTTTTGGGAAAGAGAAGTAATTCACTAGAGAGTAGTACCAGAAACTGTGTTAAGGTCAGGACATATTCGGGCCGATTTATCACACTCCTCATTTTTGTAGAACTACATAATGAAAATTTATTGCTAACTATAAGATATGGCAGGATCTTGAACTATCAATCACAGAATCCATTACTCACAGAATATTTAAACTTACTTGTAAAGGCAGAGAAAATTGACTAAAATATTTAATACAGATTTTAATAAACCATACATTGAACATAAATAGATTTGTTTGCTGAACTAGCATCCTATTTCATTAATATTCTACTATAAATTATTTCATGCTGTGCCTACAAATGGAAGAATAGAAATGGAAGTTTTCTGGTTTCCCCATATTCTTACCTCAGACCAGAGGCAGGTTTGGAATAGAGCCTAATGACTTGGATTTTTTGTATTATTGCTAAAATGAGATAATGAAGTGGGTTTTTTTGTTTTGTTTTGTTTTGTTTTCTCATTTTTTCTATTAGTTTCAAACAGAAAGTTTGATATTTTATTCTGAAAAGATAGAGTACATAGAATGATTGGATATAGACCTGATTTTTAAAAAATAGGTTCACAATAGAATGACTTAAGAGTGGCTATTTGTGGGGCGCCTAGGCGGCTCAGTCGGTTAAGGGTCAGCTCATGATCTCATGAGCCCTGCGTGCTGACAGCTCAGAGCCTGGAGCCTGCTTCGGATTCTGTGTCTCCCTCTTTCTGCCCCTCCTCTGCTCATGCTCTCTCTCTCTCTCAAAAATAATATAAACAAACATTGAAAAAATTTTTAAAAAAGAGTGTCTATTCATTACAGTTATGTTACTCTAAGTACTTGTTTACATTCAAGGCAGTGATGGAAGGAACATTATTCCTTAGATAACTGATCCATAGCTTATGGTTTTGTTAAGAAATCGGTAAGAAATAATAAATGCTAATGAAAAAACTATTTGGGGGGAACTCTTATAAATTATGTATTTTTATTACAGAAAATTCCTCTTTTGTTAACAATAGCTATGATTTTTTGATTATCTAGTACATGCAGGCACAGTGCTAAATCCATTATCTCAACTGATCCTCACAAATCCTCATTAGTCAACAAATGAAAAATAGTTCTTGCTCAGAGAGGTTGAGTAACTTGTACACGTTTATACCACTTGTATGTGACGAACCTGGAATTGCTTTTTCTATCGCCCCACACTGCCTTTTGAGGAAGATGACAGCTAAATTATAAATGCGGACATCAGGCACACCAAAAGAAAAAAAAAAAATCCAGAGCCAAAACATTTAAATAAATGTGACAAGATGCATCTAAAATTAAACAGTGCATTGAAGGGTGTGATTTGTTCAGCTACAGAGAAACTATTCCCAGACAGTCTAGATTATGTCTCTAATCAATATGCTTGGTGAGGGAAAGATATTCCATTTTTTGAAACAGATCCCACACATTTCAGCTGAAAATAGTTAGTCATTTCATAACCAAAGGGGGAGAGTAATCCTTTAACGTCCATATGGCATACGTTTTCCGAGCTTATTTTTGAATTTCCTTCAGCTCCTTAACACCCCAGCCTGACGGGATCACTTGGCAATGAGAAGAAACGCTGCCATGTGTGTCCTATCGGGACACGCATGGAGCCCTTCTTCCCCAAGTCCTTATCTGACAGAGGTTGTTTTGCCATCTGGGCTTATCGCTCGAAGTTATAAATTCAAGTCACAGGAACAATGACTGGAACTTTTATATGAAGCAATTCTTGTTAAAATGTTTTAGATGTGATCGTGCTACTGTAGTTAACGTTATTAACTGAAGACTTCTCTTGTAGCATTGCGTGATGACATATTTTTGGATAAAACTATATGATGCTTGAGATTTGCTACCAAGTAATGGGAGGAGGGGCAGATTTAATTTATGGATGGGGCAGATAGGCCTTGGGTCGATGGTTGGGGGGCCCGCGTAATGGAGAGTTGGGTTTCTTTTGAACACTGCTTTGTCTACTTTTCCATATTAAAAAAGTAAAAGTTTTTAAAAGAAGAAACTAAAACATACAAGATTAAATCACTTTCTTGGGACATGTATTCATTTTATGATAATTCTGCCTTCAAGTACACCATTGAGGGTGTACATACAGTTCTCAAAGTATATTCTGGAAGGGTTGCTTATTATCATGGGGATCCATGTATATGGACAATATTCACATCAGGGTAACATTGTTTTTCTAAATTCTTTTTTTAATCTTCCTTTTTAAAGTTTTAATTAATTAATTAATTAATTTATTGAGAGAGAGAGAGAGAGAGAGAGAGAATGAGAACACAAGTTGTGAGGGGCAGAGCAAGAGGGAGAGAGAGAATCCCAAGCAGGCTCCACACTGTCAGTGCAGAGCCCCATGTGGGGCTCAAACTCACAAACTGTGACCTGAGTTGAAATCAAGAGTCAGATGTTTAACCCATTAAGCCACCCAGGGACCCCCAGGATAACATTTTTATTCTCATTTTGGCATCTGATACTTTGATGTAATTTTCCTCATTGCATTTCCTCCCAAATAACATCATCCTTCTCATTATTTCCTGGGGGGTTTATTATGGTGTCATCATTGTCATTGTTTTTGTTTTGTGGTACTGTTGTTTTGTAGTGACGACAATTGGGAGTGAGCGAGTACATTTTGTGCAGTGTGGCAGGTATGCATCCCGTCAAGGTTGTTTATGGTTTGGAATATTTATGATGCACTGGATTGGGTCTAATTATAATATCTTTATCCTTACCAATCGCCAAGAAAGCACTTTATCCTTCACACACAAAAAAATTGGCAAAGCCTAACTTCACACCCTCTAGAGAAAAAGGATATGCCTTACTGTCTAAAGTTGTCAGTAGGCACATGGATAGCAGAGAGAAAATTGTCATTCCATGCTCTGTCACTCAGGGGCAAAGGTCAAAGCAAAAGCAAAGCAGCAGGTCGACAACACTTAAGTAAAACTAAACCAAACCAAACCAAAATCAAAACCAATACAAACAAACAAAGCAGTGACAAATATCCGTCAACTGCTGAGTAGGTAAGTCTGATATCGTGATACAATGGCATATATTCAGCCAGTAAAAGGAATAAACTACCAATACATACTATAACATAGATGAACCTAAAAATCATTATGATTTATTTGATTTATTTTATATGAAATGTCCAGACGTGACCAATCTATAGAGATAAGAAAATATATCAGTTGTTTCCTAGGGCTGAGGTGGGAACAGGAATTAATTGTAGATGGACAGTAGGGATTTTATGGGGCTGATGAAAATATTCTAAAACTGGACTATGGTGATGACTGCATAATTTGATAAATTTAATAAACTTCCTAAAATCACATAAGTGTATACTTAAGACTGGTGAATTTTATGGTATGTGAATTATACCTCCACAAAAGCAGCACCGAGGACTTGGTTTTCACTCTGCGTTTGACATTGCTGAACATGTGAGATGTAGCAGTTATCAAAGCTGTGAAATGGGATGGCCCCTGGAGAAGGTTTGCTTGTCACATCTTACATTACAAATGCCTACTCTCCATCTGATTCGGAACTCAGCACCAAGAAGTTTTGTACCAAAAATTGTTAGTGGGTGTTGAATGTCTCCTAAAAATACATCTGCATGGCTTTCTTCTTATCACAGGGGGAAAGGATTCCCTTCTTTTATCCAAAGCTAATCCCTCCAGTTGGGCTCTGGACTTTATTCCCTACTCCTCCTCCCTGACTTTGCTTCCTCAACTGCCTGCCTCCTTTTCTTTTCCATCAGCATCTTTCCAAAAAGGAGCATCTTCCCTCAAACTCTCTTTTCCTCTAGCCACCGCCCTATCTCTTTCCTTTCCTTTCCTTGTCAACTAACCTTATCGAAAGACTTATCTATTTTTGTTTCATCCTCCTTATTTCCCATGGTTTCTCAATCCATTCTAGTCTAGATTTTGCCACTTGACTAAAATTGCTCTTGCTCGACACACCAGTACTTTCTTTGGTTGCTGAATCCAATGGACATCTCACTTTTAACCTATATGACCTCTCTGTACGTTTTCAAATTGTTCGACTCCTCTCGCCTTGAAACTTTTTTTTCCCTTACCTTCTATAATAATACCCTGTTTTGCTTTATAACACTTTATGCATATTTCTTTAGAGTCTTCTAGTATTCTGTCTATCTGTCTTAAATAAACTATCCACCATTTTGTCCTTGGCTCACCTCTCTTCTCACCTCTACGCACTCTCCTTGAGTTATCTCATCCTCCTCCATGATTTCATTTACTGTCTCATACTCATGGCCACTCACACACTCTCCAACAATCTATACCTCCAGCTCAGATCTATTCCCTGTGTTTAAATTAAAATAAAAAAAATTTCTTTTTAATTTGCTTTTGAGAGAGAGAGACAGACAGACAGGACATGAGTGGAGGAGGGGAAGAGAGAGAGGGAGACACAGAATCCAAAGCAGGTTCCAGGCTCTGAGCTGTCAGAACAGAGCCTGACATGGGGCTTGAACTCATGAACCACAAGATCATGACTTGAGCCGAAGTCGGATGCTTAATCAACTGAGACACCCAGGTGCCCCTATTCCTTGTGTTTAAAACTTACATTTTTCAACTACTTACCGATCAGTCCTTTGTAGAAGTATCACAACTGTCTTAAATTCAACATGTCCAAATCTTAACTACTTATAACCCGTTGAAAAGTGACCCAATAGCCTACATTTCTTATCATTCTGAAAGACCTCCTTCCAGGAGCCCAAACAGGAAACCTAAAATAGTCATTCTCAACTCCTCCCTCCCTTTTACTTCCAATATTTAATCAGACATGAAGTCTTGTGATTTCTGTTTATTGTATATCTCAGGTCTGTTACCTCCTCTCCATCCTCACTATTACATTAATTCAGACCTTCATCATCTTTCTCTTCCACTCTGTAATCTTGCTTGTATAAGACCACCACAATATGGTAGCCACAGAGGATTCTGTGGGTTCTGTGCACTGTCACTTGGGACTTTATTATCAGTAAGTCCCTGAGAGGTAAATTTGGTGAATACTGTCTTTGCAGAATTCAGGACTTAGAGATGGCATCAAAGACGGCTTCAGCAAAGTTGCCCCAAAGTGGCAGTGCAGCTCTTAGCAGAAGAAGTTTAACAGTTATCCCCATCAGTCATCAGCAGCAGTGTCTTAGGCACAAGAACAGAGAGAGAATGTCAATTCATTTAAATGTTAAGAGTAAGATGGGGGGCGCCTGGGTGGCTCAGTCGTTTAAGCGGCCAACTTCAGTTCAGGTCATGATCTCACAGTCTGTGAGTTCGAGCCCTGTGTCAGGCTCTGTGCTGATGGCTCAGAGCCTGGAGCCTGCTTCAGATTCTGTGTCTGCCTCTCTCTGCCCCGCCCCCATTCATGCTCTGTCTCTCTGTCTCTCAAAAATAAATAAACATTAAAAAAAAAAAAGAGTAACATGGGCCCTAATGAGACTCAGCATCCTGTCACCTTGCAAAAAGAGTGTCACCTGGCAAGAATGAAATGCTTATTGATCTTTTTCTTCTTACAGTAGCCTCATCTCATAGGAACTAAGGTAGCTTGGACAGAATGATGGTACCATGGATGGCAGTTTGAAAGTCTTGGGGCATTTGGACTGCCGCATCAACCCAATGGCCACAAACAACTTCAGTCTGGATTCTTGACTGCTCTGGGTCCGTTTCAGAAGGGACAAGATCATCAGGGCCTAGAGGGATTACCCTGGGAAGGAGCAAAAAAAAAAAAAAAAAAAAAAAAAAAAAAAATCTCAGACTCCTCGGTAGATGAGGAAAAGAGATCTCCTCCAGGAAAATAACCTCCATGGCTTTGAGCAGCTTGAATACCAAGTACCGCTCCTGTCTTAGGTCTCCAAGAGTCTGGCCATCCCTGCCAATGGCTTCTGTAAACTGCCTCAGCCTCCTACTGGAGTCCTTCCCAGGGCCTTAGGCCCCAACCAAAGGCCTGATATCCTCATTTGCCATTTAGTGTGTTTTCTAAAAACCAAAACCACTTTTCCCCCTATGTATTGGAACTGCTTCTTCACTAATTTTCCTGCCTTAAATATTGTCTATCCCTTCACATTTCTTACTTAGTTTTATTTCCTTACACTGTTGCCCAAGAGACGTTTCTAAACTCCCACCCTGACCTTATCTTCTTCTTCCTTAAAACCCAGAGCCATTTGGCTGAATTCCAGATTACTTACTATGGAAGACAAAATCCCTCAGGACCTGGTCACTGCTCATCTCTCCCCAGCCTGGTCTTCCCACCATTCCTGTCTTAGAATCATGCTGAGTATATTGAACTACGAGCAGTTCCCTAAATGTCTTGTGCTTTGTTTGCAGTTCACTACTGTTTCTTTGTACACTGCTTCTTTTCTCTATCTGGACTGCCTTGCAAGCAAGCAAGGAAACTAGGTGTCATGTTGATGAATGCCACGTATTTTTTTTAAATTTTTTAATGTTTATTTTTGAGAGAGACAGAGCATGAGCGGGGGAGGGGGCAGAGAGAGAGGGAGACACAGAATCCGAAGCAGGCTCCAGGCTCTGAGCTGTCAGCACAGAGCCCGACGCAGGGCTTGAACTCACAAACCGTGAGATCATGACCTGAGCCGGAGTCAGATGCTTAACCGACTGAGCCACCCAGGCGCCCCTACATATTTCTTTCTTTTCTTTCTCTCTCTCTTTCTTCCTTTCTTTCTTATGCTACCCGCTTCTTCCTGTCTACAGTCTTTCATTTGCATTTACCCATCAATGAACACCACTGTCCAAATATGTCATTAAGCATACCATCCTCGGGCAGCACTTCTTTCCAATTATATCAGTTAATTATGATTCAGTGTTTGTTTCTAGTTTGGTAAACAGGACATGAAAATATGTCACACTAAAATGGCAGATGTTTTGCTTTTGACATAAAAAAAAACGTTTTTCCCCCCAAGTATAATTTAATTTTTCTGGGAAACTTGAAACAGGCTTTGTAGTTTTAAACAACATGAAAGCATTTTAAGTACATAGGATAAAAACACTCCTTTTTAAGTTTTTTTCTTGGAGAGGCATTCATATTGTATAGAAGCGTATCAATTAAAATATACTCACATGTGCGTTATTTTCCACAAATGTGATCATTGGTCCTAAAAGTTTTTTTTCACTTAAGATACTGTTGATGTCTAAGCCTGTACCATACTCTCACCTCCCTTTAATAGTTATAGTTTTAATAGTTTCCCCCGGATGTAATTATTTATTTATTTTTATTTTTAAAGTGCTTATTTATTTTGAGAGAGCAAGAGAGCACACACAAGTTGGGGAGGGGCAGAGCGAAAGGGGGAGAGAAAATCCCAAGCAGGCTCCACACGGTCAGTGCAGAGCCCTGTGCAGGGCTCGGTCTGACAAACCAAAACGTGAGGTCATGACCTGAGCCAAAATCAAGAGTCAGCCACTTACCTGACTGAGCCACTCAGTTGCCCCTGAGTTGGGGAGTTCTGTTTCCATCCAGGACAAGGCAAGTGGAAAGAGTGTTAATTCCGCCCAAATGATAATAAAATACGAGATTAACTGCAACATCATACATTTCTTGAACCTATCAAAAATCTTGTGATGCAGGGGCGTCTGGGTGGCCCAGTCGGTTGAGCGTCTGACTCTTGATTTCGGCTCAGGTCCTGATCTCACGGTTCGTGGAATCGAGCCCCACTTTAGGCTCTGCGCTGATAGAGCAGAGCCTGCTTGGGATTCTCTGTCTCCTTCTCTCTCTGCCCCTCTCTCACATGCTCTCTCTCTTTCTCTCAAAAATAAATAAATAAATAAATAAATAAATAAATAAATAAATAAATGCATTAAAAAATGGAAAAATAAAAAAATAACAAAAAGCTTGTGATGCAGAGCAACTAAGCCTGAAGTCGAAGAAACAGAGACTCTTTTTTTTTAATTTTTTTTTAACATTTATTTATTTTTGACAGACAGAGAGACAGCACATGAGCAAGGGAAGGGCAGAGAGAGAGGGAGACACAGAATCTGAAGCAAGCTCCAGGCTCTGAGCTGTCAGCATAGAACCCGATGCGGGGCTCGAACCCACAGACCGCGAGATCATGACCTGAGCCGAAGTCGCATGCTTAACCGACTGAAACAGCCAGGTGCCCCTGATTGCCTTTTTATTAGTGACAACACCAGAATTCTTATATAGGAAGAACTTAAGATGAGCAATCTTATTGGCAAGGTTAAAGCTAAGGACCTTGCCTTGAAATTGTGACTGCACCGTACTTTACATAGATTGTGAAGAAGCCAATTGTCCTTATCAAGGTACGGAGGGCAGGTAGGAAATAGCCCCCCCCATCTCTCAGTCCCTCCTTGATTTCATCACTGCTTTTACTTTTAAAAGAGCTCTTTGTTAAATACATCCGTCTTTTTTTTTAATTAATTTAATTTTTTTTCTTTAATTTTTTTTACATTTATTTATTTATTTGAGAGAGAGAAAGACAGAGTGCAAATGGGGGAGGGGTAGAGAGAGAAGGAGATGCAGAAACTGAAGCAGGTTCCAGGCTCTGAGCTGTCAGCACAGAGCCTGATGCGGGGCTTGAACCCACAGACTGAGAGATCATGACCTGAGCTGAAGTCGAAAGTTCAACTGACTGAGCTACCGAGGCGCCCCAAATATATCTGTCTTTTATGTTATGTTTGTTGCAAATATTTTTCCTGGTTCTTCTCTCAACTCTATTTAGAGTAATGTTTACCCTTTAGAATTTAAATATTTTACATAAAATATTTTATCATTTATTTATGGCTTCTGAAATAATTGTCATATGTAGAAAATACTTCCAAGATGCAGGACTATAAAAAACTATACCCATTTTTTTTCTGGTACATTTATGATGTCATATGTTTATGCTTAAACTTCGGATCTACCTGGGATAATTTTTGGCAAGAAAAAAATATACAGAAATACAGCTTTTTAAAAGAAACAATTAGCTGATTGTCTCATATAGTTATGATTTTTTACAATGTTGCTTCAAAAATTCTAGAGAGAAATAAACACATGAGCTTCCTTTTGTTGTAATCACTCAGAACTTGTTCCTATTGCTTTGCAATATTTCAGTGAAGACGCTCTTTTCCCTGTGTTTTTCTGGTTCAGAATTTATCTTAATGCAAATTAAATGCTGTTAAAATAAAGTGATCTCAGGAGAGAATAAAATATATATAGGGATACACAAATACATACAAATAATTTGACATGAAGTTGACTATACTGTTACCAACAGAAGATAATTCTTTGAGAGTAATTTCTATTATTTTTTTGTCTGCCTCTCGGCAAACTTGCCTCAAAGAATATATTATCTAACTGTTAAGATAACATGATATATTTAGGTTATTTCTTATTGGTGTCTGTTTAAAAATTTAAAACAGTATTGGGGCACCTGGGTGGCTCAGTCTGTTAAGTGTCCGACTTCAGCTTCGGCCATGATCTCATGCTTCGTGAGTTCAAGCCCCACGAAGGGCTCTATGCTGACAGCTCAGAGCTTCGGATTCTGTGTCTCTCTCTTTCTCTGTCCCTCTCCTGCTCACACTCTATCTGTCTCTTGCTCTCAAAAATAAATAAACATTTAAAAAATTTAAAACAAAATTTATTAATTGCTCTTTCTCTAAAAATTGGTTTTTATTTAAGTAAACTCTACACCTAATGTGGAGTGCAAACTCATGACTCTGATATCAAGAGTCTAATGCTCTTCCTACTGAGCCAGCCAGATGCCCCTAAAGTATAGTGTTCTTTCTTTTTCTTAATTAAACTTAAAAATGTTTTTATTTTTGAGGGATAAAGAGAGTGAGAATGGGTGGGGGAGGGGCAGAGAGAGAGGGAGGCACAGAACCCGAAGCGGGCTCCGGGCTCCGGGCTCCGGGCTCCAGGCTCTGAACTATCAGCACAAAGCCCAGTGTGGGACTTGAACTCATGAACCATGAGATCCTGACCTGAGCCGAAGTCAGACACTTAACTGACTGAGCCACTCAGGCACCCCTGTAGAATATATATCTTAAAAGACATATTGGTGATCATTAAAGCGGAAGATTTACACTTTAAAAAGTGAAGCGGGTTTCATCCTGTGATTATCGATTATTTTTCTATAGGTTTTTTTCTTCCTTAATTAAGGAAGAAAAAGAAACCAAAGTCATATTAATGTCCAGAGTTTATATAGTGAGCACATTTTAGTTCAAATCTATCAGGAGTCAAAAGATAACACTGTACCTGGATACAAAAGAACTCACCTGGAAGAATGTTGTCATTTATTAGAAGGATCACAAGTAAAATAGATGAGTCAAGCTAGCCCTTCCTCTGCCAAATCTTGGGAGTTGAGAACCCAGGACATTAACAGATACGTCTGTGCTTCTCTGTCTATGCCCTTGAGGCAGAGGGACTGTGACAAGGGTGTGCTAAAGTGGGAGGAATGAGTTGGAAGACAACAGTATAAAACGGTATAGAAGGTCTGAGTCCTGACCACCTGAAGCTTCTGAGCTTGGCGTTAGATACTCCCCATAGAATGAGGCCCTAAAAATTTTTACCCTACTCTCTTGGCCCCCTCCCAAACTGGAAAGAGGGGGCGAGTCCATGCCTTGGTTTAGGATGCTTCATCAACACTTCATTTTAAGCCACATCTAATCCAGGGGAAAGCATGACTTGATGATCTTCTAATTTGGGGCTTGGGGGAGGAAATTGGTTGATCGATATCATTTTTATTTTCTCTTTTTTAAAAGCACGCATTTAATAAGTGCTTAATTTAGTTGGATTGTGCGGGTGGGCTTGGGAAACTACAACAGGCTGTAATTTGTGTGTGTATCAGCCTGAAGAAGTCATTCTGAACAAAAACAACCTTAGCTTCGGCAAGTGTAGGCAGTAATTAAGGTGAGGATGGGAGCTTTGTGCTTAAGTTATTAAGAGAGTTTCTGTGATTTTCCTTACCATCGCAGCACCGAACTGGGAGAACAATGTGGTGAGATTTTTAAGCCCTCCGTTCCTGGAAAGAAGAAAAAAAAAAAGCTTCTCAAGGACATAAAAACATAATCATTCTCATGTTTTCCTTTTTCTTTTTTATTTGAATTCAGGTTAATTAACATATAATGTAGTATCAGTTTCAGGAGTAGAATTTAGTGATTCATCATTTACATGTAACACCCAGTGTCATCCCAACAAATGTCCTCCTTAATGCCCATCACCCAGTTAGCCATCTCCCACCCACCTCTCCTCCAGCAACGCTATTGGTTCTCTATAGGTAAGAGTCTCTTATGGTTTGCCTCCCTCTGTTTTTATCTTTTTGATTTTTCTTTCCCTTCCCCTATGTACATCTGTTTTGTTTCTTAAATTCCACAGATGAGTGAAATCATATATCTTACTCTGACTGACTTATTTTGCTTAGTATAATACACTCTAGCTCCATCCACGTTGTTGCAAATGGCAATATTTCATTCTTTTTGATCGCTGAGTAATAGTCCATCATATATGTATATATATATATGTATATATATATACATATACCACATCTTTTTTTTAAATTTTTAATGTTTATTTATTTTTGAGAGAGACAGAGTGAGAGCAAGTCGGGGAGGGTCAGAGAGACAGGGAGACAGAGAATCCGAAGCAGGCTCCAGCTCCGAGCTGTCAGCAAAAACCCTGACGTGCAGTTTGAACTCAAAAACCGTGAGATCGTGACCTGAGCTGAAGTTGGATGCTCAACCTACTGAGTCACTCAGCTGCCCCCATATACCACATCTTCCTTATCCATTCATCAGTCGATAGACATTTGGGCTCTTTCCATACTTTGCTATAAATATTGGGGTGAACATGCCCCTTCGAATCAGCATTTTTGTATCTTTGGGATAAATACCTAGCAGTGCAATTGCTGGGTTATAGGGTAGTTCTATTTTCAATTTTTTGAGGAAACTCCATACAGTTTTTCCGGAGTGCCTGCACCAGTTTGCATTCCCACCAGCAGTTCAAAAGTGTTCCCTCTTTCTCCTCATCCTCACCAACATCTGTTGTTTCCTGAGTTGTTAACTTTAGACATTTTGACAGGTGTGAGGCGGTATCTCATTGTGGTTTTAATTTGTGTTTCCCTGGTGATGAATGATGTTGAGCATCGCTTCATGCGAAAAAAATCATCCTCATTAAGTGCCAACAATTGTTTACATGTTGACATATATTTGTTGATTGTTATGTACATATGTAAAATATGTATTTTTCTTTATTTACAAATGTCTTTTCTTATCATTCCGTCTCTATTAGCATACAACAGAAAGGTGTTCTTTTTTTTAAGTTTATGTATTTATTTTGAGAGAGTGCAGAGAGGGGTAGAGAGAAAGAGAGAGGGCAAGAGAGAATCCCAAGCACACTCCCTGCTATTGGTGCAGAGACCGATGCAGGACTTGAACTTATGAACCATGAGATCATGACCTGAGCCAAAATCAAGAGTAGGATGCTTAACTGACTAAGCCACTCAGGCGCTCCAGAATGTTAATTACCACCCCCAGGCGTTTTCTTTTTAATGTCTTTCATGGTTTTTTTCTGATTACAAAGTTAATACATGCTTTCAATAAAATAAACAATACAGGAATGTACAAAGTAAAATTTCAAATCCTTCTTTTCTCCACTCAGTCTATTCCTTAGAAGTAGTCACTAATAAGTACTGATATATTTCAGATATATTTTCTATGTGTGTAAATCATTTTTTTTCAGGAGCCAGTTTGTATTGTAGAGAAGTGACAATGTTACTTTTAGGGGGAAGGTTTTTATTTGGAATCAATTCCAAACTTGTAAGACAGTTGCAAGAATAGCATAACAAATTTTCTTCACTCAGATTCTCCAATTATTAGTATTTTACCACTTTTATTATTTTCTTTATGATTTTCTCTCTGTATACATATATATTATTTTTTTCTGAACCATTTGAAAGTAAGTTGCATTCGTGATGCTCCCTTTCCTGTAAATACTTCACTGTGTATTTCCTAAGGACACTTTCTTTCAGAATAGCTATAGTACAAGTATCAAAATCAGGAAATTAACATTGATAAAATATACTCTTATCTACTCCATAGCCTTTATCCTATTTCTCCCATTGTCCCACAAGTACTACTTTTTAAATGTATCATATTTTTTTAAAACAGTATATTAAGAGATACGTGCCTTGGGGCGCCTGGGTGGCTCAGTCAGTTAAGCATCTGACTTTGGCTCAGGTCATGATCTCATGGTTTGTGAGTTTCAGCCCCAGGGGGCTCTGTGCTGACAGCTCAGAGCCTGGAGCCTGCTTCAAATTCTGTGCCTCACTCTCTCTCTGCCCCTTCCTTGCTCAGACTCTGTCTCTCAAAAATAAATAAACATTAAAAAATAAATTAAGGGCACCTGGATGGCTCAGTCAGTTGAGCGTCCAGCTTTGGCTCAGGCCATGATCTCGCAGTTAGTGGTTCGAGCTCTGTGTCAGGCTCTGTGCTGACAACTCGGAGCCTGGAGCCTGCTTCAGATTCTGTGTCTCCCCCCCTCTCTCTGCCACTTCTCTGATCACGCTCTGTGTCTCTCTCTCTCAAAAATAAATAAACATTAAAAAAAAATAAAAAACCAAAGAGATATGTGCCTGAATATTTTTGTACAGTTGTTCAAATGAATGAACTGGTTGACTAAGCAGAGATGATTAGGGCATTTCTACCTTATCTCCACACTTTTCTCCCCCTCACTTCCCACCACAAACACACACACGTCCTTCTCCCCCTTCCCCTTTCTGACCGGCAAAATCCCACTCTATGGTCAAAGCCTCCTATTTGATGTTTTTCCCAACCCAACCTCCATTATGTGCCCTGAGGTTTGCTTTGTGTGCCCTTAGCTTTCTGCACAAGGCTGCTTTATAGCATTTCCCATTATACCATCACTGTTTAGACTTCTACCTGATAGTTACACTGGTAACTAAACTTATGCAAATTGTGGCCCTCCAGCACCTACTTCAGAACTCAGAACAGAAAGCATCTTCAATCAAATGTTGATATAATTCCGTGTGATCTATACGTCTTTTCTTCCCATGTGGGTGACACCTCAATGATGAAATACTAATTGCCTTCTTGAAAGTTGCATTCTATTTTTTATTTGATCTAAAGCATGTCATATTGAATAAAGGGGAGAAAAATGTTGTAACGTAAGCGCCTACCTGAACTGAGAACTAGAAAACAGTGACAGACAGAGCACCTAAGTAAATACAAAGACATTCTGTATTCACGTATTGAAAGGCTTAATATTGTTAGGATGGCAATACTACCCAAAGCTAACTATAGATTCAACATAATCTTATTACAATGTCAACAGAGGGAGCACCTGGGTAGCTCAGTGGGTTAAGCATCTGACTTAGGCTCAGGTCATGATCTGTATGGAGCCCCTTTCAGATCCTCTGTTCGCCTCCGTGTGCCGTTGTCCCGTTTGTGCACGCTCTCTCTCAAAAATAAATAAATAAATACATAAATACATAAACTCCATCCTATGGAATTGCAAGGGGGCCCTGAATAGCCAAAAACAATTCTGAAAAAGAGAGAATTGGAGTATTCCTGATTTCACAGCTTATTACAAAGTTACAGTAATCAAAGCAGTGTTATATGGGCACAAGGATAGACACGTAGAGCAGTGGGATAGAAATGATCGTTTGGAAATAAACCCATTTACATATGGCCAACTGATTTCTTCTAATTGTCGTAAAATACACATCACATAAAATGTACCATCTTAACCATGTTTAAGTGTACGGTTCAGTGATGGTAAGTCATTCGCATTGCCGTGCAGCCCTCACAGTGCCATCCATCTTCCGTCATCCTTTCCCTCTTGCAAATTTGAAACCCTGCACTCCTTAAAGAGTAATATGCCAACTGATTTTTGAGAAAGATGCCAAGTCTGTTCAATGGGGAAAGAGTGAGCTTAGACCCCCCCTACCTCACACTGTATATGAAAATTAAATCAAGGTGGGTCAACGACCTAAACATAAAGGCATCACCCATAAAAATGTTAGAAGAATACATACAGGTAAGTCTTCTTGACCTTTGATTTGGCAATGGATTCTTTTCTTTTTTTAATTTTTTTAATGTTTATTTATGAGAGAGAGAGGTAGAGACAGGGCACGAGCAGAGAGGTGCAGAAAGAGAGGGAGACACAGAATCAGAAGCAGGATCCAGGCTCTGAGCTGTTAGCACAGAGCCCGATGTGGGGCTCGAACTCACAGACTGCGAGATCATGACCTGAGCTGAAGTTGGACACTTAGCCGATTGAGCCACCCAGGTGCCCCATGATTTGGCAATGGATTCTTAACATGACGCTAAAAGCACACGCAACAACAAAAAAATTGGACTTCATCAAAATTAAAAACTTTCAGGCATCCAAAGACATTACCAAGAAAACGAAAAGACAACTTACAGAATGTGAGAAAATATTTGCAAATCACCTATCTAAAGAGAGTTTAATATTCAGAAGGTACACAGAACTCCTGTAATTTAACCACAAAATAAAGAACAACCTAATTTAAAACTGGGCAAATGGATTGAATAGACATTTCTCCAAAGAAGGCTTACGAATGGCCAGTAGGCATGTGAAAAGATGCCAACAGCATCAGTCATTAGAGAAAGGCAAATCAGCCCACAGTGAGGGGCACCAAGCTGCCTGTCAGTAGTACGAGTGAGCATGTGACTCTTGACCTCAGCGTCATAGGTTCAAGTCCCACAATGGGTTTGGAGCTTACTTTAAAAAAATTAATAAAATAAAATATTAAAAAAGACCTATAATGAGATGCCACATCACACCTACCACAATGGTTATAATTTTTAAAAATGGAAAACAAGAAATATTGTTGAAGATTTGGAAAAATTGGACCCATCATACATTGCTAGTGGGAATACAAAATGGTGTAGCCTTTGTAAAAAAAAAACAGTTTGGAAGTTCTTGTAAGGTTAAACACAGAATTATCATATGACCCAGAAATTCCACTCCTAGGTATATTCTCAAAAGAATTGAAAAGTGTGACTCAAATAAACACTTGTATACCAGTGTTTATCACAGTGTTGTTCACTATTGCCAAAAGGTGGAAGTAACTCAAGTGCCTATCATTAGACTAATGGGTAAACAAAATGCGATATATCCATACAATGAAACTTTATTCAGCCATAAAAAGAAATTAAGTTCTGATACATGCAGCAATATGGAGGAACCTTGAAAACATGCTAAGGGAAGCCAGGTGCAAAAGGACAACTACTGTATGTTTCCAGTTACATGAAACATCTAGAATAGGCAAATTTATAGAGGCAGAAAGTCCCTTAGAGTTTCCCAGGGGCTGGAGGTTGGGGGGAATGAGGAGTTACTACTTAATGGTTATAGAGTTTCTGTAGGAGTCATAGAAAAGAAAAAAAGTGGTGATGGTTATACAACATACTTAACACCACTGATTTTTACACTTAAAGTGGTTAAAATGGCATATTTTATATCATATATATTTTATCACAGCAAGAAAGAAACTAACTGAACCTACCTCAGTCTAAGCCCCATACAGTTATTAGAGGCTAGTTACTTTCTAGAGAGAGTGAGGGGAGAGACATAAACACGTAAATATATAAATTCAGAACTGAGATGAGGAAGAATGTCTTTATAAAGTTTAGCATCTAAACTTCCGGGTTTTCAATTTTAGTTTGCATCGAATTCACCAGAGTTCACTTTACCCACAGAGGTTCTAATTCCTTAAGTCTGAGGTGGGCTGGAACACTGATATTATTAACAAGATCCCCTGGGGTGAGTGTGAGGCAAGAACTGCAAGGAATTTGGCTTCTGCTGCTGCCTGGAGAGCCCCTGACTGCAAGATTCCATCCAATCTTTGCCCTTTTAATGCCAAGGTTAGGTTCCCGCTCTCAGTCGCTCCCTGCTCACAGTGAGGGCTCTGGGCTTCCCTCTGCAGCCCTAGTCTGGGGACCAATCAGAGGGGCAGTGTTCTGCTGACTCAGCACCAGGTCACAGTGACTCAGCACCGGGTCTCAGCTGTTCCTCCAGGTCTGATCTTGTCATCCAGCTCCAACCTTGCTCCCATTATCTATCCCAGTTTTGATAATTGGGTCTTCGTTTTGTCACCAAACCCCTGTCCTTTTCTTAATAGGTTTGTCAGGGAAGATTGTCCCTGAATCTTAGTCTCAGGACAAAGGTTTTCCTGTCTTGGCTTAGTATTTTTTTTCTTTTTGTTTTTCTTTCTTTTTTTTTTCTTCTTTTCTTTTTCTTTCTTCCCTCCCTTTCTTGCCCCTTCCTTCGTTCCTTTGTTCCTTCATTCCTTCCTTCTTTAATTATTGAAAGCACTCACTTTCAGCACCTTGCAAGCCCCAGTCCCACCCCATTCCCAATCCTTCCCAATATGCATACTTCCCAGTTAAATCCTCTTTCTTCTCCACTTCATCTCCAGGTGCCATCCTTAGGCACCTTTTAAATGTTTACTTATTTATTTTTCAGAGAGTGAGAGAGCATGCTCACACACAAGCACAAGCAGGGAGGGGCAGAGAGAGAGAGAGAGAGAATCTGAAGCAGGTTCCAGGGTCTGAACTGTCAACACAGAGCTCCATGTGGGGTTTGAACCCACAAAACGAACCCTAACCAACTGTTAGATCATGATCTGAGCTGCAATTCGATGCTTAACAGACTGAGCCACCCAGGCGCCCCCCACATAAGTCCCCACTTCTGACTCCATTTACCTTTTCATGAACATTCCATCCTGCAGGTCTATCCCATCAAGCTGCAGTCCAGCCGTGGAGGCGGATCCGTGAAGGCACTGGCACCCAGCCCTCGCCTTCTTCTTCAGGACTTGACTTCTCATGACCCCCTGGTCCTGCGCCCTGCCCACATGCCTGTTGGAATACCCCATTACCTCCACTGCTTCCTGCTGCCCACTGAGGAGAAGGGAAAGCTACTATGTAGATGGCATTTCATGTAACAGATCATTTTCACTTCCTTGGGGGGGGGGATTAGAGTATGTATGGCATAGAGAGGTAAGGTAACTTGCCCAAGGTGAATGCAGTTGGCAGATGGCAAGACTAGGAAATGAACTGCACTGACTTCCGTGGCGGTGAGGGGTACAGATGGGAATGGCACGGAGGTTTCCGGTCTCTCCGGCTCCCTTTCTGTCTCAGCTCACTCTCCCATGCCAAGCAGTGCTGGGGGGCACCAGGCACCCCCTGGTTTGTTGAGTATTTGCAGTGTGTTCCCGGGCCAGCATGAAGTGTCTTTCCTATGCTATGGTATTGGGGGAAAGGTCTTCCTAGTTCCTTCCATGGATGTAAAAGATTAAAAGTATTGAGGAGGGCACTTATTGGGATGAGCACTGGGTGTTGTATGGAAACCAATTTGACAATAAATTATGTTTAAAACAAAGTATGTCTTTTGGGGCGCCTGGATGCCTCAGTCGGTTAAGTGTCCGACTCTTGATTCAGCTCAGGTCATGATCTTCACAGGTTCGTGAGTTTGAGTCCCTTGTCCAGCTCTGTGCTGCTGCTTGGGATTCTCTCTCTCTCTCCCCGCCGCCCCCTACCTGTGTGTTCTCTCTCTCTCTCTGTCTCTCAAAATAAATAAACTAAAACCAAACCAAAACAGTGTTTTTTAAAAAGGTATGCCTTTTAGGTTGGATATTCATAGTAACTAAACTCCTAAACACTGAAAGTATCTAACTGAATACTAAAACACTGAAGTGTCTAAAAAAAAACCTGGGGTGTATACAGTGATAACCTATGATCTATGACTATTGATGAGCAGATTTTTTTTAGACCTTCGGCCAGTTAGACCTACTTTGATCTCATTGTCAACAGAAACTCACTTCTCACCTGCTCAATATACATACAGAGCAAGAAAGGAGACCCAGAATTGAATATCTCAGTTGTCCTATTTAAAGAGTACACCCCAGAAGGTAACTGGTTCATAGCCAAAATGCCCGACACATAGCTGAACTGTTTAAAATTGTCTATAGAGAAAGGAGCCTCTCTAGGATTCTGATGATCCTGTTAACTGTTCACACTTGTCTGGCGTCTACCAATCTTTGCCTGGATTGCTTTATGGAGAGGGCAAATGCAATGTCCATCCCAGCAGAATTTAAAGACCAGTCCTATATATTTTTAATGGAGGCAAATTTCAAGTCCAAACATAATTTAGTCAATTTCTATTATTAAAACTAAAATCATTCTAGCCACCCAAGCCCTAAACCTGGGAATGATTTTTTTCTCTCCAGACGTGGGAGTCCCCATATTCAGCGGGCTCTCCCCTTTCTCCAACCACTTGCTCAGAAGCCTTTCCTATTGCCTTGTAAGTGAGGCCAGCTTCCTTGGCTTGGCATCCACGGCAGCCACAATCTGGTCTCCACTTACTACTGTAGCCTCATTTCCCATGACTCCCCCAAACAAATTACGGTGCCAGAACATGCATGCTCTCCCCCCTGTGTCTAGTTCATTCCATTCCCTGCCCTGAACACCCCACACTTGTAACCCTGAGTCCTAATTTTCTTGTCATGCTAGCTGGAGTCTCACTTTGTGGGGAATTTCCTGATCACCTTAGCATACGGTTCTCTCCGCTTTCTCTCTTCCTCCTTTGCCACGTAAATCGCATAATACTCTACTTACCACAGTGATCCTGAAATCTAGTTGAGTATTCGGCAGAATGGATAAGAGGATGGGTCCTGGCACAGACTGCCTGAGCTGGTATCCCAGCTGCGTGCCCTTTGACAACTTACTTAACCTCTCTGAACTTCAGTTTCTTCATCTGTGAGACAAGGGCAATAACCGTACCTCAGAGAGTTGTTACATATAAAGTTATTTATCCTCTTATGTAAATATTCTATCTCTTTTACCTAATGTTTGCTTTTTGAAGGCAAGTATCGGCTACTGATTCTACTCATCTCGACTACGTCAGAGTGTTCTGGTTCAAGTACAAAGATATATTATGGAGGAATACCTGACTGAGAAGAGCACCATCTTGCAAATGTAAGTCCTAGGATAGCATAGACGGCAAAAAGCCCAGAAGGCAAGAAAACGCCGCTTGGCCCTGGAACAGATGTGGGAAGAGGGTGGTGGGGGGAATGTCAGCAATACTCCTGGAGGAAAGAGATTTTCAGATCCTTAGAGAGCAGAGATGAGAGGATTTTGGCCAGTGGATTGGAGGCCCGGTTCATTTCCTTTGGAAAGGGAGTGGCTTCGGCCACCTGGAAGGGCCCTTGGATTCTAGAGTCCTGGAGAAACTAGTGCAGCACGCAGGTCCCAGGAATCTAGGAAGTAGGACTTCCCAAAAGTAGAGCTGATGGGCTGCTCAGGATTGGCTTGAGACTCAAGGAAGCAAAGGAGAAGAGACTACCATTATTCTTTTGGGGGACACCCAGTCCTTGGAAAGGAGACAAAATTTCCATCTGGTGATGCACGCTGTGAACTTGACTGCTATGTTTCTTGGGCCGAATCCCTTAGGGTGCCTTGCTGTGCAGCATAGTGGTAGTGGTAGTGGTGCCGGTGGTGTGTGTGTGTGTGTGTACATGCCCTTGTGTGTGTGTGCACGTGTGCAACTGGATTGCTGGGGGGTTGTATTGACAGGCTGTGTGTTTGTGGAGGGCATTCAGGCTGGGGGATGGTACAAGCTGGGAGGGATACAGGCCGGGAGATCCATGCTGCGGGAGACGAATCACCCAGGCTGCAGAAAGACTCAAGCTGGGGTGTTATATCCCGGGGAGATTCAGCTGGGAGAAGACAGACTGAGCAGATACAAACTGGGGATCAGGCTGGGGGAGGTCGTGTTAGATTTCTAGTGCCGTGTAACATATTATCACAAATTTAGTGGCTTAAAACAACACCTGTGTATTAGTGCCCAGTTCTGTAGGTCCGGAGTCCAGGCCCAGTATGGCTGAGTTCTCCCACTCGGGCTATCGAAGGCTAAAATCAAGACGTCAGCTGGGCTGGGTTCCTTTTTTGGAGCTCAGGGTCCCCTTTCAAGCTCACATAAGTGTTGGGGGGAATTCAGTTCCTTGCGGTTGTAGAACTGAGACCCCCATTTTCTTGCCGGCTGTTGGCAGGGGCCACTCTTAGCAACTAGAAGGGACCCTAGTTCCTTACCACGTGACTCCCACTATCTGCCCTCTCGTGCTGCCTCATTGCTGACTTCTGTGTTTTAGCTTCTTGAGCCAGATTTAAGGGGCTCCTGTGATTAGATCAGGCTCACCCAGGTCATCTCTCTAATTGAAAGTCAACAGATTTGGGAGCACCTGGGCGGCTCAGGTGGTTAAGCGTCTGACTTTTTAATGTGGCTCAGGTCATGATCTCACGATTTGTGAGGTCGAGCCCCACGTTGGGCTCTGCGCTGACAACGAGAAGCTTGCTTGGGATTCTCTTTCTCCCTGTCTCTCTGACCCTCTTGCACACACGCTCTCTCTCTCTCAAAATGAATAAATAAATATTTAAAGTGGACAGACTTGGGGTCTTAATTACATTTGCAAAATCACTTTCCAGGAGCACCCAGATTAGAGTTAGATTGAATATCTGGGAGCAGGTGCCTGCGCATCAGGGGTCAGGAACCTTTGGGGCTGTCTTAGCATTCTTCCTTTCCCAAGGGGATACAGGGTGGAGGGACATCGCAGGAAAATATGGCGTGGTGGGGAGAGATGCAAGCTAGAGTGTATTCAGGCAGGGGGGATACAGGGAGAGAGTCAGGCTGGGGTGACTACAGCCGAGGCGTGATATGGGTTGGTGGGGGAAATCTGGCGGGGGGGGGGGGATATGTAGGTTTGGGAAGATACTACCTGGAAAGTGATAGGGGCAGAACGGGGTGCAGGAGGCAGGCTTAGCACCAATGCAGAGACGGGGTGCCTGATACATGGCTATTCTGAACCAGAGTGCTATGACAGTGCATGCCCAGGTGTGACGGGGGCCTGAAGAAGGGCACTCAGCCCAGCCTAGGCCATCAGGACGGTTTCCTGGAGGTGAGCCTCAAGGTGAGTCCTGAAGATGAATAAACAGCCTTAGCTGGGCAAAGAAAGGTGAGACAAATGTTCAAGTCAGATAAAAGAGTATGAGCCCAGGCACAGAGGCATCAGTGTAGATTCGGATGCTTAGCTGTAAAGCCAAACCTTTGATTAAGCCATTAAATACGTTTTCTCCCTTTCAAACAGGATAATGCCACTAAAGACAGCCCTGTGCAAGAGAGGAAGGATTCCTGAGTGGGCTTTGCAATCTCTTGCAGTTTCAGTGTCTCATTTGATGGAATGAGGAAATTGGAGCAGAGAGATACCTCCATAACTATAAAGTGTTTCGAGATCTCTAAATAAGATAAATATATTGAATGTCTGTAATAGGCCAGACACTATTACAGTTCGAACCTCTTTTAAGCTAGGTAAGTGAGGCAATTGGTTCTAGTTAAGTGATTTTTCATAAAGTGCTAAATCAATTAAATAATAGCCCAATCTTGGCAAATTAAAAAAAATGTTTTCTGCCTATTTAAGAGCATTTCTGTTTGGAGGGAAAAAATTGGTATTAATAGGCAGTTCCTGGTGGACATAGTCCAAATTACTTAGTTAAACTTGAGAGCATTATTGATTCAATTTCTTTGGTGCATTTCTAAGAAAATTCTACAGAATTATGCCAAAACTACCACTCTAAAATCTATCCCCAGAAAATTATTCTTTCCATCATCCAGTTGAAATTTAAATAGTAGGATAGCAATAGGCTCACTTCTGCTCTCAGAAAGTTCCTCAAGGAAAAAAAAATCCATTCGTCATCAACTCAGGAAATACCTGATTTTACACCTGAAAATCAATATCTCATCACTGAGCCTGCACTGTGTTTCACATAATGGTATCTATAGACCACTACTGGGTGTTAAGGACACTGTGCTAAATATTTTCCATATTATCTCATTTAAACCTCCCAACAATCCTAGGCTGTCAGAACTATTACTGTCTTGTTCTGAAGCTAAAGGCATAGTCCTACTTCCTAAGCACTTAGATTCCAGAAAACTTGTTTGCTCTCATTCTAGAAGGGCCAAGAATCTCCAGGCAATCTAGGTAGCGAATTCTGTTTCCTTCTGCAAGGCACAGGCTTAAAGGCAAGGCCAGAGTCTACTATTAGAAAGACCCACTTTGTGAAAAAGTACCACTGGTGGGCCTTGGCCTGAAATGGGCTTTAATGGGGAGAAGGTCTATCCCATATTCCCTCTCTAAATATGTCACTGTTCTGCTTCAACCAGGGCTGCTATTAAAAATACCTGGAACGGCATGAGCATGAGCACTACACTAGCCAGTCACAAGGGACCTCCAACTATGCTAGACATTAACAGGCCCCCTTTCCTTAGGGTGATGGGGAGCTTGTGGGGGGCTGAGCCTGGGAAAAAAAAGGACTTGGGGTAACAGCTTGCGGTAATGGATTTACACCAACTGACATGGAAATGCTTCATTATTTTAATAACCATTGTGTATAAAGAAAAACTCCACCTAATTCCACTGAACGTTCCAGAAGGAAGGACTCCTCTCAGACATATCACTCCCAGTCCTCAAATTTGCTACCTTCAAGGCTATTCTTGAAGAAGTCTGGAAGAGGAAAGAAGGATTCTGAGTCTCCTATCCATCTATTTTTCTATCTATCTCTAACTCAAGTGCCTTGTCCCTCATTTCTCCAGTCAAAAGTGCACTTCTGGGCCTGGAGGCAGAAACGGAGAAGGAGGAAAAGGGTGGAGGTAACCGTCTTTGTCTCGTTTCTTTCTCTGTGATGGGGGAAAATGTTTATCTCTTCTAATATTTTTATTTCTTCCATATCTTTATCATTTGCTTAAGATGCCCGTCATATCTGCCACATTTCCTCCTCCCACACAGGGGGGTACGGAGAAGAGGTAAAGCTAATTGCTTATATTTGTCCCTTGGGCAAAAGAATGGGCCTGTGGAAGTGCTCACGGATGCCTAACGCATTGTGCCACATGGGGCTGAGTTATAGTCCTCAAGGCTGCCTCGAACCCAGTGGCACACTGGAATTCCAGACTCTGAAATCAAAAAGGACGGGGCTTCGGGGCTCAGGCCAGCATCTTCGAAACAGGGAACACCATACACAGTGGAGAAGACCTTAAACTCCCAAAGCAGCGGTACAGAATCTGGGGAGCAAGAAGTATGAGGAAAGAAAACCAGAGACAGAATTTACAGGAAAATTGGAGTCTGACAGGGAAAAAAAGTTTTATTTATTTATTTTTTTATGAACCCAGCAATATCTGATCTGAGGGAAAAGTGCTCATCCGTGTGAGGTGGCTGCTGAGAACAATGTCATAAAATGAACATCAGCTGGCCATGGTAAGTGCCTTAAAATGGCTTTCACAAAGAGAGAGATGGGAAGAAAACAAAACATGTCAGTACGCCTGAAAACCACTTATAGAAAGCTCCTAAAAGCAAAAAGAGAAAAGAAAGAACATTATGGGATCATCCCATTTATCTTTACTGGGGATTTTTTTGGAGACAAATTCATTTCTTCTTTCGTGGTATTGCCTCACGCTTTGGACCAGTCCAGAAGTAAATAGTTTCCTCTGTTATGAGACACATTTTCAATCGTTCTGATTCTGAAGGAGTTGTCTTTTTTCCTTTTTTGCCTTTGGCTATTTTTGTAAACAAGTTACGGAGGAATTGCTTTGAGCGGATTCTGCAAAATGCGTCCTTTATGTCTACTTTATGTTGTAGGTCTTGACAAAGAATAAATAAAACAAAACACATTGCTCTAGCTATTTCAAAGGATCCAGGCCTCGATGGAATATGAGTACTGGATTCGCCTTAAGAGTGTTTTTTTCTTCTTTTTCATCTTACGCGCAGGGGATTTCTTGTTCCTGAGCAACTCCTTTTTATTTAAAACAATTTTTTTCAATGTGTATTTATTTTTGAGAGAGAGAGAGATGGGGGGTGGGGTGGAGAGGCAGAGAGAGGGAGACGGAGGATCCGAAGTGAGGCTCGAAATCATAACCCACTAGATTACGACCTGAGCCGAGGTTGGGCGCTCAACCAACTGAGCCACCCAGGCGCCCCTTCGTGAACAACTCCTTTTTAAATGAATGTAAACTTTACCAATGAGAAAGATTGCACGCTTGTTGTTAGAAGGGAACTGGAAAGATCAGTTGGCTCAGTTCTCTGGTTTCAGACAGGACATAAACGTGCATGGGTTAACCCCTTCTCATAGGATGTAAAAAATAATTAAATCCTGAGTCTCGAAGCCACTTACATTGGACTCTATCCTTCCCAATTTGTTTCATTCTGAAACTCGTCAAACTTTATATGTTAGTAGTATTCAGTTTGTGCTTCATAGTTGTAAAACGATGAGCATTACTGTGTTTATTTTGGTAATAAACTTATGGCCATAATTAAATAGTCGACAAATACTTTTTTGAACAGCTGCTATGTCAAGGCACTGCCGTAGCTGTTGTGGGAGATGTGAGACTATATAAAACACACTGTCTTAATTCAGAGAGCTTCTAGTTTTGGGGGAGAGGAAGAGGGTTACATAACACATGTACTAACTATATTAAGATGTAGAGTTTCCACATAGACTTTGTCAGATAGTTCCTCTCCGTAGTAGTATCATGAAAAAAGATGATAAAAAATGAGTACTACTTAAAAAAATTTCTTTTTAAGTTTATTTATTTTGACAGTGACAGAGGCAGTGCAAGTCGGAGAGGGGCAGAGAGAGAGGGAGAGAGACAGAATCCTAAGTAGGCTCCGCACTGCCAGCACAGAGCCCAACGTGGGGCTCGAACCCACAAACCCATATGAGCTCATGACCTGAGCCGAAACCAAGTGTTGGATGCTGAACCAACAGAGCCACCCAGGCACCCCAAAATGAGTACTAATATTAGATCATTAAAGAAGTATATGAGGGAATTTTATACTATGTAGTATGTGTAATATTTATATGTGTACAACCTTTTCATCTCAACTAAATTTAGGATGTCTGAAGAGAGTTCAGTTCAGTTATGTATCTCCACATATACCACACACTTTCCACAAAACAAAAACACTTGTTGATGGATTCATTATGGAAGTAAACCCTGTGCCAAAACAAATGCATAGCCCACATTAAATGATTCACTGCTCATTACTTAATGATTATGAAACACAAACTCAATTCAGCTGTCATCTACAACAGTTTGGCCAGAAGAATGAACCAAAATGTATAGAGATAGGGAATTTAGCAGGAGGTTGAGTGCTATGGCAAAGGAAAGTGTTTTTTTTTTTTTGTTTGTTTGTTTTGTTTTGGTTTGGTTTGGTTTTTGGCAATGATGTCCATGCCGTATTTAAACTTTGGTAAACCGTTGTTCAGGTTGTTGATATTATTCTGGACATGAGTCTCAAGTATATCTTCATTGTAATAGTATTGACACTCCATTGAGAGTATCCTGTTCCCTGCTTTTGCTGCCAAGTGCTGCAGATTGAACATACTTTTGTGTATGTTGAATGTGAGGTTAACACCTGGATCACAGTTTTAAAAAGTAAAGTGAGCAACATTTGTTGGAAGGCAGATAATAAACAATAATGCAGTTGGCCACGGGAAATATATTTGATAGTTTCCTCACATTTACAACTATTCCCATAATTCCCTTGTTGAGTGAGCTAGCGGTGGTTCCCTAGCTAGAATGAAATTAAACCCTTTTTAGAAACCTAGAACATGGGATGGCTCAGTAGGTTGAGTGTCTGACTCTTGATTTTGGCTCAGGTCATACTCCCGGGGTCATGGGATCCCGCGTCGGCCTCAGTGCTGAACATGGAGCCTGCTTAAGATTCTCTCCCTGGCCACCCCCCAGGCCCTTTCTCCCACTTGTGTGTGCTCTCTCTCTCTCTCTAGAAAGAAAGAAAGAAAGAAAGGGAGGAAGGAAGGAAGGAAGGAAGGAAGGGAGAAAGAAAGAAAAGAAAGAAAGAAAGAAAGAAAGAAAGAAAGAAAGAAAGAAAGAAAGAAAGAAAGAAAGAAAAGGAACCTAGAACAAAAGAGAATATACAACCTCTTTCACAAATATATTTCAGTCTGCAAGAACTTTCTCTGATAAGAATGCTTCTTTGGGCCTGAGCTTTGCCATTCCTAGTAAAGCCATTTTCTTTAATTCTATCCTTAGTAGATGCAGAGAAGAGTAAGCAATCTTTCTTTGCAATATAGGCAGTAGATAATGTATACCATTAAGTCAATAATAAATATCTCATGCCCATAATTTAAGATAAGGAATCTATTAAAATCATCGATTTCTTTAACATCAGGAATACAAAAAAAGAGACAGGATGGAGATGATTCCTTTATCTGACATAGTGAAAGGCAATTCATAAGTTTTTCTAGAGTTATAAATGTCATTTTGAATAGTTATTCACAATGGCTAATTAATTTAGGACTAAAGGGTTTATTCCACAGGAGATATTAGGCCTTTGATGTTCAAATCTCTTTAAAATAATTTTTACAGTCTCACAAGGACATTATTTATCATGGCCAAAAAAAAAAAAAAGGGATGAGATTTCTTTCTTGTAAATGTTTTCACCCTTGACTTTATCTAAAAAGTTTCTGTTTAAACGGCTGTACTATTAACAGTTTTGTTTTTGTACCTGCATTAGTAGTCCTTTCCTCTCTTATCATGTTTTTTCAAGGCAACAGACAAAATGCCATTCGTTCGAATTGAATCAGAAAGTTCAGGGCCTAAAGAAATCGAACACTTAATGAGAGAATGTAGAAAATAACAGATTTGAAAAAGGAGGGACTGTAAAGCATGTAATATCCGGCTTCTGCAATGCAAATGTTTCTTGGGGAGAGTAGAGAGGCAAGAGGATTCATCTGGGTGTTTGCAAAATAAGACGTAAGTAATAAAGATAGATAAATACAGTGGGCTGTTACCAGTTAAAAGCAACGGCAGCTGTTCCAAAGCTTGCTTTAAGGACAAGCATTTTCTTATTAGATTTATTCTACTTACCAGTCTTTCTAATAAACTGCAAGACTAAAGACATAATTTAGTATGAGGTAAAAATCTAAGCTTATTAGCAACCGAAGTAGGTCATGTCAAGTGTTCTGAGGATTTTGGATGCAATAAAAACATCTATTGGAATTAACAAAACAGATTCTAACATCATTACCGTTATTTACATCATCGTCACCATCACCATCAGATATTTATTGAATACCCAGGGTAAGTAGAGTATTCTTAGCAATACCATTTTACACCAAAGTCTACACCTGGGAATTTCAACTTGAAAAATGAAAAGCAACCAGGAAGTCCCCAACACAGTTAGGGTCAGAGAGTAGCCCGAGCCGAGAACATTGGGAGATGGTGGAAAGCTTGTGTTTATAAACTTTTAGGAAGGTCAGAAAGGAACGACCATCTTTACCTTCTATAGAGTAGGCTGAAGCGTCCAGTTTGCAAGGGACTCCTACTTTACATACCAGCTCCTGTCCTTCCCCTTCCATGGCTGGACCTCTTTGTTGGGTGCCTTGGGAACCTATAAAGAACAAAACATCCAAGGAAGGGGTCTTAGGGAGTGCAAAAATAAAGGGAGGGAAAGTCACAGGGAAAGATGGGAACAGTTTTAAGGCAGTTCCAGGTAAACTCAGCCTTCCGGGAATATTTTTCCTTAGATGCTTCTCTCATTTCATTTTGTTCTATTGCCTCAAGTGCTTGTCACTGGTGTAACTGCAAATGAAAACCAAACCAAACAAACTAAAGCCAAAAACGTTCTCAGAAAGCAGTAGTGGAGTCTAGGGGAAGTCCTGACAGCTGGGTTTTGAGAGCCCTTATGTGAGCCTTTAAGTGGTACTTATCTCGTTGACATCAGTCCCACCTGGGGTCTCCTTCTCAATTCTACAAGACCAGAAACCTAATTTTTGTGGGCATTGAAAGCGGATTGGTTACAAACAGACACACATAATCCAGCTCACGTATATTTATTTCGGCAGCGCGTTATGGGCATTATACATGAAAATCAAGCTGTCAGATAGTTAATTGGTACTTGGGAATCAGAGAAAAGAGAATCGGTTAATATGCTGTGAGGTATTTCTACCCAATTTAGTGACAGTTTCACCAGAGACACCATAATGCTCAAGTCTGAATTGCCAAGACTCTCCTTTCTGGATGGTATGTGAACGGACATTGTCCACGCCTGGGGTTGGTTACCCAGTTGTTTGCTACATGTGATCAATTCTTTTCTGACACAAAGGCTTTTACCAACCAGGATCGAGTAATCATCTAATACTGCAAAATTTATCAGATAAAATACGGAATGCTCGGTTAAACTCGAATTTCAGGCAAATAATATTTTTAGCGTGAGTACGTCCCCCAAACCGAGCAGACATTCCCAGTTTTTATTTACTAAGTTGGGGAACCCCAAAATTCATTCCTGAGCTTCCTTTCTTATTACTTTGATTGGAGTTTTGGGTATTCCCAAATTTTCATAACACACACATACAATTTCTTGCTTTGCCCATTAAAGGCTAATAACATTCATTATGAGTGGATTTATTGCTTTGACTTTCAGAGTACAACTTTCCCTGATTTACAATTCGTGTGTGTGCAGGGGTGGAAGAGTGGGTCTTATTATCACTGCCACATACCAACCACAGCAGTTGAGACAAATTGCGTTATTAGAGTTGTTTAAAGCAATACACACCATTGGGGAAAGGGGAAAGGACTAGTATACATGAGTTCTGGTAAGATCACTTTTACCTCACTAACTGAATGATTGCATTGAGGAAAAAGGAAATAAGAATTCTACTACGGGAGAAGAGCGATTTGGGAAACGTAAAACTTTTGAGTGTAAGACGGATCTGGGAACGGAGCTTTGTAGTTGGGACTAAGAGTATTATGGGTCTCAAAGGAGGACATGCAGATGTTAGAAAGGATGCAGAGCAGGAGGCAGGAAGAAGTCAAAGAAAGTTTGAATATGTCAATATGTCAATATGTCCCTTTCTGTTTCTCCAGAATCTTCTATTATGTTGGTCCTCTGATCCGACCTGATTGGTCAGGTTGTTTTTTATTAGTACTATTCTTTACATGCATTTGAGTCAAGTAGAGCCAGTTTTGTGGGCTGCTAGGAATCTCACCATACTATATAACATTGTTCTCTGAGATTTGGTACACATTTCAAACAACTGAAATAAGAATAGAATGTTGAAACACAACTTGGTCAGGCTGGGTATGGCTTATCCACCTGGTGGGTATTGAATTCAGGTAGAAGGACTGTATAGGGTCACAGTATAATGCATTATATTGTATTACATTGAATATATGTTAAAAAACAGATCTTACGTATTCAATTCAATTCAGTTCAATTCAATTCAATTACATTCCATTGAACACGTATTTGTTGACAACTCTTCTGGAAATACAAAGATAATCTCTTTTTTAAAGACAGGCGGAATGGGTAACAGTGCATATTTGAGTGTTGTGTTAGGTGTGGGGTCAAAGGTAAACAAGACCTTGCTCTGTCTTGAAGGTGTTTACGAATAACTACAAAACAGGACCAAGACAGCTATTATAAAGAAGGAAATTAATAATGTATGTGAAAAGTGTTTTGCAAATGTCAGGTTCTGTGGGGGTGGTTCTAGAAAAGGGCTTGGGATTCCTGACATCTCTTTTTACTAATGAGGGTTAACAGAAGTAAACCGAGTCCTTGACAGACTCAAGGACGGAGATCATGAATTCCTGGTGGCCACATTAGCTGTGAGACCTTTGACAGCTTGAATGGCCTTTGGCCTCAGCTTCCTTCCCTGTTAAACAGGGATTATCATGATTTCTTTCAGGGTTGTGGAATAGATGGGGCAGGTACTGCGTGAAGCACCTAGCATTGTTCTTGGCCGGCGTAAGGGCTCGATAAACCATACTTTTTCTTAGTTGGCGCTCGTCGTTAACTTCTCCGAGAAGGGAACACTTTGTCTGGGGCTACTTTACAAGAGCCTACTTAGAGTCACTACGAAGCCGTACAGTTTCCACAAGGACGTGCACCTTTTGCCCTCACCAAGGACCAGAGAAATTCGGGCTCTTCCAGCGAAGACAGTGCCCCGGCCGTAGGCACCGAGGAAGTGCCGCCGCAGAAGGCCAGGCTTCGAAGAGGGACAGCAGGGCAGGGGCGCGGGGTCTCCGGCGGGGTCCCAGGAGCCCGGACCGGAGCGGGACCCGCCGGCGCGACTCGCCTCGGGGCGCTGGAGCCAAGGCCGGGACGTGGGCGCCTGGGGGCGTGAGGCGTCGGCATTGGCGTCGGTGCCAGCGGAGGCGGGGCGAGCACATCTCCCCGCCACCCAATCCCCAGCCCTCGTCGCGGCCTCATGAATAAGCAACAAAGCGAAGCGTCCTCCTCCTGGCGTCCCAGACGGCTGAGGGAGCCGCCGCCGCTGCAGGGGCCGCGCCGGGGATGCCCAGCGCGGGCGCCGCCGCTCTCCTCCGCGCGCGGCTCGGCTGAAGGCGCACAGGTGAGCACGGGCCCGGCTCCGGCCGCTCGGGCGGCGGCGCCTGCAGACGGGGCTCCGCGCGGAGCCGGAGCCGGGGCTCGGGGCGGCGCGGGGTCGCCCGGGAGCGCTGCGGTCCGGGGCTCGCGGCAGCCCGGGGCGCGCCGGGCGTGCGCGCAGAGCCCCCACCGAACGCTGCGCCGCGGCGCGGGGTGCGCTGGGGGCCGCTCGGGGCGCGCCGGGCGCGGCGCGCAGGCCTCGGAGGACTCGCCGCACTCGTCGCTCCAGCCCAGCCTCCCCGCTCCGCACCAGCGCGCGGGCCTTTGTGCTGGCGGGGCTTGCAGGGCTGGCTGCTTTTGTGTGGGCTTTTCTTTCTTCTCTGCCTCCCCTCCCGGTCTCTCGGCGGTGGTAGAGAAGTTCCTGAAGACTCCGAGCCGCTCCTTTCAGAACCTCGATCGTTGTGTCCCCGGTGCCAATCAGGGTCCAGCAGCCGGGGAACGAACGGGGGCTGCGGTGGCCACTGAAATGTGTCCTGCGACTTTGCAGAAGACCAACAGTTGAGTGTTTAGTGCAGAAATGTCACGGAACCTCCTTGCCCAGCCCCTGACCGGTCCCCCAGGACACGGCAGGAGGATGCTGCTTGGAAAGGTCGCTTAATTGGAAAGAGGGCCTGTGGGATAGATACGGAGGAGGTCAGGCTCTGCCCGAGACTACAGAATGGCTGGGAGGTGTTGCCTGGAGGTGCCCAGAAATCGAATGTGCGTCCTGGTCGCGGACAGAACCCGACCTGTGTAGATTCTAAGCCCTGGCCGGTGAGCTGGCTGAAGGTAGCCGGGGTGAACAAAATACAGGACTCTCAAGAGTTTGGAGCTCTCAAAGATCAGACATCTTTGCCCTCCCGAGCCGAGCCCGAGGATCTGCCGGGATCTTGGCACCTAATTTCTGTGCAGAGGAGAGGAGAGAGGATGCTTTAAAGTGTCCGCATTCTTTCTCTGGAAGTTTTAGTTCGAAACTTAAGGGGGAGCAGGAGTGGTTCACAAAACCATCCAGAGAGCTCTGGAGGACTTCTGTAGGAAGCAACATGTGTGGTCAGAATTTGCACGCCTCCTCTTCTTTTTTTTGTGTGTTTCCTTGATCACACATGATGCTGTTGAACTCTAAGCAGTATTGTTGAAGCCAAGCTTATTTAAAGTCTTTGAGGGATTTCTGCTCCCTTGCCGGCAAAACCCTCTGTAGCATCTATTGAAAGAAACTCAAAACCGGGGTTAGATTTCACAGTAGCACAGCCTTGCTCCTTTTACACACTGTAGAGATTTAAGACTGACCTGACTTACATGTTTGCCTAAGGCAGAGCTGTTGTATTTGTCATAATAATGAACCAAGAACTTATGCAGCAGACTTGATACTGATTGTGTTTATTCACAAAACTCCCAAGACTCACCGAGTCTAAGGTAGCTACAGCAACAGAGCCAATTAGAGAGACATAGATTTGTCTTTGTTTTCATAGGAGGCTTCTTATCATTATATTCTGGTGTTTCCTGCTGGACTTTTTAATATCGTAATTCGCTATTACAGAAATGGGTTAAGGCAAAGGTAGAACCAAATTGGGAAGATAGGCTTACTGGTTATAGAAAATTTCCACTCTTCAACTAAAGGTGTACTTACTCTTGATTTAGCAGTTGTTTGCCTGAAAAGTTGTGTATGGAATTGAATTTTTTGTTCCTTGAATTTTTTTTTTTCTTGCATAAGGAAGCTGAGTTTAATCTCTGGAGAATGAAAACTCATTCTGTAATTAAGATGTGTGGTCAATCCTGTTTTTCCATATCGTGTTTACAGGCCATTGTAAGAAAAGTATCTGAATCAAATTTCAGCGTGAAATGTTAGCTGTCGTGTTTATTCCTTGAAATGTCTACCTGGGGGTTACTTTCTCTTTAAACGCCAGCTAGTACTTAGAGATCTTGTCAAGCAAATGAGGTTTGTAAACCACAAAGAACAGAAATGAAATGTCAAAAAGGGTCATGGAAGAGAACAGTATGATGGATGGAGAAGAGCTTGTTGACCAAGATGGATTAGGATTGGATTCTGCAGCCATCAGGCAATTCCCAGGTCACTTCGTCTACATGAGAAGCCGAAAGAGGAAGCTCCGTGGAAATGTCTAGGGGGGAAAAGGATGTTATGGATGCTTCAAATTGTTCACATTTCGGGAGTTTGAGGGGATCGTATGTCAATATCACACAAATATGTCTTAAATCAAATGATACTTAAAACTTTTTTCTTCAGACTGTTTTCATGTTGTGTCTCTTGTCCCTTTGAAGAAAACAGAATGAGCATTGTTACCTCCATCTTGCAACAAGGCAACTGAGTTTCAGTGGTTTGCCCAAGGTGGGGCTGGTGCTTAAAGCCAGTATTTAAATCTTCAGTTCAGCTTCTTTTCCCAGGGATAGAATGATGCGCTAGGGGCGATAAGCACTGACATCTTCATTTGTCTGCAGTGCTAAATTGTGGAGAACAAAGCTCCTGGGCTCCGGTGTGGACAACTTAGTTGTGGTCTGCAGGGATGGTAAAGCACTTGGCCGGTAGTTGCCAGTATAACCTTCTTGACCCCGGCTTACTCATCCTCTTCTCTGTCAGTACCGATGCCGCCTTACTCCTAGGGAACCAGGCTTTTCCTTGTGGTTATTCTCTTCTCCCTCCTTCCACTGTGGCCAAATGTGTTGCTGAAAGGATCCTCTGTCATTTCGGCTACTTAATTTATAGTGAAGGATGATGAGGTCTGGATGATCTTAAAGCCGATATATCAGGCCAATGGCAGTTGTCAATAGCACGGTGAATCAGAAATGGGGTGCCGTAATGCCATATGCTACAGCCAGGTCAAGAGGGGCAGAGTCTTGATAAGCTCAGCTTTAGACAAACAGCACTGACGAGAGAGCTTCAAGGATGAAAAAGGTAAGACAATGACTAATTATTAAGGATCAGGGAGAGTACAAAATGGAAAGATTGTTAAGACACAAACAAAGAAGGGAAAGAGTTTCCTTTTCCTCTCATCAAGCAAAGAATCACTAAATGGTTTTTATTTTTATTTTTAATTTCTTTTTATTTACTTATTTTGAGAGAGAGAGACCGCAAGAGCAAGTAGGGAAGGGGCAGAGAGAGAAGATCCCAAACAGGCTCCGTGCCGTCAATGCAGGGCTGGATGTGGGACTCCATCTCAGCCATGAGATCAGGACCTGAGCCGAAATTGAGTTTGATGCTGAACTGACTGAGCCACCCAGGTGCCCCACTAACAGGTTTTTAAAAGATGAGATGGTAATTGGGAAGCAAGTCTACCTGAAGCTCTGAGACTTGTCGCTTGTTACTGCTGATCTGTTTTTTTAATGAAATAAACTCTGAAAACCTAAAATATAGCAGAAATGAGAATACAGGTAATTATTACTATTAAAATGATACATTGAATAAGTAGCCCAAATTGGCCAGGTGTGAACAAAATACACAATTAGACATGGATAGACCACGCAATGTCATTGAAAAATCTTACAGTATAAAATGGAGACTCTGAGCATTCTTTTTCACGTTCTTAAACAGTTATTTCTATTCGCTTCACTGCAGCAAATATTTATCGAACACCTCCATTATTAGTAATTATATGGCAGACAAAGGAAGCTAAAACACCGGTGTTTGCATGCAGAGAACAGAATCTCATTTGAAGTGGCAAGACTTACAGACATGATGGTTTGTGTCAGAAGTTCGGAGAAGGACGGGAAGAGATTGGGCCAGGCATTTTTGTGATAGCAGTTAGTAAACAGGTTGTGTGAGTGTGTGTGTGGGGGGGGCAGGGTTGGCCACCTGGGTAGGGAAGGAGAGAGAGTTCTGGCTAGTGCAGTGTTGTGAGCAAACCTTAGGAACCTTGAATGAGGATGGCCCATAAGAGGGCAATATACTCAGCTGGTGATGGTTTGTAGGGGTGTTAGTGGTGTGGGGTTGCTGAAAGGCAATTAAAATAATAACAATCCAGTGAGGTCATGAGAAGAACAATTCCAAGAGGCATTATGGGGGAAGGATCCCCAGAAGTTGTGAAATCTAGAATATAGAGAAGAGTTCAGGATGACACCAAAGATTAGGTAAAGAAGACGGTGCGTTTGAGGTGGCATCTAAGGATCTTCTAGGAGACGGTGAAAATATAAGCTTTCTTCCCCAAACTCTATACCAGCTATTTATGGTATTTGTGTTTGTCTCAAGAATAGGAAAATATCAGGCCAACTGCCACCAGACTTTTGGCATTCTCTATAGGCCTCTTGCATCTTGAGTCTCTTAGGACAATGCTGATGTTCCTTATGTATTATACATGGAACTCAATTTCCTTTGAAAAAAGTAGCTTTGACACTGATGAGAATGTCTTAACATGCTGGTTCCCTTTTGTGTCTACATTTTGGTAACACAGTAAAAAAATAGCAGTATATGTTTTAGTTGGAAAAAGTGTTGAACAAGTGTTAAAAAAAATCCTGGTTATTAAATCTAACAAGATGGCTAAATCGGCATTTTCTTATGTTGTCTTTCATTTGTCTTTGTAACTTGAATGTGCCTAGACTTGACAAAGAAACAGATTCTGGACTGTATCTATATAAGATCGTCAAAGACAGTGGTTGACAGAACAGCTTATCTGCCCACTGGTGGCAGAAATGCAGTAAATTGTTCAGCGGACCGCCGAGCCATTAGGATGCCTCGATAGCAAATGACAAAGTGTTACTGATTTGCTCTGAAAGGGATGCTTTTTAAGCTATTAGACGCGAATACCCACTATCAGCCATTTGGTTAAGAGTTTATGTACCTGAATTAATTTGCACTGATGGATGTGGTGGAAGAAAGTGGAGCTGCCATGGTGTGAAAGAAAAGTTAGAGAAATATTCTTTTGTACGGTAAATGCTCTTAGATGAGTTCATTTAAGATAATTAAGACACAGAGTGCTAATTAGCAATGAAATTGCCCCACCCTCCCCTTCCCCAGCAAAGTAGGCTATAGACATTCCTCTGTTTGTTCAGTCAATATTTACCGAGCATTTCCTCCATGCCAGGGACTCTGCCAGGGAGGGGATAAATGTCGAGGAAAAAAAGAAAAGGCCCGACAGCCTTCAAAATGTGATCACAGACGATTATTTAGTTTTAGAAATATTGCCGTCGAGTTGACAATGGTCACCCTTTTCTTATTTATTCTCTAACGTCATGCCGCTCTCAATGGGGGACACCAAACGCACGGGAGAGGCTGCGTGAACTTGTACTGTGCTTTGAAAGATGGAGAAAAACCTAGAACTTGAAGGTCATTTACCAATTTATCTGAGTCGCAGACATGTTCCCTGCTGTCTTTCTTATAGGCTGTCTTTTCCGCTTCTTTTAAAGTTCAGGCATCGCTTTGAATAGTGGGGAGAAGGGAACATATGGATGTAATACATAGGCTTGCAGTTCACCCCCATTTTTCTGTAGTTGGATTTAGAAAGCAGGTGGCTGACACTTAATTACAGAAGGAAAGTCTTTTAGAGCAATGGCAGAATTCCCTTCACACAAAACCTCTAAAGCTCAAGATCTAGCTGGAAATAAGACCTTGAAGGAAAATTCTGTTTGGGAAAGGCAATTGAGGCTACGTTGAATCTTTATGGTTCGACTCCCCAGATCTGATTTGTTTATAAAACTCTCCTCTCAGTCTGGATGACTCCAGAACATATAAATAAAATGTGAAACATCCATCCAATCGTTAGAGTGCCTCGCTTCCTTGATGGCACAGTTGTTGGAACATGAAAACATTTGCATTTTAATTCTATGCCGTATAGATAAAATATGAAAATGGATTCCTGGAGGTAGAAGGGATTTACAAGATTATTTTGTTTAACTCCTCATTTCGTCAACCGAGGCCATTTGCACAATATCCCATAGCAAGTTTTAGTAACAGTTAAGCTAGAATTCGGGAATTGTTTTTCTGACTCCAGTCCATGTCCCTCTAAATACTACTGTCATTCATGATGGCCTGTTTTTTTCAGGTTCTTATCCAGAAGCATGGGATCATGTAGACCTAGGCCACACCCTACATTGTCTGGGATGTTTAGTAAGATTTCACTGAATGGGAAAAATATTTGTTCAGGAAAGGACAGCTCTCTGGAGAGATCAGAGGGTTCTATAGCTTTTACGTATGTCTCATAGTTCAAGTTGTACAAAGATGTAGTTTCATCAACGGTGAACATTCTTGTTTTACAGCTCTTCTATATTTTTGTCTTAAGGGAGGCAGCAAGCCAGATACTATTACCAAATCTGTTACCTGGCTATGAAGTGGGGTTCTTTATGGGTCATCTAAAGTATGATGATAACTAATGTTCAGAATGTTCACATGCCTTGGCCCATGCTCTTCCCTCTTTTTCAAATATCTTTCCCGTATTCTCTCCTTTTAAAATGATGCTAGCTACCTGTATGTAATTTAATATTTAAGTAAAGTTGTTACAGATTCTCCTCCCACATATGGGGAGAAACTTACCATCCCTCTCATTATCTCTGAAGATTCTTGAGGGGAAGTGGTGACTTATATTTCTCCTAGTCACCTCTGGCTTCAGTTTTCTTTTGTTGTTAAATTTAGGATCCTTGATATGTGCCGTTCCTTTTCTGCTCGTGGCACCTCATGACATCTGCTCATTCCTATGGTCTCCCAAAGTACTGTGGATTCAAGATTTCCGTATGACAAATTGTCCCTAACTTGGTGGCAATAAATGCTTATAATTTCAGCCCACTTCTGTGCATTAGGAATTTGGGAGTAGCTTAGCTGGCTGGTTCTGGCTCAAGGTCTCTTAAGCAGTTATGGTCAAGACGCTACAGTTATCTGAAGGCTTGACTGGGGCTGGAAGATGACTTCAGAGGTGGCGACTCATTCGTGTGGTGCTGGTGGTTTGGCAGGAAGCCTCAGCTCCGAATCTAGGGATTCTTCTTTCTTCATGTAGAAAAATTCAGCCTTCTTTTTTCTCGTCAGATGTCTAGATCATGCTCTGAGGACTTGACCTTTTCTTGGTCTCAAAAAGACCCAGAGATTAAACAGGGAAGCTTTGAGCTTCTTAAAGGGAGAAGAACCTATGAAAACTTAATTTTTATATTTTATGTGTGTACATCATGGGGCGCCTGGGTGGCTCAGTTGGTTAAGCGGCCGACTTCAGCTCAGGTCGTGATCTCACAGTCTGTGAGTTCGAGCCCCGAGTCGGGCTCTGTGCTGATGGCTCAGAGTCTGGAGCCTGCTTCCGATTCTGTGTCTCCCTCTCTCTCTGCCCTTCCCCTGCTCACACTCTTGTCTCTATGTCTCTCAAAAATAAATTAAAACGTTAAAAAAAATTTGTGTGTGTACATCATGTGCTTAGCCCAAATAGTTTAATAATGAGACATGAAAGAAAGAAAAAAAATCTAACTTTTATAAAGATTATGTTTTCATTTTAGAAATTTCATTCTTAGGTTTAATTTTCTAGAATATCTATAGCATCTGAGAGATTTCTGATGTTGAGAAAAGAAAGAGCCCAACCAGCAAAGTATATAAAAAAAGAACTGAAACTCATATTTTGGGGGGAAAATTCATAATTTTGCTATAGTTTTAGTTTTAATGAGACTGTGAGTAGTTTTTAAAAAGATACAATAAATCTGAATCTAATGATAATGTGTATTCAGTAAAGATTGCTAATTTAAAATGTGTTTCATTCTCTTAAAAAGGTTTTTTTCCTAAAAATGCTAATTTACGTTAACTCTTTTACCCTTTCTACTCCTTAAATTAAAAAAAATTTTTTTAAATGTTTATTTATCTTTGAGACAGAGTGACAGACAGAGTATGAGCAGGGGAGGGGCAGAGAGAAACAGAGACACAGAATCCGAAGCAGGCTCCAGGCTCTGACGTGTCAGTACAGGGCCGACGTGGGGCTCGAACTTACCAGGTGTGAGATCATGACCTGAGCTGAAGTTGGACGCTTAACCAACTGAGCCACCTGGGCACCCCTCTACTTTTTAAATTTTGAAACATTAAGGGCATCAAGGGTTTAACCTCTCATTTTTATAGTTACAGTGAAAAGAAATCATATAAGTGTTTTAAAGAGAAATTTTAATTGAAAGTGATTTATATTCTTAAAAAACTTCTTTTTTTTAAGTGTATTTATTTATTTTGAGAGAGAGAGCAGGGGAGGGGCAGAAGATCTGAAGCGGGCTCTGTGCTGACCGTAGAGAACCCGAGGAGGGGCTCAAACCTACAAACTGTGGGATCATGACCTGAGCTGTAGTCAGACGCTTCACCAACTGAGTCACCCAGGTGCTCTTACTTAAAAAACTCTTGAATTTAACTGGTATTCAATATTTTATGATGCTGTCTTACAAGTTTTAAACCATACTTGAAAGCCTTTCTGAATGTAATATAAGTAAATGTAAGATTTGCTTTCTGTATCTTGGACATACTGCCATTTTGGTAGTCATTTGCTTACGTAATTAACAGAGGAATCGGGGGAGAATTTTGCAAATGTGACTTCAAGGGTAATCTTTTTCAAATAGATATTTAAGAAACAATGAACTTGGTCCTTGAACTATGTGTACCTTTTCTAGAGAGCTTCAAGTTAAATCAGCCGCAAAATTCAGCAGGGAAAAATGAACTGGGTTATCCATGTCTCAAAGGTACAAAGAAATAGAACAGCCATCTCTTCCATGCCATCTCTGAGCACCAAGTCAAGGAGATTATTTTACTTGTGGTTTAACTTAAGGGGGCTAATATTTTCAAAATACATTTACATGACAGTTCGATATGCTTTATTTTTCTGCAGGACTCAATTACTGGAACTGTCAACTCTGCCAATATATGTGCACATTTCTCTTCCACGATGAGCAGACCTATTGTATTGCAGTTTGGTCTGGCATTCTGTGGCCTTCTACTTCTCAACTTTGCTACACAATGCGTGGCCTTCCCCAAAATGGGAAGAAGGGAGATAGCACATGGCCATACAGAAACAGGGCAGCTAGAGAGGATAAACACGGATGACCCAGAAAATGACTCTACTACTTCAAAGTGCACTCCCCCATTGGTGGTCTCAGAAGATCCAATGATAGTGTCAGCGGGGCCATCAGCAACATCATTAAATGAAGTATTTCCTATGAACAGAGAAGCTCATCCAATAGGGGCTGGGCTCACGGAGCCCAGTAGCCCTGGCGTTTACACTGCTACTGAGACAGTGGTCCCAGCAGAGGAGGAAGTATTTGGTTCCAGCCAGCCAGAGAGAGTGTCTCCTGAAAGCCCACTCTCCAAGGCCGTGCTAACCAACCCTACCGCCGCAACCACTCCTCTGAATGTGGATGAGAAGGAGGAACCCTTCAGTAGTACCATCGTTCAGCCCATTGTGGAAGGGACCACAGAAGCAACACAGGGTTTTCTGAAGCATGGGGATCATCAGTCATTTGCAACTGAAAGTCAGGAAAGAGTTAGTCTGGGACCTTTACCTTCCTCTCATGTGAATACTCCAGAAACGCTGACCACCAACCCAAGGACTGAGAAGTTTGAAGCAGACCCAGAACATAGGGCAACTTTTTCTCCTGGTGCTGAGCCAGGAAGCCCCATGCCTGATAGGGAAAAACCTTTGCAGATGACAGCTGATCATACCCAGACTACTGCCACCAAGCACTGGCTCACAACCTCCGAGTACACCCTGAGTGTTGAGTCAGAAACTGACAGGCTGCTGGGAGCCCCAGGAGTCACAATGAGTGTCAGCACTGCTGTTCCAGCTGCCTCTGTCGCAAGTGATGAGTGGGATGACACTAAATTAGAGACGGTAAGCCAGATAAAGATCCCAGAGCTTGGACATGATATAGAGACCCAGGTGGGAATGGAAACATCTCAGATAGCCCGAGTAACAGATAACGACGCTATGGAAGGTATGGAAAGTATGGAAGGTATGGAAGAGGGTGAACCTTTGACAGAGGTCACGGATGTGGCTCTGGGGCTGCCGGAAAGGGAAACCCGCGTGGGGACAGCCCTGCTAATGGCACATGGGGAGGAGCGATCATTCGCCTTCACCGATCAAAGTTCCTTTACTCCCACAAGTCCGATGGAAGATACGAAAGTCTCTGTTGGAAGCCTCTTCCAAGATACCACAGATTTCATGGAGTCCACTAAGGAAAATGATGCTATGTTTTTCCTAGAGACCACTGTCTCCATCTCGGAATATGAATCTGAGGCCCATCAACTATTGGGAAATACATTGAAAGGTAAAAGAAAGAAAGAGAAAATACAAACTTTGATTTGGAATGTTTCGATTTGATTTGATTATTTCCTTAAGTTGATATAATTGACACATAGCATGGTATTAGTTTTTAGTCTCGTTTTATGTTTTTTTTTCAAGTGAGAATTTAGAAGTTATCTAAGTTTCGATGAAAAGCAAAAGTGAACAAATACAAAATGTATTTTATGTAAAAATTACACCCCAATACAACCTCTGCCTGTAGGCCATGGTGTTCAACAGGAAACAATTTGTCCCCATGCCTATCATTTGGCAATTTGGGGGACATTTTCGGTTGTCCTGACAGACAGGTGACAGGGCATCTGGTGGATCAGAGAGGCTGCTTCACACCCTACAGTACATAGGATAGCCCCCCAACCACAAAGGTTTTTCTGAACCAAAGTGGCAGTAGCACTAAGAAACCCCAAAATAGACTGACACTTTTCAAACATGTCATTACGAGAATGTGTAACTATTCAGGAAAATGTTAAAGAATTAGCTGTAGGTACAAAGGTATAATAAACAAATATATAGGATACTTATTCATGTATTGGTGTAAAAAATACATCCCTCATATTTCTTAGCAAAAGCTTTCTGTAATATTTATCCTACAGCATTAACCATCTGAGTTCTTTGATTTTGTTTTCCCAAAAAGAAATTCATCTAGAAATAAGAAAAAAAAAAAAAACCAATATTGATGAATTCTCTCTGCTGGCTCGATACTGGACTAGTTCCTCTTGGCCTTTATATCTGTGAATATTATGAGCTGACGAGCCTTCTATTTGTTGCCAATGGATAATGTTTTTCTTTTATTATGTGTAGTTAGTCAGATAGCCACGTGAGGAAGGATAGACTTAGCACACATGCGTATGCTCATTCCAAATCGTTTTGGAATATGTTCATCTTGCTACGTCAGCTAAGTAGCCTAATTAGTGGAAATTTCAAATTATAAAACACTATGTTTTATAAAGTGTTGAGATTGAATTAAAATGGTAAGATCGAATTTAACATGTCCAGTTAATTTTTTAAAATTAAAAGACTTAGTATACTGTAAGTTTTCATGGAAGCTTCCAGAAAATGTTTTATAAGTTGGTTGTTAAATTCCATTGAGAGAGTTGGGTCTCCATAACTCTCATAACAAGATATTGGATGTAACTGAATAAGAAGTTTACTTCTGGGGCCTGCCTGGGTGGCTCAGTCGGTTGGGCATCCAATTTTGGCTCAGGTCATGATCTTACACCTTTCGAGTTTGAGGCCCCACGTCAGGCTCTGTGCTGACAGCTCAGAGCCTGGAGCCTGCCTTGAATTCTGTGTCTCCCTCTCTTTCTGCCTCTCCCCTGCTTGTGCTCTGTCTCTCTTTCTCAAAAATAAATACATGTTAAAAAAAAAAAAAGAAAAGAAAAAATAGTCCAGACTGAATGGGGACCAAGCAAAGGAACTACTTAAACTAAAAACAAATGTACAAACATTGTTTTAAAGTAAATAAATTGTTTCCAAGGAAAATCATTTTTAGGTAGTAGGAAGTACCATGATGTCATTAATAAAAACTTTGAGAAAACCTTGTCAGCTACCCCTAGAATGTTATTTTTCATGGTATAACTTACTGGTCTTGCTAATATGCTCTGTATCTAGAATTAGTATTTTGAAAAAGAGAGATGATAGGGTCTTCTGAAAATTAAGTTTCAACAGTGGCTCAGTATTGAAAATTTCCAGCATCACCCTTCTCTAAGAAGGGAGCAAATATTGACCTTCGTAAATAGTCGTTTTTTTTTAGTGTTTATTTTATTTTATTTAATTTTTAATTTTTTTAACATTTATTTATTTTTGAGAGACATAGAGACAGAGTATGAGCAGGGGAAGGGCAGAGAGAGAGGGAGATACAGAATCTGAAGCAGGCTCCAAGCTCTGAGCCACATCAGCACAGAGCCCGACGCGGGGCTCGAACTCACAAACCGTGAGATCGTGACCTGAGCCGAAGTCGGCCGCTTAACCAACTGAGCCACCCAGGCGCCCCTATTTTTTTTTTTTTTTTTTTTTTGAGAGAGAGACACAGAGCACGAGTGGGGGAAGGGCAGAGAGAGAAGGCGACACAGAATCTGAAGCAGGCTCCAGGCTCTGAGCCAGATGCAGAGCTTAACTCACCAGCTGTGAGATCTTGAATTGGGCTGAAGTCGGATGCTTAGCTGACTGAGCCACCCAGGCGCGCCCCCTAATAAAGAGTCTTTATAATGTACTTCCGGGGATTATAATGTTGAAAAGAAAATAGATCCACAGGAGGTCTATTTCATTCTCTTTTATGCTTTAAAAGCAAATGCAGATCTTCTACAGATTTGTACTTCAAGTTATTCCTTGGGCAATAGCAGGATTTCCTTCTTTCTCAGGCCTCAATAATGTTCGTGTGTGTGCGTGCGCGCGTGCGCGTGCGCGTGCACGCGCATCTCACATCTTTATCCTTTCATCCCTTGTCACTGACAGGTAGTTAGCACAGCGGTTAAGAGCACTAACTATGTAGCTTCTCTCAGCCTCAGTTGTTTGTAAAGTGGGGTAAGAATAACTGATATATTGGGGTATGTGCTAAGTTTTACACGTGTTATCTAATTTAATCGTTGTAACAACTCTATGAGATAGATACTACTATTATTTCCAATTTACAGCGGAGGAAACTCAAGGCCCAGAGCTGCTAAGTAATTTGTTCAAGGTCACACAGCTAGTAGGGGTGGAGCCAGAATTCAGATCCAGGCAAATCGACTCTAAAGCCTGTGTTCTTGACCACTATGATGTATGGCTTCCACGGAATGATATTAGTACCAACCTCCCCTTCGTATGTTTTGGAAGATAAAATAAGATAACGCTCATCGTATACTTAATGGTGCATGTATGTAGCATGTAATAGAAACTCAGTAAACATTAGCTACTGTAGTTATTATCCCTTTATTCGAAATGCTAACTTCCTTTTTCCCCTTCAGAAATGCAAATGTGAAAGCTAATATATATAAATGCTTCTGAGAATTTTTGAATATAACTTAGTTCTGTATAATTTGTTTCTTAACAGACTGGTTATGTTGGTATTCATAAAAGGGAGCTCAGCTCTTGATCTTCCTATTCTGGTTTGTATTTTATTTTACGTTTTTTTATGTTAACTTATTTATCTTTGTCTCAGATTGATTCATTGCTCTCAAAAGCAGCTACACTGATAATATTTATTGTAGCAACACTGAAAATATTTATTTACTGGCATTTTGTATCTGAGCGATCCATTTGCTTTCCCGTACCCTGAAATAACTATCTTGCTTTTTTTTTTTCAGTTTATTAATTATGGAGTGACTCTTTAAGGTATAGGGAATTTGTCTATTTTAAAATGTCGTATCCCCCCCTTTTAAGACATCATCACTCAAGAGATGACAACAGTTATTCAAGAAGCAGAAGCCACTTTATCATTGGTGACACACGAGCCACAGGTTTCTACCCTTGAGGTCACCAGAGCAAATGGTAAGACCGAGGAAGGAAAAGAGCCCGCCTCCGCCACATCTGGTGTTCCTGCCGTTACTCAGCTGTTGAGAAGATGGGAGCCCCTGGCCACTACACTTTCGACTACAGCTGCGCCTCTGTCTTTTGAAGTTACTTCTGCTCTGGAAGGTTTGTAAGGGAGGGAATTGGGTTCAGAATTTTGGGGGTGGATCTTTTCTGAGTTAATAAGGAATAGGATGAGTGGGGCAGATGGGGGTGCACACACATCTCACCTGGAGAGTGAACAGAAAATGCGGGTGAACCCTCCGTTGTCTGGGGAGATGTGGCAAAGCCTAAAAGGGTGAGGGGTTAGTTCCCAAAGCAAAGTCCCCTGGAGGCTCATCACTGGGGCCTGTGAAGGCCAGACTTCCTGAGAACTGTCTCCTTGTTGGACAGCTCTGGCTGCTAGGAGCCAGTGGTGAAGTGAAACAGCGAGGACCAGGGTTTGAATCCCAGCCTTGGCCCTCACTAGTATTGTGGCCTCAGGCAAGTTTCTTCATGTCTCTAAGCCTGGTTTGTGCATCTCTAAGTAACACCTACCTATCTTTAAAAAAAAATTTTTTTTAATATGTATTTATTTCTGAAAGAGGGAGAGGCAGAGTAAGGGAGGGGCAGAGAGAGAGGGAGACACAGAATCGGAAGCAGGCTCCAGGCTCTGAGCTGTCAGCACAGAGCCCGATGCATGGCTTGAACTCACGAGGTGTGAGATCATGAGCTGAGCTGACTGAGCCACCCAGGTGCCCCTGCCTACCTATCTTTTATTTTTATTTTATTTTATTTATTTTTAAAGCTTATTTTTGTATTTTGAAAGAGAGAGAGAGTGCATGTGTGTGACTGGGGGAGAGGCAGAGAGAGGGGAGAGAGAGAATCCCAAGCAGGCTCTGCGAGGTCCGCACAAGCCTCATGCGGGACTCGAACTCACGAACTGCGAGGTCATGACCTGAGGCGAAACCAAGAGTTGGATGCTTAACCAACTGAGCCACCCAGGCATCCATAATAATTTTTTGTTAGATTTTCTATCTTTGGTAGTAAATTACCTAAAATCATGCAAAATCCATAGTATTGTCAATAGAATAAGTAGGGTATTAAAACGTAGAAAGTTCTGGTTTGAGACAGTACATTTTCCTGGAAGGTAAAGGGTTTGCCTTGCATAGCTGGACTGATGCACTATGGGAAGAGGGAGCTGGTCTAAGTGCCAAACTTACTGTATGTAAGATACTGGTTTCATTAACCATTTCTTGCTTCAAAAGAAAAAAAGTACATGTATCATTTCCCCTAATGATCATCTTTGGGTCAAGTCCTCTCTCTTGTGTTTGGCAGATCTGATGGACACCATCACAGGGCCAAACGAGGAATTGTTCACACCAGTTTTGGGCTCTCCAGTGACTCCCCCTGGAATATTGGAGGAAGCACCCAGCATTTTCCCAGCGCTTTCCGATTCCGAGACATCCTTTGAGACAAGAACCGTTGTTCCATCCATTAGTCATGTTAATACAGCTGCCTCATTTGGCCTGGAACAGCTTGAATCTGAAGGTACCCATACTTTGAAGAGAATGTTTTCTAGGACTGATTGAGTCACTGAGCAAATGGCGTTTGAGAAAAGATTAAGGAGAATGTATTCCATCTCCAGTGTAGATCCAGGGTCAGCAAACTATGGCCTGGCCAATTCCGACCTGCCATCTATTTTTGTATACCTGCAAGTTAAGAATGATCTTTACATTTTTAAATGATTGGAAAAAAATTAAAAGAAGAATAATATTTTGTGACATGAAAAAGTTAAATAAAATTCAAATTTCAGTGTTCCTAAATATTGGGACCCAGCTACACTTGGTCATTTACATGTTGTCTGTGGCTACTTTGGTGTCAGATTAGCAGGGTTGTGACAGAGACTGAATGCCCACAAAGCGTAAAACATTTATGAAATGGCCGTTTACTGAAAAAGCTTGCTGGCCTCTTCTCTAGATCTCTCATTCTTAACTGTAGATGAAAATTAGGATCACTTGGGGGAGTTTTTAAAAAGTCCTAATGCCTGAGTCCTCCCAGTGATTCTGATTCAGTTGGTGTAGGATGCGATCTGGGATCCACATTTTTTTTTTTTTAATTTTTTTAATGTTTATTTTTGTGAGAGAGACAGAGTGCAAGTGAGAAAGGGGCAGAGAGAGAGAGAAGGAGACACAGAATCTCAAACAGGCTTCAGGCTCTGAGCTGTCAGCACAGAACCTGGTGTGGGGCTCGAACTCGTAACAGCAAGATCATGGCCTGGGTTGAAGTCGGACACCCAACCAACTGAGCCACCCAGGCGTCCCTAGGATCCATGTTTTTAAAGAGAGCTTTAGATGATTTAAATCCGCAGGCTGGATTGAGGATGCTGGTTTCAATGGAAAATTCGTTTCCCCACCAGATTTTCTTAGGTGGAAGTTTTAAGGTGGATTGTATTCTCACAGCACTGCTCTGGTTGTTTGTGTTGGGTTTTTCTTCTTTATGAACATATCTGGGATGTTCAGAGGATGTTGTACTATTTGGAGACGGGTAGTCTCTCTGCCTGTTAAGACTGAGAAATTCATGCCAAATTATACTTTCCAAAACACTGGCTTTGAGTGTGAAAAAGATGCTTGGAGCACAGCTGCACATCTACAAACAAGAAGACTGGAAATGTGAGGAGAGGTCATTTAATTAATCAGCATTTTGGCAGGTGAACAGGTTTTGGTTGGAAGTGCAGAATGTCCAGAGATTTGTAATGCTGAGTTTCTAATCCAGAAGACAGGTAAGCTTTTGGGCACTGCCTTATCTATGAGGTTTGATGCAGTAAAGACATAGGATGTGCCGTTATTTAATATTTTGTCTGCTGTATAGCAGGGAAGGTGGTTCATCCAGGTTTGCAGCAGACTGTCTCGCAGACTTTCAGGGTAACCCTGTCAGTTTTCTGGCCAAGAAACATGACATTTTACGAGTAGTGTGGAGAACTCCATAGTAGAATTATTTTTTTGCTGGTTTAAGATCAAAGCAAGCTCCGCGGCTGATAGTTCTTGCTCTCCACGTTGGGATAAAAACCGTATGACTTTCAGATTAATCTCATATTAGCTGTCTGCTCTCCTTGACGCCATCTGGAAAAAGCAGGTTTCCCCAAATTAACCTGCGTTAGAGATGACAGCTTTACCCGGCAGGGCTCATTAAATCAGAGGAAAAAAAATATATTTGTGAGTAATCCCTACTTGTGAAACTGCAATAATTTTCTAAACTTAGTAGATGATGGCAGTTGCGTTGAAATATGTGAGAATTTTCTTGACTTGCCTAAGATGTCCTGGAGTTTTCGTGCCTTTCTTCTACACAATTCAATTCCAGCTTCTTTTCGAGAATATATTTTGTCAGTTTTTGATCTAAATTACGATCCTCATCGAGGCTTATGAAAGACATTTTTAGTTTAAAAATATTCTTTCAGCTACATTGTTGGGCTTATGATAGGGTTTTGAATGAGCACCCCTTTTCTTCTAGATCCCAGGAAGTACACAATTTATGTTTAATTAGTGGACATTAATAACATCACAATTAGTTTTATGTTGGTGCATCTTCTTCTCTGGAAGCTGAAGTGACTACACTTATTTAAACAGATAAACCTACTAGATTTCTGTACGTATTGGAAGCCTCCAGTTTCAATGCATGTTTTTCCACCTTGTCTTTGAGACCTTTGGGTGAAGTATTTTAATTCTATCACCGGATTCTATCCAGAGGAAGATAATTTATTCTTCTCTAGAACAGTGGGTTGCGTGCTATATCAAGTTACCTACCTTTCAAGTTTTGATCTCTGTGACGTGCTGACAAAAGACATGATTCTCCGGTTTGGAGATGTGTATTTATTTAGTTGTATTATTAAACTTTTTATATGTTATTTTATTATCTTCTTTCCCATTAGGGGACAGAAGCATTTCTCCAGAGAATGGAGTATTTTTCTCAAGGGGATATGGGCAAGACTTGCCATTATTAGATATCAGACACCCAAGGAGCAAGAACGTTTGTGGAAATTTCTGAACGTTTATCCTTTAAGGGATAATTAGTGGCTCACCCGAACCTCAAATTGTATCTACTTGGCACTCTGTCTTCTTGGTCTCCTCTTTTATGTCTCTACAACATAATCACTGACTGTCTTAGTGTTCTAGGGCTACCAGAACAAAATACCACAAACTGGATGGCTTAAAACAACAAAAATTTATTCTGTTGTAGTTTTGGAGCCCGGAAGTCTGAAATCAAGGTGTAGGCAGGGTCATGTTTCTTCCAGTGCCTCCAGATGGGTAGTCAGCCCTTTACCTTCTAGTTTCTGATGAGGTGTTCCTTGACTTGTGGCAACATAATTGCAACCCCTGCACCCATGTTCACGTGGCTGTTAACCCTCAGTGTGACTCCGTACTCAAATTTTCCTCACCTTATAAAGACACCAGCCATTGGATTAGGGCTCACTCCAGTAACATCATCTTATGTTGATTGTATCTGCCAATACCCTATTCTCAAATAAGGTCACATTAACATGTATGGCAGACATACTCTGTCTCTGCAATACTTACTTGAGAGATGTGCATTAGGAGAATGGGAGAAGCTTCTATAAGTGCATACCACCTTGTGCCTATTTCAGTAAGTCTTTTACCTTGTCAGCAAAAATAGTTTGAGTTTTGAAGGGATAATGGTTTATCTGTCACCTTTCCTGACATACTTTGCATCCTTGTTTTCTTATTTATTTATTTTTTTATTTAGAGAATCAGTGTTTTCAGGATGATAAAAAATGCATTATACTTATCTCAGGCATAACTGCACTAGGGCTGCATTCATCATTTTTGAAATATAAACATGACAAAACTGATCTAATTTCTTATTCAAAATAGCATAATGGCAAGTTAGTTCCTTATATATAACTACATAAATTAATTTTTGGACATGATCTCTATATAGGTTGATATTCTTCTGTTGTTGAATATTAATGTCTTTCTCTGCTCTAAAATGGAAACTTAATTTCTGATTACTTATGAAGTTTTCCTTGGAGTTTGTTTTAATCTTTAGAATATTTTAGAATATTTAGAATAGTTTAGAATATTTTAACCCTAATATCAAATGGACTAGGTCTTTCAATATTTCTTACCTAGAGAGGTTCTTTCTGTATTTTAGAAATCTAACTGAGGATATCTATTTACTCTGAATAAATCAGACTTATTTTAGCCTTTCTTGTATTGCCACAGAAGATAGAAGTTTATCTGTGCTGTAAAATTGTAACAATAATTCTGTAGGGTGGAAGGTTATTGTTTTAACAATTCAATATTCAGCAAAAAATCAATCGTAGTTTTATTTGTACTGAGTAATAGGTTTCTAAGTACATGTAGGAGGTAAAAGTACAAAAACAAAGATTTCTTAGATCTTGTGATTAGGTTTTGTAATCCTTCCTCACCCCTCCCACCCCCAGACTTCCTCCCTTAATGTTTGGAAGTCAGTATTTGAGCCTTCCAGCTAGTGGCATATGGAAAACTATTTGGTGCTCACCATGGTGCTGACCAGTCAGACTTGGGAACATGATGAATTAGCTTAGATTCTCCCAAGAGGACTCTGGGTTAGCTTCTTGTTCTTCTGCAAGAGAAGAAGAAATACCAGTGTCTCTGGGCTGGTGAAGGTGAATTCTTGATCTAACTGATCCTGTTTAATATCTTTCTGTAGGCATAATAGACTGGGTCTTGGGGCAATATAATCCAGTGCCATTATCCCAGACAGTTCCCGTTTCCTCGTGTTTTCAAAGTCCCATTCATTATCGGCTTCATCGAACAAACTCACAGTAATTGACTTGGTGGAGAATTACCTTTTTTGTAAAACTTATAATAGTATGTCATATCTACATATTACATAATAGTATGTTATATCTACATAACACATTACCTTTCCTAACATACAAAGAGATTTTTAATTTTTAGTATCGAGAGGAAAGTCCTGTTTAATCTTTTTCTTTAACATCTTGATTTTAAAAAAAATACGACTAAATATATCATTTAACTTTAGTTTTCTCTTTTCTGAGTTTTTTCCCTTGTGTTTGGAGGACGATTTTGGCTGCCCTTATATTTAGGTTTTTTAGAAATTGTATTTTTGACGTCTTTTCCCAGTCAGGCAGCACACATAGGGCAGAAAGATTTCACTATTATGTCATTTGTTGCTTGATCTATTTTGGTGATATCCATTTTCTTGCCTTTGTGAGTATGTGTGTGTGTGTGTGTGTGAGAGAGAGAGAGAGAGAGAGAAAGAGAGAGAGTGTGTGTGTATTTAATTTCATGGATATTTTCTACACTCTTCTGAAAGCATTTCCATTACATATTTGCAGCACCTTTTAATTTCCTCTGCTGAAGAGATAGTGGTGTTATCTCCCCTTCTTATTTGGAATTGTCAGTTCTGTCTCTGTCCTAGGATTCTCTCTACTGATAACAGAGAAATTTCAGATGAAAGTGATGTTGGAAAAGTATGCCTTCGTTCAGATGACTGAATGGCAGTCCTGGCAGTGTGGAGGCCCCACAGTTGCTACGGAAGACAAGATGCTTTATTCTTTCTTATTGGTCAGTCAGAAATGAATTGGGAAATGCATTCTTTAAGTGGCATTATGGGAAAGTCTCAGAGATGCTTTTCTTTACTAGCTCCATGGAGGATGCTTAAAAACTCATGTAGAGAAGTGTTTGCTCTTCACTTCCACTTCATTCACAAAATCAATATTTTTGATCTTCCCGGTATGCATTTCGGAGAGTGTTTTGCTATTATTTTCTCAATCCTCATGTAACTTTTCAACTCAGAAGGCAGCTAGAATGGATGAACGAGACAGTATTTAAAATCTTATCTTGAGGCTATATTTATGAACCCAAGTTGATGTGATTTGCCTTTGAGTGCTGCTCAGTGGAATCTAGTAGGAAAGATCAAGTAGGGGAGGAAATTTGAACTGTTGTCCATTACGTGTAACATTAGAGTGTGAGGTTAAGGATGGTCACCCTAATTGTGTTAAGAGTGGGTACAGGTTTTGGCATTTGTTCTTGGAAATGTTTTGGATTTCATTTTCATTTCATTTTATCATTTTCAGTAACGAAGCCACTTACATGATATGCAAATGGGGAAGATGAGGAAGAGTATTTGACGGAACATGCCCTTTGTTGGATTTTGATTTTTAGTGATGAATTGATTTGGTGAATTAAATGCTGAATTCTCCAGCCCCCCCATACTTGTTCTGGCAAAAACAATGGGAATTTAATAAAAAAACAATTTTATAACTGTATTAACATGGACACAGGAAATGTCTAATACTATTGTCATGTACGTTAGGGAAGGATGAGTTTTTTTTTTTTAACTTGTTTTTATATGTGCATAATTTTCACATAATTACATTCATATATATATCTATGATGTATGACCACTAAGTCTGGCTTACAAATTCTGCTGTTAAAGAAGACAGCTGACATTCACTCTGTTTTCTAGTATGCTTTCTTATCATAAGGAATTCATTTATTGGTATAATCACAATTAAGCAAACATCATTCTAGAGCTGAATTTTTCCATCTTTTTTTTTTTTTTTTTTTTTGGAGCCCCTGTTGCCCAGCACTAGAACGTAGAAAGTTAGCACTGCTTAGTAAAGCTCAACCTTAGACACACACAAAATTTTACATCCTGGCTCAGAATGACAAAAAGATTTAGCCCTATCTTCAGAGGTTTTGTTTGTTCATTTACGTGCACATTTAGCGAGTGTTTGTTTGGCTATTCAGATAATAAAAAGGAAAAATGGGAGTAGATCTTCCATAAATATTAGTGGAAGAGTTAAGACAGATACATAAATAAAAGGTAGAAGGTGGGAAAGTATCATACAAAAAAAATTACAGAAAAAAAGGACTTTGGGAATTAGGAATGAGAGCTTAGCCCCAGCTTAGAGAAATAAGGAATTGACGTTTATGCTTGTGAGTCTTGTGTGTGTATATGCATGGGATATTTGTGTGTATAGATTTGCATATGTGTGTATATATATATACACACATATGTATATATACACACACACACACACACATATACACACACACACACACACACACACATTGTTCTATTGATATTTAAAAAATATAAGTGATGGCAAACCCCAAAATATGGAAAACATTCCAAACAGTGGTGGATAGATAACCACATACACCACATGAGCAATCAGGTTTATAGACATGTAATCAAGCGTATTTTTCTAATTTAGCTTATTGGCTTGATGAATTATTTCTTTTTTAAAAATGTTAATTTTAGAGAGAGAGACAGAGAGAGAGAGAGAGAGAGAGAGAGAGTGCAAGCTGGGGAGGGGCAGAGAGAGAGGGCGACACCGAATCCGAAGCAGGCTCCAGGCTCTGAGCTGTCGGCACAGGGCCCCACATGGTGCTCAGACTCATGAACTGCAAGTTCATGACCTGAGCCGCAGTCAGACGCTTAACCGACTGAGCCACCCAGGCGCCACTTGATGAATTATTTCTTAAGGATAATTTTTAATAACAGAAGCAACTGCTTTTCAATGTAGAAGAGGCAACCAAGTCCTCAGTCTCGGGGTAACAAGTACTTGATTTACAGGAAACTGTACCATGTCTGTCTTGAGGAGGATGTTCAGATTGCAGACAAAAGGATCGGTTCTGAACGATTCGTTTGGGCTCATACTTCAGGGTTGAGAATCCTTGCGAGGACTGGTCCAAACAGGACTCTCCACGTGTGGTGGTTTTAGGCAGTTGTTGAAGCAAATACGTAGCTTATAACCACATAATAGGCTGTGGAGATTTCAAAGGCATTTCAGATGTTTGCAGAAAGTTAAGGCATTTTTTAATAGATTTTTCAATATGAGGCTAGACATAGCTATCCTTTAATGGTGTAAACATGATAATTTTGTCTGAGTACAAGCAATCACAAACCTTAACAATATATAAAATAATGTAAGGATATGATCAACTACACTTTATCAGGCTGAATCATAACCATGAAGTTGTTTTGGCACCAGGCCACCTCTTATCACTTAACTGTGTACATAAACCCCAAAGGAGAAGATTGGAATAAAAATATAATGCACCAATTTGAATGGCCTTACAAGATTTTAAGAATGTTCACTTGGCAGCATTGCATTTGTCTTGAAAGATTTACATTGATTCTGCCCAAATTTACCAGTGCCTTTTCTTCTTCAGCCATACTACCTCCTTCTACATTATTTGATCTCCAAACAAAAATAGTGTATGGAAATTTCTTCTATAAAAAACAGTGTGAAGAATCTCCATTGTTTTTTTTTTAATTTATTTTTAATTTAAACAAAATTTAATGTTTATATTAGAGAGAGAGAGAGAGAGAGGATGTGAGTGGGGAAGGGGCAGAGAGAGAGAGGGAGACACAGAATCTGAAGCAGGCTCCAGGCTCTAAGCTGTCAGCACAGAGCCGGACACGGGGCTCGAACCCACGGACTGTGAGATCATGACCTGAGCCAAAGTTGGATGCTTAACCAACTGAGCCACCCAGACACCCCAGATCTCCAATGTTTTAATATCAGAAGAAGATTCTCCATGGGCAGAGGGTCTGATACTTCTCCCTTGATTTTTTCAAGATATCTGCTTCACATGTGAGGGGTCGTATTTCCTATTAAAACTCTAGCTGGAGCTTAAACGAAAACCCTCTCACTTGTTACAGTTGAAATTAGTAGAAATTTTAAAAAGACTTGGCTCAAACCTAAAGGAACACAAGGCAAGTAAACCAAGAAAATAAAAGAAACACAAAGTGAATTAGGCTCACAAGGTACAAATTTCTCTCTGATCTTACCTTAGCTAATAGGACTCCCAGGCCCTGACCCATCCCACACTCTGAGAAGGTTTTTTATATTCTATACCCAAAGTACTAGAATAATTTTCAAGCATCTTGCTAGGCTTTCTGACTACTCAGCTCTTGGCTTGTTTGCTATACATAGGGTAACTTCTTTTTTTGTCTTCCTCACCCCTGCTCCTGCATGAAAGAGCCAAGGCCGAGATGTAAATTTCCTCTAGGGCCCACCACCAAGTCGGGACTCCCCAATCCCATATCCATATTAACTGTTCTGCTTTGCAGGTTGAAGGACACACTTTTCTTTTCTTTAAAAAAAAATTTTTTTTAATGTTTATTTATTTTTGAGACAGAGAGAGACAGAGCATGAGTGGGGGAGGGGCAGAGAGAGAGGGAGACACAGAATCTGAAGCAGGCTCCAGGCTCTGCACTGTAAGCACAGAGCCCGACGCAGGGCTTGAACTCGCAGACCTCGAGATCATGACCTGAGTCGAAGTCGGACGCTCAACCGACTGAGCAACCCAGGCGCCCCAGGACACACTTTTCAGTCCTGGGCAAATGACAGCCAGACAACCATCATGACTGACACCATCCCACCCTTACCAGGATAGTCCATCTCTGTTAAAAGCATGGTATGATTCATGTCTAGGCAGTGCAAGATTGTTCTCACCATACAAGAAATATACCTGTATGATAATAGGCTCACTCTATCACATTTTGTAATAAGTAATAGTTATTGATTATGCTACTCTCTAAACAGAACACTATGAAGTTAAAGTTAACAGAGGACAGGAAGGAGAAATAGAAACAGTTCAGCTCAAGCTCATCCTCCTGATTGGGCCTCTCAGACCACCTAGCATACACTGAAGAGCAGTATAGACTAGTGGAAAATAGCTCTGCTTCTGGTCTTACATGGACATATCTATGCTTAAGTCTTAGCTCCGTGATGACTAAGCATTGTGATATCGACCAAATTGTTTCATTTCTTTAGACTTCAGTTTTCCTATCTGTGTATAGGAGGGCTATTGATGTTCTTATCTCTTACTGTAAGAATAAAACGAAATCTTGCATGTAGTAAATACTTACTTGACCTGGAGTAAATGTATAATAAATATGAATATTTTACATCATTTATCAATTAAAATTACATATCACTTATCATATACTACTATGTGTTAATTGTTACAATGAGATATTCACTTCCTCTCCATGCAACCATGGGTTAGGGGCCAGGTGGACAGTGTAAGTAAGCAAAGAGGAAGGCGCCTAAAACAGCAGGGAGTGTTGAGTGTGGTGCGGTAGAGAGCACATACTCCCTCCTGTCTAGACAGATCTCGTTTGTATTGTTGCCAGGAGGAGTATGTGCGCTCAGTGTTGCCAGATCTTGGAAGGTTTTCAGGGTAAGCTGAAAATTTTGATTTTTATGTGAAATACTCTGATTTTTAAAGCGTTAGCAACCAATTCACGTGTTTACCCATCCCATTTCGTTTGTGTTAGTATGCACACCCAAAAGAGTCTCTCTTCCTCATGGGTCATCAGTTGGTGCCCTTAGATATGTTCTCCAGACCTCCTTAAGGGTAGGTGGACAGGGCCAGATCCTTCCGTCCACATCGGCCTGGAGGTACCAGGCGTTGGGTAAATGATGAGTGATGGAGTGTATGGTTTAAGGACCATTATCTTGTTTAATTGGTGTGCATGCTACTTGACTTGTCCTGCTTATTGTTGTCATCATTTTAAATCCAGGGCTTATTTTGGGTCTGAAGTCGAACACTTTTTATGTGAACAAAGTGGTTGCCAGTTATATTCTGCTAGAAATTCAGTGGGAATTTGTTTAGATTTCTTGCCTCCCATTGTGGGATTGAACATGACTTCATTCCCTTTCATTGGATGCATACCAGCCTCAGGCAGGTAAGAGGGAATTCAATAAACTTGAATGATTTTTTAAATCCAGATTGGGAAGCAAGAGCTGGAATATTCCAGTTCTTAAGTTTCTGTGTTTAATGTCATTATTAAACTTAATAATGTAAATATTGTATATATATTCTGTTCTATATATCCACTATTACGTGATAAAATATAAAAGCAATTAGTTGGCAGGAATATTTAAGATTTTAGACATATAATGGAATCCTATAAATTTTGAGTCATCTTAATATTGCCAGCTGCTGAATTTGGTGGATATTATTACAGAAGCTCCTGGGGTTCCTCAGCCCTTACGATACCAGAGAGCCATCTGCTGGAGATTTGTTTCATATCCTCAGAACAAGTTTAAGTTTTCCTTTTCTGGCTTTTAAGTTTTATATCCATCTTAATGCCCCAGTTAAAAAAAAAAATCTGGAAAATAAAAGCTGTGTCATCCAAAGTGCATCAGTCTCTCTTTTACTGTGGAAACCATTTTGCTACAGTGATGATAACTTTTGATGATAGTTGTATAGAGATTGTCAGGAAAACACATGCCAACACATGTTTCTTCTTTTAGAAATATCTCACTGGGATGTGTCCGAATCACTCCCTTTAAGGGGCAAGCAGGAGAAAGACTAATACATCCGCCCAGCCAAGCCACCCTGTTTTTTTTTTTTTTCTTCTGGTGTTCTTTCTCTTCTTCCTGTGCTCTAGTTTGCTTACCTTAGGATTAATGTTAAACTCTGTAAAGGAAAGAAAAGGGCCACTAAAAAGAGAAGTGTGACACTTAAAACAAAAGACGATGATTCAGATTGATGATTGCCATTTCAGAGAGGCGGAAAGTGCGGGTGAGATCCTCTCCTTCCTGTAAATGAAGGAGAGACAGTTTAGGTTGGAACAAGTATTACTGCTGGGGTTCTTCCTGCCTCTATTACTGGGATGATGTGTTCTCAACCAAGACTCCCTCTGGCTCCTTAGTAATACTCTGGGGATGCTAGCTACGTCTCTAGCTTCTGGAAATCCAAAAATGTCTAAACTGTGATAAAGATGGAATGAGAGACACTGAGGACCTTTGATGGGAACTGCCTATTAAATGAGTGGTGACCAGACTTTGTAGCAGAGTCAGATCCCTCAGGCCGAGACTATGGGGTGACTTTTCTCCCATATATCCTATTTGATTTCATTGGGAGTTAACTTATGATTATGGTCCCGAACAAAATTAAAACTCTTGGTCATGGTGACCTTAGGCAGAAATGTTTGCAACAAATCAAACAGGCCTGACTTAGGGAGTCAAAAATTCTGGGTTTAATAAAGCCGTTTGAGGCTCCGCTGTGATATTTAAGCACGCAAGGCGGTTATAACACTATCTGTGTAGGTTGTAAGGAAAACAAAGCTTATCATGCTTGCTTTCTGTTGAGCCCACAGTGTAAGCTTGGGGGATAATGCCTGCAAAGCATTTTGAGTCTCTTGGAAGAAAAGCCCCATGTAAGTTCGGAGTATTGTCATGGGTTATAAAACAGCCGTTAAGAGATTCTGTCAGAGAGTGGCCAGACAGATGAAATTGGCTTAGAGAGGATACTGTCTAGACAGATTTTTTTTTTCCTCTCTGCCACTCGCAACAGGACATTTCTCTCTTGAAGTTGTGGACACACTACTTAATATCACCTAGCATCTCTTAGCCATGTGGCACTTCCCTGACATCTCTGTCTAACGTTTTACAGCTTCTGAATTCTCCAATTCGCCTCAAGCCCAACAGTGAGAAAGCGAACCAGGTCTGCATCCCTGTTGCATGCTGAGCTGTCTCCTATCCAAACACCTATGTTTGTTCTCTTCGGCTGACACCTAAATCAGTGTTTCACTGTCGTGAGGTGTCCCAATTTTTGACAGTGGACATACCAGCAAGCGACTTGATCTTAGTAAGAATACTATGGAAAACTCCATTAGCTTTGGCAAGGAACCTCAGCCAATGCCCGATGGTGCATCTTGAATTCAGTGGGAGCAGATGCTGGTTCAGCGAGAGTGAGGGGGAATTATGTAATGTGTGTCACGTGCTTGGGAGTGGGAACAGTGAGAGGTGGTGGGAGGATTTTGTCTGTCACTAGAGGCGGTTACTCAGAAACTGTCATTACTGCCCCCTTGATTGCCGTTAGCGTCACTGCGATTGTTCGGTATTATGAAGTAATCGTGTCCAGTCAGCCTGGGGTTAAGGAAGTGCCAGTTGCCAGAATGCACTTTCCATTCCAGGTGACACAACGAGAAGGTCTCAGGCTGAACTCTGTGAACCTTCCCTACCTGGGCTGCAGTGTTTTCTCAGGGATCCTCAGGGCAAATAGAACTTTAAGTCTTTGATCACGATTGCTGGGCATCTGTTACATACGGTAAACTGAGAACAGTTGCTTCTTTTTCGAGGTTCATGTTTTTCTTTCTCTGTGTTATTTTAATAGGAATAGTTGTGCGTGTGTGTTTTACATTCACCCACATGCTTATTTAGGATTCAAAAAAAAATGAAAATAAAATTTTGGGCTTAGCAGAATTATAAAATTCAGAAAGCATTACCCTATAACCTTTAAATACAACCTGCTAGTATTATTTGAATGAGTTCTTCCTTTGAATTTCCTTCTTTGGATCAAGGATCCTGTTATTGTTTTTGGCACAGTTTTATTTGCTGAACGTTTATTTCATGTCATTGCCCTTTGTGTTCAGAGGTGTTCATGACATCATTGTTGCTCTTGGGTGTAACTAGTTGAAAGACTGGCTGAAATACAGATGACTCTCTCTCTTTAGTTTTTATGAATGGAAAATAAATGCATTAAACTCTGGTTTGCTTTGCACCTGTTCTTATATGTTGCCTTTGTGCTTGCTGTAGGATCAGTTAGAGGAATGTGTAACTGTTTATTAATTGTTACTCTGTGTATCTTTAGATCTAGGCAGTTGTTAAAAACCTGAATCTAACTCATTGTTTATGCATTCATTCATCTGTCTATCCATTCAACAGATACTTCAACAAATTCAACAATTTGCATTCAACAAATACTTCTTGAGTTTTTCACCTTTCTGCATCAAACTGCGATAAAATATTTATATTGGTAATATTAGGAAAGGTGATCATCACACCTTTCTTTGTTCCTGATCTAAGAGTAGTCAGTGTTCCATGGGAAATTGTAGCCGGGTATCGGTGATATACTACCTAAGGTGTTTAACAGCTACAAAAATGATTGTAGACTCCTACAAAAAAGAACATTGTCTAGTGGACAAAGATAAATAGGAACTAATGTTAGACTAAAAGAGAAATCTCACTCTTGTCTTTCTCCTGTCATCTCTGCATAGTTCCAGAAACTTCCTTTTTCTAGAGCTGTCTCGTCGGGCTTGCTACATAATTCCTCAAGTACTAAAAGGACAGGGGCGCCTGGGTGGCTCAGTCGGTTGAGCGGCCGACTTCAGCTCAGGTCATGATCTCACAGTCTGTGAGTTCGAGCCCCGCGTCGGGCTCTGTGCTGATGGCTCAGAGCCTGGAGCCTGCTTCACATTCTGTGTCTCCCTCTCTCTCTGCCCCTCCCCCTGTTCATGCTCTGTCTCGTTCTGTCTCAAAAATAAATAAAAAACACTAAAAAAAAAAACTTAAAAAAAAAAAAGTGACAAATAGTAAACCCTGTAAGTTCCTTTGTGTTTTGAAGGGTGGGATTGGTGGTATGAGGGGAAGGCTCTCCTCTCTTATCTCCCACCACAATCAGGGGCCTTCTTCTTTTTCCAGTAGAAATTGTATGCTACTTCATAGTGTTTCTGGAGAGAGTATTCCTCCAAGAGAATACTCTGACTTAGAATAAACGACTCATGTTGGGCATTTCGGGACAGGGAGGAGGGGAAGGAAGGCTCTACCAGGGGGTGAGTGGAGGAGAGCTTATGAGGCATGTTGACCTAAGCATCGTCATTCAAATCACATTATGAAGGTAGTGACCTTTTTGTTGGCCTCCACTTGCTTACATGCATCCCTCTCTTTGGGATGTAAAAGGATGGAGTAAGATGACTTTGAGGTCCTTTTCATTATTTTTATAGCTCTATGCTTTCTTTTTCTTGACTTTATTGAGGTATAGTTGACAAGTGAAGCTATAGGATATTTATTAAAAATATTTTTTTAACATTTTATTTATGTTTTGAGAGACAGAGTGTGAACGGGGAAAGAGCAGAGAGAGGGGGAGACACAGAATCTGAAGCAGATTCCGGGCTCTGAGCCTGACACAGAGCTCGAACTCATGGACTATGGCATCATGACCTGAGCTGAAGTTGGATGCTTCAGTGCCTGAGCCACGCAGGCGCCCCAAAGCTATAAGATATTCAGAGTGGACAATATGGTGATTGTACGCATAGCGTGGTAAAGGATTCCCACCGTTGGATTGAGGAACACATCCCATCACTTCACTTATTTACTTTTTTTTTTAAATTTTATAATAGTTTATTTTCAAATTGGTTTACATATAACACCCAGTGTTCATCCCAACATGTGCCCTTTTTAATGCCCATCACCCCCTCTCCCCCCTCCCTCATCCCCCTTACCCTCAGTTTTTTTCTTGGTCTTTGAGAGTCTCTTATCTCCCTCCCTCTCTGTGTCTTTTTTTCCTTTCCCCTCTTCCCCTCCCCCTGGTTTTTGCTTAGTCTCACAAAGTCCACCTATTCATGGAAACATATGGTATCTGTCTTTTTCTGACTGACTTATTTCACTTAACATAATACCCTCCAGTTCCATCCATGTTGCTACACATGGCCAGATTTCATTTTTTCTCATTGCCACGTAGTAGTCCATTGTATATAAGTACCATAACTTCTTTATCCATTCGTCAGTTGATGGGCACTTGGTCTCTTTCCATGATTTGGCTATTGTCGAAAGTGCTGCTATGAACATTGGGGTACACGTGCTCCTATGCATCAGCATTCCTGTGTCTCTTGGGTAGATTCCTAGCAGGGCTATTGCTGGATCATAGGGTAGCTCTATTTTCATTTTTTTGAGGAACCTCCACACCGTTTTCCAGAGTGGCTGCACCAGTTTGCATTCCCACCAACAGTGTAGGAGGGTGCCTACTTCTCCACAGCCCCGCCAGCATCTATAGTTTCCTGATTTGTTCATTATAGGCACTCTGACTGGTGTGAGGTGGTATCTCAGTGTGGTTTTGATTTGTATTTCCCTGATGATGAGTGACATTGAGCATCGTTTCATGTGTCTGTTGGCCATCTGAATGTCCTCTTTGGAGAAGTGTCTATTCATATCTTCCGCCCATTTCTTCACTGGGTTGTTTGTTTTTCGGGTTTGGAGTTTGGTAAGTTCTTTATAAATTTTAGATATTAGTCCTTTATCCGATATGTCATTTGCGATGATCTTTTCCCATTCCGTTGGTTGCCTATTCGTTTTGTTGGTTGTTTCTTTTGCTGTGCAGAAGCTTTTTATCTTGATGAGGTCCCAATAGTTCATCTTTGCTTTTAATTCTCTTGCCTTTGGAGACATGTCGAGTAAGAAATTGGTGAGTCTTAGGTCAAAGAGGCTTTTTCCTGTTTTCTCCTCTAGGATTTTGACGGTTTCCTGTCTCACATTCAGATCTTTTATCCATTTAGATTTATTTTTGTGAGTGGTGTAAGAAAGTGGTCTAGTTTCATTCTTTTGCATGTTGCTGTCCAATTCTCCCAGCACCATTTGTTAAAGAGGCTGTCTTTTTTCCATTGGATACATTTTCCCGCTTTGTCAAAGATTAATTGGCCATATACTTGCGGGTCCATTTCTGAGTTTTCTATTCTATTCCATTGGTCTATGTGTCTGTTTTTGTGCTAGTACCATACAGTCTTGATGACCACCGCTTTGTAGTAGAGGTTAAAGTCTGGGATTGTTATGCCTCCCGCCTTGGTTTTATTCTTCAGTATTATTTTGGCTATTCGAGGTCTTTTGTGGTTCCATACAAATTTTAGGATTGTTTGCTCTAGCTTTGAGAAGAATGCTGGTGCAATTTTGATTGGGATTGCATTGAATGTGTAGATTGCTTTGGGTAGTATTGCCATTTTGACGATATTTATTCTTCCAATCCATGAGCATGGGATGTTTTTCCATTTCCTTGTGTCTTCCTCAATTTCCTTCATAAGTTTTTTATAGTTTTCAGTGTAGAGGTCTTTCACATCTTTGGTTAGGTTTATTCCTAGGTATTTTATGGTTTTTGGTGCAATTGTGAAAAGGATTAGCTTCTTTATTTCTCTTTCTGCTGCTTCATTGTTGGTGTATAGAAATGCCACCGATTTCTGTACATTGATTTTGTATCCTGCAACTTTGCTGAAATCACGGATCAGTTCTAGTAGGCTTTTGGTGGATTCCGTCGGGTTTTCCATGTAAAGTATCATGTCATCTGCAAAAAGTGAAAGTTTGACTTCCTCCTTGCCAATCTTGATGCCTTTTATTTTGTTTTGTTCTCTGATTGCTGATGCTAAGACTTCCAACACTATGTTAAATAGCAGTGGCGAGAGCGGACACCCCTGTCGTGTTCCTGATCTCAGGGGGAAGGCTTTCAATTTTTCTCCATTGAGGATGATATTAGCTGTGGGCTTTTCATATATGGCTTTTATGATGTTTAAGTATGTTCCTTCTATCCCGACTTTCTCGAGAGTTTTTATTAAGAAAGGATGCTGTATTTTGTCAAATGCTTTTTCTGCATCTATTGACAGGATCATATGGTTCTTATCTTTTCTTTTGTAGATGTGATGTATCACGTTGATTGATTTGCGAATATTGAACCAGCCCTGCAACCCAGGGATGAATCCTACTTGATCATGGTGGATAATTCTCTTTATATGCTGTTGGATTCGATTTGCTAGTATCTTGTTGAGAATTTTTGCATCCATATTCATCAGGGATATTGGCCTGTAATTTTCTTTCTTCGCTGGGTCTCTATCTGGTTTGGAAATCAAAGTGATGCTGGCTTCATAGAATGAGTCTGGGAGTTTTCCTTCCGTTTCAATTTTTTGGAACAGCTTGAGGAGAATAGGAATTAACTCTGTTTTAAATGTCTGGTAAAATTCCGCAGGAAAGCCATCTGGTCCAGGGCTTTTATTTGCTGGGAGGTTTTTAATAACTGATTCTATTTCTTCACTAGTTATGGGTCTGTTCAAATTTTCTATTTCTTCCCGTTTGAGTTTTGGTAGCGTGTGGCTATTTAGGAAGCTGTCCATTTCTTCCAGATTGCCAAGTTTGGTGGCATATAATTTTTCATAGTATTCTCTGATGATTGCTTGTATCTCTGAGGGATTGGTTGTAATTTCTCCCTTTTCATTCACGATTTTATCTATTTGAGTTCTCTCTCTTTTCTTTTTGAGAAGCCTGGCTAGAGGTTTGTCTATTTTGTTTATTTTTTCAAAGAACCAGCTTTTGGTTTCATTGATCTGTTCCACTACCTTTTCTGTCTCCATATGGTTAATTTGTGCTCTGATCTTTGTTATTTCTCTCTTTCTGCTGGGCTTGGGTTGTTTTAGTTGATCTGCTTCTAGTTCCTTTAGGCGTGCTGTTAGAATTTGTGTTATTGATTTTTCTTGTTTCTTGAGATGGGCCTGGATTGCAATATATTTCCCTCTCAGGACTGCCTTTGCTGCATCCCAGAGCGTTTGGATTGTTGTATTTTCATTTTCATTTGTTTCCATGTATTTTTTAATTTCTTCTCTGATGGCTTGGTTGACCCAGTCATCTTTTAGTAGGTTATTTCTTAGCCGCCATGTTCTTGGATATTTTCCAGGCTTTCTCCTGTGGTTGATTTCAAGTTTCAAAGCATTGTGGTCTGACAGTGTACATGGTATGATCTCAATTCTTTTATATTTATTCAGAGCTTCCCTGTGCCCCAGAATATGGTCTATCTTGGAAAATGTACCGTGTGCAGATGAGAAGAACGTAAATTCCTTTGCTTCTGGATGAAGGACCCTAAAGATGTCTGTGAGGCCCATCTGTCCTAATGTGTCATTCAGGGCTATTGTTTCTGCGGAGATTTTCTGTTTTGTGGATCTATCCAATGCTGAGAGTGGAGTGTTGAGATCCCCTACTATTAGGATATTTTTATCGATGAGGTTGCTAATGTTTGTAATTAGTTGGTTTACAAATTTGGGTGCCCCCGAATTCGGTGCGTAGATATTTACAATTGTTAGCTCTTCCTGCTGGATGGTCCCTGAGACTATTATATAATGTCCTTCCTCATATCTTATTACATCGTTCATTTTAAAGTCTAATTTGTCTGATATAAGTGTGGCTACTCCGGCTTTCTTCTGACTTCCAGTAGCATGGTAGGTAGTTCTCCATCCCCTCACTTTCAATCTGAAGGTATCTTCAGGTTTAAGATGAGTTTTTTGAAGACAGCAAATAGATGGGTCTTGTTTTTTAATCCATTCTGTTATCCTGTGTCTTTTGATTGGCGCATTTAGTCCATTTACATTCAGTGTTAATATTGAAAAATATGGGCTTACAGTCTCTGTATTATCTGTAAGTTTCATGTTTGTAAGGCTGACCCTGGCAGTTTGTGTTCTTTGCAACCTTGTCTTCATAGAATGCCCCTCAGGATCTCTTGCAGTACTGGTTTATTTGTGATAAATTCTTTCAGTTTTTGTTTGTTGGGAAAAACCTTGATCTCTCCTTCTATTCTGAGTGACAGGCTAGCCGGATACAGAATTCTTGGTTGCATGTCCTTCTTGCTCATCACATTGAAGATATCCTGCCATTCCTTTCTGGCTTGCCAAGTTTCTGTAGATAAGTCTGCTACTACCCTTATAGGTCTCCCTTTGTATGTTAGGGTTCTTTTGTCCCTAGCTGCTTTCAGGATTCTCTCCCTATCTTTGTATTTTGCCAGCTTCACTATGATGTGCCGTGCAGAAGGTCTATTCAAGTTACGTCTGAGGGGAGTTCTCTGTGCCTCTTGGATTTCCATGCCCGTTTCCTTCCTCATGTTGAGGAAGTTCTCAGCAATGATTTGTTCAAGAACCCCTTCGACTCCTTTCTCTCTCTCTTCTTCCTCTGGGACTCCTATGATACGGATATTGTTTCTTTTGAGTTCATCGCTCAGCTCTCGAATTCTCCTTTCCTGTTCCTGGATCAGCTTCTCTCTCTTTTTATCTGCTTCCTCTTTTTCAATGATTTTGTCTTCTAATGCACTAACTCTTTCGTCTACCTCTTCAATCCGTGCTGTGGCTGCTTCCAGTTTCCCCTGTATTTCTTCCAATGTCTAATTCTTCCTGACCGTTTTTAAGGTCCTTGAACTCTGCTGCGCAGGACCCCTTGCATTCATCTAAGCTTTTTTCAAGGCCAGCAATTAGTTTTATGATTATCATTCTATATTCAAGTTCTGTTATGTTGCTTCTATCTGTTTTCATTAATTCTTGAGCTGTCACTGCTTCTTGTAGATTCTTTTGAGGAGAGTTCTTCCGTCTCGTCATTTTGGCTGGATGTGTTATGGGTTGTTTCTTGAAGTTGCCCTGGAAAGGAAAACTGACAGACACACAGAACACAGAAATACTCAAACGTACCGACAGATGGTCCAGCCAAGCAGTTCACAGCAGAAAAAAATAACAAGTGACTCTCTGAGGGCAATGTCCTGGAGTAATAGCTACACGTTAAGGACAGGGTGTGTAGTGTGCTGGTGGCAGAGCATATATAGACAGAATAATGACTGGTGCAGGGAGAAGAAGGAAATGGACTTTGCCCAGGTAGAGCGACTAAAGGGTTTAATCCAGACTGATAGAAATCAGAATAAGGACAGGTGTGAGGGAAAAGGAATAAAGATCGATGTCGTCTAGATGAACTTATACGGCCTGGTTATTCCAGAAAAAGGGCTAGGGAAGTAAAGAAGAGGTTGTAGGACATGTCCTCAAAGAGTGGGTTAAAAAAAACAAAAAAAAACACAAAAAACCAAAACAAAAACAAAAACAAAAAAAACAAAAAACAAAAAACAAAAAAAATGATTAAGCCAGTCAGTACCCTGGATGACCAGCTCAGGGATCGGGATAGGTAGGAATGAGAAAGGGAGGGATAAATTTAAAAAGAAGAAATGACTGGCGTTACTCCAGGCAGCAATCTCCACTTGGATCAGTTGCTCCTGCTGATAGGTTGGGAGGGGCGTGGTTTAGTGTAGGCGGGTCCCGCCTCCACTGCTGCAGAGATGGCTTCTGGGGTGGCTTCCTGGCTTCCTGGAGAATGGCGTCTCTCCAGACCTGCGCCACCAGTCCTGGGGGCTTTATTCGCCCCTTTATTTCTGTTCTCTCTCCACCGCTAACGCCGGCCTAGTGTGGTTTACTGGACGGCGATCCGGCCTTGTCCCACAGGAGCTGCCGCCTGGGGCTGCCTGGGTCCCTGCGGCGTGCGTGTCTGGAGGCGCTGGGCGAGGGTGGCGTGGTGGCGCAGCCGTCTGCCACCCCCGATTTCGTTATAATTGTGCCGGGGTTAGAGGTGCTCGGCTGGTGGCGCCGCCTGCGTCCCCGCTGCCAATCCCCCCGGCGCGCGCGCGTCCCAGTGGCTCAGGACGGGGTTGGTGCGGTCCCAGCAGCGCGCGGGGATTGCTGCTGTTTGCTACCGAACTTCTCTTCAAAAGCCCTGCTTAGGGGCTGGACGGTAGCGGTCTCACCCGCTCTGGCCCTCTCGTTCAGATGTTGTTCCATCGGCACTTTCCCAGCTATCTCCGAAGACGCTCACCCTCCCCTCAGCTCAACTTCCCGAGTTCGAGTTCGTTTTATCCGACTCAGATTAAACTCACGGTTTAGTTGGGCCGTGTCTGTTTTCGCCTACATTTCTTGTCCTCTGTAGCACCTTTTCCCCCCGATTTTTGGAGTTGAGAGAGACAGTGGTTTCAGTCGACCCCCTTTAAAGGGCAAGCGAAATACTGGAGCCCCCTACTCCTCCACCATGTTGCCTCTGATCCCCCACTTATTTACTTTTTTTTGTATGAAAACATTTAAGTTTTACTCTCTTAGCAGATTTCAGTCACCATGTTATTCATTAGATCTTTAGACCTTAGTCATCTTATAGCTGAAAGTTTGTACCATTTTACCAATCTTACCCTATTTTCTTTACACTCCAGCTCTTGGCAACTACTTGTCTACTTTCTGTTTTTGTGAGTTAGGTTTTAAAAAATTTTTAGATTCCACCTATAGTGATACCATGTAGTATTTGTCTTTGTCTGACTTATTTAAAAATTTTTTTTAATTGTTTATTTACTTTTGGGGGGGAGGCGCAGAGAGAGGGAGACACAGAATCTGAAGCAGAGTCCAGGCTCTGATCTCTCAGCACAGAGCCTGACATGGGGCTCAAACTCACAAGCCATGAGATCATGACCTGAGCTGAAGTTGGATACTCAACCGACTGACCCACCCAGACGCTCCCTGACTTATTTCACTCAGCATAATACCCTTCAGTTTCATCCATGTGACAAATGACAGGATTTCCTTCTTTTTAAAGGCTGAGTAATATTGTCATCTGTATATCACATCTTCTTTATCCATTTGTCTGTTAAGGGACACATAGGTTGTTTCCATGCTTTGACTATTGTTAATTATGCTGCTGCGAACACAGGGGTGCAGGTATCTCTTTGGGATAATGCTTTTGTTTCCTTTGGATATATACCCCGAAGTGGGATTGCTGGATCATATAGCTCTATACTTTAAGGAGCAGGGATTAATTGAGCCCATGGAGGGCCAAGTAGAAGTTGTCCTTGGTAGGTAGTAGTGGTCAGTGGTCAACAGTTCAGTGATGAGAGCTAAAACTCAGGGCTCGGAGTTCTGGGTTTGCCTTCGTGTTCCAGGGAATTCGTTTCATATTGTCACAGTCATTCCATCAAGTACAACACTTTTAGGTTTGTGGAAAGGAAAGGTACCTAAAAGTGATTTTATAGTGCTTTAAAAATAAAGAAGTGTTCTTTTTGGCCTATGACCAAGTTTTGTCTACAGGAGGAAGGTTAGAAAAGCCATCAAATAGTTTTGACAATCCCTGATGGTTTTTCTCCAAATTCCAATGAACCTATGCTTTTTCTTTTCTTTAAAACTTTTTTTTTTTTAATGTTTATTTATTTCCAGGAGAGACACAGAGGCACAGCATGAACAGGGAAAGGGCAGAGAGAGAAGGAGACACAGAATTGGAAGCAGGCTCCAGGCTCCGAGCCATCAGCACAGAGCCTGACGCGGGGCTCAAACTCACAGACCATGAGATCATGACCTGAGCTGAAGTCGGCCGCCCAACCGACTGAGCCACCCAGGCGCCCCTCTTTAAAACTTTTTTATGTTTATTTATTTTTGAGAGAGAGAGAGAGAGAGACAGAGAGAGCAGGGGAGGGACAGAGAGAGAGGGAGACATAGAATCTGAAGCAGGCTCCAGGCTCTGAGCCATCAGCACAGAACCCAATGCAGGGCTTGAACTCACAACCCATGAGATCATGACCTGAGCCAAAGTCAGGCGCTTAACTGACTAAGTCACCCAGGCGCCCCTCATACTTTTTCTCTATCCAGTTTCTTCCTCAGCTTCTTTTAAATTACAGATCCTGGTCCATCTTTTCCCCACCTCCAGCTTTACTAGAGGTGTGCGAGTTTAAGGTGTGCAACATGATGATTCGATACACTTACATATTGCAAAATGGTTACCCAGAAGGTTAGTTAACAGTTCCATCTCCTCACACAAGTACTATTTTTTCGTGGTGATAATATTTAAGATCTGCTCTCATAATAACTTTCAAGTATATAATACAGTATTTTTTTTAATGTTCATTTATTTTTAGAGAGAGAGAGAGAGAGAGAGAGAGTGTGTGCACGAGCATGAGTGGGGGAGGATCAGGGAGAGAGGGAGAGAGAGAATCTCAAGTAGGCTCTGAACTGTCAGTGCAGAGCCCAGTATAGGGCTCAATCTCACGAACTGTGAGGTCATGACCTGAGCCGAAATCTAGTGTTGGATGCTTAACTGACTGAGCCACCCAGGAGCCCCTACAGTATTGTTAGTCGTAGTCACCATACTGTACATTAGACCCCAGAACTTATTTGTGTTATTGTTGGGAGTTTGTACCCTTTGCCTGGTCCATCTTTAATTACTCCTTTCACATGCAATCAACCACCTCCCTTCCCTCCCTCTCCCCCACTGAGCTCTCCTAGCAAAATTTGCTGCTGGTTAAATCTGCCTACTCTACCCTTCCAACCCAGGCCTGCAGCCAAGCAACTGAACCAACGTGGCTGGAGAAAAACACACAACCACCTTAACATGTCTTGCTTTAAATTTATGACGCCGCATCTCAAGTGGGCCCAGAAGGCTGCCTGCCAGGCCTACCACATTTCCCCCCGGGGAATTCACTGGCCCACTTTCCAAGATGACTATTTCACACTTCCAAACCACCAACGTTTCTTTTTTCCTTCTTAGTTTCTTATTTGACTGAGAAAAATAAGAGAAACATGAAGACAACTTTCAAATATTCCTACCAGCAAAGCTGTCCTGCCTGCACCTGTGCCACTGCGGTGGAGGAGGTGTGGGAGTGGCCCGTGTGCTGGATCCCATCCCTTGCCGGTGATAGCACAGAAGCCAGCCGTATATGGCGGCCACTATGTGCGAGGCTTAGTTCTGAGTACCTTAGATGTTAACTAACGTAATCCTTACCGCAGCCCCGTGAGTAGGAATCACCCCGGTTTTACAGATGAGGAAGCTGAGGCACAGTAACTTGTCCCAGATCACACAGTCGTGGGATGTTTGTGTGGCTCGAGTCCACGTACGCAGCCACGCTGCCACACCTCACCTCCAGACATTCCTCCAGCAGCCCTCTCCCCTCTCTCCTGAGTCATCAGTTTCCCCCACTCTACCGAGCTTACCCAACAACTTACAAGCAAATTCTAACATCTCCTATTTTAAGAACCTACCCTGGACCCCACATCTCTCTCCAGCTGCCCCCTTCTGTCCCTGTTCCTTTTTTCAAAAAATTTTCATGAGTTTTTTTTTTTTTTTCTTTTAATATTCGTTGCATCTACTTTCTTTTTTTGAATTGTTTTTCAACTACACCTGTCTGGCTTTTATCCCTACCATTCTACGCAGACAACTTTTGTCAAGTCACTAATCACCTGCAGTGTCAGAACCAGAGGTAATGTCAGCGCCAGAGGGACATTCTCAATTTCTTACTCAAGCCCTCAGAAATGTTTAATTCATTTGGCTCCCTGATGCTACACTCATCTTGGTCTTTCTCCTACCTCAGTGGTCACTTCTTTGTTGGATCCCCGCTCTGTTGGCCAGCTTCTAAATGTGTGATTGCTCAGGGCTTGGTCTGGATCACTTTCCCTCTTCCCTTTTACCACACTCATTCTCTTGGTGATCTCACCCAGTCTCAAGGGTGTCGATATCGTTTCTAAATTGACGACTCCTCGATTTCTGTCCCTAGCTTTGATCTTCCCCAGGCTTCCGGCATTTCCATTTGGAAGTCGTAGGCATGGCAATCACACAATTAATCTGTCTCAGATAAAATTCTTGATTTTACTCTTTACCCTTCAGTTTCTAGCTTTAATAAAGTGAGATCTTCCTTCCTCATCCCATATTGTAATTATCAGCAGGGCTCTACCTTCAGATTGCCTTCACCTTACATCCCAGATACGAGCATCTTTTCCCACGTCCAGAAGTACACCCTTGTCCAAAGCACCATCATCTTATCCCATGGGTTTTGAAATAGCCTCCTAATGGGTCTCTTTGCTTTGTCTCTTGCTCTGATAGAGCCTGTTTTTCACCCTGCAGCCAGTCATTCCTTATAAATACATGTCAGATCTGGCTCCTGCCTACCCCTCTCACCTCATTTCCTGTCCCTTCCTGCACCCGGGGCCCCGTCTTTGTCATTCTCTGAACACAGCACACATTTGCCCCAAGGCTTTTTGTTTTTGTTTTTCCTTCTGTTCCCTGCTACTGGGAATGGTCTTCCTGTAGATAATGGCCTAAATGAAAAAGAGCATTCATTATTTTGGTATAATCTCTGTTCAAACTTCTCCTTATCCAAAAAGCTTTCCTTGATCTCCCCATTCAAAAAAGCAGGGGCTGGCATTTTCCATCTTGTTTTCGTTTTGTTTTTTTTTTTACTTTTTTAACGTTTATTTATTTTTGAGAGACATAGAGACAGAGTGTGAGCAGGGAAGGGCAGAGAGAGAGGGAGACACAGAATCCGAAGCAGGCTCCAGGCTCTGATGAGCCGTCAGCACAGAGCCCGATGTGGGGCTCAAACTCACAGACAGTGAGATCATGACCTGAGCTGAAGTCGGCTGCCCAACCGACTGAGCCACCCAGGCAGCCCCTATTTTCGTTTTTTAAAAAAATGTTTATTTATTTTTGAGAGAGAGAGCAGGAGTGAGCAAGGGGCAGAGAAAGAGAGGGAGACAGAGAATCCCAAGCAGGCTCCTGTCAACGCAGAGACCGATGTGGGGCTCAAACTCACAAACCATAAGATCATGACCTGAGCCAAAATCAAGAGTCAGACGTCCAGGAGTGCCTTCTTCCCAGTGTTAATCAGAGTGTAATGTATTATGCATCCATTTGCTATGTGTCTCCTTGCGCGGGATATCAGCTCCCTGAAGGCAGAGACATTATTGCTTGATTCCGAGTGCCTGGAACTAGGTGCTTGATAAATAGTTATTCAATTTTTGGAATAGTGAGAGGTATTAAGTCCTACAAAGTTAGAGGATATATAAGAATGAAAAAGATTAGATGTAATATTTTTTAAAAGTTAAAAAAAACAAACCCTGCAAATGATAGGTGAAAAGGAATGTGCATGGAGAAAGGTGTCTAAAAGTAGAAAAAGAGAGTCTCAGAGTTCCTGGTGGTTCTAATCCTCCCTCTTCGCTTTTCCACCATCCCAGCAGAGTTGCCAGTTGCGTAACTGCCTTGTTGAGAGCGAAGGGAAGAGATCAAGGGGAAGGCCTTCAGCAAAGCTTCAGGGACTTCAGGGGTGAATCCATGGTGAGGGTGCGCCTCAGAGTATTCCTAGGAAGTTAAAATTAGTGACACAAAGCAAAATTGGGGATCTTATGTTTCCTAAACCTACTCCTCTTGAAGCATTGAATATGACAAATTGTGAATTTAACTCTTATGATGGTGGTAATGACAGTGATTTTTTTTTCCAAGTGTTGCTTTTCTGACTATCTTTGATCAATATCCTATTTCCTAATCTCCTTTACAATTGGATTGAGAATATTGATGTAAATGTTTCCAGTTCCTTGGGTCATTCCTCCAACAGGAGCCAGGAGTGGATATATGTACCTCTCACTTAACATGCTGTGAATTCTCCTCCCTGATATGGAAGATGGGTAGAAGGACAATTGTGCCAAAATCATGAATTCTTTTGTTTAGTGTTATAAGGTATAAAAGGATTGGGACACTCCCTTTAAATTCTGTTAGTGTTTTAGTGGACTTTCTAACGGGCGAATTTTTTTTCCCTTTAATTGGAGCATAGTTGACACACAATGTTACATTAGTTTTAGGTGACCAACACAGTGATTCGACAAGTTTATATGTTGTGCTCAGTTCACCACAAGTGTAGCTACCAGCTGTCACCATACTCTGCGATTACTTCCCATGGTCTGTGTCTCCTCTGCATCTTTATCCCCATGATTTATTCATTCCATAACTGGAAGCTTCCATCTCGCATTCCCCTCCATCCCTTTTGCCCACCTCCCCTCCTTTTTCCTTCTGGCAACCATCAGTTTGTTGTCTGTGTTTATGGGTCTGTTTCTGCTTTAAGTTTGTTTGTTTATTCATTTGTTTTAGTTCTTAGATTCCACATATAAGTGAAATCATATGGTATTTGTCTTTCTCTGTCTGACTTATTTCATTTAGTATAATACCCCTTGGGTCCATCCATGTTATTGCAGATGGCAAGATCTCATTCTTTTTTTATGACTAATATTCCATGGTGTGTGTGTGTGTGTGTGTGTGTGTGTGTGTGTATCCACACCCCACATCTTCTTTATCCATTCATCTATCCATGGGTAGTTGGGTTGCTTCCATATCTTGACTACTGTAAATAATGCCACAGTAAACATAAGGGTGCATAAATCTTTTTGAATTAGTGTCTTTGTTTTCTTTGGATAAATGCCCAGTAGTGGAATTACTGGATCATATGGGATGTATATTTTTAGTTTTTTGAGGAATCTACATACTGTTTTCCACAGTGCCTGCACCAATTTGCATTTCCACCAACAGTGCACAAGGGTTCTTTTTTCTTCACATCTTCAGCAACATTTTTATTTATTGTCTTTTTGATTCTAGCCATTTTGACAGGTGTGAGGTATCTCATTGTGTTTTTTATTTGCCCTTCCCTGATGATGAGCAATGTTGAGCATCTTTTCATGTGTCTGTTGGCCATCCATATATCTTCTTTGGAAAAATGTCTCTTTAGGTTTTCTGCCCATTTTTTAACTGGATTATTTGTCTTTTTGGTGTTGAGTTCTAGAAATTTTTAAATATATTTTAGATATTAACCTGATGGGGAAATATTTAATGACCTCCAGAAAACAGGGAAGGGATATTTCCTATCTTTGTAAATGTAAATATGACCAATAAAAATTTATTTACCTGAACTTTGACTTCAGATAAACATGCTGCATAACAATGATCTGACATGGCTGTCAGTTTGAAAGTTTAAAACATAGGTATGTGGTGAGCACATAATCCTAGAGGGCTCACATCGCCCAACTTTGGCTATAAAATTTGTTTTATCATTATTATTTTTTTTACTTATTTTTTTTTTTAGAAAGAGAACATGCGATCAGGGGAAGGGAAGAAAGAGAGAAGGAGGGAGGGAGGGAGAGAGAGAGAGAAAGAGAGAAGGAGAATCTTAAGCAAGGTCTATGCTCAGCGTGGAGCCCAGCACGAGGCTTGATCCAACAGCCCTGGGATCGTGACCTGAGCCAAAGTCAAGAGTCAGATGCTTAACTGACTGAGCCACCCGGGTGCCCCTAAAATTTGTTTTAAAAGGTCAAGCACAATTATTTTGTAGTGTTTGGGTCATTTCAAAAGATTCGTATGTAGGCACTTACTGTATTCCTTTATGTTTCTTGCTGATTTCTTTTTTTCTAGAGGGAGAAGAAGATGAGGATGAAGAGGATGAGGAGGAGGAAGACGAAGAGGAGGAAGATGAGGAGGAAGATGAAGAAGATAAAGATGCAGAGCCCCTGGATGAGGGCTTGGATGGTGACGCCGAGCTGCCGGGGTTTACCCTCCCTGGCGTCACGTCTCAGGAACCTGGTTTAGAACAAGGAAACCTGGACCCTTTGGAGGGAGCCACCTACCAGGTGCCAGACGCCATTGAGTGGGAACAGCAGAATCAGGGCCTGGGTAAGAGGCATGCGTGTTTCCCTTTTCCTCCTCCCCGTCCTTCTTTTATTTTTCCAAGGTGGCAGCTTTCTTTCTTGGCATCGATTACGGGGCAAAATAGATTTTCTGGTTACGTTTTTAGGTGGTTCATTTCAGAAAAACCTGTCAGTTTTTTTTTTTTTTTAAATATGTTTATATTTAGTGCTCTTAAATAGCCAGGCTCCAAATAGTCTCCACTAAAGCACAGTTACCTAATTTTTGGAGGGAATTCCATCTTTCCTTCCCAGCTGGAAGACACTTTTAGGTTTCGGGAGGACTTCCAGATGGGGAGGAGATGTGAGTAACCAGTGTGCTTCTGAAGGAGCAGCATGAATGGTTTGAAGTCAGAAAACAAACACGTGGGGTTACCTTCTGTCCCTGCAGAATTTGCTCCCTGGCGGAAATTGCTCCCCCACTCCTGCGTGAGCTTTTCACAGGCTCGTCACTTTTCTGTGTTCCATTGCCAGACAGTCTCAGTTCAGCAGCCAGCGTCTGGACACCGTGTGCTCGCTCGCTCTTGGGGACAGCCCAGATTACCATGGAGAGGCTCCGTGGATGGAGGCTCCCTTCCCCTCTGACACTGTCTTTCCGGTCGGCAGGGAAGCTCCCCTCTCTGTCTCCTCTTGGCTTTTTCTAGAGGGATGCCATAGGCTCTGGGTGATTCCTTGAGGCCTTACTCTCTTGACTTGAGGTAAGGCGACCTCTTCTGCCAAGAAATACACTCTCTAAAATTCTCTTGGTCTTTAGCAGCCAGCCCCGTTCGTAACCTTCAGTGTAGCAGAGGTTAGGTTTAAAAGTCACAGAACCAGTCTTTGGCAATTTCACCGAGAATGTGGATGTTGGCCTGGAACTTTGCTCTGGAATATCATACGTATGTATCATACGATATCATACGATATCAAGCGTATCTTGGTGCCTTGGCGAAACATACAATTTAGAATCCTATTGCATGCGATTTCTTTTTTTAAATATTTATTTATTGGGGTGCCTGGGTGGCTCAGTTGGTTGGGCATCCAACTTAGGCTCAGGTCGTGATCTCACCATTCGTGGGTTGGGGCCCCGCGTTGGGCTCTGTGCTGACAGCTCAGAGCCTGGAGCCTGCTTCGGATTCTGTGTCTCAGTCTGTCTCTACCCCTCCCCCATGCATGCTCTGTCTCTCTCTCTCTCTCTCAAAAATAAAATAAAAACATAAAAGAATTTAAAAATTTAAATGTTTATTTATTTATTTTTGAGAGAGAGAGAGGCAGAGAAAGAGGGAGCACAAGATCCCAAGCAGGCTTTGCACTGTCGGTGCAGAGCTTGATGTGGGGCTCAATCTTACCAACTCTGAGATCATGACCTCAACTGAAATCAAGAGCCAGACGCTTAACCGACTGAGCCACCCAAGTGCCCACGCATATGATTTCTTAAAGATCATTCTCCTCGCCCATGAAAACTCGCTTTTTTATTTTTTTTTATTTATTTTTTTTTTTTAGTTTATTTTCAAATTGGTTTACATATAACACCCAGTGTTCATCCCAACATGTGCCCTTTTTAATGCCCATCACCCCCTCTCCCCCCTCCCTCATCCCCCTCACCCTCAGTTTTTTCTTAGTCTTTGAGAGTCTCTTATGTTTTATCTCCCTCCCTCTCTGTGTCTTTTTTTTCTTTCCCCTCTTCCCCTCCCCCTGGTTTTTGCTTAGTTTCACAAAGTCCACCTATTCGTGGAAACATATGGTATCTGTCTTTTTCTGACTGACTTATTTCACTTAACATAATACCCTCCAGTTCCATCCATGTTGCTACACATGGCCAGATTTCATTTTTTCTCATTGCCACGTAGTAGTCCATTGTATATAAGTACCATAACTTCTTTATCCATTCGTCAGTTGATGGGCACTTGGTCTCTTTCCATGATTTGGCTATTGTCGAAAGTGCTGCTATGAACATTGGGGTACACGTGCTCCTATGCATCAGCATTCCTGTGTCTCTTGGGTAGATTCCTAGCAGGGCTATTGCTGGGTCATAGGGTAGCTCTATTTTCATTTTTTTGAGGAACCTCCACACCGTTTTCCAGAGTGGCTGCACCAGTTTGCATTCCCACCAACAGTGTAGGAGGGTGCCTACTTCTCCACATCCTCGCCAGCATCTATAATTTCCTGATTTGTTCATTTTAGCCACTCTGACTGGTGTGAGGTGGTATCTCAGTGTAGTTTTGATTTGTATTTCCCTGATGATGAGTGACATTGAGCATCGTTTCTTGTGTCTGTTGGCCATCTGAATGTCCCCTTTGGAGAAGTGTCTATTCATATCTTCCGCCCATTTCTTCACTGGGTTGTTTGTTTTTCGGGTTTGGAGTTTGGTAAGTTCTTTATAAATTTTAGATATTAGTCCTTTATCCGATATGTCATTTGCGATGATCTTTTCCCATTCCGTTGGTTGCCTATTCGTTTTGTTGGTTGTTTCTTTTGCCGTGCAGAAGCTTTTTATCTTGATGAGGTCCCAATAGTTCATCTTTGCTTTTAATTCTCTTGCCTTTGGAGACGTGTCGAGTAAGAAATTTGTGCATCTTAGGTCAAAGAGGCTTTTTCCTGTTTTCTCCTCTAGGATTTTGACGGTTTCCTGTCTCACATTCAGATCTTTTATCCATTTAGAATTTATTTTTGTGAGTGGTGTAAGAAAGTGGTCTAGTTTCATTCTTTTGCATGTTGCTGTCCAATTCTCCCAGCACCATTTGTTAAAAAGGCTGTCTTTTTTCCATTGGATACATTTTCCCGCTTTGTCAAAGATTAGTTGGCCATATACTTGCGGGTCCATTTCTGAGTTTTCTATTCTATTCCATTGGTCTATGTGTCTGTTTTTGTGCCAATACCATACAGTCTTGATGACCACCGCTTTGTAGTAGAGGTTAAAGTCTGGGATTGTGATGCCTCCCACCTTGGTTTTATTCTTCAGTATTACTTTGGCTATTCGAGGTCTTTTGTGGTTCCATACAAATTTTAGGATTGTTTGCTCTAGCTTTGAGAAGAATGCTGGTGCAATTTTGATTGGGATTGCATTGAATGTGTAGATTGCTTTGGGTAGTATTGCCATTTTGACAATATTTATTCTTCCAATCCATGAGCATGGGATGTTTTTCCATTTCCTTGTGTCTCCTCAATTTCCTTCATAAGTTTTTTATAGTTTTCAGTGTAGAGGTCTTTCACATCTTTGGTTAGGTTTATTCCTAAGTATTTTATGGTTTTTGGTGCAATTGTGAAAGGGATTAGCTTCTTTATTTCTCTTTCTGCTGCTTCATTGTTGGTGTATAGAAATGCCACCGATTTCTGCACATTGATTTTGTATCCTGCAACTTTGCTGAAATCATGAATCAGTTCTAGTAGGCTTTTGGTGGATTCTGTCGGGTTTTCCATGTAAAGTATCATGTCATCTGCAAAAAGTGAAAGTTTGACTTCCTCCTTGCCAATCTTGATGCCTTTTATTTTGTTTTGTTGTCTGATTGCTGATGCTAAGACTTCCAGCACTATGTTAAATAGCAGTGGCGAGAGTGGACACCCCTGTCGTGTTCCTGATCTCAGGGGGAAGTCTTTCAGTTTTTCCCCATTGAGGATGATATGAGCTGTGGGCTTTTCATATATGGCTTTTATGATGTTTAAGTATGTTCCTTCTATCCCGACTTTCTCGAGAGTTTTTATTAAGAAAGGATGCTGTATTTTGTCAAATGCTTTTTCTGCATCTATTGACAGGATCATATGGTTCTTATCTTTTCTTTTGTTGATGTGATGTATCACGTTGATTGATTTGCGAATATTGAACCAGCCCTGCAACCCAGGGATGAATCCTACTTGATCATGGTGGATAATTCTCTTTATATGCTGTTGGATTCGATTTGCTAGTATCTTGTTGAGAATTTTTGCATCCATATTCATCAGGGATATTGGCCTGTAATTTTCTTTCTTTGCTGGGTCTCTATCTGGTTTGGGAATCAAAGTGATGCTGGCTTCATAGAATGAGTCCGGGAGTTTTCCTTCCGTTTCAATTTTTTGGAACAGCTTGAGGAGGATAGGAATTAACTCTGTTTTAAATGTCTGGTAAAATTCCGCAGGAAAGCCATCTGGTCCAGGGCTTTTATTTGCTGGGAGGTTTTTAATAACGGATTCTATTTCTTCACTAGTTATGGGTCTGTTCAAATTTTCTATTTCTTCCCGTTTGAGTTTTGGTAGTGTGTGGCTATTTAGGAAGCTGTCCATTTCTTCCAGATTGCCAAGTTTGGTGGCATATAATTTTTCATAGTATTCTCTGATGATTGCTTGTATCTCTGAGGGATTGGTTGTAATTTCTCCCTTTTCATTCACGATTTTATTTATTTGAGTTCTCTCTCTTTTCTTTTTGAGAAGCCTGGCTAGAGGTTTGTCTATTTTGTTTATTTTTTCAAAGAACCAGCTTTTGGTTTCATTGATCTGTTCCACTACCTTTTCTGTCTCCATATGGTTAATTTGAGCTCTGATCTTTGTTATTTCTCTCTTTCTGCTGGGCTTGGGTTGTTTTAGTTGATCTGCTTCTAGTTCCTTTAGGCGTGCTGTTAGAATTTGTGTTATTGATTTTTCTTGTTTCTTGAGATGGGCCTGGATTGCAATATATTTCCCTCTCAGGACTGCCTTTGCTGCATCCCAGAGCGTTTGGATTGTTGTATTTTCATTTTCATTTGTTTCCATATATTTTTTAATTTCTTCTCTGATGGCTTGGTTGACCCAGTCATCTTTTAGTAGGTTATTTCTTAGCCGCCATGTTCTTGAATATTTTCCAGGCTTTCTCCTGTGGTTGATTTCAAGTTTCAAAGCATTGTGGTCTGACACTGTACACGGTATGATCTCAATTCTTTTATATTTATTCAGAGCTTCCCTGTGCCCCAGAATGTGGTCTATCTTGGAAAATGTGCCGTGTGCAGATGAGAAGAACGTAAATTCCTTTGCTTCTGGATGAAGGACCCTAAAGATGTCTGTGAGGCCCATCTGTCCTAATGTGTCATTCAGGGCTATTGTTTCTGCGGAGATTTTCTGTTTTGTTGATCTATCCAATGCTGAGAGTGGAGTGTTGAGATCCCCTACTATTAGGACATTTTTATCGATGAGGTTGCTAATGTTTGTAATTAGTTGTTTTACAAATTTGGGTGCCCCTGAATTCGGTGCGTAGATATTTACAATTGTTAGCTCTTCCTGCTGGATGGTTCCTGAGACTATTATATAATGTCCTTCCTCATCTCTTATTACATCGTTCATTTTAAAGTCTAATTTGTCTGATATAAGTGTGGCTACTCCGGCTTTCTTCTGGCTTCCAGTAGCATGGTAGATAGTTCTCCATCCCCTCACTTTCAATCTGAAGGTGTCTTCAGGTTTAAGATGAGTTTCTTGAAGACAGCAAATAGATGGGTCTTGTTTTTTAATCCATTCTGTTATCCTGTGTCTTTTGATTGGCGCATTTAGTTCATTTACATTCAGTGTTAATATTGAAAAATATGGGCTTACAGTCACTGTATTATCTGTAAGTTTCATGTTTGTAAGGCTGTCTCTGGTAGTTTGTGTTCTTTGCCTCCTTATTTTCATAGAATGCCCCTCAGGATCTCTTGCAGTGCTGGCTTATTTGTGATAAATTCTTTCAGTTTTTGTTTGTTGGGAAAAACCTTGATCTCTCCTTCTATTCTGAATGACAGGCTAGCCGGATACAGAATTCTTGGTTGCATGTCCTTCTTGCTCATCACATTGAAGATATCCTGCCATTCCTTTCTGGCTTGCCAAGTTTCCGTAGATAAGTCTGCTACTACCCTTATAGGTCTCCCTTTGTATGTTAGGGTTCTTTTGTCCCTAGCTGCTTTCAGGATTCTCTCCCTATCTTTGTATTTTGCCAGCTTCACTATGATGTGCCGTGCAGAAGGTCTATTCAAGTTACGTCTGAGGGGAGTTCTCTGTGCCTCTTGGATTTCCATGCCCGTTTCCTTTCTCATGTTGAGGAAGTTCTCAGCAATGATTTGTTCCAGAACCCCTTCGACTCCTTTCTCTCTCTCTTCTTCCTCTGGAACTCCTATGATACGGATATTGTTTCTTTTGAGTGCATCGCTCAGCTCTCGAATTCTCCTTTCCTGTTCCTGGATCAGCTTCTCTCTCTTTTTATCTGCTTCCTCTTTTTCAATGATTTTGTCTTCTAAGGCACTAACTCTTTCCTCTACCTCTTCAATCCGTGCTGTGGCTGCTTCCATTTTCCCCTGTATTTCTTCCAATGTCTTCTTTAATTCTTCTTGACCGTTTTTAAGGTCTTTGAACTTTGCCTCGTGGGACTCCTTGCATTCATCTAAGCTTTTTTCAAGGCCAGCAATTAGTTTTATGATTAACATTCTATATTCAAGTTCTGTTATGTTGCTTATATCTGTTTTCATTAATTCTTGAGCTGTCACTACTTCTTGTAGACTCTTTTGAGGAGAATTCTTCCGTCTCGTCATTTTGGCTGGATGTGTTATGGGTTGTTTCTTGAAGTTGCCCTGGAAAGGAAAACTGACAGACACACAGAACACAGAAATACTCAAACGTACCGACAAATGGTCCAGACAAGCAGTTCACAACAGAAAAAAATAACAAGTGACTCTCTGAGGGCAATGTCCTGAAGTAACCGCTACACTTTAAGGACAGGGTATGTAGTGTGCTGGTGGCAGAGCATATATAGACAGAATAATGACTGGTGCAGGGAGAAGAAGGAAATGGACTTTGCCCAGGTAGAGCGACTAAAGGGTTTAATCCAGACTGATAGAAATCAGAATAAGGACAGGTGCGAGGGAAAAGGAATAAAGATCGATGTCGTCTAGATGAACTTATACGGCCTGGTTATTCCAGAAAAAGGGCTAGGGAAGTAAAGAAGAGGTTGTAGGACATGTCCTCGAAGAGTGGGTTAAAAAACAAAACAAAAACAAAAAACAAAAAACAAAACAAAAAAAAAACCCAAACAAAACAAACAAACAAACAAAAAACAAAAAAACAAAAAACAAAAAGAACGAAAAAAATGATTAAGCCAGTCAGTACCCTGGATGACCAGCTCAGGGATGGGGATCGGTAGGAGTGAGAAAGGGAGGGATAAATTTAAAAAGAGGAAATGACTGGCGTTACTCCAGGCAGCAATCTCCACTTGGATCCAAAACTCGCTTTTTTAGATCGGTGGTGAGAAAGGGTGAGTGCATGAAAACGGGTACAGAACTGGGAAATTGCTGTGTCAGATTATTGCATGGGCGTATAGTTTAAAATAAGCTCTCTCTCTCTCTTTTTTTAAAAGCTCAAATTAGACTTGTAAAGTTTTAAAGGTTTACAGGCAAAGGAGGAATGCTTTCCTTTGGTGAACTGTCTTTTCCATTTGGTTCATGGAAAACTAATTCATCCAACAAACATAACTGAGCAGCTACTCTGTCCCTGGCACTTTGCATGGCACTGGGGACACAGAGAAAAACAAGAGTAGTGCTTTTTTTTTATTAGAACAGAACCCATTTCATAAAGGTTTCAATGCAAGAGGGCGAGTTCTATAATAAAAGTAGGTTATAAGAGGGCAAAGCAGAAATATAGAAGGGAGCCCTATTGTCTTCCTGTCCTGCCTCATGATTCCAACCCCCCCCCTCGCTACAGCTAAGTTTTCTTAAATTACCGATACCAGTTTAGTGATTTGTTATGCTTTTAAAAGTGATTCCCACAAGGAGGTGTTTTTTTGTTTTTTTTTTAATATATCAGGTTTTTTTTTTTGTTATAATAGTTTACCATTTCCCTAGATATCTCTTACCTTTTACTGTCACTTCCTTTCCTGATAAATTCATTTCATCAACATGTTTTTAGCACTGAGTTTCCTGGGAACCCAAACAAGCAACACATCTCATCACGCTGTGTCTTCTTTTCTCCCCGCTGTGGGAAGACTGTGTTTGAGTACTGGCTGGGACTCGAATATTATTTGCTCATCAGCTTTTTCCTGGAGTGACAGGAGTATCTCCTAGTCACTCACACCTAGTACTAGCTTCTGGATCGACATTAATTGATACAGTTTTCTAAATACACTCAAGTCAGATGAAACAGAGGAGAACCTCTATTTGGATTTGGAAAAACTTCTGTGGTGGATTCCGTGGTAGGTAGAATAGTGGTTCCCCAAAGACGTCTATGTCCTAATCTCTGGAGCTTGTGAATTTGTTACCTTACATGGCAAAAAGGACTTTACTGATGGGATCAAGTTAAGGATCTTGAGATGGGGGGTGATTCTGGATCATCTGAGGAGGCCCATAGAATCACAAATGCCCTTATAAGGGGGAGGTAGGAGAGTCGGAGGCAGAGAGAGAGATGCGATGAGAGAGGCAGAGGTCAGAGCGATGTGGTCATGAGCCGCGGGATGCCAGCAGCCTCCAGAAGCTCGAAAAGACAAGGAGGCAGATTCTCTCCTTGAACCTCTAGAATATAACTCTGTCGACACCTCGATTTTAGCCCCTCAAGACCCATTTCAAACTTTCGACCTCTCAGATAATTAATCTGTGTTGTTTTGAGCCACTAAGTTTGTGGTAATTTGTTACAACCAAAATAGGAACCTAATACAGATGTCAGTAAGTGTTTCATGGGAAGCATCATTTTATTTATTTTTTTTTAAAAATTTAATGTTTATTTTTGAGAGACAGAGAGAGGGGAACAGTGTGTGAGTGGGGGAGGGGCAGAGAGCGAGGGAGACACTGAATCCAAAGCAGGGTCCAGGCTCTGAGCTGTGAGCACAGAGCCCGACTCGGAGCTCGAACTCACAGACCGTGAGATCATGACCTGAGCCGAAGTCGGATGCTTAGCCAACTGAGCCACCCAGGCGCCCTGAAAAGCATTGTTTTAGAAAGTAGAGCTGCATGGCAGCTGTAGTCGGAGTGTGAACCTTGTAAACTTAAGTATAGTTTTTTCTTAATGAACCCTAAAAATGCAAAAATTGAGGGGTGCCTCAGTGGCTTAGTCAGTTAAGTGCTCAACTCCGACTCAGGTTAGGGTTAGCATGATCTTGCAGTTCATGGGTTCGAGCCCCGCATCAGTCTCTGTGCTGACAGCTCAGAGCCTGGAGCCTGCTTTGGATTCCGTGTCTCCCTCTTTCTCTCTGCCCCTGCCCTGCTTGCACTCTGTCTGTCTGTCTCTCTGTCTCTCTTTCTCTCAAAAATAAATCAACATTAAAAAAAATTTTTTAAGTGCAAAGATTGAGACATTTTAAGAACTAATTCTACTTAATACCATTCTAATTGACCTTCTCCATTCTTGCTTTCAGGTGGATTATTTTATTTATAGATTATCACATCCTGTTTTACAATATGAATGGTGTTCCAAAGCAAATGCTAAAACCCATAGAAACCTTTAAAAATGAACAGATTGAAGTGGGTAGTTGGGATTGGCTAAAAATAACACAAACTCCTTGAATAGATTGTAGTTTCATTTCCTGTGAAATAACACGAGCAGAAAACTTAGATGACTTTCTAAGGCAAAGCAGTAGATTCATGGCCTCAAATTCTCGGAACTTCTGTTTTCTGCATTGCCACATACACATCGCCTCTAAAGCTTTGGAAGGAGAGAGTCAGCTTCTTGATCTTGCTGTTGGGAGGTGCGCCTGGAGTGAACTGTGTGTCGCAGGGACTGAGAGAATTAGGAGTGAAAATCCCCTGTTATAGCCAAGGCGGATTGATTGACTGGTATATAGGAAGTTCTTTATTCACATATGCAGGCACAATTTCTCCTCTTATCTAACAAGTTCATTTTCAAATTTATTGGCAAGAACCTGCACAGTGAGTAGACCCTATGACTCACACCACTTCCAATCCTGGTATGTATTATAGTAAATCATACAATTCTACTTAAAAAATTTTTTTAATGTTTACTTATTTTTGAGAGAGAGAAAGAGTGAGTGTGGGGGACGGGCAGAGAGAGAGAGAAAGACACAGAATCTGAAACAGGTCCCAGGCTCCAAGCTATCAACACAGAGCCTGACACATGGCTTGAACTTACAAACTGTGAGATCACAACCTGAGCTGAAGTCAGACACTTAACTGACTGAGCCACCCAGGTGCCCCAATTCTGCTTTTTAAAGTATAAAATCAATATGACCCTGGGGCACCTGGGTGGCTCAAGTCGGTTGGGTGTTCGACTTCAGTTTAGGTCATGATCTTGAGGTTCAGGCTTCATGCTGACAGCTCGGAGCCTGGAGCCTGCTTCAGATTATGTGTCTCCTTCTCTTTCTGCCCCTTCCCTGCTCGTGCTCTCTCTCAAAAATGAATAAACATTAAAAAAATTTGAAATCAATATGGTCCAAGTTGAGTCAGCATATCCATTTTATTTATTTAAAAAGTTTACTTTCTTATTTTGAAAGAAGTGAGAGAAAGAAAGAGAGAGAATGAGTGGGGGAGGAGGAGAGAGAAAGAAGGAGAGAGAGAATCCCCAGCAGGCTCTGCACTGTCAGTGAAGAGCCTGACGTGGGGCTTGATCCCACAAACCATGATATCATGACCTGAGCTGAAATCAAGAGTAGTCCTCTTAACTGACTGAGGCACCCAGGTGCCCCAACATATCCATTTTAATGTTTAAACATGTCCAATGCAGTTAGTACCTGGGGAGTCTTTCCTTTTTGCATTCTATGTCTGTCAAGATGCCTTTAGCTCTCGGTAGTGGGAACCTTAACTTAAATTGGTTTACAGAATAAAGAGATTTATTTTCTCCAAAACAAGAAGTCCAGAGACAGAGCTCTTGGGCCAGTTAACTCAGTGGCTCTGCTGTCAGCAGGGACCCAAGCTTTCCCACCTTGCTGCACTGTCCCGCTTGATGTGCCGACTTTGCCCCTGGACCGGCCTCCTTACAGTTGCGATGGCTCCAACAGCTTCAGGTGTCACACCCAGAAAAGACACTGTCCAGGGAAACAAGAAGGCTGTCTTTTCACCGTGTTTATTTTATAAGAGACAGGAAGCTTTCCAACAATCTCCCAGTAGCATTCTTGCCTCTAATTGGCTGGGGTTAGGTCACATGCCCATTTCTTTTTTCTTTTTTTGATTTTCTAATAATTTATTGTCAAATTGGTTTCCATACAACACCCAGTGCTCATCCCAACAAGTGCCCTCCTCTGTGCCCGTCACCCACTCTCCCCCCTCCCACAACCTCCTCTCCCCTCAGTTTGTTCTTAGTCTTTGAGAGTCTCTTATGTTTTGTCTCTCTCCCTCTCTGTGGCTTTTTTTCCTTCCCCTCTTCCCCTCTCCCTCGTTTTCTGTTAGGTCTCACAAAGCCTACCTATGCGTGGAAACATATGGCATCTGTCTTTCTCTGCCTGACTTATTTCATTCAGCATAATACCCTCCAGTCCCATCCATGTTGCCACACATGGCCAGATTTCATTCTTCCTCATTGCTGTGTAGTATTCCATTGTATATGTAAACCACATCTTTATCCATTCGTCAGTTGATGGACGCTTAGTCTCTTTCCATGATTTCACATGCCCATTTCTAAATGGTCGTTGCAAGGGGAGTGTGATCACATGGCTGGTGGAATGGATGGCGGTGAGCGTCAGTCACCAGGCCTACCACCCATAGTTCCTGTGTTTTTCTCTTCACTTCCTTGTAGCTGATACTACCCGTGTCTCTTCTATCCTCTAAGAATCCCGTGACCAATCTGGTTAAACTAATACCTTCATTTTCAGTATGTTCTGAGTTCATAAGTTCTGGATGAGAGCCTGAGGGTGGCGTTGTTCCATTTTCTTCCTCAGGAGACCATTTTGGCTGCTTTTCAGTTTGGTTGATGTTCTGGATGCTTCCAAAACCATCAAGTAGTTAAATGCAGGACTATTATAGCTATCTTCTCTTTTATTTCAAAGCCTACATCAAACATTGGAATGGGCTTCCGATTTAGGACTATTTTCCCTGGAGGTCTTTAAAAACCATGATAAATATTCAGTTAATAATCTAGGGATGTTTGTGGAAAGAATGAAGGGCTCTCATGTATCTATTTTTTTGGTCAGACATTCAGTAAGTACCTACTATATGTGTGCCGTATGCCGTGGATATGCTGAGAGGCTGACATATGAAGAGGGAAATTAGCACAGGTCCAGAGAGTGGTCCTGTAGTTGTGAGGTTGGTGGCTGAGCAATTCCACAGTGGGGGCCTGAATCATCACTTACAAGCAGGGGCTGCTCGGAGCGGCAGCCTTCTGTGAGGTGTGACTTCAGGGAAGCTTTGCCTGGTCTCCTAATTTGTATCACCCTTTCTGCCTTAACATGGTGCCTACTTTTCCGTATTAGAGCCTTACCTTGGATTGAGACTATGTATATTGAGAAGGCCTTAGAAAAATGCAGATCTGCTATCTGGGCAGGATACTCATTAGGATATTATCGTTTATATTTTATTATTAATTTCTCACGTTCATTAGCATGTGATGTAGGATGATTTTAAGATAAAAGAGAGAGGAGTACAGGACAAATGTGTTTCGAATTGGTAGGAAGGTAGAATGAATCGTAGGCAAAGGGTGTGATAGCTGGACCCCAGAGAAACAGCACTTGGGGCACGGAAGTGGCCCAGTTAAGCGACCGACTCTTAATTTCGGCTTAGGTCATGGTCTCAGGGTTCGTGAGTTTGAGCCCCACATTCGGCTCTGCACTGACAGTGTGGAGCCTTCTTGGAATTCTCTCTCGCTCCCTCTCCCTCTGCCCCTCATGTAGTGCAACGTGGGCTCCGCACAAGTGGTGGGAAGTGTGAGATTTCAAACAACTCTCCCTACAATAAATGTCCGTGTATTTTGATGTATAACAGGTCAAGCTGTGGATTAAAAGGTTGCTCAGGGAGCTGCCAGGGCCAGCGTAAGGAAGTATGTGTACGGAAGGGGAGGGAGGAGCGAAACTCTAATCCAGTATAAGCAGCACAAAGTGAATGGCAGATTGGGTCAAGCCTCCGGACCAGTGGCTCTGGATCTTGGCTGCACGTTGGAATCACCTAGACAGCTGTACACCACACTGAAGCCTGGGTCTTCCCCGAGGGGATGGCTGCCCTAGACTGATCGACTGGTCATTCCCTTGGGGTAAGATGGCTTCTGTTCATGCAAGAGAATGGAGAAAGGGGATTTTGAGAAGTGTTTGTACATTCTTTGAATAGAATCCCCTTTAGTAGAGATTTACAGTGCTTTTAGTGATCTTTTGTGTATTGTATTAGTGTGTCTTAAGGAAAAAAAACCACTCAGCTTGATACAGTGACATAGAGCTCAAACTTAAATTCAATAACTAGGGTTTTAATTTCCCCAGAGAGCCTATGGTCACATTATAGACTCCTAAACCAGCACCCGTGAGGTTCGTCCCCAGACTCCTGCATCTGGGAAGACTGAGCATCTTCCAATACGAGTTTCCTTGGCGGGCCACTGCCAGTTGCCTGGGGTTTCTTTGTGTCCTAAGCTGGTAGCCAGGGTTTCTGGATTTGAGGGTAACGCCATTCGCCCTTGTTTTGGGAAGGGCCGAATTAGTTTTCCTAGACAGAAGGAGCAGAGGACTTGGTGCAGACCTCCTTTTTTCCATAGGCAAGGCACCCTGGCGCCTGAGTTTAAAATAGAGATGGTGACCCCTGCCTCTCTCAGCCTCATGAGGATGAGCCCAGAAGAGAAATTAGGACTGCAGAGGAGGGCGCCTTCCAAGGCCGAGATATTATTTCTTCATAGATCTTTCCCTTTGAGCTGGTGATTACTTCTAGATCAGTTGGGGATTCTAGGGGAGAAAAATCTGTCCACACGCCTGTGGCGATAGTTCAACAAACTCAGGATTTCCGTAGGTTTTAGAAACACTTATTTCCTGACGTTTCCATTTACTTATTTTTATCCCGTTGTATTGTAGGTGTTTCTGTCAGAAGCCTTAAATCCTTTTTAGCACGAGGTAGGTTATAAATAGGTTCAATTCATAAAAACGAATAGACTTCCTTCCCACCGACCTCACAAAGGTCTGCTGATGAAACACGGAAAATTCGTAGGAACCAAGTGAAAAGGGGAGCTGGCCAAGCCTACGGAAAATCAGATGCTGGCCTAAAAACCATTTAATGTCCTCTGGTCTCTTTCTTTCATTTTGATATTCATGACGCTTCTGAAGAGCAGTTATGTGTATTGACTACAGTCAAACTTCTGTGTTCCTTTAACACGGGAATGTTAAGCCTTTGGGAAAGGGGACAAGATTGATAGCATGGATAATTTTTGTGGATTGTGCTAATTTATTTTTAAGACTGACAATTTTTCAAAGCTATTTTTTAATGTGTGTGTGTGTGTTTTTAAACTTATTTTTGAGAGAGAGAGAGAGAGAGAGACAGAGTGCAAGCAGGAGAGGGACAGAGAGAGAGGGAGACACAGAATCCGAAGCAGGCTCCAGGCTCATGAGTGGTCAGCACAGAGCCCAAAGTGGGGCTTGAACTCACCAACTTTTTAGCTTTTTAAATGTCTGAGATCATGACTTGATCATGACTTGAGCCGAAGTCGGAGACGCTTTACCGACTGAGCCACCCAGGTGCCCCTTTCAAAGCTACTTGTAAGGCTTTTGCACCAACAATCTCAGACCGAAGCGAGGCTTCAGGAATTCATTAATTCCAAGAGGTATAGGCAGAACTCAGATTATTAACACACACACATACACATGTGTGCACACTCACAATTCAGTTTGTGCAAGTCAGCTGTGGGACACTGCAAGTTCCCTTCTTCTCCTCCTAAGTTCTCTTTTGAGAAAACGAGTGAGGGAAACCCATAAAAGAGAGTTAGCAGAGACTGTCTCTCTAGCCCAGTGGCAGTGGCGGCTTCCTGTGTGTACAGTTTTGTGTGTGCAGAGCAGCTAACTCCCTTGGACATAAAGCCTCTCCGGGAATATTCCTGTGTTGAGGAAGGGAAATCAGTCTTGGTGGTTAAAATAAAAATCTTGGCCCCAGCTGGGTCTCGCCAGTAATGTGGTAGTAGGTTCTGTGTGATCTCAAAGAACTGCCAGCCTCTCCAGCGGGCCTCAGGGAGCCAAAGCTGTTTTTGAAATTCAAAGGATTAGTGGTGCAAAGCAAAAATACGGCACAGCGAAAGCGAAGGAGGGAGTGAATGTTAAAACAAGGGATCAGGGATTTAGATTAGGTAATTTGGAGATTCAACAGTTCGCGGATTGGAGGCATTTCTTAAAATGTATTTGTCTCTTTTATGTACCACTGGTATATTCAAGGACTCCCATGGGCTCTCTGGGGTCTGCTTTCCCACTTCGCTTTTCCTGGCCCCTCTGTTCAAGACCTCTGCCATCATCAAGCCATAGTCTGTGTCATAAGAACATGCATTTCTGCAGACATGCATTTGTCCCTATGCAGCTCTTGCGGAAGCCTTTCCTGGCAACCCTAAGTCACACCGAGCCCTCCTTTTTGAAGCTCCTCCAGCATTCTTGTCAGTATTGCTCAGTTTCTGTTCACTGTGCTGTCTTGTTTTGCTTATTATTTTCGGGGGGCCTCACAACATCTAGCACCCAACATTGGGTAGTGTTTATTGCTTAAAAGGGGATTCTCTTCCAGCTGGTAACCATTCTGGGCCTGAAACTTTCCAGCACAATTGGGAGGAGGGGTGGGCATGCTTTATTGCACTCTGCCAGTTACACAGTAGTCCCGTATGTAACTATCCTGAGTAGCAGGATGGGGCTGAGGTGAGGTGTTAAAATGGAATTCAGCTCGGGTCACCTGGGTGGTTCAGTTGATTAAGTGTCCAACTCTTGATTTTGACTCAAGTCATGATCTCACAGTTCGTGAGATTGAGCCCTTTGTCAGGCTCTGTGCTGACAGTGTAGAGCCTGCTTGGGATTCCCTCTCTCTCTCTCTCTCTCTCTCTCTCTCTTTCTGCCCCTCCCTTACTCATGCTCTCTCTCCCTCTCTTTCTCTCCCTTTCAAAATAAGTAACTAAATTTAAAAAATAAAATGGAATTCAGCTCAATTAATGGAAAAAGCATTAGCTCGATTCATGGAATAAATGGTAACTGATCAGGTACTGAGGGCTTTCTGTAATGCTTAAAACTGACATTAAGCTTAAATATCACATGGCAGGTCGAACCTCATCTGATATTAACTTTTTTCTTGTTCTCTCTACTTACCCCGGAGTAGTTTTTACATCTATTTACAAAGTCTTGAGCAATGAACTAAATACAGCTTGCCTTTGGGTCCCATAGATAGCATAGATAGCATTTTGAAGGTTAGGTTTTCTGGAACATAATCTAACATTTTATTTTACTTTTCTAGCTTTATTGATATATCATTGACATATAGTATTGTGTAAGCTCAAGGTATATAACGCGTTGTATGGATACATGAATATATTGCAAAATGATTACCAGCATGCTGTTAGCTCACACCTCCATCACATCACATAACCGACATTTCTTTTTTTCTTTCTTTTTTTTTTTTGGCGAGTAATTTAACATTTTAGGATATTTTTTTCAGAATGAACTTTGAGTGATTCTACACTGTAGAACTGATCAGACCTTGGAAATGTTGGGCCAGTTACCTTGATCGTCTTAGCATCTGAATCACGCAGAACCAGAAGATTGCATTCCCACAGTGATCTATCATTTAGAAAATTTCCAAATAGTGAATTAGGTGGCGTAATGGAGATAAGGCCTTCGATAGCTTCTACCAAAGAATATAAACAGTCATAGTATCAGCTGGGTGGAAATGAGAAATTAATTGAATCTATTCTCTTTGCTACTGGATCATAGCTTCCTCAAGTCAGATTTTTCTGGTTGTCTTTTTTTTTTTTTTTAAGTTTATTTTGAAAGAGAGAGGGAAAGCATGTGAATGAGGTAAGAGGGGAGAGAGAGAGAGAGAAAGAGAGAGAGAAGGATAGGGAGAGAGAGAATCCCAGGCAGGCTCCATGCTGTTAGCACAGAGCTGGACGCCAGTCTCGATCTCACAAACTGCAAGGTCATGACCTGAGCTGAAATCAAGAGTTGGTCGCTTAACTGACTGAGCTACCCAGGCACCCCCTGGTCATCTTTTCCTATCTCTCTTCTGGCTGCAGGAAAAGTATAATGATAATAATAGTATTTTAAATGCTTTAGGGTACTGCTTTGAAAAATAATTCTCTTTTCATGTCTTTAATGTCCTGTATAAGGTCCTGGGTACTAGGTTCTTGGGTCAAAGTTTCCCTAAAAATAAATTCGGACTGTTGATTATGGAGATCCTTCTGGAAACCTACACTCAAATATCTCGGCTCCAAAGTATTCATCTTTATTTATTCAATGATCTGTATGAGAGAATAGACTTAATGCTTTACAGAAGCTGAAGCCCTTATCTGAATTTTTGTAATTAAATTTCATTGAATTGGAGAATTAGGAGAAAAAAATCAGATTTCTTTCTTTAGGAATGAATTTCTTATGTGAAAACTCAGCAGTCACTTTTCCTTTGGAGAGTTAGAGATGGAGTCTTGGAACTAAGTCAGAGGATAATCTCTTCATCTGCTACAGTTAATAAAAACATTAATAAGGCACGTTACATCTGAGGAGAGTGCTGTGAACTGAATCCTTTGTAATCAGAATGCACTTGTAGGCTCAGCTGGGGAGTTATTAACATGTGAAAACATCTAGTAGGCTCTCCTGAGAATTAAACTAGAAGACATACTGAGAGAAGAGGGAAAATTTTCAGAAAGGAAGAAATTAAGTATAAACTGCCCTTTTTGAAAAATACAGAGGAAGCGAACAAAGGTGATGTTAAAAAGCTTCCAATTGTGCTAAACCAAAATCGAGAAAGTGGTGGAAACAGTGTCCCTATCTCCTGATTTGCAGTTACATGCTGCTAAATTAAGGCAAATTACCTCATCAAATGCTATTGGTGCGCTGTATTAAGAATCTGGAATATTTGGAGTCTCTCAGACTTTGTTTTACTTCCTCTGGATCAGCAGAAGAATGCATTTAACTTTTACATTTCAGAAAATAGAGCAATTTGGTAGTTTTTCTCTGCCTCCAACCGAGACCATAAAAGAAGGATGCTAATGCCTCAAAGCCAAGCTTAGTGATCAGGGGAGGTTGAAGTCAGCTGGTGAACTTGTTCATTTCATTTCAGTGTTTGAGAATTAATAACCACAGGATTCTGCTTTTCCAACTCAGAGCTATTCCACTTTTCTGTTGGACAAAAAGATTCTTTCACAGAACCTGTCACGAAATATAGATATATGGTCAACAAGGAGTCCCAGTTTCAATTCATGTGGAGAATCTCTAAAATAAACCTTGCAAACATACAGATTATCAAGACCCAGGGAAGGAATTTAAAATGAAGGAGTGCTCACAGCAGAGGGGATTTCGATTTACATCTTCCATCTCTACGTTCTCCTGCGGAGCTGAAATATTTCTGAAATAATGGGATTTGATTTTTAAGCTGCTCTTTTTGAAAGAAGACAGCAACTGTTTGGAACAGGATGGATTTGGTGGATCCTTGGGGATAAATACCCAAAGTAATGTTGGTGACTTCCAATTGCCTAAGGTCTGACGTGAGATCAGCCATAGGCACCCGGTGAATGACTGCCCGGGTTTTTTTATCACAAGCCTGATAAAGTATTGCCCATCCTGAAGGACCAAGACCTTGGGCTTTGGAGCCCTGCCACAGGAAAGGAAGCAGATGGGTGGGGAGGCCACGCTTAGAGAGTTAAGGTGAAGCCTTGTTGCCAAGTAGGCCTTACTACTCAGGACTAAGGCATTGAAACCACAGAGACAACTTACTGACTTAACCCAAAAGGGGGTGGGGGCAAGCCACGGGAAAGCTATGATGCATGGAAGTTTGTTTTCAGAGGAATCTTGCAGCCTTTTCCTCCTCCTTCTCTCCATGCTCATCATTCTCATTTTGCAATCTTCCTCTGAACTCAGGTGGCGGCCCTGTAGGACCTCCCTGGGATCCAGAGTAGCTTTAGTCACATAATCCCTTCCACTGTATCAAAACACTCCTTCTCTAAGACCTTGGTTTTAAGACTTTTTGCAGGACAATCAATAATTCATAGCCGTTAAAAGACACATTTCAAAATTAGAATTAATCATGATTCTCATTCAGATATAAAATGAAAATACGTCAAAGATTTTTAAAATCTCAGTAATTAATTAAGGAACGAGGCAGATGCCACAGCCGGTTCAAGGCAGAGATCAAAGAATCACACATTTACATGAACTCAAATTCTGTTAAAATGGATTTAGAAATGGATGCAGGGCAGGGCGCCTGGGTGGCTCAGTCGGTTGGGCGGCTGGCTCTTGATTACAGCTCAGGTCATGACCTCGCAGTTGTGGGATCGAGCCCCACATTGGGCTCTGTGCTCTGTGTGGAGCCTGCTTGGGATTCTCTGTCTCCCTCTCCCTCTGCCCTTCCCCAGCTTGTGCTGTCTCTCTCTAAACAAACAAACAAACAAACCCCCCTCCCCCCCAAAAAATGGATGCAGGGCAACTTTTTCCAATGTTTTCTCTAGAGAAGAATTATTTGTATTGCTATGAGATATCTGTGATTTAAAGAGTTGTAAAACAGTCCAAAGCCAGTGCAGAGCCCTAATGGAATCCCATAATTTTCAGAGGTTCTAGCCCTCCATTACAAGATATTCAATAATCTCCTCCTTATTCTAAAGTTTACATTTATTTTTCTTACACACTAAAGTAAGAATACCTCGTAGCCCTAATTTGTTTGGAAACATTTATATCGTGAAAGAACACTTGTTAACTCAAAGAGCTGAACGGTGGACATTGGATAAGTGGCAGTGTATCTGTCAGGGAAGGCCAGTTGCTGTAACAAACAATTCCCATCTCAGTGACTAATCACAGTAGATTTATCATTTGCCCTTTTCACAGGTCCCATGGTCACTCAGTTCTACTTCCACCAGGTGTCTCCATGTCTTTTTTGGGCCTACACAGCTTCACTGGATCCTCTGCATCCAGCCAAGAGGTGTGAAAAAGAGAGAATGTGGGGAAGTGGGCTGGGAGCTCTTCAGCTTGGAATGGACTTACTTTTCTTTCACTCAGATTCTGTTGGTGGGAACTGGACACATGACCCCCTGGGCCAGGTGGTCATGGCGGTAGTAAATGTGGCTTAGCTGAGGCAAAAGCAGCTTGGTGAGCCCTTTGCATTTTCAGAGGTCTGCTTCCAAGTGCAATTCTCTTCCTTCAAAGACAAACCCCAGAAAACTGTTTGCTGTTTATAAACTATTGCTAGGGCATTAGCGATGAGCAGAATATAGTATCTGCTCTCCAGAAGGCTGTGGGTCATTGGGAAGAAAAGTCTACAGTGTGAGGCAGGATATGATATATGCTGTGGGGAAAAAAAAATGCTCTGAGTGTACCAAAGGGTGAAAGAGTAGTTTTAACCAGGAGGAACCATGGGATTTAGAAATAACACACAGGGTGGCAGTGGAGAGCCTAGGATTTGGAGTCAGGAAATCCTAAATTCAAGCTTTTGTTTTATCACCATTGACCCTGGATGGGTTTTTAACTTCTCTGAGCCCCGGTTTTCCTAACTCTAAAAAGGGTGTAATAGCGCTTAGTGCCTAGAAGTTTTGTAACATTACATGAGTACATATACATGTGCAAAATGAAGCAAAAGCTCATTTATATGAGACCTTAAACGTTAGGTTGATTTCAACAGGCAGCAAAGGGCGAGGGGTCTGGTGAAATAAAGGCCCTTGGATTCCAATCCTTTCCTGTCTCCTTTCTCAAGGAGCTTTTATATATTGGGAATTACTAATAAGACTGTATTTGAGAAGAGGGAGTCCATTACCAAAAAGACATTTGAAAACCTAGATATTTTTGAGAGTATAATAACTGAACTCTTTAAAAATCTGACAAGGATTTCTAGAGGCCTTTGCTGATCTATTTTTTTTTCCCCCAACACTGATTGTCTGCCCAACACCCAGTTAACCGTTTAGTGTAACCACTGTCGTGTAAAGTGATTGCCTGCCTTAGAGACGGCGTAAATAATTATTAGAGTTTTTCACCTTTCAGATGTTATTTCTTCAAGCTCTAGGTAAGGTTTCGGTTTCTTTTTCTACATTTTTGCCTGCAAGGTAAACGTGGAGGATAATTACAGAATGTTTTTAGGAAAGAAAAAAAATCACAACATGACTACCTTCAGAACATTGAGCATAAAGGCAGTAGCATTAGGATATGAACTTGAAAATTGAGTGTTTTATACTACTTAGTTCATATAAGTTCACGTCCAACTTCTCTGCACCATGGATATCTTTTTTTTTTTTTTTAATGTTTATTTCTTTTTGAGAGACATAGAGACAGAGTATGAGCAGGGAAAGGGCAGAGAGAGAGGGAGACACAGAATCCGAAGCAGGCTCCAGGCTCTGAGCTGTCAGCACAGAGCCCGATGCAGGGCTCGAACTCACAGACTGTGAGATCATGACCTGAGCCGAAGTCGAATGCTTAACTGACTGAGCCACCCAGGCGCCCCTGCACCATGGATGTCTTAATATTTTTATATAGCTGAGCATAATCCTTAGGAAAAGGCAAGTGCAGTGAACATTAACATACATGCTAATTACATGGGGATCCTGATACAATGTGGGTTTTTTTTTTAATGTTTATTATTTTTGAGAGACAGAGCATGAGTGGGGGAGGGGCAAGACACAGACTCTGAAGCAGACTCCAGGCTGAGCTGTCAGCACAGAGCCTGATGCTGGGCTCGAACACTTGAACCGTAAGATCATGACCTGAGCCGAAGTTGGATGCTTAACCAACTGAGCCACCCACATGCCCCAACAGTGTGGGTTCTGATCCATTAGGTCTGGGGTGGGACCCAGATGCTGCAACAAAGCTCCCAGGAGATGCCGATGCTGTTGGTCTGTGGAGCACACCGTGAGCAGCAAGGGGCCAATGGATATAACAGTGTCATCTGGGAGGATGGGGAAGCCTCACTTAGGAGATAAAGGGGTCCAGAAGGTCCTTTTTAAAAAGGAGTTAGAATTTTACGGTATCTGCTTTTATTAAGGTTGCGGTTGGTTGATCCTCCCATCTGTTCAAGACAGAATTCTTTAGATCCTTAGACTAGCTAGTTTTGGCCCTGTTTTAAAAGTTAATTTAACGTAATTGGTTTTGTTGTGTTTCCTCTTAATGATAGTGATAAGGGCATTTCATCTGTCTCTGCCTTAGTGTCTCTGAAAGTAAAACTGCCTGGCTGTTACCTAGTGCAGAGGAGCAGTGTGGATGAACAATGCCGTTCTTTTTTTTTTTGCTGTAATGTTTATTTATTTATTTTGAGAGAGAGAGCACAATTGGAGGGAGGGGCAGAGAGAGAGGGAGAGAGAGAGAATCCGAGCAGGCTCCACGTTCAGCATGGAGGCCGATACATGGCTCTATCTCACAACCGTAAGATCACGACCGGAGCCGTTATCAAGAGTTAGGCACTTGACCAACTGGGCCACTCAGGTGTCCCTGAACTATGTCATCCTCAACTAACATGTTTCATCTTCCTGACAAATCTTACCATGAACCCGGCTACTCAGATAAATCACTTCCATGGTTTTTATTTTTGCTTATGAGAAGCATGGAATTTTAGGATTTCCCTGTGGCTGCTTAGAGTGCCATGCCAAGGAAGCCAAACCCCAGCTCCCTCCAGCATCAGGGATTCAGCAGGGTCACAGGCTGAATCCTAAAAAGAAGCCACATGAATGTGCCGTTTATCACAGGAAAGTCCCTGTCAGAGCACACTGGAACAGGGCAAGTCTAGCCTTGCTCTTGAGAGAAAAATATCCAAGTATGTACTTCCAAGTACATATTTCTTCCAAATTTTTATTGAACACCTACCTTTTACATAACATTTTTACGGGCACATAAATTTAGAGTAAAAGCAGCAGTAGTAGCTCTCATTAACTGGATGCTTGCTCTATATTCATCCTGCTAAGTACCTGACTTACTTTACATAATTTAGGTTTCATAGCTAAGTATTATTATTCTCTGTTTACAATTAAGGGAACCCCAGGGTGTGCCTCAGATCAAAATGGCTCCCAAGTGTCCATGGTCTCAAAATAGCCAAGACATTTCCAGGCATCACATCCCAATGTGATGGTATCCAATAGAAAAGAGGGATCATCTCTTTCTCAACAGTCTTTTTAAGGAAAAAAGACTCCCAGGAGCTGCTCGCAGATCTTTGTTTATCTTGTATTGGCCATGGTTGTATCATATACCCAGGTCCAAACCAATCAGTAGCAAAATAAATGGAACTACGTTGATCCCAGTGAATTAGCCAGGCATCAACAGAGTACAGCCTTTGGGCCAAATCTAGCCTGATGTCTGTTTCTATAAATAAAGTTTTATTGGAACACAGCCGTGCCATTGGTTTACCTATTGTCTGTGGTTGCTTTTACCATACAACATCAGAGTTGAGTGGTTGCAACAGGGCTCTTGCAGCCTGCAAAGTAAAAATTATTTACTACTTGACCCTTTCCAGAAAATGTTTGCTGACTACTGGCATAGGCCAGTCAGGAGCCATTTCTTGCACTAAGGAGGGGGCCGCATGGATACAATTAGGGTTCTGTTAAGAAGGAAGGGGTAAGTGGCTGTTGGATGGGCAACCAGCAGTGACTGCTACAGAAGGGGAATCTTTTTTTCCAGTGAAGCAGATGAGCTTTTAAGGACATTTGTGTGGGAAGGTAGCTGTAACAGTGACAGTACAGTATCTTTGAGGCCAAGTGGACTGGATTAGGTGAAAGTAAAAGTAGAAGGAAACAGGGGTGGTATCTCCTAGGTCTTGACATGTGAGGAATAATTAACAATTCTTCCAAAAATCAGATCATTAAACTAGTGCAGGATCTTATGTCGTTCCCAGGGGTCATGTGTGACAAGGGAGCACCAACCGTGGAACAGAGCCGCCCCTAAGCTTTTGCCTTGCCCTGAGGATAGTTGTAATTTCTGAAGACAAAGGAAACAAGCGGAAGCGCGAATACAATCAAGGAGGCACTGACTGGTAGCCGAAATGTAAGAGGCAATGCCCATTTCTTCCTAGAGTAGAAGAGAGTACTGACTGGGCTTACTTAGCCGCGCACCTCTGGACTCCAGCAAAGCAAAAAGAAAGCCAAGAGAAAAATAACGTCTCAATCCATCACCTTTAAATGAGTACAGAAGTCATAAGTGATAGTAGTTTCTAAAAATTTCTGTACAACTGGAAATGAACTTCATGAGGAAGCAAAAGGTGGAATTTAAAAAACCACTGTGGTTTTAGGAGGAATTTGGGTTTCAGAAAAAGAAGATGGTATGTGTATGTAGGAGTGGTGGAGTCAGAACAATGTAGATCATATCGCTTGCTAGCTCTGGGAACTTGAGAACATCAGGTAACCTCTCCGAGCCTCAGTTTCCCTATTTGTATGTTAGAAGAATAATATTAAACTACACAGAGTATTCTCGGAGGCCAGAGCATCCACTCTTGCTCTCAACCTCGTGTTTTTTCACTTTGAGATATTGTTGTATCTATCAGTTCTCACTCTTCAAAATCTTTTGATCTTACAAAACCTTTTGTAATTGTTGTGTCATTAATAACTAAATGTGATTTAGCTTAGGGGCTTTTAGCTTGTTTCCTTCAGCCTCCAAATCCCACCTGCTCACCAAATACGTACCACCACCAAGTCTATGGCCCCTTCACTGGGCTTTGAATGGTTTGGGGCATTGGCTGTGGTGTGGAGGGTCCACTGGGTATCCTTAAGGGAGTAAGCAAGATTATAGCATGGCCAGACATCACTTCTGCTGGCTAGGCGAGAGCGAGGCCTTGGTGCTAGCAAAACAAAGTCCTGGTAGGTGACTGAGTCCAACAGGAGTCCGACAGGAGGGGTGAGTGACTTCAAGCGTGGCTTCAGCAGGGATCGTTGGCAAGGCAGCTGGTCTGCAGGAGTCATAGACATTCTCACATGAGTCCTGGGCACTCGGGTGATGCTCTTTCAAGTCCTCCCTTGCCAGATCTGCTCCTTTTGGGTGGTGGTGCTGTTCTCCTCTTGCTCAACTTTTGGAGAATCACCTTTCAAACCTCCAGGGTCCCATTTGTTCATTCTCTTCCTTTCCAGCCTTTCTGACTTTCAGCTCCAATACCCACTTTTATCCCTCTTTCATCTTCCAAAGGTTTGTTCTCTTTTTCTTTCTTTCTTTTTTTTTTAAACAGCCTTATTGAAATAAACTTTACATATCATAAAATTCACTTGTTAAAAAATATACAGTTCAGTGTGCTTGGGTATATTCATAGAGTTGTTCAAATTTTAGAAACTTTTCATCACCCACAAGTCACCCTGAACCCATGCTAGTAGTTACTCTCCCTCCTGCCCTCAACTGCCATTACCCTCAGCCCTAGACAACCCGTAATCTACCTTCTGTCTATAGATTTGCTTATTTTGGACATTTCTTACAATATGAGGTCATTTGTGACTGGCTTCTTTCATTTAGCATAGTTTTTTTTTTCAGGTTCATCCACGTTGTAGCGTGTGTTAGTACTTCATTCCTTTTTATTAGTGATTGATATTCCGTTGTGTTGATATACCATATTTTGTTTTTCCATTCTTTTTTTGAGGAACATTTAAGTTGTATCTACTGTTTGGCAATGATGAATAATGCTGCTAAGAACATTCATGTACAAGCTTTCTGTGGACAGATTTTTAAATTTCTCTTACGTACATTCCTAGGAGTGAAGTTGCTGGGTCATGTGATAACTCTGTTTAACATGTTGGGGAATGCTGAAACTCTTTTCCAGAACATTTGCACCATTTTGCATTCCAGCCAACAATGTATGGGGGTTCCAGTTTCTCTGCAACTTCATCAATACTTGTTATTGTCTTTTTGATTGTAGCTATTCTCACACGGGTGTGAAGTGACATCGTTGTGTGTTTTTGGAACAGTATTATAGAGGTATAATTTATATTCTGTACAATTCATTCATTTAAAGTATACAATTGAATTTTTTTTGGTAAATTACAGATACGTGCAACCATCACCATAGTCGATTTTAGAACATTTCCATCACTTCAAAAAGAAACTTTGTTCAAATTATAGCTTTGATTTGCACTTCCCCAATGACTAACGATGTTGAATATTTTTTCATGTGCTTATCGGCCGTTTACATATCTTCTTTGGAGGAACGTCTTTTCAAATCTGCCCATTTTTAAATCAAGTTGTCTTTTCTTTTTTTTAATGTTTATTTATTTATTTTGAGAGAGAGAGAGAGAGAGAGCGCACATGAGAGGGGGAGAGGTAGTGAGAGAGGGAGAGAATCCCATGTGGGCTGTATGTGGGGGCTCAAATCTCACGAATCAGGAGGTCATGACTTGAGCTGAGATCAAGAGTTCCACATTCAACTGACTGAGCCACTCAGGCACCCCGGATTGTCTTTTCATTATTGAGTTGTAAGTTTTTACTTTCTTGGTGGTGTCATTTGAAGCCGTGAAGTTGTTAATTTTGAGGAAGTCTAATATATCATTCTTTTCATTGGTTCTTGTGCTGTATCTAGAAAATCATTTTCAAGGCCGTGAAGATTTCTCCTATTGTAGTTTTCACTCAAAAAATCCATTTTGAGTTCAAATTTATGTATGATGTGAGGTAGTCCAAATACGTTCTTTCATATGTAGATACCTGATTATCCTAGCACCGTTTGTTGAGGACTTATTTTCTTTTTTTTAAACCCATTTTTAGGAGCAGATTGGAGTAATGTTAGCAAATGGCAAAGAGAAAGCAGAACCTTACAATGTTGTTTTGCTTTTGTCTTTTTAGCAGGGAATATAGTTTTCACCCAATGAGGAAGAGCAAATATTTAAGCCCTAAATAGGTGAAGAGACAGCAAGACATTAATTATTTTAAATGGATTATAAATATTATAGATAAATTGTATCCCAGGATAGTATCTAAAAACAGGGTTGTTGCTGCTTAACTGCTAGCCTTAATGTTTGTGGAGTAAGGGTAAATGGATTAGGCACTTACAGACTAAAGAGAGTCACACAAGATTTTTTTTTAAATTTTTTTAATGTTTGTTTATTTTTGAGAGAGAGCACAAGCTGGGGAGGGGCAGAGAGAGGGAGACACAGAATCCGAAGCAGGCTCCACGCTCTGAGCTGTCAGCACAGAGCCCCGATAGGGGTTTGAACTCACGAACCGTGAGGTCATGACCTGAGCCGAAGTTGGACGCTTAACTGACTGAGCCACCCAGGCGCCCCAAACAAAATCTTAATTTGCATCAACAGAATAGTAGGCTCTGGAAATTACAAACAGGAAAGCTTGGGATATTAATCCCAACAAAATTGTCTGTATCCATGGAAAGGATAGTGTTCATTGGAAGCCTGAATAGGTTCACTCTGAATAAGTAACACCAAACTAACCTCAATTGTTTGTTTCAAGGGACTGATAGACAATAATATAGAAACCGTGTATCTACACGTGAGCAAAAGGTATTGTGTATCTCACAGGTATCCCTAGAGACAAAATGGAGAAATATACTCTGCATAACAGTAAAGTTAGCTGGATTTGGTGATGGTAGCCCAGACAGCACATGAAGTAATATCACTTGGAGAAAGCCATGAGCCTCCCTGTTAGAACTTGACCTGTTCAGACCTTTTACTAATATTGGATGAAAATACAGTGGATAGATAAAAAGCTAGAAGGAATACATTGGATGACAAGGGTCAAGATGAACAAATAACTCAAAAGACTGGCTGAATCTAATAAGATGAAAGATAAGAGAAATAAAATGTGAAGTCTCTTACTTAGATTCAAATAGCTGGCTACTCAAGCCCTGAAGAGAGGAGACTTCATTTAATAAAAAGTATTTCAAGGGGAAGAAAGTCTTAAGTGTCAGAGTTGACAGCAATCTCATTCTGAATTAACAATGTGAGCTGCCTTCAGAGAGAATGCATGATTGACTGCAGTCTACCATTTGGAAAAAAGGAAGTAGTACTCTAATTTCATAGTGCCTGCTATTGCCAGTCTTCATGTGCCAAACTCTGGCTGGGGTTGAAGACTCACCAAAGGTTGTCAGTTTGTCGGAATTTTTCCTCTCGGTTCTGAAAACAGGTGTACAAATTAGAGTTTCAGGTTGAAATAAAAGACACCAGTCCTTTTTGGTCACCGCGCGACTTACGAAGGTAGAAAAAGTTGGTTAGATTCCTTGCTTCCTTCCTACCCTCCCTTCTTCCTTGCTTCCTTCCTTTTCTTTCTTTTCTTTTTCCTGGATTCCTTTAAATGACACTAGACACAAGGATAAGAAAGGATAATGACTCAAAGATCTAAGGGGTCATTCTAAGGGGAAGATCTAAGAGCTTCCTTCCCAAGTGCTTTCCATGCGTATGGGCATCTCTTCCACTTTCATACACTTTGAGACCTGGAAACTCATTACACTGCTTAATAATGAGGAAATTCTTCAACAACAAAATGATAACATGCACTTCTTCTTACGTGTTTTATACGTGCCAGGTATCGGCTGTGATGGTAGCATAGAAAACCTGATTTAATCCTCACATTAACCCTAAGAGATAGATAGTAATATTTTCTCCATTTTACCTATGAAGTAATTGAAGATCAAGGTCATATATCCAGTCAGTGGCAGAGCCAAGAATTAAACCCACATCCATTTGGCTGTGAAAATGCTGCTCTTAATATATGAATCCAAATGCCCCTCACAGTTTTGTGAATCCTTTCCAGTACCATGCTGGAGCTAGCTCATACTGAATTACAAGAGTCGATTGTTCAAGTTTCAGAGATTTATAAGCCAAGTGTGAAACTCATCCATTATTAAAAATTAAATTATTGGGGTGCCTGGGTGGCTCAGTCGGTTAAGCGTCCGACTTCCGCTCAGGTCATGATCTCGCAGTCTGTGAGTTCGAGCCCCATGTCGGGCTCTATGCTGACGGCTCAGAGCCTGGAGCCTGCTTCGGATTCTGTGTCTCCCTCTCTCTCTGCCTGTCCCCTGCTCACACTCTGTCTCTGTGTCTCTCAAAAAATAATTAAATGTTAAAAAAAAAATTTTAAAAATCAAATTATATAAACTTGCTTAAATTGTAAGAAAATGTAGATAAACATATGGAAAAGTCTTGGCTTCCTCATTATTTTACTACAATTTTACTTCTGTCTGTGCTCTTGAGGTTATTTCCATCTGTTTGGTGGAAATACTATCTAATGGTGTGCTACTGTGCATCTTTTCTCCAACTCTGCGTTCCATGATGCCCTATTGGTAGCTTGAAATTGGCTATGGTGAATATTTATATCACAGAAATGAGTAAGTGGTACAAATCGAGGCTTGATTTACTGTTTTTGTTGATTGTCTACAATGAAAAGCAATGGAGAAAATGTTAATAATGTGGATTGTGCTTTAAAAAGTGTGTTGACTCTAGTGCCAAAGCCAAGGGCAGCTTCAGGTCAATAAATATAATTTATCCCAGGATGAGGAATAGTTGAGAAGTAGATCCGACCTGAGAATGAATGACAGTAAATTCACTGGGGGCAGAGTTAGTAGTGCAACTTCACGTGTCAAACCAGAGATGAATTACAACCATAGGCTAGTTACAGGGAGACTGATTTGGCAAAACCCAATGAAAGCATTCTGTGAGAACCAATTGGCTGTGTAGCATTTACACTAAAGAACATTCTATCTGTTTTTGTTACTTGCACATGGTGTGCCGAGCATCCTTTCTATCAGTAAAATTTATAATAAATACACACATGCCTTTTCTCAGGAGAGCTGGTTGTTAGGCATTAACCAGGATGTCACCGCCATCTTCACATGTTTGGTCTTCAGTGGAAATGAAGAAATTTTGCAACCATGCTACTGTGGAGTTCTTCCATAATTTTCTCTTCTCTAGACAATAATCTGTGATTCATTGATCTTTTCCTATGGGTTTTATTTTCCAAGTCTCCTCTGAGCAGCATGGAAGCAGGCAGAAACCTCTCTTTACCAGAGGTGTGCAAAACTAGGCACATGACAGTGCTCCAGAAAGAAAATTACTCATGCTGGCGGGGAGACCTGCCTCACTGGGAACCCAGGATGGTGCCTGGAATGAGCATGACCTGGCAATCAGGAGACCTGGCTTCCTGCAGAAGGTTGTCTCCATGAGTTATCTTTTTTTTTTTTTTAATGTTTATTTATTTCTGAGAGAGACAGAGCATAAGCAGGGGAGGAGCAGAGAGAGAGAGGGAGACACAGAATCTGAAGCAGGCTCCAGGCTCCAAGCCGTCAGCACAGAGCCCGACGCGGGGCTTGAACTCACAAACCGTGAGATCATGACCTGAGCCGAAGTCGGACGCTCAACCGACTGAGCCACCCAGGCACCCCTCCATGAGTTATCTTAATAATAAGATAGATGCAAAAAATAATAAGATAAGATGCAAAAACTGGTGCAGCTATTCCGGAGAACAGTGCGGAGCTTCCTCAGAAAGTTAAAGATGGAACTACACTACGACCCAGCAATTGCGCTATTAGGTATTTACCCAGAGGATACAAAAACACATATTTGAAGGGGTACATGCACTCCAACATTTATAGCAGCATTACTAACAATAGCCAAACTATGGAGAGAGTCCAAATGTCCATTGACTGAGGAAAAGTTATTTCATTCTTTTTTTTTTAATGTTTATGCATTTATTCTGAAAGAAAGAGAGCACAAACAGGGAAGGGGCAGAGAGAGAGAGGAAGAGAGACTATCTCAGGGGGGGCTCTGAACTGTCAGATATGGGGCTCAGTCTCACGAACCAGGAGGTCATGACCTGAGCCAAAATCAGGAGTTGGATGCTCAACCGATTGAGCCACCCAGGTGCTCCGCAAAGTTATTTCATTATTCAGCAAAAGTTTGAATTAAGGTGAATTTGAGAGTTCTTTGTAAGCTTAAACTCTGCATTTCGATGGCTGTTTCTTGAACTTAGGCTCTTAAGTATTGCACTTCTTGGTTTATCAAGAGAAATGCAAATATAATAGAATTTCCTCAGTGATTCAGTTTAGAGATTTAAGAAGTAATACTTCTGTTAATTTATATGATCCTCTTATAGTTTACTAAATATTTTTAACACATATTATCTTGTTTGTCCAAACAGTGAGATAAATGGGGAGCTATTAACATCCCCATTTCACTGCTGGGAAAGCAGGGGCTCAGGGTCGTTCATAACTTGTTCCAAGTGCATAGCTACTTGGCAGAGAAGCTAAGTCTGGGGCTTCCAGGTCTTTTTCTCCATCTCCAATGTCCTTTCCCTTCCATCTGCTTAAACATAAAATTCCATCGAACCTGTAATAGGAGTGTCATCCTACGTCTTCTAAGCACAAGTTGGAAAAAAAAGTGTTTAAAAATAAATTGTAGCTTTTATTTTTTTCTGAAGACATTTATAAATCCAGACTTTCTTTTATTTTTAAGTTTATTTATTTATTTTGAAAGACAGAGTGTGAGTAGGGGAGGGAATCCCAAGCGGGCACAGAGCCCCATGTGAGTCTCCATCCCATGAACCTTGAGATCATGATTTGAGCAGAAATCAAGAGTCAGACGCTCACCTGATTGAGGTACCCAGGTGCCCCTAAGTCCATCTTTTCTGAGATCAAGCAAGGAGGTGAAGAGGAGGTAACAGTGGGTTGCTTGCTAGAATGATAATCACTTTAGACCTCGAAAGCATTGAGTTGTGTGAATATGCACACACCAGAGTGGTTGTCAGGTGACAGAATGACTTGATAATGGGACAGCAGCTCGGGGCAGGTGGTATTTGACATTTTACTTTATTTCATGCAATAAACATAGTCCTGTGTAAAATTTGGGATTCTGTAAGCATTTTGAGTGTATGACTTGGGGTATGTTTGGCTATAATCACAGGCAGTGCCTGCCGCTAGTACTTTGTTTTTTTACACTTTTTATTTTTTTACACTTTTTATAGCAGATTGACTTTAGCGATGAGGCTAACACAGAATGACTTCTTTTTTAAAAAGTTTTATTTATTTTTGAGAGAGAAAGAGACAGAGTGCAAGTGGTGGGGAGAGGCAGAGAGAGAGGGAGACACAGAATCCGAAGCAGGCTTCAGGCTCTGAGCTGTCAGCACAGAACCTGACGCAGGGCTCAAACTCATGAACCGTGAGATCATGACCTGAGCCGAAGTTGGATGCCTAACTGACTGAGCCACACAGATGCCCCTGCAGAGTGATTTCTTAAGTGAACAAGGGCACTAGAAAAATAACAGGGTTAAATTATTTTTGCAAAATGACGTAAGGATGTTTCTTATCCTCTTTTAGTAGTTTCCTGACTTTCCCCCCTCCCGACTCATTTAGTTTGGAGTTGCCATATTTTTATGGGCCAGATTCCCAAATAGGTGGCAGTTTCTCAAAGCCAAATATAGATATAGAAGTGGTATTCAGATAAAGAGGAGCTTACGCTAGCAATGCGTTTCCTCTAGCGAGGCATTTCTGCAATAATCATCCCCCTTCAGCATTCGGCAAGGTTCCAGTGAGAGGTACTGTATGGCCAGGAGTTGGGAGTAAGGGCTCTGGCCCTAATTTGCTCTGGGATATGTTAATGAATATACACTTGAGTTTCCTGTTTGTAAAGAGTCTGTAAGACTCATTATGCAGGGTGATAGGATGACACCCGGACGCCCTGGGGTCTTCTCTCAGGCACCACCTGCAATCAGCAAGTGGAAAGATGGATCTTCCTGCATCACAGCAGTAGATGTCGCTGTAGTCAACTAAAACTACGGGAAAGCTCTAGTCAAAGGGATCCTAGTAGGGGAAAAAGGAAAGGAATGCTAATAGCCATTAAAATTAACAGAGCATCTCGCATTCTTCCTCACCCAAACTCAAATCCTTTGCAATATACTACTGTTTATTATTTTTGACACTGTATATCCAATAATGCACAAGTCTCCTCAGAAAAAAGTTGATTTAGAAAACCATTTCATTCCATCTTTCATTTATTTACCAATTCGTTCATTCAAGAAGTACTTCCTAGGCACCTACAACGTGTGAGGCTCTGGGCTTAGAATGATGAACAGTAGAGACAATCTGGCTTTATGGAGCTTCCTGTCTGATGGGAAAGACAGGCAGTTAATGAGGTAATGCTAAAAAAAAAGAGAAGTAATTACAGTACAGAGAGACCAGCGTAATCATAGGGCATGTGCTAGATGAAAAGAAGCAGATGACGAGGGGACTTGGCTGAGTTGAGGGGTCAGGGATGGTCCTGAGATAAAATGGTGTTTCAGAAGATGCTCATATCATGCATCAAGGCACGAATAGAAAGCCGGCATCTGGATTCCTTCATTCCATTTAAGATTCTCAAGGGTTCTTATTGTGGTTCAGTTTTCCTCCTTTGTCACCAGCATTATCTGAGATGCATAAAAATTGCCCTCCTTCCTAATTTTACTTAGGTCATTTGAAAGATCTAAAAAATCAACCATGATTTGTATTACTGCCATGACCTCTCCACCGAGATATTAAAAACTGCTTAATGTCTTTTATATGTCAGACACTTTGACAGATAGTCTTGATTATTTTATTAGTGTATGATATATGGAAGTTAAAATTGAATGTTGAAGCAGTCTGTCTACCCTTGTTTCTATAGTAATTCCTCACTGAGGTGTTCGGAATAAACAAAAGCTTCATGTCCCATCAGGATGTTGAGGTTAGCCTAAAACACAGCTGGGGGCCCAACTTTGATGACACTAATGACCTGGCTGGAGGGAGGGGCTGGTCATGCGTTAGAACTGGGACATTTTAAGCAGATAGTAAAAAGGGAAATATTGATAAGAAACATGAAGTTATTCTGTTCAATAGTTGCCATATCTCTAGCGACTTACAAGTTATATTTTGAAAGCCTAAATTCAACTCATTGCATCCCAAATATTGACTTTTGGATGAATAAAAACAAGTTAGTAAATCTGAATGTCTTATTTTTAGGAGAGTAAAAATTTTGTAGTGTAAAGACAGCAGAAGTGTGTTCTGATGGATCAGCAAAATCTTCTTGCCTCCTTTTCAATTAAGATATGGCAAAAGTAAGTTTGGTTTTTTTTTTGTTTAAACTTAACTCCGAGGTCTGCACTCACCTGTATTTATTTCATTCAAAAGACATTTACACTCAGGAAACAACAGGTGTTGGCGAGAATGCGGAGAAAGAGGAATGCTCTTGCACTGTTGGTGGAAATGCAAACTGGCGCAACCACTCTGGAAAACAGTATGGAGGTTCCTCAAAAAGTTAAAGATAGAACTACCCTATGGCCCAGCAATTGCACTACTAGGTATTTATTCAAAGGATACAAGAGTGCTGATTCGAAGGTGCCCATGCAGTCCAATGTTTATAGCAGTGCTATTGACAATAGCCAAAGTGTGGAAAGAGCCCACATTGTCCATTGACTGATGAAGGGATAAAGAAGATGTGGTGTATATATATACAATGGAATCAGCAATCAGAAAGAATGAAATCTTGCCATTTGTAACACTATGGATGGAACTAGAATGTATTATGTTAAGTGAAATAAGTCAGTCAGAGGAAGACAGACATCATATGATGTCACTCCTATGTGGAATTTAAGAAACAAAACAGATGAGCATGGGGAAGGGAAGCGAAAATGAAATAAGATAAAAACAGAGAGGGAGGCAAACTGTAAGAGACTCTTAGATACAGAGAACAAACAGGGTTGCTGGTGGGGTGTTGGGTGGGGGGATGGGCTAAATGGGTGATGGGCATTAAGGAGGACACTTGTTGGGAGATGAACATTTGGTATTATATGTAAGTGATAAATCACTAAATTCTCCTTTTTCAAAAAATATATTGAAGTTTATTTATTTTGAGTGAGAGCGAGAGAGCATGTGCGTGAGAACATGTGTGCATGAGTGGGGGAGGGGCAAAGAGAGAGGGAGAGAGAGGATCCCAAGTAGGCTCCAAGCTGTCAGTGCAGAGCCCGACACATGGCTTGATCCCAGGAACCATGAGATTACGACCTGAGCTGAAATAAAAAAGTTGGACGCTTAACCGACCGAGCCACCCAGACACCCCACTAAATTCTACTCCTGAAACCAATACTACACTATATGTTAACTAACATAAATTTAAACTAAAAAAAAAGTTACATTATAAAAACCAGGGCCTCAGAGTTAGTATGATTGTATCCGTTGATCTTTCTCACTGTTTTCCTTAGAATAAAGAAAGGAAATGTTCCAGGGTACCAGTTACAAAATAAACTGCCAAGAGCTGAACGTTCAGAACAGCAGAAGGCATAGCCGTATATGATTTTGCTTAATTTACAAACATGTCTTCTCTTCCATTTCCATGCTCAGGCAGTTCAAGCCTTTGGTACTGTCGTAATTTATAAAAAGAAACATTATAGTATCATGGGAGGAACCCTGAGGAAACTTCTTGTATTGCTCTGGCTAGTCTTCTAATGTATAGCGTGGGCTTTGGTAGCTCTCTTGATTGCGCTCTTCTGTGTTTTATTCATCTACTAAAGGGGCTTCAGATGGATCCGAGGTCACTATGTAGAAGCCCCTTTAATTTTCCTTTGTGCTCCCTTCTTTTTGACTCCAAAAAAGAGGCAACCCACTCCCTGCCCAAGTCTACCCCTTCCAGCTGTGATCTGGATCCTATCAACTTTTGCCTCTCCTTTGAGCTGATAGGGGTTCTGAGCCATTTGGAAACTCTCTTTGTTAAGTTAGAAACTGGAGTGTCATCTAGAATTCCTCTGTTTTACTCAGTTCCCACATCTAGTCAGCGACAGAGTCCCGTTAATTCTCTCTCGTAAGTGCCTGGTGAACTCACCCTTCCTTGCCGTAGTGCCTGCCTTCGGCCAGCATCTTCTTTTGCCCAGACTATTGCAGGAGCCTCCTTACCCACCTTTGTTGCAGTGTCTTTCACCATCCAGTTCATTCTCTACACTGTTTTCAGTGATATCTTTCTGAAACACAAATCCGATTGTTGATCAGCAACTACCCTCCTGAACAAACATTTATATTGTGAAAGGGTGTTATGCCAGGTTCTAAGAGACAGTCAGTTTGAATAAGACAGCACAGTCCTATTTATTTATTTACTTATAGCTTGAGCAGGGGAGAGGGTCAGAAGGAGAGAGAGAGAATCTTAAGCAGGCTCCTGGCTCAGCACAGACCCCGATGCGGAGCTTGATCCCACAACCCTGGGATCATGATTTGAACTGAAACAAGGAGTCGAACACTTAACTGACTGAGCCACCCAGGCGCCCAGCACAGGCCTGTGTAAATTAAAACCTTGCGTTGGCTACCTCATTTACCTATGGGATAAAATGAGTTTCCTTTGTATGGCCTTTGAGTCTGTGCACATTTTGGCTTTAAATCTGCCTTCTTATAAACTTCTCTTCTGCTACCTTGCTTCTTGATGTGCGAGTACTTCTCATCCTTGCCTAACTGAACTCTTCTCATCCTGAGCATGCAATGGTCTTCATGTTTCTAAGATTTTGCATACCAAGGTCTCTGTCTGACTTTCCTTTTCCTGCTTCTCCCGTGTCTGTCTGTGGAATGCCTACTCAGTCTGTAATACCTGATGCAAATGTCATCTTACTTGGGAGAATTCTCATGACTTGATTACTTCCTTGCTTCTACTTTTACAGCCCTTTACTGACAGGGTTATATTGTATTTGTTAATGTCTGCCTTCTTCCTAAGGATGCGAGCTACTTGAAGGCAGGGAATCGAGTTTTATTCACTGTTGTATTCCCTGCACCCTATCTTAGTGTATAGCACATTTCAGGGGCTCCATACACAGTTATTGGGGTTAACTAAAATTATTGAGTGAATGCCTTTGCATACACGTATGTGTAGGAGAGGTTACTGCAAGCATTTCTCATCTCAATGGAAATGTCCGTAACTGTGGGAAGAAGAAAATTGGAAGTTATGACTGGCTGTTGATCTTCTAGGTAAGATTCTCTTTTTTTTCAAGTCTATTTATTTGTTTTGAGAGAGAGAGACAACGTGAGTGGTGGAGGGGTAGAGAGAGACAATCCCAAGCAGACTCTGTACTGTCAGTGCAGAGCCCAACGTGGGGCTTGAACTCACGAAATCATGAGATCATGACCTGAGCTGAAATCAAGAGTCAGGCACTTAACTGATTGAGCCACTCAGTCACCCGCAGGTAAGGTTCTGATAACTGCAGATGGATCCTGAGCAGATGGCCAAGGAATCTTTGGACTAGATCTTTAGCGTCCCCTTTAAGCTATTAGAGTTGATAATTTTATTTTGGCTCTATCACTTCAAATCCAAGAGTTGAAACACTTCCCTTGTAATACTTTTGCCTGCTGGCTGAGAAGCAAGGGTAGTTTGCTCAACGTAACTTGTCACTGTCTCTTTTCTTAGATCTCTGAGTCTACTTTGTGTCCTTTAGTGACAAAACATTAGGCTCATTCCCAAATGAATCGGTTGTCAGGTTGTCATCATTAAGGCGAGTGAAATGTCTCCGTTTCAGCCGAACAAGGCAAATATGATGCTATCTAATCATGACAGGCATGACGATGTGATGTTCCAAAAGCAAAGAACATCTTTCAAGGCTACAGCACACTTCATCTGTAGGCAATTACTCTAGTCAGTGGATAGGAATCAATATGTGAAGCTTAAGGTGGGAACATTAATACTTTCTTTAATGCAAAAGCATCAGCAACTAAAGGTGTGTGTGTGTGTGTGTGTGTGTGTGTGTGTGTGTGTGTGTGTGTGTGTAAATTAGGGAATGAATCCACCACATCCTTTCCAAATGTGGAAAGTTGATTTTATAGTCAATATGCAGACATATCCATTAAGGGATGTGAATAGTAAAAAGGAACTAAAAGCTTTTTGTAAGATCTCTTTTCAGTACCTGCTCGTCTTATATTCTTGCTTCCTATTAGTCCTCTAGCACCTATGTCACATCCATTATCATCCTGAAAAGAAGAATCATGCAGGCCACTTAAATGTTTCAATGACATATAGTCCATTAGAAGTCAGAAAAAGCCAGCAGTTTCCGAAGAGAAATATAACACTCTCTTTCACTTCTTTCTCTCTTTTTTCTTTACTTGAAGTGAAATTTCAGCTTCTTTTGGGATTTCTTATTTTATGTATTCATAAGGTGATTACTTTGCAGAAAAGGATCTGTCACTCCTAAAACCACTGCATGGTTGGCTAAAGGGAGTGAAGCAGGGGTTAATATTAGTCCATTTCCCCATTTTTGTTTGTTTATTCTGACTATGAAGCAGTATATGGTCAAAGCAAAAATTCTGGATAAAACATATAACCCTGGCATTATGCCCAGAAACAGCTGGGTAGGCTTCTGGCTCTGTCCACCACCTGAAAGACCATTGATTTACAACAGATCACAAAAGCACTCAGAGGATGGTGCAAGTGTTCTGCTACCATTTCCCTCTGGTGGCCTTTCAGGCTCTGCTGACTCTCCTTATATGAGTGGTCAGAGTCCCTCTTTTTTGGGCTCCTCTCTGATTTTTCTTTCTCAGTCTCCTACTGGGGCTCCAGCTTCACCCTGTGGTCTTGATCGGATGCTCCATAATCAGAGACTTCTCAGACTCACAGTTGTCTCCCTGGTGTCTAGAACAATGCCTGCCATGTAATAGGCCCTTGATCAACTTTTGTTGAATAAATGAAGTTTTCAGGGGGAAGTACTGACCCTGAAGAACAATCATCTCTATTGCCATCACTTTCCTCTCTTATTGCGTCTTGATGGTGGCTGAGGCCAGAGGGCCTTCTTCCTACCAGGAGAAGATGGGAAGGCACAACGATGAAAGGCGAAGAAATCCTATTATGTCACTTTTTAAGTGTTTGAAGAAGATGAATAAACTCACCCATGACTCCTCTACTCAGAGGAAGTAAATGACCTATTATCTTCCAGTCCATGCATTTTTTCCATAGTTGACATAATTTTCCCACTTTATATCCATGCATTTTAAGTTACATTATAGATTTGTCAAGTAAAATGTATCTGCTTAAATTAGTAGTTACCATGTTTATTTTATTTGTGGTAGTATTTTCCTTTGATTATAGTGATTTTTTTTGCATTTGAATGCTCCTAAAATCATGGATAAGTCTTACAGTCAATGTGACTCTTGAATGCCAATGGTAAGTCTTATCATCAATGACTTTTTAGGATCTATGAACATAGTATCTGGAAGTAGTATGTGTAGTAAGTTGCTTTTGATTTTTTTCCTTTTGGAAAAGTGACCAGACTGACCTTTTATGATTCAAAAATTATTTCTCTGAGCCCTTTAAAGCCTTCTTGGTCCCTACTTATCTTTAGTTACTCTTTTCTCCTTTATGTTAAAAAATTTTTGCTTTATTGTGGTAAAATTCACATAACATAGAGTAACCACTAACCATTTTAAAGTGCACAATTCAGTGGCATTTAGTACATTCACAATGTTACCTAACGATTACTTCTCTTTACTTCCAAGACATTTTCATCACCCCAAAAGGAAACCCTGTACCCATTAGGCAGTTACTCCCCCATTTCTCTCTTCTCCTAGCCCTGGCAACCACTAGGTTGCTTTCTATCTCTATAGATTGACATATTTTTGCATTCCCTGTTTACTCTAGAAGGCAACTGTGAAGAACAGGGTTGGCTTTCTTACCTGGCATGTGGGGCACAGGATGCATGGGTATGGCTGTGGCACATTATGACGTGCGCATACATACCAAGATATCAGTATCTGGATTGACCACAAAACATGCATGCTGTTGGCAGTTGTAGAATTCTACTGGAGTTTCTGAAGATCAGTGGGCATTTCTGTGAAATAAATAAACAAAAAAGGCTACTAACGGGTAAAGCTAGGGAGATGAGATAGTGTTAGGAGGAAGGCACAGCTTAGCTGGGTCCTCTGCTGTAGGATCTCTGCTATAAGATGTCGGCTGAGACTAGTCTCATCTCAAGGTCTGACCAGAGAAGGATCTGCTGCCAAGCTCATATGGTTGTTGGCAGAATTCAATTTCTTGTGTGTGGTAGGACTGAGGACTTTGGGATTTTGTTGGCTGGAGGCTGGAGCCTTACCCTCTGTTCCTTGCCATGTGGGCATTCCTGTAGGGCAGCTCACAACATAGCCTGCCTTAAGAGAGTTAACAAGAAAGAAAGTCTGCTGGCGAGATAGACAGTACAGTCTTATGTAACATAATCATAGACGCGACATCCCATCACCTTTACCTCATTCTGTTGGTGAGAAGCAAATCCTAGTTTCTGCCCATACTCAGATGGAGTATCAGGACACTCAAGGACATATGTCTTTGGTAGTAGAGATAACATGGAGGCATACTACTGTATGAATGGGTCATCTAGTCACTCACATCTATCGGCAGAGCTGGTTTCTACCCACCCTCCCTTGAACAGTAAATTAGGTAGGAAAGTGGGCTTATCCGAAAAGACAGTATGGGCACGAGGAGAAGCTCTGTGGGAGTCTGCTGTGTATTTGCAGTGATGCATAGAAATCACAATGACTCACCATTTGTAAAACTCTTTCAAGGGAAAACTGGAAAAAATAACAGTCTCTGGAGAAGGTATTACATGATGGTGACGTCTGGTGGGCTCAGCTTGGATGTCTGATTTGAGTCTTGAGGCTTGAGGGGATAGAATCACACAATAAGGCAATGCAAATAGATTCTCAGGAATCAATGGCATTGCTTGCTAAAAATTTATCCTCCAAGGTCCAGTGTCAGCCAGACTTATTCTGAAGAAATTCTAAAACCATCTGAAGGGCTCTATTTTAATGCAGAAAAATTGAACTATGCTTTGCCTGGCAACATACTTTTTGTGAAAGATTTTTTCGATCTAATTGGAATTACCCTGCTTGATCAATAATACCATGTGTTTGACTTTGCTCTGAATTGCTCTTGAATCTTTAAAAAAAATCAATGACACCTAGCACAATATCACATATATGGCAAGCACTAAATAAGAATTTGCTAAATTAGTGGATTACGAAGAATATTTTATACACTCTGATGGTAATTATAGGAAAAGAGTCTTTCAAAAAGTTTTGAGTAATAATTGACATTATTGGTATAAAATATTGTGCTTGTTTTAAGAGCACTCTTATTCCTTGATAATGTTGATGGCTTCTGCTCCAGCTGGGTGGTATCATTTTTTACTTTAAATGCTGTTGTGAATACAGTGGTTATAAATTCAAGAGCAAGGATAGTGAGAATCACAAATGTCTCATAGCATTAGACAAATTTTGACAGCTACTACCTGCTCCTTCTTCACAGGTGTATATTTTAAAATGTTTATTATTATTATTTTTTAATTTTTTAAATGTTTTTATTTATTTTTGAGAGACATAGAGAGAGTGTGAGCAGGGGAAGGGCAGAGAGAGAGGGAGACACAGAATCCGAAGCAAGCTCCAGGCTCTGAGCCATCAGCACAGATCCCGACGCGGGGCTCAAACTCACAGACCGTGAGATCATAACCTGAGCTGAAATCAAGAGTCAGACACTAAACCGACTCAGGTTTCCCATAGGTGTTTTTAATGAGAGTTCTTTCTAAGTTTCCATGCTTATGGTACTATGACAAACTAATCAGGAAGGAACAGATAATAAACATTTTGGGAAAAAGTAATGAGTGCATAAATGTTATAAGTGGCAATTTCTTTAATATGATAACTAATACTCTGCTGGAATTATATAAGTAAAATTTTAATGTCAATGTTTTAGGTATCAACCTGTTATTGATATTACAAATCTAGCTAATTCTTAGTTTAAAGTGTGTAGATTATCTGCACTGATAATTTATTCCCAGATTGGTTTTTGTTTCTAATCTAACTTTTTAAATTTTAATTTATTTTTGAGAGAGCACAAGTGAGGGAGGAGCAGAGAGGGAGAGAGAGAATCCCAAGCAGGTTTCACACTCCTGAGTGCAGAGCCAGATGCGGGACTTGAACTCACGAAACCGTGAGATCATGACCTGAGCCAAAATCAAGAGTCAGACACTTAACCAACTGAGCCATTCAAACACCCCAATCTAACTATTTTTTAAATGTTTATATATTTTTGAAGGAAGGGGAGGGGCAGAGAGAGAGAGGAAGATAGGCTCCAAAGTGGGCTGTATGCTTACAGCAGAGAGCCTGATGCAGGGCTCAAACTCATGAACCATGAGATCATGACCTGAGCTGAAGTTGGATGCTTACCTGACCGAGCACCCAGACGCCCCTAATCTAGCTATTTCTAGGCCCCTTTCTTGGATTACTTCTTCCATTTGATATAAACTAAGGGATTACAAACTTTTTAAGAATTGTCTCAAAACTTTTCAATAAAAAAAATTCAAATTCTAACCAGGTGGAAAGTTTTTGTTAGTTTTAGTGTTTACACAACTGCTTGCTTCTGTCAGTGTGTGTGATTGAGAGTTAACCATGCAGCTTGACATAGGCATCGATTCTGCGTTCTTATTGATCAGGGGAGACATGAGCTAGCAAGGTTGTGATAGATGGATAGTACCAGAATGTTCCTGGCCAAAGCTGTGAGACCGTGTCCTCCTCTGACTCATTAAATCAAAGCAGAATACTAAAAATGATATGCCAGGCATGGCAAGCCTTAATTAGGATGCAGATAGTCAGATTTCCTGCTCATTTGGGAAGAACCATGACTTGACTACTGATATTTAATACAATGTTATTTTATTTATTTATGTTTTAAATGTTTTTTTATTTCTTTTGATAGAGAGCGAGCGAGCACGAGTGGGGTAAGGGCAGAGAGAGAGGAAGACAGAGACCCCTAAACAGGCTCTGCACTGTCAGCATGGAACCCGACTTGGGGCTCAAACTCATGAACCGTGAGATCATGACTTGAGCTGAAAAGAAGAGTCAGACACTTAACCCCAATGAAATGTTATTTTAAAAGACCATGTAGATTATCTTTCCCATTTTATCTTTGAAAACTCTCATTTTGGACCCCTGGCTCAGGGGTCATGGGCTGATTTGCGTCCTCCATCCTCAAAAAGACATATTGAAGTCCTAACACCCAAGACCTCTGAATATGACATTTGGAAATAGGGTCTTTGCAGAGTTAATCAAGATGAGGTAATTAGAAAGGGCCTCCGTCCAATGTGACTGATGTCCCATTGGAAGAGGGAAATTTGGACACAGACACACGAGTAGAATGCCATATGAAGACTGAGGAACACCTGGGCCTACAAGAGACTGGAGGAGGCAAGGAAGGATCCTTCTTTAGAGTCTCTGGTGGGAGCATGGCCCTTTCAACTTTTTATTAATTAATTAATTAGTTAATTAATTTCCAGTGTAGTTAACATACAATGTTACATTAGTTTCAGGTGTACAACATAGTGATTCAGCAGTTCCTTATATTTACTCAGTGCTCACCACCTGTTTCACCCATCCCCCCACCCAACTCCCCTCTGGTCACCATCTGTTTGTTCTATATAATAAAGAGTCTTTTTTTTTAGTTTGCCTCTCTTTTTTCCTTTGTTTTGTTTGTTTGTTTGTTTGTTTCTAAAATTCCACATATGAGTGAGATCATTCGGTATTTGTCTTTCTCTGGCTGGCTTATTTTGCTTAACATTATGCTTTCTAGCTCCATCCATACATACCACATCTTTATCCATTCAGCAACCATTGATGGACATTTGGGCTATTGTAAATAATGTTGCTATAAACATGGGGGTGCATGTATCCCTTGGGATTAGTGTTTTCGCATTCTTTGGGTAAACAGTAGTGCCATTGCAGGATCATAGGGTAGTTCTGCCTTTAATTTTTTGAGGAACCTCCATACTGTCTTCCACAGTGGCTGCACCAGTTTGCATTCCCACCAACAGGGCATGAGGGTTCCTTTTTCTCCACATCTTCGCCAACACTTGTTTCTTGATTTTTAAATTTTAGCCATTCTGACAGAGGTGAGGTGGTATCTCATTGCGGTTTTTATTTGCATTTCCCTGATGATGAGTGATGTTGATCATTTTTCATGTGTCTGTTGTCATCTGGATGTCTTCTTTTGAGAGATGTCTGTTTATGGCTTCTGCCTATTTTTTAACTAGATTATTTGTTTTTTGGGTGTTGAGTTTGATAAGTTCTTAATAGATTTTAGATACCCTTTATTGGATATGTCTTTTGCAAATATCTTCTCCCATTCAGTAGGTTGTCTTTTAGTTTTGTTGGTTGTTTTATTTGCTTTGCAGAAGCTTTTTATTTTGATGTAGTCCTGATAGTTTATTTTTGCTGTTATTTCCCTTGATTCAGCAGACAAGAATAAAGTTGCTTTTTATCTAGAAGCAGATGCTACCTATCTAAAAAGATGTTGCTATGACCAATGTTAAAGAAATTACTACCTGTGTTCTCTTTTAGGATTTTATGGTTTCAGATCTCACATTTAGGTCTTTACTCCATTTTGAGTTTATTTTTGAGCATGGTGTAAGATAGTGGTCTATTTCACTCTTTTGCATGTAGCTGTCCAATTTTCCCAGCACTAGTTTTTTTTTTTTGTTGTTGTTGTTTTTTTTAATGTTTTTAACGTTTTTATTTATTTTGAGAGACATAGAGACAGAGTGTGAGCAGGGGAAGGGCAGAGAGAGAGGGGGACATGGAATCAGAAGCAGGCTCCAGGCTCTGAGCCATCAGCACAGAGCACGACGTGGGGCTCGAACTCACAGACCATGAGATCATGACCTGAGCTGAAGTCGGCCGCTTAACCAACTGAGCCACCCAGGCTCCCCCCAACACTAGTTTTTGAAGGGACTATCTTTTTCCCATTGCATATTCTTTCCTGCTTTGTTGAAGACTGATTGACTGTATGATTGTGGGTTTATTTCTGGACTTTCTATTCTGTTCCACAGATATATGTATCCATATGTATATGTGCCTGGACTGTACTGTTTGATTGCTACAGCTTTGTAATAAAACTTGAAGTCTGGAATTGTGATACCTCTAGTTTTGTTTTTCTTTTTCAAGATTGCTTTGGCTATTTGAGGTCTTTTGTGGTTCCATACAAATTTTAGGATTGTTTGCTCTAGTTTTGTGAAAAATGCTGTTGACATGTTGATAGGGATTAATTAAATCTATAGATTGTTTTCGGTAGTATATTTTAATAATATTTGTTTTTCCACTCCATGAGCCTGGCATGTCTTTCCATTTCTTTGTCTTCTTTAATTTCTTTCATCAATTTTTTATAATTTTTAAAGTACAGGTCTTTCACTTCTTTGGTTGAGTTTATTCGTAGGTATTTTACTACTTTTGGTGCAATTGTAAATGAGATTGTTTTCTTAATTTCTCTTTCTGCTGTTGATTATTAGTGTATAGAAATGCAATGGATTTCTGTATATTAATTTTGTATCCTGCAAGTTACTGAAGTCATTTATCAGTTCTAGTAGTTTTTTGGTGGAGTCTTTAGGGTGTTATATGTGTGTATATATATATATTATATATATATACACATATCTGTCTATCTATAGATATATATGTATATAGTATCAGGTCATCTGCAAATAGTGAAAGTTGTACTTCTTTCTTATCAATTTGGATGTCTTTCATTTCTTTTTCTTTCTGATTGCTATGGCCTGGACTTCCACTCCTGTGTTGAATAAAAGTGGTGAGAGTGGACATTCTTGTCTTACTCCTGACCTTAGGGGAAAAGCTCTCAAGTTTTCCCCATTGAATATGATGTTAGCTGTGGGTTTTTCGTGTAAGGCCTTTATTATTTTGAGGTATGTTCCTTCTAAAGTGACTTTATTGAGGATTTTTATCATGAATGGATTGTTGTACTTTGTCAAATGCTTTTTCCGCATCTTTTGAAATAATCATATGGTTTTTATCCTTTCTCTTATTGATGTATCACATTGATTGATTTAAGAATACTGAACTTGGGGCGCCTGGGTGGCTCAGTCGGTTGGGCGGCCGACTTCGGCTCAGGTCATGATCTCGTGGTCTGTGAGTTTGAGCCCCGCGTCGGGCTCTGTGCTGATGGCTCAGAGCCTGGAGCCTGCTTCCAATTCTGTGTTTCCCTCTCTCTCTGCCCTTCCCCTGTTCACGCTGTGCCTCTATGTCTCTCAAAAATAAATAAACATTAAAAAAATTAAAAAAAAAAAAAGAATACTGAACCATCCTTGCATCATGGAATAAATCCCACTCGGTTGTGGTGAATGACTTTTTTAATAAATTGCTGGATTCAATTTGCTAATATTTTGTTGACGATATTTGCATCTGTGTGCATCAGAGATATTAGCCTGTAGTTATCTTTTTTGTGTGGTGTCTTTGGTTTTGGTATCAGGGTAATGATGCCCTAATAGAATTATTTTAGAAGTTTTCCTTCTTCCATTTTTTTTTTGAATAGATTAAGAAGAATAGATGTTAACTCTATTTTAAATGTTTGGTAGAATTTGTTGTGAAGCTGTCTGTTCCTGGACTGTTGAGAGTTTTTGGATTACTGATTCAATTTCATTGTTGGTAATCAGTCTATTCAAATTTTCTATTTCTTATTACTTCAGTTTTGGTAGGTTGTATATTTCAGGAATTTATACATTTCTTCTAGGTTGTCCAATTTGTCAGCATGTAATTTTTAATAATACTCTTTTAACAATTGTTTATATTTCTGTGTTGCTTGTTGTTCTTTCTCCTCTCTCATTTATGATTTTGTTTATTTGAGGATTCTCTCTCTTTTTGTTTTTGTTTTTTTGTTTTTTGATGAGTCTGCTTAGAGGTGTATCAGTTTTGTTGATCTTTTCTAAAAACCAGCTCCTGGTTTCATTGATTTATTCTGTTGTTTTGTTTTAGTTTCTATATCATTTATTTCTTCTCTAAACTTTATTATTTCCTTCCTTCTGCTGGTTTTGAGTTTTGTTTGTCCTTTTTCTAGCTCCTTTATGTATATGGTTAGATTGTTTGAGATTTTTCTTGCTTTTTGAAGTAAGCCTGTGTTGCTGTAACTTCTCTCTTCAAACTGCTTTTGCTGCATCCCAAAGACTTTGGACTGTTGTGTTTTTATTTTAATTTCTGTTAATGTAATTTTCGATTTCTTCTTTGATTTCTTAGCTGACCCATTCATTATTTACTAGCATAGTATTTTATCTCCATGTACTTGTGCTCTTTCCATATTTTTTATTGTGGTTGATTTCTACTTTTCACCATCTTGATTTTGGATTTGTAATCTCCAGAACTGAGAGAATACGTTGCCGTTGTTGTAAGCCACTCAGTTGGTGGTACTTTGTTATAGCCCTAGGAAACTGATATATCCCCCTTTGAGTTCCTGCTTTCTTCTTCTTCTCTTCATAGCCAAACTAAAAGCTGGCTAGATTGCAGCACCACACCAAAACTATTCTTGCTGAGAGGCCTCCCAAGAGGGCTAAGCCTGCAGAGCCTGGAGCCTATTTACCAGGCTTCAAATCCAGACTCTACTTCCTGCTACCTGTAAGAATTTAGGCAAATTATTTAACCTCCCTGTGTCTTATTTTATGTTTATCAATACAATAAGCCTATCCCTGGGGACTTTTAAGGCTTAAAAGAATTAAGATGGCTAAAGTAGTTAGCATAGTTCCTGGCACATATGTTGTCCCTTTCAGCTCTTACACTGCTTGACTCTCTGCAGCATTTGACTCTACTGGCTATTTTCTCCTCCATGACTCCTTTGTTCCGTTGCCTTCTGGTTATCTTCCCTGCCTCTGGCTGCTCTTTAATTAAGCTTCTCCTAGGAAGGCATTGTAGCTTGTGGATAGAGTTCAAGTGTTAGAATCTAACACATCTGGGCTCAGTTCTCAGCTTTGTAATTATTAAAACGAGTGACTGAGCAGTTAACCTTTATGAGGCCCAGTGTTTTCTGGGGAAAATGGGGATAATCTTACCTCTTGCATTTGTGTGAGGAGTAAATGGGTTAATATAAACAGTGGGCCCATTGTAAGCTGGATTCCTGACTTTCGCCTTCACTTTTGGGTCATCCTCTGGCCTCCTTGTTGAAAGCTGGAGTGTCAGGCTCTGCAGTTGGTGTCTTTCACAGCTCCAGGGTGAGTCCTTTACTTGAAGTGATATGTGATACAGCAGCCTCCTTCCTGTCCCCAACTTTTGTTGTATAGATAGATCTCTGGAATATTCTTAAGGCACTGGGAAAAGTTTAACCAGATTGAAATTTCCATCATATTTCATTTTTTTTATTAGAGAGAGAGAGAGAGAGCGCACAAATGGGGGAGAGAGGGGTAGAGGGAGAGAGAGAGAATCTCAAGCAGACTCCATGCTCAGTGCTGAGTCCAACACAGAGCTTAATTCCATGACCCTGGGATCATGATCTGAGCTGAAATCAAGAGCCAGATGCTCAATCAACTGAGCCACCCAGGCACCCCCATATTTCATGTTTTAATCTTAGTTAGCCTTTACATTCAATTGTTACCGGGTCCCATGGTTTCAATTTCTCTTACAGCTCATAGAAATATCTTCTTTTTGAAGAAAGCAGACTATAGTTTTGGAGGCGAATAGCAAGGGAGCCAGGCATGATGTCTGATGGAAATCATTAGTTTCTCTCTTGATTTCAGAAGAGATTGATTCTAAGGCAGCCAGTGAGTTGGGCTGAGCAGGGCAGAAATCCAGAAGTGGTTCATGTGTGGTATTAGACAGGGAAGGTTGTCACCAGTGGGAGGTGGGCTAGAGGTATGAGAATTGGATTCTGGCAATAACATGCCAGAATTTATTCTAGCATAAATCAGAAGGCATTTCAGGGGCTGGCCAGTGAGCTGGGACTCAGGGAAGGTCTCTGAGACCTTGCTCTAGACTGAGCAACCGATCAGAATTGAGATTTCGGGTCCTTTGGACTGAGGCTCCTCAGAGCTAGGTAGTAAAGGCTGCAAGAGACCGTGGGTCAAGGAAGTCATGGAGGAACCCCATCAGGAGCACAACATGGCATCTGGAAAGCAAATTATTTCTAAGCCTTACCAGTGGGGTCAGGGGGTTCAAGCAGGGGCTGTTGATAAGGCTTCTTCTGTCACCATTACCTTGGGAACAAAGAAAGGCCAAGGCTGTGCTGGTGGTCCCAGCTGGGAAGACCTGAAGAAGGAGAAAGACAGGGGAAATAAAACTAATAGACATATAGTTCATCATTGTTTGTGACCATTAGGAAAACACACAGAGGAAGTTGGGGAGTCTGGAAACTCTGAAAACATTTTCCCTTTGTGCATTTGCCATACATATTCTGTGAAAACCCCATGGCAGCCCAAACACTTCAGACATACCTTTCTCCCTGGTCTTGATTGCTCTGAAGAAGCAGTGGCCTTTTGCAGCTAGAGAAATTTTTTGTAAATAATATTCTGACTCAGAAATGCTCCATGTGGTTGCCTTATTTTACATCTTTTAACACAGATTCGCTGGGCACAGTTCTAATGGGATGATCTACACCATCAATGTCATGGTCGTCCACTTATTCCTTGCTGGCAATATCTAGATCTAAGACTCATACATGCTGCAGTGTCCAGTGATCAAATCATGGCTTTGGAGGAACATCAGTTTATGAAGGGATAAAGATTGTTTCAAAATCTTTATATGCCTACCAGCGTTCACTGGTGTTTGCTGATGGTGGTCGATTTATCTGTTAGAATCAGGACCAAATTGCCTTCCACAGGTTCCGTAGGGATAGAATAAAGAGGCAGATTGGTGTAGTGCGGTACAAAGCCAAGAACAAGCTATTCTCTGTTAGTGACGGTTATGAGGCAACAACAGCAAAGCTTACTCATTAATGCTGCTTTTACTACCCTGTTTAGGAGACTCTAGAGATGAATTACTCAATCTTCTTAGTGTAGGCAGACAAGTGAAAGAGTGAACAAAATATAGCTCAGGAAAAAATCAAAGTAAAGATGAAATTGTGATCGTATTAAACAAGATTCAAAAATGAATCCAATATTGGTTAAAATGGACAGTAGTCCAATGGACTTAATATGAAGACATTGAAAGCATTTTTCCTTTTTGCAGATTCCAGACAGTTTTATGTTTTAGTTTGCTTGAATCTCACTTTGTTTTCTGTGTATTGACAACATGGCTTAAAACTGTAAACAGCCTCTTGACAGATTCCATTACTTACCTTTTCAATTGCTTGAAATCTGGAGCCGTGGTCACAAGGGAGTCCACCAGGCTCTTTAGAAATACCAGGAAACTCACACATAATGCAGCTTCTGGGGTTTTATATTCCGCACACACTGAAGTCTGTTGCCTTTGGAAAAATGAACCAGAGTATAAAATTTTTCCTATGCATTAATAACTGCTGACTCTGGTCAAAGTCCATAGACTGCAGCCGGTCATTAATTCCCCATAAATGCCTGATGCAGAGAGAGTTATTGCCTCAGAGGGTTTTCAGTGGCGTATTTTTTGGTGAGTGATGTGGCGTGAATTGGTATTTATAGGGTACTTTTGAGATGATTAGTGTCCAAAGCGTTAGTTGAGTCATTTCCAGTAGTCCATTTGGAACCCTATCTGTAGGCAGCAGCCGAAGAGACATGTTGAATCTACATCCCTAGACCTTGGGAATGCACACTTAGTGGAAAAGCCTGGGCATAAATATTGACTTTAAAATTAGAGCTCGCTCTGTGATGAGATCCAGTGTCTCTGCCAGGGCCCTTCTGAAGTCTCAGCCCGCTGTCTAGGGTCTGGCAAAGTGTTTGGCAAAGCGGCCTGCCATCTGGCATTCAGCACGTCCACCACGAGCGTGACCTCCCAGATTTATATGTACCCTGGGCAACGTGAAACACCAGTAAGACCATTAAAGTATTTTATGGAGCTTTCTTCTGTTCGTGAACATTCTCAGCCTTACCCTGTGCTAATGCAGCTGTCTTCTGGTAATGGTTTGTACCCCACAGACCCTTCTCTTTGTGTCTCTAGGATGGGTTACGTGCCCAGAGCAAACTGTGTGCTCTTTCTACCTCTCTCCCTCGCATTACTCAGCATTTAAAGATTCCTGCTTTAGGAATTGGTCCTCTCCTTCATGAGACGTTAGGGGGCTTGTCCCAAAGACTTTCTCCAGTTCTCTTTCCATATGACCTGTGATATAGTATTCTTGTGCTTACTTGTTTGATTTAGTCTAATTTAATATACGAGCAAGACTGCGGCAAAAAACAATGGTGGAAAGGAACGAATTTCCCATCTTTCCATTCTGGGACAGTTATTAGTACCGTCTCGCTTTGCTGAAGAAGAATAAAGAAGCAGATGTGAACAGGAGAAATGATAATAACCGATGGCATTCTGCAGCTCCATGCATTTGAGTTTGGGTGTACTAAGGTTGTTGCATATTGCTTGCATAAACTTTCACACTATGCTGTTCCTTCAGAGCAACACAACCCTTATTTCTCCAGCAAGCTCTTCTGTTTGGTTCACATTTGAGAGTAAAAGTGTCACATAGATGGTAGTGCATGAGCGACAGCAGGGTTTGCGTACATTTGCTGCAGACTGTTAGATGTATTTCTTTAGAGATCGTCTGGTTTGGGTAACAGATTTTACCCCAGAGGACACTCAGGCCCTAAGAAGCTAAATAGCTTGGCCAGAATTTTAACCTGCGAAACCCCAGATCTCTTTCTATCACATCTAACTGCCATGCTTGTTTCGTTCACTTGATCCCTGTCCGTCAATACAACACATACACACGCGTGGCACATGCTCACACACACACACACACACGAGGTGTAGCATTTTGGAAAAGAGCACTGGCTTTTGAATCACTCATACTTAGGTTGGAATTCTGCTCAACAATAACTATAGATTTAGTTAATTCATCCTTCTAAGCCTAATTTTTTTTCTCCTGTGAAGATCAAAGATAATAAGATTTCCAAGCTCAGAGGGTTGTTGTGAGGATTAATGAACTTAATGCATATTCAGCTGTTTAACAAATTGGCACCCGATAAGTACCCAATAACTTGTCCATCTGTTTGCGCAATGAAATCTTTAGCTATATCTCCATCCATGTATACCAGGAACTGAGCTAGGTTGAGGAATCAATGCCAAGTGATACTTCTTATTAAAGTAGGAAAGCATCAGACTTCTTATTATAGGTCTTCTACAATTTCATTTAACCTCATTTTGGTTACATTTTATTGGTTATGTACTAAGATTGGCTAGGGTGAGGCTAGGTCATTATAACAAAGAGACCCAAAAATAATTCAGTGGTTGGACAAAGAAGCTTTTTTTCTTTCTCACATAAAAGTCTGAGGTAAGCATTCCAGGTTGGAGGGTGGCTCTGCTCCATGGATGACTCAGGGACATAGGCTTCTTCCTAAGGTGCTGCTCTGCATCTAACTAGGGTGTGGTTCATGATGGGGTTGCAGGTATTGGGCATGGGGGAGGGAAGTGTAAAGGAGTCTCATTTGGACCCCGAAGTCACAAGTTACTCCACAGAAATTTCACTGGCAACAACATAGTCCCAAGGCCGCCTCTAATGCAAAAGAATAGAAACCAAGGGAAGCGGGGCAGTATGTGTCCAGCTCTGGTTCTGTTGCTCTAGAAGAGGGGAGGAAGGGAGAGTGGACTTGGATGGGCAACTAGCAGACTTTGCCTTAGACCCCAATTCCAGAAAGCCCGTACTGGTGAGGGGTCTGTGGCATTGTAGAAGGAGTTAGGTAGGAGCATGGTTTCTCACTCTAGTTCTCCCAGGTCAAAGGATCTAATTCCTGGTACCTCCGTTTCCTGGGACGGTTGAGCTCCAAGATTCCCTCTCTCCACCTGAAGCCCTCTCTGACCACCCTGCCTCAAGGGTTCTCTTCCTAAAGTTTCTCTTCATTTTGCATCTTATGGCACCCAACTCATACAACTTTATTTGTTATAATCAAGCCATTCACAGCACTTTGCAGGTGTCAGAAGATAAAAAGAATCTATAGGTTGGTTGTTTGGTTGGTTGATAAATGTGAATCATTTGGAGCTCATTGGAAAAAGAAACCATGGATATGAAGGTACTGCAGCGTGATTTTCTTTGGAAATGAAGCAGAGCTGAGAGAGTAACCTCTAAGGTCTTCTCTAGGCTCACATTTTATGATTCTATGACTCAGCAGCTCTGAAGTTGGGAGGAATCCCGTCTTGGTTCCCTCTGGTGACATTCCCTCTAAAAGATTTTTATCATCGAGTTGAGCTTGATGAGAATTTCCATCTCCTCCAGCGGCTTCTGCAAGGTCAATTTAATACATAATAAGCTTTAAAAGAAAATGCTCTTACCAGTATGAACAGAGCTATATTTTAAAACCCTTTGGCGTTCCAGGTAAGGGTCTGAGTACTCATAGGATATTAAAATTCAGGGCATATAGTTTGCTGAGCTTTTGAATCACATTTTGTACACTTAGATCCTAAAACAAGTCCCTTGGAGATTTACTTTCAAAACAATGTATTAAGCATTTATTTTATAAAAATCCAAGTCTCTGCTTTGAGGTCGGCTTCCATCAACTTTGTCACTGGTGGGCAGTGACTGGGCCAAATCATGAAGCGGTGCTTCTCCAAACTTCCTCGAGCATTTGAATCATCTGGGGGATCTGATTAAAATGCAGATTCTGATTCAGTAGTTGTGTGATTGCATCTGAGATTGTGTGTTTCTACCAACCTCCCAGGCGATGTCCTATGCTGCTGGTCCATGGACCAAGCTTTGAGCAAGGAAATAAGGAAAACTACCTGTTAACATGCCGCTTTATTTTATTATATTTTTAAAATAAATTTTTTTTAATGTTTATTTACTTTTCAGAGACAGAGCGTGAGCAGGGGAAGGGCAGAGAGAGAGAGAGAGAGGCAGGCGCAGAATCTGAAGCAGGCTCCAGGCTCTGAGCCATCAGCACAGAGCCCGACGCGGGGCTCAAACTCACAGACCTTGAGATCATGACCTGAGCTGAAGTTGGTCACTTAGCCAACTGAGCCACCCAGGCGCCCCTAACATGCCGCTTTAAAGATGCTCTGTTGCTAGTTAATTAAATATGAGGTAATTATGTTGCTTTACATTAAAGTTATTTGCATATATGATCCCTTTAAGACTAGAAGATTCTGAAACCCAGAAAAGAGCCCTGTTCATTTCACCTCACTTTCTCCTATGGGTTTAGCACACTTTCGTGTACTTTAGGAGACTTTACAACTATTTGTTTAATGAATGATGGAAAAATGTAACCGAATGCTTATTTTTGTTCCAGGTAGCAAGTAAAGGATGTTACTTGCTAAGTAAGGATACTTTCCTCTGTTTCACCTGGGACATATTTGTGGCTTTCTCTGTCAGAATTAATAAATTAGGGACGCTTGGGTGGCTCAGTTGGTTGAGCGGCCGACTTAGGCCCAGGTCATGATCTCGCGGTCTGTGAGTTCGAGCTCCGCATCGGGCTCTGTGTTGACAGCTCAGGGCCTGGAGCCTGTTTCGGATTCTGTGTCTCTCTCTCTCTGCCCTTCTCCTGCTCATGCTCTGTCTCTGTGTCTCAAAAATAAATAAACGTTAAAAAAAAATTAAAAAAAAAAAAGAATTAATAAATCAGAGGAAATGTGGCCCCATAGAGGATCAAACTGGAAATGTTTTTTCTTAGTGCTTTATTTCCTCTCTTAAGTGAAGGCCACTGATAACATGCGTTAGTAAGCACATTGCTTGAGCAATCTTCAGAAAGCCATAGCGGCCATTTCAGTTGAAGCCACACAGGCTTCCATTGCTTTTTCTATTTAGCCATAGCAGCATGGTCTGTGCCTCTCCTGAAATCTAGGTCCAAGAGAAAGGGTGCATCTGTGGCCTGACCCAGGACAGGTGGGGAATAATGAGTGTTTTTGGTTGTCCTGGACCAAACAGATGAAATGAAAGCACTTTGGCGAGGCATGAAAATTATATTTTGTTTTTTCAAAATTGTATTTTAATCTAAATTTTCAATGTGGTATTTCTGGGCTCAAACCATCACAAAAAATTCTAGGTAACGCTGCAGGCCTTGATAGTCTTACTGGCATTTTGCATTTTATGTAGTCAGGAAACCGAATATGTTTAACCTTGTAGGTAGCTGACTCTTCATTGCACTTTTCAAGATAGTTTCAAAGATTTTCTGGTCACTCAGTTGGTCAACAGAGAAATGGAAGGAGTGGAAAGTGGCCTTGATAATGCCGTAGAATCTATGTGCCACCCAGCTCCCTGTGAGAAGTAAAATGGTTTACTTAGCTCCATCCTCTATCTCACAGGTAGGTCATCACTCATGTGCCTTACCAGACTGTGAGCCCAGGGATGACAGATTCTCAGTTTTCTTACCTATAAAATGAGGTCACTAGAATAAACGCTCCTTGAGTTGGCACTAAGTCTCAGTATTAATTTCTCAGCATCCCAACTCGAAGAAGCCAACTCTTTGTGGCTCTTTGGAGCTTACAGTGTAGCATATGATAACATATGTATAAAAACATGTAACATGTGTATAAATGGCATAGGAAAGTGAAAGACATGACATAAAGACATATGCATGACTGTCACAAGAGGATGGTGATGTGACTGATGTGACCCAAAGCACTGTAGACCTTCTTTCCTACCCAAAGTAATAGAAACCTGGGTTGGGATCCCACAGTGCTAAAGATACCCCAGCATGCTCGCAGACACTCTGACTGCCCTCACGGCACCTACATTTTAGTAGGGAGAAGGGCACAGACATTAATCAAGCAGTCATCAGTCTTTAAATTATAATTATGATAAGTACCATGAAGAAGAAGAGTAGGTGGCCAGAGATCTTACAGTAGGGGCAGTGACCTGAGGGGATCAGAAGGCTTTCCTGGGCAATGTGTTTGTGAACTCAGGATGTGGACAAAGAGGAGTAGAGGCCAAGAAAGAAGGATTTCAGGCCAAGGAAATGGATTTGTGAAGGTCGGAGGCAAGAAGGACTGGAGGACTGGAATGAAGGCCAGTGTGCCTGTGGTTAAGAGTAAGAATGTGGTGGTTGGTGAATCAAACAGGGACCAAACCTGAAAAACCTTGCTGCTGGGACCAGATTTCAGCATTTCAAGCTGTGCGTCATAGGAAGCCATAGAAGGGTTCGAATGTGCTATCTGAATTTTAAAGGCATCACTTTGGCTACAGGATGTCTTGTAAGGAATGCTATATAAAGAATAGAAATGGAGTAGAGGAGCAGCAAGAAAAGATGCAGGGAAGCCAGTGAGGAGCTTGTCACCATAGACTGGGCAAGAGGAAAGATGGCTTTTACTGGGACAAGGTGAAAGTAGATGGACTCAGGATTAAATTTAGAGGTAGAATGAAAAGGTCTCGGTGATTGGATCTTGGAATGGAGGGAAGGGAAGTGGTAAAAGTGACTCATAAGTCTTTGCCTGATGCAGTGGGTGGGTAGTGGTGTCATTACTGAGGTGGGAAGACCAGGGGAGGACCTAAGTTAGGGGTACAGTAGGGGTGAGAAGGGGAAGAGATCATGAGTTAAATTTTGGGTGCATGACAGACACTTGAAGGAGAGATATGTCTGGAGCTTAAGGAGAGGCTGAGTTTGAGCTACATACTTTATTTTATTTTAATGTTTATTTATTTGTTTTTGAGAGAGAGAGAGTAGGGGAGGGGCAGAGAGAGAAGAGAGAGAATCCCAAGCAGACTCCACGCTGTCAGTACAGACAATACAGACTCAGGGCTCGAAGTCATGAACTGTGAGATCACGACCTGAGCTGAAATCAAGAGTCGGATGCTTAACCAACGGAGCCACCCAGGTGCCCCTGGGCTGCATATTTTATAATCAACATTGGATGGTAATAGGAGTAAATGATAATACCTAGGGAGCAAGTTTAGAGGGAGAAGGATGATGGTCTAGAACAGGACCCTGAAACAGAGAAACTTTAATAATTCAAAAGTGAGGGTAGAGTAGGTTACACCCCCAAAGGAGGCCGAAGAGGAGTAATCGGAATTAGATGGGTGAGAGGCACGGTGTCACAGAAAGTAAGGAAAGGACTGTTTCAAGATGGAGGGAGAGGCCGACTGAAGGAATATAGCAGAATAGTAAACAAACAAGCATACAAACAACAATCTGAAAACATGTTAAAAAGCCCTAAAGTCGAGAGGCAGTTCAAATCAAGAACTTGTAGAATGCCCCCATGAACCAGGCTTTCCTTCGGCTTCCTCCTTATAAAATTGGGATGGCACGGGCGTTGTTTTGAAAACTGCAGGAGATATTTGCAAAATATTTAACACAGAGCTGTTACCCCGTAGATGTATGGTATACATTACCTGATACAATAATGAGTGAAGAAATACAGTACTCCTTGGATTGAAGTGAATTTGAGTAAAACAGCCAAGACTATACTCCAACCTCTGTAGACCTTGGAGAAAGGTCTATTTTTTCTTGGTCCTTTCCATATTACTGCATCTGCAGGGTCAGAGAGTGTCATACTAATAGCATTTGGCTTGCCAGTTGGAAAATCAAGGCACAGAGTTTAAGGCCATCTGGAAAGTGCTCCACTTGAGGGCAACAAGTTAAAAGTGAATGTTAAAAGTTAGAAGTTCTGGGACCTGAGAGGTTACCTGTAGACAAATTACTGAGAAATCTGGGTTTGAGTCCGTTGTTTTTATTCTCTATGTGAGAATCCAGGTGGATACAGAAGCCTTTATCAAAAATTCTTCTAGGTAGAATCATTCAATCTCAGAACCATAGGAACATTGCATCATAAGAGGAACAAACTCAAATTCAGTACTAGGAATCTATAGTTGAGACTAAGAAAAGCAAATTTTGTTTCCCATTCTGAGCTCTAGTGGAGATGCCTAAGCTGTTAGTAGGGTAAGCTTGCTATGTAGCACTTCATGTCACAGAGCCATTCATTTTGAAAACCCTCAGGGGAAGGGAGACCCCTCTCTGCCACCCCGAGTTTCCTCAGGAGTAAAGATACTTATTAATGAATGCCTTCATTCATTATTTGTGACAGCCATCTTTGCCACCACGGGACTTAACCACTCATCCTATTAATTCTCACTACGTCTTTTCTGTGAGATTGTAAGCTCCTTGAAGGCAGGAACTGGGTCCTGATCATCTCTGTACCCGCCATCCAGCAAGCATCTGGTCACAGAAGAAGGCCAATAAATTGTTGAAATGAATCAACACAGAGAATTTAAGTAGGCTTATCAGGTTCAAAGCATTTGGTTCTTCTGGGCCTACTGTCTTTCTTTCTACTTTGTAACCTAAAATAGACACTACTTGTGGTGCGGAAACCATCAAATATAAAACTTAGTGCTGACACAGACAGAGAGAGAGGCTCTTTGAAAAAAATGTGAAATGTGAGTATCTATGATTATGACATTTTTTTATAGCTCAGAAGCAAGTATATCTTGCAGCCGAGAAAGATCATCTAGCCTCTACGGCACGGTCTTTGATTTTGCGTAAGGTTTTTTTCTCTCTCATCAGTGAGGTTTAATGCTATTTTGGTCCTAAGTCCGGTGGGTTGATTTTCTTATTTATGAAGTCAAAGGTTTAATTACGGGCACCAAATATTTCCAAGTTGAATCTGGATGGCTTTTCCTCTGCACCCCCTTCTCCAGCTTTTGAACGTCATTTGTCTCCTGCCTCTTTCTCCTCTTGCTTATGTGCTCAGAATCTTTTTATTTTCCTTTAGTTTTTCTCATTTCCAACATTTTCTCCTGATCTGTTGGTGCTGTTCCCTTAAAAAAAAATTGCCCTTCAAGTTAGAAAAAGTGCCAAGATCTCTCCAGAAGCAGACAGGCATAAACTGCTAACTGCCGTGGTGAACATTCAGATGCTTTGAAGAGCAGGAGAAAGCCATATTGGTCACTATATAGGGATATCTTTGATCATTACAGCACAGACCCAGTTTTAGGCGGGCTCCTGTTCATTATGTCCAAATAAGGTTTTGGAAAATCAGACCATTCATTGGAGTACAGCAATCATTTAATCTTGCTTCACCTGTGATGGAGTCTGTAGCAACTTGATATAGCTCGATGTCTCTATATGTTTAGAATGTGAGAAGCATTAGGTAGCAAAATTCATTTAAGGACCTGGTAAATGACAAGATAAAAGATGCAGCTGTCTTTGAGGAAGAAGCCTTGGTTTTTCGTACGGTGAGCTTTTGCAACTTTAATTCTCCGCAGAGTTGAGTGTCACTTTTATCTCCTTTGTGAGGGGTCCTCTTAGGCAACATATGTAAGTTTATACTCAGCTGACTGGGGTTCCTTTTTGCAGGATTCTACTGGAGCTAAGTAGACAACCATAAGAGCTTCCTCCCTGTCATACCCGAGGCTATAGACTTTTTCCTTTTCTGTTTAAAGAATATTTCTTTTTTTAAAAATAATTTATTGTCAAATTGGTTTCCATACAACATCCAGTGCTCATCCCAACAAGTGCCCTCCTCTGTGCCCATCACCCATTCTCTCCCCTCTCCCACACTCCCCTCACCCCTCAGTTTGTTCTTTGTCTTTGAGAGTCTCTTATGTTTTGTCTCCTTCCCTCTCTGTGTCTTTTTTTCTTTCCCCTCTTCCCCTCCCCCATGGTTTTTGCTAAGTCTCTCAAAATCCACCTATCCCTGGGAACATATGGCATCTGTCTTTCTCTGACTGACTTATTTCACTCAGCATAATACCCTCCAGTTCCATCCATGTTGCTACGCATGGTCAGATTTCATTCTTCCTCATTGCTGCGTAGTATTCCGTTGTATATATATACCACATCTTCTTGATCCATTCGTCAGTTGATGGACACTTAGTCTCTTTCCATGATTTGGCTATTGTCGAAAGTGCTGCTGTGAACATTGGGGTACATGTGCCCCTATGCATCAGCAGTCCTGTGTCTCTTGGGTAGATTCCTAGCAGTGCTATTGCTGGGTCATAGGGCAGTTCTATTTTCGTTTTTTTGAGGAACCTCCACACCGTTTTCCAGAATGGCTGTACTAGTTTGCATTCCCACCAACAGTGTAGGAGGGTGCCTGCTTCTCCACATCCTCACCAGCATCTATAGTTTCCTGATTTATTCATTTTAGTCACTCTAACTGGTGTGAGGTGGTATCTCAGTGTGGTTTTGATTTGTACTAGAGAATATTTCTAAATTCCACCTCACTCTGCTTCAGACCTGCTTACTCATCTGGTTTCCTTGGTTCCTGTCCTATTGGGATCCACCCAGATTTTTCTACTCTACCTTGCTTTTCCAGATGGATGCCTATGTAGGTGGTTTGCCTGGCTTTTTGGCTCGGTGAGTCGCTAAGTCCCCTTTTTCCTGTCCCTAGGTGATGTAACTTCCCACCCTTCCTTCAAGCTCCTAATTACTGCAACTCTTGCCAACCTGGACCCATTCACTCAGATTACTACTCACTTGTTGGGAGTAGAGAGAAATCAGACTCTACCACAAATCTTGGAATGCAAATACCTCACTTGAAAAGTATATACAGTTAATGGCAAAGAACACAGACTCTGGACCCAGACTTTCTGAGTTCAAACCTTGGGTCTGCCCCTTAGGAGCTGTGTGATCTTGGGCAAACTGCTTACCATCTCTTGCCCAGTTCTATCATATGCACAATGGAAATAATGGTTGTATGTACCATACATGGTTAATATGAAGAGTAAACAAGTTAGTGTATGTAATGGGTTTAGAACAGTGTGTCTGCTATATAGTGAGCATGGTATAGTGTTAACTAGTACCAAGAATTTGAAGCCAGTATTCACTGAATTCTGACCCTGCCAGCAAGAAGGCAGATGGATTAGATCAATATTTATCAAAGGGAGGTCCATGAGTTTACTATGAGAAATCTTAGATCCTGTGCTCACATTCGGATGCATTAGCATACACAGGAAGTGTGTTAACCTCAGGATAAGCCTATTTAGATGATTTAGATGACTCCCTATAGCTGGTCATGCATATGACCAGAAAGCCTGCATTTACATTGTGCTTATGATCACGTTCTCATGATGTGAAGGCCATGACATTGAGGTGGGCTGCAGAAAGGCAGGCTTTTGGAGAGAAGAGTGGAGGGGAATAGAGCATCCTGCAATATGTGTGGCCTCAGCATGCAGCCCTGTCAGGGACTGGTTCTGTGGCAGTCGGTGACTGGCGGTGTCATTTTGGATTTTATTGGGATTGTTTTTAATTTATGAACTTGTTTTAGGTTTCATAGTCATACAAAAGAGCTATCAGCATTAGGGATTCATGTGTTCAAGCCCCGCATCTGTGAGTGGGGGAGGGGACAGAGAGAGAGGAAAAGAGAGAATCCCAAGCAGGCTCTTTGATGTCAACGTGAAACCCTACACAGGGCTCCATCTGTGCTGTTAGCACAGAGCCTGCTTCAGATCCTCTGTCCCCTCTCTCTCTGCTCCTTCCCTGCTTGCACTCTCTCTCTCTCTCAAAAATAAACATTAAAAAAAAGAAATATAGACTCTTGGGCTGTGTCCTGGGGCTGTTGGGCTGGGCCTGTGAATCTGTATTTTTGCTGAGTTGTCAGGAGATTCCGCTGAGCAACAAGTTTGGGCCTTTTTGGAGCTGATGACCTCTCAATGTTCTTAATAGTCCTAGGATCTTAGAATTCAGGGTCTTTGTCTTCAAAATTGAGATAATCACACTTGTCCCTGTCTTGCTGCACAAGGGAGTAGTGAGAATTAATGAGGCAATTTTCGTAAGTGTTCTTGGAAGAAAAGTACCATTAAAGTGTAATATATCGAGGGCAGAATTGAGCTGGATCGTCTCAGCATGCAAATTCTTCCATATGAACTAAGAGGTGACTCAGGGCCTTAGCATCATCAGCAGGCTGGGTTTTGCTACATGGGATCCAGTTTCTGAGAGTGTCCGACCGTCTCTGGCATGGAACCAAACCCCGTGAAACCTGGTATGTTAACCAAGTGAGATTTATACACCAGTAGCATGGTGGTAGCAGAGGCAGGAAGGCTGGACGGGGCAGTGTGTGGTGAGAAGCCCTAAGCTTTTCCATCAGTTTCCTGGGCTGCCGTAACAAAGTTCTGCTAACAAGGTAGCTAAACACAAGAGAGATGGACCCTTTCACCTTTCTGGGGGCCAGAAGTGGAAATCAAGGTGTTGGCAAAGTTGGTTTCTTCTTGAGGCTCTGAAGGAAGGTGTTCTGTGCTCCTCTCCTGGTCTCAGGCATTACGGGGAATCCTTGGTGTTCCTTGACCTGTAGATGCATCATTCCTATCTCTGCCTGTCATCACGTGGTCATCTTCTTCTGCGTGTCTGGTTTTCATGTGGCACTCTCCTCACAGTGTGCCTCTCTCTTCTTATGGGGACACAAGTTGTATGGATTCAGGGCCCATGCTACTCCAGTAGGACTTCATTTTAATTTAACTAATTACATCCGAAAGCACTCTGTTTCCAATTAAATCACATTCTAAGGCACTAGTGGTTTAAGACATGTATTTTTGGGGGGGACACAATTCACCCCATGCCTCCGTGTTTCTATTTACATAAGGAACCATCGGATATTTTACATTTTGGAGCGAATTCTTTTTCCAAAAGTGTTTTTTTTTAAGAGTTTATTTCTTAAAATAATTTTTTTAATATTTTTTTTTGGGGGGAGCATATCAGTGGGAGAAGGGGCAGAGAGAGAGGAAAAGAGAGAATCCTAAGCAGGCTCCTCAATGTCAGCATGAAACCCTACCCAGGGCTCAATCTCATGAACTGGGAGATCATGACCTGAGCTGAGATCAAGAGTTGGACGCTTAACTAACTGAGCCACCCAAGTGCCCCCACAACAGTGAAACCCAGAGGGCATTACCTCTTAGAACCATGCTGTATGTCATGGTGACGTCCCCCGAGCAGCCCATAACAACTGATTTAGCTCATAATGTACCAGAAGTAGGATTTCTTCTAAGGGTCCTATAGAATCTAACCAACATGCCAGAAGGGGTCCCAGTAGGAAAATGTGTTCCAACTTTCAACTTGGGGTGCTGGGAGCACATCTGTCTCCATCAGCTCTTAGAAGGTTCATATTTGTTTATTTCTCTCATCTTGATTCTTTTGTGCTCATTTACATTTCCCTTTTGTGGTGTGTTCCTGTTCTCTATTTATTTTAATATTGGTTCTAATATTTTCTTTTATATTGTTATTATACCTGAAATCCCTTGTGGAAAGGGTAGAGAGAGGGGAAGGGCAGTGCTCTGTGCTGTAAACAGTCTTCCCCATTAAGATTTACTTGCCTGTTTCTGTAGTGCCTTCTCTTTGGTTCTAAGTTACAGCTGGCCACCCGGTGTATTAGCTTCTCCATGGTGCATGTGGAGGTCCTGTATGTTCACTTCATAGGATTTTGTCAGAGGGGCTCTCAGGAATGACAGTGGGGTATTCTAATGGGTTGACATCGTATAATCTTCAAATTGTCTTATTGAAATAAAGTCTTCATGTTGGCTACAGCTCTCAGTTCTCTTGTTCCTGTTCCAAGCTCTTTAATGAGCTGCTCTCATCTGTTCAGGGAGGCTAGTCCTTGGCCTTAACCCTATGTGAGCCTTCCTTTGGAGGACAAGAGTTTATGGGAAAGATTTTTTAAAAAATTCTCTGAAAAGCGCTTTTATGCAATCAGGGGTTAGATTTTGGTAAAATGTTGTAAATGTAGAATGACCAGATATTTTCAGAACAGTCAGGGCTGAGTAAACTCAGTCGAATAGGCTTTTCTTTTATCCTTGATTAAAAGGTATTGTGTGGGACACCTGGGTGGCTCAGTCAGTTAAGTGTCCAACTCTTGATCTCAGCTCAGATCAGGATATCATGGTTCATGAGTTCGAGCCCTCCATTGGGCTCTGTGCTGATAGTGTGGAGCCAGCTTGGGATTCTGTGTCTTTCCTTCTTCTGGCCCTCCCCTGCTCTCTCTCCTGTCTCGGAATAAATAAATAAATAAATAGATAAATAAATAGCAACAAAAAAGGAGAGGAACTGTGTTCATTCAGGGCTTCTTGGAAGCAGAATCAAGAGGGGGTTGTGTATGCAGGAGATTTATTGTAAGGATACCTGGGAAGAATGAAGGGGAGGGCAAAGGTGTAGGCTGGGAGAGCTTTCAGATGAACTTTTTGGTGCAGGTCTAACTTCTTTGAGAGGACAGGTGGAAGGAAGGAGGACTGGGGAGGAAAGGACAAATGAGAATGGGCAGATGACATTCTGAGAATGTCTTGGCCAGGCTGATCGTGAGTTCTTGAGGCAAAGTTGCCTACTGGGGGACCCCTCTGTCCCACAGGAATGCACCTGCACCGGTACCCTGCCTTGCTCAACCAACTTGTGGAGTCACGCAGGGAAAACATGGATCCTGCAAAAATGTGGTTGTGGATCCAGGTGCAGGGAGGGGGGCAAGGGGGAGAGTAGGGGGCCCATACTTCCCCCACAGTGGGAGATCCAGGCAGTGCAGTTATGTGGCTTTCACAGGGATCTCCCGAAGGGCCCATGAAGTTGGACGGTAAAAATGACATTCTTATTTTCACTAATTTTTGACTAAATTTTAGTGTTTTAATTATCGGTGGAGCCAGTACCCAAACTAGTAGCAGTGTGTCTTTCTCACTAATAAATATTACAGATATTTTTATATTAACATTATAGTTGTCACAGATAATCTCAATATGTTATTTATGTTCATCATTACTTTGAAATTATGGTAGTTTTTAGACCTGCTCCTAGATCCCTTTGTTTAGTGATAGTAAAAAGGTGTATTTACTATCACTAATTTAATGAATAATTTGATAGTGGGATTTAAATATGTTTCTTCAGAGTTCAATATTTCTTTTTTTAAAATATTTATTTTTTGAGGAGAGAGAGAGAGACAGAGCACAAGTTGGGGAGGAGCGTAGAAAGAGGGAGACACAGAATCTGAAGCAAGCTCCAATCTCTGAGCTATCAGCACAGAGCCTGATGTGGGGCTCAAACCCACAAACTGTGAGATCATGACCTGAACCGAAATCGATTGCCTGACTGACTGAGCCACCCAGGTGCCTCATAGAGTTCTATATTTCACATAGAGTTCTTCTATGCATTTATAAGCATTATTCCAAGAACGGGTCCATAGTCTTCATCTGACAGACAGAGGGGTCCACTCCTCAAAAATTGTTAAGAAACCCTCTACAGAGAGTACTCGGTAAGATCATATTAATTATATTATCTCAGTTATCTTTTATCTGGCTCCAAATGTATGAGAACAATAGCCTCAGTCCCCATGAGAATATATTATTGTAGAAGATGATTCATTAACTCAACAAAGAGTGTCTCCCACCTGCCAGGTATTGTGTGGTGTTGGAGCCACAGCAACAAGCGAGACCAACAATTCCTACCTCAGAGAGTTTAATCAGCTAACAGGAAAGGCTCGGACAAGAACACTTAATGATTGTATTACCATGTTAACAATACACCAGAGGATGCTCTGGTGCCCCAGGAGCGGGACCTAGTGTAGGGGCCAGAGCAGACCTCTTGAAAAGCACTCTTTCAGCTGAGCCCGAAGAACGGGTAGAGGTGAGTTGGCTGAAGAGGGGTGGAGACTGAAGTTAGAGCAAGCGTAATGATTTGGAGGTGTGGCACACTTCACTTGTAAGAACCGAAATCCTGCACACCTTGGAAGCCATATGAAGTTTAGACTTTCCCCAAAGTCAGTAGGAGGCTTTGAAGGGGTTTTAAGCAGGGAGTGATGTGATCAGATTGTCTTTCAAAAATACTGCTTGGAAGAAACCAGCGAAGGCTCTCACGGTACTAAGGTGACAATGAAGGCAGCCTCCTATGCAGTGTGTGGTGGGAGAAAGCAGAATCAAGGAAGACTCTTCCAGTTATTCTTATTTGACTTCTTTTTGGCCCTGTGAGAATGACTGAGTCTATCATAAACCACATTAAAATCTTGGAAGCATTTTTCTTAGAGTTAAGATGTTCAGAGTAGCTGCAGTTCTCTCTGAAGTCTATTGCAGATGCTTCTGTATGAACCTGAAACCTCACACAAACCTTGGAAAATATTTCTCGATAATGTAGAGCCATGGAGAAAGTGGATGTTGTTTGGTTTAGTTCTTAGTGTACATTCGTTATTTGCTATAGCATTAATGGCCTTTAGACTTCTGCATTAAGAGGAAAGGAAACTTATCATTAATAATGTAAGTGGTTATATTGCCAAATAAATGAAAGATGTCTGGCTGCTTCTTCATAAGAAGCTTATAATGGGCTCAAGGTTTGTTTGTTGCTAGGTAAAAACAAGTCCATTTTGGTTGATGGCTAATTCAGGACTATGCACAGTTAGGCAACTCATAAAAGTGTTTGTCTGGAAATGAGTCTCTGGGATAATCAGATTTTATTTCTAGTGTCTAATCGATGCTCAGAGCTTTGGGGTTTAATTATGTCTGCTGAAAAAATACAATTCAATTTCTCTTCTTCCCTTTTAAACATAACTACAACCTTTATTTTAATTCATAAATATGCAAAGTGTTATAGATATTTTCTGACACAGTACCTGGTATTATTTAGATACTTAATAAAGGTTGGATTCTCCTTCTAATGGAATGGATACATATCAAATAAGAAACCTAAGTAAGAGTTTCTGGCTCTTCGGTTTATGGTCTGGCAGTTGAATTTGAACATTTTATGGTTACTCCAGAGAAATAAATAATTTAAGTGGGAACTTGTTTTAATAAGAGGGGACTCCTGTTTTGTAGTCATCTAGGCAGGCTGACTTGAATGTAATGTTGGGTGTTTATTCTAGTAGGGAGGGCGGTAGGCGGGTATTACACAGGACCTGGGGCAGGATGAGCTGAGTATGTGTGATGGAATATGAATTACACCCTTTCCCTTCTCTATGGTCTCTACCCAGCTTCCAGGAGGGCCCAAGTAGCTTCTTTACCTCATCTTCGATCACCAACTAGTATGCCCGTCTTTTTTCACCTAGCATTACGTTTTCAAGGTTCATCTATGTTGTAGCACGTATCAGCATTTCAATCCTTTTTCTGGCTGAGTAATACTCCAGTGTATGAATATACCACAGTTTGTTTATCCATTCCTCAGTTGATGGACACTTGGATTATTTCCACCTTTTGGCTATTGTGAATAGGCCTGTAACAAACATTCATGGACAAATATTTGTTGGAGGGCTAATTTTCTTGGGCATATACCTAAGAGTGGAATTGCTGAGTCATATGATAATTTTAAGTTTTTGAGGAACTGCCAAATTGTTTTCCACGGTGGCTGCAAAGTTTACACTTCCACCAGCAATGGACGTGGGTTCTAATTTCTCCACCTTCTCACTAACCCTTGTTTTTCTCCATTTTTTTTTTCATTATGGCCTTCCTAATGGGTATTGAAGTAGTGTCCCCCTGTGGTATTGATTTGCATTTCCCTAATGGCTAATGGTATTCAGCATCTTTTCATGTGCTCATTGCCTGTGTGTATACGTGCTGTAATATGGATGAACCTCAAAAACATTATGCTAGGTAAAAGAAACCAGATATAAAAGGTCATCTATTATATGATTCCATTTATGCGCGATATCCAGAGTGGGCAAATCCATACACACAGAAGGCAGATTGGTGGTTGCCAGGGGTTAGTGGGAGGGAAGAATGGTGAGTGACTATTTAATGGTTATGGGTTTCTTTTTGGGGTGATAAAAACATTTTGGAATGAGATAGAGGTGATGGTTATAAAACACTGTGGATGTACTGAATGCCACCCAAAGTGTAGGCTTTAAAATGGTCAATTTTAGGTTATGTGAATTTTACCTCGGTAAATAAAAAACCAAAAATATCTGGTTAGATGTTGAGTCTGCCTGTCTAGTTCCAGCAGCATGAGACAGAGAAATTCTGCATAAATTAAAACAAAAATTTTAAATATGCACCTGAGCTGGAAAGGAAAGCCTTCGTTGCCACCGGCAGCAACTTGAATCCCAAGCAGTAGCCTTCTGAGCTAGATCTGTGTTACCCCTGGGGAACTGTGGACCACATATAGAAGCTGAGATGAGGGGTAGAGTTTGACACTAACGTGGGGCCCGTTGACAAGCCTCGGGCTGGTGTAGGGCAGGCAGCAGGGACCAAAACGCTTACGTAAGGAGATGTGCTGGAAAAAAATGCCTCTTTGATGAAAGGGGGTCTAGAAACGAGCTAGGGGAACAGCAAGAGAATATCTCTCTTCCCGGGGCTCTGAGTTGGGGGAGAAAAATGACACTGAACCCCAAGGGCTGCCTTCATCACGCAAGAACCTATAACTGAGAAATTAATGTACCACCAGGTAGTGGGTTCCAGGGGGGCGAAGTCCCTGGTGGCCTCGGCACAAGCAAACAAGAAACTACTCATCTGTAGTGACACTTCTGCAGTACAGGGTGGACAAGATACCTAGGCAAAAACAACCCCCAGTGACAAGTGACAATTCGCACGAGGAAAGAGTCCAGCACGAAGGAAAGGAAATAGGTATAATGGACAGGAGGATTAGAATCTCAAGAACCTGGCAAAATACAGGTATGTCTAAGATGATTCAAGAATGAGGACTTTAAGATTGACTCTCCTGCCTTAATAAAAAGTTTTCCCATAGAGTTGAACAGCTGCTTCCAGGGAGCATGTGCAAAATTCGCTCATGAGGTTTAGAAGGAGCAGAAGTAGGGACTGAGATTGTTCGCTGGCTGTCTGTCCTATAGTGGTTTGGAGAGACCTTTAGGTTTTTTCCGAAGGATCAAGAGCTCAGGGAAACTTTCTTTCCAAGTAATCCATTTGGATGGAAGAAAAGCTCTGCCTTTGAGTGTGTTAACTGTGGTGCTCAGGTGCTCTTAACCAAAGATTTGCCTTCATTTCTCTCGAGAGTGCAGCTTGGTATTTGCCCATTATTATGAGGAGTGGCATGTTATGAACTGGTAAGTGGAACTTTGGGGAACAAACCTTGCCGCTGCCTTGAAAACCACTTTAGTACTCATTCAGCTCCACACGTCTAATCGACTTCATCTGTTGGCTGAGCCATGGCACTAGGGAAGTGGGAGTTTCTTGCTGACCAAGCAGAATCATGCCAGCGAGTTTAGATAAGGCTCATTGGCAAACATGAGACTTCAGGGTTATCTGGTCACTGGCTAGTCTTCTCTTTGCCTCACTCTATGATCAAGCCACAGCTTTTTATCAGTGGAAGCCCCAAATATATTTGTAAAGGAGAAGGGTGTGTGGGGACCTTGTCATGAAGCTGAAGTGAGCTATCATTTTCCATGAACTTGAGATGAGGGTACTACAGGTAGAGCTGATGGACATTATGGTAACTAATGCCTCACATCTATCTTGAGATGGGAAATTTTAGATTCAGTGGAGCTGGCAAGCAATACACACATACAAACTTGACTTTGCCCCGGAAGCCTGATAAGACCGCAGTTCAGAAACATTAACCTTTCTATTAAAAATTAAGTATGGGGTTGCCCGGGTGGCTCAGTCGGCTGAGCATCCAACTCTTGATTTTGGCTCAGGTCATCATCCCATGGTCATAACAGAGCTCTGCATCTGACTTCATGCTGGGAAAGGAGCCTGCTTAAGATTCTCTCTCTCCCTCTGCTCCTCCCATCCTCTTTCTTAAAAAAAAAAATGAAGTGTGATGACTAAACTATTTCCTTTTTCACCAGCGGATAGAAAATCGGATAGTACAAATGCGAAGAGAGAAGTATAAGAGTGAGTTGGGAGAATTTCTGGTGCCCTGAGCATGGACTTGATGTCATGGAATGGTAGAACCATAGATCAGAAGCCTCCATGCTCAATAGAACTTTCAAGGGAGCCTTATGCAAAGCCCAGTGATATTTTTTGTTCCCTCTCAATTGGGTCTAGAGGAGGGGCATGTCAAGTTGTTTCCTCCCTCATGAGCAGTTGTATATCATGCTTCTCTTTTTGGAAAAAAAGAAGAAGCACATGTGGAGGGGTGCTTTCTTCATCTATGCATCATGGATTTCTGTATGGATGCAGTTCATAACAGTCTTCTCCTCACTAGTTTTGGTAGCCATACAGTTCATAGTTTATCAGTATGGTTAGCATTTCTAAGTGATCCTGGCAAGATGTGCAGATGGTTACAAGACATCATCTTTGCATCCTTCCAGTAGGTATCTAGTATCGTTCCTCAGCTCACACTTAACTAAAGACACTCTCAATGTCACGTGAAAGTGGCGATAAGGGTATTTGGGCTCTTTGTACCCTTCTCTCCAAATCTCAGTGCAGAGCCTTCAGAATTAATTGCTTCTTAGAGACATGACTACTGCTCACTTACTTAGCCCTATGCAAAAAAATACGTCATTTTACTCATTGGTATCTTGCTGTTCTGTAATTATGTGAAGAGCAAATGATTATGGAAAGAGTTTCTCTGTGATTGTTAAAACAGGTAAATTTAGTATCATCAGAGAATAATGTGTAGCTGGAAAAACTTAAGACTTTTAGAAAAACATGCAGACAATATTTAAAACAGTAAGTTTTATTTTATTATTCTTAAAGGCATTATGTAAGTGGGAAAAAAGCTTTGCTGTTCTCGGGCTGCAAGAGGCACTTATGGTGAAATAACAAGGAAGAAAAAGAACTGGTCTCCATTTATTTCTTGACACTGTAGAAACCCTGTAATTGAAATTTACTTACATATGCTTTGAACAAAGGACAGTGTTCTGACATTGCATTTTTTACTTAGGTGGAACATACATTTTTCTCTTCGGTGATTGACGTAAAATAAAGTTTCCCACATTATTGAAAAACGTAAATGATCTTGAAAATTTCATTATTAAAGAGACCATATAACCCTTTCAAAACTGAATGTGAACTAAGTGGAACTAGCTATAAAGTGCATCTTACACAATGCTTTATGGAATGAGTATATCTTATAAATCCACGTAGCCTGAGCCCTTCAATTAGAATTAGTTTAGGTCAGTGGAGACAGTATCTGCCTTGAACTTGGCCATCTTGCCTTTCTTTCTTGTGCCTAACTTCTGTTCATTCTAAGAGTTTGTTTTAATGTATAAAATAAATAAAGTTGGTGTGACGTAGGTGAGGCCTACCTATGTGGTGGCAGACTAGACTGGTGTCTTAGTTTGACTTCTCCATAAAAGCAGACCCTGAGCCTGGATTGGTATGCAAGGAGTTTATTTGAGAAGTGACCTCGGGAAGCACGGTGAGGAGTGAGGAAGTGAGACAGGGTGTCTGGAGAGTCAGTGAAGGGGGCATGCATGAGGGGATTATTACCGTGGCTCCCTGCTCTTGGGGAATCCTTGAGAAGCTATGTGGAACACACCTCAGGGGTGAGGAAATCTGGGGAATTTGCCCAATATGGGAAGTAGAATAATACTCCTTCCCAAAATGTCCACATCCTAAGACCCAGAACCTGTAAATATGTTACCTTATAAAGGGTACTTTGCAGATGTGATTGAATTAAGGACTAGAGATGGTGAGATTATCACAAGGGTCCTTATAAAGAGAAGTAGGAGGGTCAGAGTTAGAGAAGAAAATATGACAAAGGAAGCAGAGTTTAGAGAGAGCGAGATTTGAAGTGTTGTGCTGTTGGCTTTGAAGATGGTGGAAGGGGCCATGAGCTAAGGACTGTGGACAGCCTCTAGAGGCTGGAAAAGTCAGGGTGACATGTTCTTCCCTAGGGCTTCCAGAAGCAAACAGTCCTGCTGACACGTTGGCTTTAGCCATGAGACTGACTTTGGATTTCTGACTTCCAGAAGTATAAAATAACAAATTTATGTCATTTTAAGCTATTGAATTTGTGAGAGCTGCAATTGGGAGCTAATAGACCCACCAACTCATGGCCCTCATTGATTGAGGATGGCTTCTAGAGTAATATTTCCTCAGTGCTTCTGGCTAGCCTCACGTGGGCTCCTATGACTGGAAGATACCCTTGGGCAGAAAGACCTCAGGCCTGCATGGGAAGGAAGTGGTCTGCAAGGTACCAATGGACTTGACTATACCTGAACAAAAGACTTGATAAATAGAATGTGAGAAGTGTCCTCATAAACACTTAAAACTAGCTCTTTTAGGTTCTTTCGTATGAGCAGTCCAGGTTTTGGAGCTCCTCTGACTAGTCCTTCATCTCTTCCTCTGGCCTTTTCTTCTTGGTCTTTAAATATTGTAATTTCTTGGTCTTATGACCTTGGTCTTGCGCAGTCTTACTCAGTGATGGTTAATTTTATGTGTCAACCTGTCTGGACCATGTGCTGCCCAAACATTATTCTGGTGTATCAGTGAGGGTGTTTCTGGATGAGATTGACATTTGACTCAGTGGACTGAGTAAAGCAGACCCCCCTCCCCAAAGTGGGTGGCCTCATTCAATCAGTTGAAGACCTGAACAGAGCAGAAAGGCCGACTGTCCTGTGAGTAAGGGAGAATTCTTCCTGCCCGACTGCTCATGTCCCCTTCAAGCTGGGACATAGGTTTTTTTCCTGCCTTCAGACTCAAACAGAAACATCAGCTCTTTCTGAATCTTGAGTCTCTAGCTCTTGAACTGGAACTACATCATCAGGTCTCCCAAGTCTCTAGCTTGCTGACTCACCATGCTGATCTGATCTTGGGACTTCTCAGCCTCCAGCATCACACAAGCCACTTTCTTAATTTCTTATGATAACTCACTCCCCCCCTCCACCATATGTGTGTATGTGTGTATGTGTGTGTGTGTATATATATATTTTTATATTTCTGTTTCTCTGGAGAACCTTGTCTAATATACAGTTTGTACTCCCAGGTGATCTTAGATCTTATTCACTCTTTCGACTTCTGCTTTCATGAACATTCTGGTGAACCCCGAACCTTGGTCTTCAGATTGGTCTCTCCATATCCAAAATTCTAACCGCCAACAGAAACATCCCCATGGATACTTTAAACTCCACATATTCAGAATTAAGTCATTATCATGACCCCAGGAATCTGTTCTTGCTTTCTATAGTCTTCTTTTTTTTATGGTGCTACCATGTACTCTCATCTCATACTCAATATCTTCAGCATTGCTCATTCTGGGTTTTAACTTTCATCTCAGGATTTCTGCCACTGGGGCTGTTGTTCTCCAGTGGAGAGCAACTCTGCACGCAGGACTGAGTTGGGAAAATTCTCAGGCTAAGATAGACCTAAGATGGAACTAAGGTAGATCTAATTTATTTTCATACAAACACACACGCACACACACACACACGCACAATGGGGGAGAGAAGACATATACAGAGAGCAACAGAGTCATATAGACACATGGTCTGAGAGAAGAGAAAAAAGGGGAAGAAAGAGACAAACCAGAGTGAGAGGCAGAGTTGGAGGGAGACACACCTAGAGGCAGAGAGAGGAGGAAATTTGTTAGAGAGAGGAGCCAGGGAGGAGCAAATAGGGAAAGAAGAAGCCCGAATAACAGATAGGTGAGCTGATGCATGTGTCACCCCAATCTGGGTATGCTCTGATCTCCAGAAGTTGAAATAGCCCTATTGTGTGCTCTGACAAGGCCACACCCCTTCCCAAAGCAATCCACTGGCATACTGAATAGGCATATGTTTTAGTCATAAGGGTCTGGGTTCACCCAACTCAGCCACTTAGCTGTGTGGCTTTCAGCACTTACGCTTCGTTATTTTTATCTGTAAAAGGAAGATGATAATTCCTACTTTGCAAGCTTTTGGTGAAGCGTCCAACAAATCTTAATTATTAGCTGAGACAAATCCTGGGTGTCCTCTTGCTTCCGTCCCTTTCCTCTTTAGTGAAAGGGAATTTATGGGTCTGTCTGAGGTAAATGTAGCCATTAAAATTTTGTTATTGTAAATAAAGGAAATTAAATATACCCTTCTTTAAAAAAATTTTTTTTAAACATTTATACATTTTTGAGAGACAGAGAAGACAGAACACAAGCGGGGGAGGGGCAGAGAGCGAGGAGACACAGAATCCGAAGCAGGCTCCAGGCTCTGAGCTGTCAGCACAGAGCCTGACGTGGGGCTCGAACTTGCCAACCGCAAGATCATGACCTGAGCCAAAGTCGGGCGCTTAACCGACTGAGCCACCCAGGCGCCCCAGATACATTTCTATTAAAACTGGAACTTTGGATTAAGAAGATTAAACCTTTAAAAAACTTTTAAGATAGATTGCAAATCCCTCCCACATCTCCAGAAAGTTGTGTCAGTTCATACTCCTTTTATCAGTGTGATATTTCTCTATTTTCAAAAAATTTCAGTGTTGATTCTCCTCTTTATAAATAATCATCTTTTCTCTCTTTTCCTGATTTTTTTCTTATCTCGCTTTTGCAGTCCCTTATCAGTTTTTATTTCTTCAGTTTTATTTATTTATTCATTTATGTATGTATTTTTATTTTATTATTATTATTTTAAATAATTTATTGTCAAATTGGTTTCCATACAACACCCAGTGCTCATCCCAACAAGTGCCCTCCTCTGTGCCCATCATCCATTCTCCCCCCTCCAACACCCGCTTCACCCGTCAGCTTGTTCTTAGACTTTTAAGAGTCTCTTATGTTCTGTCCCCCTCCCTGTCTCTCTCTTTTTCTTTCCCCTCTTCCCCTCCCCCCGGCCTTCGGCTAAGTCTCTCAAAATCGACCTATGCGTGGAAACGTATTGTATCTATCTTTGTCTGTCTGACTTATTTCACTCAGCATAATACCCTCCAGTTCCATCCATGTTGCTACGCATGGCCAGATTTCATTCTTCCTCATTGCTGTGTAGTAGTCCATTGTATGTATATACCACAGCTTCTTTATCCATTCATCAATTGATGGACACTTAGTCTCTTTCCATGATTTGGCTATTGTTGAAAGTGCTGCTATGAACATTGGGGTACAGGTGCCCCTATGCATCAGCACTCCTGTTTTTAGAGAGAGTATACATGCACACATGCTCTTGCATGTAAGTAGGGGAAAGCAATCTTTTTTTTTTAATGTTTATTTATTTTGAGAGAGAGAGAGAGAAAATGAATGGGGAAGGGGTAGAGAGAAAGGCAGAGACAGAATCCCAAGCAGGTTCTACGCTGTCAGTACAGCACAGGTTCTAGAGGGGCTTGAACCCACGAACCATGAGATCATGACCTGGGCCGAAACCAAGAGTTGGACGCTTACCACCTGAGCCACTCAGGCACCCTGAGATACAATCTTAAGAAGGTTCCATGCTCAGTGCAGAGCCCGATGGGGGCTCAAGCCAGGTCTTGATCCCATGACCTTGGGATCATGATCTGAGCCAAAATCAAGAGCTGGTTGCTCAACTGACTGAGCCACCCAGGTGCCCCTTTCCTTCAGTTTTAAAATGATCATTGTGTAAAATTTATTTAGACACCGGCTTGAATAATTTATTGAAAGCAGTTTACAGAATCCTCATGAAAAAGAATCATACTTATTCAAAAATTCTGAACTCGCTTGAAAGCAATAGATATTCACTGAAAGAAGGAAGAAATATTTATTACGCACCTGAGTGTCCAATACCAGGTGAAGGACTCTTGCAAATGCCCGGCAAGCACAAGACATAACCCTCAGGGTCTCACAATCTTAGCTGGATAAATACAACCAAGCTTGCATATTCTAAAGAACAGTGCTTTCTCAAACATTTTAGACCCATGCCTCCCGACATACTGTCTCATTATCTTCTGTGTGTCACCGATCTTACTAGCCAGCAACATCTGACCTAGCTTTCTTTTCATAGTTTGTATCATAAACTAAAGAACCAGACCCGTTGAACATGCTCTTTTGAACTCCCTGTATGCAGACACATGTCCTGTTCTGATGCACCCTCCCTCCCCCAGTGGAGAAGTGCTGCCTTAGAGAATTATCCAAAGCAGGACTCTGTGAAATTTACACTAAGAACCTGAGATAGAGACAGTTTACCACTGAGACTTGGCTTGATAAGGCCTAAGTTAAACTGTTTCTCTTGACAGTGAACTTGCTATGGTTTAAAGGTCTGTTAATGCATCAGACCCTGGCTCGATCTGGGCCTCCTTTTCATCTTCTTCGAGCTGCCCTTACTCTACCATCCATGGGTAGTCCCATGGCCCTTTTTACCCCTTCCACGAGGTGCTCACTTTTTCCTTTCACCACCTCATTTTCATTTTACACTTTATATAATATCTAGCCTGTTCCCTGATTCCAAGCATCTTGCTTCAGAGGTTGGCACTCTGCCTTGGGCCCAGTAATTGACTTTCCTGGTCTGTGCCTTACTCTCCATCCCTGCACTGTTACTTGTCATTCACTTCCCATAGACTTGATGGCCTGTTCCTTTCTTCACCGGAGTTAGACCCCCCATGCCTTTTACTAACCCCAGTGTTGAGCCCAGTGCCTGGCCAATGCAGTGTGCATAATAAATGTTTGCTGAACGAATAAATGAATTAGAAACCTTCTCTTGCTTGAATTTAATTTTATGTTGAGACATGTTGAAATATTCATGTTTCCTTTGTCTTTCTCTCACCCCTCCTGCCCCAGTTTTCTTATTTCTCTGTACCAGTTACTATACTAGACACATAGCACTTGTAATTTCTAATCTTCACAACAGTCTTGCAAGACAGGGGTCACCATTGGCATTTGACATATGAGGAAACTGAGGATCTAGGAGGTTCATTTATTTCTCCAGAGTCACTCAGCGAGTCAGTGGTTAACTTTACTTCTCCATGGAACCGCTGACTCCTAGCTCCCTTCCTGAGGTTCCTGCACTTTCTTCTTTTGGCCTTCCCATGACCGATCAGATCCTGACTGTGTACCACTGTCTTTGCCTGAATCCCGGTTGAGACAGAAGGAGTGAGGAGGGTAGCATAAACCCGAGAGATCTTGCCAAGATTTTGACATGAGAGATCAAAGCCAGGGACTGAAGGAGATAGAAGAACCCAGGCTATCTCCACATTTTCAACCCCAGAGAGCAGAAGATTGGTGATGTCACCAAAAGAAATGGGTGGCTACGAAGTCTTACTCCTAGAGGCTGTTAAGTCAGATAGCGGTTGCATTTTCAGTGACTCTTTACTCCCTGGTTAACCATGGGCAAGTCTCTTAGCTTCTTCGAGTCTCAGTTTTTCCTCGTCTTTTCCCTGAGCATAATCTTACCTGACTCTCATGTTTGACATTGGTTGGCTGATCAAATGATGCACCAGATCCGAACCTGCTCTGTAAGGGGCCAAGCGTGTGCGCGTGTCAGCTGGCATCACTATCGTCAGATATGTTATTACTAGAGTCAGACAGTAAATGGAGACACCAACTTCTTGGGTAAAAGTGTGTCTATGCAAACTTGCCCAGTGGACCAGTCTAGCCTGCTACCCATTTTTGTAGCACCTATGAGCAAAGAAAGTCTTTTACATTTTAATATGGTTGAGAAAAATCAAAAGGAATATATTTGTGACATAGGAAAATTACATGACATTCAAAGGTCAATGTCCACAAATAACACTTATTGGAATATAACCAAACTTATTTATTTTTGAACCATCTATGACTGCTTTTACCCTGCTGCGGCAGAGTTGAGTAGTTGCACTTGAGATCGGATGGCCTATAAAGCCTAAACTATTTACTGTTTGGCCCTTTACAAGAAAACTTTGCCAATCCTTATCAATACTTTTTGGGAGCCATTTCTAGGCCGTCCACTCTGTGTCTTTCCTTCCTATTTGTTGAAGCTCCTGGAGAGGAAAGGAAATGTAAGGAAATCTTGAAAGGTTTTGTTTGTCTGCTAACTTCCTTGATAATATTTGTCTTCTTTTCTCCTTTCGATGCTTTTAAATAAATAATTTTTATTCAGGGCTGAAACATTATTGTAACTTTAAAGGCAGTAAGGATGGGTGGCTTGGGTGGCTCAGTGGGTTGAGCATCTGACTCTTGATTTTGGCTCAGGTCGCGATCTCACTGTGGTGGGATTGAGGTCCGTCAGACTCTGTGCTGAGCAGAGCCTCCTGGAGATTCTCTCTCTCCGTCTCTCACTGCCCCTCCCCTCCTTGCACCAGCGTGCATGCTCTCTTTCTGAAAATAAACAATAAAATAAACTTTAAAAGAAGGCAGTTAAGGATGAAGAACCCCCTTGCTAACTTCAGACTATCCTTAAGACGGCCATTCTAACACATGCTTTCATTTTGAGTGATGCCTCCTTTTATTCTCAGCAAACATACTTCCAATGTTTGTGATAGTGGTCTACTAACATTTCCTAGTTGATGTAGTCCTTTTCAGTGACTTTTATAGCTGTTGATTATTGCCTTTTATTTATGTGTTTGTTTTTTTAAGAGAGCACTTGCGAGTGAGGGAAAGGGGCAGAGGGAATAAGAGAGAGAATCCCAAGGAGGCTCCACGTGGAGCTTGATGCTGGACTTGATCCCATGGCCCTGGGATCATGATCTGAACTGAAATCAAGAGTCTGTTGCTCAACTGACTGAGCCACTCAGGCGCTCCCCCCTCCCCCGGCCTTTTTTTTAGATTGTTGCTTTTATTTTTTTATAGTGGTGTGTTATGATGGAGTGGTACTATTTGCAAGCTATGTATGTTTCAGAAATACTTCCTGTTCTTGCCTTCGGTCAAAATTTCCTTCTTCAATTGTGAATGCAATTGTTTCTCTGTGGAGCCAGTGTTGAGCAGCCCCGGCCTGCCCATTGCCCCTTCCTACCTTACTTTGCTCGGACATTGATTCAAGTTCAGACTATCCACTGAGCTTAAAAACTGAGAAATATAAGGAATAAAGTAAAAGAGAAAATGTTTGATGAGACATGAATTTGATATTTTATTTTATGTTATGTTATGTTATTTTATTTGGTGGTGCATGGGTCAGGAATAAACTTGATATTTTAAAGGTGATTTTCTGTATCCTTCCCCAGACCTTCCCCTAAAATATTCAATAATAATAAAAATTATGCTCTCTGTTGCATTTTTTTTAATTTGGGGGGTGCTGAGAGAAAGGACAGGAGCTGGGGAGAGGGGCAGAGGGAGAGAGAGAGAATCTTAAGCAGGCTCCATGCTCATCTTGGAGCCTGACCCGGGGCTCAATCCTATGACCCTGGGATCATGACCTGAGTGGAAATCAAAAGAGTCGGATGCTCAACCGACCGAGCCACCCAGATGCCCGCCTGTTGCATTTTTAAATAAATGAGAATAAAAACAAGACTATTACTTTCATATTAATACTGTTGACTCTTTCACGGTATATCATATAATGAAACCAGTTCATCAAATTAATTTAATACCATGAAATATAAGTTATCAAATTAACTTAACTCAATGAAATGTAAGTAAAAAGATGGCTATTTACATTTTATTCTCTTACTTTTCCCTAGTGAGAAGCTGGATGGAAAAACTAAAAGACAAGGTAAGAGAAGTATTTTCTTCCTTTGGATTTATCTTAAAGGGCATGGCTTTGTCAAATAAAAGATCTTCAGAGTAACGGAGCTTTAATTCATCATTCTGATTCTGGTGACCTACTCAAAAATGCAAGGCCACTTCCAGGCGCCCAGCAAGAAAGAAGAACTTCCCTTTAATTTCCTTCTTGTATAACTCAAGGCTGTAAAATATCCTTATATATCAAGATGGAATTTCTTCAAGGAATCAGGAGTGTAAACCCATTGTATTTAGCATTTCTTGTCCCAATGCAAGGCTCTTATAAGCCTGATTCTCCTGTATGAGGAGGAAGAACCTTGGATTTTTAAAAAACATTTTACTGTTTTTTTTTTAAGTTTTTTTATTTTTGACGGTGGGGGGCAGAAAGAAAAGGAGACAGAGGATCCGAAGCTGGCGTTGCGCTGACAGACAAGAGCTTGATATGGGGCTCCCACTCACAAACATGAGATCATGACCTGAGCTGAAGTCGGGTGGTTAACCAACTGAGCCACCCTGGCATCCCACAAACACTTAGATTTCGGAAGACATTGATTCTTCTGCCCCAAAGGCAAAAACTGATAGACCCGAGTTACAAATAAAGTTTGGGATGGAAAGGGCATCCTTAAAGCATAGTGGGGGGTGGGAAGGCATAAAAACACCTGGACACCTGAACACTCTCCTTAGATGAGCCTTTCTGCAGTCTCTCATAGTGGCGCCACGCACTAAGTGACAAAGAGCTGACGTGCCCGGAATGGCCAACTATAGAAAAAGATTTTTCTCTCTAGGGTTAATTCTGCCATCTCTGTCTATGATTGACAATATTAGCTTCCATCCGGGTTCCTGTTTTCATTTTCTGTTGGTTTTCAACACTCTCCAAGTTTACATTTTTGGTAACCTTAGAATTTTAAACTGGAATTACTCATAAAAATATTGATGGAATCCTGGATTCCTTGCTGTAGCCTGTGTCAGATCTCATTGCTATAACCCAACTCAGATTTAACCAGGGGGTTAGTGAATGGAAATCTTTTCAGTTGCCAGATATTGAGTTACCTCTAAATCACCAGTCCCAAGGTATACTTCTGTTGATGGTACTCCATATCATTTTTATAATTTGAAGTCAGTTCTCAATATTTGGATGATCAATACTTATTTTGCTACAGCTTAAAGAATAAATTACAATTAAAATCATATGATTATATTTTTTAATTTTTTAAAACATTTTATTTATGTTTGACAGACAGAGAGAGACAGAGAGTGAGTGGGGAGGGGCAGAGAGAGAGGGAGACACAGAATCCAAAGCAAGCTCCAGGCTCTGAGCTGTCAGCACAGAGACCGACGTGGGGCTCGAACCCATGAACCGCGAGATCATGACCTGAGCCAAAGTCGGGCACTTAACCAACTGAGTCACCCAGGTGCCCCAAAATTGTATGATTGTATCAATTCTCCTCATTATTATCTGTCTGCTTCTCAGTAAAATTTAGCATAGATGATTTTTGAGAAGAGGCTATTATGTATGTGTTCATGCATATTAAAAATGATAATGAAAAATTTTAAGCATATTGAGGTTACTGGAGGCCATTTTTGTATCTGTAATGGGGCCAGTTGTTTCAGGGAGGTAGGATCAGATGGACCGAGTAGGATTTAGGGGCGAAAAGCTCAAAAGTTAAGAACTGAACACACTTACATTAGTAGGGCTTCTTGTTATGTTTCAGGAGAAAATATGGTGCAATGGAAAGAAACTAGGCTTTGGTAGATTAATTTAGGAATGCATATATCATTGTTTTTATAGAAAATATCTTTCTGAGTAAAAAAAAATGCACAAGAAACCCTGGAGAGAATACATTTTTTGCATGTTGTCAGTTTTGAAGTTAGATATTGCAAAATTTCTTACCTGTATCTATAGATAGCTTTGCCACAATTTTTAAAGATCTGTGCAGTTTTATAGAAAGGCTGTATTTTCTATTTCTGTAGACCCTTCTTATCCTGTCTCAAAGGCTTGGCGCCTTCTCTCTACTCATTCTCACCAAGAGATAATCTTATGTGTGACCCTTAGTTTTCCGGATTATTTTGAGTTTTTCCACCCTCTCTCTATTTTCTTCTGTAGTATTTTTTCAGTATGTCCTAATTAAAAAAAAATAGAAGAAAAATAGTTGAGATTCTAACCATGTTTGGTTTATTCGATGCCATATTTCTTCAGATTTTGACCTTTTTTGGAGGGACTCACTGTAATCTTTCCCATATCCCCCCTTCCTCTGTGAGTGAAATATTGTACTTACCTGCTATGTGCATTCATATGTGCACACACACATATGTGTGTATATGTATCTTCCTCTCTTTCTTTCTCTCCCTTTCTCCCTTGCTTCCCCTCTTCACCTATCTAGCTAGCTCTTCAGCTATCATCTATAAAAGTCTTGTGAGTTACTATCTTCAGAAACTGTTTGAGAGCATAACTATTGCCTCTGAGGAAAGTCATAGAATCCCTTAGACCTTAAAACTAAACACTTAACTGACTCTTTGGCCAACCAGGACGTTTTCTCAGTCTTGCTTTATTTAATTGTACCCAGTATTGGTATTTCTGTTAGTTGGTTTGGCTCTAGAAAGAATAGCGTTCTGAATTATTTCTTTTGCTGCTATTGTTTTGGATTTCTGTATTAGTTAGCATTAAGATCAGCTGTGACAGAGAAGCGCCTCCCCCGCCCCCCATGACAATGCTGAACCAAGATGAAGTTTGTCTCTTGTTTATGAGTCTGGAGGTAGCAGTCAAGAGTCAATGGGAAGCAACACTGTGACAGGGGCTCAGGCTCCTTGTATTTGATGCTCCACCATTTGTGGACCTTCATTCCCGAGGTCACCTCATGGTCTTGGATGGCCGTTCCAATTTTGGTAGCTCTATTCTAGCCAGAGGAAGGAGGAAAAGGAAGGCTAAGATACCTCCCCCTTCTTAAAAGGGAGGATGAAGGCACTCTCATTATTAAAAAGTGGGGGATAAAGGTTGTGCTCCCCTCTTAAAGAGCATGGCCTGGAAGTTGCACCTGGCACTAATGTATTATCTTCTTAGTGAAATTTATCACATGGTCACAGCCCGCTGCACAGAAGGCAGGGAGAAGCGATTGTTGCCCAGCCTAAATGGGAGGTTCTATTGCTCTGGAAGAAGAGGTGAATGGGTATTGAGGGACAGTCCCTATACTCATTCCATCATCACCTTCTTTCTGGTTATATGTCCAAGTTAGTGATGCTTGTTAGGCAAATCCTAACTCGGCTACCTATTGATATATCTTTTCAGCATCTAAAATGCTTCTCAAAATTGGAGAGGCATAACCATTGTAGTGGTATAACAGAGGCTGGCTCTGTTGTTATGTCACCAAGATCATTCTATTTCTTCTAGCTTTGGGAAGTAATCTGGAAAATGGATGGCCTAGAGTATGCTGCAAAACGCTGATTCTCACGTGTGGTCTGGAGCCGCAGTGCCAGCATCACCTGGGAGCTTGCTAGAAATGCAACTCTTGGCCCCCGCCCCGCACATACTGAGTCAGAAACTCTGGGAACGGCGCCCAACAATCTGTTTTAACAAGTCTTGCAGGTGATTCTGGTACCTGCTGAAGTTTAACAATCACTGTTGCAAAGCAATATAAGGGCACTGTCTTAATTCAGCAGATTTTAGGCGGTATAGTATATCATTTGGGTTTCTTATACCTTTCTAGAAAACAGACGTTTCTGAATAAATACTTTATCCTAAGAAGGAATGCTTTCTCACGAAAGTATTTCTCTTTTTACTTTCTCATGAACAAAGTAAAAACAAAGTAAACAAAAAACCAAAACAAACACAATCTAAAAACAACTATGTCTAGTAATAATTTTTAAAACGTAAAACTTACTTTTTTTTTTTTTTTTTTATTCTTAAGAGATATAGAGACAGAGCATGAGCAGGAAGAGGGCAGAGAGAGAGGGAGACACAGAATCTGAAGCAGGCTGTAGGCTCTGATGAGCCATCAGCACAGAGCCTGACGCAGGGCCTGAGCCCACAGACTGCGAGACCATGACCTGAGCCGAAGTCTGCCACCCAACTAACTGAGCCACCCAGGCGCCCCAAAACTTACTTTTTATTTGGAGCTATTTTCAAGTTTACAGAAAGAGATACAAGAATAAATACAAAGAATACCCCTTTACCTTTTACCCGGATGCACTCGTTTTTAACATTTTATCTCATTTGCTGGTCTGTCTCCCCATTTCTGCTTTTTTTTTCTGAACCATTTGAGGAAGAGTTGCATATACCATGGTGCTTTGACTCCAAATACTTTAGTGTGTATTATCTCCAAGCGGGAATATTCTGTTAGCAAACACATAATGGTTATCAGCTTGGGTAGATTTAACATTGATACAGTGCTTCTTATCAAATATAGCATCCATATTTCAGTTTTTTCAACAGACTCAAAATACCTTTCTTTTTTTTAATGTTTATTTATTTTTGAGAGAGAGAGAGAGAGGCAAGAGCACAAGCGGGAAAGAGGCAGAGAGAGAGACACACATGCAGAATTGAAAACAGGCTCCAGGCTCTGAGCTGTCAGCACAGAACCTAACATGGGGCTCTAACCCACAAACTGCGAGATCAGAGATCATGACCCGAGCTGAAGTTGGATGCTTAACCAAGTGAGCCACGCAGGCGCCCCTCAAAATACCTTTCTAAAAGCATTTTTCTTCTCCAGTACAGGACATAGTCTAGGGTCATGCAACACATTTGATTGTCATGACTTGTTGGTTTCCTATAGTCTGGAACATTTTTATAGCCATCTTTTTTGTCTTTTCACAGCACTGACATTTAAAAGATATAGATCTTTTTTTTTTTTTTAGCATTTATTTATTTATTTTTGAGAGAGAGAGAGAGTGTGTGAGCCAGGGAGAGGAAGAGAGAGAGGAAGACAGAAAATCCGAAGCAGGCTCTGTGCTGTCCGTGAAGAAACTGATGTGGGGCTCGAACCCAGGAACTGTGAGATCATGACCTGAGCAGAAATCAAAAGTTGGACACTTAACCGATGGAGCTGCCCAGGTGCCCCCAAAGAATACAGACCCTTTTAAAAAATACATAATAGTCTTATTTTAGGTTTATGGGGTATTTCCTCATGATTAAATTCAAGTTATGCATCCTCAGTTGGAATATATGCAGGTGCAGTGTGTCCTTCTTAGGGTGTTACATGTGGACGTTCACGTACATCCAATGCTTTTGAACAGGGAAGAGGTGAGGGGCAGGATTGAAACTTAAAAATCTGTACATGTAGCTTACTTGTTTTCATTTGTGCAGGAAACAAGTCATGGGCGAGGTAGGATGAGCTTCTTCTCCATTAGTCTGTTTTTAAAGAGGAACGCTTAAAATAGACTTGAAGAGGAGAAGTTACTTTGATCCCATCTTGTAATTGTAATTTCAAAGCACAGGCAGATATCACATACACACACATGCACGCACGCACGCACGCACGCACTCACACACAAGGGGACAAAAGAGAGGAGAGAGGGAGATATGAATTGAGTTTTGGTGAAATCCAGATGAATCAAAGCTCTAGAAACAAGAAGTCTAAATGTGTAAGTAAGAAGAATGGGAAAGAGTGACACTGTTTGGAATCTTCATGCTCTTGGTGTGGGGTGAAGTTACATGCTACAAGGAGACCCACACAGAGATTGGTCAAACTGGGCTTCCAGAAGCTCAAACATCATCCTTTGAATGCACATCATCCTCTTTAGAGTCTAATCTCCGGGGCGTAAATGATCATATTTCAATTTGTACATATGTTTCCATGCACTGGGAATGGTGGTTTTCAAACAATGTACTCACACTTCTTGCAAGAGTACCAAAACTTTGCTCTTGTCGGGTGTTTTCCCACATGGAAAATGACAGTTTTTATAACGCTTAGGTAGATCTGGAAAAAATTTAGAAAAAGTTTGGGTTGCTGCAAAGCATATTAATTTGTTGAAAAGTGACTGGGCTTTGTTTCTTGGAGAAAAACACTTAGTATGCTGATGAACAATGCTATTGTTCTCAAATTAATGGAAAAATTTCCATATTCTGCCCTAACACAAGAGTCTGGGAAACAGAAGCAGTGGTTGGGCGGGCTGTGTGCAGGAGGGAGCTGCAGTTTTATAAGGTCATGTGTATTCCTTTGATTTACTTTTGGAAACGTTGGGAAAGCATCACAGTCTGCATACTTCAGCACTTTTTAGGAAACTTTTTTTCTCTGTCCCTCTCTGATTTTGGCTCATTCTGAAAGGTACTAGAAATAGTTTATGCTCTAATAGAAATTTTAGAAATAGTCAAATAATAAATGAACAGACTCGTGCCCCCCCACCAAATAATACCATCTAAAGTTCAAAAATTAAATTTTTTTTATGTATTTTATTTGTGTGGGCCTCTAGAAGGGGCCTTCTTGGAAGGCAAACCAGCATCATGTTTTTCTATGAAAGCGCTCTAGGTAAGTTACATAACGCTTAGGCCTATACATCTTGGCCAAGATGCAGGGAGCACCATTAGTATGATGGCCTTACCCTGAGCTTGGGAAATTCTGAGTTACTCACCCAAGCCCAGAGATGTGTGGACATCACACAGCTCTCTTAGGAGCAACATATTCATAGTGACACCGTGGGGACATTGGAGACACATCAGATACCAGATAGTTCTAGGCTCTCTAGAATATGTCAGTGTTGTTGGCAGTCATCTTTATACCCTTCTCTGCCCACTTCCTTTCTTTGAGTCTGGGCATGCTCAGAATTCCCTCCCAAGCCCCAACTTTGGTCTTGTCCCCTGGGCAGATTTTTTCCTTTCGTATAAATCCCACTTTACGTGCACACCCTCTCCCCTCCTTGTCTTTTCTGTCTGTGCCCCAACATCTAGCATCCTCCATCTTCTCTCTCTTACTGTAATGCGGCTGAGATTATGAGAGAGCAGACCACCAATGTCAAGGCCCTCCCTTTGCCCCCCAAGAGGCATAATATTCCAGAGGGCACTTCAGCCCCCCTTGGAGCAGGTCTCAGGCCAATAGTTCCGATTTATAGCATTTTAATAGTCCTGGCGTTCTCAGAATCTTACCCCATCCATCTCTAATACAAATTATATTTCTGCCACCAGAACCTGATGTTGATAAATGTTCATAAGCACATGGCTGGTGGTGCCACTAGGTCTGGGTGATTTATTTCAGTACTTCTTCTAAACACTTGAACTTTCCAAAAATAATCATACCTTTCTCTCTATTGCCTTCTCCCTAAAAAGTACCTTTATTCTAGGTGCTATTTTATAGCTAAGGAGGTAGGAGAATTCCAGGTGTTTAAGAACCTGCTGCCATCCAGCAAAAATGAGAAACCCAGGGCAGCGGTCCATTCAGCATCCTGATGCGTGTTTCCTTTTTTGTGCAGGCTGGCTACATGTCTGCGATGCTGGTTCCTGTAGGGGTTGGGATAGCTGGAGCTTTGTTCATCTTGGGAGCACTCTATAGCATTAAGGTTATGAATCGGCGAAGGAGAAACGGCTTCAAAAGGCATAAAAGAAAGGTATGGAACCAACAACATCAAAACCTCATCAGTTTCCGAACATTCTTCGCTTTTCTAATTTGCTTAATAAAGCACACGGGGCTTAATGACGCGTGAATGGTATTGACATGCCCAGTGGTTTAGATTAGCTGCTGCAGCTGCTGCCTTGTGTGTTAGCGTGTCTTTTAAAGGGGCCTGTTTCTCAGTTTTGCTCTGCAGCAGAAAGGGTTTAATGCTTTTCTGTTTTCTTTCTCCAGCAGAGAGAATTCAACAGCATGCAAGATCGAGTGATGCTCTTAGCCGACAGCTCCGAAGATGAATTTTGAATTGGATGGGAGTTTAACTGGGATATTCAACTGTGTTATCGTTTTATTTTTTATTTCGGGGCAAAAAGAAAAAAAAAAAAGAACAAAACAAAACAGCATCCTGCCACGTCACTACTGCGAGGCCATCAGTCTTACTCTCTTCTGAGCAGTAGATTTTTCTTGTAATGAGCAGACAAGGCATGCTGTATACTTAATGTAATAGGCAGTGTTTGTTTTTATTCTGTAGTGAATCTTCCACGACCATAGGCTGCAACTCATCAATATGCAACATTGATGTTGTTCACTGGGAGTTGCTAGGTAAACAATTTGTATTTTTCCAAAGGGCCTTTTCCTTGGTCTACATGCACTAAGTATAAGGATTTGCTGCCAAGGCATGTTGACTGTGAAATAGAAATCTTAACAAAGAATAACTTGCGATGACTGCGTTTTGCCTACTCGAAGCCATAGGCTTCTGGGCCACGGTACATCCTGTATTTGCATCAAGACTAGCAGCAAGTTAGAATGAAATCTTTTTGTCAAGAAGATCTCTCGGCGCAATAGGATTGCGTCTAGATTTGTATGTACCTTGCGTTATATACTCCAGTCTCCCAGTTTTATTGTTTTTCATCTTCCGTTTTATTCTCATTCATGGCAGGAAAAAAAAAGCACCAGAAATAATACGTTAAATTGACTCTCAGTCTTGATGCAAACTTGCTTTCTTAAATAGCGGAACTGAGCCCCACAGACCCATCAATAGATTCTTACACGTTTAGCATTAAGCGATGCTCTTTTTTGTGTGTCATTTGACTTTGTGAGGAGAAATGAGGAAGAAATCAGGAAGAAAACGAGGGTTGGTGAGCCCACAGGACATTTATCTCTGCCATTTGGCTCCGTGCTTGTGTGGCCACTATTGTGAATTATTCAGAGCGCTGTTTTTCTCCTTCTGGGGTCCCGGCCGCGGAATGATTGGGCCAGCACGGGTTCTTGCTTGGCTTTCTTAGACAACAGACCTCCCGTGGTTGGATGCAGGTTCACTGGCCAGAGTCCCGGCACATGAGGGAGCTTATGAAAACCCGGCCTCTCTCAAGGGCGTCCGCTTTCGGGGATGTTGCCCTATGTCAGATCATTTCTCATTTCTTTTGCAACGTAATTCCTTGCCCTATCTTTTGGATCTGCATATCTGGAACTTCAGCAAGTCAAGATTTGGGGGAAAGACTCGGCTCATTCGCATGGGGGAATAGGTTACTACTAACGCTGTCTTTAGTGCCTGACACACGGAGATTCTGTTCGCGCGTTTTGGAGCCCGCTGTGCCGCCTTCAAGGCAAGTTGCAGTTATTCCTCACGGCTACTGTATGACGTAGGACGTACGTTATGATGTAGGACGTACGTTTTTTTATTCTCCCCGTTGACCGAAGACAGAACCGAAGCAGAGAAGTGAAATGATTATCCAAAATTATGTCCATGAACAATCAGAACGAGAGCCCTCTTGGGCTCAAGACTGCGCATCCCTATCATCAACTCAGTGCCCTTCCACACGCTTTGCAGGAAGCAGTGACGTTTCAGAGTCCTTCTTTAAAACTAAGATTCTGAGATAATACAGGAGACCCTTGAACAACATGGGATTGAACCACATGCGTCCACTTATATACATGGATTTTTCAATACAGTACTGTAAATGTATTTTCTTTTTCTTATGATTTTCTTAACATTTTCTTTTCTCTAGCTTACTGATGGTAAGAACACAGTATATAAAACATATAGTATGCAAAATATATGTTAATTGGCTGTTTATGTAATCGGTAAGGCTTCTGGTCAGTAGTAGGCTATTAGGTTTTGGGGGAGTCAAAATTTATGCTTGGATTTTCCTTTCTAAAAAATTTTTTTTAATGTTTATTTATTTTCAAGAGAGAAACAGAGTGCAAGTGGGGGAGGGGCAGAGAGAGGGAGATACAGAATCCCAAGCAGGCTCTGAGCTGTCAGCACAGAGCCCCATGTGGGGCTCGAACCCACAAACTGAGAGATCATGGCCTGAGCCTAAGTCCAAGGCTCAACCGACTGAGCCACCCAGGTGCACTGTTGGAGTTTCAACTGTGCAGGGGGGTTGGCACCGTGAACCCCTGTGTTGTTCAAGGATCAAATGTATGTAATTGGTTGCCCAAGGAACATTTCACATGAGTTTCTGTCCTAGTGAAATGAATAATGCCTTACTAACTTCCCTCTTACTCACACAAGTTCTTATTCTCTCCCCCCCCAACTATGTCTTTTACAATCACATAGATTTACGTATCACCTGTAGAGAACTAATAGAAAAAACTTTCTAAAATCCATTGTTGAGTGGTAGCTAGCTTACAAGAATGTTTTCATCAAATAATTTTTTTTTTTTTTTGCCGAGAGATGTAAGCAAATGTGTGAAATTGGTCATGAGAAATGAGAAGCTCAAATACAGATAGAGGTTAACAATTGACAAATAAGCTCAAAGTTGGATTTTAAAAATAAAGTTTAGAATCATGACACTCATAAGTAATTTGTAATTTCCAGAGCAGGGACATCCTGATACTGCATGGGGTATGTTTGCCTTTTCTAAGAGCAGCCCCTTGCTAGAAGGGTTCCTAAGGTTAGGAGGAGGATGGGTGTGATTGTTTTCTTGACAAGCTATTAATAGTGAACACACAATAAACCATTTCATTCAGCAATACCTGGGCGATGCTAATGGCTATCAATGCCTCAAGCTCCTCTTAATCTGTAGTTTTAACTAGACCATGGGTAATAGGTTGAACTTTCAAACTATAGAATGCTAAAGTCACAAATAACAGACACATATTTTCATTTTTTCCATGAAAAATGGACATGGGGATGACATGCACATGCATTTAGGCCTAAGCAGAAATATCTGCAGGCCTTTTTGGGAAAGTGAGTGTTAAGAGACCAAGATATGACTTAGATCACAGTAGACCTCTATATGAACCCATTTCAACACCTGGGTTGGGTGGAAGGTTCTGTGGCTGGCTCAACTGCTGTGCTTATTTTGGCCACTTTCCTCATTGCCAGTGGGTCTGGCGCAACGATGTTCAGTAGTTGGCTGAAATTATAGAGAGGATCAGAAAAGGTTGCCTTGTTCTAAACAAAACCCGAGATTGGGGTGTTGCCACCAGAGAAGTTACCAGCTAGTAGTTATGTGATAGTCCAGATTAAAAGTAGTAAATCAGGCACTGGTGGGTTTACCTAAAATTAGTGATTGATATGCTTATATTTGCACATTAAAAATAAAAAGGCAACTCTTTATTCTAACAACTAACCTTAAACCATTTAACAGCAAAACAAATAAAGCTGTCTGTAAGGGGGGCTGAGAGCTGCAAGCTTCAGTTGCTAACTCCTTTCCCCTCTGAGCTTTGTTCACCTTGTCAGAACTGTAGCTGTCCCACTGCAGGGGCAGGGATTGTATCTCATTCTCCGAGGGAGAGGCAGTATTTCCCAGACTCTGGGTCCTAGGAATCACCTGGGCAAGTAGTTCAACACAACAGATTCCGAGGATCTGCCCCAGGCCCATTGAATCAGAATCTCCAAGGGAGGAGCTTGGGACTCTTGTGCCCAGGCAAGTTAGAGAATAGAGTTAGGAGACCATCTATCCTGGAACAGCTTCCTTCATAAAGAGAGGAGGAAGAGAAGGTCCCGTGGAGAAGAAACTCTTTCCCTAGTCAGCTCTCCATTGTAGAGAATGGAAAACAAAAGGAAAGAGAAAAGGGTAGGAGCTTCTAGAAAGAATAGAATGATGGGTCAGAGAGAAAGGGCTTCTCTTATGTCCCTGTTGTCTTTTTCTCTAATCAGAACATAGTACTTTTCTTTTAAACCTCTTCAGATTTTCCTCTCCCATAAGCTGCTGCTTTCAGTAGCTGCTGGTTTAATTTACATGCAATATTTGGAGATAATTAGTATCCCAGGGAAACAGATTCCCTTAGCAATGCTTTAGCCTTGCCTTCAGCTCATAAACCGCCTCAGATACAGTCTTCCAGAAACATTTTCTTAAAGTACCTGTATCTCTTACATAGGCCAAAAATGTTGTGGGGAAATTGTTAGAGCAATTTTAGAACATATTTAAAGTAGTTTTAACTTGGCCACTCAAAACTGGTTGTTTATTTCATTATTATTTTTTTAAAGGCTAAGACTTAAAAGTCAAATGTTACAGAGACATCAGAAAATAATATAGAGCCATAAAGAACATTCTGAATGCCTAGTGCTTCTCTCCACATTCCTCCAGATAGCTTTCTCATGTGGAAGTCCAAATGAAATATCCAATTTCTGTGGATATGAATAATCAATGTTTCTACCAGCTGCCAAAAAGGCATTTTTTGGGAATAAGAGATACTATCTGGCTGAAGTTTATAGCTGCGTGCCCTTTTGGTAAGGTAGGCTTTGTTATGATTACAGGGAAATCTGTGAAAGAAATCTCTACTTTTAAGTGTATGTGAAGGTATGGTTACAAGAAGAAGTGTGGGTAGAAGAAGATGCAAGAAAAGTCATGATGCAATGGAAATGTGAACAGGGACAGAACACTGGAATGTGCCAGAGGCCAAAGTTCCATCGAATGGACCGATGCTTGGAACAATGATACAGACAAGTAAGGAGAAAAAAAGCAAGTGAGGTAGACTATTGGAAGGGGAAGGGGCAAATCCGAATTTGTTTCCATTCTCTCCATTAAGGAAAACTATCCTACACGAGGTAGAAAGGACACGAGTGGGAGGGAATTGAAACCCAAGCTCAATGAGAAGACAAAAGAAGCTTGGTTACTTTAAGTAAGCTTAATCTCAGTTAAATGTCTTTCTTAATTACACAGAGTTCAAATAACTGAATATAAATTTCTAGGGATAGGAAATAATTTGAAGACAGAATAATGGCATTGACCTAATAAAAATCCCTTATTGGTACATTTAGCAGTCCCCCATAGGACACAGACCTTTTGGGGATCTATTTACACCATAATCATCAATTTTGGCCGTCAAAAATGGCTGGCAACATAATTGTGTTGCTTAAGTTCTCCATTCAGCAAAAATAATCAACATTTATTTTGTAAGCCACTGTTAGCTATACAAATGCATTGGGACTACCCTATTTTGGGTAATTGATACATCAAACTCCCTATTAATTAGCCTGAATTTCTATTATGTGTATATAAGATAAAAGGCAAGAAAGGAGGAAGGAAGGAAGAAAAAAGAAAGAAATTTCCTCCAGGAAACAAATCCTATGCTGCTCTCTTCTAGTAAGCTGAAAAACACAAAACAATATTGGGGTTAAACACACACACACACACACACACACACACAACACACACACACACACACAAACTCTCAAATCTTTTATTTATTAAAGCAAAGGTCTTACTTTCCCTTCTCGGAAAGCAACAGGAACAATATTACAAATACTAACCAGTGATCAGGTATAATATAGAGTAGTATCCATTCTTACTCTAAGACCACAATTTCCAGATCTGAAGTTTAAGACTGATTTTGTTGAGAGGTGCAACCTTTTGTGGGATAATGATGAGGAACCGAGAAGGAGTAGAAACAGAAGAATTAACTACAGGGAGAAAAATCCATTTTTTCCCCTCCAAGCTTAGAGGTATGGGAACAGAGTACAGACAGAACGGAAGGCGAATGGGGTGCTCACTTGGGTTCTTTTATTACCTTGGAGGCAGGGAGGTCTCTTACTCTGGTCTTCAAAGACTGAACCTGGTATCAGATTAGGACACTGGGCTTTTTATTAACCAGTGTGCTGTGCGTCTCCATATTTTCTTCCTAATTCACAGTGAAAGAAAGGATGGGACCAATAGCATTTGAAACATTTCTCCAATTTTACGCCACAGGGTTTGTTTAGTTTCAGAGGTCTTCATGATCAAACAAACCAAAATATACACCTCGGACAGTATAAGTCCAGTCTTCCAGAAAAAGAAAGATGTTTGGAGACCAGATAATTCAAGCTCTTCATCTTCCAAAAGGGAATTTTGGCACAAAGTCTCCAATGATCAGTTTCCCTCATTGCCTTCTTTGTGTAAGAGATAAAGGGAAGGAGAGCATATCTGAAATGCTTCTGTAATTGGACGAATCAAATCCCAAAGTTCAAGGGACAGAGGGTGGTTAGAAATTCTCTCTTGGGTAAATCAAGAGCACTGTGTTGTTATTGCTTCTTAGTCAGTATTTGTGGAATGTCTTTTCTGTGTCTGGCAGTGCCTTAAGAGCTGGGAGAGCCAGGTGAGCAGTCTATGACCAGAAAGAGCTTATGGACTGCTATGGAGGCGTAAACAGGCCATTTTACCGCAGGGACAGGATGGGATGCAAAAAAGGAGCATCTGCCCCTGCCAGGATTGGGGATTTTCTCCAGAGCTGGTAGCATCAAACCGGAAGCCAGAGGGATGAGTCAGGGTTAGTCAGGTGAAGAGGGGAATGGAATGGCTCTTCCTGCCAGGGGAACCTCATGTGCAGGAGCCAGCAGGGAGAGATCAAGGAGTTAAATACGGCTGGAGTGCTGGGTATACTAGGGAGGTGAGGGCTGGGGTTGGGGTCGGGGCTGGAAAATGCAGTGAGAAATACGAGGCTGACCCTAAAGAGGCTGCTAGGTCACGTCAAGGAATTAGGACTTCATTCTGAAGGCATTCTAGACATCATGGAAAGATCTTATGCTGTGGAGTGGTAAGATTAGGGCTGAGTTCATGGGAAGACTGGATTGGCAAAGTTAGAGTCTGGGACACCAGTCAGGGTCTGGGGCAGCAATGCAGGGGAGAGGTGACTGTGGCCTGGACCAAGGGTGCAGGAGCGAATGGAGGGGAAGGATGGTTCCCGGAGGGGTTCAGGGCAGGGGAACAGAAGGACTCAGGGGTTGGCTAGATGTGGAGATGGGAGAAAAGACAGTGGTTAAAGCTGCCCAGGGTCATGGCACTTTTGAGGCTCTCCAACTATCATGGAGTCTAGTGTCCTGGCTTCTGGAGGACTGACCTTATGTTATCCCAGCACAGCCAACTTGAAAAAAAAAAATAATAACTTACACATCTGCCAAAAATGTGTAGGCAACTTTAACTTTCTATATAGTGTATGTAAGTGTGTGTTCATTCTCCGTAACTGTTAATAGTAGGCTCCAAAAAAATTACTTTAAATTTAATAAAACTTAAACAGAACATCTGGGAAGACCCTCCAAATACTGTGAAATGATTATATGACTTTGGTTGAGCCCTAGGTATGAATTACTCTCTGGGATCTGATTGCCTCTCTTACTTTGAAAAGACTAGTAAGTTTCTTATTTTTTCACATGAGAACCACAGCTGTGGATCTTGGTTTTTTGTTTTTTTTTTTTTTTGTATTTGTAAGAACCAAGTTTCTACATTTTATGTCTCTAGAATTACTTTCTCCTTTCTTTTTCAGTTTTATTGAGATAGAGTTGACAGACAGCCCTGTGTAAGTTTAAGATGTATACCGTGTAATGACTTGACATACGTGTATTGTGACTTGATCAGCACAGGAAGTTTGGCTAACACCTATCTCCTCACATAGTTACAAGAAATATTTTTTCCTTGTGATGAGAACTTCTAGGATCTTCTCTTAGCAACTTTCAAGTACACCACATCATCACATTGTCCTATCTCTCATCACCGGAAGTTTGCATCTTTTGACCGCCTTCTTCCAATTTTCCCACACACCCCACCCCGCTCCTCAGGCTCTTGTTTTTGTTGAAAACAAATCCCAGAGGCTTGTCTCCAGGCTGTGCTGCATGAGGATGACGTCAGGATTTGGGCATACGGGCCTGAAGCGATGCAGGCTCTGTCTCCCAGCGCTGAGCGGTTTCGGTGACCTTTTGACAGTTGTCACAGATGACCATCAAGTGGTTAATCTTCCTTAGTGTGTGAGAAATAAAGCCGGTTTCCATGGTTGCCATGTCAACACAAGGCTGGATTCTGGAGAGCTCAGGGCAACAATGTAGGATTGAGGAAATGCAGAAGAAAATAATTATAACTGTCTCACTCCCTGGAGATAACCATTGTGAACATTTTGGTCTATACGTTTCTAATCTTTTTCTCTGCGTATTTATGGTATGTTCTAGATACATGCTTTTATTTGTACACAAAATCAGGATTGTCATTTACTTGCTATCTTGTTACCTTCCTATAGCTACAATTTTTCATGGTTGTTTAAAAGGAATAAAGGGAAAGAAAAGAGCGTGTGACTATCCCGAGGTTGTATTCGAATGAATAAGCTGTTTTTTTCTCATTAAGATTTACTTGCCATTTGATTGTCTGTGACTGTCCGGTGACCTCAAGACACTTATGTATGATATAAATGATACCAGAGTTGAAAGGGGAAAAGTCTCAGACACAATGCCCATGGGCAAATGTCCTATCCCTGTGCTCTGAGGGATTAGACACCTCTCTCTCGCTCTCTCGCTCTCTCTCTTTAAAAATGTTTGTTTTTGCAAGAGAAAGCACTAGCAGGGGAGGTGCAGAGAGAGAGTGGGACAGAGGACCCCAAGTGGGGTCCATGCTGACAGCAGCCTGATGTGGGGCTCGAACTCACAAATCATGAGGTCATGACCTGAGCGGAAGTCAGACGCTTAACTGACCGAGACACTTGGGCACCTGAGACCTGCGTCTCTTTGGGTTGCTGCCAAGGCAAAGGTTGTAAGCTTTTATGATTAGATGGTAAAATTGAATTACCATGAGTGTAGATGCTCGGTGGTCGTGCGAGAAATAACGGGGAAGGATACACTGGCTGTAATGACCTATGTTGATGAACGTGACCTGAATTGGTTCAGTTCAGTTCTCTTGAATTTAATTAGTATTTTTTGTCTCATTTATGATAGCCCACACTATTTCCTATATTTGATTTCACTTGGCTACAGTTAAATAGGCAAATGTTCACTGTTTTGTCCATTGTTTTCTTCTCTCTGTCATAGTTACAAAGAGAAATCACAGCTTTTCACGTTCCCCCTCCGCATCCTCCTAAAATTTTAGGTCTCTTTAAAAACGGTTAATGGAGCCTGGTGGTCCCTTTGACCAAGACCTTTGTAAGTGTCTCCATTAGCCCATACCCTCCAAATTTCTTGCATGGAGTAGGATATGAAATTAAGGCACAATAATGCCCCACGAACCTTAGTAATATTTTCTTTGGTTATGAAAGTGAATTCTTGTTCATTTGGTATTGCTGGATTAAAATAGAATGAAGTATAAGCACTTGGCAAACTTTGGATTTTCACGGAGAAGATGATGCTCTTCAGAACACATTTCTGTTCCTGTGTAAGGCTGGGAGTCCATCAAAAGCAGCTGGGAAAATTTTTTTGCAAATAAATGAATTAAGTCTCACTTATTGTCTATTCTTAATAACTAGGGTCTTTTTAAAAGTTCAGTTGTGGAGGTATTATTGAATAGGTGAGTTTTGTGCTATTTAAATAAAATGTGAATTTAAACAATTTTGGTGAAATTCACATTTATTTCTATTTAGTGCTAATAAAACCGTGAATATTTATTGAATTCTTGCTGTAGGATGAATGCTGTGCTCAGTGCTTTACAGGGGAAAACCCACTGAATTCATACCAAACTCAATGAGGTAGGCAGGCACCCTAGGTCACCAGTGTCTCTGCGCATGGCAGAAATCTGACCTGTAGCAAATAATTATCCTCGACAACAGAAACATAAAACAAGACCTCTAATAACAATTTTGTTGATAATTTTTTCATGCTGGGGAAACTATATAGCACTTTAGCCATGATTTTGCCTCAATTTTTAACGTATTCAATTTTTATTGTATCGACCCACAGTGAACGCTGGTTTTGGGATAATGTCTTTGTCAGCGGGGGCTGCTCTAATAAAATACCAGAGACAGGTGGCTTAAAGAGCAACATTTATTGCTCGCAATTCTCGAGACTGGGAAGTCCAAGATGTGAATGGCAGTGTGGTTGGGTTCTGGCAAGAACCCTCTTTCTGGCTTGCAGATGGCGGCCTTCTTAATGTATCCTCCCAAAGTAAAGAGAGAGCTCTAATGTCTTTTGTTTTCTTACAGGGGCACTAATCCCGTCATGGGAGCTCCTCCCTTGTGACCTCACGGGAACTTATTTACTTCCTAAAGGTCCCACTTCCTAAAACCATCACCACCAGGAGTAAGAGATTCAACATATGCATAATGCAGGGTGGGGGTGGGGACACAGGAACATTTAATTCATGCAAGGCAGATAACCCTTCTCCCGAGGCTCCAGGGCAAGGAACGCAAAGACTCCATATTGCATTATATCCGGAAATCGTTGAATGAATACCTGTGGCCATATAAACACCTTGCTTCAATAGATAGTGTTCAACAGGCAATCCAATTATTCAAAATTGTTTGGGCGTGAGCTTCTATCATTTACTGGAGAAATAGTTTGCAATTCTTTAGCAGTAAGTTCAGATTCGTTACAGAAATCTCAGATAATTTTATAGTTTATAAATGCTTATGTTTGGTTCTGAAATAAAACCGAAAAGAATAATTGTGAGGTGATCCTTATGTCATGAGGAAATCTGTCCTATAATAACAGCTGTATTTTAAAAGTTGAGAGTGTGCTGTGTTCATACACTACTGATTTCTACATCCACAAGGCTTTCATGTATAGTTATGGTGCTCGGCATTGGTAATGTGATTTTTCAATCCCAAAAGAGAATTATCATTCAGGTTGCGCTTAGGCAGGCAGCACTTTATTAAATTAAGTACATTAAAATAAAATCTGTGTGGCATAGGTTCTGTTCCTTGGCTAAAGAATTAGTAGAAGGTGGTTTCTTTGGGTCCATTCTTCAATAAAGACAAAGTGCATTCTATCCAGAGAGATTTCCTCAGAGGGAAGTAGAAAAATATGAAAAAAATAATGAAGAAGAGAAAACAACTATGAAAATATAATTCTGGTGGAAATATGTGTGTGTGTGCTTCTCAAAGTGGCTGTGTGTGTATGTATAAGAGCAAAGTGACCGTATCTTTATGATCTGAACTGGGACACATTTGAGAGTGAACGGAGATACTATTAATAATTATGATGGGGCAATCGGCATAAACTGGGATTGTCCTGGGCAAACTGGGACTTAAGGCCATCTCTGAGGGAATGCATCAGACACCCCTGGTGTCACTCCAAATCCTAGCTTTTATTTAAGCCACTGCAGCAGCCTTCAGTTCTGCACAGGCTTCCACCAGTTGGCGAAGGTGCAACCTGACAGTACCTCATTTCTAGCATCCTCTGCCGACCTCTATTTCTGCCCCAGTCTACTCTCGTGTCACGGTATGGATTTCCGTGGAGCCTCGCTCTGCCTTCACATGCGTACAACCTGGAAACACAGGGGAGCTAATCCAGTGGGCCTTAACCCATGGAAATGGAAGTTGAAGGGTAAATTCTCCTACCATCTGTTGCTTAAATGGCTGGATGTCAGAATCGTTCATGAAGGTTTCTTGGCATGTTTCTTAGGATGGAGCACTGGGCTGTCCATTGTGGTGTGCCTTGAGAACGCATCCGTGTGTTGTGTTTCTTCCTTCCCTGTTTCACTCAACCTGTATGCAAATTCTGCGACAGGCTCTCCTTTCAGGGAACCCAGGCCACAATAGTTGGGACTGAAATTCTGATGTGTGATCCCTCACTGGACAGAGGTGATAAGGACCCCATTATTGGTGGTAGATGGAGTGGTGATACCTGGTCAGCAGCACCTCAATTACTAAGACACTTACCTGTGGTGAACTGGGATGATGTGCAAGCAGAAGGCAAAGTATTAGGCTGTGTGGTAGCTGTGGTCCCTAAGCACTATGGGAACTATAGTGATTGTAAGGATTGAGTTGGCTGGTGTTTTTAGACTGCCTTGGAAGCTTTGAAAAAAGAAAACGAAGAAAACGATTGGGTCAGGTCAGTCATGTATCAATACAAGGAACCTTCTGAAAGCCAGAGACGCCTTTACACAAGTGTTTTAGGAGACTCATCTGTACACTGTGCTGAAATTCTTATCCTCAAGGTCACCCTCCAAGCAAGCAACTAGACTGGCCAGGATGCTGGGCCAAGGGTGAGAAGAATCTAGATGGGAGATGGAGAAGGAAGATGTAACAGCAGCAACCATTTTTGCAGAGATTATGGCTGGCTGCCAGCTTGAAGGGGACTATGATAGAGTGAATATAAAGAGGGGCATAGGGGCACCTGGGTGGCTCAGTTGGTTAAGCACCAACTTCGGCTCAGGTCATGATCTCGCGCTGTGTGAGTTTGAGCCCCGCATCAGGCTCTGGGCTGACAGCTCAGAGCCTGGAGCCTGCTTCGGTTTCTGTGTCTCCCTCTCTCTCTGCCCCTTCCCTGCTCACACTCTGTCTCTGTCTCTCTCTCAAAAATAAATAAACATTAAAAAAAAAAGATTAAAAAAATGAGGGGGACAAACAAGTGCGAGAAATGCATTGTGTCTGACACCTTCTGTGCAACACTCCAAGTCTTCCTGATCATGCTTCTTTTGTGATTGCTGGGCCTTTGCAGGCTTTAATCAGCTTTATACAGTGCAGCTTGACAGGCATGAGCCTTATGCATGGCCCTCCCATTTATCTGATGCTGGAGTGTTCTGGCACCACACCCTGAGAACCAGATTCACGCTCTGTCATGTGCAACTCACGTGTACGAGGAAATTGACATCTGTAGAGCCATCTTTGGCCAGTGAGGATGAAAGCTGATGGATAAGTGCTTTCCTCTTTTGGGGTTACAATTTTCAGGGCTCCTTGGGGATCCGGTAGGAGAGGTAGCTAGTCAACAGTGGCCAACCTGTTGACGCCTCTTTCGTAACGCTGTCCCTCTTACTTTTCATCTTCTGCCCTACACTCCTGTTCCTTGAGATCACGTTTTCAAACAAACTGTTTCATTTAAGACTCTGTCTCAGATTCCATTTTTGGGAGAGCCCAGACGAAGACAGCGAGAGAAAGTCAGCAAGTTGTGGGTACAAAGCAAAGGAAGAAACCGATCTGCTATTAAACCGCAGGAGTATTTCAGGACATCAGAGCCCATTTAGTACTATGATATCTCTAATAATGAAGATGACACATTTAGGCCACACGCTTCCTTGTTAGAAGCTCTGTAACCAGAGGATATAGCAATTTTAGAGCTCACAGTATCCTTGGATCTCATTTTTAGCTCAACTCCTTTATTTTAAAGAAAAGGAAGTTTGGGCTGTGGATATATTCCAGGACATGTGATAAAGAGGATTGTATAGTACGTCCAACCACCCAGGACTAACCAAAATAATGATGAATATTCCCCAAAGTGTAAAAGTCTTGAAGACAAAGGGATATGGAAACAGTGTTAGGATAAGGTTAGTTGAAGGCTGACTATGTTCAAAGGCCCAGAGAGAGAGGGAAAAAAAAAACACCTTGCCAGCAGGTAGATTCTCCTGGGACTTGTTATGTTTTTGGCCAAGAAAGAAGGGAATATAGGCATTCTGCACACCAAGAACGTGACATATTTAGCCATGTGAGGTGGCTACTATTATCTCCATTGTCTAGAGCAGGACGTGAAGGCTCAGAGAGGTTAAGTGACTTTCTAAGATGTGTTGAAACCCAAGTAATTTTGATTGTATTCCTTCCATTCTACCTTACCATATTTCCTCTGCCAAAGAGAAGACCCATCTATCCTTGGTAGTTTTAATATTTATATGCAGCTAGGCATATAAGGGCTAGGGCTATAAGCACGAGTCCATCAAAGGTAGAAAGAAATCACTGATCATTCCTTCCAGTCCCTCACCGCAAAGTTCTTAGGAAAGGAATGACTCAGTTTTACCCTGATGGCCATTTTAACATGCCTAGTTTCTACCTTTTTCTTCCCACTCCCACCTAAAAGGTTCTACCAGATTGCTGGTGATAACTTGAAAATAATCTCATTGAAGTGAAGAAGACGGTTGCTACTTAAAGTAGCACGGAACACAAATTTTTAGCAGGTAAGGTAATTGTACGAATCTAAGTGAACAAAAGTATTTTTACAAATCAACGACAAAATTTTTAATAACATTTTAGTGCTTTTGGTAAAAGATTCATTGTCTATTTGATACACTTTTCTTTTTTGAGGGCCTAGAGCTGTTCGGTATGGTAGGAAGTAGTTGCACATGGCTCCTGAAATTTAAATAGATTAAAATTAAAAATTAAAATTCCGTTTCTCAGTCATACTAGCCTTATTTAGGTGCCTAAGTAGCCACCTGGGTCTATCGGCTACCATATTGGACAGAATGGATATAGCACATTTCTATCCTCACAGAAAGTTCTGTTGGACAGTTCTGGCCATGCTGGGCACACTGTTGAATTCTGGGGATACAGCAGATAAGGTAGATATCATCCCTATTTCATGAACTCACATTTTAGGGGGGGAGAGAGAGACAAAAACTTTGAAGCCGAAATGATAATAGAAGGTAATTGATATTATAAAGGAAATTCATACTGTGCCACGATAAAGCATATTAGGAGGTCCTTATATTATATATTGGGGTCACCTGAGAGAGGTGAAGAAGCCACTGGGAAGGGCATTCAAGGCAAAGGGAATAACAGGTGCAAATGTCTTAAGAACTTATGTTTCAAGGAAGGCAATAAAAGGCTTTGGAATATCTGGTGGGGAAAGTTGGCCATCAGAGGGTATCATACAAGGAGGTCAATGAGAGAACAGCTTTAGAACAATATTTGGAGAATATCTAGAACAATATTTGAGAATAATAGCTCTTCAACTTCAGTGTGTGTTGAAATCACCTGGAGGGCTTCTTAGACCAGAGATGACTGGGTCCTACCCTCCGACTTTCTCATCTCATAGGTCTGGGTGGGGCCTGAGAACTTCGTCTCTAACAAGTTCCCAGGTGGTGCTGCCGCTGCTGCGGGTCTGAGGGCCACACTTTGAGAACCACTGATTTAGTAGATGGGTTCTCAAATTTAGTAGGAGTGAAGTCCTGGAAAGAGGACGTAGCTGGCCGGATTCCACAGCTAGTCAGTGGAAGAGGCAGGCCCCAGCAAGGTTTCTAGGCTGAATCCTGGGCTCTTTGCTCTCTACCAGTCTCTCTGCTGTTTTGCACCTTCAGCTCTCTTTGCTCACAGTGAAATCATGCAGATCCTTCTCCAGACTTCTGGTCAGCACAGTGCAGGAAAGAGGATCCAATTGCATCCAGAGGTGGCCATCTACCTTGATGCGTGCCATGGTGATTACTGACCTAGCAGCTGCTCCCAGAATTTTTCTTATGGAAGGAGCTTTGTTAGAGGGAATGCATTGAATAAACGTCTTTGTGCAGGAGTCAAAGCAAGAAAGAAGACAATTAAACCACTTTTTTAAAATAAGTTTATTAATTTATTTTGGTAGACAAAGAGAGCAAATGGGGAAGGGACAGAAAGAGATAGAGAGAGAGAATTCCAAGCAGGCTCCACACCGCCAGGGTGAAGCCCAACGTGGGGCTCGAACTCACGAACCATGAGATCATGACCTGAGCTGAAACCAAGAGTCCAACACTCAACCAACTGAGCCCCTAACTTTGCTTTTTATTCTTGAGAAGAGGAGGAAAGGCAGAGAAGGGGAAGAGAGAAGAGGGCAAGTTGGGTTCTGTGTGGGGAGAAGCAGCCAGTGACAAATCCATGGTGCTACAGTGTCTGAAGTTCCTTTCAAGATAAGGATGTTTAATGTTTGAAGTTGTTTACATTGCTTCCATGAAAAGTCCATTAAATATACACAGGCCCTGTGAAAACTGTTTGTGAAATCAAGCTCAGGACTAAGGTACACATTTGCGTTAATGTGACCCACAACACTAGCTGGGGTGTGGGTGGAGAGTGGAGGCAGAAGGTAAGATATTTCAGCTGAAGCAGGAGTTCAAAGATAGGGGGCGAAGCGGAACCCACCAAGGCCCTTCGGACGTCCCTGGGTGTGGAAGGTGAGGACAGCAGAGGGGCCAGCAGTGTGCAATAGCCTCACCTAGGTCCCGCAGGGTGATTAGTGTGGCCGACTGCTGGTGACATGAGAGAATGGGCTTGGTCTGGCCCAGAGAAAGGCTGTCCCCTGCTAAGCTCTGGACAGGTCATCCTCACTGTGGCCCTGACTACTCCGGGGAAATGGGGATGACTTTGACAGTCTGGGGAAAAAGCGGGGTCTGGGACATAGCCCCGACTCTGAATCATGGTTGCCTAAGGGACAGTGTCTGGGAAAGGACCGTGGATTTGAAATCAGGAGCTGGATTCTCTTCCCTGTCATTGGCGGCCTTATCTGGTGCTTTAGGCAAAGGAGATAGTGGTTTAAAATGTGAATTCTGGAGTCGGACTGCCAAGATTCCTAATCCCAGCTTTACCATATTTAGTTGTGCTAACTTGAGCAAGAAATTCAGTTTCTGCCTCAGCCAGAGTCCTGGCAGGAAAGAGATGGCACACTCAAGGAATTTAAGCGAAGAGTTTAACAAGGATTATCAGAGATGTAGGCAGGTGAGGGATGGTAAAGCCCCCAGGGATTAACTGCAGAGGAAACCATTGTCACCTTTCTGCCTGAAGGGACAAGAGGAAGGAACAGAGCTACCTGAACCCTGGGAAGGGCTGTGGCTCTGCTGGGGCCCACTGGCCCAGAACCGTGGCTCTGGAAGAGGAAAGCAGCTACTGCCAGAATTGGCCCCACACAGAAGGAGGAGGTGGGATGGGGGGTGCGGGGGGGCGGAGAGGCATGTGAAATGCCCACACTTTTCTTCAAGCCACTTCCTCCCATTGGCCCAGCTCATCTGGACCGCAGGGCAACCAGGTCCTGTTGATACAAGTCACAGAGGCCAGTCTCCCAGGGACACAAAGCAGTGCAGGGAAGGGAACAGAACAGATACAGAGAGCCAAACTCAGTATTACCAGCCCAGCTTCAATAAGCCTTCGTGTTCTCATCTGTAGAATGGGGATGCTGATAGTAATGGCAGGTACCTCACAGGGTCATCGTGAATTTTTAAACGGGATGGTGCATGTGAGTTTGGAGCTCAGTGTCAGGCCCGTGCCACATGCTCAGTGTTGTTAGCTATTAGGATGTTAAAGGTAACCACCCGGGCTGCAGGGAGAGATACTTCTTTTGTGGGCTGTAATCCTGACTTCCCAAGGCTCCCCCCTCTCAGTCCTTGCTGCAGAATAGCCCAGGAAGGATTGTGCTCGGCGACCCATAGATGCCTACTCACAGCTGGTGAGTAACACGCTGAATCAGAGGATTGGCACCCTTTTTTTTTAGCCTTGTTGATATTTAATATGTCAAGCTAGATGAAGCTTAGCCTGTCTGATGGAGGTGACCAGTTTTATTTATAGACTCAAATTCTGTGGGGCGAGCAGTCCCAGGAGTGGAGACAGATAATCACTTTCCTTCCCTAAGAAATAACAAATTGGTGTGTTCATGGAGATTCTGGGACCGGCCTAACCCGTAGATGCAAGTAGCTATGGCTTTGAGCTGCCCGGCACAGTGTTCTCACACTCGCTTTGTGTTGAAAAGGGCCTCTGCCCCCTCCCTCACTGTCCTCAGGCTGAGCCCAGGAGCTGACCTGCCTAATTATATTACCTTGCTCTTTCAGACCTGAATTAATCCAAAGGTTCAGAGATGAGAGTTTCTTCCTTAAAGAAAGGAGACGTACAAAAATCAGCTCTTGGTCCCTTCCAGATCTAGAGTTTCTGCAAGTTAGGGCAAACAACCGGAAAAGAAACCCTTAGTTCAAACAACCGAGTGATCAACCCGACAAGTACGGGCTTTGGAGTCCACAGGCCTGATGCCCCATGCTGAATGTGGCCCGGGCAAGTTCCTGCATCCGAGCACTTCCTTCCTCGTCTGCAAAGTGAGGATAACTATCGTACCTTTCTCCCCCAGGGCCCAGCGGCTGGTAGGAGTGCAGGAGTTGGAGTAGGTGGAGCACGGAGGGGCATGGGGTCCTAGGGGGAGAGTAGACAAGGTCATGTATGAGATTACTTAGTACCGGGTACACCTATCATTACTTATCTATATTTTTAAAGAACTGAAAACACATGTATCTGTGGGAGTACACAGAGGCTTTCCCAGCCCACAAAGTTCCACGTGGGTTTACATGGAAAAGGTCACAGACATTTCATCTTCACCCCCAAATAAAGTCAAGGCCAGCATTCAGAGAGTGACTGTAGTGTGGCCCAAGATGTAGCCTGAATCAAGAATTACACTTGTCAAGCTCAGTGGGATTCAGCCAGAGAAGGTTTTGAGTGATTAAATGGTAATGGCTCTGCCCCATTATATAAGGAAGTAGAGCCAGGAGGGTTCGGTCCTTCCTTTTGGGTGGGAGGGCCTGGAGAGAGAAAAGGAGACGCTGGTCGGGCTCTGGTGAGCAGCAGTGACATGGGACCTGCCTTTGGTCACACGCTGGGGAGGCTCCGGTGGTGTCACTATCACACTGTCAGAATGTCTCCCTGAGACCCAGTCCTGCCTTCTGGCTCTCACTTGCATGGGAAAGATGCTGTGACCATGGCTGGGCCGTGACCCAGGAAGAGCCAGGAGTGTCTGCTCTAGGGACAAGCTATCTTTGCTGCATAAGTGGAATTCTTTTCTTTTTGAAGTGCCTAGTGTTCGGCAGCACTTCATTCCTTTGAATTATTCTCAACTTGATAGCTGCTGTGATAGGAGAAAAGGAAATAGAGAAAGCCATCTTGCCATCCTGGCACACCTATACTCTGAATATTTCATTTTTTCTGTTCCCTTCTGGTCCTTGCTGATATGATGATATGGTTTTTAGACGGCTGAAACCATAGCAGAAACTCTGTTTTAAATTTTTACTTCATGAAGCTCTGGAAACAATGCTTGTAGACTTTGTATTCTCCATGTTAAAACACATTCACAAGTCCATCACTAGTCCCTGCCCCTCCCCATTGCATTTGCCTCAGTTATGAAGAAATTTCAAAAGAAAATCATAATAGGGGCACCTGGGTGGCTCAGTGGGTTAAGTGTCTGACTCTTCATTTTGGCTCAGGTCATGATCTCATGGTTTGTAGGACTGAGCCCTGCATTGGGCTCCATGCTGACAGTGCAGAGCCTGTTTGGGATTCTCTGTCTCTCTCCCTCTCCCTTTGCTTCTTCTGCCTCTCAATAATAATAATAATAATAATAATAATAATAATAATAAAGGCTCAATAAAATGGACAAAATGTGTACCCCAAGGAGGTGACTTCTAAATTGCCCTCCCGGCTTATGAGAAGCTTGCTTCCCCACAGAGATGGTTATAAATCTCAAAGCTTAGAGTGACTGGATTTTGAGAGAATAAATATGCGTCCAGTTGGCCTGAGACAGTCCCAGTTTATGCCTGTTGTGTTGGCATGCTAATAACAGTGCCCCTTCATTCTCAAAAACATAAATGTTATGGCCACCCTAGTTTCTGAGGACCCCAATACGATTGTAGGACATCTAAGATTGAGAGTATTGTCGGGGCACCTGGGTGCCTCAGTCAGTTAAGTGTCCGACTTTGGCTCAGGTCATGATCTCACAGCTTGTGAGTTTGAGCCCCACCTCAGGCTCTGTGCGGACAGCTCAGAACCTGGAGCCGGCTTCGGATTCTATGTCTCCCTCTCTCTCTACCCCTCCCCGACTCATGCTGTCTCTCTCTCAAAAATAAATAAACATTAAAAAAAAATAAAGAAGGGAAAGCTAATCAATATGTACTCAACACTTACTATATCCAGATACTTAAAAAAAAAAGAGAGAGTATTGTCACATTTACTGGGAAAAAAATCTGTTTGGGGTAGAAATATCTGTGAGTCTAAAGTTCAGAGGCAGTGGCAAAGAGGCAGTAGCCACTGAGACACCGAGGAAGGAAGATGGGTGGCCCTCGCCTCCTGCCCATGAGAACAGGGCTGAGCAGCAGAAACATCTGGTGTTTCGGGGGCAGAGCCACAGAAGTGTGGGGAAACTGAGTCATTGAGTGGGGCCAGCTGCAGCGGGAATGAGGGTTGAGCTCCACCTGTTTTCCATAAATGGAGAGAGAAGCGGGGCCAGTTGAGTTAGGGTCCCCAAAAGACTTGATGGGGCAAGAGCCACACTACCTGGGGTGGCATCCAATGCTTTGACATTTTTAGTAGCCGGTGTTTCCTCTAGAAACAAGGGTATCATTCCAGGAAGAAAGCAGGCTACCTCTTCTGGGTCCTAGTATCGTGTTCCTCCTCCTACAAACCATTTTCTCCCTATCTGGATAGCCCCATCTGCTCTTAGCTTCTTTCTGCTCACATCCCTGCCTGTCGATCCCACTGGCTTTTGTGAATCAGAGGCAATGTGGAACAATCCTTGCCCAAATCAAGAATGCTGGTTCATCAGGGAAGTTAGGAAGCTGAGCAGCTGCGGACACAGCTGGTGCTCGGAAGCCCTTTCAGCAGTGTCCGGCTCTGTTTTTGCTGAGTCGTGCTTTTTAGGAGGCAACACCTATAATTTTTCAGCCACGCAAAATCATCAGAGCAACACTTCGCTGCTGTTGGCTGGAGTGGGGCTCTGGACGCCATTTTGTCAGCACAGCAAGTTTCTCCTGCGCTGCTTCCTACGACTCAGCATTCCCAAAGCTCACTCCATCTCCCCTACCCACACTTTAAACACCTACCCTTCAAAATATCTCCCCAAGAAGCAGCAAGTGCCTCTTTTGACCGAGGCTGCTGACATGGTTTTTAATTTGGGAAAGAGGGCGAGGAGTCGTGTGGAAGCATCACTCTCTGGGATGTCACAGTCTCCTTGGAAGAGCCCTAATTAAGGACTCAGAATGATTGACAGGTGGTGGAAGCCCACGAAGAGCACACTTGACATGCAGCAAAAGTCAATGTCTGAGTTGCCAAAAAAAAAAAAAAAAAAAAAAAAAAAAGGCAATTGGAGACCTTGAAAAACCTTTGCAGGTAATACTATAATTTTGTTCCTTGGTTATAATGTATAAAAAGTCTCTGAAATGGCTGACAAAGGAACTCAGTATGGGCATGCTTTGACTTTCTTAAGTGGGGTGTAGTATAATTTAGTAGCAAGTTTATTATTTCAAATTTAATTTTTTTTAAACTGCGCAGTCTTGCTGAAGTACAGACTTTGTATGTATTCATTTGGGGTTAGGAATCTGTGAACAGGGAAGGCTGATTTACTGCTGTCAATAACAAAAGCATGATGAGAAGGCAGCCCCATAGGAGATGAAAGGAGGGACACAGAAAGTTAACACGTGCAACCTTCCTCCAGTGCTCTGTGTTCGTACTTGCTATTCTATATCCAACCCATCATTTTAGGGTAGGAATGAGGTCACGTCTCTTTTCCTATTCAATTTACGTGACCGTGAAACTTGACCTCCTGGCACGAGAACAGCCTTCTTCCCATCCTGGCTGTTAATGAGCCTCGGTCACCCCAAACCTCAGTTTCCTCATCTCTGAAACGGAGATAATAACAATGGCATCCACCTCATAAAGTCGTTGTTCTGATTAGGTGTGAAAACACATTTGAAAAACTTAGCACAGTCACCGCTGTGTGAAAAGCGATAATGTTATAATCTTTTTTAAGCACAGCAGGTGGGTTCTAGTTACCTGTGCTCAGAGGACAGAAGATGAGAAACTCAGCTCAGCTCTCCAAGGAGAGGGGATGTTTTAACTGTTGTTGCTTTTGCTACCACAGGGTGTCGCTGGCAGTCCCAAGGGCTAGCGCAGTTCTTCCTGGCGTGTCTTTCAGAAGGAAGTTCAAGAGGTTCAGTAACAGAATTCCAGGTGTAGGGAACAGAGGAGAGGCCCTCTCTCCATTGATATATTCAGCCATGGTTGTTCCATGACACGCTGGGCCTGTGACGCAAATGCTACAGCACTGTCTGTGATGATGGAAGATTTTTATATCTGTGTGGTTCAATGTGGTAGCCGCTACTCATAGGTGGTTATTGAGTAATTGGTTACTTCTTTCATCACCACAGTTTTATTGAGATACAATTGTATAACATCGTGTAAGTTTAAGGTATGCAATGTGATGATTTGATACTTGTATATATTGCAAAATGATTACTACCATAAGGTTGGTTAACATAGCCATCACCTCATGGTATTATAAATTTTTTGGTGGTAAGAACATTTAAGACCTACTCTTTAGCAACTTTCAAGTATGTTAACTGCAGTCATCATTCTGTATATTAGATCTCCAGAACTTTTTCATCTTATAACTGAAAGTTTATAGTACTTTTGACTAATCTCTCCCCATTTCCACCCCCTCCAGCCTCTGGGAACCACCATTTTACTCTCTGTTTCTGTGATTTTGGCTTTTTTTCGATTCCACAGACAAGCGAGTTCATATTTCCCTTTCTCTGTTTGACCTTTCTCACTTAGCATAATGCCCTCAGGATTCATCCATGTTGTTACAAGAGGCAGAGTTTCCTTCTTTTCTGTGGCTGAATAGTATTCCTTACATATAATTTTCTTTATCCATTGTTCCATCAATGGATGCTTATCTCGTTTCCATATGTTGACTGTTGTGAATAATGCTGCAATGGACATGGGGCTATACTTAGCTCTTCAAGATAGTGATTTCATTTCCTTCGGATATATACCCAGAAGTGGGATTCCTGGATCATAGGGTGGTTCTATTTTTAATTTTTTGAGGAACTTCCACACTCTTTTCCATTATGGCTGCATCTATTTACATTCCTACCAACAGCGTACAAGGGTCATATTTATAATGCATAATTGGGTTAGATATTATTAATAGTTGGCAGCACTTTCACGTTGAGACCCTGACCTGTGGATGAAGAGCCAGAATAGCAGGAAGAGTTATATGGAGGCTCCGAAACTATTCCTACACCCTGCCAAGGGAATAAGGCAGAAGAATATGCCTGATGTCAAATCTTATCTCTTCCAGTAAGCTGGAGGAATTTTCTCCTTCTTGGAAAGTGAAATTTCTAGACTCTGTCAGGAGGTTTTAAGGCCCCACAAACTCCCAAGTGCCTTGGTGTCAGTATTTATTTCTATAAAAAAAGGCCACTGGTGTGAAAAGCGTGTACAGACTTTCATGCACCTCAGGGTACGCCGATTTGGTAGGACACCTAAAGCTGATTCTAACACTCTACTGTAATGGTTTTTTTGCAGCTTTGACATCAGGCTAGCCCCAGCTCTTTGTTTTGTTTTTTTAATTTTTTAATGCTTTATTTATTTTTGAGAGAAAGAGAGAGAGACGGCATGAGCAGGGGAGGAGCAGAGAGAGAGGGAGACACAGAATGGGAAGCAGGCTAGCCCAGCTTTTGATGACTGGTGAAGAGGAGGCTACTTGTTCCTGGTAGGTCAGCTTGCAGCGAGTCCCTCTGGGACTCTGGGGATCGTAAGAACAGTGGCCACTGTCACAAAATGGTCACTTCGGTCACCAAGTCTTTAGGTAATATGATCATTCCTGCGATACATGTAGGGGCAGACACCTGAGGGCTTTAAAATGACATTATTATTTTTATGAGATAACACATTGAAGTGAAACTTAGTTACTTTGAGAATCCTGAATGAATTAAGCCTGGTGATTTGCATATAAAGTGGTTGTAAACCACATTTCCTCCTTTCTTTGCTTTCCACTACAGTCCTAAAATATCAGCCTTCAAGGAGTCAGTTTTTGATGCCTCGCCAAGGTTGGGAAGTGTTTTCATGTGGCCCATCAGGCATGATGGTGATAATAAATACTAACAGGGCCTTACTGTGTGCTGGGTACAGAACTTCTAAGTGCTGTACGTATGTAAAATCTCTCCGGTCTTTGCAACCTGATGGAGAAGGTATGTTATTCTCATCCTCTCTTTACAGATGATGCTTTCTCCATCGTTTCTTGAAGCTACCACCCATTGGTGAAAGGTAAGGATTGATGGAGGTCAGTCTCCGCCTCAGCCACCTCGAGAAGTCCGATTAGAGCCCATCCGGAAGCTACGTCCTCTGAGTCCCCCAAACCATTTGATCAGATGTTTGTTTCCATTTCTCAGTATCTTCCCCTTGGATCTAAGTGAGCAGTTAATATTTAAACAGTGTCTAGCAGCCCGTCTGTAGGAATTTAAGAGGGCCACAAAGCGGGGCGCCCAGGGGACTCAGTCGGTGAAGTGTCCGACTTTGGCTCAGGTCATGATCTCACAGTTGGTGGGTTCAAGCCCCGCATCGGGCTCTGTGCTGACAGCTCAGAGCCTGGAGCCTGCTTTGGATTCTGTGTCTCCTTCTCTCTCTGCCCCTCCCCCACTCATGCTCTGTCTCTCTCTCTCAAAAATCAATAAACCTTAAAAAAAAAATGAGGGCCACAGAGCAATTAGTACTCCTCTGAGAGGTAGAGTCTAATTCACCTCCCTTTGCATGTGAGCTGGCTTCAGTGACTTATTTCATATTGAGAAGTATTGTTCTGAGGTTTCTGAGGCTAGATCACAAGAGGGCTCGTGATCACAGGAACTTCCACCTGAGGTTGCAGGGAGCTCCAAGCTTCAATGTAAGGAATTTGACTACCCCACAGCTGCCATGCTAGAGAGGTCGTGGGTAGGGGCTGAGCTGAGCCCAACCTTTCAGCCAATGCCACCAAGGGTACCAGACATGTAAGTGAAACTGTCTTGGGCCTCTAGATGAGCCTACCTGCCAGCTGGCTACTACCAAGTGACCTCCACTGATCCATATGGAAAGGCAGAACTCCATGAAAGTTAACAGAACCATTGATGTTATAAGCCACTAACTTTTGGGGGTAGTTGTTACACAGCATTAGACAACCAAAGCACTCTCCAGTTTTGAAGAGTGGTGGTGTTGGTAATGGGGGATGGTGAGGGGGAGGATATGGGGGGGCAGTGTGGGTTTTGGGGAGTATGTATGCACATATATTAGAGAATCGCTATTATGTTTATAACTGCGTTTGCCAGTGAGCATGTGACAAAGAGGGGAGAATCCTGATAAGTTTCAGTTCCAGGCATGAGTCTGACTTGAGGCTTGCTGGAATTTCTTTTCTCGGGGCCTTGAAATACCCTGCTCACCTTTTCTGCTTCAGGTGGTTTGAAGTGGACTCTGTCGTATGCCACCGAAGAGCTTGAATTAAGACTCTCTCAGGTCCCTCTCGGCCCCCATGTCCTATGGCTCAGAGGGTTGTGATTAGAACATGACATTGATTCCACAGGAAACAGCATCTGCTTTCTGCTCCTGAAGAGAAGTCTCCAGCAGGGAAAAAGAACCGCAGGGTGCTGCCCCTCCATCCTGCATCTTCGCCTAGAAAATCGCTATAGAAGCTAAGGTGTGTAGACCCAATTGGAATGGTGATTTGTGGTTGAGATCCATAATTACTCCTGGAGACAATGAAACCTAGTGGTTACAAGCAGCCTCCTGGGTTCTCTGGCTGCCTGCAAGTTATGTCTTTCATATCCTGCAGGGCAGCGCTTACATAAAGACTAATTATTCCCATATAATCACCCACAGAAAACTTCCTGGCAAGTAGCCGGAAAGGAAATATCACTACCACACAACAGGTGACTTGAGAAGAGCAGAGCAGATGCTCTGGGAACAAAAAGGAGCCTGACCTCTTCCCAGCTCAGAGTTAGATGCCGGAGCTGGACAGTCTAGGGAAAATGTGCTGTTTGTGTGGAGCTTAGGAAACGGCTCATCTAACCATTTTGTGCCTCATTTTACTGATCTGTAGGGTAAGTTTAGAAATGGTACCCATCTCATAATGTGGTTGTAAGGATTAGATGACCTAGTTGTGCAAAGCATTAAAGTCAGCATCCAGCAGGTAGTAAAGGAACTAGAAGTTTGTCCTTTTCATTATTATTATGTCCCTGCCAAAGGCTGACGGATATGATTTTGTCTGCTGCGCTGGGCAGGGAGTGACCGGGCTTCCACGCGCCCGGGGCATCCCGAGGTCTGGGGTCTGAGGGGATGATGGATGCTGCGAATGTGGCGTTCTGCAAACACCTTGCTCAGACTCTCCTGCGTGGGGCCATGGCGGTGGCTCTGTCGCTCTGGGAGAAGGGAGGAGGTGAGACCGCGAGGTTGAGGGCGGGATCCGGGGTTTGGATCCCAGCTCTGCCATTAGTCAACCAAGTATCTTGGAACCAATGACTCTAGCCTTTTGGGCCTCTTTTCTCGTTCTATGAAATGAGAAGACTAAGCCTCCTTCCAAATTCAGCACAATGCACCGAGATGCTCCTTTCTGTTTTTCTCTGTTTTTAGAGCTGCTTACTGTTTAATTATGGCTCGAATCTCTTTACTTGTAGCCAACTCTGCCGCCACCTGCTTGTCCAGGCCACCACTGCTCTAGCCTCCTAACTGAGCCCCTGCTCCTGCTCCTTTCCAACTCTTTCCACACAGCCCCCAGAGCAGTCTGCTTAAAAATGTCACTCTGTAGCTGGGTGGCTCCATCGGTTAGCATCTGACTTTGGCTCAGGTCATGATGTCGCGGTTTGGGAGTTTGAGCCCCGCGTCGGGCTCTGTGCTGACAGGCCAGAGCCTAGAGTTGGCTCGGGTTCTGTGTCTCCTTCTCTCTCTGCCTCTCCACCCACTCGCACTCTCTCTCTCAAACAGTAAGAAAATTTAAAAAAAAATTTTTTTTAATGTTTATTTATTTTTGAGAGACAAAGAGACAGAGTATGAGCAGAGGAAGGGCAGAGAGAGAGGGAGACACAGAATCTGAAGCAGGTTCCAGGCTCCGAGCTGTCAGCACAGAGCCCGACGTGGGGCTCGAACTCACAGACCGTGAGATCATAACCTGAGCCGAAGTTGGCTGCTCAACCAACTGAGCCACCCAGGTGTCCCTAAAAAATTTTTTTTTAATGTCACTCTGTAGCTTAAAACCATCAGCATATCTTGCTATATATTTAAAATAAAATAACATTTACGAATAAACCACAAATGCCTTTTCAGATCTACAAGGTGCTACAGGATCCGGCCCCGGCCAACGTCTCTGTCGCATGCCGCTTACCCTGTCTTTTTCACTATCATCCAACCCTGGCTGTGTGCCAGTGTCTGAAACACGCTGAGCTCTTTTCCACCGCATGCCGTTCCCTTTGCCTGCTGCATGCTGTTCCCTTGTTACATCCACAGAGCTGTCCCTTTGTGACCATCAGTCCTGAGCTTAACTTCCGTCGTTCAGCCAGACCTGTCCTCCCCATTGTAGTTCAAGTAGATGCTCCTCCTGATTCTCCATCTTAGCTTTTCGTTTGTTTTCTTCTTAGCTCTTAGTCGCCATTTCATTTCCTTAAGTTATTTACTTATTGTTTATTTGTTTCCTTTACTGGAATACAGGCTCCACGAACACAGAGCCTGTTTTTCTGGTTTCCTTGCCCACCGTTTTACTACCAGCACCTGCCGCAGGGTCTGATTGATAGAAGATCCATAATAAATATTTGCTGAATAAATGATTGGCTGTACTGCACCCGGCAGATAAATTCCAGCTCGCCTTTACCTACGTGACTCTCAGCCTGAACCCAGGCCCTCCCTGATTCTGGAAGATTGCCTCTGAAGGAGGCCTAAACTCAGTCTAGGTTAATATTTCAATTTGTATCACATGTTGGCTATGTTGTTGTATTTTTTAAAGTTTATTCATGTATTTTGAGAGAGAGAGTGTGAGCAGGGGAGGGGCGGAGAGAGAGGGGGAGAGAGAGAGAATCACAGCTGGCTCTGTGCTATCAGCCCGATGTGGGGCTCAAACCCCTAAACTGTGAGATCATGACCCGAACGGAAATCCAGAGTCAGATACCTAACCGACTGCGCCACCCAGGTGCCCCAAATGTTGGCTATTTGAAGTACTAACTTCTGATAATGAGCTGGTCGCTCTCATTTCCTGACCTGGTAGCCTGTGAAAACAGTCAGAGGGTGGGGTCATGTTCTACAATCTTGGCTTCCAGACTAAAGAAGGTCATTAGGGTCTGGAAAGGCACCCCTAAAAGTGTTACTATACTCTCGTATCAAACACTCCCCTGGCCAAGGTGAGTCCTCAGAGAGACACTAAGTGATTTGAGCCTTCAGTAACATAGTTGTCACTGCCTTTCTGTCCCCACCCCTGTGCCTCTGCTCGCACGACTTCCCCTGCCTAAAATGTGAGTCTCTCCCTCCTTCTGTCAGCACGTCCCTTGGTCAGGAAGTCTTCTCCCACTTGTGCAATGACCTCGGGACCCTTAAGATATTTCCGTACCTAGCCCTTGGTGGAATTCTTATTTATGTTTAGAAAATTGCGAATCGGTCCCAAAGCTGGAGAGGACCTCATGTCCACATCTGATCGGGCTCCTTGTCTTGTGTTGGGAAGAATGGGGTGATTTACTTTCAGTGGGGGCCCCCCTCCCCTGGAGCGGTTGAGAAAAGGGTGTGAGCCTACAAAGCTAGCTGGTGTCAAAGCTTGAGTTAGAACCTAAACCTTCTGCTTGCAAATTCTGTGCATTTGTCTTTAGCTGGAATTTACGTTCTATCAGGTCTCATATACTGTGAGAGTAAAAGCTCACATTTCAACAGGTTTTTGGTGCAAACAAGCCTGTGAGATAGGTGTAAAGGCTTTGAGTCTCTTTGGTTAAGAAAATTGTCCAAGCCCATATGACTAGGATGCCAGGAAAGGTCACTCAGTGGGGTGATGGGAAAAAAAAAAAGAATAAACATGGTTCCACTTCCTGCCCCTTCCAACTTTAGAGGAAGAATGGAGGCCTGAGGAGGACAGGAGCCATTGCCGGGGAGCAGACCACATGCACAGGGAGAGCGTCCGGTGCTGGGAAGCAGGGGAGGGACCATGTTGGGGGAAGGGAGGATTTTTCTGGAGTGATTGGGAACAGGGCTGTGAGTGTCGGGAGCCATCGTGGGCTCACAGGTTGAGATGCCTCCCTGTGTGGAAAAGGCAGATGTTGCAAAGTCTCCTGCTGACCAAATGGCTTCCCAATACTATCTCCTTCTAATAATCTTTCAGGCCTGGACTTCTTGAACTGCTCTCATTGGCCTCAAGGGATGTAATGCCCTTTGTTTTATGGCATTTGAAAAAAGGGACCTGGAGTGTGATGCCTTGATGGATAACATCTGAATGAGAGTAACCTGGCCAGAAGTGACCTCAAAGTTGCCTCTTGGGGATAGGTTACACAAATTGATCATACAGAATAGCATTTATGAGCTGGCTAAAAATTGGTATAACTTACATAGACGTTAGACCCCTATTATGTAAATTCACTCACTCATAAGCAAAGGAACTTAGGCAGGCATTAGACAATTATGTCCTTGCCAAATGAGTTACCCTTCCCCCATCGTAGTTTAGAAAGCTAGACAAAATGACTCCTAACCCATCTATAGACGATTAACATAGGTCTTAAGGCAACAATGTGTGCACCACCTGCTTACTCAAGGTTGCACTAACAACCCTGCTTTCTTCTTGGACATCCCGTTTTCTCCCTGCCATAAATTTATCTAGCCCTACTTCAAAAAGTGTATAACTCTTAGCTTAGGAATAGAATCTTAAAATAGCTAAGATAAGACTCTCCTTCAAGGTCTGGGGGATCAACATAATACATACTGTCTTCTTTCTTTAACTATATTCTAACAAAAAGTAATGCCCACTGATGTAATGAAACTCACTACCTAAAAATAAAGATACTGAGACCAGCAGAGCAGAGTTGTCTGCTGGTTCCAGAAACCTCACAGCTCTCTCGAGTCATTCATTGTGCCGACACCGTTCATCCTTCAGGGACTCCTGGACTCACCAAAGCTGGCCTCTGACACCTGAGTGTAGCCGTGGCTTTCAGGGGCAGCTGTGATTCTTCTAGCATGTCTAGTGCATGAGAGCCCCAGAGAGGTCGAGGAGAGAGAAGGCTGAAACATCATTATTGGTGAGAGGAATGAGGAAGAAAAGGGAGAGTGGGTGGTGAGGAGCTACCTATTAAATGTTTCTTTTTGGGGGGAGAAGGGTGCTACCTTGAGGGCATAGCAGGGTCATATTAGGGAGCCTCAAGGATTGTGTTCAAAATTCTGATGCCCCAGTGGAGAGTTGGATTGAGCCTGGCTAAGGCATTGGCTGGGATGTCAGGAAGTAGGTTCAGGTCCTGGGGTGGGGCAGGCAGTGTTAGCACAGACAAACAATCCCACAAGAGGCAGCCTGGGGACTATGCCCGAGCGTAGAGGGGGCTAGAGACCACCGAGGGCCAGTCAGTGCAGCCGAGCTCCCTAATCCATTCTAAGAGCAGGATTAGGGCCAAGATCCAAGACCAGACTGTGGTCCAGAGTAATGGGAACCAGGTGGGAGTGAAGTGAGGAGAGTCCTGGGGGACTGCCGGGCACAGCATTAAAAACAGTGTCTGGCGTGCCTGGTGGCTCAGTCGGTTAAGCAGCCGACTTCGGCTCAGGTCATGATCTCACGGTTTGTGAGTTTGAGCCCCGCGTCGGGCTCTGTGCTGACAACTCAGAGCCTAGAGACTGCTTCGGAATCTGTGTCTCCCTCTCTCTCTCTGATCCTCCCTCACTCATGCTCTGTCTCTCTCTCTCTCTAGAAACTAAATAAACATTAAAAAACAAACAAACAAACAAACAAAAAAACAAAACAGTGTCTGTGGCTTGTCCTTCCTGGCCACCAGCTGCCAAGATATTAAGTCAGGCTGTCTTAAAGGGCCAGGGTCCGTGCACCCAGGCAGAGGGGCAAGGAGTGTGACTCAGGCTGGTTAGGAGAGTCAGTGGGAAGGGAGAGGAAGCGGTGGGATGGAAGGGAGTCTCTGCTGAGACAGGGACATTTTGGGAGGGAGAACAATGAAGGTAAGAGAATTCACATCAGGTGATTTAGATTTTCTCCATTGTGGGGTGAGTTCACCTGAGGGTGCCCCCACAGGCATGACATTAGCATTTGCTGATTGAAGAATAAATATGGTCATTTACAAAGGATACCCACAGCTTTTTAAAAAATTTTTTTTATTTTTTAGCTTTCTACATTATCCAGTAAGATCATTTTGCTTTAATTATATGAAGGACATTTTCCTGTTATCTCAAATCTTAAGTCAGAGTAAAAAAAAATTGTTTCAGCTAATTTTTTAAAGCTGAGTAATATATTCTGGTGATACTAGTTTGAACACCTCTCACTCCATAGTTTTATAGTTGCAATATGACAGCTTATCTTGTCAAACAAATCAGATTAAAAACGATTAAAAGTAAATGGTATTTTGTTAATGATATGATAATTAATTCCCTCAAACTTAAAGAATCAATATTAATAGAGAACATTTAAGTACAAAGTTGGTAGGGAAACTCAGGGATGTGAGGGGGATAGTGGCCAGGAGCACCTGCAGAGCTGGCTATGACTTGGCTCTTCTGGCTCATTCTGACTAGAGGAGCGTGGGCCTCCATAGGATGACCCTTTCTTTGAATATGCAAAGTGAATCAGATGAAATAGGTCTGCACTCCACTTTGATGAATAGATTGCATAAGTAGAGAGCCCCTTGAGTCAGGGAAACTCTGCCTGTGCCTACAGGTCTCTAAGAGTTTCACCTCACACCTGTCAGAATGGCTAATTTCAACAACGCAAGAAACGACAGGTGTTGGCAAGGATGTGGAGAAAGGGGAACCCTCTTGCATTGTTGGTAGGAATGCAAACTGGCGCAGCCACTCTGGAAAACAGTATGGAGTTTCCTCAAAAAGTTGAAAATAGTTAAAATAGAGCTACCCTATGATCCAGCAGTTGCACTACTAGGTATTTATCCAAGAATACAAAAGTGCTAATTCAAAGGGATACACGCACCCCGATGTCTATTATCTGCAATAGCCAAATTATGGACACACAATGGGATATTACTCAGTCATCAAAAAGAATGAACTCTTGCCATTCGCAAGGACATGGATGGAGCTGGAAAATATGCTAAACAAAATAAGTCGGTCAGAGAAGGACAAATCCCGTGTGATTTCACTCATATGTGGAATTTTAGAAACAAAATAAATGAGCAAAGGGGGGAAAAAAGAGAGAGAGAAAGCCAAACCAAGAAACAGACTCTTAACTATAGAGAACAAATGGTTCTCTATAACAGATGGTTACCAGAAAAGAGGTGGGGGGGGGATGGGTGAGATAGGGGTTAGGGATTAAGGAGTTCATTTGTTGTGATGAGCCCCAGGTGATGTGTGAAAGTGTTGGATCACTATATTGTACCCCTGAAACTAATATTACCCTGTACATTAATTAATTGGAATAAAAAAATGGTTTTTAATGTTTATTTATTTTTGAGAGGCAGAGGGACACAGTGTGAGCAGAGGAGGGGCAGAGAGAGAGGGAGACGGAATCTGAAGCAGGCTCCAGGCTGAGTTTCAGCATAGAGCCCAACACAGAGCTTGAATTCATGAACCGTAGGATCATGACCTGAACCAAATTCAGATGCTAAACTGACTGAGGCACCCAGTGCCCCAACTAATTGGAACTTAAATAAATACTTAAAAAGAAAAAAAAAAGAGTATTGAGGTCAGACGCTGGGGAAGGTGGCAATGCTCTGAACTCAGTAAAATGGCCCTGAGCGGCATCCCACGCACACCCTTGCCTCATCACTTGTGGTATACACACAGAGCTGTGTGGCCCACTATCCTTACGTGACATCTGGGAGGAAGAAGACACTCTTAGCTCCGGATTCCTTTGCTTACAGTTGGCTTTCCCCCCAGATGTCTGGAAAGCCAACCCACTTGTAACTGCCGATCAGAAACCTAGGCTATTTTAACGGCAAGTCTTCCTGCTTGAGGCCAAACATTACCCACCTCCACACATACCACCTCCTTTACTAACACGCTTCTGAGATCTTTACGTAAATGAGCGGAGGAAAGGTGATACACTCCACGCGAACTCAGGGTAAAGACTGCATTTTCAGCTATCTGTCGTCTATTGCTTACTCAGTCTGTGCCCCTCTTTATGCACTGCAGTGGGTTCTTTTCCTCTAGAAGAACGGGCACCTTCTAGTGTCGTAGGGGCGGGTGGACCAATCTGATGTCCACCCTGAGTTCTTGTCCTGAGCTGAGCCATCGAAATCTTTATAATATATAACCTTGCCACTTGGAGAACAGATAATGCTATTTTCTCATGATTTTCTACGGGCTTCGGCAGACTGAGCACTGTCACTCACCTACTCCGCAGCTGACAATGAGAAGGATTCCAATCTCCTATTGTGAATTTGGTTTCAACTTCATTTAGTGCCTCAAACCTCTTTCAGGGGCTCCTGGGTGGCTCGGTCAGTTGGGCATCTGACTTCGGCTCAGGTTATGATTTTGCTGTTTGTGGGTTCAAAGCCTGCATCAGGCTCTGTGCTGACAGCTCAGAGCTTGCAGCCTGCTTTGGATTCTTTGTCTCCCTCACTTTTTGCCCCTTCCCTACTGTTCTGTCTCTCTTTCTCAAAAATACATAAACATTAAAAAAACTTAAATCTCTTTCAAATTAAGATTGTTTGAACAATTTCCTTTCTTTATGCGTCTTGTAATTTTTGCCCATGGGTAACGAATAATGCCTAAATACAGTGTTCTGAGAAGACCCATGTTGCTCTGAAATAATTTTTTTTAATGAGAAACACTTCACATATGATAAAATTCACCCTTTTAAATTGAGTTTTAACCACAGTTTGCTGTCTTCACTATATATTTACAAGGCTGTGCACTATCGCCACTATCTAGATTCAGAATATTTTCATCACCCCCAGAAGAAACTTTATACCCATTAGCAGTCACTCTCCATTCTCCCCTCTTCCTAAGCCCTGTCAACCACAAATATACCTTTTGTCTCTATGAAACTCTAGGTTAATTTTATGTCTATAATTCTGAGGATAAAACAGCTGATAGAGAGTTGAAGTCAGCCTTGGGTGAAGTTCTTGTGCTGAGCAACATTGTAGATAAGAAATAAGATAATTAGTAAGTGCTAAAAGTAAAAAAAAATAGCTGAGGATTTGATTATCAAACTCCATTAAGTGGAATCACAATAGAGTTGTGTGTTTACGGCAGAGTGGAAGGACCCAATTTTTATATATTTCTTGTTATTTCTTTTTTTCATTTCATGGACTAATATACTAAAAGTTCATCAGTCTGGATCCATTTAATTCAACATCTTTGATAATTTCACAGGATTGAGTTGAGCTAAAAATTACCTACAAACTTGGAAGATAAGCTTTGCCAAGTAAATTTATAGTTTGAACAAGGTGGGGATGGGGGGGGTTAAGTGGGTGATGGGTACTAAGGAGGGCACTTTTCGGGATGAGCACTGGATGGTGAATATAAGAGACGAATCGCCGGGTTCTACTTCTGAAGGCGAGACTACATTATGTGAACTAACTCGAATATAAATAAATAAATAAAAAATAGACAAGATTGTGGGAATATAGTTAGCTTATTAAAGAGAACAAAGGATTTTGGCAATTTTAGAAGAATCTATGTACATTCTAGTAATGACTGTGCTCGCGTCAAATGTCTGATCCTTTTTTTTTCATCGAGGTATGTAATTGACATACGACATTATGTTGGTTTCGGGTGTACAACAGAATGATTCGATATTTGAAACGATCACCACATAAGCCTAGTTACCATCCGTCACTATACATAGTCACAGATTTTTTTGCTTGTGATGAAAACTTGTATAATTTACTCTCTTAGAAACTTCCAGATATGCCATACAGGATTATTAATTATGGCTGCCATGCTGTACATTACATCCTGTGAGTTGTTTATTTCATAACTGGAAGTTTGTGACTCTTACTTCCCTTCTTCCATTTTGCCCATCTCCAACCCCTTGCCTCTGGCAACCACCAGTCTGTTCTCTGTATCTATGAACTGGTTTTCATTTTGTTTTGTTTTTTGGGTTCCATATAAAAGCTTCATCTTTCTCTGGCTCACATTTCACATAGCATAATGTACTCACAGTCCATTCACATCGTTGTAAGTGACAAGATTTCATTCTTTTTTACAGCTAAGTAATATTCCACTGTTATACACATTTTCTTTATTCATTCATCTGCTGATGCACGCTTAGATTGTTTCCATATCTTAGTTGTTATAAATAATGCTGCAATGAGCATGAGGGTCCATATATCTTTCCAAGTTATTGTTTTCATTTTCTTTGGGCATACCCACAAGTGGATAAATAGAATATGGTAGTTCTATTTTTAATAGAATTTTTAATTAGAATTACCTAATAATAGGTAGTTTTAATTTTTTTTTTTAGGAACTTCCATACTGGTTCCCATAATGGCTACACTCCCACTAACAGGGCACAACGGTTCCCTTTCCTCTGCATCCTCACCAACATTTGTTATTTCTTATATTTTTGATAATAACCATTCTGACAGGTGTTAGGTGATATTCATTGTAGTTTTGATTTGCATTTCCCTGATGATTAGTGTTGTTGAATCCAAGTCCTTAATTCAAGAAATCCCTTGCCGGGGAAGGCTCGGCTTGACAACAAGTTGTGAGTTGTTAATTTTTGTATTGCTGTAACAATTGAGGCAATCCATTAATTTGGCAACCTATTAACCTGAGCATGAACCATTGATCAACATATAAGAGATAAGAGCAGAGGCAGGCAAAGTCATCTCTAACGAGATGGAATTGTTCCCAGATCAACAAAACCTGACTGGAACTTGATTTAAGCTGTTAACATATCTGAAGGGGAAAATGTCCTTCAGAAGAAAGGAGAGCTGGCCATGGAAGCAAGGAAAAGGGAAATTCTCAGAGACCATTGTTGGCAGTGTCATTCAAGCCCTGTCTAGAGGTTGCCCAAGTCCAAGGACACAGCCTGTCCTGTCTTGGTGGAGGTGGGTGCAGCAGAGCCTGAAGCTATCCAGTATCTGAGTCATAGAGCCAACCCCCTTGGGCTTCCTTCCACGCTTATCAAGCAGCCTTCTTCCTAATTATAATTTGGGTTTCTTTGCAGATTTTACCTATAGGGGGATAAAGCCTGGCTGGATCACTCCAGTATCTTGGCAGATATATTTCTTGTTGTAAATAATTGGTTTAGAAACTATTTCATATTGTGAATACACTTTAACTTAGACCTCTCTGTTGAGGTCCCCCATCATCCCAAGGCCTCTTGAGCTCTAGGCCTTGAGTGTCACATGGACTTTCTGAGCTGACAGGACAGAAGGCCAGACCTTGGAACGTGAGCATTGCCTTGTCACAGACAGTGACTCCACGGCTTCCCATTAGACTTAAAAGCTTCTTAAAAGTGATCAGACTGCATTTTTTAAGAGTAAAAGTATTTACTCACCAATGTTATCTCCTTTTTATGTACATTCCCTCTCCAAGTTCTGCAAATATGTTCACTCCCGTTTGGCAGGTGGAAAAGTTGAGAAATGAAGGTTTTCCAGGGCCAGTTAATTAAATTTTGTGCCAGTTTAAAGCTCTTGAAGTCTATTTTGCATTTAAATTTTCTCAAATTACTGAGAAGGATTCTTGGTATTGGGCTCTGATTAAAGGTAAATTACTGAGAATGTGAATTCAGGTTAGTGTTTTGGGTTAATTTTCTTTATTTTAAGCCTGGTTTATTTTAGACGTCATTTAAGTTTGGCCATGTTCTCTTTCCACCGGGAATGGGTACTTAGTGTAAAACATTTGTTGGAATTCCAGTGAAAATTCTGCTGGAATGCTGAGGAGTGCGTTTGGTATTTTGGATCAAGGATCATAAGTAGATGCATGCTCAGTGACCCTCCAGTCTGCTTGTTGGAATTTAACCAAAGGAAATAATTCAAAAGAGTTAAGAAAAATACACAAAGTTCACTGTAGCATTGTTTACAATATAAAACAAATCTGAGATCATTTAGAGGTCCAGTAACGTGGCCAAGTCAATACAGTATATCGCATAGGTTACTGAAGAGCTATAAGTCAACTATGAATATTATACAGCAACATGGGAATATGTAAGAATGCTTACTAAACATTTTAAGATAAAAAAATGCAGAACATTTCACAACAGGGTGAAAATAAACATAAATACATAGGAAATGGACAGATTGCACAGAAATATAAAGACAAATATATTAGTGCTGTAGTTACGTTGAAAAAATTTCCTTTAATGCTGTATCATACATCAATAAAAATTATTTAATTTTTCCAAAAAAAGTCAAAATTATAAGAAGATCAGAGTGTCACTGAGGAGGTTCATGATGGTCTCTTCCTGGAGACTTCTGGGCAACATTTTCTTTCCATTGGAACTATTTGATTTTGGCAACATTCTTCTAGAATAAAGACCCGGTTCTTATTCCTCTCAATATTATTTTCAGGATACTCAGTGTATTAAAATTTTCTAAGTTTGGGGTAAAAACTCTCTTAAGCGCTGTTTTTGATTAGAGCATAACGTTGTGTGATGTAATGTCTGGCATGCTGATCTAAAACCACGGTCCAAAACTCCGGTCATCGCTCTGCCTCTAACCAGCACAGTGAGCTTGGCAAAGATATTTAACATCTGTGGACATTGTGCCTTCATGTGCCTGGTGACCTCCTCAGACTATGGTCTCTCAACTCCTCTTTCACATTATAGTAAATCATCATTGAATATAAATTTTAAGTTCAAATTTTTATCTCTAAGTTCTATGCTTGGTCAGGTAACACATTTGAGTTCTAAAACTAGTCTTGATTTTTCTTGACAAGTTTAATGGAGTCCTAACTCTCGGAAGATTTTCCTTACAAAGTCTGACTAGAATCCTAACATTTCTGATATTTCGCCTTTATACTTGATACTTTGGGGAGGTTTAATTTTTGGCATTCAAAGAAAGGGCTTCCTATGTTCTGGTGTTTGTACCAACCTGATCTCCAGTGAGATGGTTCTCAAGTTTAAATATACATCAAAATATCCTGGAGGGCTTGTTAAAATAGAGATTATCAGGCCCCTGATTCATTTTGTGATCCAGAAACTCTGGCGTCAGACTTGAGATCCTGCAATTCTAATAAGTTCCGGAAGACGATAATTACACTGGTCTGGGAACCACTGCTGTGAAGAAATACTCATGAAGCAACACAAAGAGGGATGTAGAAGAACAGACATGCTGTACTTGTGGCACGAGGAGGGAATGAAAATATTAGGACCCAAGTAAATAGCTATCAGTAGGCGAATGGCCAAGACTGATCATCCTATGGAATATTATACAGCAGGAAAAAGGGTGATAGATGTGGTGGTGCCATTGGGTAGTGGTTGAGAGTGTTAGCTCTGGAATCAACTGTGTTTGAAAACCGTGCTTCAACTGTGAAGATGATAGAGAATCTGCATTATTGTTTTAATTTAACACGTTAGAATTATTTTCTTCACTGGTAAAATTACTTTTAAAAGGGAAGAATGCTGGCACCTCATTTAAAGCAGATCTGCACTTGTTGAGTTAATTAGAACCAGATCAATGAAGTCAGAGGCAGTGGGCAAATCCTCATGAGGTCGGGATGACAGTTTGTACAATAAGTATTCTGACAAACATGAAAAAAAATTTTTTTAAATAAGCATTCACGATCTCAAGGTTATAAGTCAAAGTCCTTGGCTTTATTAAAATTCTTTGCCTTTCATGACAAACAGAATAGCAATTTGAAAATGCATGCTGTCAAGATGCAAACTAATTACGGATTTATTTGACCTTTATGATAACTGGTATTTAAATATTTACAAACCTCCTCTCTCACCTATCAAGACAAAGGCTAATTGTTAATTCATCGCATTCCATTCAGAAAGCACTTTCATCCAAAGTCTCCTGTTATAGAAGCTGATGACTTCTTGTGTCTACTTAATTCCGGTCGAGGGTAATTTAAAATATTTGGGGCTATGATTGTTAACTCTGCATTGATGACAAGCTGTGTGATTGTGGAAGGTTTTTTGTTTGTTCATTTGTTTTTAACTTCTCTGTGCTTCAATTTCTCCATCTGTGAAATAACAATAATAGTACCCACTTCAAAAGGATGCTGTGAGGATTAAATTAGATAATGTGTTCAATATTTGATACAATAGGGCGTCGTGGGGGATAAAAGTCAAATTGTAGAAGAATGTATACAGTATGACACCATCTATGTAAAAAGGCTCCAAATAATTCCGAATGCTTTTCACAGGTACATATACATACATGTAACTGCAAAGAATAAGATCTAGAAGAATATATTGCAAACTGATATTCATACTTACCTCTGTAGAGTGGAGGAAGGGACTGAATGAAACGGGGACTTTTGCTTTATCAATAATGTTATTTATTATTATTTTTTTAATGTTTATTTATTTTTGAGAGACACAGAGGCACAGCGTGAACAGGGGAAGGGCAGAGAGAGAGAGGGAGACACACAATCGGAAGCAGGCTCCAGGCTCTGAGCCGTCAGCACAGAGCCTGACACGGGGCTCGAACTCACAGACTGTGAGATCATGACCTGAGCTTAAGTCGGCTGCTTAACCGACTGAGCCACCCAGGCGCCCCTCAGTAATGTTATTTTTATTTTTACATGATGGATTTATTTAGTAATGCTTATGCTTGCTTACTGTACGCACTAAGGCCACCAACGTGTCTTCTCTCAGAGAAAGCCACCTCATGGGTCGATTAAGGATTTCAAAAATCAAGAACATTTTGAAGTCAAAAGCGAGAAAGGTAAAGAATTGTTACATATGAATCTGTTCTTACCTTCATAAAACTGAAATTTTGTCTTTTTTTATTCTGAGTAATAACCCAGACTGTCATTAACATTTAATTATTTATTTTAATTGCTAATGAGGAACACCAATCCGATCTTAAATTTGTTTTGACTTCTGCCGTTTTTTTCCTCCTTTAACACTTTTTGATTTTTTTAATTGCTAAAAAGTGCATTTTCCACTCCCCAGTAAAGTTGTTTGCTATTAATAGTTTGGCAGAAGTGACATAATATTGTTTTCCTTCCGTACTGTATTTATTCATAGCCAGGATCAATCTGCATAAATCAACACTGTCTCTTTTACAACTTTTTAATAGTTTATGTCAATTTCTTAAATTATGAAAGGCCCTTTTGGTCTACTAGCGCCACCAATTAATTATGCATCAATCAGTTTTCATCTTGTTAGTTAATATTTAAAGATACAGTAGAGAATTCTCAGTTACAGACCATAGACCTGCAACCGAAATGTTACGCGCTCTCTTCTTCTTTATCCAGCAGAACAAACTTTATGCTGACAAAAAATATTATATGTCTGAGAATCACAGTAGATAGAACATTGATCAGGCAAATAGTTTACGGGAAGCAGTGAAGAGGTGGGAGAGGCTATGCACAGACTGGGGAACTTCCCAGTAGTGGCCCTGAGCTTTAGTTTGTCTCAGAATCACCAAAGGACTCTTAAAATGCAGATTCTTGGATGCCACCCCCAGACAGGATAGGTCAGGTGTTCTGATGCAGGGAGATGGTGGGCCATACCTTGAAAAGCATTGCTGGGGCCTCACTGGTACTCATTGCTGTTGCCAAATGCTGCCAAGAGCTGCTGCTGTCCTAAGTGGATACTTTTTCTTCATCTGCCCACAGATTAGGAAACAAAAGGATACCGTGCCAGGGGAAGAAAAGCTGGCTATCTGACCGACTAGGTACTGAGAGACTTTGGAATGGGTAGTTACAGTATCTCTGGGTTAACAATCTTTGTGCATCCTTGAAAAATGAAATAAAGCACAGGGCAAGTAGGTCTCTAGACTGAATCTTTATTTTCTTACATCCTCACACGAAGCATTGAGTCCCTTTTAGGACCTGAATTTTACCCTTCACTTCTGTGGTCACCTGTGATTCTGATTCCCCTCTGCCCACCACCAGCAGCCTTCTGCGTGCACCCAGTGCGATGTTTATGCAGCAACACCAGGAATTCTGCATGCCTCCTTCCTCCCCCTTAAAACAATGGTAGGTTAGGTCTGGTGCGGTCAGACGCAGGGAGAAAAGAACGTGAAAAATCACCATTTTAACCTTATTGACTCCCATGATAAACCTCCAGGTTTGGTCTTTGCTTGGTGAGGCTACTTAGAAAAGTAGGTTCCACATTTATAGAAGTATCGGTTCTAGTTTTTCTGCAGGAGTTTTGACTTAAAAAAGAATTCTAGAATCTCTTTTCTTTGGTAAGATTCAAGCCACAATCAAGGTACACCTTTTACCCCTTTATGCCCCCACTTTGCTCTCTTCTTTCTTCCTTCCTCAGAGAAACTGGCCACATGGGTGCGGGTGGGAGGTTTGCGGATCATAGCAAGTGGGTGATCCTTTCCCCTTGAACTTGCCAGTCATGCTAGCTTCCTCTACTTTCTCCCCATGGCTGTGCCTCCTGAGATCGTTGAGACCAGATTCATATTTACCAGGGAGGTAATGGATCTCTCTGGAGTGAGACAAGCTCTCCCTCCAGGTCTGCCTGTCCTAATAATGCACAGGTACAATGACTCTTGAATAGTATTTCTGCTAGAACGAAAATTCTGGCATTCTATCCTCAAAGATGGGACATAGGTCACCTGTCATTTCCCAGCACCCAGGCACTGTGTCCACTGTGTGAGCCCTCTGTGGACAATGACAACTGATACGTTGACTCCCTCTGCAGAGATCAGATGGCTCATATCTGTTTGGTGATGGCTTGGGTTTTTTTTTTTTTTCTTCTTGCCTTCTAGGAAACAGCAAAGAAGGACCTGCTACCGAGCCTGTGCCCCTTCTTCCTTTTCTCCAATGAGCCTCCAGCCCCAGGGGCTGCTGTGAGGAAGGTGCTTCTGGGCCACGAGGCTGAGGAGCTTAGAGCAAAGGCGCTCAGAGGAGAGTGCGTCCCTGCTCTGCACGGTGCTCAGGGCTCCATCCCTACTCTGTGCTGGGTGGGCCTGTCTCCTTCGTGGGACTCTGCTTCCGAGACCAGCAGCCATGTCTCCAGAGCACGAGAAAAGCTGGGCACCTGACCAGTGGCAGCCCGGACTGGCTGCCTCGTGCGGCAGCCACTGTCCCCACGGAGGGGTTGGAAGAATACCCGTGACCTAAAGCGAACAAGGCTAGGCTAGCCTGAGTTTTTTGTTGTTGTTGTTGTTGTTTTTGAGAGAGAGGCAGAGCATGAGTGGAGGAGGGGAAGAGAGAGAGAGAGACCCAGAATCCGAAGCAGGCTGCAGGCTCCGAGCAGTCAGGACAGAGCCCGATGTGGGGCTCGAACTCACGAAGAGCTCATGACGAAGAGATCATGACCTGAGCTGCAGTCCGAGGCTTAACCAGCTGAGCCACCCCCGCGCCCCTAGCCTGAGTTTTAACCCGGAAGAGGTCAGAGCTCTGCGGAACAGAAACCACCCCAGTGAGAAGGCCCAGATGAAGGAGCGGCCTTAGAGCAACTCCTTCCGGCTCTCTTTTGGGATCCTGGCCCCCCGGATTCCTCTGACAGCCTCCTCTGACAGCCTCCGGCTGACCACGGGGCATTGCGAAGCACCACGTTCGTCTTTTCCTGGTTTTTCCTACCCAGTGGAGAGAAAGACGGCCGTGTGCATCTCTGTTCCCTCGGCCTCCAGCACGCAGCCTGTCGTAGGAACGCGGCACAGCAAACGTTTAAGGAAAAAAGAACAAACAAACCGGAGGGTTTGCGCTGTGAGCTGCCAGAAGGTACAGCAGCGGGGAGGGCGTGAGGGAGGGGTGCATCCAAAGAGCTAGGAGGGGCTCTTTCTAAAGTTTCTTCCGGGACACGGGATCCGTTGCAGCCCGTTGTTGTTGTTTGCTCCTTCCGCTAGGCGGTCTCACGTTTCCTCATGGCTTTCATCAGGAACTGATCAATGACGCTCTAGTCTGTTGAGGCTGCTTTGCGTAACGGCGAGCACTTGGCTTTGCAAGGCTCGGGGCGCCCTACGCGCCAGAGGCATGCAGGTGTCATGTAGTATTCGTTTTCCGCTGGCGGCAGGAATATCTTGAAGAAAGGAATCCTCTTCCTAATTTAGACAGGAACTGGGCTGAGAATCTGGGGCCAAGACGTCCCTGTCCTGACCAGAGCCACCCAGAGCCTCTTGGCTGCACTGACCTGGGCTTAGATTCTCACCTCGAGAGCAGTCAGGGTCAGGCCACATCATCCAGAAGTGATACCCCTTGGCTTCTTGTCCCTTCCCTGCCATCCCAGCAGCCCACGCAGACCTCTGGCCTCTTGTAACCTGGACTCTTGGCCTCTTGACGTTTTCTACTGACGGTACAGATACAATTTTTCTTCTCTTTGAACAGTCTTGAAATGTGAGGACAGAGTCACAAATTCATATAGGTCTCTTAAAGTGTCCATACAATATAGTTGTTGAGAGCCCAAGCTTTGACCGAGACAGGCAAGAGTGTGGATTCCGGCTGCACAACCTTAAGCGAGTCCCACAATCACCTTTTATGGATTGACCGATCCATTCATTCCTTTAATTAGTCATTTCCTCAAAAATATTAATGGAGTCCTGAACCCGGTGCCAGACGTTGGGTAGTTCTGGTCCCTGCTCTCACGGAACTCGCAAGTCCCTGGAGGGAGGCAGATACTAAACGGACACAGATGCCGATCATTATGTGCAACATTGGTCACATCTGTGAAGGGATACAGGGAGCAGCAGGGATGCCCAAGAGGAGGGCTAGGTGATTCTGGCGAGGAAAGGAGGGCCGAGGCTTGGAGAATGAAAAGGAATGAACCTGGGAAAAATGAGGAAGCCTTCCAGCTGGAGGGGGCCGCCTGGGCGAAGATCCTGGGGCAGGATGAGAGACGGGTGTTGTTGAATGTGAAGTAACGGGCAAGAGGAGCCCGTCTGGAGACGAGGCTGCAGGTGGGGGGCCGATCGTGCCTGGATTCCCGCAGGTGACGAGAACCTTGCACTCGGACCTGAGAGTACAGAAGGATTTGAAGCAGGTTGAGGGGGGGAGACACGATCAAACCTAGTTTTAATGTTTAATAAAGCCTTGGCTCTGTCTAATGTGAGGCAGCTAAACTAGAATGGGGACACGAATCAATGGAGAGAGGAAAAGACCCAGGGGTGTTAGGTTGCCCTGCGGTTTCACAGAACAACCAGTTAATTTCAGAGCTCCATTCCCGTTCCTCGGGACCTGTTTACTCCGTAGCTCCTCTCTGTTCTCTGCAGCGCGGCCTGCCAGGAATTTTCTCGTTCTCCTCTGGATGTCCTCGGTGTGCTTCTGGGACTCTACACCCCACCACTCAGCCAATGAATGATTAAAAGCAATTTGTTTTCCAAGAGATGGTATTTGGTATCAATGCAGGTTTTTGGGGGGTATGAGGAAGCCAGACCAGTGCCCGCAGCTCACTAGCGATGGGTCCCAGGGCCCAGGCCAAGTGACAGCAGTCTGAAAAATCACGGCTCCGTGTCTCTGAATGGGAGGCGGAGGCAGCTGGCTCACCTGCCCAGTGCATCGTCATGCTGCTAGAAGCTGCATCAGGGGCCACCTCCGGCACTGTGCTTGCACCCTTGCCCCCCGCAGTGGGGGCAGAAAGGCCAGCAGTGTTTTCCTCAGGAACCTGAGATGAGATCATTTATACACTCGTTCGAAGTGGGAGACGGGGAGTGCCCAGGAGAGACAGAGCTCACATCAGGAACTGTAGGGGGCTCTCGGCCACCTCTTTGGGGGTCACCCGATTTCTCCCACTGCCCTCTGTCCCCACCCCCAATGGCTCCTGGATTTCTTCTGCTATCCATTCTCTGCCTACCAACTAGGAGAACTGCTCATGACATTTAGAAAAGAGAAGTCTCCCAGTTCTCTCCAGGGATCAAGGCCACCCTAAATAAAGTTACTTGTCCTGCCAGTGACTTTGATCTCCGTTTAACTTCCCGTTTAGGGTTGCTGGCGGCACTACCCAAGGTCTCTTGATTTTGTTTGTGTTCATCGTTCCCCATAACTGAGCATTCTTCAGTATCCCCGGATAGAGATCAGTTGAATAATAAGAGAGAGGAAGAGACAGAGAGAGACTTCAAGATACTAAGAAATAGTTGGGATCAAAAAAAAATTTTTTTTAAGTTCTGGGTCTCCCGAAAAGGAAAGGGACCAAAGGAGATATTGGAGATGTCCCGCTAAACGTGATGCCAAGGCAGAGACCTTTGTCATGTGACTTCTGAGCAGGCCCCAAGGCTACTGTCTTCCCAGGGCGGTGTGTTTATGGCTGACCGGGGTCAGGTATGCCCATGACAGAGACCCAGGGGGTCTTTGGGCACTGAAATCTTGGTTCAGCACCAGGGTCTTCTGAGCAGACATCACTGCCACGACTGCCAGCTTCCTCAGAGAGAAAAGAGGATCCAGTAAAAATAGCGAACACATAATAACTCTTACCATGTGCCATATATTAACTTCGAGTTAGGATGTACTCTTATGATGTAATATTGTTAATACTTCCATTTCCCAGATGGGGAAGCTGAGACGCAGAGAAGTAACTTGTCTCAGGCAGACTGGCTCCAGAGCCCTGGCCACACTGGCTTGCCTCTGGGTGGCGCCTGATGAGCTCTTGGTCAGGTCCTGCCTTTCCCAGCTGCTCTCAGCCGGAGACCTTGAGGCCCTCCCTCATGATGGAGTCTCAGCCCCGTTCATTTCCCAAGCCTGGCCTGGCCCGGAATGTCCACAGCCTCAGTATAAAATCCGGGAAGAGGATTATTAATGTGAGTCACAAAGGCAATTGTCACTAAAGGTTATGGAGCACTCTGTACATAGCGGGCATTTTACTCTGTTCTTCATAACAAATCCTCATCACGGACGTGGAAGGCAGGTTTTGTTATCATCCCCGTTTTCAGAGTAGGAAAGTGAGGCGTAAGGAAGAGAAGTTACTTGTCCATGACCTTGGGACTGGTGGGTGGTACAGCCTGACTCTGAAGCCGATGTGTTGCATCTTCATCCAGTACTTCATCCAGTGGCTTTCTGCCGGGGAGGCGGTCACCTCTGTGTGTCATGGCCGGGGCAGGTCTTGGGCAGTGGGGTCTCCTAAACAGAGCCAGACAGACGGGAGATTAAATTCCTACTGGATCAGTACTTGTATGTCGTGGAAGTGCTCCTTAACCTCTTGGAACCTCAGTTTCTTCTTCTGTAACCTAGGTATAATTCCACCTTCCTCACATTGGGTTTTTTGAGACCAAAAGAGGTAATGCTGGATTTTCTAAATTTTAGGCATTCGTGTACTGCCTTTATGACTTTTCACGTTATTTCTGATTTTCCAGAAGTGGACTGAAAGAAAAATAAATATTAAAAAACAGTATTACTACTATAAATAGAAAGCCACACATAGAAGAAAACTAAAAATTTATGATTCCTGGGGTGCCTAGATGGCTCGGTCGATTAAGCATCTGACTTCAGCTCAGTTCATGGTCTCACGGTTCATGAGTTTGAGCCCTGAATTGGGCTCTCTGGTGTCAGCACGGAGCCTGCTTCAGATTCTCTGCCCCCCTCCCTCCTCCACCCTTCCCGTCCTCACACTATGCTTTTCTCTCAATTTTAAATAAATATCAAAAACTACTAAAAAAGTTCATAATTCCTAACATAAAGAAAAACTGTGTTTGTGTACTTTACAAATGATCTGTACAGTCAGCAGTACATATGCCACATAAATATGCCGATGCTAAAATATTATGTATAAAGTGCACGGGTCAGGACATAGCACACAGGAAGTGGTCATTAAATGGCAGCCATTTCTCTCCTGCCCTTCTGCTTTCTCCCCATCGTTTCTGTGCCCATTCTTGCTCCTGCTCCTGCCACGCTGCCCCAGTCTCTACCACTATACACCTCTGTCCTTGCTGCTGGAACTTGCACTACATTTTGCTAGGCTGAAGCGCCATGCCGTGAGACTACTAACTACAGGCGAGGAAGAACAAAGTCCAGGAGCTAGAAAAATCACAGAGATCAAAGCAGGCGACGTCAAGCCTCTCCACTTTTGGAAAGGGGACAAACTCGTGTATGGGAGAAATGTACTTAATGAAAAGAGATTGGGGAATAGCAGGAAATTAAAAATCACATCAGGAATAGGATAAGAATCCCACTGCTCTTTGCCAAAGCCTTCAGTAAACAGCAGCTGCAGAGAAGAAAGGTGGATAATTTGAAAAGGGAACTTAGTTCCTACCCATGGTGTCTTTAATATTGCCAATTGTACACAAAACCTGTTGGGGGGTGCAGCCAGAACTAAGGGCATCGTAGTTCTTCCTGCAAGGCAAAAAGAAGCAATATAGGCCAGATTGCTTCAGCAAGCCTCTCCAATTATTTTGGTGGCTTACTGATGTTTTGGGGGGACAGGGATTAGAAGCATTGGCACAGAAGAGGCTAGAGTTCAGGCTTTTAATAAACTGGAATCAAGCCAGTCTATGCTTTTACTAAGTATGTAATCTTAAGTCAATTCCTAAAACTTAAATCTGAGTTAAAAATTTTTTTAAATAGAGGTAACAATAACTGTCCTGCTCATCTCGTTGGTATCTGGAAAGGTCAAATTAGATAAAGCGTAGGTGAAACTTCTTGATAAACTGAAAAAATCTCATCTGCATTTTTATTTTAAGAGCTATCAGGGGTGCCTGGGTGGCTCAGTTGGTTAAGCGGCCGACTTCGGCTCAGGTCATGAGCTCACGGTCTGTGAGTTCGAGCCCTGCGTCGGGCTCTGTGCTGACGGCTGAGAGCCTGAAGCCTGCTTCAGATTCTGCGTCTCCCTCTCTCTCTGCCCTTCCCCTGCTCATGCTCTGTCTCTATGTCTCTCAAAAATAAATAAATGTTAAAAAAAAAAAAAGAGCTATCACCTTGGTTGACCTGCCTGGATGCTATGTTATCAAGGACAAGTGTAAGCACTGGCTTCCGAGAGCACAGTTCTGTTCATTCTTAATTTGATTTCTCATTAAAGTTCTTCTTCCAAAAGCATATCTGGCTTTGGGAAACTGGGTTGTGTGAGTTGGTATTGATAAACTTGTATTGAAAATGTCATGCCATGAAACAAATGGAAAATCTCCTTTGAAACCTTCCATCCCATATTTGGCTTGAGGAAGACACTCACAGTTACTATAAAGGACGTAAGACTCAAAGGGTGTTTTACATTGATCTCACCTATAGTCAGATTGGCCAATAAAGAAAGTAACAGTGTTGTGCATGAGACTTTAGGGCTCGGGATCTTGAATGAGTTACAAATAAATTCAGTCCAGAGTCAGGGCCGGGAAATAGAAGTCAACGAATTTCAGGAAATTCAACTCTCATGGTTCGAATGGGTTAGCCACCTGTATTACAACAGTTATTCCTCCCTTGCAATTAGTTACAACCCTGCATCTTAAGGGGCTTACCATTAAACTGGAACATTCTTTGTAAGAACATGAAAGCTTTGCAAGGGAGAAAAAATTTGATAATGAGAGGCTGACATCACCCACTCTTGAGGCAGGATATTTCAGTCAGTGGCATCTCTCTAACCAGGAGAGCAAAATGTGCAAATTTAAGTTGAGAAAAAGAATGGCACAGATTCCTAAGTCCCAAAGTTTTGGGACACAGGAAAGGATTTTCCAGCCCACGGATGTTTTGCAGCTCCTAGATGGAATCATCACCAGGTGAGACACAGCACTGACACAGGACTGTCTCTGGGGATGGGCGCAGGGCTGATAGCTGCTTGCCTGCCGCAAAACACTTTATACAGTGCTGGAAATGCATTCACCCATTTATTAGCCTCCAGGTAGTTCAGTGTCTATATACCAGGCACCTGGCTAGCCTCTCTAGGGTATAAACTTTCATGAGATACTACTTCTGTTCTCAAGAAGTTTAGAGGCCATGTAGTCTCACTCTGGATTGCTTTTTAATGGTCTTAAGCAGACAAGTGGTTTTTTTTTTTTAATTAAGATGACATTCACATAACATAAAACCATTTTGAAGTGAAAACTCCAGTGTTATTTAACACACACACAATACCGTGCAACCACTACCTCTATAAAATTACAAAAAATTTTTATGCTTCCCAAACAAAACTGCACACGTATCAGCAATCATTCTCCAGCTCTTCCTTGCCCCATCCCTAGGCAACCTCTAAGCTACTTTCTGTCTCTATGGATTTACCTGTCCCAAATATTCATATAAATGCAATCATACACTATGTGACCTTTTGGTCTGGCTTTATTGGCTTCTCCTAATGTTTTCAAGGTTCATCCATGCTTTTATAGCCTGCATCAGTACTTCATTCCTTTTTATGGCTGCGTAATATTCCATTGTGTATATATAACAGTTTGTTTATTCATTCATCTCTCAATGAATACTTAGGTGTTTCTCCCTTTTGGCTACTGTGAATAATGCTTCTATAAACATTCTTGTACGAGTATTTGTATGAACATTTGTTTTCAGTTCTGTTGGGTATATACCTAGGAGCGGAATTGCTGGGTCACATTGTAACTGTATGTTCCACTTCTTGAGAAGCTGCCAGACTGTCTCCCACAGCAGCCGCACCATTTTACATTCTCAGCAGGAATGTACAAGGGTTCCAGTTCCCCACATCCTCACCAATACTTATTTTCCACATTTTTGGTAATTGCTCTCTTAGTAGATGTGAGGTTGTATCTCATTGTAGGTTTGATGTCCTTAATGGCTAATGATGTTGAGCATCTTTTCATGTGACATTATGTATTTTTACAAGATAACTTAGATACTTATGAGCAAAGATGCCTGGTCATCGGAAAGGCATTATCACTTTTGTCCCTTGGAGGGAGTGGGGCCTGAGGTAATGGAACAGAGAACCATCAAATGTTGATAGGAGGTACCGGAGGAGGAGCAGGAGGGAGAGAAGGGCAGGCCTGGGGAACAGCCTGAGTTTGGGAAAGGGGATCAGTTCTGTAAGAGCATTCGGAAGAGGAGATACCTAAGCAACCAGGGGACAGATCAAGGGCCCTGTGTACTGGTGAGGTTGGAAGGATGGCAAAATTAGGTTGTGTGATCCCAGAGAGAAAAGCGATGGTCGGGACCAGCCTCCCTATTTCACAGTTTCTCTACGAGCAATTACTCCAGTGATAAAGAAATGATCTCCCTGCTCAAGGAGAAGAAGAAGAGCTATGACTGGTCGTTAGGAAAAGCTACACCTTGGAGCATGAGCGAACAGCAACCCTCAACGGAGGTAAGAGAGGTGAAGCGCTTTAAGAAAATCAAGTGTTCTCTCCAGACTACGAGGTGGTGCAAACCTCGTCTTTAAAGTCACAGTTTTGGGGTGTGTAGAGTGAACTAATTTTTTGAGGATTGTTTTCAAATGAAGGATTCTTGGCTACAGCTTTGGGATGTATAATGTTTTTCCTATTTAACTGCCATCTCACACTTAGCAAAAAACCCAGTCTTATTAAGAGAATTGTTTTGGAGCCAATTTCCAGAAACGGAATTTAAACTTTCTTTTTTCTTTACGTTTATTTATTTATTTTGAGAAAGAGAGAGAGAGCGTGCACACGTGAGCGGGGGAGGGGCAGAGAGAGTTCTACTGAGAGTCAGCGCAGAGCCTGATATGGGACTCCATCTCCCAAACAGTGAGATCATGACCTGAGCTGAAATCAGGAGTCGGTTGCTCACCCAAGTGCCCCGAGTTTAATTTTTCTTAAGGGATACTTCCATTCAGTGGATGATAGTACTGAGCCTTGACCTGGGAGGGCCGACTTCATCTGTACTCTCTTCACACCCCTCCCGCCTCTGCAACAAAGGAGAGCTGCGCTGAGAGCTGTGGAGTATTGTCTAAAAATGGCTGTCACAGCTGGGAATCCCGTCTTCCATGGATGGTCTCCATCCCTCACTCTGCTGCAACTGCACTCCCAAAAGGGAGTGATGACTTCCTAATTGCCAGATCCAGTAGCTTTTTCTTAGTTCTTATTTAACCTGTTTAACCTAGTGACTCTTTATCGATCACTTGCCATATAGCTGGCATGTTGCTAAGTACTTTATATATTTGTAGTGCGGTTGCAAATTTAACTGACTGTATAACTTGGATGTGTAGAGAAAAATATCTCTATTTTGTCTCTAAGAAAAGATAAAATTATTTCGTCTTTTCCTCTCAACTTCCAACCCACTGGGGAAAATTATTTAACTGTCCAATCCAATCCCAAGCTTAGTCTAATCCTATAAATTAAATTGCTCCCTTAGGTGGCATTGAGTCTGTATTGGATAAAAACACTCAACTTCTCAGAAAGCCTCCCTCCCTCACTGCTTTTTTCCTAAAATGTTGTTTAGGGATATGCAGGGCGGGGGCAGCTTTCCATCACCCTAGGGAAACATGGAAGACCCAGGGGGGTATTTAGGGGGATGTCCTTTTCTCTTCCACTCTCTAGACCATGTTCCTTGTCCTGGGTGCTGCTTATTCTGCTGACAAAGATGGCTAAAGTTGGTGGCTGTTCTTGCTCTTGGCAGATTGTGGTCCTGCTCCTTGGATGACTTAGCTTCCTCCACTACAGCTGATGGAGGAACTCCTTTGAGATCTAGCTGTAACCCTCATTTGGCCCCAGCTCAGGAGGTCTGCTTTGGAGCTTTCCACTACTGTCAGGGTGGTGAATCGCTGTCTGAATAACTTTCAAGTCAGAATCTCGGCTATTGTGGAAACCTACCAAACCAGCTTGGTAACACAGGACAGCTGGGGAAAGCTAAATCTTTTCCTTAGTATTACCTTCATTTATCTGATGTACCGCCCCACTCTCAGGGAGAGGAGTGATGAAGCATGCATCTCCACAGTTCGCTCTGCTACTTCCCACTAGCTTCCTCTTCCCACAGTCCTCTGGGGCTGGACTGGAGTTGAACTTCTCCCTTTCTTGTTCTAATTTGGACATCATTTATATAAAATGCTAAGGTCTAGCCCTGAACCTGCTCACAGGTCTACTGTCACACTGTAGAATCCTACTTTTGAACATCAGAGGTTGAATGTTATCTCAGTCTTTCTTTTGCCTTCTGTCACAAATCCTCATCTGTAACAAATCCCAATCAGTCAAATGGCTTGGGTACCCTAGGGTCTTGCCACTAAAAGCATGGTTTACACAGCAGCAGCAGCCACAGCTGCAGCCAAACTTGTTAGGAGTATTGAATCTAGCCTAGGCTTGGCTCCACCCAGTTCTACTGAAGCAGAACTTGCATTTTAACACAATCGAGGGGTAAGTTGAACGCAAAAGAAGCAGTGGACTAAGACAAAGTTCATGTAATCAAAGAGAAAAGAGAAAAACACCTTAATAAATTCAAAACATCTTTCCTGTTGCATATATATATCATTTAATCTCAAGATCTCATCTCATTAATCATCTCATTTAATCACAACAGTCCTGTGAAGTGGACATAATTCTCTCCATTTATAACTGGGCAAACAGGGTCAGGAAAGCGAGGTGCAGTGCTGATGATCTCATGGCCAATGGGCCAGGGAGCCACATTTGAGCCTGGATGGTCTGACTCCACGGCTCCTGTTCTTCTCCAGACCAAGCTCTCAGGTTGAATTTTTGTCCATACTCCACTTCAAGTTTTTTCCTTCCTTGTGACTAAACACTACCTCATCTCTTACCCCTGTGCTTTTTCTTCTATTGCTTGAGGAGTTCCTGGCCATTTGTGTTTGGTGTCTAGGTTTTCTTGGAACTGAACTGTTTGCCTGGTTTTCTGACCTATGCCTTCGTATGTTCTAGGCTATATCTCGAATCTGTAAGTGTTCGTGTCTTTTTGTAGCATTCTAGAGTGCATGTTGGACAGTCTTCTGTATTCTAGTTCTACAATGGCATGGAGAGTATCAGTAAGGAAGATGGGTCTTCGGCTGGCCTTTAAAGATGGGTCTTAGTTGCCAAGTGGACAGAGTATTACAGATGAAAATCTGCAAATGGTTCAGAAGTGAGAATGTGCGGGCGATGTTGGGGAGACAATAATGTATTCCTTTATGCTTAGCTAGTATCCTATGTGATAATGCATTACTCTGGATTTGCTTCAGGTGCCCTTCTTTGCCCTTTATCGCATGTCTGGCTGTCGATCCACCTCCTGCCCAGAACTTCAGTTTCAGTGTATTCCTGGTTCTCAGATTCCTAGCTTCTTACCTCTGAATTCCTGCATTTGCCATCACCGCACTCCCAGAGAAAGAGCCAAACTATTAATTTTTTTGGATGTCTTCTTTTCTCTTGTTCTGTCTTCTCAATTCTGACCATCCCTACTATAATTTGGGTTTGTATATCTCATTATTTATGAGACTCTAGTATGTGATCTCTCTGTCTCCTGAGTTTTTCATCTCTAATCTGAACTATACCCAATGACACCCCTGCGACTTGTTCAGGGTGTCTACATTTCAAAAGTCTCCAGGATTTTCTGAAGGATGGACAGCCGGTGAAAGGAATGAGAGAGCCACAAGATGTAGTCTGATCACCAAGCAGGCATCTCTGGCAATTCTGCCATCTCTGCTCTGCTGGTCTCAGTATCTTTATTTAAAGGCAGTGAGTGACATTACATCAGTGACACGGCATTTGTAACAATTTTTCTTAGGTTGGCATATTTGTGAATCCCCCAGACTTAGAAGGAGATAATTTTATCTTAGATTAGACAGTAACCATTTTTATGACTTTGTTCCAAAATCACGCATTGTTTTTGAGGCAGAGCAGAGGAAATAACAAGATAAAGTTTTCAAGAAGAGAACAGGATTGTCGTAGCCCTTGGTAAACAGAGGGCGCATACAGTCCTATGTTATCATCTATAGATAGATTAGGAGTCATTCTATTCATAATTTTTTTTTAGCGTTTTTATTTTATTTTTGAGAGACATAGAGAGTGAGCAAGGGAAGGGCAAAGAGAGAGAGGGAGACACAGAATCTGAAGCAGGCTCCAGGCTCTGAGCAATCAGCACAGAGCCCAACTCGGGGCTCGAACTCATAGACCGTGAGATCATGACCGGAGCCGCTTAACCGACTGAGCCACCCAGGTGCTCCTCTATTCATAATTTTTAACCATAATGGAGAAGGTATTATCACTTGGTAGAGACATAATCTCTAATGCTTGTCTAAGTTCTTTTCCTTTGTGAGTGAGTGAGCCTATATCGTAAGGGCTCATGTCTATCTGTTCTTTATACAAATAGCAGTTTCTGTAAAAGTATTTTGTTATTGCCTTTTTATTATAAGGGAGCGTGGGGATGGGAATTGCAAAAGGATTCGTGAAATGTTAACCTTAGGAAGGTGCTCAATATTTGTTGTTGTTCGGTGAAGGTACGTGTAGCTACTTTTGTTTGGCTACTGTTTGTACCTTGTCTATAAACAGTGCTTTTAACTTTTGGGCTAAGCTAACCTCAGGGAAGGTCCCAAGTCTCTGTACAATCTTTCCTATCAGTCTGTTAATCAAATACTGAGAGAAGCTTTACAGAGATGTGCCTTGAGGTTTTGTGGTGGGGCTGAGGGGATGTTTAACACAATGCAATAGCTGCAGAGAAATCTAGTTTGGTTCAAAGAGTCTTGGGGCCTGACGTCTACTAATTTTTAGCCAGCTCATAACTGCTATTCTGTATGATCAATTTGTGTAACCTATCCCCAAGAAGCAACTTCGAGGTTACTTCTGGCCAGGTTACTCTCATTCAGATATTATCCATCAAGGCATCACACTCCAGGTCCCCTTTTTCATATGCCATAAAACCAAAGAGCATTATATCCCTTGGGCCAACGAGAGCAGTTCAAGAAATCCAGGCCTGAAAGGTTATTAATAGAAGGAGATAATAGAAGGAATGCCATTTTAGTCAGCAGGAGACTTTGCAATGTCCACCTTATCCACACAGGGAGACGTCTCAACCTGTGAGCCCAAGATGGCTCCCAACAGTCTATATTTTCAAAAATATATATATTCACCTTCTGCTCTCAAGTTATCAATTTTTCACTACCAAATATAAGGATAGAGCTCAATTCCTTAACATAACACATTTAAGGTTTTCTCAAACCTAACTTCACTGCCTCGTGTGGGCTCTCCTTTTGAGATAAACTTGTTTGAACGTTGTCCCCTCAACATGTCATGTGTATGCCTGCTTATAAACCCCTTTTTCTCCATTGGAATTCTCTCCTAGAATGCTCCATTTATCCAGATCATACCCATCTTTCAAGGCTCAATAGAAGACTTACTTCTCCTAGTCATCCCACAGCACAGATCCAGAAGATTGCTCAACATTAAGAGGCTAGTGCAGAGTTTCCTAGTCATGGCATTATTGACATGCTGGGATAAGTCATTCTTTGTTGCAGGGGACTGTCCTGTACATTATGGGTTGTTCGGCAGCATCCCTGACCTACTCAGTACATTCCAGTAGCATGTCCTCCCTCTAGTACAACAACCAAAAATACCTCAGACTTTGCCACATGTCCCCTGGGAGAAGGAGAGAACCAAAATTGTCCCCATTGAGAACCCCTGGTCTAATGTAATGAAAGATCTGAACCAATGAGGCTGTCAATGTTTGCAGAAAGGTTAGAGGGTGGGAGTTATTTTCGGAGATACAGAAATCATGTCACAGGATGTCTGCCCTCCTATTTAGAATATTGACTCTGAGAACATCATTTTACAACTACATTCTGTACGAGCTTCAAAATTAACCTCTGTAGCCTTTGTCTGGCTGTAACAGCCTTTAGAAAGAAAAATACGTTTGATCTGTACCTATGTCTAGCTGGCAGTTTCGTTATCATGTTTTTTAAGCTTAAAAAGGGTCCTTCTTTTTGTTTGCAAAATTACTAAAAGGTAAAATGAATACGCACAATATACCTTGGAGAATATCTCTTTAGTATGGAATTTTAAAATAAAAAAGGAGAAAGCTTAAATCAAGGCCTGTCTTCAGTATGTCTGTAATTCAGAGAGTCAGTAAAGAATGAAATTGAAACTTAACATATAGATCTTTGCAGAGATGCTTTCATGGTTGCCAACATTTATTTCAAGTACACATACTGCTGACTTAGTCCAGACTTATTTCTAGGTCTGTTTTTAATATTAAGAATCAACTCTAATACCATTACTTTCAAAATCGAAATCCTTATTTTAAATTGGAATCTTTCTTTCTCAAGCTAGTGCAAAGCATTTGGAATATGGGAATGAATTAGCAATTATTTGCATTGTACAGAAACTTGTCCAGTTGGTTTATATCTCTGGAAGAAACACGATATATGGAAATGGCAAAGCATTAGCAATAACAGTGAATAAGGCGCCACCTGAACTGTAGGGGATCTAGACCCTACAGCTGTGTGAACAGATCTACTGTCCACTAACACCTATTCGTAGTCTTTGTTGTCTGGACTCTAAGAAGCCTAAGACTAGTAAGCATCATTTTATAAATGAGAAGACTAGGCCCAGATGATTTGGTAACTTATATCTTTTGCCTAATCCTGAGCTAGAACCTAATTAGCCACACCCTCCAGTCTCTCCAAGACCCTTCAGCATCTTGGATGTTTTGACCACCCTTTTAAGCCACTAAGACACCCTTTAACAAGGGACAGACAGTGCTGCTCTTTTATATCTCGTACTTTCAACTGAGCCAATGAATAGCTAGTTGAGCTGAAGAAATAATTTCAAACAATTCCTTATTATTGGGAATAATGGGAAATCCCATTCTCTAGTTCTCAATATTTCTTTTTTTTAAATGTCTTTTTATTTATTTTGAGAGAAAGAGGGCATGTGCACAAGTGCCAGAGGGGTAGAGAGAGAGAGGGAGAGAGAGAATTCCAACAGGCTCCATGTTGTCAGTACTGAGACCTATGTGGGGCTGGATCCCATGTATCATGAGATCACTACTTGAGCTGAAATCAAGAGTCAGGCATTCAATTGACTGAGCCACCCAGGTGACCCTAGATCTTATATTTCTGTTCATTCATTCTTTAGTGAGTGGATGTTTATTGAGATCTAGGGAGTCAGATTCAGCAGTGAACGAAATAGAGACATTGTCAGGATTTCAAGAAGGAACAAATGACTCCAAAGGGAAAAATAATGGGGAGGTAACTTCTACCTTCCCTCTACCACCTCTGCTGGCTCCTCCCCAAGGGAGGCTAGCAACGGTTGAGACTGGGGTATGGGTGTGAACCGTGGGCCTTGGCTCCCTTCTCTCTTTCCACAGTACCTCTTACTGTAGAGTGCTCTCCTGGGAGGTCGTGGGTCTGTGGTTTTGGGGTGAGCGATTCAGTGCACAGGAGAAAGTGTTCCAAACCCAACTGTGACTGCAGATCCAAGCCCTCTTCCCCATATCGGTGATCAAGCTGATGAGTGATAGAGCTGGCGTGTTGATCCTCCAACATTTTTCTGCATCTTTTTCTTAGTTGGTTCAAAAGTCAGAGAAGAGAAAGGGGTGATTAATCATCAGCCTCAAACTTTCAGTCAACTCTCAGCCAATATTACAAATACTATCAAGCAAGAGTAACAGCTCTGCTGCTGGTTACCCATAAGGGAGCCTTTAGGGAGAACCTGGCTCCATCAGAGGACAAAAAAGTTTTTACTGCTGTGTGTAAGCAGATGACAAGGGCTAAGAATTATTCATCCCTTCTGTCCTTCTGGCCAGGATTTCTTGCCATATACTTGCCTTAACAAAGTCAGCCTAAATGACTAAGTGTTCAAATCTGGACACGTGGTGCACGGAGAGCGAACTAAGGGTGCTGTTCAATATGTGCTTACTTCCAATGTGTGGGACATACGTAAACTGTTTGCCCTTTTGTGCAGTGCACACCTTCATGTTCTGGAGGGATTTGGGGCGACATCTGGGTTTTGCCGGTGAGAAAGCTGAGCCCAGAGAGATTAATGCTTTGAGGTTTCCTAAACACTGCCCACCCTCCCCATCGCCCCTTTCCTTGCAACCAGTTAACAGGGAGCAGAGGCTGGACTACGGCCTGGATCATGCTTTTTCCATAGCTTTACAAACTGTTCTCATAAGAACAAACAGTGTTAGGATAGTCCTTGGAGAGTATTCGGGCATTGTGAAAAAAGTCATTTAAAAAATACCTCTTCTCCTTACAAAAGTAGTACACTTCACTTTGAAGAGTTTGGAAAACACAGCTCAAATAAAAGGAGGAAGTAAATATAACCCATAATCTTTCCCTGCTGAGGCAACCACTATAAATATTTTCATGTGTATTCTCCCAGTGTTTTAATGTATACAGATACAAATATAAACCTATAAAGTACGTTAAAATAGACTTGTGCTACATACACTGTTTTGCAACCCACTGTTTTTTCATGTAACCATATATTTTAGAAATCTTTTTATGTCATTAAATAATATTTTCACAACATTGTTTCTACCATTCTATGGCGTTCCATCGTGCGGGTATGATTAAGTCCCCAGGGTTGAATGTTTATGATCTTTCCAATGATTGTCTGTAATAAACAACAGTGTGACAAATGTCCTTGTAGATAAATCTCTACACACTTGTCTTTACTATGCGGATGAGAAAACTGAGGTCAGGGAGGCATAGTGACTTTGCTTGCCTGAGTTCACAGGACTGTGAAGGCCAAGTTTACCAACTCCAGATCCTATGCTTATTTCACTCTGTCACAGTTGCCCTCTGCCTTTCCAGAACAGAGTCTGAGGGTTAATCCTTCCTCTGGGTCCTAGCGTATTAGCCTGGTTCCTTCATTTTGTGCAACGTATCAAGCATATTAGTTTGTTTCCTTCATTTACTCACTAAATATTTACTGAGCATCCTCTGTGGGCCAAGGACTGGTTCTTTCCCTAGTGGGGGACAATGAATGAGACAGTTGAATCTTTATTGTCATGCAGATATTAGTCCAGTTAGGAAGACAGAGAATACATGAACGTGTTCATAAACAAGATAATCTCAGATACTGGTAAGTGCACTCGAGCAAATTTATTCATTTTGACAACGAATATACAACAATGTATATTTGAGAATGATGGGTTGGAGGGTGAGTGGGTGTCATTGGTGCATTTACTGGGTTTGTGCACCCATCCCTTGCTTCTGAGTGTGTGTGACCTCATATAGCATGTAGCTGTGACTGTGTTCAAAAGTCTGCCTTTGGGCTGCTAGAGCCTCTGCATGGGCAGGTACAGGAGCTGGGAGTGCCTAGGAGTTCATGTCCACGTTCATGTCCTCCTCAGCCTTACCAATGACTGACTGGTGCAGGAACATGAAACACCAGCTCCTTTGCCATGAGTCCAGACACACTCCCAGGCCAGAGCTCACGCCAGAGCTCCTGTGGAATCAGGACAAGCCTGGGTCTTCGCCTCAATTCACGGTTTCTTCTAATGTCTTTTTCGGCGTCCCCCACTCCCTTACTGGTTGCTCCAGGTGGTGTGTCCTTACTAAATGACCTGCACGTGAATCCTCCTCTCTTCTGGGAAACTTAAGCTAAGAAGTGGAGATTGCTCGCTTAGATTGGTTAGCAGAGAAGGCCTCCCTAAGAAGACACCATATGCACTGGGACCCACATGACCCCAAGAACCCAGTCATGACAAGATCTGGAGGCAGGGCATTCTAAAGGCCATGAGGTGGAAATGAGCTTTGAGGGTTGGAGTAACAAAGGAGGACACTGTGACTTCAGAGTAACCAAGGGGGGAAATGGGAGAGAAAAGCACTCCCTCTGTGGGATTCAGAGCTGGGAGCTGGGCCAGCAGTTGACAGCATCTATCTCAGTACCACTCGACGGAGGCAGGAGTTAGGGGAGGTTCTGCAGCCTTTCCTCCCCCAACACTCCAGCACAATCAGTGGAATAAGGCCGAAAACCGAGAAAAGCTTATCTGGAAGATTACTGACCCTGAAGGACATTGAAGCCAGCTTGTGGTTTTCTGCAATGGTGCTTGAACAGCATCATCGTTGCTTAAGAGTCGCTTGCAATGATCGAATACATCCAACAATTGGAGGGCGACAGAGATCCTGGGAGAATCTGACTCAGTCTCTGTGCATATTTGGTGCTTTAATCAGAGAAAGGTCTTACTGCAGTGCCTGGTAAGAGATTGGTATCATAATAATTTCCATGTCTTGGGAATCCACTCATTTTAAGCATAATCGTGTGCCAAGATATTTCATGAAATATGTGAATGTGACCCTGGCCAGGGCAGGAAGAGGAAGCATTGGAGAGTCTGGATGCCCCTGGTAGGAAAACCTTGCTGAAGAGAATGTTTGCATTCTCCAGGTGGCTCCACCTGTAACGCTGGGAACAAGACAACTCCCTACTGTGTGTCTTGGGTGGGGAAGAGAAAATGCCTTTCTAAATGAAAATCAGGAAAGAAGTAGGTCTTTTTCTCTTGAGCCTCACTGCGAATTGGTTAATAAGGACACTGAAACTATTACTGCATGGAGCCCAGATCACTTGGGACTTGGCCATGAACGCTCCCACCTATTAAATTGATCTTTGCTTTTTGTTTTTGTTTTCTTTTGTCAGAATGGATCAGTGGTCCTTCATCATTCATGCAATTGGACTTTGATTTAAATTTATGGATATAAAAAATAATATAGATGGAAACTGAAGGCAAACTCTAGTGACTGGGACAAAGTATTATGGTCTTTCAACAAACTTATCCTGCTCAAATTGTTAAGGTCTTTTAATAATATTTTCATGCCGAGATTTTTTCTTTTTTCTTTTCTTTTTTTTTTTTTTTTTACTTCAGGCACACTCAATGAAAGCTAATTGGTACAATCTCCTTCTGATTCATGTTATGCTTTGTACTTAATGCCATTTTTAAAGGAAGATTTTCATTGATTATCGAGGCCTAACATCCCCTAAGTTTTTTTCCCCCATTTGGTTCTATTTCATTTTGTCAATATTTGTGTTAAGCCATCTGCATTGATTTCAACAAGGAGATGCTATCCAGCGACCTTTCACAAATAATTGGCGATGTGCCAGAGCAGAGAGGAATCTTCTGCCAAACCCTCTTGGCTGACTTAGCCGCTCGACAGCCTGGCATCAGTGTTGTTCTCTTATTTTCAATAGGAGAAAAAGCAGCGCACAAGACAGGGACCTCACCCATTAACAAGGAGACCAAGTACCTCGCTTCGGTCACCCCGTAGCTCAGGGGCTCTCTGTTGTCAGTAATGTGCCACCCATCGATTTGTGGGGGCTTTGGATGAGATGGCAGACTTACCGCACTCAGCCCTGAAAATAAATAGGAGAGAACTTCCCTTTCCTGACCTCCTGAGGTTGACGCCTACAGGAAAATAGGGACGCGCCATTTTCCCATGGAGGGGAGGGAGGATGCAAGACACACCGTGTCAGAGGGGCACAGCCTCCCTTTCATTGGCAGCCAGGATTTTCTAGTCAGTTGTGAGTTCTCTGCATTTTATTATACTTGTAGCCGGAGAAAAATCAAGCTGCAGGTGTGTCTCGAGGGGAGAAATAGGCAGGAAGAGAGAGAGAGAAGTGAAGGCTGGTCACACGGGCTTCCTAGTGCAGGACCTACACCAGAAACCAAAAGATAATGTTTGCTACCCAGGAGCCTGGTTCGAGCTCACCCATGGCATCATTCTCTAGACTTACTCATTAGCTATATTCTTCTCCCTTTATCTCCTTTATTTTTTCTCTCTTACTCATGGAAGAGAAGAGAAACTGTACAGAAGACAGGAATTCTGAATCACACCTTTCATGGCGCTGGCTGTTGCTGAATACTTTTTGGTTGTCGCCATTTTGGGTAGACATATAGTGATAAAATCGTCACTGTGGCAAAGAAACCTTGGCAGCCCCTTTGCATCGTGGGAATTCTAAACCTACATTCCTAAAGATTGTTCTTTTATGATTATAAAATAAATTCATGCTAATGGAAAACATATCAAATAGGAAGAGAAACAGTGAAAAAAAATCCCTCTCACCACCACCCCCCACATTCTCATCTCAAAGTAATCATAGCCAAGTTTCTTTCCTAAGTTTTCTGTATACCTATTTTTTTTTTTAATTTTTTAAACGTTTATTTATTTTTGAGAGACATAGAGACAGAGCATGAACAGGGGAAGGGCAGAGAGAGAGGGAGATACAGAATCTGAAGCAGGCTCCAGACTCTGAGCTGTCAGCACAGAGCCCGACATGGGGCTTGAACTCATGAACCATGAGGTCATGACCTGAGCTGAAGTCAGCCGCTTAACCGACTGAGCCACCCAGGTGCCCCTGCATACCTATTTTAAGCACATATATTTGAATTTTTTAGACAAATGGGACTGTACCTTACACACTGTTCAGGGACTTGATTTTTCACAATTGCAGTTTTGAGATCTTTCCATATCCATTCATACAAACATATAGGTAGAATGGCCCTATACTCTGTTCTAACAAATCCATTTGTTGAGTGGCAGAGTGTGTTATTAATAATTCAATGGGAGGGGGCACTGGATGGCTCAGTCAGTTAAGCATCTGACTTCAGCTTAGGTCATGATCTTGCGGTTTGTGAGTTCAAGCCCCGTGTTGGGCTCTGTGCTGACAACTCAGAGCCTGGAGCCTGCTTCAGATTCTGTGTCTCCCTCTCTCTCTGCCTCTTCCCCTCTTGCCCTCTATCTCTGTCTCTCTCTCAAAAATAACTAAACATTTTTAAAAATTTAAAAAAATAATTCAATGGAAGAATGGGTATGAACTGAAAGTGTCCTGGGGGAATTAGAACATTTGGTGACATTACCTATGAACCATGGTTTGAAACAGATTTCTCTGTTAGTTTGTGTGGAAATTGCAATGTTTTGAGAGGGGATAAGGAAATGGAGGAGGGACCCAACAGAGAATAAGAACTAGAGATAATCTCATGAAAACAGTGGAAAGATTTGGTTAAACAGCTAGCATTGCCAAACCCTAGAAAGTTGACATTACAATTTTTGTCTTTGAGTTATATGAATGGGAAACTGGGGGGTGTGTGTGTGTTATAAGGAGGACGTATTCCCCATAAAAGATATGAATGATTTAACAATGTCAGCAAGGCAGTAAGATGGACCAGAGCATGAACATGATCTCAAGAACACAGGGGGCTTGCAAGAGTAAAGGAGCAGATTTGGGGATTTTGCTGATCCAATTCCTATGTAAGTTAAAGTCTGCTCTGCAGTTGATAGTTGACTTCTCAAACCTCACTAAAGCGTTTTGCACACATTGGTAGTGGTGGCGGGGAGGGGCAATCAGGAAGAGTAACGCTGTTATTCTAAGCTGGAACAATTTCCTTGGGGTGTTTTTAGTCCTCTGTGGAGTTGCGCTTTGTGCTTCATTCAATGTAAAGACGGAGTGGGGTTTGGCGTGTTTGCTCTGATGGAGACACACCTGTGAGATAATTGGTGACCAGAGTGTTGTGCCCGAATTCTCGAATTCCCCCACAAGAGACCACCAGAGTTGAAAGTCAAAGCCAAGCGGCAAGAGGTCGTTTATTACAGGTTCGAACCCGGACCTCTGCACACCGCTGCCGGTGATGCAAAGAGGCCCCGAACAGGGCTGGTACAGCGTTTTTATTGACAGAGACAAACAGCATAGGAAGGTTTTAGGTTAATGAGGTGACTGATTGGTGGATATTTGAAATATGAACATATGTTGCCCTCTGATTGGAGGTTCTTTGTTTGCTCCTTGGTGGGAAGTCTCTGTTCGTTACTTTAGGCGAGAAGCAGGGGGAAGAAGGAAGGGGGAGGGGGAAGAATGTAGCAAGCAAGATTACAGAAGCGAGAAATGCCAGTCACTTAGATTAATAAATGTCAGACTAGGCTCAGACAAAGTTTTACAATGTTCACAGCAAACAGTAAGCAAAACAGAATTCTCAGCAATTGTAATTTTTTTATCAACGGTCCACAATCGGCAGAAGGCCAGGGCAGCTATTTTTAACCCAGTATTTGTCCATTGTTTAACAGAAAAAGAGAACTTAGCTTCAAACTAAGGCAGAGCTGCCATCTGGACATAAAATTTAAAACCGCTCTCTTCATGAGATCGGAGGAACCACAGATCTCCAGCAATTGGAGCGCTTGTGGGCAGGGCGACCTGCGACACAGAGTTCAAGGAGGAGGGTGCAGTGTCACCAATCTCTGTTTGATGCAGCGATTTGTCCCTTCCCCCGTCCCCGGTCACGTGGGAAAGACTAATTCCATTTTTACGTGACTTGCACTTACGGTGTCTCAGTTCTAAGGGGATATTTTCCAAACTCCCATCACCAAGCCAGCTGGCTGTCACATCTGCACGCACCCTTCCGAGAATCTCCCTAGGTCCCCCATCCTTCCTCTCAGTTTGATCTTTGTCAGATAGTAGTAATTTCGTTGACGTCTATTAGAAATCCTCCTTTATACGCAGAAGGGGATGGATTGAAAGAGAACAAATTCGGAATTCGAGGATGATGTTGTGAGACGTATGGATAAAAACCTTGAAAAGTAATTTTTCTCATCTCTGGGTAACGAACCAGATACACATGTCAAGTTACTCTCCATGAAATTGGACACCACCAACGCCACGGGCTAGAAGAACTGGCCTGGGAATCAAGTGGACCCACGTTCTGCCTCTGGTTCCCACACTGCTTCATTGCGTGGTCTTGAATCTCTGGACTTCAGTGCCCTCCAGTGTAAAATGAGAGCAGTGGAAACAGTCGGCGTCTGGGGTTCTCTTCATGTCTAACGGCATCTATGATTTTGTTACTTTGTTTTCTTACAAAGTGAAATCTCACAAAAATATTTTTCTTGACTTCATATTCCATTTTTTTCTATTCTGCACCCCCCAGACCCCCCAATTACCACTTCAGAGTTTCCCTGAGTGAATCACTATTTTGGGTCCTTTACTCTTCCTTTCTCCACGGGCTTGACAATGTTAGTCTTGAGGCAGGCGCAGGTTAGGAGACTGCCTTTTAAATGGCACTTGAGGGCTACATCCAAGTATTTCCCACGTTGGCCTGCCTCTGAAATATGAAATTTGGGAATTTGTTTCCTGCAGATAAGGCACCTGCACTCGATTAATACATATATGTCCTGGGAGATGCGTGGCATTAAGCTTGTTTCAGCTTAATTAGAACATATTTATCTGGGTTTTCCCAGTGAGCCAGGTAACTGACCAAGGCACCTGGGAGCAAGAGAGAGACGATGGGAATATTTTTTTAGGGCAGAGGAGTGAGTGATACATCAAAAATTGGGACACTGCCTGCTGTTGCTACCTGGTGGGAGTCAGAGACCGTGAGAAGCCAGGGAGGGAGGTGGATGGGAGGTTAATGGAACTCTGGGAAGTTGTGGGCGGCTGCGAACAAGGAAGTCAGCAGACACCAAGGGCCCCTAAGAACCAATTTGCCTCACAGTTTTCCTGAGCCGGGGTCTGTCCACGTGAGTCTGTATAAAACTAGTTCAGTTCCTCCTTGCTCAACAGCACTTGAGTGCAAAAAGGCAAAGGGGCCGGGTAGGGAAGGGAGAGAATCACATTGTATTAACTTGTGACACTTTCTTGTGGCTCCTCCAGAATCTCTTTGTTTTCATTTCGCCTGAACTTCAGATCTGTAATTAGAGTCGAGAAGAAAATGTTCTGCACAGGGAGTTTTGCTAACACCACTGCTTTTGGAGAGGAAGTGTTTTTAGAGGTGAAGAATACGGTAAACTTTCCCTCATCCCTTTATAAAACACGCTGTCTCTTGAGATTCTAAGAATGGTAGGTTGCCACAGTTACTTTCTAACAGAACTAGTTTCTGGTAAGAGGGAGGGAAAAAAATCCCACTTAGACTCCCTGTCAGTGTCGCTAGTGCCCACCCTGAAGCTTCTGTGACAGTGCGGGGTTGGAAGTACGGGCCAGGAGACTCACTGTTCTTCAGTGCTGTGCTGGCTGAGGGCTGAGGGGAGGTTTCATTCATTTGATGCGTGTCTTTGTTTCATGCTGTTCTGACATTTTATAATGTGTGGATTTCTTCTGGAAAATGTCGATTATTATACAGTGAGTCTCTTCTCTCTTTAATAATTCATGTTTTTAACCTTACAAGCAACTCTGGTTGTTACAGCAGGGGAGTAGTAAAGGAAGTTTTGTTGTGCTCAAATTCTAGATCCCAAGAAGACCACCGGGGAGCCGGGACGGATGCATACGCAAAGGGTCTTTGTTCAAAGCTCGAGCTCGGACTCTTGCACCTCCCAACGCAGCAGTGCAGTAGCAAGAGCCCTGAGCCAGGTTTACACAGGCAGGCTTTTTATCAGGGTTTGAGTACACTTTTTGGGCAGGAATGGGGATCCTTTGAATTGATTGATTGGCATTTTCACGGGCTAGTTTCTGATTGAGTATTTTATATTTGGCGGGCGCGGGCTAGCTATGGATTGGCTTAGTTTGGGGGTCCCGCGCAGATTCAAATGGTCAGTGCACGTGGGCTGAACACTGATTAGTTTTGCTAGGGGCTATCCTTGGAATCTGACCTCCTGTGATTTCCCTGGAACTCAAGGTGGAGGCAGGGTCTGCTAATCAGGGTCCAGTCCCACCCGGGGTGGTGATGGGGTCTGCTAATCTGGGTTCGGCCTCTTGTCTACTCTGTTTACTGGAACCCAGAGCAGAGTCCAGGGTGACTTGTTTTCCTGGAACTCGGGGCCCAGAACTACTTTAAGATGGAACTTAAACCAAAATGGAGTGGCCTTAGCCCTAACAGCATTATACTTTCACAATATGGCAATTCTCTAACACAGTAAACAGGGTTCACAGCAATCACAGCAAATGGGTCAGGAGTCTAGTGCATTCCTAAGTCTCTAAATCTAATACCTAACAAGATTTAACACACAGCAACTTAGTCTAATACATAGCAAACTAAACAGGCCTCACAGCACCCCAAGAAAAGTTTCACAGTGTTCACAGCAAATAGCAATCAAAACAGAATTCTCAGCAATCATAACCCTTAACAAGGTTCACAGTAAACAGAAGTCTGGGGCACACTATCTCTAACACAGTACCCCTCTATGTTTAGCAGAAAAGGGAACTGGCTTCAAACTAATGCATGGCTGTCACTTGGGACAGGAAACTTAAAAACGCTGTCTTCAGTTTGGTAAGATTGGTGTACCTCAAATCTGTGTGTTTCCAAAAATGGGAGCTGTGACAGGATTTTGAAAAGGTTGGATGCAAAAGTGAGGAAGACTCCTCAGTATTTACAGAATTTAGACGCAATACCAATCCTTCCTAGTAAACTCCATCCCGCCAAACTTAGATGCCATTTTAAAAGTTCAGATGGTCTATTTTCACTCTATTTTGCTTTGTTTACTTTCCTTCACTAGTTCTTTTACCTTGTCCACTGGGCAAAGAGAGGCCAAGGGACTAGACCAGTTTCTTTGGCCAACCAGTGAGGAGAACTAGCAGATGGGGGGAAACAGAAGCACATACCCACCGCCTCTACAGTCTCGTTTGCCTGGAGACTACTTACATTTCAGTGCTTTTCCCCTGTGGGTTTGGATCTGGCGGCTTTTTTTGGTCTATTTCCTCCCTATTGTTCAGATTTGTTAATTTCTATTGTTCTATCTTCTGGTTCGCTGATTCTTACCTTTATCTCCTTCTTTCTACTGTTGAACCGATCCACCAAGCTCTTTATTTTGAGTTACTTATATTCAGTTATTCAATAACGGAAATAATGGAGAAGAGAAGAAACAGAGGAAAGGATCAGTGAACTGGGAAAAGAAGAATAGAAATTTTCAGTTCTAAATTTCCATTCGGTTCCTCTATTTCTTGGCTAAGGTTTTAAATTTTTTTCTTTTGTTTCAAAGGTATTCATAATTGCTTGTTGAGCATTTTTAGCATAGCTGCTTCAAAATCTTTGTCAAGCAATTCTGATATCTCTATCATCTTGGCATTGGTATATTTTATTTTATGTGTTTTTGTTGAGTCGGATCTTCCTTGTTTTGAGATGACAAGTGATTTTCCATGGAAACTGAGCATTTTAGATTATGTTATGAGGTCCTGGATCTTACTTAAACCTTCCGTTTTAACTGGCTGTATCTGACACTACTCTGGCAAGGAAGGGAAGGTGTTCTCTTACTGCCAGGTGGATGTACAAGTCCAGGTTTCCCACTCAGCCTCAGCTGACCCCTGAGGGAGGGGGCCGTCATTACGTTGGATGGGAGTTCCAGGTTCCCTACATGGTCTCCAGTGACCCTGCAGTGGGGGTGACCTTGTTACCACTGGATGATGGTGAAAGTCCTGAGTCTCCTCCAGACCGCCTCTGACATCACGTCATCCCAGAGAGGGGGAGGAGAGGTGCTTCCTTTGTGCCTGGCAGAGGCAGAAGTACAGGTGCCCCACATGGTCTTCAGTAGCACAGTGGGGGGTCAGTAGAGGAGGAGAGAGGAGGCTCATTACTGGCAAAGACAAAAATCTTGGCCCCTTACTTGGTCTTCTCTGATGTGTGGAGGCAGTATTGATCGGAGTGCCTCATTAGATCCTGGTGTGAATGGAATTCTGAGCTCCCACTTGGCTTTGCTGGTATGGGTGAGGTTGAGTGCACAGGTTTTCTGTGGTGTTATGCTGAAATAGAACAGTTGTCTAAAAGTTTTCTGTCTTAGATCATGGATTTAAATGTAAAACTTAAAATTTAGAAAGCTCTTAGAAAAAAGCATGGGAGAATGTAGTGGGCATCGAGGGCTAGATAAGCAGTTGTTAGACTTGATGTGAAAAGCATGATCTACACTAGGAAAACTTGATAAATTGGACTTGATTAGATTTAACAACTTTAGTTGTGTGATTCCGTTAAGTGAATGAAAAGACAAGCTAGAGATTGGGAGAATATATTTCAAATCACATATCTAGAATACATTAAAAAATAACCCCACAAACTCGCAAAGTTTAATAGTGAAAACCCAAACAATTCAATTGGAAAATGGGCAAGAGACATGAAGAGAGATCTCACCAAAGAGGATTTACAGATGGCAGATAAACATATGAAAATATTATTAGCCATTAAGGAAATGCAAATCAAAACCTCAATGTATCATTGCATATCTACCAGAATTGCTAAAGTAAAAACTATCAACAATACTGAATGCTGGTGAGGCTTTGGAGAAACTGGATCACTCATAAATTGCTGGTAGGAATATAAAATGCAGCTACTCTGGAAAACAGTTTCATAGTTTCCGAGAAAACGAAACACGTAACAATCATATAACCCAGCAATTGCACTCCTGGGCGTTTATCCCAAATAAGTGAAGAGTGATCTTTACAGTAACACCTCACACTAACACAAATGTTTATAGCAGCTTTATTTATAATAGCTCCTAGTTGGAAACAACCTACTCCTTCAGTGGGCGAATGATTAAACAAATTGGAACCCATACACTGGAATACTACTCTGCCAAATAACAACAATGATGACAACAACAACAGCAACAAAAACCCCAAGCCCGAAGCTATTGATATATACAACGATCTGAATAAATCTCCAGAAAATTATGCTAAGTGAAAAAAGCCAATCTCAAAAGTTTAGATATTATATGATTCCATTTTTATAATATTCTCGAAATGACAAACCTGCCGAGATAAAGAACAGATTAGTGATTGTCGGGGGTTAGGGAGGGCACGGAGGGGGGAAGGAAGTAGATGTGGTTATAAAAGGACAAGAACGAGATACTCGGTGACAGAATTGCTCCTCCTCTTGACTGTATCAATGTCAATATCTTGGTTGTGATATTACACCTATAGTTTTGAAAGATGTTACCCTTGTGGGGAAACCTGAGTAAAGGATGCAGGAGATCTTTCGGTTTTAGTTTTTACAACTACATGTGGATCTTTTGTTTCAATATTGTTTCAATTGTTTCAATATAAGAACTTTAATTAAGAAAAAAACCCAACAACCTAGTAAGTCAGACTAAATTAAGAAAAAAACCCAACAACCTAGTAAGTCAGACTAAGAGGGTAAAGGTTTTCCAGACAAAGGTAACCACTCAGAAATTCTGGAGATGAGATCCTATGGTTCCAAAGTTTGGGTCCCACTGAGCCACAAGGAGGGGCCTCTGGTTATGGCCCAGAGCCTTCAAGAAGTAATAAAAAGCTGTACATATGAGAGTATTTATTTATTTATTTATTTATTATTTTTGAGAGAGAGAGAGAGAGGAAAGCATGAGCAGAGGAGGGGCAGAGAGGGAGACAGAGAATCCCAAGCAAGCCCTGCGTTGTCCGTGAGGAGCCCGATGTGGAGCTCAAAGTCGTGAACCGTGAGATCATGATCTGAGCTGAAATCAAAGGTTAGATGCTTAACTGAGGGAGCTACCCAGGCGCCCCCAAAAAACTGTACATATGAGAGTCTTTAAAACTACAGGCCTACACTCAAAGCAGACATTGTTATGATCAAGTGTTAATCGCAGTTACTCTTCTAAGGGGTTCATGTATTCCAACAGAAACTGTTGCAGAGTGGCAAAGCCCCGAACCACAGAAAGGGTTCACCTTGATGGGGGTGATGCTCGGAGGGGCTGTCTCTGGGGCAGGTTACACCTGCTGCACCTGTAGGAAGGCCGAGGTGATGGTTGGGGCTGCTGCCTTCATTATCAAGTCTGGTCACTTGGTGGGTGTTTCTTTTTATTCCCTCAGTATGTGGCTCATTTCAGCAATGCTTCTTCTCTACTTAGTAGGACAAAAGAGAGGCCAGGGGCAGCTGTGGGATTAAGGATTTAACGGGTCTCTTGGTGGGGGGAGGAGAGGAGAGGTCACGGTTTGAGCATATTTTTTGGAAACACAGGTGATCTCAAACCAGGCTTGCTCACCTTCTCGCCTCTCTCCAAGGAGGCATCATTGTGCCTTTTGCTGTGTACATCCATCCTCCCAGCCCACTCCATTGTTGTATTCCCTTTAAAGAAAAAAAAAAAAAAAAGAGAGAGAAACAATTAAGGATATCTTCCTAACAGAAAGAAATCGTATTAGTCATTCAGTTTATTAGGGATTTCTCCATTCCTCACTTTTGGTTCGCAAGACCAGCGTGCAATGGTGACAGACATACATTCATACAGGTATTTCCTCATGTAGATTTCTTTTCCTAATTTGCTCTCTAGCATCAGGATGCTTTCTCATCCCTGCCTTAATCTTTGGAAAGTGGTTTCTCCCTTATTAAATATATATAAGTTTCAGGGGCGCCTGGGTGGCTCAGTCGGTTGGGCGGCCGACTTCGGCTCAGGTCATGATCTCGCAGTCTGTGAGATCGAGCCCCGCGTCGGGCTCTGTGCTGTTGGCTCGGAGCCTGGAGCCTGCTTTCGATTCTGTGTCTCCCTCTCTCTCTGCCCTTCCCCGTTCACGCTGTGCCTCTATGACTCTCAAAAATAAATAAACAAACAAAAAAAATTAAAAAAAAATTTCAGAATGAACTTTAAAAAAAATAAATATATATAAGTTTCACTAGCAGCAGTTAGAAGTGTAAGACTGTGTGAATGTGGTTTTGTGATTGTGTAAATGATGGAAAAAGAAGTTGCATTGTCTGTTCGTAAATTTCCTTAGTGAAAGCATCAAAACTCCTGTCTAAAGAAACAATAGAAATATCCTAACAGTTGGCAGCCATAGCATCACAACAGCAAACATTTAGAGGTCATGTGCCAAACACTGGGAGGGGTGCCAAGGGTATAAAAAGGTTAGTGGCACCGTCCCCGCCATAAGGACTTTATGGTTTGTTAGTAAAAATGGTAGCTGGCTTGCTTTGAGTATGTGCTGTGTAATAGGCAGGGCGTTAGCAGCACTCGCAAATGCCCTCAATCGTTATGCAAAGTAGTGAGAACCATTCCCACTTTCCACATAGGGAAATGGATACTCGAAGAGAGTAAAGAACTTGCTCATGCTCACAGAACTAGTAAATGGTGATGTTCAGGTACAATCCGGGTCTGCATATGCCATACTATCTCTAAACAGAAAAAAGAGAGAAAATAATCAGTAAATGGGAAATGCTAACTAAATGCCCAGGAAGTGGCCAATGACAGAGGCTATGAGATACCTAAGGAGAGAGAGATGGTTATGCCCAGTGAGCCCTTGATGAATATCAATTGTGAACTCTGTTTAATGCCTAAGCTAGAGGATATTTTCAGTATTGTTTTAATTGGATGTGAGCACTGCAACAGCAGGCCAGCTCAACCATGTCTATATACTTTGCAATGTGACAGAAATTATCCTGTTGACAAAACGTGAATTAATGCTATCCTTCCATTTATATTAGAAGGAAAAAGTTCTTTCAAACTTGGCTCAGAACTTTCCACGTAATGGAAGTGTTTCTCTACTCTATTTTGCTCCAGGACACCCCTGCCTGTTTTCTTCCTTCCTTCCCATTTCCTAGGAGAATCTGTCCTTGCCAAATCTTGGTCTTGGAAGTTAACCAGTCCTCTAAGATGTAGAAAATACAAAGTGAGTACTGAAATAAACTACCATAAAAAAAGTCATTATTCAAAGAAACTCTTCATTCTTTGGGACTCCACATAGGCTATGTGGAATGTATGAAAAAAACAAACAACACGTCAACCCGAGATCTGTGTTATAGGGCAGAAATTATTATGAGAATGTTCAAACAACCCACCTCCTTCCAGCTCTCTAACAAGACTTTGATTATGAGTTCAAATATTCTCCTCTTCTTCTAACTAAAGAGGGAAGATCCTTTCTTGGCTTCACAGAAGCCAAGTCAATTGGCAAAATGAAGGGAAGGAGAGCAGGGGAGAGGGGAGGGAAGATAAAAGCATTGAGAGGGAGGCTTTGGGGCAGATATGGACTGGAAATGAGGTGCAGTTGGGTGGGATCTTGTGTTTGAATCTCCTTCACAGATTTCAAGTAAGTTGAGACAGGTGCTTGAGCAATTTTGTGGTTACTCTAGGTTGTTGGTGGAGAGGGTCTGCATTTCCAGTAGCCCGAGCCTACTGCATTTCTGCCCTGCCAAGCTTACCCCGTTCCAGGATTTAGAGACCAGTAGGGACAAGTTTACCTGGCCACCTGGCTGGTGGGAAGGATGTGGGTACGCAAAGTCAATCCTCTCAAGGACAGCCAACGTGTGAGGATCACCTGCGAAGTTAAACTTGTGAAATTGTCATTTTTACAGTACAAAATAAGTTGAATACTGACAATTTCATATGACTCAATTTCATACATTCTCCTAGTTTTAAATCCATGTCTACAATGTTTTAAAAGGATTTTGAAACTGAGTATGTTGGAAGGAATGGTGTCAAAAGACCCAAAATTATTTGAATTCTAGAGCCTTTTGTTTGTTTATTTGTTTTTTAAATCAGATATGTGATCTTGGGCACGTTAGCTCATCTCTGGGCCCCAGTTTTGTCATCTGAAAAACAGATAGAACAATACCTTCATACCTCATAGGGGCAGAGTGAGAGACCGTAAGACACACAGAACTTTTAGCTACATTATAGGCACTCAAATGTTAGTTTTTCCACTGAACCCACTTCACTAAAATGTTGGACAACATCATCTCTCTGAATTTTCGCTGACCCCAGCATTCAGAATCGGTTGTGTCAGAGGAAGAAAGGACATGATAGCTCATCAGACGGATACCACATTTTACAAATGTGGAAATCAAAGCCCAGAGATATTTCCTTAGGCCACAAAACTAGCCACTGTCAGGATCCCTGCTGCCCAGGTGCAAGCCTCCAGGTCCAGAAGGTGGACTAAGTTGCCCAAGATAGTTGGTCTGAACTTACATTTCAGTTTTGTTTCATCCATTCAGCAGAAACCCAGGGCAGGGAGGAGAGGCATAAAGAGAAACCTGAATGCGCCCCCAAGGTCAGGTTTTTTTCAGGTACAGGTGATATAGGCTCTTAGGTAGACTGTGTGGCTCCTTCACCCAAGGAGACACGGAGCTACTCTAAGGCTCAGGCAGGAATGGCAGCCTGATTTCATCTCACTGTCAATTATTCCTAGTTACCTGGGGAGCTGTGTTGAGAAGGATTCTGTGACCATTTCCAGGTTCAACAAAACAGAGTTCTCTAATTGATGAATACCCGCCTTGGGTGTGGAAGCAGAAAGTAGTAGCATGAAATTCCTGGGCCGTAAGTCAGGTGGATTTGGCTGAATCAGAATCTCCTGGGTGTAGCTCAGGCATCTGTGGTTTTAATAAGCTCCCTGGGTGTACGATGTTTGAGAACTGGTGACCTAGAAGACAAAATAAAAATTCCTCCAAGCATGCCGTAAGTCGTCTGAGACCTGGCCCAGAGGGTTCCACCCTGCAGTGGGACCAGTTAACTAGACACGTGTGACTCAAGAGAAAGCATCTCATTCAGCAGTGGAGCCCAGGTGATGCCAATTTGGCAGAGCCAAATCAATCGCCTATCAGCATAGCTGTAGATGTCCTGGAGGCTGACATGCACCCAAATGCACTGGGGTCAAAACAGCAGCCAAGGTGGAGGTTTTTTTGCACGCTGGTTGTTATGTTTGAATTGTGTCCCTCCAAAAGTTCCTATGTTAAAGTCCTAACCCCAGTACCTCAGAGTGTCTTATTTGGAAAATAGTCCTGTGGCAAATGGTGATTGGTTAAGATGAGGTCACACTGCAATAGGAAGGACATCATATGACTGACGTCCTTGTGAAAAGGGGAAATCTGACAGAGACAGACATGTACAGAGGGCAGATGATGTGAAGGGCCCCAGGGCGAAGACGCCCATCTGTAAGGCAAGGAGAAGGCCTGGGACACAGACTTTGCTCATAGCTCTCAGAAGAAACCAACCTTGCCACCACTTTGATTTCAGACTCTTTACTTTCTAACCATCTCGGAACTGTGAGACGATAACTATTTTGTCATTTAAGCCACCTGTTTGTGGTTCTCTGTCATGGCAGCCCTAGCGAGCGAGTACACCGACTGGTCTAACAACCTTAGGTGCTATTATCACCCCAAGTTTAGAGATGGAAATGTTTTAGGTACCTTTCCAAGGTCATACAGCTACCGTGTGGTGGGATGAGGATAAAACCAGGGGCAACCTTCTCTGACCCTGGGGCTGTCTGAACTAATGGCTCTCATGGGATGGCTTCCAAGTTCTTGATACTGTACCTGCTCTGCCCTTGGCTGCACCTGACCCCCTGTGTGGTGTGCTCTGCTGACCTGGGTTCCAACAGTCAATAGCCAGCCCAACTCTGGGCTCTGCCTTGTTTCTGTGCTGTCAGCGCCATGGGTGATAGTGAGCTTACCTCTGCCTGAGCTTCCCCCAGGTTGATGTATGTCTGGTTCAGCGAGATGAGCAATCTCCTGAAAGAAACATTAGAGTAACTGAAGACATGAATAAAAGTACAAAGTTGCTATGAAGATGGTCGGGGCCTAAGATATTACAACATATAAAAAGGAAATCACTTTTAGTTATTCTTTCTTTAAGTTGGGAGGGAGGTTTGCATCTGTGATATCATTTATATTGCTATAAAAAAGAGCTCCGTGATCTATTCTTTTGCTGTAAAAATGTTCCAGAGGCTTTAGTTATGTTTTTTTCTTCTCAAGCTTCTTGATACTGATGAGATCCTTTGAAGGTTCAAGCCCCTTGGAGTAGAAGGTATCCTGTAAGGGGTTGTAGCCCTGGTTTTAATACTTTGCTATATTCTTTTCTATTGACCCATGAATGTTACAGTTGCTATGTGACCTAAGAGCCAAGGCTGCTCCCTGGGGAGGGGAAGTGGTGACTAGATTAATCAAACAGAGTTTTCCAAAGGCTTCTAATCCCGTGTGAAATAATTGGCCTGTTTTTATATGTGTTCATTAATATTTTATATCTGATTCAAGAAATATAAAATCAGAGAATTTATAACCAAAGGCAAATATAGAATGAGCTTGTTAGTAGTGATTCAATTGAGCTAACATGGCTAAATAAATAAAACTGGCTTTTTGAAGACATACACCTTATGCAATAAGGAATTCGAGTTTTATTTTATTTATTTTATTATTAGTTTTTAAAGTTTATTTATTTTGAGAGGGAGAGAGAGAAAGAGAGAGAGCAGGGGAAGGGGCAGAGGGAGAGAGAGAGAATCCCAAGCAGGCTCCACACTGGGGAGCTTGAACTCACACTGCGAGATCATGACCTGAGCTGAAATCAGGAGTCGGATGTTTAACCAACTGAGCCACCCAGGCACCTCAGGAATGTGAGTTTTTAATCAAGAGATGAGGAAACGGTGTGCAAGTATCATGTCTCTATCACAGTTTTTACGTGGCAGTTTGAACAGGAAGGCTCACCTTCCACGGTTGTAAGCAAGCGTCAGAAGAGGTTAAGGCTTGCAAAAGTGACCTGAAGGTTGATGGAGTGGTGTACAGAGAATGTTCTGGAAGAATGATCAACAAATAACCATTTCCAAAGGAGTCGCCATGTCTCACTGGGCCCTTTTCTACATGAAAGCCTTTGTCACAATCGTGTCCCTCTCAGAATGAATCTCCAGTGCCCTCCTCTCCCCAGCCTTCCATGTCCTGCAAGGGGCAGTCGCCTCACTCTGCCTGGTGCTGTAGTTATTTGGGAATGTTCTCTATCCTCTCTTCCCTCCTACTCCCACCCTCAGATTCTACAGTTGAAAACTCCTCGATCCAGGGACCTTAGTGACTGACCCACCCGGAGGATATAAGGCCCCCAGTCCTCAGATTAGCCTGCGGAAAGACCTAGCTTTCTCTTCCCTGCTTCCAGACCCCACCATGCCTACAGAAGTCAAGCATGATGGGAAATCAGAGAAATTGAGAGTAGACTGTTTCCTGGAGACGCTGAACTGGTTTCATACTCACTCTCACATGTGCTAACTACGTGTTAAAACCTTTTCCCCAACTACGCCTTCTCAGTGCTATGAATTAGAAAGTTTCTAAATGATTTTTTTCCCTAGAGACTGAGTCTAAGGAGTAGGTGCTTGCCCTTTATTTCATAAGTTTAGTTCCGTCTGTGTATTCAATATGGTAAAACTAATTGCTGTAATAAGTAAACCTCAAACGCTTAGCGGCTTAACACAAGAGCACTTTATTTCTCCATTATGTAACAGTCCGATGTGCATGATTCTGCTCAGCAGGGAACTGTCTTACTTATAGTAATTCAGACCCCCAGGTTCCTTCCATCTTGTGGATCTTCTGTCCTCTGCTTCTAGCTGATGGAAAATCCTGAAAATGGCACATATCATTCTACTCACATTCCATTGGTGAAAACTAGTCATATGATCCCACCTAGATGCGAAGGGTACCTGGAAATAAATCTGGAGTTGGACAATCACCTCCTAGCCCGGAATTCACACCTCAGAAGAAGGAGCATAGATTTCGGGAGGTTAGCTAGCTGTTTGTAACTTAGCCTGGGTTAAAGTGCTGTGTTCACATATGTAACTCCCACCTAATCACCTCACACCAGTGCAGCAAGAAGATTTTTCAAAGCCGTCCTGGAGTTGTGCTGGACCCCAGTATTGCTTAATCTCTGCCACAAGACCCAAGCCAAGCCTTTGGAAGCTTTGGCAAAGCATGGCAGGGGCTGTCGTAGAAAGGCCAGAGGCAAGTTGTGAGTCAGGGTCCCCACCCTGCTGTCGTCTGTAGCTCTACTCCCTATTCTGCAACCCTACTCTAGACAATTACGAGTTTGGGAAAATATATATGTGTGTGTATGTGTGTGTGTGTGTGTGTGTATACACACACACACACACATACACACACATATATTATTTTTTTAATGTTTATTTTTTTATTTTGAGAGAGCAAACAGGGACGGCAGAGAGAAAGGAAGACAGAGAATCCCAAGCAGGCTCCACACTGTTAGTGCAGAGCCCAACCTGGGGCTTGAACTCATGAACTATGAGATCACGACCTAAGCTGAAATCAAGAGTGGCATGCTTAACTGACTGAGTACCCAGGTGCCCCAATATGGGCTACTTTAATCAGCTAAATTTTCTTAATTCCTAGCTAAGGAAAATAGTTTGAAATAGCATGGGGAAAATGAGAATGCAGCATTTTATTTTATGTTCTTTATTTATTTTTGAGAGAGAGAGAGAGAGAGCATGTGTGTGCACAGGCATGGGAGGGGCAGAGAGAGAGGGAGTCAGAGAATCCCAAGCAGGCTCCATGCTGTCAGCGCGGAGACTGACATGGGGTTCGATCTCACAAACACGGAGATCATGACCCGAGCCGAAATCAAGAGTCAGACACTTAGCCGACTAAGCCACCCAGGCACCCCTTACATAAATATATTTTTAAAAGACCATCTCCTGGGCATGCTTGTTTATCTTTCAGGACCTGGGAGTGTTTCCACAATAGCCCCAACTCAGTGCCTTGCTCATACAGGTTCTCCTAAATAAGTGTTAAATAAACAGAAGAACAAACATTAACGACTTAGCAATGTGCAAGGGACGTTGTATGTCAGGGTCCTAAACATTTTATATAACAACTAAGCCATGCATCCCAAATAACGAGAATAGGGTTTATTAGTGCTAACCTAAGTTGGGGACCATCTAGCACGAGGGAGCCACCATGACCCATGCTTTTTGACGTCAGTGCTCATGAACTGATGCTTCTGATGGGTCTTTTCTAGTCATTGTTTGTTAAGAGGCAGATTTTTTTTTAATTTATTTTTTATTTTTTTGTAATTTGCGTGAATTGTTATTGAGGATTGTAACTAAGTATATTGTTTTTCCAAATTGGGCTGAGGTGGTAAGACTCACTCTACAGGAGTCTTAGTTAATCTGGCCCTGAGGACCAGGGCCAGCTAGGTCCCAGCCCCCATCACAGAGTTGACATGTGAGAGCCCTGTACTTCCTCTCGCTGCTGAAGCAGGAGCAGCGGAGACTGTGGTTGTCAGCCTAGGTGCTACTGGTGGGGGGGAATATGAAGTGGTCATACCCTGAGGGGGAGACACATGGATACTGAATGGGCATTTTAATGTCTACCTAGAATTTAGCTCACAAAATTTATGACTAGATAGAGAAACAGGTAAGAAAGAAATACAGAATGTATTTGTGAGAAGAAAATAATATCATGAAAAACATTCCCATTGTCTGAAGTTTGGCCTAAATGAAACTTTAACCTCAAGTAGTCCTCAGGTCTTGGTGAAATGGAGCTGCCTTTCATTTCCTTTCATCCGTGAAGGCATCTGGGAGGTGACTGGTAGTCAAGTCCCGAGGGAGGTTGTTTGCACTTAGAAGGGAGTCGCTTCCAGGGGTTCTGGAAGGGGATGGAGCCTCTTCCAGCCTGAAGACCCCAGAAGGGGGCGTTCTTCTGCTTGTTGTGATTCCCAGCAAATGAGGTGGATGAAGGGGGCACAGGCTGACAGGGAAAGGAGGAGGTTGGCTGGTAGAGACAATTTTAGGGATCGACCAAGGGAAATTGAAAATATGTGCTAGTAGATGACAGTCTATTCACTGGGACCACAAAATTATGCTATTAGATACACCTAAGAGTGGGCGGTGGCACCTTCCATTCATTACCTAGAAGTAGTTTCTAGGCAACTGGGAAGTTATCATTAGTGACTTTTATCTCCCCTTCTTGTTGTTTAAATCCCCTTTTATCCTTTAACCAGAAACAATACCATTAAAAATTAATTTCTCTGCTCTCAATTTTACAATGCAAATACTCCTGAGAGAGGTCATTAATAAAGCCAACACACACTAAAATGATCCTGGCTATTAGATGTTTTTTCTAGATAGAGGAAATTCCTGAAGAAGGTTGGGAATTGGGAAGTGGAGAGAAAATCAAGGACACACTGCGATTTCAGGACCGGAGCTGTATAGTAGCTGAACGCTTTAATGTATATACCTTGAATCTGTGGAAACGCATACATAATTACATGAGTAAGTATGACGTTTTGTTCATCTGACACATTTTACCCCACAAGATAAAGATTATTTCCAAATGCATGGAGTTTGCAGCGTAACACACTAGGCTTAGAACTACTTGACAATACCTGATGCAAATCATGAAGAAGCTGATAGTTGGGTTTGCTTAAAAGTTAAGTTCATCATAAACATCGAATGTAAAATACATGCATGCAAATCGGTACCACCTTTTGGGAAGGCAATATCTATTAAAAATTTGAATGCGCATACTCTTTGATCCAGAGATCTTACTTCCGGGAATTTTTCCACGGAAATGCTCCCCAAGTTACGCAACGGTATTGCAGAGGGTGTCTCCTTAAGCACTGTTTATAGCAGGGAGTAATCAGAAATCATTCAAACGTCCTTTCTTAGGGGATTGATTACATAAGCCATGCAACAATCATAAAACAGAATATCGAGACACTTAAAAAGATGAGGCATTTCTGTTACTAATACAGAAACGTATCAAAGGTATGTTAGTCTGTAAAAAAGCAATTGCAGTAGAGTACATACAAGCCAATCTCACGTCTTTCTTTGTATGGCTGTACAGTCTCAGAAGTGGACTGCAAAGACTTGTACCAAATTGTCAACGGTAGTCAACTTCAGAGGCTGGGGGCTTCTTTCTGCTTTATTGTTTCTGCAGCATTTGAGTTTTGCAATATTTTTTAAATTTTTTTAATTTTTGAGAGGGAGAGAGAGAGACAGAGAGGCAGAGTGTGAGCGGAGAAGAGGCAGAGAGAGACAGAGACACAGAACCCAAAGCAGGTTCCAGATTCTGAGCCATCAGAACAGAGCCTGAGGCAGGGCTTGAACCCACAAGCTGTAGCTAAAAGTCTGAGCCAAAGTTAGACACTCAATGGACTGAGCCACCCAGGCCCCCCATACAATGTTTTTAAAAAAATATACCCTGTCGAGGTGTGGGCCTAGTTTTGGTTGCAAGCGCTCCTCACCAGGAAAATACTCTCTCTTCTCGTGTCTGCGGTGTTGGGTGTGTGTCCCGGCTCTGCTTCTGTGTCCTTTTGCTAATCTCCTTTCCTCATGCTGGGGCAAGGTGCTCTGGGTACAAGGTCTTCCTTCTTACACACTCGCTGTCAGTGCCTCAGTCTTTTGGGATTTGCTGCCTTTACTTTGACTCCTTTTAGACTTGCTTTCCCTTCCTCACACACCCTTTCCCTGTTCCTCAGTTTTCAATGGGCTCCTTCTCCCTCCTGTAGTTATCACATTCTCTGTGCTTTGCTCTCCACTGACTTTCATGCTGACTTTCTTTCTCTCTGAAGATTCCATCTTCTGAATCCATCTTTTTCTGTTTATAATAACTACAGCAGTAGTTTAATAAACTACTACTCTTTATTGCCATGCATTCTGAGCAGGGTACTAAAAGCTCCCTCACCTGCTGTAGCTAAAAGTCTGAACTCGCAGACTTTCAGCTGCTGGCATTCATATCACCAGCTAAGATGCTCTGAGGGTCAGTAGTTTTGTAGTAATTTTGTGACTTTCTAACTCTGGAGGGCCAGAGACACAATTGAAACATGGTCATAGGGAGAATGTAATCTGCTAATTGCCACAGGAATAGCAAGAAGACTGAGGTGACAAGCCTCCAACATGGCCGCCAGGGATCCTCACCTACTGGTATTCACACCCTTCTGCAGTTTCCTCTTACATGGAGTCAGAGTTGACCTGTGTGACCCTGTAGAATACTGTGGAAGTCACAGTGTATGACTTCTGAGGCCAGAGCATACAAGACATCACAGCTTCTTACTTGGTTTCATGGATTGCTAGTTCTGGGTGAAGCCAGACATCATGCTGTGAGGACACTCAAGTAGTCTACTGGAAAGGCGCACGTGTAGAGGGATGGAGGCCTCCCACCAAAAGCCAGCATCAACTTGACAGACATCTGAGTGAGCCACTTTGGAAGCAGGTCCTCCAACTTCACTACAGACTCAGATGGTGGAATTCCTAGCGGATGTCAAATCTCATGAGAGACCTGTGCCAGACACTGCCAAATTCTTGATTCACACGTATGAGTTACATATATGACGTTATGAGAAAATAAATGATTCTTAATTTCTTAAAAACTTTTTAACGTTTTTATTTATTCTTGAGACACAGAGTGCAAGCTGAGGGGGGAGGACAGAGAGAGAAATACAGAATCCGAAGCAGGCTCCAGGCTCCCAGCTGCCAGCACAGAACCCTACATGGTGCTCGAACCCATGAATTGCGAGATTATGACCTGAGCCAAAGTTGGTGCTAAACCGACTGAGCTACCCAGGTGCCCTGAGAAAATAAATGATTCTTATTGTTATAAACCACCAATTTGTTCCACAGCATTAGCTGAATAATAAAGAACCATGTCCCAAAGACAAGAAATAGCCCTTCTCTCCATGGTCTTTTTAAGTTTACTTTTTGTCAAGTTAAGGCTGTAGAGAGAGGTAACTAAGAGCATAGGCTTTCGTGGTGGACCTGGTTCAGAGCCCAGCACCATAAAATCCTAGCTTTGTGACCCTGGAGTAAGTCGTTTAACTTCTCTGAGCCTTGTTTTTTCATATTTTTAAAATGGGGGAGCTGAAACCATAAAACTCCTAGAAGATCAGCTCCTTGACCTTAATCTTGGCAATGAGTTTTTGGATTTGACACCAAAATCAAAGCAATGAAAGCAAAAATAAACATATGGGAAAAAAAACAAAAAAACAAAAACAAACAAAAAACAAACAAACAAACAAAATAGACAAGTGGGACTACATCAAATTAAAAAGCAAAGGAAATCATTGACAAAATGAAAAGACAACTTAAGGAATGGGAGCAAACATCTACAAATCATACATTTCATAAGAAGTTAATAACCAAAATATTCAAAGAACTCAAAAAACTCAATAGCCAAACCCCAAACAACCTAATTAAAAATGGACAGAGACACCCGGGTGGCTCAGTGGGTTAAGCTTAAGCATCTGACTCGATCTCGGCTCAGGTCGTGATCTCATGGTTCGTGGAATCGTGTCCCACGTCGGGCCCTATGCTGACTGTGTGGAGGCTGCTTGGGATTCTCAGTCTCCCTCCCTCTCTCTCTACCCCTCCACCTGCTCTTTCTTTCTTAAAATAAATAAATAAACTTAAAAAAAAAATAAAAATGGGCAGAGGAACTGCACAGACATTTTTCCAAAGAAGACCTACAGGTGAAAAGGTGCTTAGTATCACTAATCATCAGGAAAATGCAAATCGAAACTGCAATGAGATATCACCTCACTCCTGTTAAAATGTCTGTCATCACAAAGGCAAGAGACAACAAGAGTTGGTGATGAGGATGTGGAAAAAAGGGAACCCTTGTACTTTTGGAGGGAATGTAAATTGGTGCGGCCACTGTGGAAAATAGTATAGAAGGTCTTCGGAAAATTAAAATTAGAACTTCCATATGATCCAAGAATTCCACTTCTGGGTGTATATCCAGAGGAAACAGAATCACTATCTCATAGAGATATCTACACTCCCATGTTCATTGTGCCTTGGAGCATTATTTCAGGAGCCAAGACATGGAAACAACCTAAGTGTCCGTTGACATACGAATGAATAAAGAAAATGTGATACACAGTGGAGTATTATTCAGTCATGAAAAAGAAGGAAATCCTGTCCTGGTGAGAATACGGATGGACCTTTTGGGCATTATGCTAAGTGAAATAAATCAAACAGAGATAAATACTGTAGATTGCATTTGTATATGGAATCTAAAAAAACCAAACCCAGAAATGGAGAACAGATCGGTGGACAGCAGGGGCGGGGGTTGGGAGTGGGGGGAAGTGAGTGAAGGCAGTCAAAAGGTACAAACTTCCAGTTATAAGATAAGTAAGTTCTGGGGATGTACAGCATAGTGATTATCATTAGCGATACCCTGTTGTATATCCGAAAGTTGCTAAAGGCATAGATCTTAAAAGCTCGTATCGCAAGAAAGAGATCTATAACTATGTGAAGTGATAGATGTTAACTAAACTTATTGTGGTAATCATTTCACCACACATACATATATCAAATCATTATGTTGTACACCATATGCTAATTCAATGTTATATATCAATTATATCTCAGTAAAATCAGAACAAAATAAAGTGGGGGAGGAGGATGATACCCACCCAGTAGAGCTAAATTAAAGGTGATATATGGGGGCGCTTGGGTGGCACAGTCGGTTAGGCATCCAACTTCGGCTCAGGTCATGATCTCTGGTTTGTGAGTTCGAGCCCCGCATGGGGCTCTGTGCTGACAGCTCAGAGCTTGGAGCCTGCTTCAAATTCTGTGTCTCCCTCTCTCTCTGCCTCTCCCCTGCTCATGCTCAGTCTTTCTCTGTCTCTCAAAAATAAATAAATGTAAAAAAAATTTTAAAAATTAAAAAAAGACGATATATGTAAAAAAAAAAAAAATCCCAGATCCGGACTCAGAGTAAATGCTTAGTAAATGTTATCTTAGAAAAGACAAGGAGATCTGATGGCCAAGGCCGAAAACTCCCCTCAATGTGTCTCCTATTAATTAATTTCTGGTCAGATGTATATGAAGTTAACAAAAATTTGATTTCAATTCCACTTTGCTTTGCTATTAAATTCATTCCTTATTCAGTGTCTTGCTTTCGCGTGAATGAAAATACCCTCACCTTAGAATGGAGCACAGGAGTCCATGAGAAAGCTTTGACCAGTACATCCAATCAAGAGAAATCTGAGAACTCTGCCTTCTGTAATGGAGATGGCAACCCTGTTCGGATTTTCATTATGAAAATGGGCCCTTTCTCAATAGACTTCGCATTTTCTCTGATTTAGAGCCTGAGAGACACGGTGGCCCTTGTTTCTCCTGTTACTATAAATGCATGTGCACGTGAGCTCAACTTTACCACCAACAGATACACCTTCCAGAGAGGCTGTGCCGTTTTACGACGGAATAAATAATTCAGAGTGTGTTTAGACCCAAACGCCAGGCTTAAATTGTTAATGAATTCATCAGCGTGACAGATTGATGCAGAGCTGCATCAGAATATAGAACTACTAAATATTTATAGTGATTCTTTATTCAATTACTGAGTGGTTCACTTTCCCAAGCTAATAACTTCAGCTGTAAAGGCAGTGCGTTTTTTTTTTTTTTTCCGCGCACGAATATTCTTCAATCTCCCAACCAGTTAATTAAGTTGTTTAGGAATAGAACTTGTAAAATTCATGTTTACTGGCAGAATGAAAAGATTCATTGAAATTGACGATTTGCTGAGGAAAACCTATTGCTGGGTCACACGAAGGTTTGTGAGAATTAGTTTTAAACAACCCATTAGGCTAGATCACCAGCGTTACGGATAAGAATTAATTTTATTCAGAGTAAATAATTTCAAGTTTTTACATAATTATTTTTCTTGTCAGAGATTTCCTGTAACTGCACTTGACTGTTATGTATGAACCTTGTCTTAGGGGAGTGTGTGTATATATATATATATGTACACACACATATATATATATCTTCATGATTTGTGCATACATATGATTTAAAAATTTTTTTATGTTTATTTATTTTTGAGACAGAGACAGAGTGCAAGTGGGGGAAGGGCAGAGAGACAGGGAGACACAGAATCTGAAGCAGGTTCCAGGCTCTGAGCCGTCAGCACAGAGCCGGATGCAGGGCTCAAACCCACAAACTGTGGGATCGTGACCTGAGCCAATGTCGGCCGCTCAACTGACTGAGCCACCCAGGTGGCCCTATATGATTTCTAACATAGGGATCTCACCTGATCCAGTTGTGGGAGCTGGTTCAACAGCCTCCGAAAGGCTGTCATCTCATATCTGGTGGTGGATCCTGAAGTCCGCAGGGCAAGCAGATGGGAAAAGAGGATGGATAGAAAGCAAGCAAGGAGAACAAGGGCCAGCTGGAATCCACGAACATCAGTTGGATGCCAGTTCTTCCTGTCCCTTACCGTGACATCATGGGTGTCTTGCGGAAGCAGCTGACATCCTCTGTCATGGGGCTGAAACACCTGGCCCAGGAATCGCAGAAGATGCCGAGGGATCCAGGGCAAGGTGGAGTACCCTGGGTCTGCCTCATCCAAAGGGAAGTTACAGGCCTGGTCCCTGCTTCACATCCGCGAGGGGAGCCGGCAGATAAGCAGCCACTTGTGTGAGCTACCCAAAATGCCTGCCTCCATCTTCTGAGCAGAAGACTAAAAATGGCCTTACTTTCGTTCTTATAAAATTTTGTATTCATATTAAAAAATGGCCTCCTCCACTTTCTCATTCCAAATCTTGCACAAAGTGTGTTTTTTGGTCCTCCCTAACTGAGAACTTGGTTGGATGGGAATTCTGAGAAATGCAGTTCAGCCTAGATACCTCACCATATTATAAAGCCACCACATCCTTTAATCCTTTATACCGTTCGTTTTTTGTGCCTACTCTCTGTGCCTGGTTTCAGCGTGCTTTGGCCTCTCAGCCAGCACCTATAGCTTCTCTTTTGGATATTTGAGCCTAGGCTACTGGGGTTGCTTTGCTTTCCCTGGAAGTGCCTGGGAGTTTATTTCTCTCCAGGCAGCCCTTGCCTGTGACTGACCGGTGTGTTGGTCCTTAGTATATCTCAGGAAATGGGACCTCTGCTTTGGATTGAAGTTTCTCAATAATAACATTCTTCTCTGGCATCTCATATTTTATTTGGTGGCTAAAATTTTTCCCCCAGAACCTTATTTTTCCTATGATGGGATAGACACTATGAGATTGATTGACCACCCTTATTGATGGCTTGACCTATGCCGATTTGATAGACCCTATGTCCTAGATTTCCCCCTTCTTTTCTTGTGAGCTGATTTCCTAGGTCTGCACTAACCGTAAGACTTATCTCTCCCATGCCCTTCCCAAGAATATCAAGGCTGGCCTGTGCGCGTATATGTTCAGATATTGGCCCTTTGACCCACCACTAGCCCTTCTGGATCTGCGTGTCAGAGTCTCCCCCAGACTGGTCCATCCTGCCTCTGCCTGAGCCACGTTTCTGACAAAAATGAAGGAGTTGGCGAACTAAAAATTTTTGATAGGTGAAGAAATATAGAAGCCAAGGGTTTGAGAATGAAGATAGAAATGATATTCATTCAACAGTGTTCCAGGTATTCTTTTAGATGTTAGACACATTGTGATGCACTCACCAAAGTCCCTGACCTCATGGAGCCTACCTTCTCGTGGGGGGAAAAAAGACAACAAAACCCAGATATGTGGCATATGAGGCAGAAATAAGTGCTAAGGAAAAAAAAGCACGGTAAGGAGATAGGAAAAGACAAAAAGGATATGCTGGTGAGTGGGTGGCTTGGAAAATCCTCTTTGGTGGGGTCACATTTGGGTAGGGACCCGAATAAAAGGAAGGAGTGAGTCAAATGTATATTGGAGAAGAACCTTCCATGCGGGTGGAACACAAATGTGACAGCCTGTTAGCATTCGAGAAGAAGCATGGAATTATTGCAGCCTACACTGATTGGTCGTGAGGCATCCTGCTAAACGCTCTACATATGTTCTCTCTGCATTCAAAAATGTTAACGTTATGATTAACGTTGCCGTGAATGTTTTTACACATATGAATTTTTCCTCTTTTATTTCAGTCATTTTCACAGGATAAATTTCCAGGAGTAGACTTTTAAGTCAAAGAATACGGGCATTTTTATAGCTCCCGGTATTTTGTTACCAAATTGCCTTCCCAAAGGACTGGATCAATAAATTTGCGTTGCCACCAGGAATGTCTAATATAGGAAAGAAGTAGTCGAATGGCATGTTTTGTTGCAAGTGTCCGCACTCGGAGGGACAATTAACTATTTCTTCAAAGTATTGGCTGGAAAGATATTGTTATCTGAGCTCCGGTGCTTGCTCAGGCCTCCTTTAAGGCAGCTTTGCTTCCAGGACACGGTTAATCAAAATCCACAGTATGAAACCAACACCAGCTCCTCAGGGTACTGAATTGGGGTCAGAAGAGGTTCAAGTTCTGGCTTTACCTCCCATCAGCAGTGTGGCTGTGGGTAAATCTCTAAACTATGCTGAGACTCAGTTTGCTCATCTGCAAAATGGTGACTTGTCCTTGGTAAAGATATAATGAAACCAGAAGGATAGAGCGTGTATAGACGTACTTTCTACCTTCGGAGAACTCTACATAGATTAGGTAGCTAATGTTATCTGCTAAGAAGTCTCTGTCAGTGGCCTGCAAATAAATGTGGAGCACAGTGTTTATTATTATTATTTTATTCAAATATAACGAAAATACAATGTTAGTTTTGGGTGTACAATATGATTCAACATTTCTATACATTTCTTAGTGCTCATCAAGATAAGGGTACACAGTTTTTATTATTAACATATTTTAGTGGATATTTTCCTATGTGGCTTCCTTTTCTATTAAGAGAGCTCCAGTTTCCCTGGGGCACCCCCATCCTCACTCCGCCCCCACCGCCACCCCTATTCCAGGTGGTATGTGGGAAGCTGATTTTGCACTAGGCTCTTGAGGTGGGCAAATGACCCAGACTTAAACCAATCAGCGCAGCACTCCACTCACTGATCGCAGTGATTGGTTCAGGGATGGGCACGTGACATAATGGGCTATAATCCTGGAATATTCGCTGTAGCACCCGACAGAGCATCCTCCTCTCCCAGCTCTGCGAATGGGTTAGGATCTTGCCGACATCAAGAGACACTGCACGGTGATGCAGCCAAAGCAGGAGAAAGGAGAGCCAAGAGAAGGGAACAGAAAACCCTGACAGCACTACCTGCATCACCCCCCATCCCCAAGTCCAGCTCTGCTTGTCTCTGACCTGCCCCTTACATGAACCAAAGCATTCTTTTTGCTTAATCCAGTTTCCGTGGATGTTTTGTAATTTGAAGCCCAAAGATTTCAGAATTACACAAACACTGTATACATTTGTGTAGCGCTTTTTTAGTTTCTAAAGGATTTCCCATATTATGTGTTTCCCATTGGTTTCTCCCAGCATTCTTGTGAGGTAAGCATGGATAGTGCTATCACACAACATTAACGGTTAAATGCCTGGAGCAGTGTGTGCGGTGGTCGTGAGCCAGTTCAACACTCAGGTTAGAGTGTTCCTCCCTATGGAACTTGGAGCAAGTTACCATCTTCTGTGGTTCTCAGATTTCTTGAATGAAAAAATAGGGAAATAATACTGTCCATGGAGATGGTTCAGTGGATCAGATGAACTGGGGAGGAAGAAGTGCCTAGTCTCCAACGTGGCCATAGGAGGTGGTCAATCTAGAGAAAAGCAACTAGGATTATAATTTCCGCAAAATTCCAGAGCTGGAGAAGATGAGTGCTGTGACCAAACCAGCCCACAGCCCGCTGTCCCGTCCTATCACGAATCAGCAAACTTCCGTGCAGTGCTTGATTTGGAGGAGCTTCGAAGTAGCAGACAAGTGCTCTGATGGCTCTCAGGAGAAAAATAGGAATGACATTCACTGAGGAGGCATGGACCCGCTGCTCTGGAGTCCTCCAATCTTTTCCCGAAGTGGCAGTAAATCATGAATTCTGATTTATAGATATATTGAAGGATATTCCTAGAAAACCTATTAAGAAAACGTATACCAAAGATGAACCGAATCCATAAGGCAACACGGGGGAAATGTATTATATAACTGGATATTTATTTCCATATTGAATACGTTGGCAAAAAGCAACAGCGCTCCTACCGAATTTGCTGACTTCATTTCTCTTTCCTTTAATATAATGGAAATGTTGACATGCAAATTGAGTGGCACAGCAACTGCCAGATATTTTAAGTGCTGTCTCCTCACTTGAAATGGATGAACAATTGCATCATATGCCCATGTATTAGCAGAGACAGGAGGTGTTTTTATGGGTCTGTTTCCTGGACCTCTTGTTTTCTTCTGGGTTTTACCCAAGAAACTCATTAAGGTTTGTGTTTAATGATCTGATTGGAGCACCCACGTATCTAACTGGTTAACATAGTTATTAACTTTCCATTTCCAAGGCAATAAAATACCCCAATCCCACACGTCTTAAACCCAGAAGGAAAATCATTATATGTCCTAAACCCGAGGCATGCGACGAATAGTTTTTAACTTGCTGCATTCAAGCATTTCAGTGTGGCAACGGACACAGCATACACCCAGAAAACGCAGGAGATGCAACACTGTTATGAATCCGACATGCCTAGTTTTGTTATTGAGGTAATTGCATTTTTACTCTGCCACCACTAATCTTGTTTTGGTTGAAGTGTCAGAAAAACCCAAGATGATATAAGTGCTAATTACCTTTCAGCATTTATAAAGTTTCTCTTTAGAAAAATCAGTCTCCGAGATGCTTCGGGAAACATTATATGCATGAAGATTATTCACGATTTTGCTGCCACTAGCGCCTTTGCTACCAAGAGAAGGGACCTTCAAAGTCTTTTTAATCTCTTAGCACCTCAGTAGTCCTCTATTAGCATCCGATAGAGTCGATATTGCTTTTACTATTGGCATTATTATCCGGTGACTCTAAATGAGACTCATCAGAACTCATTCCAAAACCCAAATATTCAGAAACCCGATTACCTATGCTCTGTTTACAGAAAGTGTCACTGGTGGGGGCTAAATTTAGAAGCAGGGCAGCGATGCACTGGTGACTGCTCCCTTGAGATAATTTGTGGTTGGAGAGCAGTAACTAAATTATTTTCCACTGCAGAGATGTTTATTTATTTATTTTTGTGAGGAGAAAGGACGTTCCAAATACCATCTCCTCACACAAAGTGGACAAGGTGTGTTTTCACCGAGCCCCAAGGGACCCGCTTGGGAGCAGAGATAGAAATTCTGGAGCTTGCATCACTGAGGTGTGACCGCACATCCCGGCTGAGCGCTGACTGATTGTCTTCCTGCCTTCTGCTTGGACCCGGGAGTTATAGTTCAGTCTCTTTGTTCCCTCCTTGCAAGCGAAAATTTTATTATAAAGGATGGTTTGTGTACTTGCCCTAAATCCATTTTGGTTCTTCTTGTTTTATGACCACAGTGCTTCACTGTAGATTTTCTTCTGTTCCAGTGCCTTCTCTTTGTCATTTATCATGCTGACAGTTTAATAGAATTGCAGGCCTGGCAGATGGTGCTGGGATGTCCTCTCCCACACGATGCTACGGAGCTTTAACCCTATCAGGGAGTCTTGATACGCTGTTGCAAGAAATGGTGCTAACAATCCTGAAACGATAAAGCAGCAACCAGAGGGAGAGTAAAAGTGTACATGCATCAATTTCATATGATTTTATCTTCAGCGGTTCTGGTGAAGCGTATGACGAGGGGTTCTTTAGGATGCCTTAGGGGCCAATATGTAGGCGACTGTGGTGGTGCACTTAGTTAGTTAAGAAAATGTCTAGCAGGGGATAGGATGAATTTTCTGGACATACGTTAGGAGGGGATAGGTTATCTTCCAGATAACAGCAAGAAGAGTGGGTCTGGCAAGGCTGAGTAAATGTGAAAGAAGTTACAGCCTAATCAATTAAAAAAAGAAGTTACCCTTCATTGAGAATTTACTATGTTCCAGACAAGGATCTAAATACATACATTATTTTTTTTCTTAAAAAAAATTTTTTTTATTGTCAAATTGGTTTCCGTACAACACCAGTGCTCATCCCAATCCGTGCCCTGTTCACTGCATGTCACCCACTTTCCCCGCTCCCACACCCCCCTTAACCCTCCGTTTGTTCTTAGTCTTTAAGAGTCTCTTATGTTTTGTCTCCCTCCCTCTCTGTGTCTTTTTTCTTTCCCCTCTTCCCCTCACCCCTGGTTTTCTATTAAGTCTCGCAAAGTCCACCTATGCGTGGAAACATATGGTATCTGTCTTTCTCTGACTGACTTATTTCACTCAGCATAATACCCTCCAGTTTCATCCATGTTGCCACACGTGGCCAAATTTCATTCTTTCTCGTTGCTGCGTAGTAGTCCATTGTATATGTAAACCACATCTTCTTTATCCGTTCGTCAGTTGATGGACATTTAATCTCTTTCCATGACTTGGCTCTTGTTGAAAGTGCTGCTATAAACATCGGGGTACATGTGCCCCTATGCATCAGCACTCCTGTGTCTCTTGGGTAGATTCCTAACAGTGCTATTGCTGGGTCATAGGGTAGTTCTATTTTCATTTTTTTCAGGAAACTCCACAGTTCTCCAGAGCGGCTGCACCAGTTTGCATTCCCACCAATAGTGCAAGAGGGTGCCTGTTTCTCCACATCCTCGCCAGCATCTATAGTTTCCTGATTTATTTATTTTAGCCACTCTGAATGGTGTGAGGTAGTAGCTCAGTGTGGTTTTGATTTGTATTTCCCTGATGCTGAGTGACATTGAGCATCATTTCATGTGTCTATTGGCTATCTGGATGTCTTCTTTGGAGAAGTGTCTGTTCATATCTTCTACCCATTTCTTCACTGGATTATTTGTTTTTCGGGTGTGGAGTTTGGTAAGTTCTTTATAGATTTTAGATACTAGTCTTTATCCAATATGTCATTTGCAGTTATCTTTTCCCTTTCTGTCGGTTTCCTGTTAGTTTTATTGGTTGTTTCCTTTGCCGTGCAGAAGCTTTTTATCTTGATGAGGTCCCAGCAGTTCATATTTACTTTTAATTCCCTTGCCTTTGGAGATGTGTCAAGTAAGAAATTGGTGTGGCTCAGGTCAAAGAGGTTTTTTCCTGTTTTCTCCTCTAGGATTTTGATGGTTTCCTGTCTCACATTTGGGTCCTTCATCCATTTAGAGTTTATTTTTGTGAGTGGTGTAAGGAAGTGGTCTAGTTTCATTCTTCTGCATGTTGCTGTCCAGTTCTCCCAGCACTATTTGTTAAAGAGGCTGTCTTTTTTCAATTGAATACTCTTTCCTGCTTTGTCAAAGATTATTTGGCCATATGCTTGCAGGTCTATTTCTGAGTTTTCTATTCTATTCCATTGGTCTATGTGTCTGTTTTTGTGTCAATACCATCCTATCTTGATGACTACCGCTTTGTAGTAGAGGTTAAAATCTGGGCTTGTGATGCCTCCCGCCTTGGTTTTATTCTTCAGTATTACTTTGGCCATTCGGGGTCTTTTGTGGTTCCATGCAAATTTTAGGATTGTTTGCTCTAGCTTTGAGAAGAATGCTAGTGCAATTTTGACTGGGATTGCACTGAATGTGTAGATTGCTTTGGGTAATATTGCCATTTTAACAATATTTATTCTTCCAATCCATGAGCATGGGATGTTTTTCCATTTCCTTGTGTCTTCCTCAATTTCCTTTATAAGTTTTTTATAGTTTTCAGGGTAGAGATCTTTTACATCTTCGGTTAGGTTTACTCCCAGGTATTTTATGATATTTGGTGCAATTGTGAATGGGATTTGCTTCTTTATTTCTCTTTCTGTTGCTTCATTGTTGGTGTATAGAAATGCCACCGATTTCTGTACATTCATTTTGTACCCTGAAACTTTGCTGAACTCATGGATCAGTTCTAGTAGGCTTTTGGTGGATTCTGTTGGGTTTTCCATGTAAAGTATCATGTTGTCTGCGAAAAGTGAAAGTTTGACTTCCTCCTTGCCAATCTTGATGCCTTTTATTTTGTTTTGTTGTCTGATTGCTGATGCTAGGACCTCCAGCACTATGTTAAATAGGTGTCGTGAGAGTGGACACCCCTGTCGTGTTCCTGATCTCATACATTATTTAATTTAATTTGCTCACCAAACTTTTCAGGCAAGTATCATCACAAGGATGTGCTGAGCTTTACTGTATGCCAAGCACTGTCCTAACCACTTGACAGGCATTAGCTCATTTTTCTTCTCAATGACTTTATCTCTCAAATCTCTCATTCATTCACTCTTGCTGGTCTCTACTGCCACCGCCCTCCCCGAACCACCTATAATATTTTAAAACGTTGTAAAACGAAAGAAAGATCGCAATATAATAAGGTGCCCGCATTTTAAGTGTGAACACGTACACATCCCCATGGGGACCACCCTGATCAGAATAGAGAACATTTCTCTCTGTAGGGCTCCCTTCTGCCCACTCCCAGTTGATAGTCTCCAGAGGAAACCATTATCTGGTCCTTATCACCATAAATTGGTCTTGTGTGCTCTTGAACTTCATATAAAAGATCCATACTATACATAACTAGGGTCTGGCCTCTTTCGTGTAACATTATGTTTATGAGCTCATTCATGCTGGTGTGTAGATCAAGGGTTTGCTCTTTTTCTCTACTGTGTAGTTTTCCATTATATGAATATACAACTATTTGTCCTCCTACAATTGCTTCTTGCCTAAACTCCCAATTAGCTCCTAATTTGGTCTACTGGCATCTCCACTTGCCTTCTAAATCTTTTCTGCACTACATAGCCAGAATGGTTTACTTTGTCCTTTCTAAGGAGACATGCACATTGAATCCAGCAAACATTGGCATTTTTACGAGTTTGGGTTGCATTTTGAGGTAAAGAGAGTCCAATTTAAACTAAAATTAAAATTTCATTGCAACATACATTTACTGTGCTGCTAACGCATGGATTCTGCTCTTTCAGAGTACATAGACGTTCATAGAAAGACAAGTCTATAAATTAATGCATTCAATTCAGTGTGATGGGTTGTACCTTAGCTGTAAAGGCCCAGGTACAGGAGGTTCATAAAGAGGAAGAAATCCTTCTTAAGCTTCCTGGCCTTGGCTCTGAGTCCTCTGTCACTGGGAAATCTTCTAATTACTGATTGGCCTCCAAGATATCTGAGTATTCGGAAGTGGGTCCTAAATAGGAGGCATAATCAGCTCAGTCAAAACATCATTGTTAAAATAATACCTGGGGCTTCTTGTTTGTTTTGTTGCCATGTCGCATGCTCGGCTAGTATGATCCTGTCCTTGAGAAACTGGCCAGTTCTGTGTATGTGGACAGGAGTGCCTTTCAGTCCCGAAATGCTGGTGATCAGCTCCCGCGAAGGGCAGATGACATGGTTTGTGCCAGGCAGTCTCCCTTCCTGACATCTCTGCTCCGTAGCTTCCAAATATGTTCAGTTTAGCACGCTGCACAAATTAGGCACTTAAGGCATACTTTTCAGTTTGACCTGGGAGTGAAGTGTAATAAAAGGCTTATCTGCTTACTTAGAATAGGTGTTAAAGATAAGACAAATAGCTCCTTATTTGCATAATAAGGTATTTTTCTTTAGTTGATGATGCCAGGTAAACCTGTCTATCCCCTAAAACTCTTAAATCGTTTCTTATTTTTTTCCCAGATCTGTCAAGAAGATGAAGCTCTACTCTATGACTAGATTAAATTTACCGAGTGGAATTTAAAGAAAAAAGGGAAATTACTGATTGTTCTAATTTGTCATTCCCTTTAGTGAGTGAAAAGTGAACTAAAAAAAATTTTTAGTGTCTATTTGTTTCAATAGAGAGAGAGAGAGAGAGAGAGGCAGAGAGAGAGAGGGAGACAGGATCCAATGTGGGCTCTGCGCTGACAGCAGAGAGCCCGATTCAGGGTTCGAACTCACGAACTATGAGATCATGACCTGAGCTGAAGTCAGATGCTTAACTGACTGAGCCACCCAGGTGCCCTGGGAAGTGATTTTTTTTTTATTCCCATGAATGTAAATAGTTTTGCTCTAAATTTGGTAAAAATCCAGCAACAGAATTGAAAAGTTTAATTATTGAAATATTTACAAAAATGTACACAGGTCACGTACAGCTCAACAAATCATCCTAAGGAAAACCTGCCAGTGCAAAGTTGAGATTTTGTTGTTGTTGTTGTTCTGCTTTTTTTTACTTACTGTTATTTTATCTCTCTCGGTATTGACAGAGTCTAAATGATTCTCTTCCAAAGGTTATCATGTTTATACATATAATAGCTTGTAGAGCCATTTCTTATGTTGGGCATTTGCATTTTTATTTTTTTGCTGTTTAAATAGGGCTGCATACAGATTCTTTCTTTTTTTTGAACTGTTTTCTTGAAATGTGAAATTACTAAGCCAAAAATCATGAATTGTTTTAAGGTTCTATTTATTTAATTTCATGTGACGTGTCATAATGCCAGTAGCTAGTACCTTGAATGCTACTCCTGTATACCTGTACACGAATGCTAAACATTGAGTTTTATAATTTTTAATTTATGTTATCTTGTTTCGTAGGAATATAATTGTCTAAGGGACTTGATGTGGTGGTCTATCTGCATTCATTATCTTCCTATGAGTTAGCTAATAAAATTTTGGTAAATTAATACAGGGACATCTCCTAACTGTATTTATGGTTGTGACTATGTGATATAGTTAGTGATCAGTTAGCTAAATTTAAAATTAAACAAAAAATACTTTTGAATTTTCATGAAAAATAAAAGGAATCGCTGTGATTATTTTGCTTTGAGAAGGGGTTTGAACTGTCATATACTTAAGTTGAAGTTCATTCAACACCTGCTTTGAGGGGTTGGTTTGTTTTGTTGACATGGAGAAGAGGGTCCCCTTAAAACTGAGAGCTCCATTTAGCTCTTTTTTTTTAATTCACCATTTTTTACAGAGATATAATTGATTTATAACATTGTATTAGTTTTAGGTGTAAAATATAATGATTAGATATTTGTATTTATTGCCAAATGATCACCACAGTAAATCTAATTACCACCCATAGTTATCATTTTTTTCCTTGTGCTGAGAACTTATAAGATCTACTGTTTTATCAACTTTCAAATATATAATACAATATTGTTAACTGTAGTCACCATGGTCATCCCCAAGATTTAATTTATTCTATAACCAAAAGTTTGTAATTTTTCATCACCTTCACCCCATTTTGCATCCCCCTCATCCCCAGGCCCCCAACTTCATTTAACTCTTTAAAGAGCAGAGAGTAACAGGGCATCTACAAAGCAATTTTGCTGAGACTAAAACCTTAAAGCTTGGCTTCCCTTGCTTGCTGGTTGGCTGTTAGTGTTCTGATCCAGGGAAGAGCATGTATGGACATATTGTTTAAGGACAACATAGACTCAGGGGTGCCTGAGTGGCTCAGTTGGTTAAGGGTTTGACTTTGGCTCAGGTCATGATCTCGCGGTTCATGAGTTTGGGCCCCATGTTGAGCTCTGTGCTGACAGCTCAAACCTAGAGCCTGCTTTAGATTCTGCATCTCCCTCTTTTTTTGCCCCTCCCCTGCTCATGCTCTGCTCTCTTGCTCTCAAAAATAAATAAACATTAAAAAAATTGTAAGAACCACACAGACTCATCTTTTTTGAAGGAAACAAGCTACCAAGAGTGGAGGTCTCTCATAAATGATGGAAAATGGACACTCCACTCTTGGTAGCTTGTTTCCTTCAAAAATTATGAATTAGGCATTTGGACATAAAGAGCCTGAACTGAGTTGCTCACAAGTTATCTTGACTGTTTTCACAAATGGGGTGAAGCTTCCAAAGTAAGATGAATGCCTTTTTGAGAGTAGGAGGCATTGTGGTGTAATGATAGACAACATGGGGTTAAATCTGACCTTTTTCACTTACTAATTATGTGACCTTGGAGAAGATTCTTAGCCTCTAAGCCTTAGTTTCACAATTTGAAAAATGGAAGTTAAATCTGCCTCAAAAAATAGCTGTCAAGTTAAAATGAGATAATGGATATAACAACCGACACACAATATGTTGTTTTTCTACGGATGACTCTGTGGACCCATAGCTTTATGAAGACAGTGAGGGCTGCCCAAAAGGGGGCACTAGAAGAGAATTTGTTGCTTCCGTATGTTGCAAAGGTGGCTTCAGGACAAGTCCTTCCCCAGAGTTTCTAGAAATTCTTCTAGAAAGTTCTAGAAAGCTTCTAGGAAGTTTGCATAAGCAGGTGGCAGAGAGCTAAATTAGAATTCCTAACTGATAAAAAGCATTTAGAGCCCTATTTTTTTTCCCCTATGTTCAGAAAAGTCCAATTCTATCCTTTAGGTGTTTTTCTTTCTTTTAAGCAATAAATAGAGTCATATAAACTAAATGTAACCTATAATAAAAACTATTCATAGATTTTTTGTAACAAGTCAAATTTTAGAAAGCCAGGTTGTCCCATGGGTTTGCAGGCTCTGGAACCATAGAGGAGTAGGTGTGCAGGGAGAACTTTTGTTATTTGTGGGCAAAGGAAGGTGACCTACCGTTGCTGGGCTCTGTGCTCTATTCACTGATGAATGTGACTGCTTTCATGATTTGCGAAAAATACCGATCCTGGGTACGACCTCTAATACCAAGGTACTAATGCAAATCATTGTGAGACCCAGGTGCAAAGCGAAAAGTTGTGATCCATGCTTAATCCCTCACTTGAGACGGAGTTTTGGGTATTGATACCCATAATTGGCTTTGAAACTTCAAACGAATTGTGTCTGTAGCATCTGCCAGGAAGGTTTCTCCCCTGCCAAGTCGTTCTGGGAGCTGTGGATCCAAGAGTGGAATTATTTTCAGCACACATTTTAGCTGCCTGTATTGTGTTAATGGGCTTGACAGATAGGTAGCCACACCCTCTGCAAGCTGACTCCGGCTGGGCCGCCAGAACGCCATGCCACTCTCTTCTCTGGGAGACAGTGTGGAAAGGATGCGAGGAAGCTTTTCTTCTCGTGAGACCCAAAGTGTTACCTGACTAATGTGTCTAGACACAGTTCTTCCCAAAACGGGAGGCCCAGTGTCCATGCTTAATCTCAGATCCTCCCTACAATACGGCGTTGTGGAATTAGGAGGAGCCGTTCCGGCCACATTTTCCTGATCTCTTTCTTCATTGATGAGAAGTGAAAAGATAAAGGAAAATGCACTTAGACAAGGACAGGAGAAACAGCCCCAAACTAACTTTATCTTAAAATTTTAGAATGTCATGAATAATGAACACACACATGGATTTGGGGAAAACGGTCCCCATCATCATATTCTTGTTTTTTAAAAAGCTCTGAAAGCTGTTTGTCTTATTATAATACATATGAGAACTAATAAATTCATAGACTTGCTCTACAATTGTCTAGGAACTATAGAACCGGAAAGAGTCTTGAGTAGTCAATCCTCTGCTCTATTGACATTATTATTTCTACTAGAGGTTACCACACTTGCGATAGAAGGTAAACTTCATGAGGGCAGGCATTCTGCCTAGTTTACAGCAGTATTAAAACTGCAGAAAACAGGGCCAGGCACACGGTAGCTGCCTCATGAAATTTTGTTGAAGGAATGAATAAATACCTATTTTTAAAAGATATCACCTTCGTGGGCATCTCTCTGGAAACTTCGGTTTCCCCATAGATCCACTTTCTTTTTTTTTTAAATCTTTTTTTTTTTAACGTTTATTTATTTTTTGAGAGACATAGAGCATGAGTGGGGGAGGAGCAAAGAGAGAGGGAGATACAGAATCCGAAGCAGGCTCAAGGCTCTGAGCCGTCAGCACAGAGTCCGACACGGGGCTCAAACTCACAGACTGTGAGATCATGACCTGAGCCCAAGTCTGCGCTTAACCAACTGAGCCACCAAGGCACCGCAACTGAGTTTCTTTAAAAACTGTTTTGATGCTTATGGGCGTCGTCAGGGGTTATGGTCCGTGAGGTTTTTACTGCATTGAAGAGATTCACAAGCTGGAAATTCTGGAAAAACAGCAATGTGATACGTCCCTCTGACTCTGACCAGCCCCCAACATCCCTTGCTTCTGCTCATGAGTTCATGAGGAGATGTCCAGCTTCCCCTAGAAATATGTTTCAACTGATAGACTTTTCTCCCGCATCTAACCTAAAATTATCCTGCAATAAAGAGCCTACTTAATTTTGTATGCTCCTTAGTGCAGAACAAGAAAGAGTTTGTCAGTGTATTTTGCATTCATATTTTTGGGAAAACTGTTATCTTACTCCTCCAAGTTTTCACCTCTAACATCAATCAACAATATTTACAGAGTCTCTATTATGTGTGGTGCTGTTGCTTTCCCATGCTTCATGCCTTATTTACAAGAACTTTGATAACGTTCCTCATTCTTTTCTAAATTTTCTCCAATTTGCTCACAGCTTGCTTAAAATGCGAATCCACAAAACCAGGCATACAATGGTGCGTGCATTAGAAAAAACAGCTTGTGCATAGGTTTTTAAGGGAGAGCTAGTCTCCCTTTATTCGCATCCAGAAAAAGGGACATTGACAAATGCAGCCCCTGTGCACATGTGGCACAGGGAGAAGGGGTTATGACCATGGAGACAGGGTAAGGAACTTGATGTTTCCAAAATGTCTCTGCGGGGAGGTAATTTTTCTTTCATAGAAAATAAGTAGCACATTATAATCGAACTTTCAAAATGTTGGAAATTTTCTTCCTTTGTTTGGCTCTGTATTAGAGAGTTATTGCCACAATTACACTGTGAAGCAAACCATCTCCAAGCTCCGAAGCTTACAAAAACAAGCATTTACTCTCATGCTAATGGGTCTCCGGGTCTACTGCAGTTCGGCTGAGTCCATCCATTACTCTAGGCTGGTGTTCGCTGGGCAGCTTCGTTTCCCGCGGGTCACCCGGGCTGGTCTCCTGGGTGTGAGTGGGCTCGTCTCTGCTCCACGTGTCCTCTCCTCCTCCTTGGACTCGTGGCTACACTAAGTTCTTACGAAGAAGGGCAGGAGTGCAAGAAGCAAACACATTGAAGGCCTCCGTTCCCGTCTTGTCTGCTAACATTCTTTGGGTTAAAGCAAGTCACATATCCAAGTCCAATGTCAATGAAGGTCCAGGGGGATACGCATCCGCTGTGGGAGAAAGAAATCTGCTTCTCAAACCGTGGGAGTGCACGTTTGCTGAACAGTATTCTCCACGATCGCCTAGTCCACTTGACTGTAAACTTACAAAGGCAAAACTTTGGTCTGTTTTGCTTGGCACTGTGTTTTCAGGGCCCTGCACAGGTAGTGAGAGGTTCGATGAACACTTGTCAAATGAATGAACGAATAAATGAATGAGGAAGCCAATAATAGAGACTCAGCAATAGCAGACTAAGAATTGTATTTGTGGCAACGCAGTAGGTTATTTTCCTGATAACAAAGGCATTCTTTTTAATAAGACATTTCTAAATGCGTGACACAATTTGTATGAAGGTAACTGTAATGCGAGCACAAATATATTCATGTGTCTATATTCCGACTTCCTTTGTGTTTGTCCTATGGTGAGCACAGCTCAGAGTCACTTTTCTGGCCAGGAGGCCCTTCAGCACCAGACAAACAGAGGGCATCCTGTGACTTGCAGTGACTATACAGCCTGCCTCCCCATGAGCTGTTCTGCCCCGAGCCTCCCTGTATGACCAGTGCGTCCGCCCAACACGAATCACCCAGCAGAGACCGCTGGAGGCTCGCTTCTCCGGTTACTGTGGCTCCGGTCAGCCGGATCACATGGCTTGAAGCTTTGCTGCAGGAAGCACTTCGGTGCTGTCCGCTCCACTTAGAGTCAGCTGAGACCGCTCACGCTTACCGGTCACCTGCCGCTGCTGATCCTGACACCTGCGCTGGCAGCTGAGCCCGACTCGCTGCTGCAGCAGCACCTGGCAATGTTGCCCAGTTATCCTTGGGTTAACTGGGAGTTTCTGGGAGTACTGACGAATTGCCCAGGGAGGCCAGATAGACTATCTAGGGCAGATCCAAGTCTGGCTGCTAAATAAATGGCTGAACTACGTTAAATTTGGTCTGGATTGAAACTTCACGCAGAAAAAAAGGGAGGCGATTGGTTATTTCAAACATCTCAACAAAATGTAAATTTCAGGCAGGCAATTTATCTGTCTTGTTTGACATTATCATCCCAGTGACTAGCACCAGGGCCAGCTTTTGGCATATATTCAGTTAGTACTCTTTGAATTCATGAAAGAAAAACCTATGCATTCTCCAAAGTATTTATATTTAGCTTTACGATGATTTTTTTCAATATGCTATAATATGATGTTGTCAAATTAGTAATGCTTCAAAACGAAATGAAATTTGATTCAATAAGTTCTCCGTTTACAGCAGTAACTGGCACATATTAAGCACTAGATAATATCTGATAAAGTAAAATAAGTTCCAAACCAGAATGAAGTGACTTTCTTATTTTTGTTTTTCCAATTTGGATCAAAGTACCTGTGTTCTAACTTCTCTGTCATGGTTCTCTGTTCTCCCAATATCTCGTCTCTGATCATATTGCTTAAAATGATGATAACAATGAAGACAATAGTGTCATAACGACATCTAGTATTCACTGAACATTTACTATGCATCAGGCATGGTGCCAAGTATTTTGTGTTCATTATTTCATTTAATTCTTACCAGTCAAGTACCTTTTTGCAAAGGAACTCACAGCTCTCTTGAATAGTAAATGATGAAGCTGGCCTCTCTGATTCGAGTCTGTGTGTTTTACAGCTGTGTTTCCAGCATGCAAGGCGCTGCAGGTGGAAGTCGTCTTCACTTCCCCGTTGAAGACACATTGATATCAGGTGCTAACTGAAAGGGGCGCTAAAGTGCCTCTGAAAACTCATCTTTGCTGTCTTGAGAGAAAGTCGCTGAGATCTGCGGCCCTTCACACATGTCTCAGTAGTTTGGCCTGAACTCCAGGAAGAACTCGAATCTCCTTCCTGTGCGATCTGTCTTGAGTAAGTATAAAAGGAGATGATGATAATATCTACAGTGACGTCACTTCAGCAAAGTGGGTCTTCTACAATTAAGAATTCCATGGAGGACTTTTAAACAGTTTTTATTTATTTATTTATTTTTAAATTTTTTAACGTTTATTTATTTTTGACAGACAGAAAGATAGTGCATGAGTAGGGGAAGGGCAGAGAGAGAGAGAGAGGGAGAGAGGCAGACACAGAATCCGAAGCAGGCTCCAGGCCCTGAGCCATCAGCACAGAGCCCGACGCGGGGCTCAAACCCACAGACTGTGAGATCATGACCTGAGCCGAGGTCGGCCACTCAACCGTCTGAGCCACCCAGGCGCCCCTATTTATTTTTTTTTTTGAGAGATAGAGAGAACACAAGATGGGGAAGGGCAGAGAGAGAGCGGGGAGAGAGTGAATCCCAAGCAGGCTCTGCGTGGTCAGCATGAGCCTGATGCAGGGCTCGAACCCATGAACTGTGAGCTCATGCCCTGAGCTGAAATCAGGAGTCAGATGCTTAACCGACTGAGCCTCCCAGGTGTTTCCCAGACAGTTTAACTGAGATGCCAGAGGCTGTAGAGTCTCTTGGGTCAAGGGATCTGCACCGTTGGCAGGTCCATGGCCAGGAGAAGATGGTTACCATGGTTTACGGCAGGAAAATTATCGTGAGCAGATCAGTGTGTGTGTGTGTGTGAGAGAGAGAGAGAGAGAGACAGCTGACATCCACAAAGCAGCCAATTACAAACTTTGCATAGTTAGCCATGACTTCGTGTCACTCTAGAGAAGGTGATGCGTTGAGGTTCCGTCTTGAGAATCGTGCCCAGATGAGGCTGACAGGGGCTCTGCTAATCCTTACCTCGCCTCTGACACTTTCCCGATGGATTTGCCGGGGCTCCGTAAGCACCCGTTCCCTTGGCAGCGCCAGAGAAAAGGGACGGAAGCTTGCAGCTTTCTGATCACTGTGTAACTCCTCACGGAGGAGAGGGGATGCTCATCCTTCAAAGTGACACCTGTGAAAGCCGCGTTTGTCACTCACAGAGAGGCTGCCCATTCGGAGGGCAACGAGGGGTCGCATTTGTCAGCGCTCAGGTGTAGCAGACGGCACGATTCCCGAGACGACTCTGCTTCGCAGGTTCGGTGGGACGGCTGCAGGGAACAGGCGCATTACCTGTAGAACACTTGGCCTGGCACGATGCTATCATACAAGGTGTGGGGAAAGCATCCTGGGCCCAGAAAGCTTAATCAGAGCCCAGTAGTCTACCTCCCTCCCTTCAAGGGTCATCACCTGCCTCTGTTGGTCTCAGTGAAAAGGGTGGTCAGTTGCACTGGGTTGCTTCCTGGCCCTTAACCACCTTTCTCAGTGCTGCCCTGGTTTCTGCTCAAACTGACAAGCCCGCGGGCCTCCTTCCATGTAAAGCTGCTCGGCAGTGCTGGTCCGCAGGGAAATGACAATTTCCTTCACTGTTTTATCCCTAAATTACACAGAGCCCCTAACCAAAGGCTGCTGGGTGTGCAAACTCTTAGCAAGGTTTTGTGGGGAACAGAGGGAAAGTATAGCACAGCATGGAACAGGTAACATGGAACTGTTTACAGGTAACAGTAAAATCAGAAACCTAGGGGCGCCTGGATGGCTCAGTCAGTTAAGCAGTCTGACTTCCGCACAGGTCGTGGTCTCATGGTTGGTGAGTTCGAGCCCCCGGGTTGGACTCTCTACTGACAGCTCAGGGCGTGGAACCTGCTTCAGATTCTGTGTCTCCCTCTCTTTCTGCTTCTCCCCTACTCAGACTCTGTCTCTCCCTCAAAAATGAATAAATGTTATAAAATTTAACATTTTTGTTAAAATTGTTTATAATGTTTATAACAAATTGTTAAAATTTGTTAAAAATGTTTAAAATTTTTTTATAAAGGAAAACCAGGGAATTACTTAAGAACAGTGTTACTCATTTTTTAAAAATATTTTACTTGTTTTTGAGAGAGAGAGAGCGCAAGGGGGGGAGGGGCAGAGAGAGAGAGAGAGAGAGAGAGAGAGAGATAGAGAGGAGGACAGAGGATCCAAAGCAGGCTCTGGGCTGTCGGCAGCAAGCCCGATGTGGGACTTTAACTCACAACTAAGCTGCGAGATTGTGACCTGAGCTGAAGTCGGACACTCAACAGCCTGAGCCACACACGCACTCTAAGAACAGTGTTATTCTTAAGCATCTTGTCCGTTGGCCACAGGAAATTTTTTTCTGGTTTCCCTATCTTGTTAGTTCTCTCTTTCCCTTTCTGCACTTCCTCAATGAAGTGCAGCACCCAATAAAGTCTTTCTTTACTATACCTAGTGATTTAGCTTTTCATACCTCCCTTCTCCACCCAAATCAATCCCTTGATCTGCTTTTGTGGGGCCAAAAGCTTAATAAGAAACTTGGCTAAAAGACAAGGCCTTCTGCACGGGGCTTTACCTTCGAGCTGTACAAAGAACCAGTAGGAACTTTGGAATGACATTTTTCCTGTTAATATGGTAAGAGTGAAATTATTTAAGAGGACCCTGACCAGACTTGGTAAAGGGAAGGAGAATGATGGAAAAACACACACACAAAAAAGACATTTTTCTCCCTATGTCCTGCCTGTTCTCTGGAAGAAGCCCCCAGGCATAAACTTATCCCCTGATGCTGAGTTACACTACAAGATTGACTTTTGAGAATCCCTACTTAAGCTCAGGGTGGAGAAAGGTCTTATTTAGAACGTTACCCACTCTAACAGATTCTGGAAATAAATTCTGCCGAAACCTTGAGTGAACTTGATAACAGACTTCCCAAACTGAGCCTCTCCGTGTGAACACAGCCTAGTCGCCACTTGACGGGAGCCTGAGAGACCGTGAGCAGAGGACTAGGGCTAGGCGACATCCAGACCTCTGGGCACAAACCCGTGAGATAATAATGCGTGTTTTAAGCCATTACGTTTGTGGTATTTTGTTATGGAGCAATGCGTAACTAATACAAGCCCCTGCCTCATGGCGCTGTTAGAATCTCATGAATTAAGATTTGTAAAGTGTTTAGAATACTGCAATTGCAGAGATTAGCTATTAAAAATTTAAGGAATTTTGTAAATTTCCTTTCATAGTTCCTTAGTCAGCAACCAGGGTGCTACCATGTGCCCACATAATCCCTTTTTGCAAACTCCTTAGAGCCTAGCCGGAAAATAATTCGTTCAAAATATTTATAACTATGAGGAGTATTCTGAAGGAAAAATCCAGAATGCTATGGAAAGATATAGAGGGACCTTTGACTCCGGGAGGGGATTAATTGAGGAAGCGATGTTTAAGCAGCAAAATGAAGGCTGAGTAGCAGAAGGGGAAAAACAGTAGGAGGAAGAAGAGTCTAGATCAATGCTGCTCAGAAGAACTTTTTAAGATGCTGGAAGGGTCATTTCTGTGCAAGCCAGGAGCCACTGGCTATTTATGGCAATTGATGGCTTTAAAGGTGGCCAGTGCAACTGATCCATTGACTTGTAAATTTCACTTAATTTTTAAATGGATGCATTTAAATAGGTCCACGTGTGAGTCATTGCTATAATGTTAGAAGCATAGGGTAAAAGGAATAACATGTAAAAAGATCCTAAGGCTGGAAAAAAGTGCTTCGAGCAACTGGAAGAAAGTCCAGTTTAAATAAGCTGACTCTTCTAGGCGTGTAGCTCTGTTATTCAGTCAAACAACATTAGCAAACACTCGTACGGTGTTTATTTTGTTCCAGCACTGTTTGAAGCATTTGCAAACTTATTTATACCTCAGAACGGCTTTAAAAAAAAAGGTTTTTTAATGCTTATTTTTGAGAGAGAAGGCAAGCAGGGGAGGGGCAGAGAGAGAGAAGGAGACACAGAATCTGAAGCAGGCTCCAGGCTCTGAGCTCACAGGGCTCAATGGGGGGCTCAAACCCATAAGCTGTGAGATTATGACCTGAGCCGAAGTGGATGCTTAACTGACTGAGCCACCACAGGCGCCCCCTTCAGGACAGCTTTTGTTACCTGCATTACCTGTAATGCGTCACCTGCATTACAAAGGTATGGTGTGGCTCGGCGAACTTGCTTATGGTGGAGTAGCTAGTGCTAAACTGAGCTGGGCAGGCTGGGTCCGGAATCTGCACTTTACCGCACAATCCTCACTTCCATACAAACCAAAAGGGATTACAAGGTGGGTTTGGGGGCAGGGGACTCTCATTCTCTGCTTAGACCACTGTGCCTGTCTATATTGTAGAAATTAACTACCTTCCGATGGAGAAGAAATGTAAAGTAATAAAAAGCAATGTGCATATCTAATGAGCTCTTTTTGAGGAAACATGTCGTTATGTGCACTTGGACTCTTTGGAAAATCTTTGGCATTCCTGCTGTTTACGACATCCTTACCAAAGCATAGAGGGAGGACCATTTTCCAACATGGAAGTTCATACCTCCTGTGTTTTGCTGGAACTTGATCGATCATTTAATAATTGTTTTCACAAATATGGGGAGTCAGTGGCATACGCCACAGTAATTATTATTATTTTTTTTTTGGTTTATACCGGTCATAACAACAAAACTATCGGTGTGTGACATCTTAAAACTTCGAGAACTGAATTTCTGCTTGCACAGGTAAACAACAGGTGGTTAGACCTGTTTCAGAGAAGTTCTCTCTGTGTCTATTGGAAGGATGTAAGACATTAGGGAGTATGAAGAGAATGGCTGCTTCTTTGTCCTGCATTTTTATGCAACTTGTAGCACTAAAGTATCCCCTCTGGAGGGATGGTTTCGTGTCAGCATCTCTTGGGTGAAAAGGAGACGGGATAGAAAAGAGCTCCCAATCTGTTTTGGACATTTTAACGAAATTGCGAACCCAGCCGATGTTTGGAGACTACACCACCAGAGGGAGTGGGATTACATTTTTACACGTTTAATCGTTTAATCCCACCACGGAATATACTCTCCTGGTTGATTTTGGGCTATAGTTAAAGGTGATTTCACACATGACTAAAAGCCGAAATCTGTGGAGGAAGAACAGATGCTCCAATTACCTTTGGCTTTCTTTAATTGGATTCCGGAAAATAAGAAGTGCCTAAAAGAGTTACTGTCAGCGCTCTGATATAAAGGCTTCAGCATTTGTCAATATTATCAGAATGCCAAGGAAGTGCCATGGTGGCTGCTAAATTTGGAATATTTGGAAAAGCAGCTTAAATAGTAAAGGAACCTATGGTTATCATTTGGAAGTTACTTTTAACCTCTACTATTATGAACTGCATCCCCTGACTTGTTAGTCGAAGGTTGCTTTCTCCTTGTAACAGGATTTTAAACTTTGAAATTAATCGGAGCTTGTAAATATCACAGACATGTTGGTTCCAATCTCCTCTGGAGCTTCCTGTCATCTGAAACTGCCCCCCTCCCCCACCCAGAGGGAAGGGAGAGACTGAAGAGGCAGACCACTCCAGATTGGTAGGTGATGCATTTAAAAAGCAAGGGAATTTACTTAGAAGGCTGGTCTCAGGTGGCTGCAAGGTGAGCAGATCTCCACACCCGCCTGCCACATCTTAAAAGTTTATCTAGAAAAAAAAATAAATAAAAATTAAAGTTTATCTAAAGGTCTTAATTGGGGTTGGTCATGTATACTTCCAGACAGTCTCGACACCACATCACTGTCTCAAGTCTAGGCCTTTGGAGCAGCTTGTGGGTGTGGGGAAGGCAGACAGAACCACATCCCAAGGGCAGGGGAGGGCCTGAGGAGCCTCTGATTGCCGGGGTCCAGGTCACGGGTCAACGGGCAGTCATGTCCTCTCCATGACCTCCCCCAATAAGATGGCCGAATACAATTCTTAGTTTAAAGAAAAAAGCTAGACATCAGTATCTAGATTTGAAAATTCAGTGGAATACTCTGGCATCAAGGAGTATTTCTATCTCCAGATAGAAAGAAATATTAACTTCAACCTGGGAACAACTGCCTACCTGCCCATTTAAAGTATGAATTCCTAGGAAGGACGCCGCCAGGTAATTCTCCGGGCCAGGCTGGGAATTCTCCTGGATGGAGACTGTACTGTCTCCTTGAGGCTGCACATTCCACCTTGACACAGCTGGCACCATCAGAGTGCGCCCCTTACAACGAGCGGGATCCTTCAGTCCTTGTTCCACTCATGCGCCATTTCTCTGGTAATAATGCTCCACATTTACTGCGTCCTCACCACATGCAGATACCGCCCTATGCGATTTAAGCCCACCATTCCGTTCTATCCTCAGAACAACTTTAGGAAGTGAGTTAGATTTTTATTCCCGGTTTACCAGTGAGAAAACTGTGGGGACTCCCAAGCAGGGGAAATATTTGAAAGGATCAATTGACCTTCTTCCTTTCTTTCGTCCTTCTCCCATTTATTCTGTGCTGGATACAGTGTTTGATGGTAGGAATAGAAAGAGGAAGGCAGGCCCGATCCATGCTTCTTAGAACTTACTGACAATAAGGGAGACAGTCCTGTAACAGAGGCCACAGGAGCCCTGAGAACAGAAGGTGCTAGCACAAAAGAGTCACGAAGGATGTCCATTTCAATCCCACCAGGAGACTCATGAAAGAGTCCAGAGTTGAAATGTACAAGAGACTCTCCTGGCAGAGAGGGGTAAGAGGGGGTTAGGAGCGGTCAGGGCAGTGTGTGCCTTCCAGGCAAAGCGAGAGTCCAGTCTCAAGGTGAGAAACAACCAGGAGTATCTTGTCAGCTTGGCTGAAGTGTAGGTTTGGAGGAAAATCTTGGGAAAAGCCAAGTTTGGAGAATAAGAGGGGGTGTGGTCTGATGTGAAAGGCATGGTATTGATTTATAAACTAGAAATTCATCTTAACCTTGTAGACGAGGGAGAACTAATACACTGGTTTTCACTAGGAGAGTGATGCGATGACACCTGTGTTTTAGAAATATCCAAAATAGCGTGGAAGGCAGATTGGGAGGGGATGACAACAGAGATGTGAAGCCACGTTAGGAGACTGGGAGATAATCTGGCTGAGAGATGGAGGGGGGACTGGATCATAGCAGTTAGCAGTGGGGGTCTAAGGAGAGGGGCTCTTTTCACTTATTACTTCTCCAGCCTACCCACCATCTGAGAGGTCTCTGAGCACTCTCCATCACTTGGAGCTCTGTCCCGAGGCCTGGGAGGACGTGTTTCTGGTCCTGGCTCTGTCTTCACACAGCTGTGTGCCACTGGACACATCACCGAAACTCTGGACCTCGGTGGCCTCATTTGCAGAATGTCAAACACACTAGGTGATCTTCGAAGCCTCTTTCAGGTCCTATCTTTGGTCTTTCCAAAGAATGGCATGGTTTCTTCATATCCATTTCAAACTGGATGCAGTGACATATCCAGAATAAATTAATATCTCTGGTGTAGCGTAGATAATCGAGTAGAAAAGAAACTTGAAAATCATTTAATCCATGAGTTTTCATATTTCTGATTAGCTGTAGAATATTTCATTCAAATGAAATTATATAATTATACAAAAGCTCAAAACAAAACAGTTGGAAACTGACCACCTCAGGCTGATGTGGAGGTAAAAGAAGGGTTCCCTGCCTTGCTCAGTGGGCAGCTCCTAGGGGACTCCCAGGGATTAAGCTTGAATAAGCCGGGCAGAGCCAGGCTCAGGTTGGGGCATTCAGTTGTCCAGCTCCAGCGAAGGAGTGAGATAGCTCATGCCCCCCATGGTCATGGAGTTGGTGACAAAGTTAAGATAGGATCTAAGTCTCCTGTTTTTTCTACTGTGCATGATGAGATAAGATCCTTAAACCAATACTTTCTTGGAAAGTGTTTTTTTTTTTTTTTTTTTTTTTGACATTTGGAATGTCAAATGCCTCGTAAAACTTTTGCAATATGAGATTTGGCAACACCACTTTGACGTTTTTCTCACACTAAAGTTATGATAACATTATAAGGGCATAAGACCTTGGGACATCAATTGCCCATATATCCTTGTTTAGGAACGGATTATGCCTTATTTTCTGAAGAAAACTTTGACCTTTCCTGGATAGAGATGGTGGAGACGGTATGTTCCTTGCATAGGCGTGCTTGCTGTTAATACTCATTAGGCATCATCAAAAATATTTTTCAATTTGCTTGTTAAAGAAGGTAAATGGATCTTCCTTTAAGTAGTAATATAATTTGGCCCAAGGAACTGCCTGTGATAATCAATGTTAGTGCATTAAGTATGCAAATTAAGCTAGTCGGCACCTGACACTGTGCTAGGCATTAGAAATACAATGGTGAGCGAAGAGAGAACCAGGAGCTGCCCTTGTGGAGTTTCCGGTCCCGTGAGTGAGATAGACAGGTAAAGACGGCTTTCCGGAAGATGCAGCTTCTAGCTTAAGGCATGGAGGAGAAGCCCCCAGACAAAGGCAGGGAGCAAAGGGTTGTGTGTGAGAGCTTTCCAGACAGAGGGAACAGGGCATTTATAAATCCAGAGGTGAGGAGAGCATGGCTTTTTCGGCAATCTCAACGAGGTTCATTTGGGCAGCTGGACTGAAGGGAACAGTCAGGGAGTTGAGGCTGGAGATGTGGAGGCCAAAGTCTATTCAGTGATGAGGGGTGTGGAATTCATGCTGAGTCCTCTTTGAACCTTTGAGGTATTTGAAGCAGAGCCTTGTTTTAGGGGAAGCAGGCTGGCTGTGGTTTGGAGAATGGAGTAGAATCGGGCAAACCAGGTAGAAGGCTGTATGGTAACCCAGGCTGAGAGGAGGGCCGCCTGACCTCGAGTAGTGGTATTGAAAAAGAGGAGGAAAAGACCAATTGGGAACGACCATCAGTGGGATTTGGTGATATTAACCAGTTTCTCACCTGAGAGGCTCAGTATTTACAGAGATCTTCCTGAAGGGTAGAGAGACTGTGAGTCTCTAAACCCTGGTTTTCAATTAGTTAAGAATCATAAGAGGGCACTGTGTGTGAAGTATATTATCAGTGTGGTTTTATTCACACTGTGATATCAGGTTACACATTCTTACGTCTTCCTGTGGATGTTCTTCAGGCCGTTGTTTAGAACATTACATGGGATCTTTTATAGGAATATTCTGGAAAACTTACTCTCACGGTGCACCCCAGTAATGACCTCTGCTTCTCCTGACTTTGCTTTGAGTTCTGATCCTGATAACTAGTTTTAGGGACCACAAGTTCCTCTTTGGTTGGTGACTGGGAAGCCCCAAGCCAAATGATTGCTGCTTCTAGCAAAATGTATTAGAACCTTGTGGCATTTATTGACCTCATTCTGGCTTCATTTTCTGGCTTCTATTTTTAAGTTTACTTTCTTCCCAGTTCCCTACTTGCTTGTTATTGTTTTAAATCTCAACATGTAGTATCTTTACAAGCCACTTTGATTCCTTTTTGGAATGAGATTGACTATAAATAATTATAATAGTGTGAAGAAAACTTCTTGCATCTTATGCCACCAAACAGAAGTTAATATTGCATATATATATATATATATATATGTATATATATATTTAAGTGTTTAATTGTGAATTGAAAATTTAGATTCAAGCTTTTGGAAGTCTAAGGGTCTTCCTTAACTTATACAGCAAAAACTTGCCTTTCTCTTGCCTCTTTCCTCTGGATTATAATTTGAATATCACCAACTTCTTCCTTCTGATTTAAGCTGAATAGTAGCATTTTCTGTTTTTGTAAGGAGTCACTTATCTTCACCAGTACTTCAGTAATTTTTCATATGGGAGAATTTCTGAGTATTTGCAAAGATTCATTTAAAAATATAAATGTGGTTATATCGGGTTCGTCTTTTTCTGAGTCACAGAAATAACTCTCTCCTTTCTTCAACAGTCAGGCTCTGTATTACATACAGAAATATGGATTTAAAAGATTTATTCGTGTCCCGAAGAAACTAGGAATCTAGTGGGGGAGGGAAGTTAATCCCGATCTTCGATCTTCGCTATATAGCGTGATAAATGCCTCCACGGGGGGTACACACAGTGAAGAGCTTAACTTTCCAGCTCCCCACCTTTTGCTGTGGTTGTAGGAACAGCCCTGCTGAGTCAAACTCCCTGCATTTCTTTGTTCTGTGTCTGATCGTACCACCGTTATGCAGACCCAGCTTGTGTGGGTGTCCAACTTCTGGCTCCCCATTTTTAAGTTAGAGGGTTTGGAGTTACGTGCCATACAAAAGGCTGCAGCTCCTACCCAGACAAAATCTTATTACCGCAGGTAACCTTTGATGCCAGATTTTGCTTAATGAAGTCAATTCCATGTCGCTTTGTTAACGACGAGTGGAAAGATTGCTTTGCTGATCTGATCTGGAATCAAGGGATTCTATTAAAGGACACGTTCTGTAGAAGGGACATTCTCATCAAGTCTCTGATCAATATGCTTTGCAACACTGACGCTGATTTGCATTGGTGGATGTAGTAGAATCCAAAAACGGCCACAGTTTTTCGCAGCAATCCCATCAAGAGGCAAAATCTTTCTTTTTCTCCACCTCATGAATCTGGGCTAGCCTTATAACTTGCTTTGGCCAACAGAAAGTGGCAGAAGCAATATAGTACAAGTTCTGAATCTGGGCCTCAAGGGGCCTTGCAACTTGACTCTCACTCTTGGGACTTGATTACCTGTCTTGAACAAGCCCAGGTTAGCCTGCCGGAAGATGAGCTATGTGACCCGCTCATTCCCGTGAGGGAGGCCATCTTGGGCTAGTCAGTCCCCAGCTGACCCACCTGCTGATCACAGATGTATAAGGGAGCCCAGCTGAGATCAGAGACGTCTGGACAGATGGGCAGAAATACCCTGGTGACCAGTAGGTGGTGAGAAGTAACAAATGTTTGTTATTTTAAGCCACTGAGGTTTGGGGTTATTTGGTGTGCGGTAAAAGCTTGATGGTAGGAGTGCAATGTTGATATTACTGCAGTGGTACGCATGAACTAGTGGACTTTAGAGCAGAGAAGAAGAAAGGAAAGAAGGGTGTTAAAGAGAAAGGAAGAGGGGCGGTTGATGGCTCAGTCGGTTGTGTCTGACTTCGGTTCAGGTCATGATCTCATGGTTTGTGGCTTTGTGCTGACACCTCAGAGCCTGGAGCCTGCTTCAGATTCTATGTCTCCCTTACTCTCCGCCCCTCCCCTACTCACACTCTGCCTCTCTCTTTCCGTCTCAAAAACAAGTAAAACGTTAAAGAAGTTAAAGACAAAGGAAGAAGGGTAACGTGCGCTCGCTACCTTCTGTATGCCCAGCTGATGATTTTTTTTTAACCTAAATCAATGAAGAAACCAGTAAACAAGTCTTCTGAACATTGTAGTAGATTACCCACAAAGGAAATTCAAGCCTCCTAATTAATTATGATTCCCAAAAGATTTGTCAAAATGAGCCCAGGTTATTTATGGCAGTGAATTTGAAAATATCAACCCCCTAATGAGAAAATATATAATTCTATTCATTTCCTCATCTCTAAAGACAACATAAACCATTTATCTAACCCCACCCCCAGTACCCCTAAAAATGAGGGGTGACATTTTAATTTGTTATGCCAGAAATGTAATTCACATATGGCTCTGGAAAATAGACTTCTTAGGTTTGAATTTCATTTAACAGAGCCTTTGCTGGACATCCCTCTGTCTGCCAAGTTCGGGTTTAACTAGGGAAAATCGAAAGAAGAAGACAAATCTAGGATCCCTTTGGGAAGGGCGAGGGGGGCTGGGGATGCTGGGTGCTGTCATATAGCCACACAGGAGAAGGGGACACTGTGCACTGTCAAGGAAAGGATGATGTGCTGACAGTAAGGGCTGTCACCAACTCACTGGAGGGCCTTTGAGCCACTGGCTTTGGCTTTCTGGCCTCAGTTTCCCCATTTATAAACTGGGTAAATTGTTCCATTTCTGTTCTTGACGTAAGTCAACCTTTCCTGAGTGAGTATATGTGCTTTGCCCTTTCATCCAGAAAGTGGTCCTAATGAAAGATTTGCTTTATTACGATTCCTTCAGTCTGGAACATGCATGGATTGGCACACATATGTGTGTGGCCGGCACTCTGAGAACCCCTCGCCATGCTGTACTGAACAAAACGCAGCCCCTGCCTTTGAGGAGGTTAAGTGTCCAGTGTGGGAAAAACCACGCGGTGTGGGAAAAGCTCTGATGGGGCAAATAGCGGCACCCTCCAGGAAGGCTGGTGCTCAGAGAAGGCTTCCCAGAGGAGAAACGCCTTCAAAAATAGCTGAAGGATGAGTAGCATTGGTCAGATGACGGTCCTACTGCAGAGAACCAAGTGATTATAACTCATCACCTATGTCCAGAAAACTGTGTACTTTGTTAGCCCAGGAATCTGAAGATTTTTAGGGTGCCCTGGGTGGCTTAGTCAGCGAAGTGTCAGACTCTTGACTTCGGCTCAGGTCATGATCTCAGGGGCGTGAGATCGACCCCTGCCTCAGGCTCTCTCTCTCTCTCTCTCTCTCTCTCTCTCTTTCAAAGTAAATAAATAAGCATTTAAAAAAAATCTGAAGATTTTAGGACTACTTCGAGATGTTACAAAACTTTTTATGTACTCGTTGTCATAGAGCCCTGTTTTATTATTTATGAGAACACGAAGAGACAGAAGAATTAGAGACCTTTAGTCAGACTTCATCACATTCACTGGAAAGGAGATAATTGCAATTACTGAAGAGATTAATGTGGAGGCAGTCGGCACTCTCCAACACACTGCACATAAAACCCAGCAACGCTAGAGAGTAGAGCTAGAATGGGTGTTTGGGTTGGTCGTGTGTGTGTGTGTGTGTGTGTGTGTGCGCGCGCGCGCGTGCGTGCGCACTTTCAGAGCAGGTAAGTCATATGTCGGGAGTTTGGAAAATTACTCTAACAATTACTCTTTGAATTTTGAATATCTTAATACTTCTCCTAGCCATACAAAAACATGTTACTGAGCTGACGATCCTTTGGCATCAAGACTGACTGATTCGACTGACTGCTCTGTCTTGTGGGTGGGAGGCTGCGTAAGTGACAGCCTCTCACCGCGGTCCCGACAGAATACAATGGAGAATTCATACCCCAGCTCCTCGTTCCCGTTATCACAAGGTTGCCCTGTGTGGCATGTGTCCCCTGCACTTTCAGGCTGCACGCGTGTTTGATCCCAGTGGATGCACTTTCATGTCTCAGCATCAACGGGGAAGCCCTGGGGTGGGAGGCTAGAGGTGCTTGGCATTGGCGGGAGGCGGGGTGCAGCCAGGCTGTGTCTTTGTGAAGTTGATGGGGATCCACGCAGAGGCGGTCCCGGCAAAGGTGAAGCAAGAGCAAGTGAACTGAAGCATAAAAGGTATATGGTGCAACCATTTAGCTTTTCTCTCCAGAGGTGTACTCTTTCCAGTAAGTAAGGAGCCGCCTCTAACACCAGCTAGGTAGCCAGAAAAATAAAAAAAGACAAATGTCCATGTCAGTACTGATGGTCTGTGTTATCTCAGCGTCTTTGAGGAGCAAGTTTTATGGATGGGTATCACTGACACTGACAGTAATGATGAGATAAAACCTTGTGAACATATTTCTTGCAAAGTAATAGTTTTCAAAGCTGAAGGCAAAGTCATTCCTGAGATTGATTTTGGCCATAGTTATTCAAGATGTGGATGTATTGAACATATATACATATATATATGTATATATACATGTGGATGTATTATATTCTGAACTCTCTTTGCCTTGTTGATAAATTCTAATGAGTTTTAATTTTTTCTAACATTTTATTTACTTTTGAGAGACATAGAGACAGAGTATGAGCAGGGGAGGGACAGAGAGAGAGGGAGATACAGAATCTGAAGCAGGCTCCAGGCTCTGAGCTGCCAGCACAGAGCCCGACGCGGGGCTCGAACTCACAGACCGTGAGATTAGGACCTGAGCTGAAGTCGGCCGCTTAACCAACTGGGCCACCCAGGCGCCCCTAATGAGTTTTAAATGTTCTATTCTCTGACTTTGCCATACCATTCATAATGTTTCTTTCCAACTATTTTGTCTTTGCTATTGTTTATTGATGGTTGTTTCAGAAACTGGTAAACATATACTTGAACATGCACGGTATGCCCTTGGAAAACAAAGGCTAAAGAAAATAAGATTTGAAAATTAAATATAGTGTATAGAGAAGGAACTCAAGCCTGTTTTCATTGTAATGTTTTAGTAACTTGACGTTTATGTGTGTCAAAGTCATCTTGAATGTTTATGGTCATCATGCCAGAGGGAAGAGAGAACTCTGAGTGACACGTACGATCCCTCTCTGGCTGGGATATGTTCACTTTCCCTTTCGTTCAGTGCAATCAGTCAAATAGCCCCCGTACAACCACAAGGGGGCAGGAGGTGCAATTCTGTGGGATGCCTAAAATAAAGGAGGACCTTGGATATTTGGCAGATAGTACCAACCACTACCACAGCAGGGCTGACATTGTTAGCTGGCAACGTTACAGAAAGCCTTGTGGGATAAGTCAGGTGCAGTAGGTTTGAAGCTGTGGCATGCATGACATTTGTAGATGTTGATATTAAAGTCTTATTTGTAAAACGAAGATATGGCAGGTTTTAATGTATAACCACCAACACATCTGTTTAAAAAGGTTAACTAAATATTTATTAGCCAGTAAGAATGGTGGAAAATGCAGTCTCAGGATTATTGGGGCTCTCCTGCTGCAGGGATTACACAGTCAGGGGAGATCTCTGGCTAAGCTCAAGCTTCAGGGAGACATGCTGGTCTTCAGTCCTCTGGTCTCTGCTGAGATGTACACTGACCCGGCCCATATTCCGCATCTCTGGGGCTGGCAGCTCTGCTGCCTTTTGTCTGAGCTTAGAGGCACCAGAATCTCTACTGAGGTTGGGAAGTCCAGGGCTAATAGTCCAGCCTCCTTCTGGGCATCACCCCGTGATCTCTCTGAGGCCATTCCACTTCCCGGGGGCACTGGCACCAAGCAGGACTGGAGTCCCTCCCATGCCTGGGCACCACCAGCTTTTGCCCGATTGTTAGTCTGAAGCATATTCTCCATGTCCTCGTGCCTTCTCAAGGTTACAGGAAGAGCTGCCGACCTAGAGCATCTTCTTTTTCTGCAAAGCACTTAAATTCTGTGGCCCACCTAGTCCATCGGTCTGCCAGTGGGACCCCAAGATCGGCCTCCTGTGATTGCCATCACGGAATTGTCGAAGGGATTAAAGGAGACTCCTGACGGCCACTGACATGGAAATTCCTGATAATGTGAAATGAAACGTCCAAGTGAATTAGCTTTAGTAATAAAGAATGGACAGGGCAGGAGTGGGGGGTTGGGAAGAGGACATTGATATTTATCATGCACCTACTATGTGCCAGGCCTTGGTCAGATATTTTCATATGCTATCTTGCTTAACCATCATCTCACTACCAATAGCAACACTATTGGTAGGGATCTCGCTACCAATAGCAACACTATTAAGTAGTGAGTTTGAGCCCATTTTTATAGATGAGAAAACCAAAACTCAGAGTGTTCTATGTATCCTTAAAACAAAGTAATAATGAGAGCTACCGTATATGATGCTTTTATATGCCAATCACTGTTATGTGGTCTTTATGAATATAATAGTTATTTTAAAGTTTATTTATTTTGAGAGAGAGAGAAAGCATGCGAGCAGAGGAGGGACAGAGAGAAGGAGAGAGAATCCCCAACAGGCTCCATGTTGTCAGCATGGAGCCCAAGACAGGGGTCAATCCCAAGGTAAGATCATGACCCAAGTTGAAATCAAGAGTCAGACGCTCAACGCACTGAGCCACCCAGGAACCCCTATGTCTTTATGAATATAAAATTATTTAATCAACCATGAGGTAAATACAATTAAAAAACAAAATTTAACCAAATAAATTTTAAAGATCGAATTGGTTTTATTAAGCAACATCTAGCATGTACAAGGAAGCTCCCCAAAGTTGTCCAAAATGGAAAGTTTCTGTAGGAAGGAGAGTGAGGCAAGAAGTTATTAGCAAAGGAAAAGAAAAGATTGTTTCAGCTAAGGTCACCTTCCCTTAGGGGGAAGGGCAGGGAATCTTATTAGGTGGATTACCTCATCTTCCTTCGGGGGATAGAGAGGGCCCATGTGACAGAATCTTGACTGATGTTGATCAGAAAATTCCTGATTGAAGAGTTAAGACTCCATTTCTGGGGGAAGTTGAAACTACAGTTAGGTCAGGTATAAAGTTCAGATTTGGGGACTTAGCTTAAGTGACACCATTTTGGGCCTATTGTTTTCTTCTTAACAGTACAATATTCTTATTTTGCAGATGAGAAAGTTGAACATAGAGTTTGAGAGACACCCAAGGTCGCAAGCCAGAAAATGGGGAACTAGATGTGACCCCTGGCAGTCTGGATCCGAAGTCCATGTTCTAAATCCCTGCACTGTATGGCTGAGGGATGGGGTGAGGAAAAGAGGGAGGAGGGAGGGAGAGAAGGATGGAGGGAGAGAGAGAGACAGGCACACAGGCAGACACACACATACACACACACGTCATAGATAAATTCTCAAATTGGGATGTATATGTTGAAATTACTTCAGACTTTCCGCAATGGATTTCAACATATTTTGGAGGAACTGAGCCTCAGAAATAGTCCTGTGATGGGGCCAGGTACCAGAGGTCCATGGAGAGTGGACGATCCCCTGATTTCATAGACAGATACTGAGTGCTAGGCCTCTCGAGCCCTTTCCGTCCTACTATTGGCTGAAAGGCAAATTAACGATGCCTAATATTGCCTAATGGTTTAGATTGGACTAGAAAGGCAGTATCGGTGTCCCAAACGGGAGAGCTGATGACCTGGTGGCTAAATGCTCAAAACAGCTGTCCTGAAAAGGAACAGAAAGACTACTTTTTTTTTCTCTCCAGATGCTGGTGCTTATCACCTGGTTGGCTAGATGCCAGATGCTTTTAGACACAAACACCGCGCAAACTACCTGGGGTCAACTCTGCAAAGAGTGCTGATGGTTATACAAGGGAACATTGGCCCATGCGTATTAAACTTAAACATTCCTGGCTCTCCAAACAGCCAAGTGACTCTTAGCTCAAGGAGGTAGGGGCGTTATATTAGAAGCCCTTCTTTTATTGGTAACTCTGGATAGGTGGTCAAAAAGAGGAAGCAATTGTTCCTGCCATGGAAAGAGAACTAAAATCCAGATTTTCTGGCCTCCAGCTGCTAATCACAGCAAAGAAGACTAGATTTCATGGATTTTATTTTACTAACCCTTCCAAAGTATAAAGGATGATGCGGTTATTTTAAAATGATTTTATGACAGACTGTATATCTTTGAATAGAATTTATGTTCGGTGATCATAGTTTTTAATGTTACTCCTTGGTATGGTTATTTTAGTATCGGACATAAAGATTGAAAATGACTATCACATAAACCATTTTACAAATCATATGGCTTTTTTTTTTTTTTTTTTTTACAACAAATGGTCAAGTTTTATATCCTCAATTAGTATAAATACCTAATCTGACTTGGTCAGATGATCAAAATGCGTATGGTCTAGCTATTAAAACTCACTCGGAGTCACAGACAGGTGCCCTGTGGTAATGCATTAGAAATATTCCTGCCAACAAACCAAATTTTTCTAAACTGAGTTATGATTTACTCGGAAAATTGATTTACTATTTAATTTAATAGGGAAATTGGCTATGTGAAACTGGTTACTATGAGGAACTATTTTGTGAATCAAATAACCACCTTCGGTCTTCATTTGTTCAATTATATCTTTCCTCATTTTTTTTTAACGTTTATTTATTTTTGAGAGACATAGAGACAGAGCGTGAGCAGGGGAAGGGCAAAGAGACAGAGGGAGACACAGAATCCGAAGCAGGCTCTAGGCTCTGAGCCGGCAGCACAGAGCCCGACGCAGAGCTTGAACTCACAGACCGAGAGATCATGACCTGAGCTGAAGTCGGACGCTCAACTGACTGAGCCGCCCAGGCGCCCCTATCTTTCCTCATTTTTTATCAGAACAGATTTGAGACACACTGGCATTTCACATTTTGCAAATTTGAATTCTTATATGTGGGTTTGTGAACACTGGCGGACTGAGCAGGGGAACATATAAAAATGTTTTCAAGAATTCTCTTCCCCTCAAAATAATTTTATAAATTTTTAATGATCTGCACAGTGACACTTGAAAGGTTAAAAAACTTTTCTCCTATGCAACAGAGAGTGCTTATCACCTAGCAGACATTTGCTTTTCATTGTTAATCAATTAATAATTGTAGGATTTCAGTTCCATTAAAAAATAAAGGGTGTTTGTGGCATGTGCTTGCATTTACTGTTTTAGTCACCCCATTACAGATGATTATAGAGACATTTGTAAATTCTCTGCTGTTTTGAAATTAACTCCCAGGTCAGTCTGAGATTTTTTTTTTTTTTATGTTTTTTTATTTATTTTTGAGAGCAGGAGAGACAAAGCATGAGTGGGGAAGGATCAGAGAGAGAGAGGGAGACACAGAATCTGAAGCAGGCTCCAGGCTCCGAGCTATCAGCACAGAGCCTGACGCGGGGCTCGAACTCACAGACCTTGAGATCATGACCTGAGCCGAAGTCGGACGCTTAACCGACTGAGCCACCCAGGCGCCCCCAGTCTGAGATTTTTAAAATAATTTATTTTAGGAAACATAGACTCTTGTGGGCATAAAATTTACATTATTTAAATTTATGCTGAATTTGCTGTTTGTACGAATGATGAGATTCAGTAAAGTGCATTTCTAACCACTACTCTGGAAATGTCTAAAAACAAAGCAAAACTAGGAAGATGGCAACAATTTACAGAGTAAGTGTAATTTAGAACTTTAATACATTACGATAAAATAAGTAAGAATTAATAGGACAAAACCACTTGTCTTTAAAGTCTGTGTATATTCATATTCCTATGACATTAGAAGGGTTTTGCTTGAGTAGTTTCCTAATTTCTCTCTCATTGAATCTTTTGTATATTAATATGCTATGGATTCTGATGTTATTAACCATATGTTAGATATAATACAGGCAAATTTGTTTTACAGAAACTTTAAACAAAAGGGACATTTTAGTGTGATCAACCCATTTTACCATGTACAATGCACACATTTTATATAAGGTTTGGCACCTAAATAATAATAAAAGTAACAAAAGTATGCTGAAAATCACTGTCAGGGGTGGGGGTGTTGGGCAGCAGAGTATGAAGGCATAATGCTTCCATTTTTGCTTTAAATTTCAGCTCCTCACCATCGCACCAAGGTTGCTTTTTCCTTTAAGTTCATTTTGACCTTTAAGTTCCTTCCATCCTTCCATCTTTCCTTGCCCAGAAAGCAGGTGTGGGAGGAAATTGGCTCCTTTTAAACCCTCCTCCAGCCACAATCATTTCAGATTCACTCCCCTCTCAAGATTCTGTGCTAGCGTTTGTGTCTGGATGAAACCCCTTAACACATTGTGAAACTTAATACTGCATGCATTTTCCTGTGCTTAAGTCTAATTCATCTTTTAAAAAGTTTGCACGTTCCTTTCCTCTTACGGATATACATACAATGGGGAAAATGCTTGAAGGCAGAATGCTGTGACTGGCTCTTTGGAGGTTTCTGAAGGGGCACTAAGCTCAACTTGTGTCCCCCCCTTCCCCCTCCCTAAATTTTAGAAATATGAAATGTGGCAGGATGTGTCTTAAACTGGGTCTGGATGGAAAATGAACACAATGACCTCTAAGCTGATGAGCTGACACCCGACCCCTCATCCCCCCACACCCTTTAGTTTTGGAGTTGAAATTTTGAAGATTATTTTCAGGAGGCTGTGACTACAAACTATGAAAAGAGAAATCATCTCCGCTCCTCACTGATTCTAATCCGCTGGGTAGCTCCTCAAAACAGAAGAGTCACACCTGAGGGGAGGGTATTCGCTCTGAACACACAGCTCAAGGACATTCTAGACTCAGATGGAAAGTCTCTAGACAGTAGCTAAAACTTTCATCCGTCCAGATATTTACAGTTTGAAGGGCTTCCCCCCTGATGTTTTTGGCAATAAAGGAGAAAATCATTTCTCCTAAGGGCATTTGAAATTGGCAAAATAAACATGCCGTGCACAGCTGAGTCTCCCAAGCCTTTGATGTTTTCGCTAGCAGGCTGGAGGGTCGGGACACGGACCGTCAGACCTGAGGGCTTCATCTTTTAAAGTTTCTGTGTCCACAACACCTGGATAATCACTCCACGTGCCACCTGCGGAGGCCTCATTTTTCTTTTCATTTCTTAAGAAAAGACTCCCCGTCGTCTAGGCGAGTTTGGAAAACTGATTAACTCCTGGGAACACTTGCGCACCAGCTGACCCCAGGTGGTGTTGACGCCTAGGAGGGACCAAGCCCCGGAGGCGCCCCCCGAGGTGCCATCTGCCCAGCGACAGTGCACCTCTCACGTTAACACTCGGTTCCGCTTGGGTCTCTTCCATTCCATCCCTCTTCCCTGAGCCCCTGCCACCATCTCACCTTCTCTTCTCCTCCTACGCCCCGGACCGAGCATCCCTTCTGCCAGGTGGGGATGGGGTGCAGAAGGGTTAACGAGGAGAGGCTGCGGCCAGGTGGGGCGCCCACACCCGCCCCGGCCGCGGTGGGCGTCGGAGGTGAGGGGGCGCTGTTCGGGCAGCAGTGCGCCGGGCGGCGGGCGGGAGAGCTGCCAGGCTGACGGAGACGCCGGCCCGAGTGGGGGCCGCTCCGCCGCCGCCGCCACCGCCGCCGCTGTGATGCGGAGCCGGTGCTGCGCCGGGCGGTGGAGTCAGAGCCCGGGCGCGGGAGCACGAGCTGCAACATCAGCACCGGCGGCGGCGGCGGCAGCACCTGCACCAGCTCCCGGGCCCCGCGCTGCGCTCTCCGCCCCGCCGCGCCCGGGGCCGCCGCCCCGCGCTCTCTATGGATGTCAAAGCGGCCCCCAACGGGGTGGCCACCATCGAGGACCGGATCCTGCGGATCACCGGCTACTATGGCTATTACCCGGGTTACTCCAGCCAGAAAAGTAAGACGCCTTGCTCCGAGCGCCGGAGCGGGTGGGATGCGGGAGGGCGCGCGGTCCGGACACCTGCAGCCCTGCCAGTACGGCTAACGCTGTTGGGGCCGCTGGGGCGAAAAGTATGTCCGTTGTTCTCCGTGCTGACCCACGAGAGAGAACGGGGGCCTCGCCGTTTGCGCCTAGGAGTTTGGAAACAGTCGCAGTCTTGGGGGTCGGAAGCGCAGGGGGGACCCGGTGAGCGCTCCGGGCTCGGCCGGCTCACCTCTGGCTCATTTACCACCGGGGGAAGGCTGCCATGGCTGTTTACTTAGCGAAAAGTCAGCCCTAGGTGCTGCACTCCCCCTCGCCCCTGCGGGGTGCCGGGCTGCAGGCGGGGCGCGGGGCGCGCTGGCTGGGTAGGCTCGGGGGTGGGGCCGGCGGGGGCGGCGGAGGCACACTTGGGTCCCGGCGCAGGCCGGCTCTGCTCGTTCACTCCCGCTGTCGAGACGTGGCCAGCGCGGGAATTACTCCTGCTAAAACGTCGTGGCTAGGTCCTCCACCCCGGGCAGAGAGAAGCCTGCCCAGGTCTCCGAGTGCCGGCGCCTGGAGCCAGAGACCCGTGCAAACGGCTGGGGGTCGGCTGGGTGCAAGGGGCAGGCGCGACAGGGCCAAGCTCCCGCGCTGCCAGCCGCACGTCGCGGCTACCTCTGAGCCCGAGGAGGCTTCTCGGTTCTGCACAGGCTTTCTCCCAGCTAAGCGAGGTCGTGCGGCGCGGATGCTTCCACATTTCTAGAGCAGTTTCGGGGGGAGGGCGACGAGGTGCGCTCTCCTCTGTCCCCCTCCCCCAACGCACAAACCCCACTGGCTCTCTTTGCTGGAATTAGTTCAGCCCGGCGACCGAAGAGAAGCTCGTTTTTCTCCGAATTGGGGGACTAGTTGCGGCTTAATTCCCATGCAGGTGGGATCTCGCTTTTCCGATATCAATGCATTTCTGTCGCAATAGATGGAGCTTAATTGATGTTTTTGCTGTTATTTTTAACCAGAAACCGTGCAAGATCTTAGATGCATTTCTGATTGATATTTTTCTGTGACATTTTGGGGTCCGATCAATGTTTCGGTGTCTCTGATGCAGACAAACCCTGACACTTCGAGGAGAAAACACTTTTTTTTTCCATGTAACTTTCTCCCCCACTATGCTGCATCTCTATTTAATAATTCCGGAGCTTTGTTCTCCTAGAGATATTTTCTCATTTGATATTTCATTTGGTTTCAGGAAAGGCCTGTCTGATTTGGATGGTTTCAGTCTAGCTGTTTTTAGAAGCTTACATTATTCATTTTCCATACAAAAGTAATTATATAGTGTTAGAATTTTCTGGAAAGAAAATAACACACTGTGGAATGCGGTTTGAAATCTTTGGACTATAGATTCAAAAACTTCTCTCCCCCTCCCCCATTGGCAAAGGGTTTCTTTTTTAACCCTAGAAACTTCAGTGAAAGCACTAGTATGTCCTGTGGACATTACTTGGATTTCACCAAGTGATTGAATATTTTAATTAGGAACCATGGGATTTTGGCCGCTTAGAGAACGTGGAAGCTGTTTGAAATTTCAAGACTCAGGGTGGTTTATTATTATAATTTTTGTAACAATGGAACTTCGGTTAATAAAGAACAAACCAAATGGATTACTGGAAAAGTGACATTTTAAATAAAATCCTGTTCATATTATCTTTTCATGCTCATTCAAATAGTGGCCCATGTTTCATTTGCAAGACAATAATAGGACAAAAAGAGGGAAGAGCATAGGCTGAGACAGTAACTGAAGTGAACAGGGATAAAGATACATTTGGCGCAGTTATTTTTGATGGGCACTTACCAAACTTCAGGCCACAGAAGTCAGGGAAGACAGAATCTCATGAGCACAGAGAATTACACGATAGTCAAATAACTTTCAGGACGTTCGTGCCTTCAGAGGTGGAGAGAGGTTGCCATTTTGCACAGTGAGAACCGAGGCGAGGAGGGAGCTGGAAGAGAGCCAGGCAGCCGAGCACCATGAAATAATCCTGCCCTTAATGCAGGCTTCAACCAGTAAACAAACACATTGAAGCAAACCAGTACAATATGGGCAATTGATTTAGCTGTTACCAGGAATGAGCAACAGCTCTGGGGAAGTCTGGAGGGATATATTTAGGAAAAGGCTATGGTGAGGAGTATATAATATGTGAAGGCAAGGTGACTTTCCCATTTTCTGACTGGTCACGTGTGAGGCCTTAAGGATGATCTCTTGATATCTATGCCATTTATCTTTGTAGCGGTAGGTGGGAACTCACCTCTGAGAAAAATGCATCGGTTGTCAGCCTTCTGTTAATGTTTACATCTGCCATCCCTGGCAATCAGGGAGGAATTCTAATAGTAATACAAAAAAGGAATGTGTGTGCATATATACATGTATGTATGTATATGAGATATATTATTAGGCTATGCTATGATTATTAGGATATGATATCAGTATAGTAATCAGGGTGCAGAAATGATTGAAGCATTTGTCTAGCCTTGAGTTCCTTATGATCTGGTAGGGGAAATAGACTCATCTGTTCAACAAGTGTTATTTGAGCCCCTCCTATGTGCCAAGAGTACATCCTTGAACAAAATAGACAAAAATGTTTCCCTTTTTGGAGCTGAAGTGTCAGTGAATGGAGACAGACAATAATAATAAACAAATAAATGATGTCGTATATTGCAAGGTGATAGGTGCTTTAAAAAAACCACAACAGGGTAAAAAGAATGAAAAATTCTGAGAGGGGTAGAGATTGTGGCAATTTTAAATCGGGCCGTCTCTGGTAAGACTTCACCGAGGGGGCCGCGACCAGGCAAAGCCTTGAAGGATGTGAAGAAGTTGGACATCCGGAAGATATTCCAGGCAGAGGGGACAGCCAGTGCAAGGCTCTGAGGTGGAACGCGCCTGGCATGCTAGAGAAAAAGCATGGAGATGTGAATGACTGAAGTGGGGCGGGCAGTTGGGAAAATGGCTGGAGGTGACGTCACCTCGGATGCAGGGGCTCAGGTAAAGGAGGGCCTTATGGGCCATTATGCTTTGGCTGGGGGGCCTTTCTGGGGTTTTGACAAAGGAGTGATGGGCCTCGACTTCCCTTTCAGAAGGATCAGTTTTACCGTTCTATTCAGGCAGGGGTAGAAGGAGAGAGACTAGTTATGTTGTTGCAATAACCTGGGTGAGAGACAATGTCGGCAAGTGGTAACCGGTGGTAAGAGGTGGTCAGATTCTGCAGCTATTTGAAGTCAGAGCCAGTAGGGGTTACCGGTGGATTGGATACGGCATCTGCAAGAGAGAGAGGAGCAAAATGTGATTCCGTCTTCTCTGACCAACTTTGAGTTGCCAACAGCTGAAGTGCGGAAGGCTTCAAGATAGAGGGGGTCTGGGGCTAAGGATAATATTCGAGGAATGTTAAATGTAATTGGAGAGGGAAGATAAGCCTGGAGTCCATAGGAAATGTCTGAATGGAGACATAAATTCGAGATTTTTCAGCATCTGGATGGTATTTGAAGGAAGCCTAAGACAGATGAGATCTCCAAGGAGTGAATTTATGTAGAGAAGAGAAGAGGAACAAGGGCTGAACCCTGGGGCTCTCAGACATTAAGAGGCTGGGGATAAGAAGAGAAACCATGAAGGTAGACCAGAAGGAGCTCCCAGGGAGGTGGGAGGAAGACCAGGAGCATTGTGATGCCCTCGAAGCCAGGGAAGAGTTTCAAGGGGAAGGGATTAGCTGAGTCCGATGCTGCTGAAAAGTTAAGTGAAATAAAGACTCGTCACTGACCACCGAATGTGGCAATTGGGGGTCATTGGTGACCCTGACCAGAGCAGGTAAGGTAGGATAAAATTTACTAGAATATAAGAGAGAATTAGAAATGTGAGCATAGACAACTTCAAGGATTTTTTGTGCAAATGGCAGCAGAGCCAATGGGGATCGTAGGATCAAGGAAGTTTTTTTTTTAATGGAAGAAATAACAGCCTGTTTGCATGCACTTGAGAATGATTCAGTAGAAAGATAAGGTATGGAATCCACTGCACAAGAAAAAAGACATTTCATGCAGGGCAGAGTGTGTGGGTACAGGTTCTGGAAGGTGGGTATCCAAGACGGTGGGAGGAGGTTGGGTTTCTCTTTGGTTGCTTTAGTTTTCTCCAAAGAGGAAGCAAGGAATCAACTGAGAGTGAGAATGGGGGAGGGTGTGATGGTGGTTGGAGGAGAGACGAGGTGTGAGTAATTAAGTAGGACGAGTGAACAGAGCGAACAGAGCGGGGAAGTGCAGTAAGATTGTCTGGCTGCCTTAAAGGGCCCGTTGAAAGTTTCTGGCCATGAATTTAAAGTGAGACCAGTCAGTCAGTAGGCTGGTATATTTACTGATACTATGAAGACACAGAGCAAGTGAAGAGAAGGACTAAACCAGAGTGCAGATTATCCAATAGGTATAATAACATACAGGGGCAAGGGAGTAGTAAGTGGATGCAAGAAGGTATTATTGTAATGATTGACCACAGAATTTAAAGCTGGTAAGTAGAGGAGAGGAAATCAAGGTAACTAGGGAGAGTGAAGAGAGGGGAGGATCAGTGGGATCAAAGGGGAGAGGAAGTTAGCTGGAGGATAGAGGTGGTGGTCAGAGAGAGAGCTGTATCCTGCAAGAAGTTATTTCCATAAGTCAAGTCAAAGGGTATGTCAACTTGTGTTTTATTGTATTCCATAAATGATATTTTTGGGGTGAGCCTTCTTTTTGTGTTTATGTAAGGAGGCGGTATGTTGATGGGTAGTGAATTAAACCCTAGTGATTTGGAGATCGATTCTAGTCTTAAACCTGCCAGCAACGGGCTCTGAGACCCTCTCCGTGCACATCAGTTCCCTTGTTTTTAAAAAAACTGTAGAAGTTGCTGTCTCAGAACAGCCACGCGGCAGGTCGGCTTTGACACCTTGCATAAAAGTCCCATCTTCCATGGGAGAATCTCCCTTGGTAAACTCTTTTGTGTCTGTCTCTCTTCACCTGACCTTCGATCTCAGGTGGTAACCATTGTCTCTCTCTGTTCTGTGTCTTTTGCACCTGTTGGCCTTTTGTTTTTCTATGCCCCGTTAGCGACCGGGTTCTGTGGTGGTTTGCCTGTCGGTAGCTGCAGTAGTAAGACCTCTTCCCCTTGCTCTGATCCCAGTGCCGACCAGCCCATTGCCAAAAAGAACTCTATCACTTTCTGGCTTTTCTGGCTCTCTGACGTCTCTGACTGCTGCTGTGACTTAGAATGTCCCCAGGTTCCAGCCTCAGCTGTCTCTCCTCACCCTCCTTTCCCTAAGTAAGTTCATTCATTCCCATGGCTTCGCTGTCTCCTATGAGTCTGTGTATCTAGCTCTCCTTTTCCTAAACCCAGACCATTTTGAACTTCCTACCCGGATGTCTTCCAGGCCTGTCACACATAAAACTAAATTCATCGGCCTGTCCTCAAAAATGTGCCCTTTCCTTATTATGCTTTTTAGCTTCCAATATCTGTATCTAACCAATTGCCTGGAGACCTGGAGTTATCCTCAAACCTCTGCCCTTTTTCCTTACCCCATATTCAATTAAGTCCTCTCTGTTCTTCCCCAAATCTGTCTTTTCCGTCCCCACTGGCACTACCTTAGTCCTTTCTATCCATCACATCTTTCCTCCAGCCTCAAACCCTTCTCATCCAGTATGCACACCTTAACATGTCATTTTCTAAAATGCGGATCTGTTCCTCTCGCATCCCTGGTCAAATGCCTGGAATAAATCTTCGTTTTCTGTGGAACAAAGTCCAAACTCCTTAGCATGCCACAATCTGAGCCCAGCTCACATTGTTCTATTTTAGCACGCATTTCCCCCACTAATTGCCAAAGTGATGCATGCTTAATGCAGAAAATCTGGAAGGCAGAGACACAAAGGGAGGTTAAAACAAAATTACTCATAATTCCATCACCCAGAGGTGATTAGTGTTTGCATTTTGGTTCACATTATCCTTTCAGTCTTTCTTATATCCACAGACACACGCGAATTCTTTTTATTTCACACTAAGCATTTCTCTCCCTGGTCTGTATATTTTTAATAATTTGATGTAGTCATAGTCTTCCATATATTCAAGCACCTGGCTCTGCTTAAGATGTTGGATTTTTAGTCCACTTCTTAAGTTTATTTTTACTTTAAGTTTATTTAGTTGAGAGAGAGAGAGAGAGAGAGAGAGTGCGCGCGCGTGCACACGCATGAGTGGGGGGTGGGGCAGAGAGAGGGAGAGACAGAATCTGAAGCCGACTTAGCAGAGCCTGGCTGGAGGCTCGAACTCAGTGGAACTCCATGAAACCGTGAGATCATGACCTGAGCAGAAACCAAGAGTTGGCTGCTTAACTGACTGAGTCACCTGGACGCCCCCAGTTTTTTTTTGTTTGTTTGTTTTGTTTTTTTTAATTTCACATCTCACATGGCCTCCACAAACTCTGGTCCTAGTCTCCTCAAGGAGCTCATTGTTTCTATAACGTTATCACCCCCACCCTCTTCTCCTCCTCGGTGCGTTTTTACACTATGGCCAGATGACTTCCTCTCCCTGTGTCTCCTTCATCGCTCTTTGGAAAGCTATTGATCTTTGAAGGCTGAGAGTGACTTTGAACCTGTCCTCTGTAAAGCTTCCTGCTTGCCGCAGGCTGGGTTAATCCTCCCTCTGTGCTCCTGTAATACTGTGTACTCACCTCTGCTCCAGCACTTAGCACACTATTTTGGGCTGTTTACTTTACACAAGACTGTCTCACCCACAGAGCTGAGGGAGGGCAGGGACTTATCTTTATTTATTTATTTTTCTCTTAGGCAACGTGTCTGGTACATTCTGGGTGCTCAATAAAGTTTATTGTACTAATGATCGAATGATTATAGTTTCCCTTAAAGAAATTGGGGTTATTTTCACCCAGAAAGAGAGAGAGTACATGATGGTAGCAATTGGAGGGAAAGAAAAAATTCACCAGCTATAATGAGTCAAACAGATGCGCCTCTTCAGAGAGTGAGAATCCATCAAATCGTATCACTTTCCTTTGTGGTTGTAACTTCTGCATTTTTGTCCTTCTTATTTTCTTCATCACTTTCTCTGTGCTTGAAAGGGGGCAAAGGCTTGCTTTCTTTCTCTCTCGCTTTTTAATACAGAGTGGTACAAAGTCGGTAGAATTATAAGAAATACAATGTGGTATTCTTTTAAAATGGTTGCTGTTGGTCTTCTTAGTACCAATATATAACACTTCAGCACTCTGGCTGGAGTAAGTTATAAAATTGTCTCTTACTAAGTGACGTGAACGCAATAGAAATTTCTCCCAGTTCATGTTCTGTTCTACCCTGGTAATAAGCTTTCTGTTTCTTTGTATGTGATAGGTAGTGTTTTGGAAACAGTCGTAAATAATTACCATTGATACGTAGTATTGAGAAGTCTCTGTTATGTAGCTTTTAACTGTAATGTGTAAGGGCTGTATGAATATCATCGTTGATGTTATTAATGTTGGATAATGTCATTTCTACAATGCTAATTTCGGTGTGTATTTTTCATCCAAAATATAAAGTTACATATAAATTGGATATTTGTATTATAAAATACTACTACGAATAGCTAACATGTGGGCTTAACATTAAGTTTCAGATCTACTTTCTTTCAAAAGCCTATCGAAGGCCCAAGGCCCGTTTGAGGCCACGAGATCTGATGCAAAGACCACACGATTCTGCTCTGCTACTTCTTAGCCCTTAAACCTGCACAAGGAACACCTCAGATCAACAAGTTTGTTCTTGTAGTATGGGAATAAAAGTAGTTGTTTCACAGGTCACTCGGAGGATTATGTAAGACAATGTTAACAGAATGTCTGACACAGTTCAATATATGGAAGTTGTTAATGATGATTATGGGGGAAACCAGTAGAATTCGTTTCACCATCAAAGAGCCTTGCTCCCTTTTTCCTGGTAAATAAATGACTTAACTGCTTTTTTTTTTTTTCTTCATATTCCAGCGTTGCATTTTGAATTGTTATCGAAAGTTGTGTTACAGCGGTGTTAAAGATCATTTACAAATTATCCAGGTGCACCATGGTTTTCCATTCCTTATCCATTTCTGGCTTGTCTGGTGCTATAATCGAAAGGGGCAGTATATTACACTTCCCTGGATAGCCCCTAAGGATAGTTTAAAATGGGCTTGAGGTCCTTTGTGAAGAAGTTGTTCCCAGCGGGCTGATCTAAAAGAAAGGAGACAAATCCAGGGCCTATGCGTGACACGATGAGTCTGCATGTCCAGAGATACCCAGACCTCCAAGTAGAAGGGAGTGCAAGGGTGCCAGGGGAGTGGGAGAATAGGGGCGAAAGCGTGGGGGAGGGGAAGTGTAGGAGCACACTTGAAGATGGGTAGTGTGGGTTGGGGGCGAGTAGGTGGTTAGGTAGGATTGGGAGGGCAAACGGGGGGGGGGGGGGGGGGAGAGGAAGTGAAGACCGAGGATTCATTTGGAGCCAGTCTGTTGGAAGTTGCAGTGTTTCTTTAATATGCAGAGTCTTAGAGGGACAGTTCTTTTTGGGCTATTTATAGAGCAGTAAACATAACAGTATTTTATGTTCTACTTTAAAAAGTACATCATTATGTGATAAACACACTACACATTTCTACATAATCTTTGGAGTTAATTGTTTTAAGTTATAAAGTGTTTAATTATTTACAGACCCAGAAGAATACAGAGAAAAAGGAAAAGAAACTTGTCACCCTAACACAACTACTGTTAGTTTGGTTAATTTCCTTGCTCGCTTCGGAACGCACATAGGGCCCCACTTCTTGAGTTTTGACAGATATAAACTATAGTGTAGTCATAATTCTGATAATATACACACTTTTGTGCCCTGCTTCTCTTCTGCTTAACATTTTAGGATAAGCACTTTTAATTTTGTTGCATTTATCTGCCTTGAGAGGCTGGAATTAGATTCTCCTTCCCGAGATCTTGCCTTAAAAAATTTGTGCAAGCTGGTTCTCAGTTATTTGAGACGAAATAAAATGGAGAGACCTGGAGTGTTCATGAGGACTTATATTTGATCTCGAGTTACAAGATTGCATTTGAACTGGCTTAAGCAAAAATGGAAGTGCTTGAAAGGATACTGGGAGTATTCCAGGGATCTTAGGGGCAGGGATCAGGTGGGATGAGGGGGCATCAGGTCCTGGAGGGTGAGAGGGAAAACAGGAAGCCCTCCTTCTCTGCCTTTCATCTCCTTCTTTTTTCTGGCACATGCTCGCCATTCTTGTCTCTTGCTGCAGGCTGGCTTTCTCAATTTCCTTGTCCAAATGGTTGAAAATAGCCTCTGCCAGCAGTTCCAGTGTTTACGTGTCCTCTATTCAAGAGAGCAGACAGATTGAGCAAGAATCTCTTACTTCTAAATCCAGATTCCCGGAGAAAGGGACTCTTCAGCCCAATTTGTGTCAAGTGCATACTCTTGATTCTGTTGACTATGGTGGTTTGGGGCAGGGTCAAGTTATACAGTCATGGCTTTCAGAAACTCTCTCCTGTAACCCTTTTGACCATAGGGGAAAAGGTTGTTTCCAGGGAAGAGGAGCCATTGGCTGGACAGTCAACTTAATAGCTATTGGCTCACAGAGCTTTGCATAAAAAAGTTTTTTACTCAAATCATAGGCTTCTATCAAGATCCAATCTTTTCTTTTTTCTGTCTCTGATAGTTTTTAGAATATATCAAAATAATATTTAGTGAGGTTACAGACAGGATATTTCTACAAACTAAGAAAATCCAAGTGTCTGTTTACAGCAGAAGTCCCCAGGGAGTTCTATTTAAAAAGTACCCACCCAGTACTGCAGACTACTTATTAAGTTTTATTGAAGTGCTACTGCTTACAGTTTGGAAGACATATTTCAGTTTCTAGGTCGGCTAGGGCCGCACAACAGTTCCTTCAGGCTCAAGGTAGAGTAACTGAGGATGACATTTAACATTGTATATTTTAAACAGGCATTGAAAATTACCCTTTTCTGCAGTCTGGGATTTTCTCTATTTAGTCCTGGGTTAATGCCAAGATGGCACCGGTGAGGTGTCAATAATGGTTTTGTGGTCTTGAAAACCAGACATACTAAGAATTCTTTATCTCCTGTGAAAGCTAAGATTTCCTAAGGGGATCAGAGCATGCAGATTCTTGCTGCTGATACCATGCTACTCCAAGTCATATGACTTTGGTATCTATCTTGTGTTTCTGTTCATACCTACGGTTAAGCATAGTCATTCTGGAGGAAAGATCCAGATGGAGTGAGTTGGGAGCCATTTGGAACACCATCTTCTCTGCTAGACTTATGGTGGCGGGTTCTCTCTCTCTCTCTTTTTTTTTTTTTTTTTTAGTTTATTTATTTTTGAGGCAGAGACAGAGTATGAGTGGGGGAGGGGCAGAGAAAGAGGGAGACACAGAATCTGAAGCAGGCTCCAGGCTCTGAGCTGACAGCACAGAGCTTGACGCGGGGCTCGAACTCACAGACTGTGAGATCATGACCTGAGCCGAAGTCAGACGCTCAACCAACTGAGCCACCCAGGTGTGGTGACAGGTTCTAAAGAGGCAACATAATACATCTAAGATGACATTATTATTTACCAGGGACTTTTTAGAACAAATATATTTAGAGGTCGAGAACTTTTTGTCAATATATATAATATAAGCATATATAATATATAATATGTATTTTATATTGTATATTATAACATATGTTATATAACATATAATATATATTTAATATGTGAGCACTTGAAGTAGGAGCTTCTTGTCATGCTCCTTTCTAGTTCACAGCCATCATGGTCTTTTAAAAGCATTAATTGGATTATTCCTCTGGTTAAAGTTTCTAGTGGCTTTCCATATCTCTTCAGAAAACTATAAAACCCTAAATCCAGCCTACAAGGAAGGCCCTGCACGGTCCAGTCCTTTGGATGGCAGCACTGTCCTGTGGCCTGATTGTGCTTGGGCATGGTGGCACACGCTCCAGGCCCTTTCTTTCCTCCCAGCTGGTGGACAGGCTCTTCCCCACTCCTGGTGCTGTTACCTGACTGGCCTCTAGCCATCCTTATGTCTCATGTTCAGTACCACTGCCTCAGAGAGGACTGTAGCTTTGCACCTTGCTCTTCTGCACTTTTCCTTTCAGCACTTCCTATAAACTGCAGTCACAATTCATGTTGATTGTTGTGACTGTTTAACGTCTTTCCTGCCCGCTAGTCTCTTAGCTCCCTAAGGGATGGGTCCATTTTTTTTCAGCACCGTGCACCCCGCACACAGAACAGTGCCTGTGCACTCCATAAATGTTTGTTAAATGTGTGATCAAGGCTCGTTAAAAATTTCAAGTAGACTTTTTGCAAAAACTCGCCTTTTTATTTGAAATATTTTTCAATTTGTAGAAACGTTGTTAAGATAATACAAAGAGTTCCTGTATCTCCATCTCACTCTCCCCATTGTTATCACTTCGTGTTACCGATGTAAATTTGTCAAAACTCAGAAACCAATATTGGTACCTTACTGTGAATTAAACTCCAGGCTGTCTTTGGATTTCACCAGTTTTTCCCCTAAGGTTCTCATTCTGGTCCGGGATCTGGTGTGACTTGTTGCATTCACTTGTCATATTTTTTACGTAGGCTTTTAACGAAAAGATAATTTCAATTTTAGAGAAATTTCCTGGCCAGTTGTTCAGGGCTTGGGTCAGATCACATTTGAAAACATAACTACTAGTTTCCAAAGTGATATTGAGTTAAATTTATGTTAGAAATGACCTATGACTTGACATCGTAATTACTTATTATCTTAGAGGACTGTTCCCTAGTGTAGAACAGTCGTTCTTAGTGTTTCTACTTTTTAACACTTAGGGGGATGCAGAAATCTTTGAAAAGTCTAGGTAAAGCTATAGATTACCCCTTCTCCCCCCCAAATACACATATACACCAAACATTTTCATGCAGTTTATTTTATTACATTGAAAGTTGATTACTTCACAGGAATGGGCTATGAAGTTGATAATTCCAATGAGTTGTATCTGTTTTTCTGTTTTATGAGAATGCGTACAAAATTTAATGGTAATGCCTGGAAAAATTGAAAGATTTCAAATGTGTTAACTAAGATAGGAATGAACTTCAGTTTTATTCAAAGGCGAATTTCCATGAGAAAGCTCTTATAATCTGGAGTGAATAAGAAGCTGAAATTTTGGAGTGGTCTCAGGCATGGGATTCATCGTTACCACTGCAGTCAAGTCGATGAGGTCACTTTTGAGGCAAGATCTGCATCATCCGTGCTGTCTTTGACAGCAAAGAAAGGATGATGAATTTGCGTTTCAATTTTAAGGTTGTCTAAGCATAATTAGCTTTCAAGTACATCTTACAGTGTATATAGATACTCCCAGATTGTTTATCTGCACAGAAATTTTATGACATGTCACTCTGGATCCTTATTTTCCTGAGGAAAAGAACTTGTTCCCAAAGGAACTTGTGCTTTTCAGCTGCATTAGAATAGTGACTTTAAATCTTTCAATGAAAAAGTGTATCATAAAATCTATCAATATAATTATGTAATCTATTAATGTATTATATCTATAAAATAAGGTGGAAAATGAACTTTTTTTTAATGTTTATTCATTTTCGAAAGAGCATGAGACAGAGCATGAGTCGGGGGAGGGGCAGAGAGAGAGGGAGACACAGAATCTGAAGCAGGCTCCAGGCTCTGAGCTGCCAGCACAGAGCCCATGCAGGGCTCGAACTGGCAAACCGTGAGAACATGACCTGAGCCGAAGTCGACGCTTAACTGACTGAGCCACTCAAGCACCTTTGGAAAATGAACTTCTTACTGAACTGACTGTTCTAGGGATGGGCTTCCATTTTCTCTCAGAGGTGATACAAATGTCTTCCAAATGTCACTCAAAGATTTCAAGTCATGGTTTCCGGAAAGACATTGGCTTCCAGGAAGTCAAGACGAATTCCACATTCTCTTTACTAGTTTTGGTGAAATTGACTCTTAAGACAATAGGCAAGGTTTTCCGTGGATCCTTGGCAATATTTTGGATGCAACTACACACTAATGTGTAAGGCAGCCAGTTATACTGGTATCCGAACTTCCCTTCATTACCAAAGCAGCAGCGCAACCTACTTTTCTCCCCAGGTACGGTTTGTTGGACATTGCAACCTTTCATGTTTCCTGAGAAGCTCAGGGAATAGGTATTCTCCTCAGATGATATTCATATTCCTGTAACAGAAAATCAGGAGCAGGAAGCTTTGGGAGACATACAGTTATTTGCTAAAGGGAAATAGCGTAGCCGCTGGTGTCTCCAATGTTTGCATCAAAATCGTGGCAAATAAACAGCTTGAGGAGAAGACTTTATTTGATAAAGGCACTGCTTCCATTTTTATCCCCGGCTGCATACCACAAACCAGGTTATCCATTTCCAAGGCACACTGGTTCCCAAGGTCTACCCGGGATGAATATGGCTGCAAGAAAACTCAACTTATATTGGCTTAAGCAATAAGGAATTTATTCTCTTTTAGAGCAGTAAGTTGAGGCTGACTTAATGGCTTATGCTATAACGAAGTACCTAGAGTCTATTGTTTTCCTAATATTTCTTTTAAAAATATGGCCCGTTGTTCTTATGTTAAGATTATAATAGCTTCTCTTATTCCCTAAGGAAGTTACTAATGTGTTTTTCTTGTTTCTTTGTTTTCTTCTCTTGAATGAGCTGTTTTTTCCAAGTTTTTTTTTTAAGTTTTTATTATTGTTAGCCAATACACTTGAAATTTTGTGATTTTTGTGTATCTGCTTATATTCTAGAGTAGAAGGCTCCAAAGCTATTTGGAATCTGTGGGAATGGTTGAGGAAGGAGGTCAAGAACCAGGAAGGGTCTTGCCCCAAGTTAGCCTGCTGCAGTTTCATGGATGATAGCAGAAGACACGAGACTCCTGAGTCAGAGACAAAGGACTTTATTACTCACAGTCCAGCAAGCAGCATGAGTTTCATGCTCTCCATGGTTCCCCTTGCTCCCCAAATTCCACAGGGACAGAATGGAGTAAAGCAAGGTGAATCATCACCATTGTAGTTGGTTTGCGTCACAGCTGAGGACTTCTCAGCTTAGGAAATCCCAGTGATTTATAATGGCCAATAAGCAAATCTACCCAAACCTTTGCTTCATTCAGAGAGAGATGTTTGCAAACAAACCTGCCTTCCATTCTAGAGGGAGACATTATCTCTACCTTCCAAGCTATTCACTATACAGGGTCTTAAAAAGATAGTCCAGAACAAAAAGCAGTCAGGTTCTGCACAAGATCTTCAGAAATGAAAGAAAGACGTATGGAGACTTGTCTATTATGATTTTATTATGATTGCTGTTTCCTTGGGAACCTTCAAAATCATTTTCTTAAGATTTGCTCCTTTGGATCATAGAAGGCTTTTCTAATCTCTTGACTGGCTGCCAACATTTTGGGAATCAAGTAGGAAAGAAGCTTAGGCATCTCAGTGAGGCAGTGTGCATAGGCTTACTTAATTCCACCATGACTTTGGCATGGTACCCCAATCTTCGGCCATGCTTGGTGTCCCTATAGACTCCTGTTTGGGCCCCTCCAGAGAATCAAGCTCTGGCCTTTAGCAGAGGGAAGGGAGACAGAGTCCAATGAAGGGAGACAGCGCATCAAATGTGCTGATGAGGATGGGAATGAAAAAGCCATGAGGCTTCTTAAACAGACTCAACCAAGACTCCTGATTTTAGCCTCACTCTTTCAGTGGTAACTGGTAACTTAGAGCAATTCTGTGTTGTAAATTGGACTGCTATCCACTTTCCTCTACCCTCAGCTTAGGGTTTAGTTTCCTCAGGCCTGAAAAGTCATTTACTACTTCTTAGCATCTAAAATGGTGTTATTAAAAAAAAAGGAGTAAATAAAATGTTATTACCTTCACTCTTGATTTGTGTGGATTTACACCTTTAAAAAATTCACTTCTTGCTATTTTAGTGGAATTTCTTGAATGAACAAATAAAGATGTGTGTATTCAATCTACCATCTTTACGAGGGAAAATCGTTGTCCTTTCTATTCTTTGAAATCTTCCAACTTAAACTAGATTTACTATAAACCGAGATAAATGTCATATTCATGGTGGCAGGTACATTATCTTGATTTCCTCTGAGTGGGAAGCTATTTTAGATATCATAACACGAGGGCAAAGAGTATTGTGTATTATCTGTTTCTTGATCTGAATTTTAGTTTCACAGATGTGTTTACCTTATGAAAATACCATCAAGCAGTGCACTTAAGGTCTGTGTAATTTTCTGTATGGGTGTTATATTGCAATAAAACCTTTACATTAGAAACTGTATGTAACAGGATAATACATCATAGCCTTCCAGTCCATTTTACCCTTGTTTTAATAAAACATTGAATTAAAATTATTTTCCAAATCTTCAAAGTAACATTAATAAAATATTTTTGTGTGTTCCCAGTTCATTAACCCCTAAGCACATCCCCTAATCCCTCACCAGTATGAGGAAAGTGGTTCTCAAGTACTTTGCTGCATATTAGAAACAGCTGGGAGTTCTAAAAACTATCCCAATGCCAAGGCTACATTACATTCCAGTTAAAAGAGATTCTCTGGGATTGGGACACAGGCATCGGTCCTTTTTATGCTCCCCAGGAGAGTCCAATGAACATCCAAAGCTGTGAATATACGTCTAGAACACGGCTTCTCAAACTGTGGTAAAGAACCGGTCTGTGTTTTTAAATTTCCAACTCATTATAGATCAAAACTCATGCAAAATTGATAAAAATGAGCTAAGAGAATAATCACGCACTGAAGTATCATAGCGATGTCAGCTTGCAATAAGGTTTTCTAAATGTTTGCTCTGAATTTCCGTATTTATCTGGCCCCAGACTGAAGCAGTTCATGGCCAGTGGCAGTCGGCAGAGCACCCCCATTGGGTAGCATCTACCACTTGGGCACTGGAATACTCTCTCTTTCTTAGCCCAAGCTGAGGATCTTTATCTCTCCTCTCTGTGGAGTCCTTTTGGAGACTGAAGAGAACTGGGACTGAGGCCTGTGGTGGGTGTTCCCACTCGTTCTCTTATAGCCCCACTGACACACTGCATCTACTCTGATGCATTTCTGGGCTCTGAAAGCATGGGGTGAAAACCCTTGTGAGGAACTCATGGCTTCCTGTAAGATTTTTCGAGTATTTTTTCTTTTAGCTGTATTAATCTAGGAAAAACTCTTGACTGCTCACATCTTAACATGTGGTCTCATGCGTATTCATAGTGGATCTGTCTGGAAGTTGTGTGGACAAGGGAATTTCAGGGAAAAATCCACTGAAGACCCTCAGAAACTTTGTTCTTAGTGATTTTGCCCCGTAGACTACAATGCAGCGAGAACTCTTCTGTTACATGGGCTGGAATCTTCAAAGGACATGTGGAGTTTCACTCGGAGGCCTGTGGGGGCTGTGTGTAGCGTTTGCAGGGCTGAATGAGAAGAAGTGGGCTGCTGTAATTTGCTACCCCTAGATGCTTGGCCTAGTAGTCTGGGAACGTGGAAATTTACCCATGCGGAAGGAAGCCCATTAGGTTTATGAAGCATGGGATGGAGAGTGAGGTTAGGAATTTGTGGGACCTTCATCTTAGGAGTTCAGAGTGAGTCAAATGAATCTTACGATGACGTCTAATCACCTTCCCTTTGGGAGATTATTTTGGTGGCAATGCAGTTGAATTCTAGTTGAAGCAGATTTTCTGATTAACGTGCTCCAAGGCATCTCTTGCTTTTTCTTTTTGTTTTTGTTTTTTGTTTTTTTTTCCTTTCTAAGTACTGGCTCACCTGTTTCGGAGAAGATGACACAATTACACTTACGAGACAACCAAAGGCCACACCAGATGTTGTTAATTGCACTCTCAGTCCCTTGTGTGGCTTTTAATAAAGCTGTCTTCAATGGCCTTATTATTCATCTTGACTCGTGTTACATTCTCATTATATTTGCTGTGAGTGTAGAATTTCACAGTGGCTTTCCTACGTGTGACTTAGGTCTCACTCCCAGAAAAGAAGCAGAAAGGAGGGAGAGGATATGTTTGACTTTGGGCTTGGGTACCTTTCCCAACTCAGGTTTGGTTCTTGACGAGGGACGGAAAATGGAGGCAATGTGTCTAACCTACTTGATTACAGATTCTATCTTCTTTAAAGTTTTATACACATAAAACTCATACATGTAAAACCCCACGGACATCTAATCTCTGGCACATGAAAACTTACTAGGGACAAAAAGCAGGAATGGGAATCTCAGCCTATACTAGAACTTAAGAAAAAGTTAGTTATTCTGTGACTCTTAATAGAAAATTATACCCAAATATGTACTATGTACAGCCGCGGTAGATTGTAACGGATGTAAGGCTGAACTTTGTGCAGAGTAATCTTTGAAGATCGAGTAAAGACGAAATGTTTATGAGATTCAAAACAAGCACTTTGAAAGAAGTAGCAGGGGTTTTAACTCAGACACAGAGGATTCAGGTTATGAATTCTAAATGGCGCTACTACCACTGTCATCCGTCTGTGTAGCATTTTAACACTTTACCAAGCAATAGAACATAGGATTTCATGAAAACTCACAGTCTTTCTGCGAAGGGGGTGTTATTATTGCTATGTTGCAGATGAGAAATTGAGGCTCAGAGAGGTTTCCTTGCCCCAGGGTTCCCTTGCCCACAGATGCCAGGGCTAGAGTTCGAGCCCAGAGCTGCCTGCTTCCCAAACCCATACCCTCCACTAGAGAGAATAACAAGAAGTCAAAACTGTAAAATTCAGATCTTCCCACGACTCAGCTCTTCTACCTCCTTCTGAAGTTATGGAAGGAGATAATAAACTTCCACTTCCTTTTTAGCAGCGTTTGCTTGTAGCTTGCAATGCACAGCATGGGTAGAGGGCTTAGTCTTAGGACCTAAGCAGGGCCTCTCCTTCTCCAGGTTTGAATCTTACCTCAAATGGATGTTGCATCCAAAGGCTCTTTTTGGAAAGAGGAGAGATTGATCAAGATGACCTTAAGAATAAGACTGCATGTGCGTGTGTGTGGGGCGGGGGGGAGAGGGGGAGAGAAAATAGATCATTACTGCAATAGACACCTCTCCTAAGGTTCAATTGGTATCTGGAGTCTCCTTTTCTAGGGAAAGAGAGAGGAAAGGCAATGGAGAGACAGGAAGAGACTCCCCCCGCCTCTTTGTCTTGAGCTCTCTTTCCTCTCTCTCTCACACACACACTTATTTCTTGCAGAATTTTGATCATATATCTTAGCTGTCAATGCTTGTTCTAATAACTAATGAAATTTCTCTAGTTACAACTTAAATCATTGGAATCTTGATACTGGTGTTGCTGTTGTCCTTTTCAGAAAAAGGAGTCCAATACTACTTTAATATTGACTCTCCTGGTCTAGTCTCACTCTTTGTTATTTATATTACTGGGTCTTCTGCAAGATTTCATGCAGATTTCTATCACTGGCTTTAGAAATGCAAGTGTGTCTGTAGTGGTATCTCATTCTAGGTGATTTAAGAGTCATTCGATTCACCTGCATTGTAGGTAAACCATGCTTGTTTCCCTCATTTCTAGATGAATACCTTTCAGACCGGCCTTTCCAAGTTTTTAACTGTGGCCTTAATAAGGTCAGTGGGTTTTTAAATTGTTAAATCAATTGTATTTATGCTTAATGGGTAACCTATTCTTATCTTCCATAAGAGTTGAACATAAAGTCTCTGACCACTTCATGGAAACGAAGAACAAACACTGAGTTTATAAGAAGCTACCAGAAGGTTATAATATCCTGCAGAGCTATTGAAATTGTTTTGTAGTTTTGAGTATGTTGTAGGAATATCATATTCTAATTCTTTTGAGAATCTGGCAAGTGAAGAATGCAAATTCAGTTTTAAACTTTTTTTTTTAAACAACTGAGAGAAATGTTCTAAACATTAGGAAAAAGCTCAAATGGGGGAAAAATTGAGATTCAAGCCCTTTGTAGTCCAGCCTTTTAGATCTTTCTCTTGGCAGCTCTGTTTTGGGGAGTTACTTGTGGTTTAGGTGAAATGATTTTTTGTTCTTCATGATACCTGGAAACGAAAATCTCTCAACTTACTGAGCTGATTCAGGGGGAGGGTGAGATTTGGCTCTGCCCCTCAGGATGCTTTGTGAAGTAGAAGCAACAGATCTTCTTCCCTTGCACCCAGGACTGAAACTTTTTAACACTGATTCAAGCAGTATTGCGAGTGGAGGTCACATTACTGCAGGCCCCCACCCATAACCAGGTCCACTGGAGGGGTGGTTGCGGAATGGTGATATTCAGTCTGGGTCCTTGCAGGAAACAGATACACCTCATTTTGGACAATTAGAGGAGGAATGAGCAGGGGGGAGGGAAATTGAAAGCATTAGGAGCCTCAGGGCTGGTAGAGTGGGCTGTGACAGTGCCAGGGCAGGGAGCAGATCCTGGAACATGGGATGAGGGGGTGGCTGTGTGGAGAGGGTCACCTGACAGCACCAGTGTTGAATGGAAGGACTCTACAATCTTCAATGACCTTCAGAGAGGGAGCTAGGGTACACATATCTGGATGTCACCCTCCCTCCCGTCTCCTCCACTGCCTGAACATAATGGGAACCGAGGAGCACCAGGTCCCACGGTGGTAGAGCACATAGCCCAGCCTCCAGGCCACATAGCAGGATGGAGAGGCAAATGAATTATCTCCAATACTCTAGCAAGGGACATCTCCTTTTATCCCACTCCTTTCAGGTTTAACTGACTCTCTGCCCTGTTTCAGAATTCCCTACTAGAGGAGAAATTTAAGGTTTCTCCATTTAGGGGCCCCCGGGTGGCTCAGTTGGTTAAGCGCCTGATGTTGGGAGCTGTTTTGGGGTCACAGGTTGAGAAAAGGTGTGGAAAAGGTGAAGCAAAGCTCCCACCAGCCAAAATGGCGCCTAGTCTTACCTCCTTCTACATAATTTTTCAGGCTTGGATTTCTTGAGCTACTCTCCTTGGCCCCAAAGAATGTAATGCTCTTTTGTTTAATGGCATTTAGATAAAGGAGAAGGACCTGGAGCACAGTGCTTTGATGGATTACATCTGAATGAGAGTAGCCTGGCCAGAAGTAACCTTAAAGTTGCATCTTGGGGATGGGTTGCACCTCCCCCATTGTAGTTGGAAGAATAGGCAGAATGACCCCCGTCCTGTTTATAGATAATTAACATTAAGGCCTTAAGGAAACACCCTGTTCTCTCCCCCACCCTAAATTTATATGTTAATTATCCTGAAACCAACATACAGGATTGAGGAAGTTGCCACCTTGCTGGTGAAAATGCATTGCATTATTGTTAAAGAGATCAAACTATGGAATGTCACTCATTGATGTAATGTCACTTACTACCTTTAAAAATAAAGACACTGAGACCAGCAGGGCTGAGATGCCAGAATTGCCAGAACTGCCTGCTTGGTCATCAGACTCCATCTCTCTCATGGCTCTCTCACTTCATTTTGCCTGACCATCCGTCCTTCATGGACCCCTAGATTCGCCAGAACTGGAGCCCTGCAGTCTGACTCCTGATTTTGGCTCAGGTCAAGATGTCACAGTTTGTGCGATGGAGCCCTGAATTGGGCTGTGTGCTGACGGCATCGAGCCTGCTCAAGATTCTCTCTCCCTCTCTTTCTGCCCCTCCTCCACTCACATGTGCGCTCTCTCTGTCTCTCTCTCAAAATAAACAAACTTAAAAAAATTTCTCCATTTAACTGCTGTGAACACATGTATGGAAAGGACGTGAAAATGTGGAGGAAACAAATGATTTGTAATTTTTATTAATAGTCTAGACTCATCAGCTATGTTAGTTGTTCATCATTCTTAGCTTGTTTTTCTACCTTTTCCCATACTCTCAGAATAAGCACTAGGTAGCCCAGCATTACAGAGAGAGGAATTAGAGAAATTCTACAGTACATAGAATTACCCATTGTGAAGAATTTGCATTAAGAAACTAGATGATTACTGCCAGAATCTGATAGGGACACAACAATAACTTGGTATTCCAAATATCTGCTTTATGTAATTTCTAAATATCAAGATGCTTGACATTCAGTAGACAAACATTTCCAAGTATTTAGCTGAATTTGTATTCTAGCTTTCCAACTTTTTTGTTTCAGTAGAATCACATCTCAGAATTTCAAGATAATACGAGCTATCTTGTGAAACATGATTACTACTTGTAATGATGTTTTGGCTCCTAGTCCCTGTAGATTTATGATATCTCTAGCTCTATTTAATTATTTGACCCTGACCTATAGATTTGCCCTTTGCCATGGTCCTTGACATTAGTCCTTTGTCCTTGAGAGACTGGGGACTGTATGGAACTGAGAGGCAGGAGGCCAGTGGCTCCCAGGTTGAGTGCCCTGTGAGTCTCATTCTGATCTTGTGCCCATTCTAAGTATGGAGTCTTGCCTGTTTCCATTTAACCAAGTCCCTTTTCTATCCCGGTGTCAGTGGATGGGTCTGGGTTTCTAAGACCCCACTGCCTCAATCCTTGTTTTGTTTTTTGCCTTGTACTCTAGAGACTGATGCTTTGCCTTAAACCTTGACCCATGTCTTCATAGGGATTGGAGATCTGACAACGAATGCAGCCCCCTTTGCCTAATATCCACTACCTGTTGCCAGATTTTCCAGACTACAAACTTTTCACCTTCTTGGATCATTTCCCATCACTTAGAAGTTAGGGCTTCCCTTGATCTCCTGTTTAGCCCTGCATTCCAATTTTTGTCCAGGTAGTAGCCATACTTGTTCAGCTGGTCATTCATGGTTTATGTGCTTCTGCTAACTAATAATATGGTTTCTTATATAATTTCTTTTTCAAAACCTAGTGGTAAGACTGCTAGTTTATAGATGAGCTCCATTGGAATGAGGACCATTTCTCTCCCTTGTTCATCAAATAATCCCAGTATCTGAAACAGCAATTAACTTTAAAAAATTGAAGAAAAAAAGAACAAATGAAACAGTTGCTTAGATGAGAGATTCTTCATCTAAAGATATGTGTGTGGACATATGTCTACTTCTGAAAGTCTTCATGAAGTTCTTTATATTCTTGGTGGCACTCATGGTCCTCAAAAGATTAAGATAACCACAGGAAAGTAAGGAAGGTACAGGAAAGAAAGGAATACATGACTGATCTTTCTTAAAACATTTGATCTTTTAGGGCATTTGGATATTTTGTAGCAGCCTATTGAGAAATAATAATACCAAGGGATGCTCAGGTGATCTTAAGTCATGTGAAGAGGGTTTCTCTTTGGGGGTTCATGAGCGAATGAGGGAAGCGAATGAGGATGAGCAGGCTTAGATTTTGAAAGTCTAGGCCTTTGGGAGCCAGAGTCAAAGTGCATTTCCTCAAAATCTCATTTATGTGTTTCTCTAACTATAACTCATACTTTTTTTTTTCCCTCCCCAGGAAAACCTGATTTCCTGCTAGTGAAATCTTTATCTCGTTAAGTTACTGGGTAACAAAGCTTGTTCTTCGTTCTATTTTCAGCTTATTTGGTATAGTCTCTGTGACAAATTTTATCCATTGGGGCTTGAGTAAATGTATTGTTACCTTGGAGTGAGAGAGTATTGATTTATGCCGTATGCGACTGAGGACACAGTACCTGGTGCTTGATCAGATATTCCGTGGATAAATAAATACCATTAGTTTTGGAAAGCAGTGTAGTGAAGTGGGTAAAAGAGCATTTATTTTGGATCAATGCACTCTTGGGTTTGAATTCCAACTCTTCCATCTAGCTACATGATTTTGGAAACAGGAATCTTAAATTATTTTCCTCTTTGGATTTTGTGAGAATTAAATCAGATAATATGTATAAGAAATTAGCATGCCGGGGGGCAGAAGAGGCACTCAATAAAAGGTAGCTATTAATGTTAGTCTCATTAGCATCATTAGATCGCTCGCCTGGATTATTTGTAAGAGAGTAGAATAAAGTGGGCATGTGTGGATTTCCTAGTAAGTTTTTTTTTTTTTCCTAGTAAGTTTTGAGGCATGTTTGAACTGTTGAGTATCTATCAACCTCTTAACTCTGGTTGTGACCAGGATCTCCTATGGAGTATTTTAAAAATACTGGTGCCTTGCTCCAATTCAGGTCTTTGGGATTAGGTCCACGGCATATGCATTTTTAAAAAGCCTAACAGGCGATGGTGATGTGCAGAATCCCTGCCATCTGTATTACACCCCCATACACACAAAATGAAAGGTGCGACGTGAAGAGGGAGTGAGGTTTTCTAATATTTGATCTAGTTGGGTGCTAGACAGGAACAGAGAAGTACTGGAGAGTATGTGTCTGGTCTTGGGAGTTGGGGTATGAATTCGGCTCATCCACTTAGGGGCTTTGAAGATGCTAGGCTGTAGGCCTTGGAGGTCAGGAGGCACATCTGTCTTTTCCACCTGGATATTTCTGGATAACCCTGAACAAAATATGTAAGCTAAGCCCCCTGCGTTTTTATCTGAGTCTTAATTTAGATAATTTATGGGTACCTGTATCATTTATGGGTAACAGGTGCTCAACAAATAGTTACTGTCCTCTGTGTGTGTGTGTGTGTGTGTGTGTGTACACACTTTATGCATCCTCAAAGTGACCCCTTGTTGGAAGAGGTCATTGAGAGGATCTGATTGCTGGTTGACGTTCCAGCTAAACGTAGGCTATTGGAGGCTCCTCACCACCTGCCCTGTCCTTGGAATGTATGTTTTGCCCACCATTCCCACAGCCACAGCCACAGCCACAGCCATAGCCATTTTCAAGGACACAGCCTTGAGATACTAATGTGTTGTTGAGACCATCTGGACAGTATACGTGACTGAACCCAGTTAAGGCCTGTCTCTAAACTGTTGAGATTCTAGCAGACAGGTGCAGAGATCCACTCATCTTGTGCTGCCCATGACGAACCTCAGAAGTAAGTTTCCTTGTTTATTAAATCTGCCACTTGCCAATCTGGAGTGGCCGGTCCCTTTCTTCAGTCCCTTCTTGCCCTCCATGTATGGGGCAAGTTTCAAATTTCATCTGGGAAGCTCCTGAGGTTGTTAATCGATTTTTTTAGTTTTCTTTTTCTAGTTCTTATTTTTCTAGTCCTTTTATTTTTGTTCTTCTCCCACTCAAATTCTCTATTTCAGCCAATCTGATTTATTTACTAATCCCTGAGCTGCTTCTGTGTGTTTCTGCTGTTCACTTAGCACTTCCCTATATACATCTATCTTTCTATAAATTTCCCCCTGACTCACACAGTGTAAAGTGACCACTCTTTAAAAAAATTCTCATGGTTGCATTAATTTTGGTATCGGATCATGTGCTACTTGTGTCTTTTTTTTTCTATTATTAGACTGAACTGCCAAGTCTTTTATTGTTGTATAAGTCTCCTTGCTTTTATATATATAGCTCCTCAGCTAGACTGCTTTTAAACAAGCGGTGGACCCTGAAGACGGGGGCAGTATTTAAATTATATTTCATATAGCAAGTGCTCAGTGAAGATGGATTGTTTTGTAAAAATTTTGTTTGACTCCATTTTCTTCTGATGCCTTCATTTTCTTTTACTGGTTTTTGATCAAGGGTTTTTGTTGTAACTCTTAGACATATACATTGCTGGCCCCAAACTAGGAGATAATTTGAGCACATAGAATGTTTAGAGAACAAGTTAAGTTTTGGGGATCCCAGGAGTATAAGACGTAGGAGACATTCCTCTCTTCTTTGTTTGCCTGCTTGGTCATTTCCTGCTTGCCCATGAAGCCTTATGTCTGTCCACCCTACCTTCCTGGAGCCTACCCGGGAGAGTGAGCTCTTCTCCACCTGAACTCATATGATCTCTATTATGGAACATTGCTTTGTATCCTTTTGTTTGTGAACCTACTTCTCCCACTGGTCTGTGAGTTGCCAAGGACTTAGATTTTGGCTTAGACCTCTTGATATCACTGGCATTAAGCACAACACTTCACCTACAGAAAGAACTTGTTAACTATTAAAGCTGTAAAAACACAGGGCCTCATATTCAAGTTGTAGAAATAGGATATGGCAAAAGACCATAGCTCTAAAGGGAAGAGCATGTATTAGCTTTCCAATGAGGGATACACACAATGAGATGCCTGGATTTGGAAAGAGTATTTGAAGAAACTTCAGAAAGGAACCTTGGGCAAGGTAGAATGGGAAAGAGGGGTTGGATGGAGCTATGTGTAGAAGACTGAGGAGCTCATTTTCAGCCGAGGAAATGGGGTAAGTTAATGAACAGGGACAAGGCATCCGTAGGGGTTGCACACAGTAGAGCCAACTCTAGCTATAGTTTAAGTCAAAGGGAATTTACGAAAGAATTCTGAGAGCTCACACAATCTCTGTACGAGAGCAATACTGAGATGCGAAGTCACATTCCTCTACCCTACTATTGAGTCTGGAGATGTGACTTTTCTGGCTTTTACCTTGGAAACGTGGGACAAAATAACGAGTGAAATCATCAGGACCGTTAGGTAGTATTAAACTATGTTAGGCTGACATAAATGATTTTGCACCTGATCATGTTTGGGTGGCAGAGACTAAATCAGGTAACCTAAAGCAGAGGCCTCTGGCAGAATGAAGTTGGAAAGATTAGTGAGAGCCGGATCTGGGAGATCCTCGAATAGTACAGCCAAGATGTGAACTTTTCTCTGTGTGAAAGGGGAGCCATGGAAGATATTTGAGTGTATGTGTGTGGGGGTGGGGGTGAGAAATATTCTGGAAAATGTCACATTTTGGCATTTCTTGAAGGCTTGGTGATTTAGTCACAAGAGTGTGCTCATGAGGAGAGAGGATCTGGGGCCTGACCCTGAAGCCCCTTCTGGGGATGACTGGCTTTGGAGAGGCAGGGGTTAGCTTGGGTGACCGTGAGGGTTCAAGAAACGATGGGGTGGGCTATGAGGGCCATCTAGCTGCGACACCAGCAGTCACCTCCTTGAGTGCCAGGTTTGATCCGGCTGGTCAGGTTGGCCATCCTCCCCATTCCTGCACATGTGTGTGGGTCCCCTTCCCTAGAGCTGTGAGTTCAGTCAGAGAAAACCTTCCCCAGGAGAGGAGGTCTATTCTCCAGTCAAGGGCATGTGAGTGACTCTACTAGAGTGTGTTCCCCTACTAGAGCACTAGGAGAATCCTCTGCTAGAACGAGACAAGGCCTCAAGAAGTAATTCGGTGTAAGGCACAGTAAGAGGCTGTCCCTTCCTCCTTGTAACCCCCTTCTTTTCTTGCTACTGCTAGAGCATTTTTTCCAAGCCGTAAATCCCATTAGGCCGAGAATTCTTAGATGGTTCCTTATTCCTTGCAGCAGTGTCTCCCAAAGTGTGAGACAAAGATTCATGGTGAAATACGGGATGACTTAGGATTTATGTAGGCATGACATGAAATAATCTTATGTTACACAGTGAGAAAGGTATTCCTTTTTAAATTCCCTTTCAATCCTTCTACTTTTGACAATGGGGAAGTATAAAACTGGTACATCTAACACTTTCTAATCTCCGTTTTTAATAGGGAGAACAGGCCTCAAGCTAAGTGTTCCAAATGCAAGCACGTCATGCCATAATTTTAATAATATTATTTTCTTTTAAAACTTGCTGGCAAATGATTTTAATTTTTTATATATAGCTGTGATATAAAATCTTAATGTCCTAGACATTAGATGGTAGTTAGGATAGTTAATTTTCTTGTGTGTGATGATGGTATTACAGTTATATTTTATAAAGTGTTATATATATGAAATGATACCGTACCTGTGAACTGTTCAGCACAGGTGAGGTAATTCAGCTCTATGTGGCTGGTGGAGTGGAGGTGGTGTGGTAAGGGGTAGATAGAGGAAACAAGATTAGACATTGGTTGATACATGTACCAGGTACAAGTAGGTGTATTTTACTATTGTCTCCACTTTTGTGCACCCTTGGAAATTTCCATAACAACAATTTTAAAAGAAAAAGAAAACGTTACTGTTAAATAAATTGATTAATATAGAAAAATAAATCAATTCGCAGAAAAAGCAAATAATATACATAGTATGGGAGGCAAGGCATTAGTCAAATTACTGAAGTCTACAAACTACTGGCCTCCTAGGAAAAGTTCAGGCCTCCTGTGGGGAGATGGAAGGTCCTTCCTGTTAGAGCCCTTTCTCACTCCTTTCTGGCCTCTTAAGACGCAGCGATGTCAGATCACTGGGTGCCGTGCGCTCACACGCCTAGGTCTTGACGCAGACTGTTCTGTTTCTCAGAATGCCTTCCCAACACATTTGCTTAGAAACTTCCTGCTCATTCTGTAACTCTCAGCCCAAAAAATGGAAGCGAAAGAAAAGGACCATTCTGAGAGGTCCTGTAGGGAGGAAGGGTTGAAGTCACTTGGAAAGGGCTATGACTTGATGCCAAGATAAGAGAGCCACAGGTAACTCCAAAGTTCCCATGGTGGAGTGTTGGCCACTGTGATTAGGGAGGCTGCAAAGGTTGTCGGGGGGGCAGTTCTTCGATGGTCATTGGTAAGTGAAGTTTTAGGCATGTTGAATTGGGGGAGTCTTCCTCGACTCTAGGATGCCAACAACAGAAACTGGGCAGGACCATTTTTCTCCAACCAGCTCTGGGGTATTCAGGAGATAATTACATAGCAGAAATATTATAGAATCTTTGTGTTCCCCTCACTTATTCCTGTCAGTCATATTTTGAGTATTATTCTGTAAGAAGGGAGAGGGTGTGAAATGCAAATCAATTGTTGCTTTTTGGGGGTGTTGAGAAAGGCTTGGAAGATGGGAGAGTTAGAAACTATTGGCCATGTAAACATTGCCATTATTACTGAATTTTAATCATATATCCTGTCCATCTCTTTATCTGACTTCAGAGTGTTAAGAGGCAGCTGAAGTTAACGTGGCTTCACCAGGGCTTATGAACTGCAGAGGCTACCTGGAGACATCCTACGAGACTTATCTGGACTTTGTGACTTTTAAAATAACCTCATCGTTCATGAGGAACAGCGATATGATTGCAGCATCTGAGGAGATGAGTTGGGTCACCCCATGGGGGTGGTGAATAACATTGGTTCTGTTTTCAAGTTTCTGCAGCAAAGAGCAGCTTTTGTATTGGTCTGTTAATGCTTCATTCTATTTTGGCGCTTAGAGATGCAGCTCTCTGTACTGACATGCTGGACACGAAGGATTTGATCTAATTTTAGTTGGAGTAAATATGATGTTGTTCTTCCATGTACTTGGACTTTCCATTAATAGCATGATGGGTCAGTTATGCCACTGTCTACTCTAACACCCATGTTTTGTCTCCCCACTCCCCTTCAGTGGTAGCAGAGACCAAGAATCAGCTCTACCGAGATGTTTTTTTTTTTTTTTTTTGAGTTGTCATTTACTTTGTAGGCAAGAAGCATGTTTTTTTGTGTATTTAAAACTGAGAAATACATGATCACCACTTTGGGCCTCCTTGTGAGCATAGGATTTGACACTCTTTATGCTCTATAATTTATGACATTTTTGTAGCTCACTGTTAGGGCTCACACAAAGCAGAGAGAATGAATCTGTAGAGGAAAAACAAAATAGAAAACAGGAAGATACTAATATGTTGCAGTTATTCGGTGAAGCACAAAATTCTTGCAGTAGTTTGTTTTGTTTGAAACAGATTTTACTTCTCAGGACCCACTTACTCCTAATCTTTAGAACTCAGTCCTCTTGGTGTTGACATTTTGTACCCTGAGGTTTAAGATGTCCTGATTGGTGACTTGGACTCTGTAAAATGTTCCCTGTAATGCCACGTCGCTCTTGTCTTAGATGAATTTTGGAGTCTGCTTCTTAGGTTATTTTAACTTATAAGCTTTTAATGATGTGTGTTAGTTCTTTTATGTTTCACTTTATTTAGCACATGATTTTGTAAATAGATTCAGATTTAGTTTAGCGTCTGAAAATAACACAAGGATTCTTAGAGTTCAATTAAGCACTTTTTTCAAATCGAGGCTGTTGCTTGGTTTGTGTTCTTGTTTAATGTGCGTTTTTATTATTTGATGTGAAGTTAGTGTTCATAAAGGTGATTTGTGAATGTATGAAAAAATAATAAGAGATGCATCAGGGTTGTGCTGTATGTCTCCCTGGCATATTTAAATACACTCAACAGCTGCCCCAAGGAGCAAATTTAGCATTTATCCAAGTTGGAAAGCCAATGAGAGGTTAGCTGTGGGCATGGCTGGAGTCTGTCTGTATTTGAATATTGATTCAACATAGATCGTTGCTCCGATATATCCCCCTGGTGGTGTGGCTAGATCTGTGCCTGTCAGGTGAAGAGAGCATTTCTCGTTTTTTTGGTATGTATTAAAATCAACTTAGGGGAGCTTTTTCACAGTATAGGTCTCCCAGGTCTTAAACCCCAGAGATACCGAGTCCGTTGTTCTGGGATACAGCCCAGGTATCTGTGTTTTGATTCACCAGAATCACCTGGGGAGCTTTCACGGCACGCAGATGCCTGGGCTCCCTCCCAGAACACTGACTCAGATCCTCGAGAGGAGCGAGGCCTGGGAAATCTGTACTGATGTTCACAAGAGAATGAGAAAACCTGACTTGCTTAGCATGGATGGTCCTTGAGAGACATCATATAATATCCCAGAACATGCAGAGCTAGGGATAGGGTTGAAATCAACTCATAAAGACCACGAATGAAGATGAGAATTCTGTCTCCAGTGATGTTGCTCTGAGATTGGATAATGGTGGTGGTGATGATGGTGATGATGATGGTGATGATGATGATGATGATGATGATAATGACAAGTGGCTCTAAGCTTTATACAGGTATTACTTCTTTTATTAGCTCTAAGTAGAGAACTTTCCTGGTTATACTTCTTGATACGTATGTGATTTTTCTGCATAATTAACATTGTTCAGTGAATACCTGCTCTCATGTTCTTAAAATATTTATCCTTAACTAAATGAACAAATTCTCCATCAATTATGGGGACTTAGAAAAATAACAATACACCAGGTGTGTGTTGGCTTTGCTGACGGTAACCAGCACCTGATATATTTCATGGTATTTTCTGAAGACTAAATTTGCTATGAAATGTGAAATTTCTTTATTAGTGAGCAGTTTTATAGATACAGCTTCAGTATGCTACTTTCAATGGCCATAACAGCTTGTTTATTGCTGTCAGGGATGTATGTAGAATTCGAGTTCCCTTTTGCCTCATTCCATTTAAAGAATCAGACCATGCAGAAATTAGAGTCGGCAAAAGCACCGAGCTAGAATCAGGACTTGAGTTCTAGTATTTTCCCTTTCCTTGTATTAGTTTTGTGACCTTGGGCAAGCCCCTCAAAATGTCCGGGTCTCATTTTCCTCATGTATAAAATGATAATTGTCTGCAGGCAGAGGACCAGACCAGTGAAACTGCTAAGCCCATTTGAGCTGCAATTCCTGCACAGGGTCTGCAGGGGAGAGAGGAGTGATAAAGGCAAGGTCACGTTAAGCAGGGTGGGCTGGGAGGGAGTGGGCTTCAGAGCTCAGGAAGGCTGTCTGTCCCTCCTAGAGCTGTCATTCAAACACTGGCCACCTCTCCGGTCTTGTCCCCGGTTGCTATGGTTTTCCATGTCTCCTGGCTTGTAGGTTCATGGATTTACTAAATAATGTGTGATAAAGCCTCAGTGGGATTCCAGAGTCATTTGTGAGGGATTAAAGACAATTTTACAGAGTTTTTTGCTGGCTTGGAGAGTCGCAGTTGCTAAAGCCATGTACTTGTTAGGACATGGATATACATTTATGATTAGGAAGAGTTTTAATGAAACATTCATGACTATTTCCTGCATTTCTCTAGAAAAATAAATCCAATCACAGTAGGGTTTTTCACTCAATTGCTTATTAGAATGCATTCCTCCGCCTGGGTGATATAAAGATAAAGGTAATATTTCTTCAATTTTCCAAAGATGCTTTTGGACTCACAAACATACGCTGGTCTCTTGAGAAGAAAAAAGCTTCAAAATTTTCACTCTAAATTACTAAAGTAAAGGGAAATAATTACATTGTAATATACCCACTTGCTGCTTGAGAATTCCACAGAAAACAGTAACGCTAGATGAATCCTCTACTACGGTGGTTTGTGAAGCCTGGATGGCTGCCATATTGCAAGCCCTGCTTGTCTCCTACCAGGCGCCTGTGCTGGATGGTTTCAGTTTGCTCCCCAAGGTCCACTTCCTCTCTCTGGCTTTTGCTCTTTTCTGTGACTTTGGAGGCTGAGCTCTATGAATGTATCTACCAGTGTCTTACTCCTCTTGAGCTGCTATAACAAAATACCCCAGATAGTTACTTCTCACCTCTTGGAGGGTGAGAAGTCCAAGATCAAGGTGCCAAAGAATTCTGTTTCTGGCGAAGGTTCTTCCTGGCTTGCAGAAGGCTGACTTCTTGCTATATCTTCACATGGTAGAGAGAGTGAGAAGGGGGTTCTAGTCTCTTCCTCTTCTTATAAGAGCTCTAACTTCAGCATGGAGGCCTCATCCTCATGACCTCATGTAAAGCTAAGTACTTCCTAAAGGCCTCACCTCCTAATAGCATCTTACTGAAGTTAGGGCTTCAACATGATGATCTGGGGGGGAGGGCGGAGCGTCCAGCACACTGAGTGTATAGTTACCTGTGTCCCTTGCCCTGCCCTCTGGAATTGAGCCCTACTCGTGTAATGGAAGACAATGGTAGGAAGGCTGGAGGAGACTTAAGTCCTTCTCTTGGCTCCCCCCTGGGGCTGCAGCTACCTTTGTGCATCCCCTACTCTCTCTAGCAGTTGGTCCTGTTCCCTCCTCCTGCCCGTAGGCCTACAGTGGTAGCAGCTCCTTCAGGCTGTCCTGCTGCCAGTCTTGACTCCATCCCACTCTTTGGTACACAAGCACTTACTAAATGCTGGTCACTCCCCATTCTCAAGCATGGTCCAGTTCCTGCTGGGATTCTGACCGATTCACTGTCTAAAGAGTCCATTACAGAAGATCACTTAAGAAGCTCCTTGCAGCATCAGTAGTCTGTTCACTGCATTTGGTGTTCTCATAATATTCATTTCTTCATTTCCCCAGGGGAAATGGCTATCGAAGTGATTTGGCAGAGAGGGCACAAATTTTCTTGATTTAAAAATACATCTTCCTCTGTTTTCTTGCTTTAAAAATAATAGTCACCGCGTGGCAGAGATGCGACAAGATGAACATTTTGTCTTTTCTGGTGGGATGATAAATGGCTATAAAGTTGTGGGAAAGAAAGTTGGCAGTTGACAGTAGGAGCCTTCAAAATATTTAACTTGTTGACCTAGTAGTTCTACTTCCAACAATCCGTCCAAAGGAAATAATTGGAAAGGAATGATACGTGGGCAAATTAGCCCCCCCTCGTATTGCTATTTTTATTAATTCATGAAAGCGTAAATAACTAAATGTCGAACAGCGTGGAAATGATTTCACAAATGAAAATACCTTTATATAGCACACCATATAGTCATTAAGTTTATAAAGAATGTTATATAATATAAAAAAATGACAGTACAAAATTTTTATATACAAGATGAACTCAACTGTTTCATTCTGTTTATATGTGTGTATATATACATATATATGTCTGTATCTATGTATCTCTCTATCGATCCATTGAGAAGAAGTCAGAAAGTAAAACTACGCACTGAAGAATCATCACTGATTATCCCTCGGCAGGGAGCTCATGGATGACTTTGATTTTTTCTTCCCATTATTTTCTAGAGTCTACAAATATACATTCCTTTAAGTTAAATATTAGCTTTCTGTATTTAAGTACATACATTACTATAAATGAGAAAGTATTTTTTCAACCTGACACCCTCAGGAAAACAGTGGATATTTTTAAAGAGTGGCACGATCATGATGCTATTGGGGCCCCTTCTTTGGTAACAAAACTAAGGACCTGAGAATTGGAGTCCCAGCTCTCAAGAGCAGGGGCAGGGCTCTGACCCTCCTGGTGCTGTCTTCACATCCTGGAAGCGTGCATCTTGAGTCCCTGCCTTTCCTAACCTTCTTTCTCTTCTTGCCAGATGGACCTGGTTATATATTGCATTTTCCTGCTTATTTTTAAAGAGGGAAATTTGGTCTGTCCTCACATCTACCTAATGTGTTGGTTTTATTTCTGCATCTCTTTTAGAAATCTTTTTTTTTCTTCTTGCAAGCATGAGTTTTTAAAATATTCTTTCAGACCAGGCTATGGGAAATTGATTTTACTGCTCCTTCTCCCTCAAACTTATGCAAAACCTGATCCGATCTTTTAGTGTTCTGTGTCCTAGAGACTTTCAGACGTGGAGTTACAGAGAGAGATTTATAGGAGGCAGGGCGGTCTGTATGGTTTACACACAGCTTGTGTGCCAAGGGGTCTCTTGGTAGGATAAAGGTATCTCGGGTGGAGGTGAGAAGACTAATGCACTATATAATGTTAGCAGTCAATCTCTTAGATTAGTCTGTCAGGTAATTAGTTGTTACTTTGGAAAGCAGAGCGCGAGACTGAGAAGGAATGAGACACAGTTGAAACCAAGATGCAAAAGGACAGGATGCTTGGGACAAGCGTTGGTTGGACTTGAGGTTCCAGCCCAGGAAGGGAAACTTGGAGAAGAAGCACCTGGAAAGCGAAGTGGTAAGATGTTGAAGACAGGTTCTGTCTCTTTTGATACCGCCTGGTTCCAGAAATCATGATCGGTGAGCTACTAGAATTGGGTGCTGTCTGGTTCAGTGAAAATGGCACAAAATGGTAACAATCATCATAATAACTTCCATTTACTGAGTGGAAGTTGTGATGGGCCAGCCTTTACATATATGTATATGTATGTATGTATGTATATGTTTGTATGTTTGTATATATGTATATATATGTATGTATGTATGTATATATATATGTATATATGTATATATCTTTTCATCCCCTCGACAACACTATGAAGTAAATTTTATAACTCCTGTTTTATGGATGAGGAAACTGAAGCTCAGAGAAATGAAGCAACTTGTCCAAGCTATAGTTAGTAAGTGATCAAGCTGAACTTTGAAACCCAGACCCTGTGTTCTGGCTAACGATGAAATGGGGTCCCTAGTAGTGGGGGTCCTGGGTTTGAGTTCCAGCTCTGAGAGGCTCACTGTGACCTTTCACAAGCACCGAACATCTCTAATGATCAGGTTCCTGCTCTAGAATTCATAATTTTCATTTAATTTATATCGCGTTAGATGTAGTCGATTTTGCCAAGTGTTTTCTAATAAATCCTCTAATTTTATCCTCACAGCAGTTCTGAGCAATATCAAACATAATACCTGTTCTACAACCTGCTTTCTTATTGGATCTATAAGATTATCTGAGTAGGAGAAACCTCAGTAATCTTTCTACGCACAGAGAAGTTGATTTGATGACAAGACCTATAGCTTTCCCTGTTTAGCCTGCTCACAAACCTAGAGCCAGAGGGAAAAATAGGAGAGACTCTCTTGACTGTTACCAGAGGCAGACACACCATAAAGCTGGAGCTTCAGGACCCTTCACTTGCATGGGCCCCTTCCCAGGCCCTGGGGAGTAGCCCTAGAAATGAGTATGTCCCCTCTCTTATACTTTCACTCATTCTTTGCAAGTGGCGTTGGAGCGATTGTTGAAAGTTTGAGGATCCAGTTAAGGAAAAGTTTGGTTGGCAATACATTTAGCTTAAATTTCACTACTTATTTTCTCTGTATATGTTCTGGCTTCCTTGCTTGTCTCGAAGGGTTTTTTCTGCAATCATGCTCTTTCCCCATCTTTTATGTCAAAATTCTCTGTGACAATCAGAGTTCATGTCAAATGCACTTCCATCAAGAAGCCTTCCCTTATTATCCTGCGTGGGTCCTCCTTTCTCCTCTTCATTCGCACAGGGCTTTATGGACATCTCTCCTTTGACTTGCCCCATTCATTTGCTGCCTACTTTTTGTGTGCGTATGTTTTTTTTTTTTTCTCATGGCCCAGTGGACTGTAAGTGCTTTCAGCATCCTCTCACTTCCCCTTTAAAAATCTCTTTACTCAGTGGTTATACATTGTCATATCACTTCTCTACTTACACTATAAATTCATTGAGAGTGAGCACCCAGCCCTTTTCAGCTTTTTATCTTCCTCTAATACCTTGTTGAATGCCCTGCACATAGAACTCTTGCAGCAAATCTTTATCATATGAATGAATTTTCTAGTGTTAGCTTTCAAAGAGAAACTAGAAACAGGGGAAATGTTATTCATTATACCATCAAATTATTTTTTATTAAAAATTTTTTTTAATGTTTATTTATTTGTTTAGAGAGAGAGTGCAAGCTGGGAGGGGCAAAGAGAGATGGAGACACAGAATATGAAGCAGGCGCTAGGCTCCAAGGTGTCAGCACAGTGCCCGATGTGGGGCTCGAACTCACAGACTGTGAGATCATGACCTGAGCTGAAGTCAGATACTTAACTAACTGAACCACCCAGGTGCCCCGATAGCAAATTATTTTTTTAAAAAATTTGTGCTCAGAAAAGCTGGCTGTATTATTTATGTATGGCTATGTAATAAATTATCCCAAAACTTAGGAACTTAAGACAGCAACATTTATTATTTCATAGTTCCTGCAGGTCAGAAATACAGGTGAGACTTAGGCTGGATTTTCTTACTATGGGTCTCTCACAAGGCCACAGTCACCTCAAGGCTTACCTGGAAAGGATTTCCTTCTTAGCTGATCTACATGGTTGTTGGCAAGATCGTTTCCTAGCAGGCTGTTGGACTGAGGCTTCAGGTTCTGATGAGTTGTTGGCCTGAGATTTCCTTTGATCCCTTGGTATATGGGCCACTCCATAGAGCATCTTGCAACATGGCTGCTTGCTTCATCAGACCAACTAAGAAAGAAGGCAAAAGAAAGAGCAAGAGAAAGTTGGAAGTCACAGTCTTTTATAACCCAATATTGAAGTGAATTCCATACATTTTCTGTATTCTATTTATTAGAAGCAAGTTACTAGGTCCAGCCCATACTCAGAGGGGAGGGGACTACACAAGGGTATGACTTCCAGGAGGCTGGGATCACTGAGACCATTTTGGAAGGCTGCATATTGAGTAGATAATTGTGTTTGTGTATGCAGCAACACTTTTAGATATATAATTAGGTTGTTGCTAGTGTTCCTATCAGGAACAGCTTCCAGAAATGAGAATACAGCCAAGCAGTGGAAAAAAATATATAGAAAAAATAGTTTGAGGATGGATCATCTGGGTCTTGAATGTCAAAATAAGGAATTCAGATTTTACTCTAAAGGTAATGGGAGTCATAAATATATTTGAGCACAGGGATGGTCCAGTGAGAGATGTGTTCCTAAAAGTTCAAATGGATTGGAGGGAAAGGAGATTGGGCATGGGGAGGCAGGTTCCCTAGCAATTATAATCATTTAAGTGAGAGGAAATGAATAGGGTTGTTAATAGAGTAAATGAAAGGAGGGAATGATATTAGAGATATTGTGGAAGAAGAGCGGCAGAACTTGGTATCTGTCAGTAGAGAGATCAGAATTGGTTTTTTGAAAGAATAAAATCAACAAACTCTTAACTATACTAAGAAAAACAAAGAGAAGACAACTAAAGTCAGCAATGAAAGAGGAGTCATTACGACGGAAGCTCAGAAACAAAAAGGATCCCAAGGGACTGTTGTGAACAGTTACATGTGAACAAGTTGGATAAGCTGGAAGAAAAGGGTAAGTTCCTAGGAAACATACAATCTACCAAGATTGAATCAAGAAGGAGTCGAGAGCCTGAGCAAACCAGTAACAAATAAGGAGATTGAAATAGTAATAAATTTTCTCCTACCAACAAAGTAAAGTCCAGGACCAAATGACTTCATGACTAAATATTCAAAAAAGAATTGAGATTAATTTTTCTTAAACGCTTCCAAAAAGTAAGTAAAAGGAATACCGTCATTCATTTTATGGGGCTAGTAGCACTCTCATACCAAAGTCAGACAAAGATACCACAAGGAAACTACAGGCTAATATCTCTGATGAACACAGACACAAAAATACTCAACAAAACACTAGGAATCCAAGTCCAACAATACATCAAAAAGATTATACACCATGAGTAAGTGGTATTTATCCCTGGAATGCAAGTTTAATTTAATATACATAAATCAATCAATGTGATATACTCCATTAAGAAGACAAAAGATGAAAACCACATGGTCAACTTAATAGACTCACAAAAATACCTTTGACAAAGTTCAACATCCATTCAAGATAAAAACTCTCAACAAAATAGGTGTGAAAAGGAATTTCCTCAACACTATAAAGGCCATTTATGAAAAGCCCACAGATAACATCATAATCAATGGGAAAAAAACTGAAAACCCTTCCTCTAAGATCTGGTGCAAGGAAAAGATGCTCCCTCTTACCACTTCTATTCAGCAAAGTAATGGAAGCACTAGCAAGATCAATTAGACAAGAAAAATAAATCAAAGGCATCTCAATTGTAAAGGAAGAACTATTTGCAGAGGATGGGATTCTCTATGTAGAAAATCTGAAGACTCCACAAAAAATTGTTAGAACTAATAAATGAATTCAGTAAAGGATGTAAAATAACCATACAAAAATCAGATGCATTCTTTACAACAACAATGATCTATCTGAAAAGGAAATCAGGAGAATAATTCCCTTTATGATAGCGTCAAAAAGAATAAAATATTTAGAAATAAATTTAACCAAGGAAGTAAAAGATCTGTACACTTGGGGTGCCTGAGTGGCTCAGTTGGTTAAGCATCCACCTCTTCATCTTGGCTCAGGTCATGATCTGATGGCTTGTGAGATTGAACCTCGCAGCACTAGTGGCTCAGAGCCTGCTTGGAATCCTCTCTATCCCTCTCTTTCTGCCCCTCACCCACTTGTGCTTGCTCTCTCTCTCTCTCTCTCTCTCTCTCAAATAAATAAACTTAAAAAAATTTCTGTATATTGAAAAGTATAAAACACTGATGAAAGAAATTGAAGATGAAACAAATAAATGGAAAGATATCTTGTGTTCATGGAATCACATTATTATTGTGTTCAGAATCAGTATTATTAAATGTCCCTACTACCCAAAGTGATCCACAGATTCAGTGCAATACCTGTGAAAATTCCAGTGACATTTTTCACAGAAATAGAAAAAGCAACTCTAAAATTTGCATGGAACCACAAAAGACTCCAAAAAGCCAAAGCAATTTTGGAAAAGTAGAACAAAGTTGGAGGCATCACACTTCCTGATTCAAAATCACATAGCTTTGTAGCTATGTTAATCAAAATAATTAATCAAAATAATGTAGCTATATTAATGATAATGTACTAATAAAAAATGACACACAGACCACTGGAACAGAATAAAGAGCCCAGAAATAAACCAAAACATATAGTCAATTATTTTCAACAAGTGTGCCAAAAATGCACAATGGGAAAAGAATAGCATCTTCAAAAAATGATGATGATGGGGAAACTGAATAACCCTATGCAAAAGAATGAAATCAAATCCTTACTTACATCATCCACAAAAATCAATTCAAAATGGATTAAAGACTTAAACATAAGATTTGAAACATTAAAACTTCTAGAAGAAAATATAGAGAAAATTTCCTTGATAATGACCTTGGCAATGACTTCTTGGATATGACATCAGAACAGGCAACAAAAGCAAAAATTAATCAAATGGGACTACATCAAATTAAAAACCTTCTGCTCAGCAAAGGAAACAATCAACAGAATGAAATGGCAATCTATGAACTGAAGGAAAATATTTGCAAATCACATAACTGATAAAGGGTCAATATCCAAAATATACAAGAATTCATATAGCTCCATAGCCAAAAAAAAAAAAAACACAAACAAACAAAAAAAAAACCAACCTGTTTAAAAACTGGGAAGGATCTGATTAGATATTTTTTCAAAGAAGACCTATGAATGGCCAACAGGTATATGAAAAGGTGCTCAAAATCACTAAAGAGGATCAGAGAAACGCAAACCAAAGCCACAATGAGACATCACCTCACATCTGTTAGGATGGTTATTATCAAAAATAAATTGGTGGGGATGTGAAGAAAAGGCACCCCTTGTACACTGTTGGTGGGAATATTAATTGGTAGAGCCATTATGGAAAACAGTGTGGAGGTTTCTCAAAAAATTAAAAACTATCATCAGGTGTAGAAATCTCTCTTCTGCGTAAATACCCGAAAGAAATGAAATCAGTACCTTGAAGAGATATCTGCACTTTCAGGTTCATTGGAGCATTATTCACAGTAGCCAAAATGTGGAAACAACCGAGTGTCTGTGGATGGATGAATGGATTAAGAAATTGTGGTACACACACACACACACACACACACACACACACACACACATATGTAGGCAATAGAATGTTGCACTAGAATATTACTTAGCCTTAAAAAGAAAGAGATCCTGCCATTTGCAACAACATGGATGAACCCAGAGGACATTATGCTAAGCAAAAGAAGCCAAACACAGAGAGAAAACAACTTAATAATCTCACTAGTAGGTGGAGTCTAAAAAAAATTAAAAACCTAAAAGTGGAGAGTAGAATGGTGGTGTCCAGGGGCAGGGAAGTGGGGAGACCAGGGAGATGTTGGTCAAAGGGTACCAAGTTGCAGTTATATTGGATGAATAAGTCTAGAGATGTAATGTATGGCATGATGACTACAGTTAATATTGTATTGAATACTGGAAATTTGCCAAGAGAGTAGATTTCAGGTGCTCTCATCATCCACAAAAAAGGTAAGCACGTGAAGAGATGATATGTCAAATACCTGACTGAGGTAATCATTTCACTCTACGTATACACAGTAAAACCTTGGTTTGCGAGCATAAATCATTCCAGAAACATGCTCGTAATCCAGAGCACTCGTATATCAAAGTGAATTTCAAGAACCATTGATTCAGTTGTGATCATGCGACATTTGGCATCACATATTACTTGTATTGCAAGACATTGCTTGTTTATCAAGTTAAAATTTATTAGAAGTGTTTGCTCATCCGGGCGCCGGGGTGGCTCAGTCAGTTACGTGTCTGACTTGGGCTCGGGTCATGATCTTGCGGTTCCTAAGTTCGAGCCCGCATCAGACTCTGTGCTGACAGCTCAGAGCCTGGCGCCTGCTTCAGATTGCCTCCCTCTTTCTCTGCCCCTCCCCCACTTGTGCTCTGTCTCCCTCAAAAATAAACATTAAAAAAAAAAGTAATGTTTGCTCATCTTACAGAACACTCTTGAAACAAGTTATTAGCAATCCAAGGTTTTACTGTATATTAAATCATTATGTTGTACACCTTAAATATGTGCAATTTTTAATTAAAAAAGTAAGGAGAAGAATGGGAGAAATTGAAAATGTCCCAGCTGTAGCCTGAGTGACTGGTTTGTAGTAATGGTGTACTAACAGGAACTGGAACACAGTGGGGGATCACAGCTGGGAGGAAGGATGAGAAAGTCGGACAGAACACGTGCGCTATTTTCCACCGGCAATGACAGAGCAGGGGTGCGCCCTGTGCCCCCAACTAGAGTAAGCGGCTGATGCCCTCTGCACAAGTGCTCCAGCACTTACTTTGCAGGTGGTTTGTGCAGAAACGAGCAATGCATTCAGTTCGGGGTGAATCTGACATAGCAGCCCTGGGTTTTCAGTTTCGGAGTCACCTAGGAGGGCTAGAAAGAGCATGGGATTCTTCGTTTTGCAACACCACCAGCCACTGTCTGTTTCTGGAACTTGTGTTTGTATGGCCCCTCTCCTCATGGGTGTTGTTGCTATTTAGTGTGGCCGGCAGGGGCCATCGTCCTGCTGAAGAAGGTGGTGAGTGAGGTCTGAGCAGAGCCACCAGCACTCCTTCGATAACGAAGTTTAAATTGATTGGCTGCTTGACTGAGTTTTGAGTCACTTAACTCAAGCTTTCAATCTTTCTCATGCCAGACTGTAGATCTTTCTAGAGATCTTTTTTAGGATTTCCATAGCATAACATGAAATTGGGTTGTAACCCTCATATCGGAAGTTCTATAAGAAGGACTGTAAGAAGTATGTTTCTCACCCAAAGCTAAGGAGGTCCAACAAAAAGCTTCTCTCCTCTTTCTGTCTCTCTTTCCTTCTCCATACATATGGAAGAGGTGGTTTACATACATTATTTCATAGAATCCTCTCAATGACTCCATGAGGTGGCCTTATAGCCATATTTTCTTCATGTCACAGATCAGGAAACCAAGGCTTATAGAGACTGAGCAATTTGACCAAAACCACACGGCTAAAATGTTATGAAGTTGGAATAAATGGAAAATATGTAAAGGGGAAATAATACAATATAAGCACTTTCTTTCTCTGGGGACAATATTTTCTGCTTTTCATTCCATCGTTTTGGTTTTTCTAGGTAGAAGACAATACGTTTGAAATTTTGTTGAAAAGTAGAAAGTTATGTATTCTTTTCCTACTTTTCAAAATTAATTCATTAGGGGGAATTGGAATGGTTTCGCCCTTGCTTGTATATTCTCTCCTCTTTTGATTCTGACTTGCATTTAATGGCAAGATTATTCTTTTCTTTCTGCAATGCCTTTTCCATAAAGTCACTTTCCAGTGAAAAGCTATCAGTGCTTCCCCATTGCATATACAGGATGTGGTCCAACTTGCTTCGTCTGGAGATTCTCGACTTTTTTCTTTTTTTATATTCACAGCCTTCTCTGAAATATTCTCTGAAATATTCAAATCATTTACTGCATGCTTGAAGAGATTAAAAGCCTCCCAATCCCAGAAAGCTTGTCAGCAATCCCTCCAACACCAGCCCCGTCACAGTAGCGAGTGGTCTTGTGGCACCCATAAAAGTGGCCACAGGAACGTGGTGTCCCCTTTGCACTTGGCCGCTCTTGGGTGCCTGTGTTGCAGGTCGCGCCCAGGGCCAGGGCCACGCTTTCCTACATTAGAGGAATTGTTGCCTTGGGTTCCAGAGTCCAGTCACCTTCCTTGCTTGCTGACCTTGGTCTGCCCTCTTCACGCAGCGAGCTTGAGAGCTGCTTTAAGGGGCTTGGCACGACACTCCCCGCTTGTAATCTGTCACAAAGACACGTTGCTTTAACTGCGGCTTTCCTCAGTGGTAGCACAGATGCATTTTCCGCATTAATGAAATTTAGCAGTTGGAGACAGCAGCACACCTGTTGACAGTCACCCCGAAGCTTTCTTAGTGACCCCTGCCTGTGGTGGCCTCCTCCTCTGAACTCCTGGGCCACCTCCGTGCAGCGTACTTGGTGCCTGGGTGTGCACATCCCTACTTGCACAGAATCGCGATGGCCTTGAGGGCCAGGTCCGTGTATGACCCACTGCAGCTGGCACACTGATTTTGTGCAGACCAGGTGCCCAGAAACCTGAGTCGGGGGGCATTTTAAACCCATGTAAGGTAGTGTGTTTTCATATATGAGGCGTTGCCAGGAAGGCTGTTTAAAAACAACCAGCCATGTAATACAGCTAAAAAGTGTCCTTTGGGTGAGCTCCAGCTAAGGGGAAATTGTTATTGCTGCTGTTGCATAACCTTATATCCTTTTCAAGGTACTCTTGTGGGGGCTCTGTTCACCTTTGTTTCCTAAGATGGAATTGCTGAATTCCCACCCCGTGGCACACTTCATGCTACCCAGAGAACTTCTGCTGTTTTTCTAGAAGAATGGTTCCCTCCAACTCCTCACCGGTTTTCTGGATTTGCCAGCAACATGTGGAAGAAGCTGGCTGCCCAGACGAGGGGTGGTTCTGGGCAACATTCTGTGACACAGTGGATTCCCTGTACATATTTAAGCCTTTGGCAGGGAGCACAGTGTGCTTGTATGGGATCCGAAAGAAAATTGCATTGAAAGGGTCTTGGCGGGGGTGTTTGTGAGAAGGGTATCTATGACTGCCGTGGAAAGGTAATCTTTTTAAGATTTTTTTTTATTATTTTTAAGCGTATTTTTATTTATTTTGAGAGAGAAATAAAGAGCAAGCAGGGGAGGGGGCTGAGAGAGAGAGAGGAGACAGAGTTCGAGTAGGCTCCACACTATCAGTGCAGAGTGGGGCTCAGACCCATGAACCGTGGGATCATGACCTGAGCCAAAATCAAGAGTTGGATGCTTAACCAACTGAACCACCCCTAATCTTTTTAAAATTAACACGTGGTCATCACCTGCATTTTCTAAACCTCCCGCCCCAACCCTGCCACCCACATTTCCCTATCACAGGAGAATTTGACTTTGTGTGTATTGGATTGCCATGTATTATTATCGTTTGGAATACACTCTTTCTGTTGGTGTTGAAATTCCTTACAAAACAGGCTGTGCTCATAGCTTTTTCTAGTGTGGTGGTTTTGGTCCTGGGTGTGCATTATAATCAGATGAGGAGTGTTAAAAAAAAAAAAAAATCCCCACCCCTTTCCCAGACCAATTAAATAAAAATCTCTAGTGTTAGGTCTGGGGCCTGGGTATTTTTTCAAAAGACTCTCACAAGATTCAAATGTACTTCTCAGGCTGAGAACCACTGATGTAGCTGGCTTCCTGTGATCTCAGCTGGGGCTTGTCTCTCGGTGGTGAGAGGCAGTATTGACTCTTGCCTGGCTCGGTAATTACTTCTGCATTTCTTTTTACAGAAATTATATGAGAAGAAACTTGGGAGAAGATCTCATTAGCGGGACTTGGGATTCACTGTAGAGTTCCTTCCTGACCAAAACCAATGTAGCTGCAGGTTGTTAGCGGAAGACTTCAGACATCTCCCACGGAAGCCCATACTTTGTAAAAATTGTCCATGCATTTAAGAAAGATAGCTACTATGTCCAAGTGTCTATTAAACAAGCTGTTTATTTGCTGATATCTCAGAAAAGTCAGAAGTAGGCACAGGAACTGCCTTATAATTTGTTATTACACAAGGTAGTTAACAAAAAAAAAAAATTCCCAAAACATTGCCTTCTGACGAGCCCCATTTTGGGGAATCTCATACAGGACTGTTAACTTTTCCCTCAGCCATTGGCAGGGGACAACTGGACACCACTCGCTGCAGAATTCTGTGTTTTGCCTTTCATTTTTACAGACATCTGGAGAAACATCTGATGAGAAAATGACTCTCTCAAGAGAAAAATCAGTTAATTACTTTCTTGTTACTGAACATACTGTTTAGCTTGTAGAAGTTTATTTTATTGCTCGGCGAATTGATCCTTTCTAAGAAGTTATTCTATAGGGGTCCATAGGTACCGTAAAATTCCTCTGACAGCTGCTTAGAGACTTTTTTATTGACTCTTAAAAAGAAATACATCCAGTATGAGAACGACCCCATTTAACCTATTTATTAATTGTACCAGCTCTTAAACTCCCCTTTTATTTTCACTTAATTATTTGCTCTGCTCCCTCTCCTTTAACATTGCCAATTGTTTCCTGCACTTTGTTTATTTATTTGTTTGTTTGGTTTTTTGCTTGGGTGGTCCTAACATTCCCCTGAAACCTTCTACTTCCGTGGTCTTACACTTCGTGTAAATGGCACCTCCAACCTTCCGGTTGCTCAGGCCAAAGGCTTTGGGATAATCGAGATCTCACCTGCAAGTCCTCCAATCATGAGGATTGTCAGCCCTACCTTCAGAATATGTCTCGAGTCTTGTACCTGCACTGCTCCACCCCAGGCCAGGTCATCCTTCTCTGTCCTGGAATATTACTCTACCCTCCTGACTCCTCCTCCTCCGTCTGCCCTTCACCCCCAGTCTATTTCTAGCACAGCAGATGGAGATTCTTTTGAGTATTAAGTGTGACAGTATTTTTTTTTTAATGTTTATTTAGTTTTGATAGAGAGAGACAGAGCATGAGTTGGGGAGAGAGGGAAACACAGAATCCAAAGCAGGCTCCAGACTGCCAACACAGAGCCCGATGCGGGGCTTGAACCCATGAACCGTGAGATCATGACCTGAGCCGAAGTCGGACACTTAACCAGCTGAGCCACCCAGGCACCCCTATGGAAATATCATTCTTAAGTCCCCAGTCCCACCAGTAGCTTTCTGTTTCAGAGCAAAACCCATCATTCCTTACAGGACCTTGAAGGCTCTGAATGATACGGAACTGCTGTGACCATAGCTTCTACTGCTTTCTCCCTTGGTCACTCAACTCCAGCCACACTGACTTTGTCCTCTTTCTAGAATAAACCAGACTCTCTCCCACCTTTAGTCATTCAGGCTTCTGACTTAATTACCAAACTTTTGTGATACATACCAACAGCATTCTCGATTTTAAGGGTAATGTTTTGTTGATTAACTGTTTACAAATCTTTTAGATAAGATAATTTATTCTAGTAGGCAGGTAAAGATCATCTGAAAGCATCAAAATGGTCCTCCAGGCTTTCTCAAATTATGGCCAGTTGTTAGAATATTGTTCTTGTTTTCTCTGATCCTGGGAAATGTGACATAAAATCAGCTGAAATTCTATACTGAAAACTGTCTACAGGGTAGAGAAAAATTTCAACATGCAAGGAAGCAAAACAGTAAACGCTGCCGTATTTAGGACATTATCCATCTGAAAGGTGGATAATGAGCTACTTTTTTCTTAATTTTTTATGTTTGTGAGTTACAGTTTTTATATGATGAATAGAAGTAATATTTGAAATGACTATAAAAATAAACTAATTTTTAAAAGTAAAATAGGAAAAAATGTTATCTGTCATGCTTTTAATAAAATGTTTTCAGTTGCTTTGCATAAACATACTCAAGGAAGGCAGAGTAGATGTTGTGCCAGACTACAAGCTGCTGAAAGCTCCCAAGCCTTTTGAAACAATGAGCCCAGAACTAATGAATCATTAGTTCATTCATTCATTCACTGAAAAATATTAATTCAGCACCTACTAGGTACTAGGTACTATGTCGGGCCCTGGGGATATAGCAACAAAGAAGACGGCAGGGTCCTCCAGGGCCTTTGTGTTGCTTGAAGTTTCTGTTGCTCCCCGGTGACATGGTCCAAATACGCTGTGCAATACTAACCCCAAAAGCATGGGATGGATTCTTAGGAAGGAAATACAGACAGTGACAATCAAATATAAATGAGTTAATTGCAGATTTTGCTAAGAGTTGAGTGGGGTAGGTGGTCCCAAGGTCTACCAGGTGTCATTTAAGCTGGGGCAGGAGAGAGAGGCTGAGGCAACTCAAGAGTGTTCTAGGAAGAGAGGAAAAAGAGGAGGCCAGGAAATTTGGACCATAGTGAGCCAGGGGCAGAATCCAACAAAATGAGTCCAGAAAGGTAGTGGGACCCAAATCATGCAGGGCTTGGGGCTGTGGTAAGGAGTGTGGGTGGCATTCTAAGTGTAGTGAGGCCATGAGTGGTTTTAAAAAGGTGGTGGGGGGGGAGAGTGTCACGATCTATTTCTGTTTTAAGGTCACGCTGGCCACTGAATGGAGATGATGTAAAGAGATAAAAGGAAAAAGGGAAAAACCTGTTGGAAGGTTTTTGGTACAGACTAGGCAGGAGATGGTCTAAATCCTAAATAGCTGGATTTAGGACACATTTTGGAGGTAATGTGATAGGTAGATTAGACGTGGTGGTGAGTGAGGTTTGGGGGTCAAGAGACAGGGTGCCAGGGGCTGGGAGCCGAAGGAAAAAGGATAAACTAAGGGTGACTCCTAAGTCTTTGATTGAGCAACTGGGTGCATATGCAAGACTGGGGAGAAATAGGCTTTGAGGGGATTAAAAGAACTTTGTTTTGATCTTAAGTTTGAAATGCCTATTTCCATTCAAGTGGAAATATCAGATAGCCAGAAACATGAGCCTGGAGTTCACCAAAGAAGCCTAGAGTGGAGATTCAAACCTGGAGAACATCCATATATGGACATTTTGATGCATGGGAACACTTAGGAGATGAACTTGTAGATATGGAAGAGACTAAGCCTTGGACAAAGCCCGGAGGGGCCCCAGACTATGGAGATTTTAGAAGGAGGAGATAGCAAAAGTGGTGGAGAAAAAAATGGACCTTGAAGTAGGAGGAAAATCAGGGGTGTGTTATCATGGGAAGCAAGAGACAATGATGTTGAAAGAATGAGGGACTGCTGAACTGTGTCCAGTCCTACTCGGAAGTCGAGCAAGATAACGACAGTAATGTGGCCACAGGACTCAGTGCCTTGGTCAGAGATCTGAGTGAAGTGGCGAGAAAACCACATCGAGCAGCCTCGATGATCTTAACTCCATCCCACGTAAGACTTAGCTGAGCTCTAGGTGTTTGGCTGACTCTACTCAGGGAGCCCAAGTGTATAGCTTCTCTGATTCTCCTAGCAACTGGTCCGGTGTTCCTTCTCTGCTTTCATGGAGTTGCGGAGTAATTATGGACACACTCAATCCAAAAAGAGAACATAAAATGTGCTCTATGGGGCTGGGCATCTCTGGCACTGCTCTAGTGTGTTACAACTTGCTAGATGGAAGATAGTCAGGAACCATGGAATAAAGATGGCCAAAAGCGCTTTGATACTCCTCCCATTAAGAGGTGGGGTCTGTTACCCTTCCCTTGGAACTACATGGGCTCTATGGCTACATTGACAGAATACGGAACAAGGGTAAGAAAGATGTTGGGCCAGTTTCCAGTCCTGGCCTTAAGAGTTTGGCGCCTTCTACTCCCTGTCTCTTGGAATGCTGGCATTTGGAGCCTTGAGACCCCCCATGTAAGGGGGCTGGCTACCCTGATGGAGAAATTACATGGAGAGACCCCAAGATTGCATGGAGGACAACAGAAGCCTGGTGGAGCTCAGCCTTCTGGGCATTAATATAAGACAATTGAATGTGAATATATATATGACAGTGAATGAAACTGTCTTATAGCTTTCAGACAGCCCAACAGCATATCATTGAATGGTCCAATTTGATGTTTGTGGGCAGAATTTCTAACCCCCCAAATCAAAAGATACAGTAACATGTTTACTGTTTTGAGCCACAGAATTTTAAGGTAGGTCATCATAATAGGAAATTAGCAATAGATAATTAGAACTCTAGGAGACCCCTTGGACATTCAAGTCAAGTTATCCTTAGGCAGAAAGTCCACTTCCCTTTGCACAGAAATAAATTTCTTTGTCAGTATTCGAATTACCAGTTTTTATTGAAAACCAATTACATTTTGATTTTTTTTTATCTTAGAAGAGGCCAAAAAAAAAAAAAGAGAGAAAACTTAAACTGTCAAATAGCTAATAAACAAATTTTAAGTGAAGGAAGAGAATAACCTAGTTTGCCTAGCCTTCTTCCCCCGGGTCTACTCTTATCTGCTAACTCCTAACACCTGCAGTATGATCACTGATGTTCATAATCCTGACACTGATTTTCTCCACTTTGATTTTGAATCTTATTTTAGTGTTAAGTGTTGCATTGGTGATACCACATGACAGTGATGTAATTGATGGAAAAGTGCCAAGAGACACAGTTAAAGGATGTAAGAATTATTTAATTGCAGAGGAGACAGAAATTTACCTCTAGGCAGGTAACTGTACAAATGAGACAAGGCAACGTGCTCCCAGACAGGGGTGCAAGCTTTCCAGACCCCCAAGTTTCCTGCGAGGACTTCAGTGGTTAGAGAAGCACCGGCATGGCCTGAGGATGTCTCTGTGTCCACACTCGGGTTTTGTTTTCTTCTCTGCCAACGTCTCCTTGGCCAGGGCTAGGACTAGGGTGAGGAGAGCGAAGTGGCCAGGGCACAAAATTTAAGGAGTCGCTCACTCACAGGAGTTGACAAAAGGCCAGGTCAGTGCCTAAGTGTGAACACCTCCTTAAATTCGCACAGGGGGAAGTAATTTCCCTCCCCCTATTCCAGGGCTTGGTCCCAGTCTCTCCCAACTGTTCTGGATTTCCTGTATGTGGGCTTCCTCACAAGGTCCACATCATAACTGATGTAGAACAACTTTGATGGAGTCTGGCCACCAGGTGGCCAGATACTGTCACTAGGTCTTCACCATTGCTGTGACCCCAAATCACCATGCGCTTGCTAGGCCCACCTGTATAGTGCATCTTCTCTGTGGTATGTAAAGACCCAGTGTAGGAGGGCTGGGCTGAGGATGTGGACCTCCGGGTGAGTGTCTTGACCATGAATGTTGGCAAGGCTTCTTCAAGAAGGAAGATGTGGTTGTTGTGCTGACCTTGTGGTGCCCTGACTCTGGGTTCACCCACACCAAGCATGTAATACCCATGCCCTAATCACTCCTGGGTTCTTCCTTCGGTTTCTGTCCCCTCGCCATTAGGCCAACAACACTTGTAGTTGCTTGGGGATGTCATGTGGCACTGGTGGGCAAGGACACTGGGGAAAAGATTCACACCTCCATGAACATGGCTATTTTTAAGACCCCACCGGGCCCCTGCAAGCCTGCTCTGTCCTGTCCAGTGCCCACCATGCATGTGCCACACCATTGCCTATAGCTTGTCCCCTAGAAACAAGCAGTGGCCTTTCTCTTTCATTCAAGATGCCTTTCTCCATCCACATCCCCCATTGGTGGTCACTGTACAGTTGTGTTTTTTTAATTCACAAGTTTGGGTTCCTCCCCACTCTGGTCTTCAACTTGGGATTGGGAATTTATTTGTCTGGCTTCTCAGAGGTACCTCTGCGGGTACCTCAGGTGGTCTCATGGATGTCTTTCAGAAAATGATTATTTTAGATGATTTGTCATGGAATGTGTTCTAATAAATCATCTGTCACAGGGCAACAACAACAAAATTTTTGCTAAGAACATGCTATTTCTGAGTGATAATTTCAGCACCAGGTGAAACCGAGGTCAGTTTCCCAGGCATCTCTGGTACTGAGAACAGAGCTTGGCTTTAGGCTCACCGGAAGTCCATTTGTGCAAAATTTATTTTTCTAATATTGTACTTGACCCGATTATTTGCCTTAACCAGGATTCCCCAACCATGGTAGGAGACAAAGAACTAATAATATTTGAGATGCGGGTGATTGTCCGCAGATAAACTTTACTTGAATGGACAAGTTCATAAGTGAACTTCCCTGCTGAGTTTGTTTCTCCAGGAATTTCTTACTTTAGTTTTGCAAGATGCCGCTATTACCTATTGTTGTGGTTAATATGGTGCATGAACACACCCTTCATCTTACCATTAGAAACCTATTGGCTATTTAAAAATTGCATAGTGGATTTTGTCTAGTGGTAGACTGAGCTGTAAAGTGAATTTCTACACTAAATTTTAATTCCTGCCAGAAGAGCCCAGTTTTATAGTCTGGATTCTAGTATAATTGGGTGCACTATCACAAAAATCTGAAAGTCTGGAAAGAAGTTGCATGTTTGACTTTGAAATTGTGGTTGAAATACCATTTTTTTAGCCTTTGCCTTGTTACTATAAGGAGCAAACTAGGCATAGGACAGATCAGGCAACAATGGCAATCATGAATGAATTAAGTCTTAAAATATGAAATGGGAAATCTGAAAAATGGAATGGGACTACTAACTCATATAGTAAATCAAGCTGAAAAATTATGTCACATTAAAGAATAAGGCATTTTATAGAATTTATGAGATAGCAAAAGCTTTCCTGTTTGATTAACACACGTTTCCAAGGCGTTAACTGTATGATTAGAAACCTCCATCCTTTCTCTACTTTAGATTTACATTTTTGCCAAGGGTTCTTATTACTTCAGTCAATTTAAATTTGTGAGACTGATGATCCTTATAGAATCCAGTGCCTCATCATGAGATCTGACACTCAAAATACCATTCTCAGAGGCTTACTCATTTCATAATCGAAAACTCAAGTTTTATGTTACCAAAAGGGAAGTTTTCCCTCCTTTTCTGTTCACACTCCCTTGGCAAATACTTTCAAAAGGGAAAACATATTAAGTAATTTAGGCTTCTGTGTTATAGATACTCTGAAGAGAACGCTTAATTAAAGTCCCGAATAGAATCTTAATTACTGAGATATCTGTAGCTATTGTCACCTCTGATTATTAGTGAGGAACATACCTTGCGTTGGCTTATCATTTGTCTCCCTTATGGCTTGCTTTCTGTGCTATGAAGAATTCCAAATCCTACATAAGGTATGCCATTTCCCTCTAACGTAGTATCCCATTTTGCCCTTAACTATTGCCCTAAAAACTCTTCAACCTCCTTGATTTTCTGAATTTACTTTAGAACAAAGTGGCACAGGTAAAGCAAAGATGTATACAATCAATTAATAATAATAGCCTATATTGAAAGGTGTCTCCATTGTAGGCTGAACACTGTGCTAGTCTGTTTGCCTTTTATGGGTTGTGTGTGTGCATGTGTGCGTGTGTGTGTGTGATTTTTTTCCAGAAATCTTTTCCTAGGAAAAAGATCATAAAAATTCTATATTTTCTTCTAAAAATTTTACATTTTATCATATGTAGGCTTTCAATATACCTTGAATTAATTTTGTCTATGATATGATATAGGCATTCGAAGTTACTATTTTTCCCACATGGATAACCAGTTGTCTCAGGATTCAACTATTCATCTATGTATTCTATCAATAATTTGCAGTTTTACCTCTCCTAGTGATTGGATTTTCACATAGGCCTGGGTCTGTTTCTAAATTAAAATTTTTTTTAATGTTTATTTATTTTTGAGAAAGAGAAAAGAGAGAGAGAGAGAACAAGTGGGGGAGGGGGCAGAGAGAGAAGGAGACACAGAATCTGAAGCAGGCTCCAGGCTCTGAGCTGTCAGCACAGAGCCCGACGCGGGGCTTGGACTCAGAACCGCGAGATTATGACCTGAGCTAAGTCAGAGGCTCAACTGACTGAACCACCCAGGCACCCAGCCTCTATATCTGAGCCCTTTCTTCTGTTTGACAGTTTATTAATCTCCTTACCCATATCACATAGTCTCAGTTACTACATGTTTATAAGAAGCACTGTTACTTGGTAGGATTTTCTCCTATCTTGTTCAAAACTGTCTATGCTATTGTTAGCTTTTTGTTTTTCTACATAAATTATGGAATCTACTTACCAAATTTCATGAATAATTTTGTTGACATTTCCATTGGAATTACCTTTGACTTGTGGATTAATTGGGAGATTCTCATTCTCAAACATTATCTTTTTGTTTATTCATGTATTTTAAATTTTCTCATAACATTTTTGTAATTTTCTCCACATCACATATTTTTACATCCTTCACTGTAAGTGATATCTCTACATTTTATCTTCTAATCCAATATTATGAGTTTAAAGGAATGTTATTGATTTTAGAATGTGGATCTTGTATTTCACAAGTTGGTGAATCTTTTTTTTTTATCAGTTTTAGTAATTTATTCACAGGTTTTCTTGGATTTTCTATACTGACAATCATATCATGTACAATAAAAGACAATTTTATTTCTTCTTATACCTCTCAACTTTTTTCTTGATTTAACATATTGGTCAGGATGTCTGCAGGGTATTAACTAGATTCTTAGCCCACATCCTTGTTTTGATACTGAATTTAAAAGAAATACTGTATTTCTAAAGTTTTATCATTAAATGTGATGCTTGCCATTGGTTTTTGGTAAAAATGGTATCAGGTTATCAGCAAAATTGCTGCAATGCTATGAAAGGTATAAGACAGCAGGTTATTGGAACAAGCTACAGTCTTCACTTTGCAGTTGTTCTTGAAGTTATAATTAATATTCATCCTCACACTTTTCTGTAACCGTTCTAGAATTCGTTCGTGCTTAGACTTTGTTAAAGCATGTCTAAGTTGCATGCCCGGTCAGTGATCCAGATCTTCACCCCTTTAAGGTCTAAGCCTTTGTCTATTTTTATTTTTAACACCTGTTCGATCATGGTTGCTGAGATTTCCAATTAATATGATTGCAGGGCACACGAAATACCCCTGTGCACTCTCTAGTTTCTAGACACTCTCTTTCCTGCTCTTACTATATAGTGGCAATTTTAGGTCTTCATTTATTGTAGTCAGGGTCAATAACTTCCCCCTGAGACAAAGTGATCCTTTCTTTGGCTACTAGTCTACTGGAATGAGAAGCCCATATGATAAACTGGAATTAGAGCTTCAGGTTCACACTGTGTCCTCTGGTAGAAGTTTCCACTTCTCTGTGAACCTCCTGGCAAATCTGGTTCACAAGCAAATACTACTAAGGTTGTAGAGAGAAGAAACTCATGTTCAGCAAGGGGGCCACTGAAAGGAATGGTGACGGGGCCCAGTCCTACTTTCACCTGTTGGTTTCACACTCAGGTATGTCAGTTATTGAGGATGAAGTCCCCTGACTTCTGCTCCAGGCTCAGTGCCATGAAGGTAATTATTTCCACCTCATCTCTGATGATGAAGTGCTGCCGTTTGGCTTCTACCATCTCTACATACCGCCAATGCCATGATATGTTGATGTTGAAGTCAGGAGCCCAGTTCCACAAAGTACCTTGTACTGTCAGCTTTAACTTGCAGAGGACAACCGCTGCCTAGTTTCTCAGTGAGTGTCACCTGTTAATTCTGCCTTGGGGCCTTTCTGGAGTATAAATTCAGGTTCCGAGTCCTCTAACCTTAAATTAATTCCAATATTCTCACCTCTTGGAGTCTTCTGACTCCCACCTCAGTTCTGTGCTAGGACAAGTTCGTGACCTCTGTCTCACTTATTGCAGGCCATTGTCATGCTCAGTCTTCGAAAGGCCACTCTAGGAGTCATTTTTTGGACCAGTCTTAGGTGGTCTCACCAGAATATCAGACTCCCAAATTGTGGGAGAAATTCTTTCTGATCCCACTTTTATTTTCTGCCTTCTAATCCAAAATCTCAAAGATCTAGTCTTGTATGTATTCTCCATTCTCCAGGTCCCTACTTGCATACATTATCAGGTCCTGCAATGCCATGAGCATGTATCCTCCTTTCTACCATAGCAGGGACTGTATTCCTTCCCTGGGCTGTGGTGCATCTTCCTATGGATTGCAGGAACAGGAAGGGGAGTAGCTCTTGCGGGGGACAAGCCTTAATGAAGCACCTGCCTCAGGTGAGGTCTTTGCAGATCTCCAGGTGAGAGGAGGCTGTTCTCTAGAAAGAGTAAGGGTGCTGCTTACTTATTGGGGGAATTCAAAGGATTCTAGAGATACAAGATTCTCAGATCTTTCTACATCCAGGTCTCAGGGGCCCACTCTTATCCTATCAAGGCCGCTGGTACACTTTAGACATAGGAGAAGGAGACACATCAAAGACCTCTTGTACTTCTACATCTTTTTTATAATTTTTTAAAATGTTTTATGTATTTTTGAGAGAGAGCATGAGTAGGGGAGGGACAGAAAGAGAGGGACGGAGGATTTGAAGTGGGCTTTGCACTGAGAGCAGCAAGCCTGATGCAAGGCTCAAACCCACAAACTGCAAGATCATGACCTGAGCTGAAGTTGGACCCTCAACCGACTGAGTCACCCAGGCGCCCCTTTATGTCTTTCGTGATAAATCCTGAACCTAATTTTCAACACAGTATGCCTTATGGTTGCAGTTAACTAATGCCAGCTAACCTGCAGTTCTTAAAATTCCCATTCCCCCCATCCTGTTCAAGTGCAGAAACCAATGGTTCACTCTTTGCCTATACCTCATTTCCATTTGCTATAAGTGAGTGTTATGATAGTGTTCCTGGTCCCTGGTGAGTCACTAGTTCTAGAATCCTGTCCTGAGCATCTGCTTCCTATAGCAAATCCTACACCAATTCTCTTAGGTTGGGTTCTCTTGGAAGGCAGAGATCGGGGTATAGGCTTGCATTTTGGAAACGGTAGTTGAGAGGCGACTTCATGGAACTCGAGTGAGAATTTCAAAAGGATGAAACAGACGAGGAGGGAAAGGCAAGTGCAAACGTTTATTATCAAGTGGTTACTGCTCGGGTACCTGGAACACAGTCATAATAGCCTTCTGCAGAGCCTTGTGCCCCTCAGATTGTACACTCGGGGGATGGAAGGGTGAAGCATTTATCCACAAACTCCCATCCCCCATTGCTCGGAAATGGCTGACTCTGTGCTCGCATGATCCTGAGAGTGAATGCCTCCTGAAATTCTGAGCTCCAGGCATCTTCCTTAAGGCTTCATCCTGATTCCAGCTTGCTTCCCAATCTTTGAATAGGTAGGCAAACCCTACTGTGTTTTTGATTATCGATAAAATGAACATCTACTAAATGTCAGATGATATCACATGTCTTCTGCCTTCGAGGTAGTCAACGGATGCTTTGTTGAGGTGTTGGAGCAATGGATCCCAGATCGGGCAGGCTCTGAGCTAGGTTTCTGAGGAGCGGAAATGTGGAGTACGGGGAGACCGGTTTTCTGAATGACTGGTGGAGGCGGACCCTCAGCTGGTGTCTGAGTTTCGGTACTTGATTTGGTTTTGCTCAATAACCATCAGTAGTTAATAGCCTCTTCTGCAGTGTCGCCATTCGGTTCCATTTAATGAGAAGTAAAACAAAGACATTAGAATGCACTCTGAAGTTTGTGAAATGAGATTGTCCATGCATGGGGCTTAATAGCTTTGAAGAAAGGGTTCTCCCTGGAGTGCAAGGCCATGAAGTGCAACACCAGGCACGTCCTTTCAGGGAAAATAAAAGATGTGCCTTGAAAGAACAAGGTCAGTGGGTAAAACTAAAATGTCCTGCCTTCGCTGAACTGTCGAATTTTTACTTCCTTCTCTCGGGACAGCTCGGCTCGCTGTTGCTTCTTTACTGATCCGGTTGTACCTTCGGCGTAGTCCTGCATGTCTCTTTCTTCCTCTTCCAACAACGTTTTTCTTTACCACAGGCTAACTCCTCGCCCCTGTCTTTCTTTTTCACTTCTTAAATTTCCCTCCTTCTGCACTTTTCCACTGTTCGGGCTTGCAAGGAGGAATGTAAGAAAAAGAGGTTACTATTGGAAGAATGAGAACACTGCTCTTCTCTGCTTGTCAAGCCTCCTGGGAGATGTAGTGATACTTAGACGAAATTCGAGGTGAGAGAAAAAAAAGGTATAGTGAGTGGGGTCTTGGGACTCCTGCAGAGGCGTTCACGTGTCGTGAGGCAAGTGCTGTTTGGGGGTGGCCAAGCTAACAAGGCCGCAGCTAGAGAAGCATCATCTTACGTATGCATTTTAATGTTATGGAGTTTGTCTCAGCTCAAGAAAGGGACAGGCACAACACTCACATATGGAAGGACATGTGATAAGAACCATGTGTTTGATTTTCTGCACATGAATGAGACGCTAGTTGTCAATATAAAGGGCAGGGCCTATATCTTCTACTTCCCCTGTCACCACCTTATGGCAAAGCTTAAGCCTCTTTAAGAGGCATTGTGTTGGGGGAGGGGCCAACATGGCAGAGAACTAGGAATACCTGCTGCTCTCTGGCGACTCTTAATCTGAGAGGGACTGAGACCAAGAAACTCTCAATCGCAGGGATCTGCAGGAAGAGGAGTTGGAGGCTACAGGAAAGAGAACGCGAAATCCAGAGCATCTGGGGAGACTGAGTGAGTGCAATCTGGGAGAAAGAAAGAGAGCCACAGAGGTGCGGACTGCGGGGAGTGGGCCCGGGGCCCTGGGCCCCTTCCTCCGAAAGACAAGGAGAAGAGAAAGAGCAGCGAGGAAAGTCCTCGAACCCAGGCAGAGAGGGAGCTTATCATCCAGTCCCTATCCGCAAGGCTTTTTGGAGAGAGGGTTGTTGCTCACGGCAGAGCTCGTGGAGCTTTCTTCACTCCGGAGCCAATGACGCTGTCCCAGCCCCTGACACAGAGAGGCGCAGGCCATCCCTGGATTGGTGCTGAGGCAGAGGCATAATTTGGGTGGGGAAGGCTGAGTGTGCAGGGTCTCGCAACCACCCAGCGGGTCGTGCTGCCCCTGCACCCTGACCAAGGCAAGGATGGACACAGAGGAGGGTTTGGAGACTCCAGGTCCATGAAGAGAGGCTAAGGGGACACCATTGTGGTTGCACCAGTGCTGAGTCAGAGACTCAATTTACGTAAGTCGTGGCGGTCAGAGCAAGTTAAAGGAACTCAGATGAGCTTGGGGGCACGATTGCCCAGAAAATTGAACCATGCTGGTAACCTGGATAGAGTTGAAAATGGAAACTGAGGAGTGATCTGAGACTGTGGGTCCGTGAGGAGTGATCTGAGATTGTTGGGGCTGGAAGGGCGCCCTTGTGGTCTCGCATTCCCACCAAGCCAAACCCTAGGACTCCACCCCCCAGCGGAGGAGGTGGGACCCGCCTATACCAGGCAACACCCCTCCTCATATGGGAGATGCCCGTCTGCAGGCCTAGTAGCCCTGGAGACACAAATACCGCAGCATTGTCTGGATTAATTCTAGGTCAGTTCTTCGGTTTTAGATATATTCTTCCTCTTCTCCTTCCTATCTCTCCCCACCTCTAAACCTGTGACCTGGGGTTTTGGCTTGCTTAAACAGACATTTAACCCACTCTCTCAATGCATGTTCTACACCTCCCTCTTTAATTTCCTATCTCTCTCTATGGAACAGTCAGACCACATAGTGCATCTGGGCAAAATCTAACTTCATTTCTCTTTCCTCGCATCCTTCCTTATTCTGATTTCTCTCTTGCTGGATCAAGTCTTCTAATCTCTCTACCTGGTCAAAGTTCAATTTCTTCTCTCCCCACACCTGTCACTACTCTATGTATGCTCTGCCATCAGCAGAGCGCACATCCCATCATTATCGTGTAGCTGGTACGTCAGGTTGCATGCCTCTAGAGTGTCATTTGTTAATCTTTTTTATGTTGTGATTTGTTTGTCTGTATTATTGGTCAGTAAGGTTGTGAGTTTCTGTTTCCTGTTTGTCGGTCTGACCCTTTTCCTTTCCAGGGAGAAATAGGAAATAAACCAATACACACATTGCCAAAATGAACAAATGGAAGAACTCCCCTCAAAAGACTGTACAGGAAATAGTAACAGCACAAGAAATGATGAAAGCAGACATAAGTAATTTAATAGAACCAGAATACAGAATGATAAACATAAAAATACTCGCAGGACTTGAAAAAAAGCATAGAAGAAAGCAGGGGGGCTCTAGAGGCAGAGATCAAGGTCCTAAAAAAACGATCTACAGGAATTAAAAAATGCTTTAAATGAGGAGCAAAACAAATTGGAGGCGGCCACAGCGCGGATTGCAGAGGCAGAAGAGAGAATAGGGGAATTAGAAGATAAAATTACAGAAAAGGAGGAAGCAGAGAAAAAGAGAGAGAAACTGATTCAGGAACAAGAAAGGAGAATTCGAGAGCTGAGCGATGCAATCAAATGGAATAACATCCGTATTATAGGAATTCCAGAGGAAGAAAAGAGAGAGAAAGGAATCAAAGGGGTACTTGAACAAATCATCGATGAGAACTTCCCTAACATGAAGAAGGAGATGGGCATTGAAGTCCAAGAGGCACAGAGAACTCCCCTCAGACGTAACCCGAATAGGCCCTCAGCAAGACACGTCATAGTGAAGCTGAGAAAATACAAAAATAGAGAGAGAATCTTGAAAGCAGCTAGGGATAAACGGGCCTTGACTTACAAAGGCAGACACATTAGGGTAGTAGCAGACGTATCCACAGAAACTTGGCAAGCCAGAAAGGAATGGTAGGAAATCTTCAGTGTGATGAACAGGAAGGACATGCAGCCAAGAACCCTTTACTCGGCCAGCCTGTCATTCAAGATGGATGGAGAGATAAAGGTCTTCCCAAACAAACAAAAGCTGAAGGAATACATCACAAATAAACCAATCTTACAAGAGATCCTGAGGGAGACTCAATGAAGGAAAGGTTGCAAGGAACGCAGAGCACCTGAGACATCCTTACAAACATGAAACCTACAGACAACACCTTGACTCTAAACCCACATTTTTCAGTATTAACACTGAATGTAAACGGACTAAACGCTCCAATTAAAAGACACAGGGTAACAGAATGGATTAGAAAACAAGACCCATCTATCTGCTGTCTTCAAGAGACCCATTTTAAACCTGAGGACACCTTCTGACTGAAAGTAAGGGGATGGAGAACTATCTACCATGCTACAGGAACTCAGAAGAAAGCTGGACTAGCCACACTTATATCAGACAAACTGGACTTTAAAGATGTAATAAGAGATGAAGAAGGGCATCGTATAATAATCACAGGGACTATCCAGCAGGAAGAGCTAACAATTATAAATATCTACGCACTGAATTCTGGGGCACCCAAATTTGTCAAGCAACTAATTACAAATGTAAGCTAACTTATTGATAAAAATGTGCTAGTTGCAGGAGACCTTAATGCCCCACTCACAGCGCTGGATAGATCCACTAAACAGAGAATCAGCATGGAAACAATGGACCTGAACGACACGTTGGAACAGATGGGCCTGACAGATATCTTCAGGGCCCTTCATCCAGAAGCAAAGGAATTTACATTCTTCTCAAATGCACATGGTACATTTTCCAAGATAGACCACATTTTAGGGCACAAGGAAGCACTGGATAAGTATAAAAAAATTGAGATCATACCAGGCACAATTTCAGACCACAATGTTTTGAAACTTGAAATCAACCACAGGAAAAAGTCTGGGAAGCCCCCATGAACATGGAGGCTAAAGAACAACCTACTAAAAGGCGAACGGGTCAACCAAGCAATCAGAGAAGAAATTAAAAAATACATGGAAACAAATGAAAAAGAAAATACGACAATCCAAACGCTTTGGGATGCGGCAAAGTCAGTCCTGAGAGGGAAATATATTGCAGTCCAGGCCCATCTCAAGAAACAAGAAAAATTCCTAACACAAATAGTCCTTAAAGAAACTAGAAGCAGAACAGATAAGACAGCCCAAAGCTAGCAGAAAGAGAGAAATAACAAAGATTAAGGCACAAATTAATCCTATGGAAACAGAAAAAGTAGTGGAACAGATCAATGAAAACAAGAGCTGGTTCTTTGAAAAAATAAACAAAAGTGATAAACCTCTAGCCAGGCTCCTCAAAAAGAAAAGAGATAGAAACCAAATCAGTAAAATCATGAACGAAAATGGAGTGATTACAACCAATCCCTCAGAAATGCAAGCAATCATCAGAGAATACTATGAAAAACTCTATGCCTTCAAATTGAACAACCTGGAAGAAATAGACAAATTCCTAAACAGCCACATGCTACCAAAACTCAAACAGGAAGAAATAGAAAACTTGAACAGACCCATAACTAGTGAAGAAATGGAATCAGTTATCAAAAATCTCCCAGCAAATAAAAGTCCAAGGCCAGATAGCTTCTCTGTGGAATTTTACCATACATTTAAAACAGAGTTAATACCTATCCTCCTCAAGCTGTTCCATAAAATTGAGATGGAAAGAAAACTCCCAGACTCATTCTATGAAGGCAGCATCACTTTGATTCCCAAACCAGATAGAGACCCAGCAAAAAAAGAGAACTACAGGCCGATATCCTTGATGAACATGGATGCAAAAATTCTTAACAAGATATTAGCAAATAGAATCCAACAGCATATAAAATGAATTATCCACCACGATCAAGTAGGATTCATCCCTGGGTTGCAGGGATGGTTCAACATTCATAAATCAGTCAATGTGCTACATCACATTAACAAAAGAAAAGATAAGAACTATATGATCCTGTCAATTGATGCAGAAAAAGCATTTGACAAAATACAGCATCCCTTCTTAATAAAAACTCTCGAGAAAGTCGGGATAGAAGGAACATACTTAGGCATCATAAAAGCCATTTATGAAAAGCCCACAGCTAATATCATCCTCAATGGGGAAAAACTGAGAGCCTTCCCCCTGAGATCAGGAACACGACAGGGATGTCCACTCTCATCACTGCTATTTCACATAGTGTTGGAGGTCCTAGCATGAGCAATCAGACAAGAAAGCAAAATAAACGGCATCAGGATAGGCAAGGAGGAAGTCAAACTTTCACTTTATGCAGACGACATGATACTTTACATGGAAAACCGGACAGAAGCCACCTAAAGCCTACTAGAACTGATCCATGAATTTGGCAAAGTTGCAGGTACAAAATCAACATACAGAAATCGGTTGCATTCCTTTACACCAACAATGAAGCAATAGAAAGAGAAATAAAGAGTGAATCTCATTCACAATTGCACCAAAACCATCAAATATCTAGGAATAAACCTAACCAAAGATGTAAAAGACCTTTACATGGAAAACTATAAAAAACTTATGAAGGATATTGAGGAAGACACAAGGAAATGGAAAAACATCCCATGCTCCTGGATCGGAAGAATAAATATTGTTAAAATGGCAATACTATCCAAAGCAATCTACACATTCAATGCAATCTCAATCAAAATTGCACCAGCATTCTTCTCAAAGCTAGAGCAAACAATCCTAAAATTTGTATGGAACCACAAAAGACCCCAAATAGCCAAAGTAATACTGAAGAATAAAACCAAAGCGGGAGGCATCACAATCCCAGTCTTTAACCTCTACTACAAAGCGGTAGTCATCAAGACAGCATGGTATTGGCACAAGAACAGACACATAGACCAATGGAATAGAATAGAAAACTCAGAAATGGACCAACAAGCATATGGCCATCTAATCTTTGACAAAGCAGGAAAGAATATCCAATGGAAAAAAGACAGCCTCTTTAACAAATGGTGCTGGGAGAACTGGACAGCAACATACAGAAGAATGAAACTAGACCACTTCCTTACACCACTCGTAAAAATAAAGTATAAATGGATGAAGGATCTGAATGTGAGGCAGGAAACCATCAAAATCCTAGAGGAGAAAGCAGGAAAAAACCTCTTTGACCTGAGCCGCCTATGTGACACATCTCCAAAGGTGGGGGAATTTAAAGCAAAAATGAACTACTGGGACCTCATCAAGATAAAAAGCTTCTGCACGGCAAAGGAAACAACCAACAAAACTAATAGACAACCGACAGAATGGGAAAGGATAATTGCAAATGACATATCTGATAAAGGACTAGTATCTAAAATCTATAAAGAACTTACCAAACTCCACACCCGAAAAACAAATAATCCAGTGAAGAAATGGGCAGAAGATATGAATAGACACTTCTTCAAAGAGGACATTCAGATGGCCAACAGACACATGAAATGATGCTCAAAGTCACTCATCATCAGGGAAACACAAATCAAAACCACACTGAGATACCACCTTACACCAGTTCGAGTGGCTAAAATGAATAAATCAGGAAACTCTAGATGCTGGCGGGGATGTGGAGAAGCAGGCACCCTCCTGCACTGTTGGTGGGAATGCAAACTGGTGCAGCTACTCTGGAAAACGGTGTGGAGGTTCTTCACAAAAATGAGAATAGAGCTACCCTATGACCCAGCAATAGCACTGCTAGGAATCTACCCAAGAGACAGAGCAATGCTGATGCATAGGGGCATGGGTACCCCAATGTTCATAGCAGCACTTTCGACAATAGCCATATCATGGAAAGAGACCAAGTGCCCATCAACTGACGAATGGATAAAGAAGTTGTGGCACATATATACAATGGACTACTATGTGGCAATGAGAAAAAATAAAATCTGGCCATGTGTAGCAACATGGATGGAACTGGAAGGTATTATGGTGAGTGAAATAAGTCAGTTAGAGAAAGACAGATGCCATATGTTTCCACGAATAGGTGGACTTTGTGAGACTAAGCAAAAACCAGGGGGAGGGGAAAAGGGGAAAGGAAAAAAAGACACAGAGAGGGAGGGAGATAAAACATAAGAGACTCTCAAAGACTAAGAACAAACTGAGGGGGGGGAGGGAGGGGGGAGGGGGGTGATGGGCATTAAAGAGGGCACGTGTTGGGATGAACACTGGGTGTTATATGTAAACCGATTTGAAAATAAACTATTATAAAATAAAAAGGAGGCATTGTATTGCTGACTCAAGGGGTAAACTGTGTAAATGCTTAAGAAACCTTAAGGACCCTAATTACATTCTGATGTCTTAGGAGGTCGGGCTGTGGATTGGTGAAATGAATTTTGGTATCATTCCAAATTGTCATGAGATCATGGTGTCTGTGTCTGTTGATGTTAACCTAAACCAGGGTTTGGCAAACTTTTTCCATAGAGGACACAGAGCCAATATTTTTGGCTTTGCCGGCCATTCAGCCTCTTTTGAGACTGGTCAACCCTGCACGGATAGTGGGGCACAAGCAGTGATAGACAGTACGTGAATGAAGGAGTGTGGCTGTGTTCAATGAAATTTTACTTCAGAAAATAGGAGATGGGCTAGATTTGGCTCATGAGCTATAATTTGTCGACCCTCCTTATAAATTGTGACTGAGAAGTTGGTATCTGGCAAAGCACTGCTAAATTACATTTATTTTGTAGAACAGGGATTTTCAATTTCCATGACTAACATCTCTGGGGGTTCCATGACAGAAAGTGCAGTCTCCTTTAATTTATGTTCACTCCATCACATTGTGGCCCTAGTCTAGACCTGCACCAGGGGTCCTGACGTTGGGACATGGCAACCAGTGGCTCCAGGCTGACCCGAAGTCACCTTTGTACATTAAAAAAAATTTTTTAACGTTTATTTTTGAGACATAGAGACAGAGTGTGAGCAGGGAAGGGCAGAGAGAGAGAGGGAGACACAGAATCTGAAGCAGGCTCCAGGCTCTGAGCTGTTAGCACAGAGCCCGATGCGGGGCTTGAACTCACAGACGACAAAATCATGACCTGAGCCGAAGTCAGCCACTTAACCGACTGAGCCACCCGGGCACCCCTACCTTTGTACATTTGACAACAATTGACTTAAGAGTTATGGCACAAACTACGGCAACTTTTCTTGTCTGAGTCATAGCAACAAATAACATTGGATTTGATACATTCAGAATTGGTCAGTGTTAATAATAATAATAATAATAATAATAATAATAATAATGAAAGCTGCTATTAGCCATGAATTTCTTTTACCCAGAGGAAGCAACAAGATTGAGTTTGCAAAGAGTCCATATATATATAATTTATATTCTTTAAATATATTTATATTTATATTCTTTTCTCTACAGAGGAAGGACTTTGCCTTAGTGTTTAGAATCAGTGTGCAGTAAGTGTGCTCAGAGGCTGGTCTAGGTCTTAAGTTTTGTCATTATGAGCTTTTTTGTTCTTACTGAAACTTAGAGCAGAGAAGTTGGTTTAAGCCATTGCCTCTACAAAGAAAATTATGAAGTCGAAAGTAATTGTCTTAAGGGCTAGCCCTAGGTAGTAAATCTTTATTAAATATATTTGGTTAACTTCGTTACACATTTATTGATGGCCTACTCTGTGAAAAGAGGCCTCTGGAAACTGGTGGGGACTATCAAAATGCAAGAGATGCATTCCCTGCCTTTCAGGAACTTATAATTTATAATCAGCAAGATAAATGTTTGCTGTTCAGCAGATGCTCACAGCTGTACCTTGTGGGCTTCTTCAGGTGGGCCGATGTAGGGGTAACTGTGACGGTAACACCTGTAGTTAAAAACCAGAGTGGCTTTAATTCCCCCCACTAACGTTAGACTTCTAGCCCCCACTAAAGTGTCCCAAGGGAACTTACTTGAGAGTGCCACCACCCCGGAGCACTCACCACGGGGGGAATTTACCAGTTCTGTCTTCCTTTTCCAGTCCTGGGGGTATGGCTGGCTGCTGGGCCAGCTGGGACTGTCCCTCTGTGATTCCTGCCGCAACCAACAATGCCATTGTGCCCTGCCCTAGACCGCCCTGCTCCATCAAACCCACTGATACTGCAGATCTGGTTGGGGCGTCTGCACACTTGATTGAGATGCTCCGTGAATACTAATGTTTGTGAGACGCCTGATGGCTGGTACGGTGGGAAGGGCTGTGCTCCAGTGGGCCCCAGTGTGGTGCCACGTCTGGGTTGGCATTGGCCCATGGTATCAAGGGGTCGTGTTGCCAAATGGTGGAGGGTAAGATTCTGGATCTAACTGCCTGGGTTGGACCTGCCCTGACATTCACAGGCCCTGTAATCTTGGGCAAGTTATTTAGCCTCTCCATGCCCGTTTCCTCATCTGTGAAATAAAGATTATAATAATTGTTTCATTTCATAAGAATTGCTGTGTGAACCAAATGAGTTAATCAATATAGAGCACTTAGAACAGCACCTGGCTCATAGGAAGCACTATGCAGGTGCTGTTTGCTGTCACCATTGTTATTACCGTCCCTTCAGTCCTCAGGGAGAAAGAATGGTCTTCAAGGGACTGTGGTCCACGGACCTCTAGTGCTGTTACTTCTGGGATTAAGCAGCTTTGCTGTGTCCTAGGATTATTTTTTGTAATGACTTGAGAATAGTTGTAGGCACTGCTTTCACCTGGGTCTCATGTAGGCCTCAGAGAGACTCTAAGAGATGCTTCCATTTTTGTGCCCATTTTATAGATGATGAAACCGAGGTTACCAAACTTGCCCTACCTCATATACTTGGAAAATGGCAGAATCTGGATTCAAACCCAGGTCCAATGGGCTAGCACACTTGATCACTGGATGTAATGTCACGCTAGTGATACGGGGACAGCTCCTTTTCTCCACTCTTTGTCTTTGTCCTGTGCCCCCAAAGTTCTGCTGCCTGCTGTGGCCAGTGTGTCTCAGATATTTGTGAGTATGGTTTGTGGCTATTTCTTGAAGTCATCCCTTTCTGAAGACTTAGTCAAAGGCCAGAGGGGCAATGCTGATGGTCCAGGCTGGCGGAGCACTGACTGTCTCCTCCTGTAGCCTCTCTCTATCTTGGAAGACACCCAGTAGCTCCATTTAAGTAGCCCCTAAAGGGGAGAAGGGGAGGGGAAGGGCATAGGGTGGTCTCCCACTGGGCCTCAATTCTATCTCTACTGCAGATCGGTAACTTGCTTTGGATCTTGACATGTAAAAGCGTCCAGCAAACATTACACCACAGAGGCTATATTTAGCAAGTTTTAATAGGGTGGCATGGTTCAGTCTTACCCCTTAGGGTCCCACCAGGGAATACACATCAGTGATTAGCAAGGCCAAGTGCCACTGTTACTTCACTTGCAGGCGATTGCAGGAAGATTAGCAAGTCTTCTTTCTCCTCAGAACTTAATTTCTGGGTCAAGTTCACAACAAACTCAGATCCTTGACTTACTGTTATTTTAATGGAGAGCGTTTCCTGCAGACTTGACTCGCTGTCAGTTGACCTTCACCTGCCTTGCGAGAGCCTCTGACAGTCACATGCTGCGTCTCTATGTCTGATGGAGCCGTTGGCTTTCGTTTTCGTTTTGCGATGTCCTGTGTTTCTGACACAGTTCCCTCTTTTTGTATTTCTTTTCTTCCCATCTTCCTTTTCTCTCTCTCTCTCTTTTTTTCCCTAGAAAAGCAGAGTAAGTAAACACCTATGAAGATCTTTTAAAAAAGTTAAGGTGCTTTACAGGCCTGGGAGTCTACAGAATACCATGCGTCTCCCTTGTCTGTGGCGGTCCTCGAAGGGGGAGGGGGTATTTGCTCAGTACCCGCGACATGCTGGCCTCATTTTAAGTGTCTTGGAATATATTTATTGAATTCTCATAATGACCTTGCAAGATTGCTATTCCTGTCCTTACTCTAAAGACAAGACAGTTGAGGCTCAGAGAGATTATGTAACTTACTCCACATCACACAGCCAGTAAGTGGAGACTCTGGAAGTGAATCCACACAAATCTTTGCCTCTCCCCACCCCACCCTCCTTTACCTTTTTATGCTGCAGCTCTCCCTTATGGTGAGAAATAGAGAGAATTACCCAACTCAATTGATAAGTAGTACAAACTTGAATTCGGAGAAGCTGTTGCTTTGGTTGTAATTCCACTTAACTGACTGAGCCATCCAGGCGCCCCCTCTTCGGTTGTAATTCCAGATCCCCACTGAGGCCTTGCTGAGTCCTGTCTCCAGCTCAGCTCTGTCAGGGCCTCTGCTACTCTCCCTGCCCTCTGCTTTGAACTCAGGAAGTTTCTGGAAAATAGATCTGTTTTGTTTATTGTCTCCCAAACTGGAATTTGGGACGGAAGCTTCTCTTAATAAGTGATGTTATCACCTGACAGTATTAGAATCACCTAATACTATGCAAATTTATGCAAAGTGTCCATCTGCTTTGGAGAAGTTCAAAAATAAGATGGGCCACACCTCCCAGGTGTGTTGTCTGAACAGTTACTTTCACTGCTATGTGGGATGAGTCTTTCTCTTTAAGCCTTGCTGAGACTTACGCAATTTAGAGTCCTTGACCCCAAGCTCAGATCTGGTCCTTTTGCACTGTGTCCTCTAAAATACTTCCCAGACCAGGAGCAGGCTCTGATAATCTTACTGCTGTCAGCACTCAGAGACTTTGTCGCAGGAAGGATGGGCTCACGTGAATCTGAGTGAAAGACATTGGATGTTGGTGCCAAGAAATATGAGAGCAGAGGCTAAAATTGGGGACAGACAGCGGTGGTGGCAAGGGGCAATTCTGAAGGGCTCCTTGCCCCCTAATCTCCATCATTCTCTCTAAAATGCTGTACATGACAAATAGCCAAGTAAAAAGGAAAATTCAATCAACAAGATTTTTCAACCTTGCTGCTCAGACTGTTGTTGTCCATAGACCATCACTGACACCTGGGAGATGGTTAGAAAAGCAGTCTCTTTGGCCCACCCCGGGCCTACTGGTTAAAATCAACTATTCCATCCAGTCACATTTGATTTAGAATCGTGCCCGGTGATTTTTGTGCCCCCGAAGTCTGGGAAGCATCTTCCCTGTCACAGTCATTGGCACTGGGCATAGTTAACCGTAGTCAACCCGATGCCTAATTTCTGCTGTCATGGCACTGACATGTCAGTGGGGTAAGGTGGATGCAGAGAGGAAAAGACAGTAAGCAAGTAAACACATAAATTAGCAAGATAACGTAGAGGTAGACAATGAAACTTTCTCATCCGTGTTGAGCTGGAGCAAAAGCATCTTTAGAACATGTTGATGTTTTTATTGATCTTCAACACCTATTCTAAGTAAAAACAGAGCGATCACAACTTCAGGAATAGTTCTTTAGCACTTTCCAACTGGACTGCTACCCTGTGAATATGGAAAAATAGAAACCTAGAATGACCAAGTCCCCAATGGAGGTGGTTGGAAGAAAATTAAATCGTATGCTTGGAATGGAAACCAATGGAAATGGAATAGCTCTTGGCCCACCAAATCAAGCAATTGCTCTATGTAGCAAATAATAGGTAAGCCACACTGAAGTGTAGACATGTTAAATATGATACCAGGAGCCTAAAAATAAGCATTTGCTCGAATGCTTGCTCGCAAGGAAGACCTGGGTTTAACGAGGATAACAGGATTGTGGAGTTTCGGTGGAGGCACCAAGAGAAATAGAAGGCCCACTCCAAAAGGAATGTTAAACCGTATGCAGAATTTAAAAGTGAAGTCTGAAAAACAGTTATATGACTCATAGAACCCCTCACCTATGTCAAAGATAAGTGAATTGATAGTTCAAAATTAAAACAATTTTGTGAGGAGCATTTCGTAGGGGAAAGCTGTACTGTGATTCCACCCAAACTAAGCAAGAGAAGTAGGGATGTGCTTAGCCTCTCACCCCAAATCTGAGGAGGGGACTTTCACCCGGCTACCCAGAGAGCTTAAAATATGACCCTTGTGGGTGGAAGGCCTTGGCCAACTGGTGTGTCATTTCCCCCAGCCTCACTGGGAAGTTAAAGGAGCCAGGGAGGTAGGGACAGTGAATGCTCTGGCTGAGGAAGAGTTGCTGCTGAGTAAGTTCTCTGCCCTGTGATTGAGTGTGCATGCTAGGGACCAACCGTTGAAACAATGGCCTGGAATAATTCCAAGAGAACTTCCCCAGGGTAAGGACCCCATGGCAGTAGAAGGCTGTGAGGTGCACAGTGGTCATGGATCTGACTGGTTAGTGGGGTGGGAGTGGGGGTATGGGTGTGGAGCAGAACAGACAATAAGCAAGTAAATAAATTGGCAAGATAACTTAAATGAGGGAGTGAAGGGATAGGGGACAGAAGCTGAGGATGTTTGGGAATGGGCAGCCAATGAGAGGCATCGATGAGCCGATGGGGTCCAGTCCGAGGCACCCAGAAGAGTCTCCAGAGAACCCATAAAAATACTCACAATAAAACAAGGTCAGCTCTAAATGTCCACCAACACCGGAAAAACCAGCACTATATTACTATAGGACTTGTCAAGTAGGAATTTTTCTGCCCTTTTGCTTCTTTCTCCTTGCAGCTTCAACCCTGGATGGGACACAGGTCAGAAATAGCAGTGGGGAAACGGGGGAGAAATTTCAAACTGGAGATGTTAACCCGACTCTCGTCCTGTAAGGTGGGGAGCACCTGGCTGCTGGCCCAGAACCGGAAATGTAGAAGGGAGGAGTATTAACTTTGACAACTGATGTGTTGACTACTGTATTCAGTTCATCATTTAAAAATACCAAAATGAGATTGCAGTTGCGATTTAAAATGACAGCAGATATTCTCTCTCTTCTCTTCTCTTCTCTTCTCTTCTCTTCTCTTCTCTTCTCTCTCTCTTCTCTCTTCTCTTCTCTTCTCTTCTCTTCTCTTCTCTTCTCTCTCTCTTCTCTTCTCTCTCTCTTCCCTTCTCTCTCTCTTCTCTTCTCTCTCTCTTCTCCCTTCCCTTCCCTTCCCTTCCCTTCCCTTCCCTTCCCTTCCTTTCCCTCCCCTCCCCTCCCCTCCCCTCCCCTTCCCTCCCCTTCCCTCCTCTCCCCTCCTCTCCCCTCTTCTCCTCTCCTCTCCTCTCCTCTGTGTGTGTGTTTAAGCTAAGCATGACCATAAAAGTCAGACCTTGAAGACAAGGATCTGACTGGGTTTAAAAGTTCTGGAGCAGATTTAGCTAGAACACGACTTGGTGTGATACAGCCTTTGATGATTTCCTTCAGTGTCTGGAAGCACATTTTCTATGGAACGACCAAGCTGTGTTTACATTGTGTTTACCAAAGAGTTGTCACTTTAAGGATACACAGAGAAACCATATTCAAATCGTAGGAGTTAAGTATTTGTTTTAATGCATCATATTAATCAGAATAGAGTAACTCTGTCACACCATCTCAAAGTCAAAGTGAGTTAAGACAATAAAAGGTTATTTCTCACCTCATATCATAATCCAGTGTGGGCTTTGGTGGGAGTCAGTCCTCTGTTCTACAGTCATTTAAGGACTCAGACTCCTATTTGGGGCCTTTGGGTTCCTCTAGGTCCTTGAGTCCGCTTTCTCCAGCCAAAGACAGACAGAGAGAGAACACTCAGGATCCCTGAAGGCACTGTGAATCACTTCTGCTCACACTTTATTGGCCGGAGTCTGTCGTGTGACCCCCACCGAACCACAAGGGATGCTGGAAAGTGTATAGTCACTGTGTGACTAGGAGGCAAAGGAGTGGGGTGGGGGAGACTTAATACTGTCTCACTTCATGCCTACTTTTGAAAAGAATAGCCTGTCAATCCCTGACTTCACAGATACAGTAAATATTATTGCTTGGGTGAAACCAAAGTAGTAGAGCCAAGAACTATAATTCACTTCCTGCCGACCACATGAATCACTTGAAGGCAGGCTCCTGTGAAAGAAGGAGGTGCATGAGGGATAAGAATCGCCACCGGTAAAGTACATTGAAGAATGTGGTGGGGAAAATTCCATTAGATTAACTCAGAGTGATTCAGGTCGATTCAACCTCTATAGGTTTCTGCTCAGGACCTAGCAAGAGGAGCAAAAACAAATGAAAACACTCTTTTCCTTTCAGGGCATCTTACTCTGATTCGTCTTAAAATCAACTCAAAATGAAGCTTTTATTATTGACTTCTCATCCACAGTTATTTATTGCATGAGAAAAATAGAATTTTCCAGAGTGGGTTTTTATAAATCAAGTGGTTCTTATTCTCTGTATTTCATTTTCATTTTCGAATGAAAAATACTATTATCAGCTACTTATTAACAGTTACCTCTTGTCCAAGACAAATAAAATTTTCAGGTGTGAGTTTCTGTTAATCACTTGGTTATCATGCTTTGCATTTCATTTTCATTTTTATACTGGGAGAACATTGATTTTCTTTTTGCTGTCTTTGTCTCTGTGGTCACTTTCTGTATTTGGGGGTCTGTCAGAGCTGACGTTAGAGCCAGGACACTTGACGCAAGACACCTGGGGGCCGATCCCGGTCTGCCCCTCACTAGCTGCTTGACTTGGAGCAAATGTCCCAGTCTCTCCATCCTTCAGTTTTCTCATCTATAAATGACAGCAATAATAGCACGTACCTCATCGGATTGTTGTGAGAAGTCAAGGAGTTAATATTTGTCAAGCACTTCTAATGGTGCCTGGCATATGCTAAGTGCTATGTGTATTTTTGGTGTTAATCTTTGACAAGTGATACTCATTTTCCTTTCACAGTGGTGATGTAGTTTCCTTTTGGCATAATACTTTACAGTAAAACATAATGAACGTTTCAAAAGAGAGACTTTAATAAATAATGGCACAAATCCATAATGCGCTATGGTCAGAATTGTGAGGTTGGTAAGCAGATTATTCAAGTGTGGACTCACCGGCTCATGTGATGATCGATGGCTTCCTTATAAATCAGGCAGTAGATTGGGCTTGGAGTTTTTGCAGAACAGTGGGCAGTGAACAAAAGCCCTTTTCTGAGAGTAAGTGTAGTGATTTGCTATGGTGCCATTAGATCAAAACCATCCCAAACAGATACCCAAAGAGGCTTAGTTTTTTTTTAAAGTTCAGATCTAAAACAGCAGAAAGACAAGGACCAAGTAACTCTCCTGTTTATGGCCAGAAGCCAGAAGTAAGGCAATGGCTTTGGCTCTGCTGGCCGCGTGGGTTGCTGACAGCTGAAGTCCTGAGGTAGGCAGAACTGCCTTACCGCCCCAGTGGCAGCTGGCTGGGGCAGAATTCCCCTGGAGGAAGACACCTGCCCAGGAGAGGCTCTGGGCACAGAAGAGCAGAGCGAACTCGTGCTCTTTGTGAACAGGAACACTCTCAAGAGGAAGAAAAGTACAGCTGATCAGAGCATGCCCTTCCATTTGCCCCAAATTTACCATTCTCATTTGTCACTGCTCTTCCCCAAGGGTGGAAGGGCATGCTTGGGAAAAGTTCTTTTTCATGAAGGTGAATTGTTCCTAATAAAGCCCCCACACTGTTAGGGTGCTCTATTGTTAAGTCTTCTTTGTAATCCTAGGACTTAAAAATGTCTGCACTGCTATTTCTAGTATTAATTAACCACACATGACATCATTTGCTGGAACCTTCTCCGAAAGTTGGTCATTCTTCCATTGATCCTGGTGAGGCTTCTGCTCCTCCACCACAGCCAACTGGGAGCAAGAAAAAGTATTTCTCTTTCTGAGGACAAAAAAAAAAATGTAGTGGAGGCATTGCTTAAAATAAAAATCAATTTACAGGTGATCTTAGTTGCTTTGACATAACGTGTGTGTGTGTGTGTGTGTGTGTGTATGTGTGTGTGTGTGTTGGGATAGGAGGTAATTTTTGCTATTTCTTGGTCCTTACAAATCATAAGAGAATTTACACAGTAAGCAAACTCCAGAATTGTTGCCGAGCCTTCCTAGAAATGTAGGTAAATCTTTGAAGTGGGACATAGTAGTCTTTCCTTATTAATTTTACAAAATGCTAATAATCTATCTCCCATATCTTTTAAAGATATGCTTATATTATTTAGGATACAAGACTATTAATTTTTAATGAGTGTTTCTAGGTTTTAAGTGCACAAAATTATCGACTAGTAAAAGCATTTGTAATTTTCTGAAACTGAGAAACAATAGCATAGAGCTATTTATTTATGCTTTGTCCTCCTAAGCTTATTATTATCAGGCAATGAAATAGCATGTCATATTTCTGCAAACTCTTTAACAATAGTTATTAGTAGCAATTTCCCACACAGCTAAGTGGGAAGTAGTTTTATTTTATTTTAATGTTTGCTTTGGAAATGAATATGCTAAATATTGTTTTATATAAAATTACTTTTGCAACATGGGAATTTTGATAAAAAAAATTTCTCCTGCATAGCCCAGTGGTAATGTGTATTTTCAAGATCCTAATGACAACTCAGGAGAGATTCATAAATCAGGAGGTATCTAGTACAATCATATTTTACTCTGTGTGGCCTTAGGAAAATTATTTCACATTTCTATTTTCTATTGTCTTTGAAGAGATAGAGATTACGATCTTCTACTAAATAAAGTCCTTGATGCTCTCTGGAATGAAGAATATGCTAGTTCTTATTTTATTTGAGATTATAGTATTTATAGCTTCTTTGAATGCAACTTTTGAGTCAGGCCAATCCATTCTGTTGAAATAATTACAAATTTGAAGATGTGATTGGTATGTTTTGGAGACACAATATTTTCATGTCCTGTGTAATGTCAAAATCTCCCTGGTCTTACTGCAATGAGATGACATCTCCATTTTTAATGACCACACTGTAAGGCACTGTCATTTCTTTTGTAGAGATTATATCATTTCGTTGTTCTGGTTAACATTAGGTTTAAAAAAAATTGCACCTAAAATTTAAATTGCATTTGAAAAATTTTAGCTGTGGGACCAAACATTTTGCTGTTGGTAATGAACAAAACTTTTGAGGATCAGATGTAAATACATACACTCTATTTCAATGTTAGTTTGCTTTTCCTCTCTTTTCGTAAGGATGTGGAAGAAGACTGAGCAGGGTACACCAAAAAGGAAAACTACATTTTGAAAGAATAAAATTGTAATTTAGGAAAAGTACTTTTAAAACATAGTTCAAAGAATGCATATTCAATTTGGAAAATACAGAGAATGCAGAAAAATAGAAAAAAATGTAATCACTCAAATGCTCTATCATTCGAAGACCACGTGTTGATAAATTTTGAGAACATTGCAAATCTAATTTCCTAGTGCACTTTTTTTTTACATTGTTGTGATCCTGCTACAGATACTATTATGTATGCTGCTTTTTTCACTGAAAATTACAGCATAATTAATTTATAGATTATCACAGTTTTTTCACAAAATCTGTTTTCATTGATTACATAATCTATTATCAAGTGGTATAAAATAACAGATACTTCATTCTTATTCCTGTGACTCATCTCTGATATTGACTTGAGTTTTGGGAGTTTATCTTCTCTGACTAGTTTACTCTCTGGTCCTCTCTGCTGAGTCTGTTAAATAAAACAAAGACTTAGGGGCATTTATAATAGAAACCTGAAGGTTGCTTGAGGGGGATTTCTGGTTCCAAAACACAGAGCAGCATAAAAATCAGATGCAACGTGGTAACTATATTATTTAATTATGAGACAGATATTTACACATTTCTCTATAAAGTTAATTTGTCCAAATTCAGTAACTTCTGGATCCTAGGAAAGATTCAAACATTGTTTCTTTAGCAAGTGTGTTCTTCAGGCAATAAAAACTAAAACAAACAAGTAAGATTACATTAAACTAAAGGGCTTCTGCCCAGCAAAGCAAACAACCAATAAATTGAAAAGGCAACCTATACAATGGAAGAAAATATTCACAAACCATATATCTGATAAAAGGTTAATATATAAAATAAAGAACTCCTACAACTAAATAGAAAAAAAGCAAATAATCCAATTTATTTTTAATTATTATTTTATTATTTATTTATTTTAGGGAGAGGGAGAGGGAGAAGAGAGAGAGAAAGAGAGAGGGAGAGAGAGAATGAGTGAGGGAGACACAGGAGAGAGAGAGAATCCCAAGTAGGCTCTGCACTACCAGCACAGAGCCTAATGCTGGGCTCGAACTGTGAAATCCTGACCTGAGCCAAAACCAAGAGTCAGATACTTAACTGGGTGAGTCACCCAGGTGCCCCTTTTATTATTTAAAAAAATTTTTAATTCATGTATAGTTAACATACAGTGTTATATTAGTTTCAGGTGTACAATATAGGGATTAAACAATTCTATACATTACTCACTGCTTATTATAATAAGTGTACTCTTAATCCCCATCATCAATTTCACTCATCCCCTGTACTCACCTCTCCTCTGGTAACTATCAGTTTGTTCTCTGCAGTTAACAGTCTGTTTTTTGATTTCTCTCTTTTTTTTCTTTGTTTGTTTCTTAAATTTCATGTGTGAATAAAATCATGTGGTATTTGACTGACTTATTTCACTTGGCATTATGTTCATCTATGTTGTTGCAAATGGCAAGATTTCATTCTTTTTAATGGCTGAGTAATAGCTCATTGTATGTGTGTGTATGTATATGTATGTGTATATATACATATATATACATATACGTACACCACATCTTTATCCATTCATCACCCCCATAACATAGGGGTGTACATATCTTTTCGAATTCGTGTTTTCATATTCTTTGGGTAAACACCCAATAGTGGAATTACTGGATTATATGGTAATTCTATTTTCGATTTTTTGAGGAAAATCCATACTGTTTGCCACAATGTCTACCAAAGTTTGCATTCCCATCACCAGTGCACAAATGTTCCTTTGTCTCCACATCCTCGCCAACACTCGTTGTTTCTGGTGTTTTTGATTTTAGCCATTCCGCCAGGTATGAGGTGATACCTCATTGTGGTTTTGATTTGCATTTCCCTAATGAATAGTGATATTGAGCATCTTTTGATGTGTCTCTTGGTCATCTACTAGTAATTAATTGTTAAAATTTATTTGATGTTGAGTTGTATAACTTCTTTATATATCTTGGATACTGACTCTTTCTTGGATGTGTCATTTACAATTATCTTCTCCCATGTAATAGGATATCTTTTAGTTTTGTTCATTGTTTCTTTTGTTGTGCAGAAGCTTTGTATTTTTTTAACATTTTTAAAATTTTCTTTTATTTTTTATTTTTGAGAGACATAGAGACAGAGCATGAGCAAGGGAAGGGCAGAGAGAGAGGGAGATACAGAATTTGAAGCAGGCTCCAGGCTCTGAGCCATCAGCACAGAGTCCAACGCGGGGCTTGAACTCACAGACCGTGAGATCATGACCTGAGCTGAAGTTGGCCGCTTAACCGACTGAGCCACCCAGGCACCCCAGAAGCTTTGTATTTTGATGTCACAAAAGTTTATTTTTTTTTGCTTCTGCTTCCGTTGCCTCAGGAGACATATCTAGGAAAATGTTGCTATAACCGATGTCAGAAAAATTACTGCCTATGCTCTCTTCCAAGATTTTTATGGTTTCAGGTGTCATATTTAAATCTTTAATCCATTTTAAGTTTTTTTAATGTGTATGGTGTGAGGAAGTGGTCCAATTTCATTCTTTTGCATGTAGCTGTTCAGTTCCCCAGTACCTTTTGTTGAAGAGACTGTCTTTCCCATTGGATATTCTTGCCTCTTTCTTTGAAGATTAATTGACCATATAACTGTGGGTTTATTTCTGGGACCTCCAAGCTGTTCTATTGATTTATGTGTTTATTTTTGTGCCACCCCATACTGTTTTGATTTCTACAGCTTTGTAGTATATCTCGATATCTAGGATTGTGATTCCTCCAGTTTTGTTCTTTTTTAAGACTGCTTTGGCTATTTGGGGTCATTTGTGGTTCCATACAAATTTTAGGATTGTTTATTATAGTTTTGTGAAAAATGCTGTTGGTATTTCGGTAGGGATTGCATTAAATCTGTAGATTGCTTTGGGTAATGTGGACATTTTAATGATATTTGTTCCTCCAGTCCACGAGCATGGAATATCTTTCCATTTGTTTGTGTCATCTTCAGTTTCTTTCATCAGTGTTGTGTAGTTTTCAGAGTACAGGTCTTTCACCTCCTTGGTTAAGTTTACTCCTAGATATTTTATTATTTTTGGTGCAATTGTTAATGGGATTGTTTCCTTAATTTCTTTTTCTGCGACTTCATTATTAGTCTATAGAAATGCAATGGATTTCTGTACATTGATTTTGTATCCTGTGACTTTGTTAAATTCATTTATCAGTTCTAATGTTTTGTTTTGTTTTTTGGTGGAGTTTTTAGGGTTTTCTACACGTAGTATCATGTAATCTGCAAATAGTGAAAATTTTACTTTTTCCATACCAATATGGATGCCTTTTATTTCTTTTTTTTTTGTCTGATTGCTGTGGTTCGGACTTCCAATATTATGTTGCATGAAAGTCATGAGAGTGGACATCCTTGTCTTGTTCCTGATCTTAGAGGAAAAGCTCTCATTTTTTTTTAACCACAAATAACCCAATTCAAAAATGGGAAAAGGACTTGGATAGATAGACATTTTCCTAAAGCAGACATACAGATGGCCAATACATTCATGAAAAGATACCCAATGTAGCCAATCATCAGAGAAATGCATTTCAAAACCACAATGAGATCCCATTTCACACCTGTTAGTATGGCTATTGTCAAAAAGTCAAGAGATAATAAATGCTAGTAAGGATGTGGAAAAAAGTGAACTGTTAATGGAAGATGGAAAACAACCATTATAGAAAAACAGTATGACTGTTTCTTTAAAATTAAAAATAGAGCTATCATATGCTCCAGCAATCCTACTCTGGACATATTTCTGAAGGGATTAAAATTAGTATCTTGAAGAGATATCTGCACACTCAAGCTCATTACAGTATTATTTATAATAGCCATGATGTGGAAACAAACTCAGTGTCTGTCAATGGATGAGTGGATAAAGACGTGATACATATATACAGTGAATATAATTTAGTCATGACAAAGAAGGAAGTCCTACCATTTGCATCAACATCGATGGAACTCATGGGCATTATGCAAAGTGAAATAAGTCAGAGAAAGACAAATGGTGTATGATGGCACTTATATGTGGAATCTGAAAAAGCCATAGTTCTGAAAAGAGAGTAAAATGGTGGTTACCAGAGGCTGGGGGTGGGGAAACCGGGGAGGTTTTGGTCAAAGGGTACAAACTTGCAACTAGAAGATGAGTACCTTCTGGAGCCCTATTGCACAGCATAGTGATTACAGTCAACAATACTGTATTTAAACTTCCAGGTTGCTAAGAGACTAGATCTTAATTGTTCTCACCACCAAAAAGAAATGATAATTATGTAACATTTAGAAATGTTAGCTAATACTTGGGTGGTAATCATATTGCAGTTTATAAATGTGTCTAACCAACATGTACACCTTTGACTTATAGGATGTTATGTGTCCATTATATCTCAATTTTTAAAAATTAAAGTCCATTTGCAAAGGAAAAAAAAAGGTGTGCAGCTCATGGTGGCAAATGTCTGCAGTGTCCCCAGGCTGCGTGCAATGCGAAAAGACAGTCTGTGGTAGCTCGTGAAGACCAATATTGTCAATGAAATTTTAGGAACTTTTAGATTTTTCCATAATTTTGCCACTTTCCCAATAAAGATCTAATTCTCTTATCGAGTTAACCATTTATGTCTATAAATTATGTTCATTTTAAATCGAGAGTGGAAGATCCTCTTGTAATTTGTACGCAGTTTTCAAACTGACATCCCTGTCATCTCGACAAACTTGTGACCATGTCGAGTGCACATCATCGTAGGTGGTCTGATAGAGAACCTAGATAGAGATTTATACAGAACCTACATAGATAGGTGCTTATCTTCTTATGTTCTCTAGGCATTTTATGCATAATCCCTCTGTTAATTTTTTGCAGAGATTCGGCAGTTTTTCTTGCAGTCATGCTATGTAATAACCTCACGATCTCAGTGGCTTACAACGAAAGTACTTTTTTTCTTGCCCCTGGGTCTGTGATGTTCACCTGGCCTCAGCCGGCTTCGGGCTGCAGGCCTCATTTAGGACTGCTCCGTGAGTCTCTCGGGGGTTCAGGCTGAATGGGGTAGTGACTCCTGTGCTATGTTTTCCCTATGGCCATGGCAGGTGCTCTGGGGGGAACCGCAGCGCACAGGCACATTTTAAGTCTCTGTATTACTTTCACTAATATCCCATTGACAGAGCGTGTCATATGGCCAGGTCGAAGGTCAGGGTGTGGAGAAGTACATTCTGTGCACTGTCCGTATATGGTATACGGTAAGCACGTATACCACAATACAGGAGGGTGACAAATTGAGACCAGTAATTCTATTTACCACACAGCTGTTCAACAAGTTGTGTCTGGGGCTTAGATTTATTTTTCCTCTATCGGTTTCCATTTTTATAAGGCAACTGGTCTTTTCTGTGCATTTTAAATGCCTTTTCATCATAGACTCTTCTTCCCAGATAGCCTTACATAAGTTTTATGGGCATCGAATACTTCACAGCTACTTGTCATAGAATGTTCAAATTGGAAGGTGCCTTAGAGTTGCAGTTTTATCGTTCTGCGGCTTCGAAAACTGAAATCTGAAGAGGTTAAGTGAGTTGCATAAGAACACACAGCTCGTCAGTGACCATATATTCTAATGTGCAGGGTGGGTAGCAGGACATTCTAAAGTTCCTTTTCCCTTTTGACACATATGTCCTATTTAATTCTATGCCAGTTCCCAGTGCCACTTCGTGGGAGGAGTTCAGCTGGGCTGCCCATAATAGAGAGACCAAAACTAGATAGTACATTACCTGGGGCAAGGGGAGCACGAAGGAGTCCCACCAGCAAGTCGCCCAGCAGAGAGTGAGTGTCTGTCCTTCCCTGGCAGGGATGACAAAGCCTGGGACTGCTGGTCTCTGCCTGAGTCACAGATCTTCTGCATGTCAGGTTGACAACTTCTTATTCAGGATGCCTTTAAAAAATGGTTTCGGGGTTCCTGGGTGACTCAGTCCATGAAGCATCTGACTTTGACTCGGGTCATGATCTCTTGGTTCTTTGTGAGTTCGAGCCCTGCATCTGGCTCTCTGCTGTTGCACAGAGCCCACCTTGGATCTTCTGTCCCCCCGCCCCCCGCTCCTCTCTTGCACTCTCTCTCTCTCTCTCTCTCTCAAAAATAAATAAACATTTTTTAAAATGTTAAAAAAATGGTTTCATGCGTCCTTGCAGTCGCTGAGAAGGTATAGCAAAGCATTTGTTGTGGAAATTTGGGCACAGTTCTCAAAGCCCTCTGTGCAGGAAGAAGTCATGAAATTAGGAAGTTTGAGATGAATCGTGTATGCGCCAGTGCACATTAATGTGCTTCCATATTTTAACCGAGCAGCAAGAACACATCCACCTTGTCAGTGTTTATAAAGTTGTTAATAATTCCACTTTTGCCCCCTATCATCTGAGCTTCCCCATGAAACTGAGTACTTCATCAACATCAGATGATATTTATTAAGAGTCTGTGTGTGCTTGCGAGCCCTTCAGCTTGATGCTTAACTGCTTTATTGGTTTCTTTCCATCTGCTATGGCCAGGAGCCAGCTGTGTCTGCTTGTTTCATTCTGCACATATGGTGCTTTAGAATGACACTATTGAAAATTTTTTTATAAAACATAGTTTGGAGGAAGAATCGAAAGTCAGTTGGTTGTTTCATGCTCCCTGGGAAGTTCCTTCCATTATCTATTCCATCTTCGATGCTTGTGTTTATATGATTTTGATATGTTACATTGATGTCAGTATGAAACAAGTTGCCTAGATAGAAATGCTTCCTCTTCATCTTAATGACACTTGTAATCCTTTCTAAGGTGGACTGAAAAAAAGATACATCAAAAGTTAAATTCACAGATCAGAATTGGCAACAGTTTATTCTGTAGCTGAGGTCCTCAAGAATAGGTTCATGAACCACATAAAAATAAAGAAGATGACTGTTTACCAGACATGAAGACTTGCAAAATAGAGCTGGAGCAATCCTGCTCTCTGTAGAAATTAAAAGTTAAATATTTTTATTATTAATTTTATAGTGTTTCATAAGTTCACAGCAGAAATATTTTTATACTGTAATTTATATATCAATTTCATTCATGAATTCTGTTTAGAAATCAACCTCATCTTTCCTTATGTTCGTTTTTCCAAGGGGTGAGATTTGGTCTTTTCCATCTAGTGGCTTCTAGTCCATTAGACTTCTGAGTGACTTTCCTGTAGTCAGTTTTTCTGATGGAATCTATAATGCTATGTCATGGCTGATTTGGGATTTTTTTTTTTTATTATATTGAATCACCACATGGCCACATTTGTTAAATGACTCAAATGTGTAAAATTAGCCAGAAGTTCTGATGACTTCACTGTGGTCAGTTTGGTCATTGGGGGTGAACATGGAAGCAAAGTCTTGAATCCCTTTTTTCTTTATGTACCTCTGGGGCCTCAGCGAATGCTTCCAAAATGAATCAAGTCTTTTGAGCTTATTTTAGATTCTCTAAGAGAAACTTGTGGGCTGAACACATGCATAAAAGTCACAGACAAAACATCCAAGTGTGTTTGCCAAGATTTTTCTATTTTTTTCCATTGATCCGATCTGGCAAATATCCTAAGTTGTATCTGTACATACAAACTGACTGGGGAAGGATATGATCACATTTAATGAAAATATTAGCAATTAACACTTATCGAGCACTTACAAAATGCCAAGATCTGTGATAAACATACATCTTCTCATTTACATTCTCAGAACAACCCTTTGAGGCAAGGAACGCATTTTGTCTCGGATTAACAGGTGAGGAAAGTTTGGTTTCCAGAAATAATGTAACTTGTTCAAGGTTATCTAGCTAGTAAGTGGTGAAACAGGAATTCAGAACCCAGTCCTGTGAATTCTACCGACATCTTGGAGATTTTGGGTCTGTTCATTACTCTTTGATGCCAATTTGTATGATCGTTGAGTCCTTAAAAGTTCATTTTTCCCATCTATCATGGAAAAATTATAGCTGTCGGCGCAGAGCCTGATGTGGGGCTCTGTCTCACAAACCGTAAGATCATGACCTGAGCTGAAATCAAGAGGCGGACTCTTAACCAGCTGTGCCACCCAGGCACCCTAGTTTTCCTATTTCTATGTAATTATGCATAGAGACACAGGGTAGGTAGGAATTGGAAAGGAAATATAAAGCAAAAGGTAACACATGTTCTGCAAAGTGAAATTAATTATGAGAGCATACTATGAAGCACAGATACATCTAGAAAAGCATAATTATACAATTTTAAAAATATTGGACAATTTTATGAAATGACAACCTGTAACTTCAGAAAAACAGTGGGTAGCAGACTCTGTATATGGAACTAGCCTTCCGCCTTCCATTCCGTGTTGACAGGAAATATCACCCCACTAGTTCCCTCATACATGTTACTGCAGTATTTGTGAGATTCCCTTACTGCGTCATAGCACCTTTGGTCTGAGGCGACTTGTGAGCTACGAGGCATATTTGCAGCCCCATTTGTGGAAGGGATTTGAACCTCCACACTAGAAATTTGTTTCCATAGTTATTAACTGGATCTACAGGGTAGGAACACGATGGACATGAAGTGGGTGTGGCGATATTTCCAGTCAGGTCAGTTGACAATTACTAAGTGCAGAGTGAGGGGAGACTTAGGCTTAAGGGAACCGAAGCTAGGAAAAAAGCCGTTAGAAGAATATGAGGTAAAATTATACCCTCCGGAAGACTCCATCTATGCCATAAAAGCAGTCTGAGGCCTTGAAATAACACTGGAATTGTTAATGAGACGTGGAGTGACTTGTGGAGAACCTATCGGGGAAAGCCTGATTTGAAATGTAAAATTAACCGGTTAGGCTTTGAGCTTGTGAAGTAGTCCTGCCTCTGTCCCATATTAAGAAATTTGAAGAAACCCTGTCTCCTGAGTGTGCAAGACAAATCAAAATCTATGGGCATCAGTCCCTACCATGGTTTTTAAGTGCACCGAGATAGATACAACAAACATATTTTTCTGTCCTACACTGCAGCTTACGGGATAATAAGTTGCCCTGAAAGTTCCAAGCATTTACTTGATTAAAACATGTACCAGGACCCATATTCATTTGCTGGCCATGGAGAAACGCACCTATGAGATTTGACACCACAGTCCTCGCAAGTCACATGTGTGCAAACCCTCTTCCCATTAGCCCTACCTGGTACCAGAGATCCCCTCGCTTCACGTCTTAGGGTGCTTGGGGGGCTCACAAGGAAGACAGAGTCCGTGAAGATGGAAAAATAACCCAAGAGCTTCAACCCTGCCTTGGCCTTTTTCCCACCCCTCAGAGTGCTTCATTTTATACTTTGTTCTTCTGGGAATTTTGATCGCCAGTTATGAGGTGACCCTTATCTCAATGATATTTCTGGCCTCTTCATTGTAAAAGCAGAATAAGGCATGCCCAGCATCCTCCACCTTTACCTCCCCTGCCCCAAGGCTGCGAGTTGGCCAACAACCACACTGCGCGGTAATCAGACAGACTGATGTCCTGTCATTTTGCGCTCGCGCTGCCACAGTCATCAGACAGGAAGAGCCTCGTGACCCCGGTGCCCTTCCCTCTGAATTGCCCTCTGAAGTGCACTTCCGTGCCACCAATGAGAGGCATCTTAATAGACTGTTCACTCCGCAGTGCTGGCTTCCATTTCATTGTTTGAAATGGATCACCTGGGACCTCCCTCTACTGTCTATAGAACTTATTGCTGGGTTAGCATTTTTGTAGATTAATGTTTGTTTCTTTGGGTTTTTTGGTTGTACTCTGTCTTCTAAATTCAGAACTGGGGCCCTTCACAAAGGAGGCAGGTGGTGTTTTTAAATGATTAATGCAACGCATCGGTGAAATATCAAAAATATGGCTGCTCTTTTTCAAAAAAGGCTTACCCTCAGGCTATGGGAAATTGTAGTCAAAAACTACAATTTAAAACTTACATTACATCAGGTCTTATAAAGAAAGGGGCAGAAAATTCATTTTCATTTCTTTCAAAATGTGACTTGAAGCACTGGTACGGAATCTCGAAGCACGGAGGCAACATTATATGAAGTATCCTTTGTCCAATTTCCCATACTTTTCCTGAGGGCCCTGCAGTAGGTGATGACATGACCTTCTAGCACCGACTTAGTTTTTCTGGTTGAATGCCTGCCTTTGTGGTTCTGCTTAGCCTTTGTTCAGAAATGATGTTTCTTACTAGAATCCATGAAATCACCTTCCAAACTGAGAAAGGCAGTTTCCATTCACTAAATGTTAAAAGAAATGGGTAACATGATGGATGTGGGACTCTGAAGTTATGCAATTATTTTATGACGTTTGGCTGATTGCATCTGCACAGGTTCAGAACCCGATCTTGTATTTCTGTGAAAGTACGTTTAGCGTTCTGGCATGTATTCTTCGGACAGTAAATTCACCTGGCTTGCATGGAGACAGTTTCAAGGAAAACATGCGCATTAGGTCCAATGGTTGAGCTCAAAGAAATTATGTTATGAAAAGGATGTGTCCCTGGCCCCTTGGGTAGCTGGGCCCGTGGCAGTTCTTGCTAATGGAAGCCCAGTTGGAGTGCTGAAGTCTATCCACCAGGTGCTGAGCAGAGCAGCAAAATGGCTTATGAGGAAAGGCTATATGGGTTGTTCTTAAGTATTAGGGCTGATGCCAGTATTCTTGGGATAATTTAGCTGCTCTGCTCTCCGAAGTCAAAAGTGATGTTTTCTGGAAATTCCTCCCAAACAGGATTCTTTAGAGAAACTGAAAAATGAGAACTAAGGTTGACTCTTCTAGAAGTTTACTCCATGGTTGGGATCTTTGTTTCTTTTTTCCTCTGTCACATTATGTAGAATTTATGACAATTCCAAATCCAAGGAAATGGAGAAAAATTGTGATTTGCCATTGATCTTGAGGATTTCCTCTAGGAATTTTTTTTGAGAATATAGACTTGAAGGAGGAATTTGTGAGGAATTGGTTAGTGAATCCATGAATGTTGAAGACCAAAAATAAGAAATTGACTTTGTGAATTCCCTTCCCCAGGATAATTTACTACTTACTGTACTATGGGTCTTGCTGTTCACAGAACAGGTTTGGAGAACATCATTGAATTCTCTTTTTTTTTTTTATTTTTATTTTTTATATTTTTATTTATTTTTGAGAGCAGGAGAGACAAAGCATGAGTGGGGGAGGGTCAGAGAGAGAGAGGGAGACACAGAATCCAAAGCAGGCTCTAGGCTCTAGGCTCTAGGCTCTGAGCTGTCAGCACAGAGCCCGACATGGGGCTCGAACTCACAGACTGTGAGATAATGACCTGAGCCGAAGTCAGACACTCAACCGACTGAGCCACCCAGGCTCCCCCATTGAATTCTCTTAAAGTAAAAATTGAATTCTCACTACATTCTCTTAGAAATAGTTTCGGGGCACCTGGGTGAAGCAAACAGAAAAATCCCAATTTTAGTAGTTTGTAGTTTTAAAAAAATTGGTCCATTTCTTCTTCTAAGTTGTTAATCTTATGTTCATGAAACTTTTTGTAGTATTTCCGTTTTATCCTTTTAATGGTGGTAGGATCTGTAGTAGTATCCTCTGTTGTATACTTGATATTGTTGACTTGTGTCCCTTCTCTATTTATTTTTGGGAGTCTTGCTAGAGGCTTACCAATTTTGTTTCTTTTTTTTAAACCAGCTTTTGTGTCATCGATTTTCCCTACTGTTTACCAATTTTCAATTTCATTTATTTCTGCTATTATCTCTACTATTTCCATCCCGTTTGCCTTGGGTTTATTTTGTTTTTCTTTTTCTAGTTTCCTGATCCATTCAAAACCTTTCTGCATTTCTAATGTAAGCATTTTAGTACAATCAATTATCCTCTCCATAATGCTTTACCTGCACCCTACATATTTTCATATGTTGTATTATCATATCAGTTCTAAGTATTTTTAAATTTTCCTTTAAGACTTCCTCTTAGACCCACGGATTATTTTAAAAAGTGTGTTGTTTGATCACATGGTTAAAGATCATCTTCCTTTCTTTCTGTTATGATTTCTAGTTTGACTCTATTACAGTCAGAGAATACACATTATGGTCCGATTTCACCTCTTTTAAATTTGTTAGGTTTGTCTTATGGCCATGGATATGGACTATTAGTGAATGTTCCATGGATGATTTTTAAAAATGTGTTTTGCCATTGTTGACTCTCGTGTTCTTTAAATATCAATTAGATCATGTGAGTTGATTGAGTTTTTCAGATTTTCTGTGTCCTTGCTGATGTTCTGTCTAGTAGTTCCATCAGTTGGTTAGAAGGAGATGTCAAAGTCCCCAACTTGAACTGTGGATTTGTCTATTTCTGCTTTCAGCTTTGTCAGTTTTTGTTTTGTGTCTTTAAGGCTCTATTGTTTGATGAGCATATATTTAGGATCGTTATGTCTTCCTGGTGGATGGGCCCTTCAATCTTATGTAATGTCTTTCTTTACCTCTATAATTTTCTTTTGTCTGAAGTCTACTTCATTGGATATTAATTTAGTCACTCCTGCTCTTCAAACTTATCATTTGTGTGGTATGTCTTTTCTCATCTGTTTACTTTTGACCTATATGTTATTGAGTTTGAAGTGAATTTTTCATAAACAATATCTAGATGAACTTTGTTTTATTACCCACTGCTAATCTTTGCCTTTTGATTGGTATAGTTACACTATTTGCATGTAAATTAATTATTAATATGCTAGTGATTAAGTTGAGAAAGCATCTTTTATTTTTATTTTCTACTGAACCCTCTTTTATTCTGCTTGAATGTTTTGTTAGACTAGAGACTCTGTGAAGGAAAGAAGCCTAGTACCTTAGCTTTGCTAACCTGTGAATACAAATAAATTTGAACTTAATTTTAAGTACCCAATTACTTAATTATCCACCAGTTATTTCTAAGGGCTCTCATGCTCAGGATGGACTTCCGTGCTCCCGGGCTCTGGCTCCACCTGCCTTGACTGCCAGTGACTCTCACCATATTCCCTCTCTACTGCACACAACTCTCTTCAGTTATCCCGTGCTGACCTAAGGGAAGGGGCTCTTGGTTTTATTTTTATTCCAACTGTGGGGGCATGTCCTTCCCCTCAGTTTCCTATGGCAAAGCAGTAACCAAGTTGGTTCTTTCCATGAACACTTTATTCAGGTTTCAATACTGTGGGAGGGAAGGAAAACCACAGAGTAGGCAAAAATTACTGTGTAGAGTCTGACATTTCCACAGAGTACTGTCATGGCTACCCTGTGTGCCTGTATATGTTGCGTCCGAATAAAGGCCCAGAAGATACATAGGTGCCTAAATCTAATCCACACCTAGCTCATTGAGTTCTGGTCTCTGGCTGGGACTGTATCTACTTGGAAGGGTCACCTTTTACTGAATCATGCAAAGATACTGTATGGGTTTATTGTGGCCCTGGTGGTCCCTTGCTAATATACTTCCCTACTTAACAACTGGCCTGCTTCAGTGTGGCTAAGAAAGCACTTACCGCTCCCCTCACATTGTCCAGACTTCATTCTGGAGTAAGCAAGCAGATCTTCATTCAGCATTTAAGACCTTGTTGCCGCTAAGTTCTTAAACTTTTAGAGACCATACTCCACTTCTTATCAAACATATTGATACAAACCCATATTCCCCATTAATTTCACAATAACCATATGAAAGAAATTTTATAAGTTTCCTTTGGAAATTATTTGGCAACTCACTTATGATTGGCAATGATTTCTTGGCAATTGTACATGTTTGAGAATTCTTGCAAAATGACATAATCTGGCCAATTAATTATTTCCAAATGTAATGACATTTTAATGAATACTAATTTTGACAATTAGTGCTGTTGACACAGTGTTACATTTTGTAGGCATTTAAACATCTACTGATAGTGATTTAACAGTTTTCTCATTTTGGAGCCAATAATTTTTCTCCCGATTTTTAGACATTTTTCTTGGTTCTTAAAAATGCTTGTCCATTGTTCCCAGGCCAGAATGGGAGTTTGTGGACAACTGCCTCACAGTCCAGATATGACTAACAGGAACCTGGAGAGAGGTTCTCTTTACCTCAACTGTCAGGCCTGCTTTCTGAATCCCCATTTCATGCCACCTGGTTTAACCTTTTTCCAAGACAATTGGCAGCATGGACATGGACTCCTTTACTGAGCATTTCCACCTCTGTCCAGACCTGTGTCTTGCTCTTTGGTCTTCCAAAGACATCAGATTACAATAGTACAGCATTAGTACATTTCCCCAAGTCTGGATTTTTCCATCTTGAACAATACCATGTATTTCTGTCTTGAATAATGCCTTGTTATTTTCTCATCAGTGGTCTGGTCCACTTATAATGATAGTTCTGCAAGATTAAAAACTCCCTGAGGTCAGGGATATAATCTGTCACCAATACTAGAGTCCATCTGCATGCAGTAGTCATTTGACGCATATTTGTTTTACGTTTATACATATCTAAGTAATTTTATAATAAAAATAATTTAAAACAGTGCTGAGAACTTCCGATACTTTTTTCCTTTTAAAAGTCGTTTCAGGAGCACTTGCATGGCTCAGTTAGTTGAGCATCTGACTCTTGGTTTCGGCTCAGGTCATGATCCCAGGATTGTGGGATCGAGCCCCTCATTGGGCTCTATGCTCAGCATGGAGCCTGCTTAAGATTCTTTGTTTTTCTCTCTCTCTCCCTCCCCTCTCCCCTGCTCATTCTCTCTAAAAAATAAAAATAAAACTAAGACATGAAAAATGGTTTTATGTTTGAGAATTACTATTTCAAAGATAGTATTATCTACAAAGCTATAATTCTGCTCTTCCATGAGACAAATCTTTACACTGGGTGCAGAATGCCCAGGTCCTCTGAGTGGCACCCTCAAACCTCCCTATTTTTAGAAAGAGGCCTTTGCAATAGTATTGCGTAATTGAAGGGCTATTAGCTTTCCTTCCTCTAAACCAAGAGTTCATCTGCCACAAAGGGAAGTCAAAGGTTTCCACATTCCTGAAGTGGCATAAAACTATTTGCAGTTGTTAAATGGTGTATTTTCTAGTTTTTACCCATGTATGGTTTTAAAAATCTTGGAACTTAGTAGCAGCCAGGGTAACTTTGATTAAAAAGGCAATTTAGATTTCCTGAAGAGAGGGGAGAGCTTAAGTAAGGAAGCATCTGAAAGACTTCCTGTTAATTTCAAACATTTATACTAAAAATACCTGTTCCGTCAATGAACTGTGAATATGTAGCCTCCCTAGAGCATGTCCAAGAGGACTGATGGTTCGAAGCAGCTAGAATGTTGTTTTGCTTTTGCTTGGAGCCTAATGCTTCGGGTAGATGAACTTATGGGTGAAATAAACCAAGGTGGTCTTGTTCTTAGAGCCTTATGGCGGGGAGGTCAAAAGGGTATGTATTTTAGTTGTCCAAGGTTGCGTGGCAAACCATTCCAAAGCCTAGCACCTTAAAATAAGGATTTAGGGGCGCCTGGGTGGCTCAGTTGGTTAAGTGGCCAACTTCAGCTCAGGTCATGATCTCACGGTCTGTGAGTTCGAGCCCTGCATCAGGCTCTGTGCTGATGGTTCATCAGAGCCTGGAGCCTGCTTCAGATTCTGTATCTCCCTCTCTCTCTGCCCTTCCCCTGCTCACACCCTGTCTCTATGTCTCTCAAAATAAAAAAACGTTAAAAAATTTTTTAAAAAAAAAATAAAATAAGGATTTATTATGATCTCTTACGATTTTGTAGATTGACTGGGTTCAGCTAGGAGATTCTTGCTTGGGATCTGTCATGTAATTTCAGTCAAATTGGAGCTGGGTGGCGCTGGAGTCACTTGAAGGCTCGCTTGGAGTAGACGTCCGAAATGACTCAATTACATGGCTGGCAGTGGATGTTGGTGATTGTCTGGGAACTCACCAGTGCAGTCCACTAGGATACCTACACGTAGCCTCTCTGTGTGGCTCGGGCTTCTCAGGGCGCAGTGGGTGGGCTCTAAAAGGGGACATTCCAATAGCAAGTATTCCAAGGTTTGTTATGACCTAACTCCAGAAATTACAGAATGTTACTTTTGCCATATTCCATTGGTCAAGCGAGTCATTAAGTCCAGACCAGGTTCAATAGTAGGGTAATTAAATACTACCTTTTGATAAAAATAGACTGAGGTTACATTCCAAAGTACTAAATGAGGTAAGAAATAGCATTGTACCTACTGGGGTATTCCCTTTAGAAAATACAAGCTACTATAGTGTAGAATGGCATATATGTGTTTGGAAAGTGGTATCATTGGCTATTAAAAGATTATAAATCTGTACTTTGTAAGCCTGTCATATGAACATTAATAATGTTCACATACTTGCTAACTATACTTGTTAATAATATAATATATATAATATAATAACACAATAATGCTGGCTACACCTGTATAGCACTAATCTAAGATTTTTGTAAGTACCAAGACATTTAATTATCTTAACAACCCAGTAGATATCACGGGTTTATAGAAGATGGAACTATGCAAAGAAACGTTGTCCAGAGTTACAGAGCCAGTAAAAAAAGCTATCGAGTTCACCCTCTTAATCACGATATTATCCTGCCTCTGAACAGTTGATATTCTTCCTATCTTAGAGTTTTTTAAAAGTTAAGAAATATTCTCTAGTATACCTTAGATTTAAAGAGGAAAGATTTCTTTCTCTGCATATTTTTGTTTTCCACAAATGAGTGAGAGAAAGAAGGGCCAGGATAGTTCTTGAAGCTGGGTATTTGGATATTGGCAGAAAGCATGATCAAAGTATAAATTCCAAAAGGTTAAAAACGTGATTTCAATATAAAATGAACACATTTCAAAAACCTACTTATTATAAGACTAGCAAGATGGGAAAGTTGGTTCAAAGAGAGAACTGGAGAAACTGTTTATGTTCACTGAAAGAAAGGATGTTTGAAAGATTGATAATTTCCATATTTTTAAACTACCCGGTTGTCGGAGGCAGGGGCGCCTTGATCAGGGCCTGGCTCGCCCAGCCTCACGATAGAAGCCGTGTGGGCCCCTGCCGCATCAGACACCACTGGGAACTCTGTGAGCACAAGGAACCCCACGGCAAATCCAGGGTGGTCAGAGAGCTGCTGAACTGAGGTCCTCCCAGTCAGCCCCTGGAGGCCAAGGAACATCTGGTTCTCATCCACAGAGTCCTGGAGGCCAGATCGGCCAAGAAAGCTAAGCATCAAGGCTCCCCCTGCCTTCGCCACACTCTATCACTAAGTCTATATTGCTGGGCCAGTCTGCTTTGGTGAGGGGCAGACTGGGTCCCTCACCAGATTCTTGCTCAGCACTGGGAGTTGAGGTTCCTCTTCCATCTGGCTCCTCCACGCTGCTTAACCCTCCTTCCCTTCTCTGGACCGAAGGCCAGAGAAGGGGAGTCAAGGGGGAAATCAAGACACATTACTCACCACTTTGCCTCGCTTCCCTCCTCATCCCTTCCTGCCCCTCCTGCTTTCCTTCTACAATTCTGCCCAGAAACTGTTGACTTTTCTTTCCTTTTTCTTCCACTCCTTCTTATCTTCCTTTTACCTGGAAGCCCTGGGGCCCATTTTAGGGGGATCTGCTAATGGAAGCAGGATGGCCGCATAATTCACACAGCCCAGTGCAGGATGAAAATGCAGGGCCCCCTTTTCCAAAACTTACTAGGAATTTCAGGATGGCAACAGCAGAACACTGAGTGACAAGTATGGGACACTGCGACTGCACCGGTCATACACCTGGGAGGCTGGCCCTGAATGAGAGGCAGAAGAATCCATGAATCTGATACCTTAGCAAAGCCTGGAGTCTTCCAAGTCCTAAGTGTGAGCTTTCTCCCCTTGGGTGATAAACCATACAGGAAGAAAGAGGCAAGTTAGGGACGGTTAAAATGCATTGGTTTAATAATTGCAAAGGATCTTATCTCTGTGTTAATGATGTTTAGAGAGATGTTTCCTATTGTCCTGGTAATTTCGCCAGACCTGAGAGAGAAGGGAAATCTTGACTGCATGTTCTAAATCTATAGAGCCACCCAAGAGCTGACCCCATTTGGGACAGACAGCTCCCTGCCAAGACCATCCAGACACACTGGTTACACTGGGGTCGGCACAGGTACTTTCCACTCCAGGCAATGCAAGAAAAGGGCCTAATGGAGAGAGTCTAACCTGGGGGGAGGGGAGACCTGTGTTCCCTCCACTCTATCTAAGTGGGAGGGATAGCAGAAAACGCACCAGAGGTTGGGTAGCCTAGAAGGACAGCTGGCCGAATGTTCACTGAACTGAACATCGCAGTCCCTTTCTGGTGTTGCCCTCAGGGTGGTGTGTGTGAGAGGAAGTTTAACATGGTTTCCCTGAAGTGTGAGAACAGAGCAGTGGGTACCTGCATCTTGTCTAGAGAAGTCTGAGGGCTTATCGGATCATCTCACGTGACAGGGTTTGAAAAGACCACGACATGAGGTATCCGGGAAAAAGAAGGAAGCAACTCTTACCCCATCTTTATCTCCTCAGCCCTCAGGTGATAGAATACCTCCGAACCACCTATGGTTCCCTGTAAAGCCTCATGGAAGTTGAAAGCGAGTCAGGAAGCATGGGAATGTCCTAGTGCTAGTGGGCCAAGTATTAGGGAAACCCAACCTGAAAGAGGATATGGCTGTGGGGGTGTCCTCAAGTGGCGATGGGAGCTTGGGTGCAATTGAACACTGCCCCAGGAAGATTGCAGACACCACCTTGCAGAGACCACCTCTTCCTTAGAAGCTGCCAATATTCATTAGAAAGAGTCCCAATCATAATGAGACCACAGGCAAAGCCCCACCCTGAACCAGTGGCAAAATCTCTTTTCTTTCCTTTCCTGTCCTCAACGATAAAGCAGAGCCCCTGAGGGTTCCAGAATCTGAGGGGAGGAATGAAGATATTGACAGTGGCAAAGCACAGTGCTCTTTCCAGAGTTACTTTCTAGGGATTGCCTTGAGTACCTTGGCTCCATCAGAGACATGGAAATGATGGGAGGAGAGAAATGAACTGTTCTGGAGCCTGGAGTAGTAGGAAGGTCTAGTTAGCAATCTTACTTTCCTTATGCAAGTAGCTGGGAAAAAATAATGGGTTGCCTAGTTGTGAGGAAAACAAAACACACACACACATACATAGATACACACACGGTGTGTTTTAAGGGCTTATTTTTAGAATCTCAGCGTTTGGATTCTGAGTTCCATACTGACATAGTAAAAATTTAATGAAGGCCAAATTCAATGCTTCAAAAAACTGCCAATGCCCACATAAATACTATATGATATTTTTATCATAAGCCTAGAATTTTTAATGTATCTTCCATCATATTTGAGAACTAACATCCTTGTATTTTTATCCTGTACCTTGTAATGTAGTTCACTTTTCTTTCTTTGTGTACAACCTCATTTTGCCTTCACCTTCAAGGAGCCTAGATTAAATATTAACCAAAATAAGAACATAGCTCAGAAGCTCTGGGCATTTATAACTTTAAGTGAAATGATTTGTTTTGCTGTTGCCTTTTCTGAAATGTTCAGCTCGCGGAAATCTCCATTTATGTAGTACAAGTAATTATTTTAAAACAGCGGAGTGGGACATTTGTGGATAGTAGTAACAAAAGGAAAAACATCTCTAAGAGAGCATTAGTCTGAAGTCATCATTCTGAGTCACGAGAGCTTAGTTGTCTTATTACCAAGTGTCTGACTCTATATCTCAGTCTTCTCATCTGTGAAATGGACTACTAGCTACCTGGAAATATTAATAGTGTTGAATATTTATCCAAAGTGTTTAAAGACATAGGGTTTGATATTAGATCTTTTCCCTGCCTCTTATTAGCTATGTTACCCAGAGAGATAACAGAACCTTCCTAAGCTTTGGTTCCTTCTTATGAAAAATAGAGATAATTAAATATGTTATGTATTTTTTATGCGTTGAATGAGAAAACTTACATAAAGTCCTTCCACCGTGTTTGACACATGATTTTAATATATTATAGCTGCTGTAATGATGCGACTGATGTTCTCAATGATGTATATTAGGTGAAAGGAGACAGAGGAGGGCTGGCAGGCGAGTTAAGGAATGCCATGTTCCAAATCAGAAGGTTCCTGGACTGATAATGAAAGTGGTCAGTAGAGGGAGCAATAATAGCAACAGAAGAAACTGTCCATAAATTATCATCTTTGCTCCAATACGGACGCCACTGCGAGTCTTATGCGAGGGACCTGGGAGTGACGTCTGCGTTCTGATTCCTTCTCCTTAGTTCTCCAAGTAAACACACTGAGCGTGGACACTGCAGGAACACATGCTGTGGATTGTAGTTGGGGTCACAGTGACGGTGGGTTGGGAGACAGCTGTGGGCTCTAGCAGCCTCTGAGAGGCCGGTCAGCTCCATGGGCAGCGTGGACATAAGCAAAGTGCATCTATTATGTCTTTAACATTTTCAGTTGGAAAACCCAGTACTTTTCAAACTCTCTGTAGGGAAGGACCAGTTCTTTGTTCTTTGTTCTCCATCCATCACAAAATAGTACGTGGTCCTGCCATATAGGACCGGCCTGTGGCTTGAGCCACACAGGGTGCATCACGAGAGTTGGGCCTCTTTGCCTTTCAGGAGGTAAATCCAGGGATCATTCTCTTGGATGCCACGGCGTTGTCAAATTGCCGTGAACGTTTCTAAATCCCGACTCTCCATTTCCACACTTACTTTGTCACCGTCTGGTAACAGATGTTGTGAGTGGTGCTGCCCTATCCTATCGTAATCCTACTTCCAAACAAAAACGATAACAAAAACAGCCGGAAATTTAGTGAAGATACAGTTTCAATGAAAAAAAATGGGAAATTTAGAGATTGTTCATATAAATCTAACTCAGCAGCCTCTGTTTTATATCTAAATCCTCTGGCATTGTGGAAAGAGTATGAATATTGATTTCAGACATACCCGTATTTCAATCCCTGCTCAGCTGCTTACCAGCTATATATCTGTTGACATGTTATTTCTCCGAGCCTCTGTTTCTTCATCTGTAAAGCGTGGACCTTCAGACCCACGACATAGAATTATAGTGAACATTAAATATCCTGTATTGGTAAAGCACCTGACACAGTGCCCAGGAACTAGCAAAGAGAATTGTTTTATATTGCATATTTGGGGATTTACAGTCTCAACTTCGCAATTTTAGTTGACTCTAGATGCAGCCACGTAAACCATACACATTGCATTTCTCTCCAAAGATCCAAAATAGCCTTTCCATTTGAGCTTGGACTAGATTCATTATATTTAGACGCAACAATTCTGATTGCACCTTCATTTAAAAGCTCTAAATCTCTTCAGTCCTAGTTTTTGGTAAAATATATGCTAAGGCCAGGAAACTGAAATGTAACAAAGGTTCTCAAACCCTAGTATAAATAAAAACTCCTGGGGCAGCTCGTTAAGATGCAAATTCCTAGACCCAGCCTGCAGTACCTCTGATTCAGCTGTTCTGTAGTGAGGCCCTGCAATTTACAAGCTACAACTGGCCCCACCCCCAGCTGATTTTGATGAAGATGGTTTGTGAATCATACCTTTAAAAAAAAAAAAAAGAGTAGTATGAGGGATTGTTGTAATGAAATTGTCCTGTATCTTGACTGTGGTGGTTGCATAAATCTACATATGTAATAAAATTGCGTAAAACTGTCTCACATACACCACACACACACACACACATACACACACACACACACGATCCAGACTGTTAATGTACTATAGAACCAACCTCGGCATTCAGATGTAGTTAGTATTTTGGGCTTCAATAGTTTTTATTCCTGATTTTTCTAACTTATCAGTGAAAAACTTCAGGTAGTTTTTCTTTAATAAACCAACAAATTAGCCAACCGCTGGCCTGCCTATGCTGGCTTCATTAGATTTCTGTGATGATTTCTTGGTCGTATATAGAATTCTACAACTTGAGCCTAAAAATAACGTGCTTTCAATTTTCCACGTGCAGGCACCCCATCACTTTGAGTTAAGTGGATGGATTAAATGTACTGTTTAAGTTCCCTGGGGAAAGCAAATGCTCCTAAAAGTGGATCTCTTTCTTCGCCGAAACAGACTTTTGTTCTTGAAGTTTATGCCAGACAGTCTTCGTTATCAATAATTCAATTCTAACCAAGAATGTTCAGAGATGGCGGGTCTCTACCTGTGGCAGCTGTCGTTTCCATGTCATTGCAGCAACTTGTGTGTAATTAACTTGTTTGCGATGAGGCAAAAGGGAGTTGGTCATTTGATGTCATCAAGGAGTCCCTGTAAATGTTTTTCAACAGCATAATAGTGTCGTGGTTGGGCGTAAAAATAGAATTCTGATCTTTTAAAGACACTTGTTGAAATACTTACGGATGAAGTGATATAATGAAGTGAGATTTGCTCGGAAATAATCCAGGGACAGGGGATGTAGAGAGGGGAGACATGGAGCCAGGTCAGCTCTGGGATGCTCATTGTTGAGCTGGGCGATGGTACCTGAGCGTTCATTCCACCATTTTCTTTGCTTTTGTATCTGATTTGAAATATTTCGGGTGAAAATGTTAAAGAAAAAGTCGAAATTAAAAGCAGCTTTAGTGTCGTATGCAAGATGAAGTCCAGTCTTTCTGTTGTCCTTATTGGAAATGTGGACTAAGCCAGTGGGAATCTCACATTTTCAACCACGGGTGTAAAATGCCCTTGCATCCCTCATTGAGGAAGGATGCCCCGACTCTCTGGAGGACGTCTCTGAGGGCGTGGTGTCCCACACTGCCCAGTGCAGTAAGTGTTTGCTCTCTAATATTCTTGGCTTTATGTCTTAAGGCTTTTCCTTTGAATGTATCCTAACAGCAAACCTTTGTCCTGAGATAACCTTCAAAAGAGCAAGACAAATATTTTAGGGGGCATTTACTTTCACATGCTTATTTCCTTTTTGTTTTTATTTTATTTCCCAAGAATCCGAATATTCCTGATAGAAAAGATAACATCATTTTTAAAAGGGGTGGGGGAGCACCTAGGTGGCTCAGTTGGTTCATCGTCCACCTCTTGATTTTGGCTCAGGTCATGATCTCACAGTTCCTGAGATCAAACCCCATGCTGAGCTCTGTGCCGACAGAGAGCATGGAGCCTGCTTGGGATTCTCTCTCTCTCTCCCTGTCTCTCCACTCCTCTCCCACTCATGTGATCACATGCGTGCTCTCTCTTGGAAAATAAAATAAAATAAAATCTCAGTTATTTAGTAAAGTGGATTATCTCAAAATCTTCCACACTTAGGATTTCTTCCAGGTTCCTTTCCCTGTATGGGGCAGGAGATGGCAAGTGGGTCCCCATTGTGAGCTGCTGCAGAGCCCTGAGAAACACGCTTGAACTCAGACATGGCCCACACACTCCAGACAGTACTCTTTTCCCTTCGTAATAACCTTCCTGTATTTTTAAACCACATTTTCTCTGTCCTTGCATTTCCAGATAATAAATGGTGCTTGCATAATATCCATCCCTGGAGTCATTTTGGAATGACACAAAAGTTTGGAAGACAAAAACAATATCCCCTCTACACACACACACACACACACACACACACACACACACAACCCAGAAAACAAACAAAATGCGAGAATCACTAAACCTTATCATTCCTCCAGCTAGCATCCCTTGCGGACCTCCTGTGGCTAGAGTTTAGACAGCTTAAGGGTATCAGCATATTTGGAGACAAAATACGCATGCTACTGGAAAAATAGAAAAACAACAATTAAGTAACTTACACACGGTCTTGAAATAAATGGCCCAAATTATGTCAGGAAGTACTTGGAAAATGCAATATATGACTAGGAATCATAGTTTTTCTTAATCTCTTAAAAATAGAGTTCTGTGGCTTTTAATATATTATCCCAAATAGGTATGGTAGTCTCACAGGAGTCAAGTTATCATTATCTTACATTTTAAATGAAAAATAACGATAGCTACCATTTACTGGGCGCATGCTCTGTGCTAGGTGCCCTGCATCGATGATTTTCTTGTCATACCAAACCTCTCAGGTAGGAATTATTGCCTCTGATTTATACATGAGGAAATTCCACGCGGTTGGGGAATGTAATAAATGGTGTAGGCAGGCTTCCAGCCCAGGCCTCAGCTAAGACCCCACACACTCCCACTAAATCCCGTTCCTCAAGCATCCCCGTGGGGCCCGTTTGCAGCACACCCAACAGAGGGCAGTGGGATCCAGGAAGGGAGGATCTCTGGGTTCTGGCTTTTCACTTAATAGGACATTGGACACTATGGGTTCCAGAGTGCAGAGCCCCAAACTGCTTGTGGAAACCATGCAGTTCCCAGTTAGACCTAGGAATCGTGTGGTTAAGAACAAATAGTTCCCCAAACCAATGTTGCATTGTTTTACTCCTACCACATAAAGAACCCTTCCAATAGTCAAAAGAAGGCAAAGGAAAAGTAGTTAGCGAAGTGCTAAATCTTCATGTGCTCGGGGTCCTTCTGCTCCCCAAGTTCCTAGGAGCCCTGTTATGAGCTTCTCAAATGTGGGATCCTCTGGTGGATGGTGGTGGGTGTCTCATGGAGATTTTACAACACCTAGAAGTCTGAAGGATTGCATCACACCTGGAGACACCTGAGAGCTCTCTGTCCCAAGACTGTTCCCCAGTTCTATTCTCAGAAGCCAGAAGCCCCGCCTCCTAGCACAGTGCCTAAGCCTGAATGTTCCCAGGACAGTGTTTGTATAGGAAGTGATAGGACGGCACATGCACAAAGCCTGGCCACCATCAGTGAAATGACTACAAAAGAAACTTGGACTGTTTTCTTGTTACGAGTTTGCAAAGTGAAAGTAAGAGTTGTTTCTTTGTTTCCAGTCTGGAGGAAAGCTGTCCAGAACACAGCTAGGAGACCTCTCTTGACTTACACCAGTGACAGCAGCTTAAAGATATGAAAATTCAAACATTTATGAAACAAAGCCTGTAATGAATTTGGAATGGTAAAGCTAGTGGGGTTAGGCAGACTTCCAATGATTTTGAGAAATAAAGAAAACAAAAGTTAATTTGGTTGAGAAGCAGGTTAATTAAATTTGCCTGTTCATTTTTTCCCCCATCTTTGCATGCAATAATCTAACATGGGCAGCCATGACTAGTACTACCAGAATAGTAGGTGGCAGGGCCAGCTAGGGCCCTTGGTCCAACAAGAACCCAAATACAACAGGGAAGTAGAATCAAATGGAGGAAGAAGTGGATGGATGCCGACACCCAGGTAGTCAAGGTACAGGAAGTCCATGAAAATAGAAAGGCATGGAGACCCAGGTAGACTTGCCTGGACGAAAGTCTGTCTTAACAATGGTAGAGCTGATGACTTCTCTTCTGGGACAGAGGCCATTTTGCTCCCTGAGATACTGAGATGGATGTGGACCATAGAAATAGGAGGTCAACAGGGGAGCCTGGGTAGTTGATTGAGTGTCCGCCTCTTGATTTCAACTCAGGTCATGATCACACGATTTGTGAGATCGAGCCCCACCCACATCGGGTTCTGTGCTGATGACGCAGAGCCTGCTTGGAATTCTCTGTCTCCCTCTCTCTCTCTCTGCCCCTGCGCTGCTTGTTCTCTCTCTCTCTCTCAAAATAAATAAGATTAAAAAAATAAGAGATCAATAAAATCTTGTGAAATGTACTCAGTGAGTGAGTGCATGTGAGGTGGTACCTATCCCTCAGGAGTCAAATAGATCCTAATTTCCTCCAAGGTAGGGATGTACCAGCATTTCTGGACTGAGAAATTAACTTCCTAGATCACTAAACCTATACTTATAGACACAATTCAGGTCATGTCTCAGAATGTTTTAAGTGGAAATTACTTATATATATTTTTTCCTTGACCAAAGTTTTAGCATGTTTAAGTATTTGTCCTAATATAATTTCTTTTTCCAGCTATGCCTAGTACTTGCTGGTCCTTCCTTGCTTATGAATATTGTAGTCTAATAAGGCTTATCTCTATTTACTTTGGAGTTGAAGATCCAATTAGTTGCATTTGGAAAAGATTAATTCAACTGCTCTGCCCTTACAGGCACTGGGCGCCAAGCTTCTGCTCATCTGTGGTTTTGTTCTCATTGTACTGCTACATTCTGTTGGGGTTGTTAGCATTTCATCATTCTTTGAGAAAGCCCAATGTAGCATGGCTTACAGTCAAAATGTGCATTATGGTACGAGCGGCGAGTCTAGAGGGAGGATAATACGGCAGAACCTGAGGTCTGAACTTGAGTATTCTAAAACTGGAAGCCTTTGGCAACTACTGCTGTCCACAGCTCATGCATTTAACCTCTGACAGCTACCTGGGTCATTTTACCATTGCTGCAACCTTGCCCTTAACTCCTTTCCTGTTACGTGTTCACACTTCTGGGCACCGTATGTCTTTAAGTGTCATAATTCACAGTCTGGAGTCAAAAGATGATGGGAGAGCTTATATTCTTCAAAGTAATAAAATATCTGTCATCAGTTAACCTTCAAAAGAATAAGAAGAAGAACATAAACATGGGGCGCCTGGGTGGCTCAGTCGGTTGAGCATCCGACGTCGGCTCAGGTCATGATCTTGCAGTTTGTGAGTTTGAGCCCTGTGTCGGGCTCTGTACTGATGGCTCAGAGCCTGGAGCCTGCTTCAGATTCTGTGTCTCCCTCCCTCTCTGCCCCTCCCCTGCTCATGCTCTGTTTCTCTCTGTCTCAAAAATAAATAAATATTAAAAAAATTTTTTTAAAAAAAGAACATAAACAGAGGAATCTGAGCAGGTGCAGAATAGAGAGCAAATTGAAAGAAACAAGATCTATAGTTGTGATATATCATCCCCGGTATTCCTATCATGGGTGCTAACCAGTTTGGAAGATCGGCAGTCAGTCAGTCAATAGAAACACATTGCTTTGGACATTACGTGGAATTGTTTCTTTAGGGGTGCCTGGCATAGCAGAAATGAATCAGATCTGTGTGTGTGTGTGTCTCTCTCCCTCCCCCCTCCGTCTCTCTCTCTCTCTCTCTCTCTCTCTCTCTCTTTCTCTCTCTCTCTCTTTCTCTCTCTCTCTCTCTCTCTCTCTCTCTCACACACACACATACACACACACACACACACACACACAGATGTCATATTCCCCTATCTTTTACTGCAGCAAAATGTGGATCTAATTCACAAACTAGCAAACATACCAAGTAATATAGTCCATACAATCACCTCAAAATATGGTCTGTAAAATCTTTTAAGAAGGAAGATACTGGTCATTGATTTATAGGAAAGAAATCTATATAGTGTTCCTCACTGTAGTTTGATGACGGTGGAACTAAGTTTTGGGTCTCAAAACTTTGTAATAACTTGATGGTTATATATTTTTTTCCAATGAAATATTATAAAACTCGGATTAAGTTCCTGTTTGCCCTCTAGTTTCTTTAAATGTCTCACTAATGAGCAGTAGTCAAAATTTGGGGAAAAGTAGTACTCTGATTTTTTTCCATTTAATCTTATCAGAGGCATCTAAAATGCTTTCTGCATATCCTGCAAGCGATTGCAATAATGTCAGGCAGAGAGAGAAGCAAGAGTCAGGTTCATGGTCTGATAACAACCAGCAACCAGAGAGGTCCGAGCTCCAGGTTTCTGAGAACCAGCCCAGGCATGACCCACACCCACTTGTTTTTATTCCGTTGCTTCTTGGCTTTGGTCGAGGCATGTCGAATGGGGGGAAGGCTGCCCCGTGCTCACAGCCACATCGTGGGGTGCACGGATGGCCACTGTGCCATCCCAATTAAGTTCCCCACCTGAGGGTCTCAAAGGTTTTACTGCCTGGACTCCCCAAGCATGACATTTGCTTGGGTTGTAAGTGGTTAAACTTTTTTTTCCTACAGTCTTCTTCCCATTTGGAAAAAAAAATTGTTACCGTAGGGGAGAAAAAACCCACAAAGCTTTCATTTTCTTCCTCAAACTTCTACTTGCAGGTGGGGACAAATGGATTATTAATGCCGCCAGAACACTGAGAGAGGTGTTGCGATTCTAAGCCAAGGCTTGGATCCTGATTCTTAGGAAATCAGAGCCAGAGGCGTCGTGCTAGACTCGAGTTGCAGAGAGGACAAGCTTAGTTCTGAGAAAGGCAGTGCACTTCGTTTGATAACATTGCTTAAACTCTCCGTGGCTGATTGTTTTCAAAGATGGACTGTAACATTTCCTCCCCTCCCCCCCCCCATATTCTCTGCAGCGTGACTTTGCCACATCGGCCATTGAGAAGCGGGGTCTATATTCCCATACCTCGAGTAAGGGCTGCTCTTCGTTTTGATCAATAGAATGCAATGACAATAATGTTATATAACTTCCAAGGCCTTAAGAGGCCTTGCACTTTCTGCTTTAGACTGTTGAGGACAAAGACACTGCCCCGAGATAGTGAGGTAGGAGAGCAAGCCAGTCTGACCTACTGGAGGATGAGAGGCTAGGTGGTAGAGAACTGAGGCACCCTGGGCTGCAGTCAGTACCAACTGCTGCACGTGAGTGAGCTATCTTGAACCTTCTGGCCCTGCCGACTCTCCAGCTGAATGCGGCCGCAGGAATGAGCTCAGGCGAAACCAGCAGAGGGAACTTCTCGGCTAAACTGTGTCACCGAGAGACCAAATAAAGCATTGTTGTAAGCCGACAAGTTTTGGGTTGACTTGTTATGCATCACAGGCTAGCTGAATCACTCTCAACAACTAATTTTAATATATAGGCTCTAAAAATAGAACCATCTTTACTTTGAGGGCCGTTGCATATCTGTGAGAAGGACAGCAGAATACAATATTCAGGAAGAATAATATCTGCAGTCAAGTCACCAAAGCCCTATGCACCATATATGAAAAATCAAATCCCGAGAGATTCTGAAATGCCCACATGTTGTATCGCTATGTCACAAACATCAGTGCTTGTCTGCAGGCATTTCTAGGAAGGAGTCTTTAAACACACACACACACACACACACACACACACGTTGGTTCCGTATGGAACAATAATGATGTCTCATGTAGCCGTTAGAAATTTTCCACATTGGGAATGAGTACTGGAAGGCAGAGAGAGCCAGCCACTCCTCAGAGAGATGGTGATTATGGGCACAAGGCTACATGGGGACTTATTTTATCCTGAAGGTTCATAGGCAATGAAACCATCGAGGGGTTGTTAATTTGAAATACTATACCATTGGAGCTGGATATTAAGATAGTGACAAAGAGGGTAATTAAGAATTTATCTGCTTTGAGTTTTTTTTCCCATTCCCTTTTAATACAGTTCTCTTCTTTTATCAAAAGCCTTTCTTTTTCCAAATCTGAAATTTTCTCTATAGCATAAGAATGTGACTGAAGGAAAAAAAAATGATTGAGCTTTTATTGCTATAAATCTCCGGAGTGATTTGTCCTATGTTGTTCCAGCTTAATATACTGATATGAAAGCAGTATATTCTCCATATATCTTTTTACATGTGGACCGTCTAGGGAAAAGTCTAGCCACAAGAAAAACTCAGTTTAATGTTTCAGTTGCTACTATCCCATAATAAGACAGTGACTGAAAAATTATGCATGTATGTGACTTCATTTAGTGAAATACTTTTGTATGTTTGCATGTTTTCTCTGTCATTATGTGTAACTGATTTGGGGACTAAAGAGAGATGAAAGAAATAGATGTCTAGTAAGTATCTCTGTGTGCTAGGCATTTTATTTATGTTACCTCATTGGTTTCTAATAGCAACCCCGTGATAGAAGGATTGAGGCTCAGAGGAGAGAGGAGGAAGTGCCAAGTGCCAAAGTCAAGATTCAGACTCAGGTGTGTTTCCCCACACACACATTCTTACTATACCATGCGATTAAGTCTTTGCTTAAGACTATAGCTCAACCTTTCCAGGACTGGGGTATCCACAGCCTCATAAGGCAGCTTTCCTGGATTTTAAATCATTCTTATTGTTTCTAGAAAGACTTTCCTTATACTGTATGAGGATCTTGGGTCAGGTACTTGAATTGGATGGGAATATGGTTGATTAGATAATGATCTCTAAGTTTCTTTCACCTTGTTTTTTGATTCTATAAATAGCTATCTAGTTTTAAAACGCAGTTGATAGGCAGTCTCTCCTTTACTGTCCTGCCTGGTGCTGCCTTGCCTTGTATTCAAGAAGTTCCTATCTCCTTCATCTGTCTTAGGCGAATCCTTTTACCAATGGCAGCCCTGGCTTCCACCCCATCATCTCCCCACATTTGGGGTCCCATCCAGTCAGGAGAGAGACCACATTTGGTGGCCCCACATGGGGAGACTTTGTGCCAACCCCCCCCACATTTAGGGGAACCCCACATGAGCTTTGCCAGTTAGGGGCTCTCTCTAGGTTCTCTGGGAATCTCTTGCAACTTTCCCTCGGGGGACTGACTCTGGCGCTCTTTGGGGGAGCTGAAGACCTCAGCCTGAGGTTACTCCTGGGTGAGGATCTGAAGCCCCAGTGGCAGCCAGCTTGACCTTTTTGCCCTTCAGAGGGATCCTTCCCACTCTTTCCTTTCTCTTTTTGGCCCTTGGGCAGCATAACCCTGGTACTTCGCAGACTACTGGAGACCCCTGGCCAGGGCGGCTCTCCGGTGTGGTCTAAAGGTCTGAGGACAAAGAGGTTGGACTCTCCATGCCTGTGAGAGCCAAGGACCCCTTTCCTCTGCTTTCTCTCTCCAACCCCCCAAGGATTGTTGCCAATGTGTGGTGCAACTGGCAGCAGAAGCTAGTCCAGGGCCAATCCGCACACTTTATGCCCTTGGCGGGGACCATTTCCTGACACTAGCTGACTCGCCTTGCTTCTTTTGGCCTCTTCCCCTTTTCCTCTGTTCCTATGGATCCAGCTGCCATCTTGATCTGTAGGCAAACACATTCCTACCCATCTCAGTGAATCCAACAATTGGATATACAAATGATGGTTCAACAGGGATTCCAGCCCTAAATCCTGTGGACCAGGCCACCAGGAAATTTCCCTCAAATTGCCTGTCAGCACTTTAATATGATACCATGCCCTGAGGTATAACTGTCCAGAACCCCTGAGGGACAAGTTTAGGTAGGGACCTCTCTACAAAGCTAATAAAGATAAGACCTCTGCCCAGATGCCAAATATTTGTCATTGCCAGTCTGGGGGGGAGGGAGGTGGAGGGATGGAGAGGGCAGCAGGTTTGAGTGATGGAATACAGAAAGGGCCCACAGCGACCCTCTGGCTGAGTATAGGACAGGTCTATTAGGTGACTCATCTCAAAACATCCATAGACCCTAACTGACCAATGGGCTACTTATAACCAGGCAGTTACCAAAAAAGGGAAATTTCATGCCTCCCCATACCTCTTCACCTTCCTGCCTCATTGTGACAGTCTCTCCTTTCTGTCTACTTTAAAAAATAAATAGATAAAAATAAAAATACAGATGATAGCCATGGAATACGGTGAAACAAAACAGTTCTTTTGGAAAATAATTTAAAAGTACGTCCTATATCCCATATTGAGATTGCTTTCCACAGCCTGGAAAGTTTATCATGCCTAGGCTGTGCATTGATAATCACTGAAGGTGACTGACAAATACTTGAAAATTCATTATACTATCCTCCCTGGTTTTGTATACGTTCAAAATTTCCCATCATTAAAATGCTAAAAATGCTTAAAATTCAGTGTTTGTATTATAAGATGAAAAATTCCCCGGGGCGCCTGGGTGGCTCAGTCGGTTGAGCATCCAACTTCGGCTCAGGCCATGATCTCGCAGTTTGTGAGTTTGAGCCCTGTGTTGGGCTCTGTGCTGAGAGCTCGGAGCCTGGAGCCTGCTTTGGATTCTATATCTCCCTCTCTCTCTGTTCCTCCCCTGCTTGTGCTTGGTCTCTCTCTCTCAAATAAATAAATAAATAAATAAATAAATAAATAAATAAATAAATAAATATTAAAAAAAAAAAAAAAGAATTCCCCTTAGTGTTCCTGTACATCAATGGAAAAATTGCTCCAGTATTTTTGAATACACATCACCCTGAAAGTGTAAGATGTTTGTTTTTTCAACATATCCCTCTAAGTTCAGTCTTGCTTCCTTTGTGTCTGCTGGACTGCCTCCCCCCCGCAAAAAAACAAACAAACCCAAACAAACAAAAAAGTTTGCCTGGATATTTCTAAATTTATGAATCGATTGAGTAGATCTCTACTTACCTTTGGATATATAAGCTGATATTAGTAGTAGTCATGACCATTTTTTTTTATTTGAGAGAGAGAGCACAAGAAGGGGAGAGGGGCAGAGGGAGAGAGAGAAAAATCTTAAGCAGGCTCCACTTTCAGCATAGAGCTCGATGTGGGACTCTATCCCACAATCCGGGAATGATGACTTGAGCCAAAATCAAGAGTTGAACACTCAACTGACTGAGCCACCAGATGCCCCCAAGTTTTTAAATGACACTCCCTTATAGCAGAAATGTATTTTAAAATCCATAGTAATATTTCTGCCTTGACTTCTGAATATTAAACTTTCATTTTCAAAGTACATAATTTCCAAATCAGTAGGCGGAAGAGCTAGGGTTTCTGACATCGCCCACACAAACCTATGATCCGGCAGTTGGACCAAGGCCCAAGCTAAACAGTAGCAAAGCCAAAGCAGTGCAGCTCTTGGTGTTAGCAATTTCTGGTGATAAATTATCTATGTTCTAGGAATCTGGAGGCTGGGTGTTGTGTTTTTTTTCATATTTTCATATTTATACATGAATCAGTGCCCTTCCTGTCACCTTTGGTTCTGAAACTCACTTTGTGTCCTTTTCTTAAAAAATTTAGCACCTTTCCTACAAACAACAGATGGCTTGTTTTCAAAAGGCAATGTGAATTTTGAAATAAGTTTTTTTATTTTCCATGCGGTCTGTGAAAATGGTTTTTATGTGTTAGAAATTCATGTTGGCTTTTATCTGCTTGCATGAATGTTCTGATGTCTGATATTCTGGGTGATTCTTTTTGTGGGTAGATTTTTCCTTACAACTAAGATAAAAGGATTCCTTATTGCATTCCCATAACCCAATTTAGCTCAGTTTGGGTTTTCTTCATTCCAACTTGTAAAACCTGTTTCTCTGACAGAAGCTTTTAACTCTATTTGTGGTGCCATCTGCCTGGTTACTACAACTGGAGGACTCAACTTCTAGTTTCCCAAGAGTTGTTGGCTCAACATATTGATTTATAAGTCTTAGGATGAAGAACATGACACACAGAGTAAAATATGATTGAACATTTAGCTTATCTTAATTACCATCAACCAGAATTTTTCACTCCCACAGCACGTTGGAACTAAAAACCTTTTCCGATTATATGAAATAAATTTTTTCTAATTTGCACATAAATCATGACTCTACTGCCTTTATTTTATTTTGGGTCATAAGATCAGTCTTTCACAGGGTTAATCATCAGAGAAATGGAACCTGCAATTAAAGTATGCCACCACAAGTAGGCGCTGATACTTCAATCATGGTCATAGCATAGAGAGGGGTGATTTTTTTTTTAACCTGAGATAGATTTTCCTTCCTTATTTTACCATGTTGTACAGCCTCTGTTATTTTTTCAACAACTAAAATCTGAGTTTAAATATAGAGAAAGATTTATGAATAAACATCTAACTATAGATGTTTTACACACTGATCTTACTGTTACCTCTTAAACGTTATTTAAAAAAATTTTTTTAATGTTTATTAATTTTTGAGACACAGAGACAGAGTGTGAGCGGGAGAGGGGCAGACAGAGAGGGAGACACAGAATGTGAAGCAGGCTTTGGGCTCTGAATTGTCAGCACAGAGCCCAATGCAGGGCTCAAACTCATGAATTGTGAGATCATGACCTGAGCCAAAGTCGGACGCTCATCTGACTAAGCCACACAGGTGCCACTCTTAAATTTGAATTTAATTTGTGTCTCGGCCTCAGACTTGTATGTGTTCCTTCTTCAGAACTCCTCTTAAATTTTATCTTGCTTGGAATCAAAACTTTCTCTATTCTTCAAAAAGGCTCTAGGTTCAATGATTTTAACTCCAAGATAATGCCAGCGTGACATCAAAACTTCGTCAGCTATTTATACTCAAATCTCAGCAGACTTGTAGCTTTTCTCTGTTTTGCCACAAGTGGGGATGCTCAATTAAAGGAATGACTTCTATGTATGTAACTAGTCTCAGAATTAGTTAGAATTTCTCTGTCCCTCAGACCTCTGCATTCTTTTCCTCCAAGGAGCTTCAGGTTGTAGGTAATGGAAATCAACTCTGACTCTAACTTAAAATGAATGAGATTTTATTGCAAAGATAAAAGAAAATCCCTGGATTGAAGGCAATGCTCAAAACACAGACTTACGTAACATAGCTTTAAGTCCCAGGAGCAGGAACTGACTGCCTGACAGTCTTGGCTGGGTCAGCTACTAGAGTCATTGGACCCAAATATATGTCTGCCCCTGGCTGCTGTAGGGTGGGAGAAAAAGCTCTGGCAAAAGAGATTCCAGAGTCTGTTTTTAGCTTATACAGTGGAGGGGCAGGTGTCTGGATGGACTCCCCCATCAAGGAGATAGGTGATTCCACAAAAAGAATCAGAGTAGTGTACTTTAGGAGATAGTGCGTGGTGGTCAGAAACTGACAGTTGTCACAATAGCCATCGGGTGTTTAGTGGAAACCCCTTCTGTGTTATTTCCAAACACGAAAGCATGACTTGGTATCCATTTATTAAAGAAGAGGCTATAGAAAGTAGAACACCGTCCCCTCCCCTGGGAATTCTGGTTTCAGGTTCTCACCTGGGCTCTGTCGTGGGTCTTTATTTATTTATTTAGTTTTTGTTACACAAATGTTTATGGCAGTATTATTCATAACAGGCCGAAAAGTAAAAGCAACCCAAATGCCCATCAGTGAACACACACACACCAATTGTCATATAGGCATACAATGGAATATAATTTAGTCATAAAAAGTAAGGAAGTACTGATACATGCTACTACTTGGATGAACCTGGAAAATATTATGCTAAGAAAGAAGCCAAACACAGAAGGTCACACAATCGAATGAAGAGGCAAATCCACAGAGATAGAAAGTGTATTAGCGGTTACCAGTGGGTGAGGGGGCGCGCAGTGATCACTTAAGTGTGTGAGTGTATGGGTGTTTGTGAGGAAAAAGTATTAAAACTAGAGAGAGGTAGTTACACAACACTATGCATGCATACACTAAATGCCACGGAATTGTACACTTTAGAATGGTTAATTCAGTGACATGTGAGTTTCACCTCAATAAAAAATAAATACATAGGCCAACACTAGATATTGCCTTTTGATAGTGAGATGAATTCCTTTTGCGAACCCTAAAACTCTGGGTTGTCATTCTTTCCTCAGGAAAAAGAAGAGGTTGCACTAAATGATCCCTTTTGTCTTGTCAAGGCCTTCCCTTCTTTGGATCTAAGAGGGAAAATATCCCCTTTCTAAGAGGCATCTTCCTCTGCTCCTGTATTTAATTTATTAAAAAAAAAATCTTTTTAAGTTTATTTATTTTTGAGGGGGGTGGGGGAGAGAGAGAGGGAGAGAGAGGAGGGAGAGGGAATCCCAGGCAGGCTCCACACTATCAGCACAGAGCCTGCTGTAGGGCTTGAACTCACAAACCCATGAGATCATGATCTGAGCTGAGATCAGGAGTCACATGCCTTACTGACGGAGCCACCCAGGTGCTGCTCCTTTACTTCAAATATAATACTTCCCCTTAGCAACTCCGCTTGTGACTGTCACCACTGCCCCTACCACAACCTGCATCCCGAAAACCTTTTTATCTGTCTCCATGCAAAATGACATTTTGATCTGAAATTTGAAATCCTTTAAAAAGGGTGCTGCTCTCTTATTTGTATCTGTTGGCTAAACTCACAGTTGCAGCTGCAGTGTTTTTTGACAGACTTGGGAGATAAATATAGATACCTACCAGAAGCGTGTGGATCTAAATTATGAAACAGGGAGAAATAAAATAATGCATACCTGTGTTGCTACCATTTTTCAGAGATGCTCTGAGCTAAGACAGTGATATTTTTATTAAGTTTAGATTATTCACACAGAAGAGTTCCTCATCAGAACAAACCAAAATAAAAGTCCCCTCTCATATTTCTGTACAATTGGTGACCTCGGTTATAATCTTCCCATTGTCTTGTTTGATACTTAGACTGGGGTCCCCCAAAGAAAAATTATAAAAACACAGTAGACAGCTAATGAGATGGGCCTCTGGAGTCCTGGGCCTGAGCACCCCCATCCTAATCAGCCCTTGAAAAGATGGAAATACTTAGGTCGGTACTGGATGGACAGGACAATTTTAGTCAAGAGACTTTTGCCATGTGCTCAAGGACATGTGTCTCAGGGGTGATAATGTAGGAGATCCAGGACCTGTTTCACTGGAATAAGTTTTGGGATGAACCTTTCTCCAGATCCCTTGACAATCTCTCCCTTCCTCCTTGAGTCAGTAGGTCCAGAATTCTCTCAACGTTCGCTGTCCATCCTGCTCCAAGCTGTGATTTAAGGAGAGGGAGCCAGTCATTTTTGAATTATTCTATGAGATTTTCAAATTATTCTAAAAATGTTGAATTAATGAAATTCTTCTAGTTGAATTAAAACATTTTGAGTTTTAGCTTCTTTGGTGATCATAATTTCATTTGAAATTTTACAAGGAAAATATTCAGAGAATCTTTACTGTGTCTAATATTTTCAGGGAATCCAGAACAACTTGTGGGTAGTTATTTATTGAGATCTGCCTCTCTGCCCCACACAGACAGGAAGAGGCATGTTGGGACAGGTTACAGTTCTCGCTCCAAAGACTGAAGCAAAGATACATATGTGCGAAGTAGGAATGTTATGCATAAGTGTCAGTCATTTTTTCTAGTAATTGTTAATAACAGAAAATAATGTAATCAAGTAACACTTTAGCCCAAGAAAGATTAGGCAGTACTAATGCTTTGTTTCATTGTACCAGCCCTCCAAGGTATGGGTTAGGCTTGTACAAGAAAAACAGTGCATGAGAAATTATCTGCTACGCTAAAGCTTCCTGTACAGGTTGAATTTGGGTTTCTGGACCTTTTTTGACCTCCGTAGGATTCCCCTAATGGGCCCTTTGCTGCCCTCTGCAGGCTGTGTGGAAGCCTCACTGTGGCGCCCACCATTCCCCCCTCCAGGGGACAGAACTTACATAGCTTACACTGTAGAGTGTTGTTCTTCCATACACCACAGGCTATTAGCTTGCCCCCTGACTGCTGTCTTTCCTCCCTCTTTTAAAAGTACATTTTTATTTTTATTTTTTAAATGTTTATTTATTTATTTTGAGGAAGACAGAGAATCCCAAGCAGGCTCTGCGCTGTGAGCACAGAGCCCAGTGTGGGGCTAGAACTCATCAATTGTGAGATCATGACCTAAGCCAAAATCAAGAGTTGGTTGCTTAACTGAACCACCCAGGTACTCCTAGAAGTACATTTTCCTTTATTTTCTTTATTTTTTATTTTATTTATTTATTTATTTTTTTAATGTCCAATTGGTTTCCATACAACACCCAGTGCTCATCCCAACAAGTGCCCTGCTCAGTGCCCGTCAGCCTCTCTCCCCACTCCCATACCCCCCTCAACCCTTGGTTTGTTCTTAGTATTTAAGAGTCTCTTATGTTTTCTCTCCTTCCCTCTCTGTGGGTTTTTCCCCCCTCTTCCCCTCCCCTCCCCTCCCCATGGTTTTCTGCTAAGTTTCTCAAAATCCACCTATGCATAGAAACATATGGTATCTGTCTTTCTCTTATTTCACTTAGCATAAACCCTCCAGTTCCATCTATGTTGCTACAAATGGCCAGGTTTCATTCTTTTTCATTACCATGCAGTGTTCCATTGTATATATAAACCACATCTTCTTTATCCATTCATCATGTCAGGCACACATCTATGCCATCTCTCCTCTTCTGGCCAGCCCCTATTGTCTGATTCATTGGTAACCGATTCATAGTCACCCTTCCCACTGCACCTCCTGCCATATCCTGGAACACATATGGGGCATGTTTAATTAAGTGCCAGAGCTGATCTCAGTGACCATGAGAATGCCCTAGCCAACCAAGTAGCATCATCTTTCTGGGACTACCTTAGCCCTAAAGACTGTCATCTCTGTCATCTCAGCTGCTCATTCCCAGGACCACACCCTTTATTATCTCACTTTCGGAAGCCCTCCTTTCTCAAATCATAACTCCTTCATTTCACTCTTTGACCACACTATCCCTTTAATCTCACAGATACCCATTCTTTTATTATTTCTCCCAGGGCATCATTTGGGGACCATTTAATATATTGCCCTACAAGGATTCTTTGGCAAGTGAAAGGAGTCTCTACAGTAATTATATCAGGATGGTCCTGGGCGAACAGGAATGTACGATTACACACCAGTCATCATACATTGCTGAGTCATCTTCTTTTTCCTTATGCAACCTGTCAGTTAGCCATCTGAACCCGATTGCATACCAACCCCCTTTAATTCTACTTGTGTCCTTCTGCTGTGTGGGTCTACAGAACCCCAACTTGGACCTGTGTTGTGTTTTGCCTTTTCTGTCTTATCTACAGATTCAGTCCCGTAACTGAGCCCTCAGAGCCACCCTCCAATTGCTTTCTTATCTGTAGTACCTCACTTTCCTATTCCTCCCAGAAACAATTCCGCGCTTTCACTATTCTTAGAAGAGATGTCTTTGCTCAGTGCTCAGTTCCTCTCTCCCAGCAAATGAGCTAGAATCCTCCACGATTGAAAGAACTGAGGTTAGGAGCCTTAAACTCCCTCATCTGCCCATTCCTCGCATCTCACCGTGAACTTAGTTCTAACATGCCTATAGTCTGGGTTCATGAAGTCTTAAAGATGCATATCTGTTCCTCTATTCAGCCACCTGTGGCTTAGATATTCCTCTTCTGGACTTATACAAACCCTGTGCATGTCTCTGTCACTAACCTCCCACGTGGCTTTACAATTACCTGATTAAGTATCATATCCTCACTAGACTAGGAAATTCTTGAAGGAGAGGACTGTGAATTATTCATCTCAGTAGCCTCAGGGCCGAGCAAGGGCTTCTCATAGATGTTTGCTGAATGAGTGAATGCATGCAGACAGGCAATATCTTTTGTGTTTTTTCTTGGTCTTCTTATTTATAAAGAGCAAGAAAAACAAACACTTCAGGGCAGTGTATATCCTTGGTTAATTGAAGTAAACAGAGGCTGTATGCTTTCACTTGTAGGCAAGGCGAACACATAAAATGGCTTTGTTCTATAAAGAGACTGGATTCACAGAGTTCCTAAGTTTAAAGTTTATTTTTAAGATTCTCAATGGGGAAACACATTCGAGCTGCTCCGGCTGAACATCTTAAAAGAGCAAGCAATAAAATTAAAGCATTACTCAGGCCCTGGGATTTTTATTTTTTTAACTGTGTCTTGATGCAAAACTTTAAAGATTTCTGGCTTAACTTGCAGGTGCTTTATTGTCGGGTCTATGGCCTGAACGGTTTAGGAGAGGGGATCCCTTTCTTTTGGGATGAGTCAAAGAATAGTAAAAATAATGGAGTTTTAGTATAAAGGAAGATTGTTAAATTGCTTCTAGACTCTGAGTCGGAGTTTCTCCTCCTGAATGCTAAGTTAATATGCATAAATGTCATGTCTTATATATAATGATGATGCTACTGTCCCTCTGTAAGACATGCTGTGTGACTTTTTTTCCCTCCAAGTGGTTGGTATATGTGTCCCAAGTCATCATTTGTAGAAATATGGGTGTGATTGGGAATCAGAGATTGTTTACGGCTCTTGAGCAGGGAGAAGCAGAACCCTTGAGGTAGAAGTGGGGCTATAACAATTCAGTGAAAACTGGGCAACATTTTACAATTTCTTTATCTGAAGTGATTTTTGTATAACCTTAGAGCAAAATAATGTTCATTAATTTAATTCTTTAATGTTTATTTTTTAGAGAGAGAGAACATTAGCAGGGGAGGAGCAGAAAGAGAAGAAGACATAGAATCTGAAGTAGGCTCCAGGCTCAGAGCCATCAGCACAGAGCCCCAAGCGGGGCTCAAACTCATGAACCATGAGATCATGACCTGGGCCAAAGTCAAATGCTTAAATGACTGAGCCACTCAGGTGCCCCTAATTTTTAAGAAATTAAGGAGGGGTGCCTGGGTGGCTCAGTCGGTCAAGCGTCCAACTTCAGCTCAGGTCATGCTCTCACAGTTGGTGAGTTCAAGCCCTGCATCAGGCTCTGTACTGATGGCTCAGAGCTTGGAGCCTGCTTCGGATTCTGGATCTCCCTTTCTCTCTGCTCCTCCCCAACTCGTGCTCTGTCTTTCTCTCTCTCAAAAATAAGTAAATATATATTAAAAAAAGAAAATAAGGAGATGCCACTTAAGACCTCATGTCTCCATTCATTGACCACACACCACAGGTCAGACACCGTGCTAGGTAGAATGAATAAGAAAACTCCTTGACCTTCTTGTGTTCTACAAAGGAAGGTGGCTACAGAAACAGAATTATTGTATGGTGTGATAAATGCAAAAATAGAGATATCTACCCAGATTGGTGCTGGCACAGAAAAGGAAACTCTTAATTTGGCAAGGGAGATTCCTATGTAAAGAGAATAAATGTATGATGGTGTAAAGGTGTGAACCAGCATAAGGCATATTCAAGAACTTTCAAGTAATTGGTCATGGCTGGTGCCTAGAGGAAGTATAGGATAGGGAAAGGGGAATAAGGCTAGAAAGGGAGGAAAGAGCCATGAGATAGATGGGCTTGTGTTTCATGCAAAGGACATTGAACTTTTTCTATTGGCAAGAGAGAGCCATTGAAGGGTTGTAATGGGAAGGAAGTGACCAGATCTGTGTGTTGAGCTAGTTCATGCTGTATTTGCTGTGGATTACTTGAATGGGGGAAATAATTAAAAGCAGGGAAAAGAGCAGGGAGCTCTGGTGGTTGTCCAGATGATAGATTATCAGGCTTAGCTCAAAAGTAGCAGCTTTGAAGATGGAGCAGAGCAGAGACATTAGAAAGATGCTTTCCAGGGAGCACAGAATTTAGTAACTTGATTGAATCTGGGAAGAAGATTGGATGAAGGGAAAAAGGGAATTAAGGATATTTTTTTGGGTCTGGCTTAGATAACTTATATGAAGGTGTGTCTGTGCCATCCCTAAGAAGGTGGAGGTGGTAGAAAATGTGAAATCAAACACAAAACGACAAAATCGAAAATCCCCAAAAGTGGGGAAATAGTGCTCTAACCAACTGCAACCAACTAGCCACAGGCATGTCTATATAGTTTTTTAAATCACCCAATAAGTGGATTATAATGACATCTTCTCTTTTGATAGGCATGTAGAAGCTCTTTTATAAATATGAAATATAAATATGCAATTGTGTTCTTAAGAAACTAATACATACCATAGAGATTAAAAATATTCTGGGGCACCTGGGTGGCTCAGTTGGTTAAGTGGCCGACTTCAGCTCAGGTCATGATCTCGCGGTCTGTGGGTTCAAGCCCCACATCGGGCTCTGTGCTGACGGCTCAGAGCCTGGAGCCTGCTTCAGATTCTGTGTCTCCCTCTCTCTCTGCCCTCCCCCTGCTCACATGCTGTCTCTCTGTCAAAAATGAATAAACGTTAAAAAAATTTAAAAAAAATTAAAATATTCTTTCTGCTTAAAATAATCCACCTATTTGTTAAAGAAGTTCAGAAATAAAATAAGCCAAGAAAATAATTAAATATGGGGTATAATCGACTTCCCTTCCTTTCTCCCAGGGTTGGGGGGAAATGAAGAAAGCAGCCAGGTACCATTACAACCCTGGTCATGAGACATCACACAGAAAATACCATGTGTAAGAAATCAACTTGTTAATACTTTGAAAAACTCTAGGCTAATATTAACTTGAGCTAGCAGCTAATATATTAGGTTTTGAGTCTTTTAAATGTGCAATTTTACCTTTAACTAGCAGCATATTTCTGTGGTCCTTATTTAATGATGAGTAATATACTAACACCAGACAGCAGCAAAGGGAAGCGAATCCTTAATTTGAAGTGACCTTCGGGATAGAGCTGTGGTCAGTGAAAGCAATCTCATATTATGTCGACAACTGATGATGCCCCCCTGTTACAGTGGTGATTTCACTTCAAGATAAACAGGCACAGAACCTTGGGTTTCAGTGGCAAAGGACACAGCACAAGAAGGTGGCAGGATCCTCTTAGAAAGTTCAATGAGAAACAGTAGACCCTGGTTAACACCCCTTATTGTGCTCTATGGGACTCTTGCAGCCTGTAGGAAAGAACTGCTGCCTTCCAAGATGCAATAGAGACAACTGGCAGTGATCCAAGATCTAGGATGGAACTTCCATATGTTGTGCTGTTACCTGTTTCTCTAAGTGAATTCCAGAGTGAGAAACATGGATTCTTGTTTAAAATTGGAAACAAACACAGTACATTTCTGGCCTGCTTGCCCCGGTATTATGGTGAATAAGCGTGAACCAGTTTTTAAACTCTGACTTCTCTGCAGGCTGTAAGTTAATTGGATAAGTGTTTTCCAATAGTCCTAGAAGAGCTCTGAGGTACATTGGATTTATTTGGTCTTATAGTAGTGCTGCATACAGCTTAATTTTCTTCACTGGGGTTTGATGAATCCGCACCTTTTCATACCTTGATGTAGGCCTCCTGGTATATGTGTGTGCATGTACCTCTGTGCCCCCTATCTATGGCTTCTTCTTGATTACAATAGACATTCCTGACCAAGTCTTGAAGAAAGGCTCATCGTGCACCGTGATTAAATGGTGGTTCCTTAAACGTTGTGTTAGTCCCAGAAGAGAGGCTTCTGTACCAGTACTTTGGACAAATTAAATTTCTATTTTTGTAGATCAAAAACAGTCTAATATTGACAATTTCATATGCTTTACCCCTTAGTTTAACTCTTTAGTTAAGTGGCTCCCTTTAGTTTAAGTGGTTCTTAACCAACTTCTCTTCATCTTATCCAATAGAAGATGTTCTCATGTCCCCAGGCTTGTCTTTATCTTGGCGTTCCACCATCTCAGGAAGTGGTGTCACCATTCATCCACTACCCAAGCCTGATACCTGGGAGTTTTCAAAACTCTAGCTTTTCCTTCATTCACCACATCCCACCAGCTTCCAAGCCTTATGATTCTTTTTCTCAATACCTTTGAAGAATCCAATTACTTCTCTCTGTCATCACTGTTTTCTTATTTCAAACAAATTTCATCCTTGGCCTGGACTAAATGTGCCAGCCTCCAAACCAGTCTCCCCGTATCTATCCCTGTCTTCATTGATCCAGATAAATCTTTTCAAAATCTGGTGGTGACTCTCCTTCTTAAAGGTCTTCAATAACTTCTCATTTAAGATAAAATCCACATTCTTAATTTACTTACAGATCCTGCATTACCCAGCCTACTTCTACAGCCTCATCTGTACTCATTCTACTATAACCATGCTGGCCTCTTTCAATTCTATGAATATGAGTTCTTCTTTTCCATCTCTTAGTCTTTGCACATTCTGTTCCATCTCTCATCTCCACTTACCTAGCCAATGCCAGTCTTCCAGGGCTCAGCTTAAGCTTTGCTTCCTCAGAGAAATCTTCCTTGACCACCTGGGGTAAGTTGGGTCCCCTGTCATATTCTCAAATAGCATCTGAATCTCGTCACTACTCATCGCACTCATAAACTTAGTCAAAATTGTCTTTACCATCACACTGTAAAATGCTTGAAGGCAGAGACCATTTCTATCTGGTTTCCTGCTGTATCCTCTGTGCTTGGCATAGGGCCTGCCACATGGCAGACTTCGACAAACATGAATTAAATGGAAAAAAAAATGACACTCATGAATACTTCCAGCTTTTGAAATAAGATTCTTAGCTTTTGCCAATAAAATTCCCATTGCCCTATTGGTAGTTCCACTATTTTCTCTATCATTTTAAAGACAGAATTTAAGGGGCGCCTAGGTGGCTCAGTCGGTTGAGCGTCCGACTTCGGCTCAGGTCATGATCTCGCGGTCTGTGAGTTCGAGCCCCGCGTTGGGCTCTGTGCTGACGGCTCAGAGCCTGGAGCCTGCTTCACATTCTGTGCCTCCCTCTCTCTCTGCCCCTCCCCCACTCATGCTCTGTCTCTCTCTGTCTCAAAAATAAATAAACATTTTTTAAAAAAGACAGAATTTAAGCAGGATAGTGATATTTTTGACAAATCTTGAATCTTCCCTAAATTTTTTATATAGATAACCATAGACATCAGATCTGAAATATGAACATAGAGTTTTTATCAGTAACTGATTATTATGGCTACGCCCAAAGTAGATTCAGCGCTGTATTAAGGATGATTTTGCAGTTGAAAAGAGTTGGTCTAATCTATTTAGAACAGGTCAGCTCTGAAACACAAAGACTCATTGCAACAGGCACGTCAAATTTTAGAGATGATTTCTTTAGTTAAAAATGCTTTATTTCAGGGGAAACGTGGAATTGAATGGAGCACTGGTCATGTCAGCCATATTTTTGTGGCCCCAGCCCATTGCTCTTGGTGTTTGAGGTGGGAGATGGGAGTGAGGTAGAAGAGATAAAGCATAAAGTTGAAGGGCAACCCTGCTAACTTCTAGCTGGGGAGAAATGACTGACTTCAAGGAAATATCTAGATAAGAACATACAACTGTGTTTTAGTTAGTGTGACAGGAAAACAGATGCCACACTCAAAAGGATTTAATTAGAATGAAGTGTAACAGACTATTTTCAGAGGTGTTGGACAGTGCTATGGGGACTAGCAAGGGATGTCAAAATAATCCAGTCTAGTCTGGGCTTGAAAGGGTAAAAGGTGGGGACAGTGTTACCCAAACCCTGAGAGAGCTGGGGCCATGGGGGTGGCCCACTCTGCAGTAGCCAAGGAGGAGCACTGCTATTTCTATTTCTTTCTGGAGCCTCTCATTGTCCAGACCACATGATAGAGGTCAGCTTTCTGGGACCCTCAGTAGCGTGGAGAAATGTAGAGAATGGCTCTGCGGTGGGTGGGGTCAAACAGAGAAACAGCACAGGTGGTATATAACTGGTGTTGGATTTTTATAATAGCTCTATATGCATTACAGTCAGTACTTCTTCTTGCGCTAAAGTAATGAATTAAGGACTTAGCATATCCTCTAGTCCCTAGCCTTTTATCCAATGATTGAGTAAAAGAAAAATTTGTTTAGCCCATATGTACTCCATGTACACTGTTGGGTTGAATTCCAGTAGGCTTTTTTTCTTTGTAAATTAATTTTTAGTACTATAGCTAACATTTATCCATCCTATCTTAGTGCTGGGCACTGTTCAAAGTCCTTTATGTATATCAGTTCATTTAATTCTCAGAACCAGTTTTTATGAGCTAGCTATTATATTGCCTAATTAGTAGGCTGTACAGAACTGTATCTTGTTTTTTCTTCTTACTCTTGTTGCTGCTGAGGTACTGTTAGGACCTTCAATTGTTGCTGCAGAGGCCGCTGCTGCCCACCCTTGCTGGGAGGAGCTGTAGGCTGGCCCAGGCGCACTTCTCACATCCACTCTGCTGCAAGAGGCCCCGCTGAGTGATTTGTATGCAGAGTGAGCTTCTGCTAGAGTATTCCTAGGTAGGGAGTGACTGCAGGGCAGGCTCTCTCTCAGGCTTACAGCATCAATAATAAATGACATTTTGGCTGGCATCCTACCTAGGAGCACACAAAGCCACAGAGTGAGCCCTTTCCTTCCACTGAGACCAACGTTTATGTGCAAGGGGAGAATGTGTAAGGGGGGTATGTCGAGCTCGTTATCTGGTCATTACATCTCACCTTGGCCTTCTTGTGCTGCTTTCTCCTTCATCCATTCTTCCTTTCTCCTGCAACTAGAGCAAGAAGAGCCAGTGAGTGAGGAGACACCCTTTCTTGTCTGGAGGAGGAGAGAGCAAATCATGTTATATCCTGTTAGGGTACATGAGGACAGTAGCCATAGAGTCCTCAAGGAGGGAGGCACATCCAGCCCCAAGGGCCAGGTCACCTCCTGATAGTTTTTGCCCATCACTGTGACTTGGATCATTTTTCTGGGGTGACAGTCCCCAGCTTTCATCAGAATCACTGATTTTGCCATTGACTCTTATAGTATAAATGGGAGGACCCGAAGCCATAGAAGTCAAGGTCCCACATAAATGTTATCAGAACTAGGACTAGAACCAGGCCTTCTAGCTCCTAGGTCAGAGGTTTCCATACACCAGACTGGCTTTCCACATAGGAAACCATGGAGTGCTGATTGAGATACCAAACTTGCTGCCAACCTATGTGTGGTTCTGAGAAGTTAGAACACTTGTTCAAGGTCATGCAATGAAGTTTTGATCCCTACGTCTCTTCACACCAAAAAACAAAAACAAAAACAAAAAAATAACCCTTTGAAGGTATTTGAAAAATATCTTTGAAAAATACCTTTCAAATACCTTTGAAGTCTGCATCCTTTTAAAAAAAAGTTTATTTATTTATTTTGGGAAAGAGAGAGAAAGAGAGCATGAGAGGGGTAGAGAGAGGGAGAGAGAGAGAATCCCAGGCAGGCTCTGCACTGTCAGCAGCATAGCCCCATGCGGGACTCGAACTCACAAACCATGAGTTCATACCCTGGACCGAAATCAAGAGTTGGATGCTTAACCAGTCGAGCCACCCAGGTGCCCCTGAACTCTGCATTCTAAGTCCTATGTGCTGGAGAAAAGGTGAGGAGAAATACTTCAGAATCAGGGTCCTATTGTTTAGACCTTGGATGGCGGCAATGGAAAGTTCCAGCAGGGAACCCCAAGAATCTTTGGGAGTCTGTGTCTCACTGCATCATACTCATAGTCCATTTTCCAGAGAACAAGATACAGCTTGTCCTTTTGAAGAAAGAAATGAGCCCTTTGAGGCACTTGTTTAAAAAAAAAAAAAAAGTATTGAAAGAGTATGAAAGTGATTTGAAAAGGTATCTTGATATTTTCAGCTTCTTAGAGTAATGCTCTTTCAAATAGTTGGCAAAGAATTTCCTGAGTAGCTTTTCATTCTAACGCTTCTCAGTAAAAAGGAGTATGAGAGTAGCTCACCTATGTTAAGCTTAACATCCATGGGACGGCGTGCACTGGTGCAACCCCTAATTGTACGGAGGGTAATTGTCTGGCATTGGATTCACCTCGTCCATAATGGCTAGCCTCTCCCACTGCCCACCTCTTGGCACCTGCCACTACCATTAGCATTTTGGACAGAGTAGGTAATGAGAGGGACAGGGGGATTTCTCATACCTGCCTGGCCAATGGTGAGCCGTTTATCTGAGGCTCGCTGTCAGCTGACTTAGTCCTGCCTTGTGCATCTGGCTGTTTGTACTTGCCAACTTGCAAATGATCACTTGTTCAGGGTAGATAGTAAAGGACACTGATTTAACTTCAGTTGCCACCTACTTTATTTTCTAATGAGAAAGGGAAGGAGGAAGAGAGCAAATAGTCAAGCATCTACTAGGTCCCAGTAGATGGGATTGCATTTGCTGTTATCTCATTACTTCTCTGTGAAGATGATGCTGTTAGCCCCATTTTATAGATGAGGAAAGTGGCACTCAGAGAGGGTTATGTAGCTCGTCGATGGCAAAACCGAGGTTAGACTTGGTCTACTTCGTCCCAAAGTTCTAGCTTCCTTTTACTCTGCTGCGCCATCTGCCTCAACAGAACAGCTGTTGAGTCGTTTTAAATCTGTGTGTGCAAGGTCAGTATAAACTCTAGCTTGTTATAGAGAATTGTGCGTATGCGTGAATGTATTTTTAAAAAAATAAAGACAACATATCCTAACAATCTACAGAAAAGATAGGTCTAGAAGTCAGAAAATCATTGTCCTCATCGGCTGTGGTTGCTGTCCACTGCCTTCGTTTTATAGCTCACCGCAAATTACTGTGGTCTCATGTGCCCCCTGCACTCATCCATCAGATGGGGATTAGACCGAACCAGCTTGTGGAACATCGTGATTAATAAGAGAAAAGTGTTCTAAAAAGAGAGTGTTCTGTTGGTGCTCTATTTTGCTGGTCTAGAACAAATTAGTTTTGAAACCTCTTTTAGTCATAAGATATTTTAAGTTAGATGAAGTGTTGATATGACAGTTTTTACTGGTTCTGTTAATGCACCCTCTGATGAAAGAGGTACAGAGCAAACATTTTGATAAACTGTCATCACTAAGGTGTAGAATGAGATCTTTTATTTAACTAAATTAAAGATGCCAAAAGTAGTATGAATTTTTCACATGAAGACCTGTCATAGGGGAGGACATATCCAGTCATAACTGAACAGAATATTATTTAAAGTAGAAGCAAGTAAAGTGAATGGAACAGGCTCAGGTTTGATACCTGTTATCTTTTAATCAGCCTGTTTTGCAGGTGGACCACCTTCTAATTAATCCCATGAACACAGTTTTGTGTCTCTTAGCAGCTGTTGCATATTTGGTATCCTCCACATTCTTGGACTATTGAAGATATAGTCCATTATTCTGTGCAAATGAAACTTCAATTTTATATAGAAATCCCACAGAATCTGGACTCCAAGAAAAGTTAAACTTGGGGTATAGATTGTATTTTAGGAGAATTTGTAATTCTTTTTAAAGAGAGCTTTCTTACTGAAGAAAACTTTCTGAACCTCAGTTTTCTGGTGCGCTGGGTCTCCTTGTCCTCAAAGCAGATCACCTTGGTTTGCTTACTGCAAGAAAATAGGATTTCTTCCATTCTTTCCCCCAAATAGGGCTGCCTTTTTGTTCTGCTATAGTTTTCTTGAGGTAAGATGGCTTCTCTGGAGTGATTCCCTCCCTCAGCATGGTGGAATTTATCCTCTGGCAAGTCTTGATTTGTAAGAAGAAGGGTTCAAGCTGTTTTCCCTTAAGGCTTGGTTTCATATGTGAGAATGTCTGCCCTGGGTTCCATGAGCCACACTCTTCTGGCTGAGATTAAGAGCTAGATTTGGGAGGGATTGTATTTACTTGCTGACCAGAATTTTCTCGAACATTTGCTATTCACGTTGGGAAATGGGGTCTAGTGTGGAAAAAAAGGTTTAGATAAAATTTTAAAGACCTATTCATGCCACATGTACCTCCCGAACACCGCCATTTAGGATTTCAGTGCTAAAACAAAAAGGAAATTCTTTTCAAATCAGTTTTGTTTTCGTTCTGTCAATCGATAGAATTTTTTTCATCAAGAAGCTAAGTATTCATAGCTAGAAACAACTTCCCTATTTTTACATATTTGTATATATACAGAAGAAAAGGGAGCACTTTCCAATTCATTATATATACAAAATAGAGAGGAGAACAGAGACATTTATATTTCTGGGCACTCTCTAATGCCATCAAACATTGTCTTTAAATAAAAGGTCTATGGGATCTCCATCCACAGAAGATGGATTTACATCTTACTTATAAGAGCTATAAATGCCTAAAGGACAATCTTCCTTAATCGGTTCATTGATTTTCCAGCTTTAATTAATACAATTTTAAAACCTGTTCAGTGGAGCAGCACAATCTCCTTATTTTTGGTCGGCATCTGTCATCATGCTTCTGGGATTCATTTGTAGAAGTAACAAGTTTCTGCTCTGAGGTCCTGGAATGGAATCCTTTATCTGAGTAGCTCTTTGAAACATAACCTGTTAAGTTGTCTTCTAATACTATTATCTACTCAAAACTCAAAAAAAAAAATTACCTTGGAAGATTTTGGAAAATAGTTTCAAATCATTGTTACATAATGGTTTGTTAAATGGGGACTTGTGCAAAAGCATCAGAAAATTTGCCATTTTTAAAAAAAGTTTGTTTATGTATTTTGTGAGAGAGAGGCTCCATGCAGTTGGCGCAGAGTCCGATGCCGCGTTCCATCCCACTCACCGTGAGATCATGACCTGAGCCAAAATCAAGATTCAGATGCTTAACCGACTGAGCCACCCAGGTGCCCCGTGCATCAGAAAGTTTTTAAAAATATGCCCATTCTTGGGGCACCTGGGTGGCTCAGTCGGTTCAATGTCAGGCTTCAGTTCAGGTCATGATATCATGGTTTGTGAGTTTGAGCCCCTTGTCAGGCTCTGTGCTGACAGCTCAGAGCCTGGAGCCTGCTTCGGATTCTGTGTGTGTGTCTCTCTCTCTGCCCTTCTCCCACTCACACTCTGTCTCTCTCTCAAAAATAAATAAACATTAAAAAGTTTTAAATAAATAAATAAAAATATGTCCATTCTTCAACATAGCAATTGCACTTTTATAATTCATTCTAAGGGAGGAAATAATCATCCAAATGCCTGTTACTAGCATATGAGCTAAATACACTGTAGTGAATCCTTACACTGGAACCATGGCAGGGGAAAGCAATAACAGAAGATAGCAAGCACTTATAACATCAACAAGGTGCCAGGTGTTGTAAGTTTTGTTTGTTTATATTAATTCAAATAATTCTCTTAATTCCTATGAGGTAAATTCTGTTATTATCACCCCCATTTTACATGTAAAGAACGGAGGCACGGAGAATTGAAGGACCTTGCCAAAGGTCACATAGCAGGTAAATGGGGAAACCTGGATTTGGACCAAGTGGTGGGTTTAAGAGCTCACATCTTAACCGCTAATGTAGGCTGCTTTACCTAGATGAATGAAGGAAATTACAGGAGTGCCCGGGTGGCTCAGTTGGTCAAGTGACTGACTCTTGATTTTGACTCAGCTCATGACCTCACAGGTCACGAGATTGAGCTCTGGATCAGGCTCTATGCTGACAGCGTGAGGACTGCTTGAGATTCTCTGTCTGTCTCTCTATTTCTCTTTCTCTTTCAAAATAAATAAACATTAAGAAAAAGATAAAGTAGATTACAAAGTATCTTTGTGGCACAAATCTACATTTGTAAATGTTCATGGGTCTATATATATATATACTACACACATACATATGCATATGTATGTGTGTATATCCACATATGGATATACACACATACATATATGTGTGTGTGTATATGGGAGTATAATGAAAGGAATTAAAAAATATATATCAATCTTTCTCTGAGCAATGGACTTTTGAAATGTTGTTTTTGCTTGTATGAACTTTCTAAATGTTCTATAATGACCATATTCTGGGCATTAAATAAACCTTGACAAATTTTTAAAATATCAAAATCATGTTAAGTATATTCTTTGAACATAAAGTAACTAAACTTGAAGTTAATAACAGAAATATATTTGAAAAATTTGTAAATATTTGTAATTAAACAACACACTTCTAAATGATAAATGAGTCAAAGAGAAAGCCATGGGGAAATTAAAAATATTGAAGTAAATGAAAATAAAAACAGGTAAAAATTTGTGGGATGAATCTATAACCATGGTTAGAGGGGAATTTATACTATTAAATACTTGTATTATAAAATAATAAAAGTCTCAAGTCAATGATCTAAATTTCAACATTAAGAGACTTAGAAAGAGCAAATTAAACCCAAGGCAAGTATTAAAAGGCAATAATGAAAATAAGAAATGAAATTGAAAACAGTAAAACAGTAGAGGAAATCAATGAAACCAAAGATTGGTTCTCTGGAAGCATCAATTAAACTGATAAACCTCTGACCAGACTGACCAAGAAAATAGAAGACACAAATTATCAATATCAGGAACAGAAAAGGAGACATTGTTATAGACCCTTGAGATATTAAACATATAGTAAGGGAATATCACCAATTGACTTATGCCTATAAATTTGATTAGATGATATGGACAAATTCCTGGAAAGACATAAACTATCAGAGCCCACAGAAGAAGAAATAGAAAACGTGAATTGGTTTATACATAAAGATATTGAATTCATATTAAAAATTTTCTAGGCCCAGATGGCTTCACCAGTGTAATCTACCAATTATGTAAGGAATAAATAATACCAATTCTACACAATCTTTTCCAGAAAATAGAGGGGGAAGAAACACTTTCCAATTCATTTTATAAAGCCAGCATCACTCTGACATTAAAAACAACAAACAAATGAAAAAAAAAAAACTATAAACCAACACCATTAGCCATTAGGAAAATATAAATTAAAATGATATTGAGATACCACTGTTTATGATACCTAAAATAAGAAAAAAGCACACACACACAACTGATATTACTAAGTGCCGATGAGGATGTGGAGCAACTGGAATTCTCATATGTTGCTAGTAAGAATACAAAATGATGCAGTCAAGTTTGAAAATAGTTTGGCAGCTATCCCACATCTAAATTTCCTCAAGAAATGTGAAAACTTATGTTCACTTAAAATCTTGTACATGAATGTTTATGGCAGCTTTATTCAGAATTGCAGAACTCTGAAAACATCCCACTGTCCTTTAACTGGTAAATGGAAAAACAAACAGTAGTACATCATACAGTGAAATGCTACATAGCAATAAAATAAACTACTAAGTCATGTGACAACATGCCTGAGTTTCATATGCTTTATGCTAAGGGAAAGAAGCCAAATTCAAAAGGCCAAATATTATATGGTTGCATTTTTATGGCTTTTGAGAAAGATAACAATTTATAGGGACAGAAACTAAATCAGTGGTTTCCAGGAACTAAGGGTCAGAGGAGGGGTTTACTGGAAATGGGCACAAAAAATTTTAGAGGGCCATGAAATTGCTTTTTGTGTCAGAATGGTATTGAGTTTTATACTTTAACCCTGTAACTAGAAACTTTGCTGAATTCTCATGAATTTTAATTGTTTGTAGATTCTTTGGGATATTCTATGGCCCTCACAAATAAGGACATTTTGTTTCTTCCTTTCCAATATTATTCTTCTCATTAATTTTCCTTATCTTAGGGTAAAATAGGATCAACAGTATAATGTTAAAGAGTAAGAGTGATAGACACCATCCTTCATTCCTGACTTTAGTGGAAAAGTTTTGAAAATTTCACTATTAAGCTGGTAATTGTTAGTTTTCAATATATACCCTTATGGGGTTAAGGAAGTTCCTTTTGTTCCTTGCTGGCTAAGAATTTTTAAAAATTATTACAAATGAGCAATTGAATTTAATGAGTAATTTTGTGTCTTTTGCGGTCATTGTCATTATATATATTAAGTATATACTTTTTATTAAATTCTAGATAAATTTAGAGGTTTTACAGGCATGTTTTAAATTAATAATTGGGTGGAAAAAATAAAGTGATAATTGGGTGAGATAGGGAGAAAATAACCAAAACAAATCACTACAAGAAATCATCAAATAAGAAAGGAAGACCGCAAGAAAGGGAGAGAGGAACAAAACAACTGCAAAACAGAAAGCAATTAATAACATGGCAACAGCAAGTCCTTACCTATCAATAATTACTTTAAATGTAAATGAGTCAAAGTCCCCAATCAAAATGGATAGGCTGGCTGAGTGGATAAGTAAACAAGATTCAGTGATATGTTGTCTATAAATGACTCTCTTTAAATTTAAGGACACACATAGGCTGAAAGTGAAGGGATAGGAAAAGAAATTCCCTAAAAATGATAACCAAAAGAATCCAGGGGTGGTTCTACTTATATCAGACAAAATAGACTTTAAGTTAAAAAAAAAGTCTCTAAAGACAAAGGAAGTCATTGTATAATGATAAAAGAGTCAATTCAGCAGGGAGATATAGGACTTATAAATAGCACACTCCTAAGTACATTAAACAAATATTAGAAGATCTAAAGGAAAAAATAGAAAACAATACAATAATGGTAGGAGACTTCATTACCCTATTTTTAATAATGGATAGACCATCCACACAGAAAATCAAAAAGGAAACATCAGACCTGAACAACTGTATAGAATAAATGGACCAAACAGACATATACAGAACTTTGAACCCAACAGGAGATGAATACGCATTCTTCTAAGGTGAATATGAAACATTCTTTAGGATAGACCACATAATAGTTCACATACAAATATTAACAAATTTAATAAGACAGATAAAATTTCAAGTATCTTTTCTGACCGCATTGGAACCAAACTAGAAATCAAGAGCGTGAGAAAATGGGAAAATTCACAAATATGTGGAAACCAAACAACACACTCTTGAGCAATCATTGAATGAATAGGAAATCAAAAGGAAATTTAAAAACTATTTCAAAATAAATGAAATCAAGAACACATCATACCAAAAGATGGGACATAGCAAAAGCAGTACTAAGAGGGAAGTTTATAGCAATAGATGTCTACATTAAAAAATAGGAAAGATCTTAAATCTATTTTACACCTCAAGGAATGAGAAAAATAAAAGATTAAGCCCAAAATGAGCAGGAGAAAGGGAAATAATAAAAATTAGAGCAGAAGTAAATTAAATCAACAAAACTAAGAGTCAAGTTTTTACAAAAATAAAATCAACAAATTCTTCACTAGACTAAGAAAAAAATTGAGAAGGCTCAAATAAATAAAAAATGAAAGAGGAGAATTACGATGAATGTCTTAAAATAAAAGAAAAATACTAACATACGAGACTATTAGGGACAATTACGTATCAACAAATTGGTTAACCTAGAGGCAGCTGGGTGCCTCAGTCAGTTAAGCATCTGACTTCCACTCAGGTCATGATCTCACGGTTCATGAATTTGAACCCTGCATCAGCCGGTCTGCTGTCAGCACAGATCCCGCTTTGAATCCTCTATCCCTGTCTCTTTCTGACCCTCCCCCACTCACACACACACTCCCTCTGTCTCTAAAATAAACATTAAAAAAAAATCTTTAAAAAAATAGTATAACCTAGAAGAAATAGATAAATTTCTAGGAACACACAACCTAACAAAATGGAATCAAGAAGAAATAGAAAGCCTGAATAGAGCAACATAAATAAGGAGATAAACCAATAATCAAAAACTTAACAGCAAAGAAAGCTTGGGATAAGATGGCTTCATGGGTGAATTCTACCAATTCTTAAACTCTTTCAAAAAATGTAAGGACCACTTTCAAATTTATTTTATGAAGCCAGCATCACCCTATACCAAAGCCAGACAAAGACATCACAGGAAAAGAAAACTATAGGCCAATATCCTTGATATACTAGCAAACCAAATTCAACAACACACAATACCATACTGTATACTGAAAGCTTCTAAGAAGGTGTCTAAAATGTTCTCCACACACAAAAAAGATAACCATGTGAAGTGATGGATATGTTAATCACCTCGATTTGGTGATCATTTCACAATGTGTGTGTGTGTGTGTGTGTGTGTGTGTGTATACCAAGTTGTACACTTTGAATATATACAATTTTGATTTGTCAATTATACCTCAATAAAGGTATATAAAGTAAATAAAAGGACTATTGGTATATACTTTTCTCATATTATCCTTCTATCCTTAATTAGCTTTGGTATTATGGTTACACAAGTCTCAAAATCTATGTTGGTTATCTTCACCTTTCTTCTAGTTTCCTAAACAACCTGTATAAGGCAGGCATTATCTGTTGTAAGGGTTTGGTAACACTTGCCAATAAAATTATCAAGGTTTTATATTTTTTGATAGCATAGAAGTACTTAGGGAAGTCTTGACTATCAATTTAGATTATTTGATAAAATTCAATATCCATCCATATTTAAAAAACAACTGCTTATGGAATAAGAAAATAAAGGTTTATAATCTGTTAAATATCGTACACAAAAAACTTATAGAAATATCATAAAAATAATAAAATATTTAAAGCTTTCTCTCTACTCTCTCCCTACTCTGATATTGAGAGCCAGCAAGGATGTCTCTACTACCACTTCCATTCAGCATCTTACTGGAGATCTTAGCCAGTGCAATGAGAAAAGAAAAAGCAATAAAAATACACATATTGGAAAGAAAGAAAATCTTTTTTCTACTCAATAAATTAAGAAGAGCATTTATCAGTGCCACCATTTTACAAACATACAATTAGGTAATTGCAATTCTATATGTTAGCAATAAGCAGAAAATGAAAAAAACACAGTGAATGAAAAAATCACTTATATAAGAGTAGATGTAACAAATTACAAATAAGACTTCTCCACAGAAAACTATAAAATATGGCTGATAGAAATTAAATGAGACTTTAATAAATAAAAAAGATATACTATGTTTATAGATTGGAAGACTCATCCTATAAAGGTGTCAACTCTTCTCAAAATGACTGATTAGAGTTTATGCAATTCCTATCAAACTCCCAGGCTTATTTTTTATAGTCCCAAATGAGAAACAAACCAAATGTTTATTAACACTAGAATGGAGAGTTACTGTGGTCTATTCATTAAATGAAGTATGGTTCTGTGATCAAAGCGAATACTTTCACAAAATGAAAGCTTTACAAAATGTATGAATCTCACAAACTTTACATAGAAGGAAAGATGCAATGAAAATAAAAATGCTGTATTATCACATTTATATAAAGTTCAAAAAAACAATGAGGCAAAACTAAACAATAGAATTTAGAGATGCACACGTAGGTAGCCAACCTATGAAGAAAACCAAGGATGTGGTTCTGTCTGGAGGGAGAACATATTGTTGGGAGAGGATGTGAAAGGGACTTCTCAGGTACTCTCAATATTCTATTTCTTGCTCTGGGAAGTGATGAGTTTTACATCTTTAGTTTGTGCTTTTCTAAATCTATGTTATATTCTCTTTTTTTTATTTTATAATAGTTTATTTTCAAATTGGTTTACATATAACACCCAGTGTTCATCCCAACACGTGCCCTCTTTAATGCCCATAACCCCCTCTCCCCCCCCGACCCCTCTCAACCTCAGTTTGTTCTTAGTCTTTGAGAGTCTCTTATGTTTTATCTCCTTCCCTCTCTGTGTCTTTTTTTCCTTTCCCCTCTTCCCCTCCCCCTGGATTTTGCTTAATCTCACAAAGTCCACCTATGCGTGGAAACATATGGTATCTGTCTTTTCTGACTGACTTATTTCACTTAACATAATACCCTCCAGTTCCATCCATGTTGCTACACATGGCCAGATTTCATTTTTTCTCATTGCCACATAGTAGTCCCTTGTATATATGTACCACATCTTCTTTATCCATTCGTCAGTTGATGGGCACTTGGTCTCTTTCCATGATTTGGCTATTGTCAAAAGTGCTGCTATGAACATTGGGGTACACGTGCCCATACGCATCAACATTCCTGTGTTTCTTGGGTAGATTCCTAGCAGTGTTATTGCTGGGTCATAGGGTAGTTCTATTTCCATTTTTTTGAGGAACCTCCACGCCGTTTTCCAGAGTGGCTGCACCAGTTTGCATTCCCACCAACAGTGTAGGAGGGTGCCTGCTTCTCCACATCCCCGCCAGCATCTATAGTTTCCTAATTTATTCATTTTAGCCACTTGAACCGGTCGGTATAAGGTGGTATCTCAGTGTGGTTTTGATTTGTGTTTCCCTGATGATGAGTGACTTTGAGCATCGTTTCATGTGTCTGTTGGCCATCTGAATGTCCTCTTTGGAGAAATGTCTGTTCATATCTTCCGCCCATTTCTTCACTGGATTATTTGTTTTTCGGGTGTGGAGTTTGGTAGTTTCTTTATAGATTTTAGATACTAGTCCTTTATCCGATATGTCATTTGCAATTATCCTTTCCCATTCCGTCGGTTGTCTATAGTTTTGATGGTTGTTTCCTTTGCCGTGCAGAAGCTTTTTATCTTGATGAGGTCCCAATAGTTCATTTTTGCTTTAAATTCCCTTGCCTTTGGAGATGTGTCGCATAGGAAATTGCTACGGCTCAGGTCAAAGAGGTTTTTTCCTGCTTTCTCCTCTAGGATTTTGATGGTTTCCTCTCTCACATTCAGATCCTTCATCCATTTAGACTTTATTTTTGTGAGTGGTGTAAGGAAGTGGTCTAGTTTCATTCTTCTGCATGTTGCTGTCAGTTCTCCCAGCACCATTTGTTAAAGAGGCTGTCTTTTTTCCATTGGATACTCTTTCCTGCTTTGTCAAAGATTAGATGGCCATATGCTTGTGGGTCCATCTCTGGGTTCTCTATTCTAGTCCATTGGTCTATGTGTCTGTTCTTGTGCCAATACCATGCTATCTTGATGACTACTGCTTTGTAGTAAAGGTTAAAATCTGGGATTGTGATGCCTCCCGCTTTGGTTTTATTCTTCAGAATTACTTTGGCTATTCGGGGTCTTTTGTGGTTCCATACAAATTTTAGGATTGTTTGTTCTAGCTTTGAGAAGAATGGTGGTGCAATTTTGATTGGGATTGCATGGAATGTGTAGATTGCTTTGGGTAGTATTGCCATTTTAACAATATTTATTCTTCTGATCCATGAGCATGGGATGTTTTTCCATTTCCTTGTGTCTTCCTCAATTTCCTTCATAAGCTATTCATAGTTTTCCACGTAAAGATCTTTTACATCTTTGGTTAGGTTTATTCCTAGGTATTTGATGGTTTTTGGTGCAATTGTGAATGGGATTCGCTTCTTTATTTCTCTTTCTATTGCTTCATCGTTGGTGTAAAGGAATGCAACCGATTTCTGTACATCGATTTTGTATCCTGCAACTTTGCCAAATTCATGGATCAGTTCTAGTAGGATTTCGGTGGATTCTGTTGGGTTTTCCATGTAAAGTATCATGTCGTCTGCAAAAAGTGAAAGTTTGACTTCCTCTTGCCTATGCTGATGCCTTTTATTTTGCTTTCTTGTATGATTGCTCATGCTAGGACCTCCAACACTATGTGAAATAGCAGTGGTGAGAGTGGACATCCCTGTCGTGTTCCTGATCTCAGCCTCGTGAAGGCTCTCAGTTTTTCCCCATTGAGGATGATATTAGCTGTGGGCTTTTCATAAATGGCTTTTATGATGCCTAAGTATGTTCCTTCTATCCCAACTTTCTCGAGAGTTTTTATTAAGAAGGGATGCTGTATTTTATCAAATGCTTTTTCTGCATCAATCAACAGGATCATATGGCTCTTATCTTTTCTTTTGTTAATGTGATGTATCACGTCGATTGATTTACGAATGTTGAACCATCCCTGCAACCCAGGGATGAATCCTACTTGATCGTGGTGGATAATTCTTTTTATATGCTGTTGGAGTCTATTTGCTAATATCTTATTAAGAATTTTTGCCTCCATGTTCATCGAGGATATCGGCCTGTAGTTTCCTTTTTTTGCTGGGAATCAAAGTGATGCTGGCTTCATAGAATGAGTTTTCTTTCAGGAGTTTTCTTTCTGTCTCAATTTTTTGGAAGAGCTTGAGAGGATAGGTATTAACTCTGTTTTAAATGTCTGGTAAAATTCCGCAGGGAAGCCATCTGGCCCTGGACTTTTATTTGCTGGGAGATTTTTGATAACTGATTCAATTTCTTCACTAGTTATGGGTCTGTTCAAGTTTTCTGTTTCTTCCCGTTTGAGTTTTGGTAGCATGTGGCTGTTTAGGAATTTGTCTATTTCTTCCAGGTTGTTCAATTTGACGGCCTAGAGGTTTTCATAACATTCTCTGATGATTGCTTGTATTTCTGAGGGATTGATTGTAATCACTCCATTTTCATTCATAATTTTATTGATTTGGTTTCTCTCTCTTTTCTAGCCTGGCTAGGGGTTTATCAATTTTGTTTATTTTTTCAAAGAACCAGCTCTTGGTTTCATTGATCTGTTCCACTACTTTTTCTGTTTCCATATGATTAATTTGCACCCTAATCTTTTTCTTTCTGTCTTTCTGCTAGGTTTGGGCTGTCTTAGCTGTTCTGCTTCTAGTTCCTTTAGGCGTGCTGTTAGAATTGGTGTTAGGAATTTTTCTTGCTTCTTGAGATGGGTCTGGATTGCAATATATTTCCCTCTCAGGACTGCCTTTGCCAAATCCCAAAGCGTTTGGATTGTCGTATTTTCATTTTCATTTGTTTCCATGTATTTTTTAATTTCTTCTCTGATTGCTTGGTTGACCCATTCGGCTTTTAGTAGGTTGTTCTTTAGCCTCCATGTTTGTGGGGGCTTCCCAGACTTTTTCCTGTGGTTGATTTCAAGTTTCAAAGCATTGTGGTCTGAAATTGTGCATGGTATGATCTCAGTTTTTTAATACTTATTCAGCGCTTCCTTGTGCCCCAAAATGTGGTCTATCTTGGAAAATATACCATGTGCATTTGAGAAGAATGTAAATTCCTTTGCTTCTGCATGAAGGGTCCTGAAGATATCTGTCAGGCCCATCTGTTCCAACATGTCGTTCAGGTCCATTGTTTCCATGCTGATTCTCTGTTTAGTGGATCTATCCAGCGCTGTGAGTGGGGTATTAAGGTCTCCTGCAACTAGCACATTTTTATCAATAAGATAGCTTACGTTTGTAATTAGTTCCTTGACAAATTTGGGTGCCCCAGAATTCGGCGCATGGATATTTATAATTGTTAGCTCTTCCTGCTGGATAGTCCCTGTGATTATTATATAATGTCCTTCTTCATCTCTTATTACATCTTACTTTAAAGTCCAGTTTGTCCGATATAAGTGTGGCTACTCCAGCTTTCTTCTGAGTTCCTGTAGCATGGTAGATAGTTCTCCATCCCCTCACTTTCAATCTGAAGGTGTCCTCAGGTCTAAAATGGGTCTCTTGAAGACAGCAGATAGATGGGTCTTGTTTTCTAATCCATTCTGTTACCCTGTGTCTTTTAATTGGAGCGTTTCGTCCATTTACATTCAGTGTTAATACTGAAAAATGTGGGTTTAGAGTCAAGGTGTTGTCTGTAAGTTTCATGCTTGTAAGGATGTCTCTGGTGCTCTGTGTTCCTTGCAACCTTTCCTTCATAGAGTCCCCCTCAGGATCTCTTGTAAGATTGGTTTATTTGTGATGTATTCCTTCAGCTTTATCTCTCCATCCATCTTGAATGACAGGCTGGCCGAGTAAAGGATTCTTGGCTGCATGTCCATCCTGTTCATCACATTGAAGATTTCCTGCCATTCCTTTCTGGCTTGCCAAGTTTCTGTGGATACGTCTGCTACTACCCTGATGTGTCTGCCTTTGTAAGTCAAGGCCTGTTTATCTCTAGCTGCTTTCAAGATTCTCTCTTTATCTTTGTATTTTCCCAGCTTCACTATGACGTGTCTTGCTGAGGGCCTATTCGGGTTACATCTGAGGGGAGTTCTCTGTGCCTCTTGGACTTCAGTGCCCATTTCCTTCTTCATGTTGGGGAAGTTCTCATCGATGATTTGTTCAAGTACTCCTTCAATTCCTTTCTCTCTCTCTTCTTCCTCTGGAATTCCTATAATACGGATGTTATTCCATTTGATTGCATCGCTCAGCTCTTGAATCCTCCTTTCCTGTTCCTGAATCAGTTTCTCTCTCTTTTTCTCTGCTTCCTCCTTTTCTGTAATTTTATCTTCTAATTCCCCTATTCTCTATTCTGCCTCTGCAATCCGCGCTGTGGCCGCCTCCAGTTTGTTTTGCCCCTCATTTAAAGCATTTTTTAATTCCTGTAGATCATTTTTTAGGACCTTGATCTCTGCCTCTAGGGTCCCCCTGCTTTCTTCTATGCTTTTTACAAGCCCTGCGAGTATTTTCATGTTCATCATTCTGTATTCTTGTTCTGTTAAGTTGCTTATGTCTGCTTTCATCATTTCTTGTGCTGTTACTATTTCCTGTACAGTCTTTTGCGGGGAGTTCTTCCGTTCCATCATTTTGGCAATGTGTATATTGGTTTATTTCCTTTTTCTCCTCAGTCTCCCCAGATTCTCTGGATTTCACGTTCTCTTTCCTGTAGCCTCCAACTCCTCTTCCTGCAGATTCCTGGGATTGAGAGTTTCTCGGTCTCAGTCCCTCTCAGATTAAGAGTCGCCAGAGACCAGCAGCGGGTATTCCTACTTTTCCGCCATGTTGGCCAATCTCACCAATCTATGTTATATTCTACAATTTTTAAAAAATTTAAAGAAATGAAGTAGTTGGACTGGATGAAATTTTTTTATTTCTGAAATTTAACTCTGGATGGAAGTGTTATAAGTACATCAGATTTAAGGATCTTGGGAAAGGAAATTTATCTGTTCCATGCTTAGATCCCAACTGGGATTCTAACCAACTCTACAGAGTGGGCACAGAACCTTCACATATTGAGGGAAAAAAATGTTGCAGAGCAAACAATATTGTATTGTTAAAAAACACTTCCCTTACATAAATCTCGTATAGATGCCCAAGTCATCTGGTAATTTCAGCTGTTTGCAGAGAATTATATGTATTTTCAAATAGAACCGATGCAAACTGCCTTCATTTATTATTTTCTCTGAATGGTCTGCTCTTTTAGAATCAAAACTAGCTCTCACACTGCTGAAAAAATTTTAAAGTGTTAGAATAGCCTTTGGAATAATGGAATATATAGTATTTTCTTCTTTTTGTCACGTTTGGAGTACTCCAATAGGTAGTTACCAAAAATTTTGTGATACAGTTAAATAGATAATGGGTCTTTCTGGAAACATTTATCTCAGTGGAGACTGGTCTGCATTTCCCAGGACTTTCTAGAACACTGGCTCCACCTGGAGGGAGAGATATGCACACAAGTAATACGAAAAAAATCACTGCAGTCTACTACAGACCAGTTACTCAGCCTTTTGGGTTATGAGTGAAGGTTTTACAATTAGATTGTGTCTCTTTGCTGGTGTTCGGATATGAACAAAGAGAAACTCTCATCCCTTTCTACAAGAGGAGTCCAGGGGATCTCTTGAATAGGAAGTTAATGTAATTTAATTCCTCAGAGCAGGGAATTTGGTCAGAGTAGGAAAACCAAAGTAGATTATTGACAGACAAACCTTATTTTTCAAACATAAGTGAGAAGCTGTCTCCAAATCTCTTTTGGAAGGTAAAATAATTAGAAATTAAAAATCAGGAAACATACAAATACAAGCAATTAATATATGAAAATTTTAAAGTGGTTCTGGCATCCCTATATAGCACAAATCTATAATCTGATGTTGAGTCTATAGGACTGGATGACAGTGAAAAATAGATTTACTCTGTATGAACTGCCCCTTAGGACTCCTTCCATGTTGGAACTTCCTTATACTAGGGGTTTTTATTGGGAATAAGAAAACATATTGGACACAATATAGAGAATTCCAAATGCAGTCGAACCTTTTCTGGAAATTGATAAGGAATGAATAAAACATAGACTTTCACTTGACCATCATGATCTCATCTCAATCCACTATTCCAGTCTTTCCTCCAATTCGCCCCTTTACCTATTTTACTTTTCTGTCCACCTTTACTCTTGATGGTTTCCCAGACACAAACCATAGTGTCCCAGCCTGAACTTTGTACACTCTAGAATGCCTGTTTTCCAACTATCTTCCTTTTTCATTTAACAATTTTTAAATTTTTTCCAGCTTTATTGAGATATAGTTGGCATATAACATTGTATAGGTTTAGGGTGTACACATGATTTGTTACATGTATATACAACACAGTGATTATCACAATAAGGTTAGTTCACACATCAATCACCTCACATAGTTACCTTTTGTGTGTTTGTGTGGTGAGAACATTCAAGACCAACTCTCTTAGCAACTACCAGGTATTCAATTCAGTATTGTTAACTATAGTCACCACACCGTACATTAGATCTCTAGAACTTATTAGTCTTGCATAACTAAAGTTTCATACCCTTTGAAAAACATCTGCCTGCTTCTCCCACCCCCCAGTCCCTGGAAACTATCATTTTACTCTGTTCAACTGTTTTAGATTCTATGTATAAGTGAGAACATGTAGTATTTGTGTTTCTGTGTCTGCCTCACTCAGGGGAATTTTAAAATTCCCATAAATGACTGCAATTGATATTACTTTTACATAGCCAACATAGTCTTCCGGGTTTTTTTGTTGATTATACATATTCCAGTATTATCACATGTCAGTAGCATGTGCCCCATACCAGTTCTGGATCCGACTCCCTGACATCTGTAAGACCCTTGTAGATGAACTCACCCTGGCTGTGGACTGAAGTTCCCTTTGACTTTGAATGTATGAAAATAAATCAGATATCAGTCCAGTATATTTAAACTATATGATCTGCTAACTTTAGCATTTAAGCTTTTTGCTTTCCGTTTGGTATGTTACCCAAAAGCTGGTGTGGCAGAAACCTAACATGAAGTTGCATCTTTTGATTCTCCTCCTTCTTTGCATCTTTCATTTGTTCTTTTTTTTTTTTTTCATCCAGCATTTATTGATTGCTTACTCCAAGCCAGACACTGTGCTGTGCCCTCATTTACATCAATAAATAAAATGTCATTGCTCTTTTGTGGGTCACAGTCTAGAGGACAAGGAAGACATGGAAACAAATAAAAACCCCAGAATATGCTACATTGACTCCACTTTCTCATTTCCTAGTCTCTCCTCAATCTATCCTAGTTAGATTTCTGTCCCTACATCACTCTAGATACTACTGTTTTTGTTTATTTATGATCTGTCTTTCACCACTAGAATATCAGCTACATGAGGACATGGACATTCCCTTTCTTATTTGCTACTGTGGCCCTAGCATCTAGCACAGTAGGTGCTCAATAGTTCTTACCCAGTTTACAATGAGCATCTGTACAGTGGTAGGATTGGTGACAAGAAAGAGCAATTGACTCATTCCAAGAGATGCTGGCTTGGCCAGGTGGTAACATTTATTTGTAGGCTTAAAAGTTGAGGTAGAAAAGAAGTTTAGGACTATAGACAGGGAAGGCTAAAGGATATTCTAGAGAGAGGGAGTATACAAAGATCTAGAAGTGAGAGAAAGTGTGGCTTGTTTGGGAGGTAAATGGAATCATCCAGTGTGGGCCCGGATGAATGGTTAGAATGCTAAGAAATTTGAGTCATACCTTTAAAGCATTAGAAGGTCTTAAGCAATGGAATAATGTACTCAATTTTTATTTCCCAAAGATACCTCTGGAAATGTTATGGAAATGACTTAGGGGATGGGGGTAGAGCAGTGAGACCAGGCACAGGGAGTTTTTGTTGTTGTTTTAGTAATGGCCTCATTCCTAAAAGTATCTGAGCATTTGAGATGGCTTAGCATTCCATTAGGAAGACACTTGCAGTTCTCCGGGGCAGAAATCATCTAGACCCGGAGTTAGCTAGTGCAGCGGCCTGAAGAGTGATGGGTTGGACTCCAGAAAAATTAAGAAGTAGAACTGGCTGGATGAGTAAGTGAATTGGGGATGAGAGAGAGAGCAGCTGATCATGATTTGGACGCTTCTAATTTGATGGGAGGATGATGCTGTTAATTGAGGTCAAGAATTTAGGAAGTGAGAAGAAATTGGAACGAGAGGAAATTAGTTCATCTTGAAGCATGCTGAATTTGAAACACTTATATTCAGATGAAGAAAGAGGAGACACAGAAAAACAATGGTTATCTTATGCCATGCTTTCATTTAATAGCTTTATAAAAATAGTCTTTATTGCAGTTGACCAACAAATAATTTGTGCAGTAACTTTGTTATCATCTTAGCTGGCTTCCTTATGGATGGTTACTTTGCCTGGTGCTTAACACTGTATTGCCACAGCGCTGTTTTAACCAGGTTTTTCCATTGTCTCTTCGATTAAAAAATGAATACAATTAAATTAATTTACAGTGGTAAATACTGAGGAGTCCTTTGTCATAATTCACAGTCCTGCTTGAATTTTCAAGTGTTTGTCACCTGAGGACCTCCACAAGGTCAACAAATGAATATTACCCAGGAGGAAGAATAGCAGGGATAACAAAGTTGCAGTTAGTTAGAAGACCGTTGGTCACATCTACATCTTGCTCACCTTCACATCTAAATATGGCTGCTCAGATTAAGGGGTGGGATTGGCCTCATTAGAAAGAAAACACACCTCAGAGATACAATCATCATTAATTCCATTCTGGTGGTCTTTACGGGCTTTTTCAATAGAAACTGTAAACATACAGGGTTGTATTCTGTTATTATCCCTGTCTGAGTAAGCAATATAAAGAACCCGTAATCTCATCAAAATAACCCAATGTACCCTGTAATTTATAAAGCTGTCTCAGGGTGATGCCACAGTTAAAGATAACCTCCATTCTGCAATGCAACAATTTGAGCTGTTTTTCTAAGGTCTTCATATGATGCTCTTAGCTGCAATCAAACCTAATTTATTCCAAATTTTGCTTGCAAAGGAAACACTGGGTCCTGCATAGCAGTTAGCAACAAAAAATAAACCAATGCCTTTTTTTCCTCCTCCTTCTTTCAATCTCTCTCGTATCTTTGACTCTTTCTTTGACACTTTTGTTTCTCTCTCTCTTTCCCTCATTAATAACCACTCGTTTGAATTCCTGATATATTGTTTTAAATACCTATCAATAGACCCAAATAACTCAGGGTCTGTCAATGAGATCTTTCAGAATTTTGTAAACATTCCTTCATAAACCCACCCGGAGTTGAGAACCACCCCTCTGTAGGAGCGAGATCATATGGATAATTCCACAGACTTGCGGTGTGACAATTAATCTTCTGTCTCTACAGTTTTAATCTGCATGCACAGCTGCTTCAGTCTTCATATTAAAAATTTTTTTTTTCTCAAACTACTATTCTCTTGTTTATGTCTTCAGGAATGACATTTTAGTATGTGGATAAACTTTTTCCTTTTTGCAAGTAAAGGACTCTGTTACTAATAGCTGATGAATTCCTGGTGACTAGGTTAAGGCCAAGAAAGGAGATAACACACGTGGCATTGAAAAGCAGCACCTGCCTATCTGTGTGTCTCACAGGAGGGTCTTTCCTCTTGGTTGGAGAAGAAAGGGATCCAAGGGGATGGTGAGAGAGAGGCCAATTAGCTAATACTGGGAAGGGAGAGGGTCAGCTAGAGGAGAAAGAAGGGACATGGAACTTGGAATTCAGAAGAGCTCATTGGGCTCTAGAAGATGGGAAAAGTGTTCAGAGTGAGGAAGATGCTTCATATTAGGAATAGGACAAAGAACAGATGTTCTTGTTCAAGGAGTATTTCGTAAGAATAGATCATGGGTGACTCCAAATTCTGTATATAACTGATATCTAAAGAGGGCCAGTTATAATAGCAAACGACAATAACAAAAACCATCTAATTTTAAAAATGGGCAGAAGAACTGAATAGGCATTTTTCTAAAGACGACATTCGGATGGCCAATAACTAAATGAAAAAATGCTCAACATCCCTAATAGGGAAATGCAAATGAGAACCACAATGAGATATCACCTCATACCTGTTAGAATGGCTACTATAAAAAAGACAAGAAATAACCAGTGTTGGTGAGAATGTGGAGAAAAGAGAAGCCTTAGGTGCTTTTGGTGAAAAAGTAACATGGTGCAACCACTGTGGAAAAAAGTATAGAGTGTCTTCAAAAAATTAAAAAGAGAACTGCCCTATGATCCAGCAGTTCAAATTCTGAGTGTTGATCGGAAGAAAACAAAAACATTAATTTAAAGAGATATCTGCACCCCTGTGTTCATTGCAGCATTATTTAAAACAGCCAAAATATGGAAACAATCTAAGTGTCTGTCGATGGATGAATGGATAAGAAAATTACACACACACACACACACACAGCATGCATGCACACACATATACATATGCACACAAACAACCTAATGTTATTCAGCCACAAGGAAGAATGAAATCCTGTCATTCATGACAACGTGGATGGAATTTGAGAGCATTATGCTAAGTGAAATAAGTCAGACAAAGAAAGACAAATGCCATACGATTTCACTTATATGTGGAATCTAAAAAAAAACAAAAACAAAACTCTAGACACACACACACACACACACACACACACACACACACACACACACAGCCAAGCTCATAGATACAGGGAGCACTTTGGTGGAGGTGGAGCCAGAGGTGGAGGTTGGGGAGGTGGATGAAGTGAATGAAAATGGTCAAAACACACAAACTTCCAGGTATAAAATAAGTCCTGGGGATGTAATATACAGTCGATGACTATAGTTAATAATACTGTATGGGATCTTCGAAAGTTGCTAAGAAACAGACCTTAAAAGTTCTCATCACAGAAACAAAAGATTTTGTAACTACGTGTGGTGATAAATGTTAACTAGATTTATTGTGGTGATCATTTCACTATATTTACACAAATCTGTATACAAAAATATAGAATCATTATGTCGCACACCTGAAACTAATATGATGTTATGTCAATAATACCTGAAAAATAAACAGGTCCAGTTAGAGCAAAAAGATACTCTTTAAATTGTGACTCAAAAACTGTCCTTGATACCACTGCTGCCATATTGGTTATGAGCTTTCTTGTACCTTTTTTATTTATGAGGTGGGTTTTTAAAGTTTATTTTCAGAGGGAAAGAGAGGGAGAGCGAGCATGAGCAGGAGAGGGACAGACAGCGAGGGAGAGAGAAAGAATACCAAGCAGGCTCCTTGCTCTCAGGTCAGAGCTTGATGTGGGGCTCAGTCCCACAAACCGTAAGATCATGACCTGAGCCAAAATCAAGAGTCAGGCATTTAACCAACTGAGCCACCCAAGTGCCCCTGCAATGTGGATTTCTAACCACTGAAACCTTGTGTGAGTGTGTTAGGAGTGCCCTAACAAACAATGGGAGGCTTAAACAACAAAGTTTACTTCGTCTGAAGGCTGAAAGTCCAAGATGTCAGCGGGGGGGAGGTTTCCTTCTGCGGTCTCTCTCCTTACCTTGTAAATGGCAGTCTTCTCCTTGTGTCTTCACATAGTCCTCCTTCTGTGTCTCTCCATCCTAATCTTTTCTTATAATAACACCAGTCATATTGGGTTGTGGCCCCCCCAATAACGTCATTTTAACTTACCCTTAAAAAATACTTATTTACCTTTGAAAGAGAGAGAGAGAGTGTGAGTGAGGGAGGGGCAGGAGGGAGGGAGAAAGAGAATCCCAAGCAGGCTCCATACTCAGCACAGAGCCTGATGTGGGGCTCGATCTCACGAAATGTGAGATCATGTCCTGAGCTGAAATCAAAAGAGTTGGAAGCTTAACTGACTAAGCCACCCAGGTGCCCTCTTAATTACCCTTTTGAAGACATCATCTTTAAATAGTCACATTCTCTGACTGGGGGTTAGGGCTTCAACATAGGAATTTTGGGGAAGACAATTCAGTCCATAGAAAAGCTAGACAGAAAAGAATTCTTAATAAATTGAAAAATATAATCAATACCATCATTAGTGATCTTTTTTTTATTATCTTGGGCCCACATTTTAACATCGATATGAAGTTATCAAAAGCCTTGAAAAATAAGTGAATATCCTTGACAGGGGTCAGAGCATAAGGACTTGTGCCAAAATGCTACTCTTCTCTTGACTTTCGGAGCCAAGATCAGCATTGTCGTATAACTTTGATTCTGGATGAGCTTCTGACTGCATGCTTGCCTGCCTGCAGCCTGTGCCAAGAGCAATTCAGAAAAAAAGACTCTCACACTGAATATCCGTGGTTCCGAGGCAGGAAGAGTGCAGGAGAGTGGGGAGCTGTAAAAAAGGCAACTGGAGTCTTCTAATGGCTTTTGGTAATCGGCCCAGCTGTACTAATTTGATTTTTTGAACTGAAAACCCCAGGATACTGCCCTGAACAACTGAGCTCATGCTGGAAATAGCATCCTTTAAAGTGTGGCTCCAGGGACAGCCTGCATAGTATAAATAGCTTTAGGAATTAATTTCAAGATATGGGCCAGGTTAGTAAGTAACTGATTCCTTGGTAACATTAAAGCATTTTCAAAAATACACTCTCTTCGCTTCTTGATAGATTTTTTAATTGAAATAACGACCCAGTGATATGAAAATTAATGCCTCCTGATAACACTCCATTGCTACCTAGAAGTGATGGCTCAAGATTACTTATCTGGAACTCAGACGATGCATCTAGGTAATCTCACCCATGTGAACATGGCCAAGAACCAAGAATTAACCACACAAATGGTTCCTGAGCAGCAAACCTTGATATCACACGCAGTGAAGATAATGCGCTTTGTTTCCTGGAGATCTGCTCAGAACCACCCTCGAAGCTAATTTACTCTTGATTTTCCTGCAGTTCAAATGAAGGGGGTTATCGTTTCCAAACCCAAAGACCAGGTACCCCAGACTGTAAGAACTTCTAATGGACCATAGGCAGCAGGGAGAAGGGGTATCTGAGTGATCATAAGTAAAATTCCAGAAAAGTCTCTAACAAACATATAATTTAAAAAGCAGTGAATGTGGGGATTGCCCAGTCTATAGGGCATAGAGTCAGCTCATGTCAGTGGCTTTACTGTATTATATCCTAAAATGCCAACTGGGATTTGTCATGATGACCTCGCATAGTTAAGGAGAGTGATCAGTATACTCTGTTTAGGAACATAAAGAAGTAGATGAATGCTTTGGAAAGATATAGTCCAAGTAAAATAAAAAATCAGGGGTGCCTTGCTGGCTCAGTTGGTAGAGTTTGAGACTCTTGATCTTGGCATCATGAGTTTGAGCCCCAACTGGGGGTAGAGTTTACTTAAAAAAATTTTTTTTTAATCAAATGAGCTTTAGTACTAAAAAAAGTAATACCTGAGAAAAATCACCCCTTTGCCAATGATGTCTCAAGTCAAAAATTTCTATAACTGTTTGTTTTAACCAAAGGGCACTCTGCTCTCTTCTCCAAATCCCTTTAGTCACCAAAATCAATTTGGGCTATAATCTCTAGTGGTCAGGTCAAATGAGCACTGCATGTTTGTTCTTGATTTTCCATGTTGTGACTCTGACTTTCTAATCAGCTGGGTAGGGCAAATCCAGCAACGGATACTACCAGAGACCTCCTGGAGGCCCAAAGTTCTGTCCAATGTCTTTATCTTTGCTCAGAGTTGATAATACAGCTTGCCCTTACTCACAATAATGATCTAATTAACCCATCTCTTTTATAGCATTTTGAAAATCTGCTTCTTCTCAGATAATGTATACTGATTCATTTATACTTTTTTATCCATATTTCTGGAAGAAATATACATGGACATGTATGGTGTAAGAAAGTGGTCCAGTTTCATTCTTTTGTATGTTGCTTTTTAGTTTTCCCAGCACCATTTGTTGAAGAGACTGTCTTTTTCCCATCGGATAGTCTTTCCTGCTTTGTCAAAGATTAACTGACCATGTAGTTGTGGGTTCATTTCTGGGTTTTCTATTCTGTTCTTTGATCTATATATTTATTTTGGGGCCAGTACCATACTGTTTTAATCACTACAGCTTTGTAATACAACTTGAAGTCTGAATTTGTGATGCCTACAGCTCTGCTTTTCTTTTTCAGAGTTGCTTTGGCTATTCAGGGTATTTTGTGGTTCTATATAAATTTTAGGGTTGTTTCTCCCAGCTCTGAAAAATGCTGTTCTATGTTGATAGGGATTACATTGAATGTGTAGACTGCGTTGGATAGTGTAGGCATTTTAACAATGTTTGTTCTTCTAATTCATGAGCTTTTCCATTTCTTTGTGTCCTCTTCAGTTTCTTTCATCAGTGTTTTACAGTTTTCAGAGTACAGGTCTTTGGTTAGGTTTATTCCTAGGTATCTTATCATTTTTGGTGCAGTTGTAAATGGGATTGATTCCTTAATTTCTCTATATGCTGCTTCATTATTGGTGTATAAAAAGGCAACAAATTTCTGTACATTACTTTTGTATCCTGAGATTTTACTAAATTTGTGTATCAGTTCTAGCAATTTTTTGGCAGAGTCTTTCAGGTTTTCAGTATCATCTTGCCTGTCAATAGTGAAAGTTTACTTCTTATTGCTTTTATTTCTTTTTGTTGTCTGATTGCTGTGGCTAGGACTCTTAGTACTATGTTAAATAACAATGGTGAGAGTGGATATCCCTGTCTTCTTCCTGGCTATAGAGGAAAAGCTCAAAATGGATTAAAGACCTAAATGTGAGAGATGAAACCTTTACAATTCTAAAAGAGAACACAAAAAGTAACCTCTTTGACATTGGCCATAGCAGCTTTTTACTAGATATGTCTCCTGAGACAAGGAAAACAAAAATAAAGATAAACTATTGGGACTTCATCAAAATAAAAAGCTTCTGCCCAGTGAAGGAAACTATCAACAAAAGTAAAAGGCAGACAGTGGAATAGGAGAAGATATTTGCAAATGACATAGCTGATAAGGGGTTAGTATCCAATAAAGAACTTATAAAACTCAACACCCAAAAAATGAATAGTCCAATTAAAAATGGGTAGAAGACCTGAATGGACATTTTTCCAAAGAAGACCAACAGATACATGAAAAAATACTCAACATCACTCATCATCAGTGAAATACAAATCAAAACCACAATGAGATATCACCTCACACCTGTTAGAATGGCTAAAATCAACACCACAGGAAACAACAGATGTTGACGAGGATGTGGAGAAAGGGGAACCCTCTTGCACTGTAGGCGGGAATGCAAACTGGTGCAGCCACTCTGGAAAACTGTACAGAGGTTCCTCAAAAAGTTAAAAATAGAACAACACTATGATCCAGCAAGTACACTACTAGGTATTTACCAAAAGGATGCAAAATTACTAATTCAAAGGTATACATGTACCTCGATATTTATAGCAGCATTATTTACAATAGCCAAATTATGGAAATAGCTGAAGTCTCCATCGATTGATAAACATAAAGATGTTGTGATTATATATATCTACACACACACACAGACACACACACACACACACAATGATGTATTACTCAGCCATCAAAAGGAATAAAACCTTGCCATATGCAAGGGTGTGGATGGAGCTAGAGTATTATGCTAAGTGGAATAAGTCAATCAGACATTTGCCGTATGATTTCAGTCAAATGTGGAATTTAAGAAACAAGGCAAATGAGCATAGGGGAATAAAAGAGAGAGGCAAACCAATAAATAGATTCTTAACTATAGAGAACAAACTGATGGTTACCAGAGGGGAGGAGGGTGGCAGATGGGTTAAATAGGGGATGGGATTAAGGAGTGCACTTGTGATGAGCACCGAGTATTGTGTGAAAGTGTTGAATCACTGTATTATATACCCTAAACACTGTATGTTACCTAACTGCGATTTAGATAAAAACTTAAACAAACAAGAAATATGCATGCTCACGTAATATCAAGTGGGAATTTTCACATTATCCCGATTTACAGTTTAAATCTCAAAACAAATGTTAAGTATCCCGTGAGTCACCCACCACTGGGGCTAGACATCTTCCCCCCTCTGTAGCCCTTTCCCCGGCAGCTAACAAAGGAGCCACCGAGTCTGCCCACAAACCCTCTAATCTTGGAGAGACCCCTGTGAGAGAGGACAGAAGGAACATTCTCTCTTCCATGTGGTTTTGTACTCAATCCACAGACCCATCTTAGTGTCTCCACAGGAGAGAGGCTGGGAAGAGTTGTCTAGGTGCCCCTGGCGGACCAAGAGGGCTGGGGTGTGAGGATGAGCCCACAGCCCATGCCTGGTCTAGAGAGGCCCGCAGAACAGCCTGTGCACACAGACATGTGCGCTCTAGAAAGGAGACATTGCCAACCATCCTCCACCCCTGCAGTGGTCCAAGGCTGAAGTATTAGACCGACATTTTTAAACTGGAGTGGACTAATTTAAAAAATAAAGCGACGGAAAAATTAGGTCACTAAGCTGTAGAAAAAAGGGAATATGTAGTTGAATGCAGCCTCGACATTTGTCAGGGAAGAGAGAAGATGCCTGTGATTCTAACTGGGAGCCAATGCTTGGGTTCCCCAGGCAGGTCTGTATCCAGCCTCATATAGCTAGGCAGAAGTGGCTTCCCAGACTCAGGCACTGGCGATGCCCAGAGTCTCTGTGATGGCAGGGGAGAAGGTGATCCCAGAAATAGCCCCACAGTTGATCCAAGTCTGAGATGTTGCTAACATTTAAAATATCCATTTTTTTAAAGGCATATTTATAGACCTGCCTTTATTTTTTTTAATTTTTTTTAACATTTATTTATTTTTGAGAGAGACAGAGTATGAGCAGGGGAGGGGCAGAGAGAGAGGGAGACACAGAATCTGAAGCAGGCTTCAGGCTCCGAGCTGTCAGCACAGAGCCCGACGCGGGGCTCGAACTCACAGACCGTGAGATCATGACCTGGGCCGAAGTCGGCCGCCCAACCGACTGAGCCACTCAGGCGCCCCTAAAATATCCATTTTTTAAGGGCACCTGGTTGACTCGGTTAAACATCCTACTCTTGATTTCAACTAAGGTGGTGATCCCAGGGTCATGGGATTGAGCCTGGTGTTGGGCTCTGCACTGAGCATGGAGCCTGCTTAAGATTCTCTCTCCCTCCCTCCCTCCCTCCCTGTCTCTCTCTCTCTCTCTCTCTCTCTCTCTCTCTCTCTCCCTCCCCCCATCCTCTCCCTCACTTGCTCATGCTCTCATTCTCTGTCTCTCTAAAATAGAAAATAATAATAATAAATTTTAAAAATAATAAATCCATCTTTTGAAAGTATCTTTTCCTTCTATTTTATTGTATTTTTTTTTAACTTCTCACAATGGTGGAAGTCTTCCATGGAAATAACTTTGATGATTTTTGTTCTGTCTTGTTTGTGAAAGGAAAAATTTCAAATGTGACTTGGCGAAGGTTTCTTTAAGATGTGCATTATTTTCTGCTAGCTCAAGTATATGCTTTACTCTGGGAAAAATAATAAATCAACAGTTTTACATTTAAACTCCTCAAAAATTAGTTAGCCATATATTTATCTGAACCATATTTGACGTATTTCTTTTTTGTCATAGAACAGAGTCCCTCCCACAGTGATTGAGTTCATAATTTGGGTCCCATGTGTTCTGTGTTCTGACTTTCCAAAAATTTACATACTGAGTTTTATTTTGTTTTAGGTTATTTTTTTTAAATTATTTGGACTATTGCCATATTCTCTGTGCTCAGATACCCTTTGGAAATGTAGTATATTAACTTTATAGATAATATTATTTTTCTCATATTATAAATGAGGACTCTGAGACACAGAAAGACTAGGTACCTGCCCAGGGTCATTCAGCTCATTAAGAGGAGAAGCTGAGAGTCAGTCTGGCCAGTTAATCAGCCTCATATCCATTCCAACATAGGGTATGATCATTTAAAAATAATTTGCCAATCAAACAGGCAAAACCTGGCATCTTATTGATGTTTTAGTTTGCATCTCTGATTACTAATGATGCTGCACATTGTGTTTGCAATAGGTTATTGACTTTTGCATTCTTTTCTTGTGAGTTGCCTGTTCATGACCCTTGCTCAATTTTCTATTGGTGTTAATCTTTTTTCTTTATGGTTTTTTGGAACTCTTCATTTTCACCACTTGACTATGTGTGCATGGGTGGGGGGGGGTGCAAGTGCATTTTGCCTATGTGTGAGTTTAAAAATTTATGTGGTATCATCTCTATCATTTTTTCCTTGTATGATTTTTCTTTGTTGTGTAATTTAGAAAGGCCATCTCCTCATGTTTATCCATGTTTTCCTTTTATCCTTTGAGTAGACTTTCATTTTTTCGTCAACATTTTAATTTTAAATACTTTGAAACAGACACTAAAGTTGAAAGCATTTTACAGCGAACATCTGTCAAAGCACCATCTGGATTCTCCCGTTAACATCGTACTGTACTTTATGCATAGCTTTCCATGTATTCATCTCTTTATTGATCTGTGAGTCCTGCTTATTTTCAGTGTTTTACAAAGTAAATTGCAGCCAGTATACAGCCCCTCCAAGCCCTTTGGCATGTATATCATTAATTAAAGGACAGTATGTGTTTGCACTTTTTTCTTTTGATGTAAAACTAACCTCCCATGAAATATACAAATCTTAAGTGTGTTTTCACTTAGTTTTGACAAAGTCATATGCTTATATAGCCCCAAATCCTATCAAGGTATAGAGAATTACCACTACCTCAGAAAGTTCCCTCCATGGCCCACCCCTGCCTCCACACCACCAGAAAAAAAACAAAACACTTTCTGCCATAAACGACTTGCCTCCTCTAGTTTCACGTAAGTGGGATTATACGGGATACAGTTCTATTCAGAGATTGCTCACATTTCTGCACACCTGGCTACCAGAGGCACTGATGGCCTTTGTCCTGGACTCTGTTCAAGGATGTTTGTTTATCATGTGGCTTTAGAATACAGCGATCATGTCTGTGTCATGAGCAAAGAGCAGCCATGCTCAATGCCCACTCTTAAAGATGCAGCTTCCCCAAGCTCAGGGTGTCCACTGCGTGTGCAGCTGTGGGAATTGGGTTTGGGGACCTGTGCGGGGAAAATGCTGATGCTTTGGATTTGCTATAGCTGCAGGTACTCTAGTATTTGTCACTGACCCAGGAGCCCTGTTTCTTTTACCAGCATCCGTGAAAAGGTGGCAAGGCTGGTTGGCTCTCAAATGGGGTAAAGTTTCCAACACTTCACAGTTCTTAACCTACAGCGTGTAGTCAAGCTTCTTGGTCTCCATATCTTTTTGAGATTCACTTGCTTTGTCGCATTTATCAGTAATTCTTTTCCTTTTGTTGCTGAGTAGTATTCCATTGTTCTAGAGTTTATTTCTCCACTCTTTGGGACTATGCCAAGGTTTTCCAGCTATCATGAGTAAAAGTACTATAAAAATCTTTGGTAGATACCTTAGAGTAAAATTGCTAGGTCATAAGGCATGTGTATGTTTAGTTTTATTTTGAAAACTGCCAAACCTTTTCCCAAAAGGATTGTGCCATTTTATATTCTCTCAGTATGTATGAGAGGTCCAATTTCTGTATTACTGTCAACATTTGATGTTGTCAATCTATTTCATTTTAGCTCTCTGGAGGCTGTTGTGGTGGTATCATACTGTGGTTCTAATTTTTTTTTTTTTTGAGAGAGAGAGCGTGTGTGAGCATGAGCAGGAGAGGGGGCAGAGGGGGGGAGAGAGAGAGAGAGGGAGAGAGAGAGAGAGAGAGAGAGAGAGAATCTTAAGCAGGCTCCATGCCCAGCACAGAGCTCTACACCGGGCTCAATCAATCACATGACCCTGGGATGGTGACTGAGCTGAAATTAAGAGTCGGACACTCAACTGGCTGAGCCACCCAGGCACCCCCTTACTGTGGTTTTAATTTGCATTTCTTTGATTACTACACATGTTCACTACGTGTGTGGGGGTTAATTGGCCATTTATAGACCTTCTTTTATAAAGTGTCCACATTTGTTGCCCATTTTGGGGGGTTGTTGGTTGAGTTCTTTATTGCTTCATTGATATCAGTCATTTGTTGGAAATGTTTCCTTCAGTCTGTGGCTTGCCTATTAAATTTCCTAATGGTATCCTTTAAGGAGCAGAAATTCTTAATTTTGATTAAGTCGAATATTGAATTTTTTGTTTGTGGATATTGTTTTCTGTGACTTCTCTAAGAAACTGTTGACTACTCCAAGCCATGGAGGCATTCTCCTATGTTCTCCTCTAAAAGTACTTCTCACACTGCCCAGCCTGCATTCCTTACTTTGGACCCTCCTTAGGAGGCATTTCTTTGAGAAGTGTCTATTCCTCTTGAAAGAGAGGGTGGAATAGAGAGAGCAGTGCTATCAGGTCAGTCTACCTTTCCCAGATATCCTGGAGCCCGGGTCAATAAACATTTCTCCATCTTATTATGTATACACATCACTTTTCATCCACACCCTGACCCCGTGAAAGGTATTATTAACCCCACGTTACAGATCCAGAAAATGAGGCTCACCAAGGTGAGGTAACTCACTCATTCAAAGTCATCAGCTCCACAGCTGGAAAGAAAACTTGGAACTTTCTGATTCCATAAACCGTGCTCATTTCCACTCCTACCGCTGAGACTACACTGTTCACTACTCATGCTTTGCATCATTACAGACACACTGAGCTTCATTCCCGTTTTATTTGGCTCGCACTCCAATCCTCTGACAGTTCCCAGGTGTGTGGTTCATGTTTCTTAAGCGGTTTGTCTTACAAACAAAATGATACGTTGAAAGTAGTACATGGAGATTAAACAGGATTCATGCAATAAATTGCTGACTCAAGTCCAAAACGCTTTGTTGCCTTTTCTTAAAGGATTGTTTTAGGCAGATTTTAATTTCTGTTTTCCTTGAAGACAAATTTAAAATAGCTCTGTGAAATTGTGAAAACTACTTGGTGGGAGGAGGCGGTGTGGTTAAAAGTCTCTGTTTCATACGAAGGGATCCAGCTTTTGCTGGTGGCCTACTTTTCTGTCCTAACTCAACTATGGTGTTCCAAATCTAAGTGAAAAGAGTAAAACTTACCTTCTAGGTATTCCTTACCATGTTGGATAAGGATCCAAGGAAGGACATATATTATTCATGTATTTTTTTCTCTTTGGTTTCCAACTCTAAGAAATCATATGGCAAGTTCTCCTAGTAGATTAAGCATGAACGGATGCAGTAAATGATACAGGGAAGGGTTTTTGCTTTTTCAGAGAGTTACTTTACAATTCTATGTTAGTAGTGTTAATATTGTCCTGATTTAACATATTTCACAAGGGCCAATAGCATATGTTTGTGAGCTTAGTAGGGAAAAGTGCCAGAGACCTGAATTTTTCCTCCGTAATAAACCATTGGAGAGCATATGGGTTATAGTATATGTTGTCATGGCCAAAGTTTTGGGCTAAGGAGCTAAGATCACTTTTCCTATTACAGTTTTTCTTGAAATCGCTTATAGTGCTTGATTTTTCACTTTAATTTTTATTTCTTTCAAGATTTTATCTAAATTCAAGTTAGCTAACATATAGTGCAGTTGGTTTCAGGAGTAGAATTTAGTGACTCATCACATACATATAACACCCAGCAGTCATCTCAATAAGTGCCCTCCTTAATGCCATCCCCCATTTGCCCATCCCCCCACCTCCTTCCCCTCCAGCAACCCTCATTTTGTTCTCTGTAGTTAAGAGTCTGTTATGGTTTGTCTCCCTCTCTGTTTTCATCTTATTTTATTTTTCCTTCCCTTCCCCTATGGTCATCTGTTTTGTTTCTTCAATTCCACGTATGAGTGAAATCATAGGGTTTTGTTTCTCTGACATTTCACTTAGCATAATAGGATTTTTCACTTTTAAGTGTGGGTGTCAGACTGAGCCACAGAGTCCCCGTCAGGCCCCGTGTATTGTGTGCAGGATCTTTGTCCATGGTGACTTGACTGAGCTTGGCAGCAGCTGCAAGTTGGTACCAGGAAGTGATGGGCTTTGGGAGTGGTCACCGGATAATGGAACACTTACGAAGAAGTATGTGACCTAGACAGATGGGCATGATGCTGCGACTCAGCCCATTTCAGAGAATGTTCTAGATATATTCTCTGGGCAAAGTAGATCACTGAGCTCCAAAACAAAACCAAACACTGCATGTCTAGGGCCATGGGATGTTTCTGTTTCTCTTTTAATTTGGGTTCTCCTCACGGCAGGTCTTGTGCTAAGGATTTGAGCGGGAGAGATGTATTAAGGAAAGGCTCCCAGGAGGGGCATTCCTGGCAAGGGAAGCAGGCTAGGGAATGGAGAAGAAACCAAGAAAGGAAGTGGTTTTAAGTGATGTCTGATTCTCTTGAGAGTTCTGGAGCATTAACTCTTCCAGAGTCTGCCCTTCTTCATGGGAAAAAAACTGGGCTTTTGTACTTACACATTGGTCCATCATATCATTGGCTGCCAGCTGGAAGCACTGTGATGGAAGAGGCAGGAAGTAACCTCCTGGGCACTTCCGGCTGTCTGTACGGGTGAGGTAGTTCCAGTGCTCAAGGGCGAACCTCAGAAGTCACAGGTGCTGCTGGATGGGAGAACAGAGCCAGTAAAAGGAACGGCTGGGTTACCAACAGTAGCAAGTGTCCGCTGCACCTTCTGTAGTTTTGCGATCTTTCTGGGATTAGAATATATTAAATATGAGGGGCGCCTGGGTGGCTCAGTAGGTTAAGCATCTGACTTCAACTCCAGTCATGATCTCATAGTTCGTGAGTTCCAACCCTGGGTCGGGCTCTGTGCTGATGGCTTGAAGCCTGGAGCCTGCTTCAGATTCTGGGTCTCTCTCTCTCTCTCTCTCTGCTCCTCCCCTGCTTGCACTCTGCCTCTCTCTTTCAAAAATAAATAAACATTAAAAAAATTTTAAGAAGAATATATTAAATAGGAATTAATAGCAGTCAGAGAGGGTTTCATAGAATATTCTTGGATCTGCTTGATCCTCTTTACCAAGGAGAAGCAGAACTAGGCTGTTTACTTCACTAATGTAAGAATAAAATGCTTTGTAAGTGCTCTCAATCCTCTCCCTAGAAGGCCTAAATCAAAAGTACCCCTCCCCTGCGTGAGGCTCTTGCCCAAGCTTCCCCCTGCTTTCCTCTGATAGCTCAGGTGCTAGCCCCAGAGCTCGGCAAGCATCCTGCTCTTACAGTTCTTTGTTTGGAGTCTCTGTCTCCCGGGGGGCAGTATTGTGGGCATCTTTGGGTCCTCTAGCAAGCCCAGCCTCCACTAAGCTGAGTGCTGCACACATGGTAGGTCTCCCAGAGTAAGCTTTTAGAAACTGCTTTGTTAGCTTTCTTGCCTGCTTCCGGTTTCTGGGAATGAGTGCTGCCAGTTGAAAGAAAATTAGACATGCATATTTTTTTTTGGGGGGGGGCATCACTTGAAATCACTTACAATCACTTAGATCACTTGAAATCACCATTTTATTGTTTGTGTATCAGGTTTTTCTTTTTATTACTGTGTAACAAATTACCACAAACTTAATGGCTAAAAATAACAGCGTTTGCGGGTCAGGGGTGTGGGCATGGTTTAATGAGGTCTTCTGCGCAGTGCCTACCAATGCTGCAGTCAAGGTGTCAACCAAGGGGCATTCCCAGCTTGTTCTGGTTGCAGGTGAAATTTCTTTCTCTGTGGTTGTGAGAATGTACCCCCCCACCCCCGCCACTCCCCAGCTCTTTGCTGGAAGCAATCTGAAGGCTTCCCTCAGGCCCTGGAAACCCGAAGGTCATTGATTTATAATCTTGCCTTGAGCGAAGCTTGCAAGATAGTGTGCTGAACAAGAAAAACAAAACTGGGCAGAATTTGGTTACTTAGAACCCTGGGAACATCCCAGTTCAAGTTCTGGGTCTCTCTTCCCACTTACTCATGTAGAGACTGTGATGTTGGGGAAATTTTTAACCTCCTTGTGCTTCCCTGTCTGTTCATGCCACAAAGGACTTTTCCATGATAATCTCTGAGGCAACCAGCTTAGTACATTAAATGTAACATATTTACTCAGATCCTGGGATCAAACAAATAAATTTAGAATCCTGGTTCTGCCACTTACTGTCGGGATGACCTTAAACAAGTTATCTAACATTCCTGAGTTTTAGTTCTCTCAACCTTAAAATTGAGATAGAATGGTCCTTGCCTCACAGGTAACCTTAAAATTGAGACAGAATGGTGCTTGCCTCATAGGTTTGTCAAGAGAATTAAAAGAAGAGATCCAGCAGACACACGAAAACCTGCTCAACCTCACTCATCATCAGGGAAATACAATATAGTGGGATATCACCTTACACCTGTCAAAATGGCTAAAATTAGCAACACAGGAAACAACAGATGTTGGCGAGGATGCAGAGAAAGAGGAACACTCTTACACTGTTGGTGGGAATGCAAACTGGTGCCTCCACTCTGGAAAACAATATAGAGGCTCCTCAACAAGTTAAAAATAGAACTACTCTAAAATCCAGCAAATGCACTGCCGGGGTACAGTTCCAGCGAATCTAGGGGTCCCTGAAGGATGGACGGTCAGGCGGAAGGAAATGAGAGAGCCTTGAGAGAGATGTAGTCTGATGACCGAGCAGGCAGCCCTGGCAATTCTGGCATCTCTGCCCTACTGGTCTTAGTTTCTTTATTTAAAGGCAGTGAGTGACATTATATCAGTGACAAGGCATTCTTAACAACATACATTGTTGTCTCAAGACCTATGTTAGTCATCTATAGGTAGATTAGGAGTCATTCTATTCATAATCTTTAACCATAATGGAGGAGGTATTATTGGCTTGGTAGAGACATCATTTCTAATGCTTGTCTAAGTTCTTTTCCTTTGTGAGTGAGTGAGCCTATATAGTAAGGGCTCATGTCTATCTATTCTTTATGGTAGTTTCTATAAAAGTATTTTGTTATTGCCTTTTTATTATAAGGGAGTGTGGGGATGAGAATTACAAAAACGATTCGTGAAATGTTAACCTCAGGGAGGTGCTCAATATTTGTTGTTGATCACTGAAGATACATGTAGCTACTTTTGTTTGGCTACTGTTTGTACCTTATCTATAAACAGTGCTTCTAACTTTTGGGCTAGGCTAACCTCTGGGGAAGGTCCTAAGTCTCTTTACAATCTCTCCTATCAGTCTGTTGATCAAATACTGAGAGGAGCTTTACAGAGATGTGCCTTGAGGTTTTATGGTGGGGCTGAGGGGATGATTAACACAATGCGTATGATACCTGCAGGGAAAATCTAGTTTGGTTCAAGGAGTCTTGGGGCCTGATGTCTACTAATTTTTAGCCAACTCATAACTGCTATTCTGTATGATCAATTTGTGTAACCTATCCCCAAGAGGCAACTTCGAGGTTACTTCTGGCCAGATTACTCTCATTCAGATTTTATCCATCAAGACATCGCACTCCAGGTCCCCTTTTCCATGTGCCATAAAACCAAAGAGCATTATATCCCTTGAGGCCAATGAGAGCAGTTCAAGAAATCCAGGCCTGAAAAATTATTTAGAAGGAGGTAAGACGAGGCGCCATCTTGGCCAGTGGGAATTTTGCTTCAACCGCTTTTTCCACACAGGGAGGTGTCTCAACCTGTGAGCCCAAAATGGCTCCCAACAATGCCCTTCTGGGTATTTAGCAAAAGGATAAAAAATACTGATTCGAAGGGGCACATGCACTCCAATGTTCATTTGCATTAACAGCAACAGCCAAATTATGGAAACAGCTCAAAAGTCCATCAGCTGATGAATGGATAAAGAAGATGTGGTATAGATATACAATGGAATATTACTCAGCCATCAAAAAGAATGAAATCTTGCCATTTGCAAGGATATGAATGGAACTAGAGAGTATCATGATAAGCAAAATAAGTCAGAGAAAGACAAATACCATATGATTTTACTTATATGTGAAATTTAAGAAACAGAACAGATGAACATGGAGGGGGGAAAGAGAGATAAAACAGATCCTTAACTGTAGAGAACAAACTAAGAGATGCTGGAGGGGAGGTGGGAGGGGGATGGGTTAAATGCACAATGGACATTAAGGAGGGTATTTGTTGGGATGCGCACTGGGTGTTGTATGTAATTGATGAATCACTTAATTCTACTTCTGAAACTAGTATTACACTGTATGTTAAATAACTGGAATTTAAATAAAAACTTGAAACTAAAAAAAAGAAGAAGAGGTCTAAATAAATTGATATACACCTACCTGGCCCGTAATTACATGTTTAGTGCATTCAACATTAGCTATTATTATTATTATTTAAAATTCGAAGTTATGGTGCATATTAACCAGACTTTAGGGAAAGCAAGAGTCTTGGTGGGCTGTCTGGAAAGCCTGAGTTGAGGAATGGAATGTTTTCCACTCTGGCAAGTGCCATCCTTGCAAATGGCAAGATCTTTCTCTCTTTAACTATGTTTGTTCTCTATCTGTAAGATAGTGTGTGTGTGTGTGTATTTAAAAGTAAGGATGATAAAGGGGAGAGAAGGAGAAGATGAAAGAAGGCCCCCTAGAATGGTTTGGCCCCACACTGAAGTGGAAACACGTCATTCAATCAGTCCATGGAGTAACGGGGCACACACAGTCCCCGCTTGCCCACCTGTTGGCAAGCCCCAGGAAGCCAATGTCATTTCTTACTCTCACTACTGGTTAGCCTGTTTTCAAACCCAGAGACTCTGTCACTGTGGCTTAATGTCTCTAGTGAATGGGCAGGCTTCGAGGTCAGAAAGCTTGGTTCTCACAGAAGAACCTTCCTAGTCGCTGATACATTTATTGCCACACATGAGAGGAAGCATGGTTTCATTATGAGTTCGGTGTTACCCATGGTCAGAGCTGGGCTGTCCAGCTTCCCACTCCCATTCTGCCTGTTGAATGGATGTCTCCCACCATTCCAGTGACCAAAGAGAAGATAATGCCCTTGGAGACAGTCATTCCTTAGCAATGATGCAATCACAAGCAAGTTGCTTGCTGAAGCTGAGGCTGACCTAAATGTGTATTCTCTGTACGTCTGTCCCGAGTGGCTGCCTTGCCATCAACAGATACTTGATTATTCGTGTCACTCTAGGTGTTGGGCCACATTGAACCTTTCTCATTCTCTTATTAGTTTATAGCCATTAATATTTCCATCAAGGTTTATCAAGTATTTTAACAGCATCAGACTGCTACAAGAAAATTTTTTCAATAAAAGCCGAAAGTCCAAAGATTATATGAAATCCTCAAAATATTACATGATGGCAACCAAATGAACCAAAAGAACACTATTTGGGCTGACCGAAACATGCGTGCGGACTGCGCTGTGCCTCCAAGCCGCCCATCTGTGATCTCTCCCTTATGGCTTTGTCTCAGGGCCCAGGATGGATCGTATTTTCATGTCATGGAATAGGAAGTGATACTAACCTGTCACTCCTAACAAGGGCCCGGGCAGCCTGATATCACCAGCTGGCCAATTTGTGGAGTTTGTCAAGTTCCGTTTTTAGTTACCTGTGGCATTTCCCATTGCCAGAACCCTGCCGAACAAAAGGGCTGATGCTTGTCCCAAATGTGTCCCAGACCAGAGAAATGTGAACAGTCGTGTTGGGACGTCAGATGTGTGCAACTGCATCCTGGCTCCGCGTTCTCTGCACGGCGACAAACTGTCTCTTTTTCAGGGGCCCCCACCACTGCTTTCAGAGGCTGCTGAGCCTCGAGGTCCACGATAACCATAAAAATTCTGAGGCTTCGGCAGCAGGATCCCTCCCTGTTAGGCTGATTTTGTGTTTATCTGGTTTTCCCCTGAATGACCTGAACTTGGGCTCCAGAGGTAGAATGATGACAGGCACTTGACCGAAAAAAATGTTAATTCCATAAAGGGGCACCATTTAGTGCTTAGTTTTGCAAAGGGCAAATGATCACTGTTCTGCTGTTGGCTTTGTTGCTGCTAAATTGTCTTCTGTAATCTTGAGGAATATTCCAGATCGTGTCCAGTAAAACTGGGAATCAGGCAGGGAACACATGACATTCAAAAGGGGTGAGTGAATCTCGGAGTGTAGTCAGGGGCTGGTTACAAAGGTTGGGTCAGGGCTCAGGGAGACCAGCAGGGCCTGGGGAATCAGGGAGCCATCTGTGCCCTTAGACATGAAGCGACCTGAGAAATGGCAGGCTTCCCAGAAGAAGTAGCTGTCACTCTAGGAGAGGACCACCTAATGGGAGCTGTGGTCTTAGAGGAGCAGCAGCACTGACCACCACGGTCTTGGGGGGGGGTGGGGGTGGCCTCTCCTTCCTCTTGCCTCCAGTCTCCCGTGAATGCTTCCCGTTGGCCATCCCAGCCAGAAACTGGGAGGCAAGGGAGTCCAGTTCCCCGGGTCCCCAGACGTCAGCCTCTGGCGGCAGAGTAGGGTGGGAGAGGATGAAGGGAGAGTCTGGGCGGGTCAGGGTGGCATGGGGAGACGCAGAATATACACTACACCTTGCCGACTCTTAGGAGATCCTCTAATCACATTTCCCAAGTGGCAATGTCAGTTCATTTCCAACGGGCATTAGTTAGTAAGGTGTCGTAATTATTAATGATCTAGAACTTCTCTGAAAAAGGACTAGGGGAAAAAAGAGGCTCAGTCCAAATTACAGAACTCTGATTATGGTATGAATTTCTAAGCTTGTTTAAAGCATGCCGTTAGAGGGATTTCAGTGAACAGCGGCAAGCAAACACCTGAGCCCGGGGTCCAGACATCTGCCTTCCTGCACTGTGATTAAAAGAATGCATTGAGTTTGAGTGGCTGTTAAACCGTGGATTGGCAGTGCACCCCAGGCCTCACCACCCCCTGATGTTATATCCGGTTCTTTATGCTCCTGTCTGGCTGTTGAACCCCCCCTGAGTTTGTTACCCTCCATCTAAACCTCAGGGGAGTGGTTCTCAAAGCGTGGCCAGTATTACCCAGTAATTTGTTAAAATGCAGATTAATAGACTCCATTCCAGACGTACTAAGTCAGAAACTTTGGGAATGGGGCCAAGCGAATTGTTTTAACGAGACTTCCTGGGCATTCTGACGCTCACCGAAGTTTGAGACCCACTGCTCTAGGCGTGAGGGCCCTTGTGATCTTGCATATGAAGTACTTTCTCCCCTGGATTCATAACCTTCATTTTCCTTCACACAGTGACTCCTAGCTTGATGTCCTCATGCAAGTCCTTTAGGAAGCTGACCTCTGTTATCAATAGCATTGGGATTGCTCTTACTGCTTTATTATTGCTACAGTTATTTGTTGGCTTAAAATCATCGCATTGCCGAGATCATGTTAAAAGGTCCCAAAAAGGTGGGAGTAGAGCCACAAAGTCAGTAATGTTGGGTCATACGTCTGTCCTTCCTAGTTTGGGCTGGTAAAATACTGTAATAAAATAGATCCGGAAAACTCTAGAGCTTGATGGCCTGACCCTTTAGACATGAGAAGTATACAAGAATGGTGCCTGGTGAACCTCTAAGGATGAGAATGTACTGTTTTCTCATGTGTCAGGGAGGTCACTTTCCCCAGCTATGGGGTTACTGTCTCGCTAGTGACATAGATGTACGTGTTGAGTGTTTGTGTGCCGGGCACTCTTCTAGGGTTTTTCTGTCTTTTGCATCCGGGGCTGGTGTGGCGGGGCAGGTGACATCCATGTTTACAAAGCCTTGCCCACTCATGACCCTTGGCATTTCTCCAAAGAACCTTGGCAACCAGAGCCACATCTGGCTTTACACTGGATCTCAGTTCAGGAATTGGCATTCAAATTAAGAATCGGTGCTTTGCCGATTATATTAAGAAAAGAAATAAAAAGAAAAAACATGTCAGAAAGCCCCTGGGAACCTGATGAATAAGGATTCCTCTTCCTATCTGCTATTTTGGTTTTACTAAAGGAACGTCTTCCCTCTCTAATTAATTGTTGAGCATCTCAAATATATGCAAACATGCAAAGAAATTTATTGCAGCCCTGACGGATTCCACTGTCACTGTGGCAAGTACTGAATCAAAGTTGCTTCAACACAGATGTTTCCATTTGATAAAGAGGCACTTAAAGTAATGAATTGGAACATTTAGAAAGCTTACATATTTGGCATCAGTTTTATTAATCAAGTATTAGGAGAACAAACATTTCATATTAAATCATAGCTAACTGCTTCTCTGAAAAATAGTATAAATTTCTCCCTTCATAGAGAGGCTTTCATTTGAGACTCTCAGTGCATTTAATGGGTATTAAGTTATAAAACACTCTTATCAGATGACACCAAAAGACAATGATAATCTGTTTCGAAGAGGGAAGAATAGAGTCACCAAGAAGAAAAGCAACTGGCCTGAGTTTTCATAATCATAATAGCTACTTCTCATCGAGCACTTACCATGTGTCAGGCACACGACCAGCGTGCTTTGTATGTATTCTCTTTTGATTCTCAAAAAGCTGCGTGAATGAGTTCAGTAATCGACACCCAAAAAGATTAAGTAACTTGCTCAGCGACATAGTAATTTACCCAAGTTCATATGCACCGTAGGTAGCAAAATTAGTGGCAAACACAACTGACACCTTCCTTTTTTGGTACTGCTCTCACCTTAGGTTTCTTTACTAGTTATTTTAGGATGCTTCAAAGCCTCAAATGCCCCAGGATAATGAATTATTCACCCGTATCATTATGCTAACTAAATCATAGGTGGGGCCTGATTTCTGAGTCTGGACGGAAGCCAGTGTGAGAAAAACTATCCAGCCTCCACTGGTAGTGTGAACTTTCTGCAGTGGCACAGAATCTCATGTATAATGCTATTCGTGGCACTCTGGAGAAAAGCAAGGACCAGCACAAATCCTGTAGTTTGGGGAAGTGACGCATGCAGGATATCGCGATAGCCTTTCTAGCAACCACTAGCCTGAGGCGGTAGGGTAAAATACCACACCAACCCCCCCCCTCCCAAATCACCAATGGCAATGTGTTGTTAACATAGAAAGTTCAGGAAAAGAACAGACTCGAAGCATGAGAGGACCTCAGTTCTTACTTAGAGCCAAACTTGATGTATCAGAAAGATCAGTGGTGGAAAAGTTGTGCTCAGTGCATTCTAACAGAGACAATATCCTAACGCGATCAAGTCCCAGGAAAAGGACTGAAAGGGGGTGGTGGGAATCCCTTGCCTCATCCTTCCACATCCCCCAAAAGGAGAAAGATAAAGGGAAAAATACACACTTGGAAACTAATTACTGTGGAAAAGACTTGGGCAGAGAGGAAATCAAGGAAAGAAACAAAAAGAAAAAAGGCCACCGGAGTCAACAACCAGGTGATGCTGAACTAAGTGGTTTCTGATTCATTGGCAGCTTGGGTGTCTAGTGGAGACTGAATCTTGACCAAGCCCCTGCCACCTGTCTCTGTGTTCAGTGCTTTGAGGAAACAGGCACGTATAGCCCTTACAGATCATAGTATCTAATAGCCGAGACAAGATGCAAAAGAAATGAAGTCACAAAGAAATGTGATAATTGTGCTAAATCATTTATACTAACAATGTCATGGAAGCACAGAAGGGGGCAGGGTTGGGGGTAGGATAGATTCCTATTGGGGGAATTTGGTAGGATTTGACCTGGGGCAAGGAATATCAAGCAGAACAGTAAAAATGAAGGCACAGCAATGGGAAGTAAAATAAATGTTTAAATGAAACCAGTAGTCCAGTTTGGCTAGAACGCAGGACGTGAAGGGAGAGCTGAAGATGAGGCTGGCAACGCAGGTAGGGAAGAAATGGAGGGAATTCCTGGGCTCATCTGTGCTAAGACATGGAGCATTCACTCAAGGGAAACTTTTGGAGACTCTTGAACAGGAGAAGCCCTCTTCCTCAGGGATTATGGGATTAGGTGATCACAAGCATTAGAATATAAATGAATGGGAGAAGTGATACTAGAGATGTCCATACTAATCTATGAAATGATTGTTTCTAAACATTGGCAGTTCATTATGAGTGATAAATAAGGAGTGGCACTGATGATAACCGGTTGTGACACTCAAGCACCAGGTAAGAGTTGGTGTAGAGGCCAGTCTAGCTACAGCTGTTAGCAACAAGAGCCAAGAAAGGGTCACGGAAGCCTGTGATGTGAGCACTGGCAGGAATACAGCTGTCCTCGCCCATTCAGGTTGCCATTACAGAACACTACAGACTGGGGTGCTCATAACCAGACATTTCTTTCTCACGGGTCTGGAGGCTGGGGAGTCCAAGATCAAGGCACCGGCAGATCTGGTGTCTGGTGAGAGCCCCCATCCTATTACACAGATGACTGAGTTCTCCCTGTGTCCTCACATCATGGGAGGGCAAGGGAACAGTCTGGGAGCTTTTTCATAAGGGTACTCATCTCATTCATGAGGGCTCCACCTTCATGACCTAATCACCTACCAAAGGCCCATCTTCAAACACCATCCACATTGGGGATTAGATTTCAGCCTATGAATTTGGGGGAAACACTCAGTCTATAGCAATGTCTGGAACATTCAGCCTACAGTGGCAGCTTTGGATGAGGTGGTACCACAAGGCTGAGAAAGTGATGAGATGATGGTAAGCGTAGAGCCACAGTGCGTGGCTGTGCATGGCACAAGCTTTACAGGTGCCATCTGTGAATTGCAACCCCTAGAGTGATGTCACCCATGCTCTGCAGCAGCCCTAGATACCCACCTGTCCTCACCACTGGGGGCTTCACAATAGTCCTGAATTCTGAAGTCCTAAATAGGTCCTCAGATCACTTGGATATAAAAGTATGCTGATGTGTTGTTGCTTTACTTTTCAGCAGTCTGACCCGCAGTACGCTTGATCAGGGCAGACACTTGTCATCTCCTGTCCCTCCACAGCTCTTGACACAGTGCCCCCCACCTCCCCAGGCAGAGCAGGCACTCAACTATTGTTGAATGACTTGTTTTCTAGAAGGAGATTATTCATGATTTCTTGTTGTTTCTTTGTCCTATTTTTTAAAGGAATAAGAGAGAAGGGTGTGGTTCAGTGTCCACTCTTCCTTTCTGATACACACTAAAGAACACACTGAAATGATAAGGTGACTCTAGCCAGTGGAGAGAGACATGTCCCAAATGGCTCTGAAGAATCATAGCTGCAGTTGAGGTAGGAGTAGGAGCCACCATGGAATATAGAATCAAGAGCTGTGACAGCAGCTTCAGACAATCTCTGGTTTGGAGGCATTGTGGCCTCATCAGTAGACCTTAAAAGAAGCTGGAATGCTGGGAGCTCAGAAGTCTTCCCTTCTTTATGGCTTCCTGTTATAGGTTGAATTATATCTCCCTCCCCTCCCCACCGGTATTCTTATGTTGAAGCCATAATTCCTAGTTCTTCAGAATTTGACCATATTTAGAAATGGGGTTAATGTGGTTAGAATTAGTTAAGATGAGGCCATACTGGAGAGAGTGGGCCCTAACCCATTAGGAACGGTGTCCTTATAAAAAGGGGCAATTTGGACACAGACACACACACACAGGGAGAACACTATGTGAAGACGAAGGCAGAGGTAGGGTGATGTCTCTATAGGATTGCCAGCAAACCACCAGGAGCAAGGAGAGAAGTATAGAACAGATTTTTCTTCACTGGCCTCAGGAGGAACCAGTTCTGTTGACATCTTGATTGCAGACTTCTAGCCTCCAGAACCATAAGACAATAAATTTCTGTTGTTTAAGCCACTCAGCCTGTGATGCTTTGTTACAGCAGCCCCAGCAAACTAACACACCAACCTAGGGTGCTCCCCAGCCCTGGTAAGGTGGCTACCCCCGAGGGGCCTCTCTTCTGCACATGGTGGCAAGTGTTATGCCCGAATTCTCGAATCCCCCCACAAGAGATCACCAGAGTCAAAAGTCAAAGCCAAGGAGCAAGGACCGTTTATTACAGGATCGATCCCGGACCTCATGCACACCATTGCCGGTGATGCAAAGAGGCCCCGAACAGGGCTGGTACAGTGTTTTTATTGACAGAGACAAACAGCATAGGAAGGTTTTAGGTTATGAGGTGACTGATTGGTGGATATTTGAAATATGAACATATGTTGCCCTCTGATTGGAGGTTCTTTGTTTGCTCCTTGGTGGGAAGTCTCTGTCCGTTACTTGAGGCGGGAAGCAGGGGAAAGAAGGAAGGGGGAGGGGGAAGAATGTAGCAAGCAAGATTACAGAAGCGAGAAATGCCAGTCACTTAGATTAATAAATGTCAGACTAGGCTCAGGCAAAGTTTTACAATGTTCACAGCAAACAGTAAGCAAAACAGAATTCTCAGCAATTGTAATTTTTTTATCAACGGTCCACAATCGGCAGAAGGCCAGGACAGCTATTTTTAACCCAGTGTCTGTCCATTGTTTAACAGAAAAAGAGAACTTAGCTTCAAACTAAGGCAGAGCTGCCATTTGGACATAAAATTTAAAACCGCTCTCTTCACAAGCACCAGGGCATATATTACTCCAGTGCCGTATTTTCAGAATATAACTAACGTCTTGATTAGGAAGCAGACAAGGAAGATAAATACATTTGTGTTTTCAGAATTTGGGGGCATCTAAATCTGGGAGGCCAGAAAGTAAATCCAAGGCCCAGAGCCGAACTACCCTCGCTATGAGCCAGCAGCTTGAGGGGGGGTCCCTGGGAGCTTCCCCTCCTGCCCACCAGTGATTAACCTCAGGTGTAAGTGACTGCTGCCGAGCCCCCACTGCCTTCCATTTGCTCGGTTCTTTAGCAGCGGGAAGAGCCTTGGTGTCGCTGGGTCCTCTCTTTGAAAGAGTTTCCCTTGTGAATTTTGTCCCCAGTGAGACCTGACTCTTCTCGTCACACTGAAGGACCCTTTCATGCCTTATTTTATTGGGCCTCACAGGGCAAGCGCTTGAGGGCAGGGATTCTACTTTTAACTCTTCTCTAAAGCTCCAGTACACTGAACATATAATTTATTTAATAGTAACCGTAAAAGGCCTTTGAAAGTAATCCTTGTAAATGGCCTTGTGACTTTTGTGATATTGAACTTCCAAAGGAATATCTACTTGAGGTTTTTTAATATATCGAGGGAAAATGCTTCTAAGAGTCTGAAGGGGTTGCCTGCAATCGAAAGAGGTTACTCAATGGAGGCGAAAATGCCTGGGGAAAACACGCAGGCACAATCTTCCATGAGGTGGCCTCAGCACTAAATAAAAAAGGAAATTAGTGCTTGGTTAAACTGCTCTGGCTTAGAATTGTTTGCAAGATGCACTGTCAGCTTTGGTTCAATATCACAAATCATGTCCCCTCTTCTCATAATTACAGAGCCACAACGGAGAAGAGATTCGAGTACATTTTCATGTAGATCAGAACACTCACAGTCAGCACTAAAAAAATGGACATTTTGTGCAGGATAAATCTTTGTTGCGGAGGGCTTCTGGCCTGTGCATTGTAGGAGTTTTAACAGCATCCCTGGCCTCTACCCACTAGATACCGATGGCATCCTGTCCTCCAAGTTGTGACAACCAAAAACATCTCGAAACGTGATGAAATGTCCTGGCAAAATCACTCCCTGTTGAGAACCACCGATCTAAACGAGGGAAGAAATGTGCTTCCAACACAATGATTTTGGGATTCCTCTTGGGAAGGGATGAGGACACATCATGGTTGGTTTTTAGTTACCAAGAGCAAGGGACCTGGCTGAAGTAGCTCTGAGGAGATAAGAAGCACAGAATACCCCCATGCCTGTCCATGGTTTCTTATCATTATTTCTTGTCCCTGGTTTACTGACGGTCATTAAAATATGAGCCCTGTGGCTCAGTCGGTTAAGTGTCTGACTCTTGATTTTGGCTCAGGTCATGATATCACGGTTCAGTTTGTGATTTCAAGCCCCGTGTCGGGTTCCCCACTGACAGTATGGAGCCTACTTGGGATTCTCTCTCTCCCTCCTTCTTTGCCCCTCCCCTGCTCGTGCTCTTTCTCTCTCTCTCAACATAAATTTAAAAATTTTTTAAAAACTTAAGAGCCCTGTTGAATTAATAATTAAGCTCACAAAAGCTTCTGGAAAGTTCTAGTCTCATCAACACTAAACTTACATATCTAATCTTATCCACTCGGGAAATAAAGTTAGGTCACATCCCATTTGAGATTTATGTTAGAGATTCCGAGACCCCATCCTGCTTATGGCCTGAATGTCTTTCTTTCCTCTTTCCTGCCTGGGGGTCCTCTAGGAACCTCAGATACCTACACAGTTTAGTGTGTTTATCTGGTTTATTATTTCCTCCAGGAGAAGAAACCAGATCTCTGGCTGTTCTTGCTATACAGTCCCTGCCTGCTGAGCCTGGCTAGAGTCCTACTTGACAGCACTTTTCCTTGACACGGGAGGAGGATGAAGCTCTCTCCCTTAGTGCTGCACTCACCTCTGGTCCCTCTCACCCCCTTGGGCCTGGTCTCCCAGAAAAACAGAACTTTCACTAAACAGGGCTCTCAGCTCACACTCGAATACAGAGACATCTTCCCAAGCCACCACCATGCGCTTGAATGGCTGGTCTAGCCTGCACCATGCTCTCTCTTTGTGAGGAGGAACACCACCCTTCTCTTGCTCCAAGGGCGGTCCTGGTTCCTCTTGGTGCCTGCGTGGTGTGGCTGGTACTCGGGGGCGCTCCTCTGGAGACAGCACTTTCAGTATCTGTAGTTGCCACTGTTCCTCGTCTGCCACAGCACTGCAGAGAAAGCGGGTGTCCTCAGATACCAGTGCTGGCTGGGTGCACTGGCTGGGCTTCAGGAGGCTGCAGGCACTACCACCATTCCTCTTCACCCGCAGGATGACTCATTTTTCAGAATGCCCCGCTGGAGACTCCCCAGGAAGCAGCTGGAAAGGTACAGTAGTCCGATGTTGGTATAGTTGGCAAACTCTGGGTTATTTCATCTTGTTAAACCCTTTGTTCATTTAATAAGTCAGTCCGCTGGCATTTCTTGAGCACCTGCTCTTTGTCGGGTCCTGATCTAGCTGTGAATAGGACTGCCAAGAGCTTGTGCCCTCATGGGAGGGACAAGCCGTTAATGAAGAAGATGATTTTGGATTGTGATATGTGCCTGAAGGAATTGACAAGGTAGTATATGGAGTGTGATGGAGAGGGTAACTACTTCAGATACAGGCTTTAGGGAATCATCTCTATAGAGGTGGTATTTGGTTTGAGAACTGAAGGAGTGTGAGTTCCCAGCCATGCGAGGAGCTGGGGAAGAATTCCAGGTACAGGGGACAGCATAGGCTAAGACCCTGAAGCATAACTAAGCTTGGGCAGTTTGAGGACTTTAGAAGGACCAGTGAGTGAGAGGAGTGCCATGAGATGGGGCTGGAGAAGTGGGCAGGGGCTTGGTCTTGGAGGGTCTTGCAAGCCCAAGAAACGTGTGTGCATTTAAGTTCAGATCATTGGAGGGATTTAAGCAGGGAATGGCATGGACTGCCTGACACTTTGACAAGACCACACTCTGGCCGCTGTGTGGAGAGCATAGTATAGGAGGAAGGAAGGGCTAGAAGCACAGAGACTGTTGGCAGATTTTTTAAAAATATAATTTATTGTCAAATGGGTTTTCATATGACACCCAGTGCTCATCCCAACAAGTGCCCTCCTCAGTGCCTATCACCCACTTTTGACTGTTGGCGGACTATTATGGGCTAGGCTGGAGATGCCGAATGCATGGATTAAGGTGATGGGCACAGGGTTGGAGGGAAGTGGATGCATGTGAGGTACATTTTGGGCAGAATCAACAGAGCGTGCTAATGAATTAGATGTTGGGAGAAGAACGCTGAGTGGTTGGATGGTGATGCTCTTTGTTGCGATGTGGACTCTGAGGGGAGAATTGAATTTGGGAGCGAGAGGAATAAAATGTCCTGTTTGGGGCACTCTAAGCTGGGATAGTATTAGACACTCAGGTAAGGGTACTGAGTAGGGAGTAGGATATGTGATTTTGGAGCCATCAACAGGTTGATAAGTTAGAGCCACAGGCCTGGATGAGACCACCTCGGAGACTGAGTGTGGCCAGAGATGAGAAGGGAGCCTGCATCAGGGCCCTGGGCACCCCCAGCATGAATGGTCAGGTGGCGAAGTCATACCCGGAAAGCACACTAAGAAGGAAAGAGGAAACCCAGGAGACTCTGGGGTCCTGGAAGCGAAGAGGTGAGTATTTAATGACAGAAAGGAAGATCAAATGCATCCAGTGCTTCTGAGAGGGAAGAGATGAAGGCAGGCATAGGAACATCGGGTGAACATTCGATACTGCCAGAGCACATGCAGGGTTTCTTACATGTCTGCCTCCCGTTTGAAATCGCCTCCCTTTTGAAATTCAGGGGCACCCGGGTGGCTCAGGCAGTTAAGCGTCTGACTCTTGATTTTGTCAGGTCATGATATCATGGTTCCTGAGATCGAGCTCTGAGTTGGGTTCTGTGCTGTTGGGATTTTCTCTCGCCTTCTCTCTGCTCCTCCCCCATGCTTTCTCTCTCTCTCTCTCTTCTCTCTCTCTCTCTCTCTCAAAATAAGTAAAATTCAAAATTAAAATTAAAAAAAAGAAACAGCATACCTCTGAATTAAGTATTCAGGTTAGTTCTATTTGGTGAACGGTGTAGGGATTTGTTTGCTTCAGAGTATGGAAACATAAAAGATATATTTATTTGTTTCACCAACATTTATCTCATGCCCATTATATGCCAGCCCCCAGAGATACAGTGGGAAAAAATAGACATGGCCCATTTCCACAGTCTGTGAAATGCCGTGAGAGGCAGGATAATGATCCCTCAAAGATGGCCGCATTCTAATCCCCAAACCTGTGATATGTTACCTCACATGGCAAAAGGGACTTTGCAGAAGCGTATAAATTAAAGAGCTTGAGCCAGAAAGAGTATCCCAGATGACCTGGCTGGGCTCAATTTAACCATAATGTTCTTTACAGGAAGGAGGCAGGAGGGTCAAAGGCAGAGAAGGAAATATGAGGATGGAAGCAAGAGTGAAATGGGGCCATGAGCCAAAGAGTGCAGGCACCTTCTAGAAGCTAGAAAAGGCGAGGAAATGATTCTCCTCTAGAGCCTCCAGAAGGAATGCAGCCCTGCCATGCAATTTTAGACTTTTAACCATCAGAACTGCAGGATAAGAAATCTGTGTTTTAAGCCACTAAGTCTTGCTAATTAGTTATTGCAGCAAGAGGAAACTAGTACAGACGCTAGTCGTATTAGCTCAGAAAAAAGTGAGTGATTACAGATTGCTATACGTGCTGTGAAGGAAAAGAAAAGGTATGGCGAGAAGTTTCAGCACAGGAAGTGATTTTGATTAAGGAATCAGCAAATTGTCTCTGAGGAGTGACCCTTCAGCTAGGAGCAGAAGGATGAGGAGGAGCTGGGCAGACCACAAGGGGGCAACACGTGTGGAAACCTGGGAGGAAGGAGCTTGGGGGGATTCAGGGAAGTGACAGGCAGGGTAATGAGGGTGGAGAGACCAGGGCATTTTAGTTTTGTTGATTGTTTCCTTCACCGTGCAGAAGCTTTTTATCTAGATGAAGTCCCTACAGTTCATTTTTGCTTTTGTTTCCCTTGCCTTCAGCAACATGTCTAGTGAGAAGTTGCTCTGGCCAAGGTCAAAGAGGTCGCTGCCTGTATTTCTGTCTCATATTTAGCTCTTTCATCCATTTTGAATTTACTTTTGTGTATGGTGTAAGCAAGTGGTCCAGTTTCTTTCTTCTGCATGTCGCTGTCCAGTTTTCCCAACGCCATTTGTTGAAGAGACTTTTTTTCATCAGGTATTCTTTTCTGCGTTGTCGAAGATGAGTTGACCATATAGTTGTGGGTCCATTTCTGGGTTTTCTATTCTGTTCCATTGATCTATGTGTCTGTTTTTGTACCAGTATCATACCGCCTTGATGACTACAGCTTTGTAATATAGCTTGAAATCCAGAATCTTGATGCCTTCAGTTTTGTTTTTCTTTCTCAAGATTGCTTTGGCTTTTTGGGATCTTTTGTCGTCCATACATATTTTAGGATTGCTTGTTCTGTGACAAATGCTGGTGATATTTTGATAGGGATTGCATTAAATGTGTAGGTTACTTTGGGTAGGATAGACATTTAACAATGTTTGTTCTTCCACTCCATGAACATTATTTTCTTACTGTTTTGAATTCTTATTTTATATTTGTTGAAGGGCTCTCTTGGGCTAATTTAGACATAAAACACTAGCATCTCTCTCTCTTTCAAACATATGAAAAGCTAAATGCCTGAATTGTTCAAATCACTCATCAATTCTGTTTTTGAAATCATATTTTCTATGCTGTGTCATCAAGAGTGATGGGGATATATTGTTTTCCACTCTATTATCGTCTCTGAACCCATAATGTAAGATATGCTGTTGGCATTTTTTTCCTAGAAGGTGTCAATGGAAGGTTTTCAAACAACAGGCAGGATTCCTTTTCCTCTCCAGATAGTCCTTAGTGGTTTATCGGCTGAAACATAAAGAGGTTGGTGTTGTTCTGTCATGCCCCTAGGAATTACAATGAAGTTCACACATTCAAAGACAATGTCAATGACACCACAGCTGCATTGGCTAACAGTGATTGTAAGATGTCAGTTAGCTCTATGACAAATCAGATTTCAGCGGTGTTAGACCTGAGATATCTACATCTTATGAAATATGGTAGTCTTCATTACGAGGAGGATCTTTAATATTCCCAACTATAATCTGGAAAAATGAAATTATCAGCTAAGCACAAGTTAATTGGTTGTTTATATGAATTCATCCTCGAAGGAGGGGGGATGCCTTTTTCCTTAGCACCCAGTTGCCAGTGCAGAAACTTCTATCAACAATAGTGGGGATGGAGCATGGAAAGAAATGGTGATTGCAACCAAGGTTAGTTAGGAGTTCATCTAGATAAGGTTAGAAATCACCTCTTCATTTCACCTTAGCAAGTGACCTCATTGCTGTTTCACTTATCAATGGGCAAGTGTGGGATAAACTAATAAAATGAAGTAAGGCAACTAAAGTCTAATGAAGCTCTAAGATCAAGCATCCCAAATATGCAGACCTTCCAGCGACAGAGACCGTGTTTGTGTTCACACAATGATTATTTGTGTTTACAGATTAGAATTATGTAATCCTCACTGTCGTGTTCAAATAAAATAATCTGTAATAATTTCCAAACAATGACTTTCAGTAAAACAGGAGATCAGAAGCTTAGACATTATTTATACCCACCACTTTTAAGACTGCAGTGTTCCTCAGTTAGTTTAGACAGATGAAAATTGCTTATCTTCATAAAGATATCCACGTCCTTCATAAAAAAATCCAAAGAGTTCATAAATTGTTACATATTAATAGGTAGTGTCTTGTTCTATGTGATAGCTACAGTATTAAAATTTTGTAGGTGATCTTTTCTTTTTTATAAATCAAATCTTTTTTTAAATTGTGCCACAGAATGTGGAGGTTTAAAAGAACAGTAGGATGAATCATTTTCTTATAATTCCTAGTTCATTCATTTTGTGAGTTTGGAGGCTTAAGTATGGAATTTTCTTGAAATAGGTCACAACAATAATCAACCAGTTACAAATCTTCAGCAAGAAAATATATCTACATTTCCTCGTATTAGTTATTTGGGAGAGTATTTTTTGTTTTATTGCTGACTTTTTGCTACGTATGGCCATCCAGTCCAACACACTTTTTCAAAAGACAAAGACACTCAAGCCCAGAGAGATTAGTCTTACCTGGTGGTTCCGGTCCCTGGCATCTTATTCCAGGGTCCTTTCTGTTGACACTTGTAAAATGGTCACTGAAACTGAGAGACAGTATTGTTTATCACCACCTTATTTTAAAAACCATCTCTATTTTTTTTTAATGTTTATTTTTGAGCGAGAAGGTGCAAACAAGGGAAGGGCAGAGAGAGAGGGGGACAGAGGATCCAAAGTGGGCTTTTTTGGGGCACCTGGGTGACTCAGTTGATTAAGCCTCTGACTTTAGCTCAGGGCATGACCTCATAGTTCGTGAGTTTGAGCCCCATATTGGGCTCTGTGCTGACAGCTCAGAGTCCAGAGCCTGTTTTGGATTCGGTGTCTCCCTCTCTCCCTGCCCCTCCCCCACTCTCACTCTGTCTGTCTCTCTCAAAAATAAATAAACTTAAAAAAAAAAAAAGTGGGCTTTTCTCTGACAGGAGTGAGGCTGATATGGAGCTTAAACCCACAAGCCATGAGATCATGACCTGAGCCAAAGTCAGATGCTCAACTGACTGAGCCACCCAGGAACCCCTAAAAATAGAGATGGTTTTTTAGGGGCACCTGGGTGGCCCAGTCAGTTAAGTGTCTGACAGTCGATTTTGGCTCAGGTCGTGATCTCACAGTTTGTGAGTTCGAGCCCCACATCAAGCTCCATACTAACAGTGTGGAGCCTGCTTGGGATTCCCTCTCTCTCTCTCTCTCTCTCTCTGGAGAGAGAAATAAATGAACTTTAAAAAAAAAAATCTCTATTTTTAAACTTAGCATGTCCATGATCATCTTTCTCTGAGTAAATAATTAAGATGCAACAGGTGCTTCTGATATTGAACAGAAAAAGGTTTAGATTGTATAACTAATTACCTCTGCTTCCTCTCTAAGCCTAGTTAGTATTTGTTTACAGGACATCTGTTTCTTTATAACACTGTATTGATTTTCACTTTTGTAATAATGCCTTCAAGCAAGAAAAATGAATTTTTTAAAAAAACCAAAAGCCATTATATTGGTTTGCACAGTCAGCCCCATTAACCAATTAATTCATGGCTCATATAAACTTTTATTTCCTCTTCATAAATTTCACAGTATATCAACTGCCTGGCTCCAGTCAGGTCTATGTGAGGTCTACTTTTACATTAATATCATTTGTAAGCCTTCTTCTGATTCCTTTTGACTCTCAAGTGGTTCTTTATACAGACCAAACACAAAAATATTTATCTTTTCTAGGTAATATTTTGTTAGAGTAATAGATGTGAACAAACTTATAGGAAATATGTTATCCAGAATATGCGGGGCACCTGGGTGGCTCAGTCAGTTAAGCATCCAACACTTAACCGATTAAGCCATCCAGCCACCCCTCAATGATTTATTATGAAATGTGCATTGTTATTGTCAAAGGAAGGGATTGAACTTTATGGAGAAGAGAGAAGAATTTTACTATAGAAGAAAGGGCTGGACTCTGTCAGCTTTGAGAAAAGGTTTGCCTTTTCAAGCTGGACTCAAAGACGATACCTCACATATCCACAATGCTGATGGGCACCATGAGCAAAACAGGGTTTCTTAAGGTTCTTCTGGATAGAGTATCCAATGTTTTCCCTGCATTATTCCAGAATGCCTGGGAGGCCATGTTTTCTAAGGCAGGAGGTTTGCAGGTGGAAATAGTAACAGTCATATGTACTTGTAGATTCAAGACGAGTAGACCTAGTGGACTAGTAGATTGAGACCATTGTCATTTATGCAGTAAATTGGAATCAGTACCTCGAACCACATTTCTTAATAAATTACCAGGCCTCTCATCAAGAAGGCAATAATGTTCCTGGAATTATTTTAATATGGACTTGTGAGATCTTCAGTATGAGATCATGTTTCAAAGTTTTATCTGACACTGATGAAACAAGTAAATATGTCCTTTATTTGACTTATGTTTACAATGAACTGAGCATAATCATGAACCAATATGAAATTTTATAGATCCAAGCTAATCTCAAACAGAAGGTACAGTATTAACATGGGGTTAGGGAGATGAAGATTTCTTGATGAATCTTCTGTCTTTTTAATTTATACACTTAGATAAAAGAGGATGAGAAAATGGTTTCACAAGAGAAAAAGAAGAAGTGGGATCATTTCTGTCATTAATGAGGCAGGATAAATTTGGGAGAAGAAACAGGCAATATGGGAATTTGGGGCATCTCTCATTATTTCTTGCCAGGTCAAATGCTGTGTAATTGACTTAATCTTCAATGTAGCTAAAGAAGTTGTTTTTCAGATTGTTTTCTAAGTGCTGGCAATGGCTGATTAAGTCAACTGTTAATCAACTTCCCTTACTTAGGGTTACTTAGGATTGAGATGGGCACTGCTTCCTCCTTAATTTACAAGTGACAGATCCTTAACTCAAACTGGGTTCAGAAAACAGAAAAACTAAAAGAAAACAAGAGGTGCCTGGGCAGCTCATTCGGTTAAGCAGCAGACTCTTGGTTTCCGCTCAGGTCATGTTCTCACCATTGGTGAGATCTAGCCCCAAGTTGGGCTCTGCCAGTACGGAGCCTGCTTGAGATGCTCTCTCTAACTCACTCTCTGCCCCTTCCCCACTCATGCTCTCTAATCTCACAAAATAGATAAGTAAACTTTAAAAACAGACAAACAAAAAACAAGAATTTATTGTCTCGTGAAAGTGAAAAGTCCAGGGGATGTATTGAGCTCAGGTGAGGCCTGATACAAGTGCCAGAACAATGATAACCATCTCTCTCCATTTTCTTTTGAGGCAATGACTATCCCAATAACTCTAGGCTCTCATTTTACCCACATAAGTGATCTCAACAATCAAAGAGCACCGTTCCATACAGTTCTGGTAAGAATCCTAAAGCTGACCCTTGCTGCTTTGAGTCTTCCGTGACTGAGTTATGGAATAGACTGATGGCCAGCACAGGGTCACGTATCCATCCCTGACCCAGGGGTATGGTTTGGGGAGGGATCCAGGTTCACCTAAACAATACAGACCTAGAGTGGAATGGGGGTGGCTCCTTGTAGGCAAATCATAGGCACTTATTGTGAAGAAGTGGTTTGGGGCAGGCAAGGGTACTGTGTGTTCCCTCCAGTCTTTCTCTGCAGCAGCCTTTCTCAAGACAGAAAGGCTGGCTCTGGCTTTAGTCCCATTTGACTATAAAACACCAAACTAGCTGATTTCATGCCCTAGTCTCCTCAGGAAATGTTTGTAATAATGTTCGTATTAAATTCTATTAAAACGGTAATTTAGAATATGTAAAATGGTAGAGTCTAATGGTGATCGTTCCTTTTAGAGGTGGCTTTTAGCACCTCCATCAATTAGCGTGGAAGATTGAGCCTCCTTTTTAGTGCAGGAGTCCTGGCTGGAAGCTTCTTCCTCGGGAAGATCTCATTTTATATATTCCTACATTTGCATATGTTTCCATGTAATATGCATAAGACTGCAGGCTTTTTTATAAATTAAGTTTTTTATTATACCAGTTAAGGTCAGAATTTTTAGATTTCTTCTCTCTTCACTTCTTACCACCTACCTGCTATCTATGACTGAATATTAGAAGCTTATACGAGGTACAGTATTTCTACAGTGCACTCTGCTTTGTTTCGTCTTTCATTATTTCCGCTACTTGCCCAACGATCTCCAGTAGCCTTTGGGAGTAGTGGAGGGGAGTATGACCTGAGCGGTTCCATAACTTAAACATATTTATCACATCTCCTTCCTTAGTGTGTGGTGGTATAAAATCGAGAAAAGGAAACATTAATTTTTTTTCTCTATGTCAATATCAATAGTTTCTGAAAACTCATATCCTCATCCTGTTGACTTAGCTGAATACAGCCATAGGACAACAAAAGCGTTGTCTGAGGATTAAATAAGAGAAGGACCTAATAGATTCAGTAGAGCTTACCAGCCTATCTCGATTTACTTTCTACTTCATCGCCTGTGTGAACTGTGGGCTGGTTAATTGTCTGTGTATGTGCCTGAGTTTTCTTCTCTGTGAAATGGGATAATAAGTACTTGGTTCATGGAAATATGATGTAAACTAAGATTAATGTAGGTATGTGAAACAATTCAAAGAATTCCAAGAAATTGCCTCTCTCACACAAACTGTTTGATTATGATGTCCCTCCCTAACTCTCAGTTCCTGGGTTTCCCACCTCCCATTCTGTTGGGGTCATGTCATCTCTCTTGGGAGTCATCTTGGGCAGGATCTCTTTAAGACCACCAGGCCAGGGGCACCTGTGTGGCTCAGTTGGTTGAGTGTCAACTTTGGCTCAGGTCATGATCTCACGGTCCGTGAGTTCAAGCCCCACATCGGGCTCTGTGCTGATAGTTCAGACCCTGGAGCCTGCTTTGGATTCTGTGTCTCCCCCTCTCTCTGCTCCTCCCTTGCTCATGCTCTCTCTCTCTCTCTCTCTCTCTCAAAAATAAATAAACATTAAAAAAAAACAAACAAACCACCAGGCCAGCTCCCTCAATGGTCCCCAGCGTATGGACATACCGATTAGCCCAGTCACTGGAAGAAGGTCTACTTGCTCCCAGTGCTGCTCTTTATACACTGTTGCCACACAGGGACATCTCCAGCTGCCAGATTCCACCTTTGAACTTCTTTTGGGGAGACAGGCTGCAGACCTTATGAACCCCAGACCCCAGTGGACACATGCCAAGTTGCCCCTCCACCCGAAGACAGACAAAAGCACCCCGCTCCGCCACCTCGAGGTGAGGGGTGCGAGGGGGCCGCTGCACACATATCAACAACTCTCTCCAGAGAGGTCTCTCTTACAAGTGGGCTTAGGTGATGTGCCCTGACTTGAGGATCAGGGGGTATTTGACAACGTTTACATCGTTTTCTGCCTTTGTGGCCTCTCCCAAAACTGAGGGAGGAAGAATTCAATTTTAGGCTGCTACTTCAGCAGTCATTGTCATCAGCACCCAGAATCCTACAGAAAAAAAAGGCACTTGAGCAGAAGATTCATTGACTGGGTTCAGAGTGTCAGGACTTCATGTTTACTCAAAGCAAGTCACGTGGTTTCTCTAAGCCTTGGTTTTTTCATCTGTAAATTGGGATCAATATCCCTTAATCTGCATAAGATCCAGTGAGATAATGGATGCAAAATGCTTTGTAAATGAAAAAGTACTTTTCTATATAATAAAGAGATCAGGGGCGCCTGGGTGGCTCAGTTGGTTAAGCAGCCAACTTCGGCTCAGGTCATGATCTCACGGTCTGTGAGTTCGAGCCCCGCATCAGGCTCTGTGCTGATGGCTCGGAGCCTGGAGCCTGCATCGGATTCTGTGTCTCCCTCTCTCTCTGCCCTTCACCTGCTCATACTCTGTCTCTAGGTCTCTCAAAAATAAATAAATGTTAAAAAAAATAAAGAAATAAATAAAGAGATCAATTTTTTTCTTAGCTAGGGTCTTATAATCTGTTGTCTAGTTATGTTCAGTTCAGTAGACATCGGTCATAGTTTTGTGTTTTGTTGGTAGATAGAATTTTCCTGGGGGAAAAAAAAACCATTTCGAATCACTTTGTATAATATAAAAATAATAAGAAGGGCTCTGTTGGCCTAGGTGGTTCATAAAATGTTTCTAACGATGACTGGTGAGGTTGCTAGATTTTGCACATCAAAATACAGAATGGCCAGTTAAATGCGAATCCGACAAATAATAAATAATTTTTAATATAAGTCCATCCCACATATTGCATGGGATTTTACCTAGTAACCCCACTAATAAGTATCAGTGGACTGTGGGCAGAAATCCTACCTCATTTGTCTTTGTATTTCCAGATTCTAGCACAATGCCTGGCCCCCTGGCAAGCTGCTTAATACATGATTCTGGAAGAAAACAATATTTGAAGACGTACTTGGAAACCTGTTGGCCATGTGACAAATTACTTTTAGCCACACTTTTGAGCTTTGGTTTCCTTGTCAGTTAAGCAAAGATGAGTGTCTCCCAGATGAATGGAGGGTAACAAGACCTGGGGCATTTGAGAGGTCTTTATAAATTGTGAAAGCAACTTATAGTGCGTTATAAACAGCACAGGGAATACGCTGCTGAGGATGGTATTTTTCAGGGTAACCTTGGCAATGAAGAGTAGAAAGTAAATTTTTAAAATGTTTCGGGGGCGCCTGGGTGGCTCAGTCGGTTAAGCGGCCGACTTCAGCTCAGGTCATGATCTCACAGTCTGTGAGTTCGGGCCCCGCGTCGGGCTCTGTGCTGATGGCTCAGAGCCTGGAGCCTGCTTCGGATTCTGTGTCTCCCTCTCTCTCTGCCCTTCCCCTGCTCACGCTCTGTCTCTGTGTCTCTCGAAAATAAATAAATGTTAAAAAAAAATTTTTAAATGTTCCGGTAAGATCCGCGTGTTGAGTACATAAATCCAGTGTATGGAGAACAGTCTCTCTCGGGCTATTTCTGTCCCCTCCCCTTACCCCCTAGAAGAGCCTTCGCCCAGTGGCTAAACTTGAATGGGTTTCTACAAGGAATTAAACTGTGCCCAGCTCCTTCTGGTTCTCCTAGGTGCCTACATGCCCAACCCTGCTCCCCTCATGTCTTGGGCTGTCTAATTTGGTGACTGTGAAGCAATCACGAAGCTTCGTTGTGGAAGTTCCTGCTAATTTTCTTGAAGCATCTGTTAGAAGCATGCAAAACCTACTCCCACGAATCAACAATAAGATCCTAAAGAGGAGCGGAAGTGTTTGACTTCACCTGGGATAGCCAGGCAGCTGAGTCGAGGCTCGATTCTCCCCCGCCGCGCTAACATTTTCACATGCCGTTGAGGAGCGAGTGGTTTCTAAGTGCTATATGTGTTGGCGTAATTACGTACACTGGCATAAATTGTTTGATGGAATTTCTCAAACTTATTTAAATTTGTTCTCAGACATCAAAACAGTTCATTAGCTTCCAAGAATACGTTCGTAATTCCTGGAAAATAATTTCTTTCGGCATTTCAAGTGCGGCATATTCAGCTATCATCCTTGAGGCCTTTCCGAATTTCCGTTCACAGATGCTTACTTAGTAAGCTTCCGTCTCCTTTACCGGCTCCATATCCACCCCACCTCTAAACGTTAGTGGTCTGGAGGCTCTGTACCGTTTCCTCTTGTGGCTCCGTGTGTTAGCCGACTTCACCCAGACCTGTAGTGATTTAAAAAATCTCCCTGCTGAGGATTCCCCAGCTCAGTGTTACGCCCGATTTCTCCAGCTCAGGTGTTCTCTTCTGAACAACAGACTGCAATCCAGCAGCCTTTAGGACACCCCTCGCTGGATGTCTCATAGACTTCTCAAACTAAACACACCTGAAATGGATCACTTAGTCTTCCCATCACCCATCTCCCATATTTGTTCTTTCTCCATCGTTCAGTAGTGTCCATCCAGTTGCCAAAGCCAGAAATATAGGGCTTGTTCCTAATGCTTTTCCTCCCTCACCTTCTACCTTCTCCCCTCTCTGGCTTGGACTGGGTAATCTGTCACCAAGGCTTGTCAGGTGTCTCCCAAATGGTCTTGGCTTTGCCTCCTTGTCTTCACTCGACCATTCTGGTCAAAGCCACCATGGTTCGCCTGAAGTCTCCACTCCATTACAGTCCACTCTCCAATTATCCCAGTGATCCTTTTAAACTATTCATAAGGCCAGCTTACTTCCCTGTTTAAGACCACCCAATTGCTTTAGTTTACACTTAGAAAAAAAAATCCATGAAGCTGGCCATTTCTGCTTTATGTCACACCACTATATTTCCCACTCAATGACTTTACAGCCACCGAGGCAGTTTCTGTTCCTTCAATGAATGGTGCTGCACCCTGCCACAGGACGTTTGCATATGCTTCCCTCACTGTGGAATAGCCATCCTCCACCCAGTTCGTTACTTGTTATCATTCAGATCTTTCAGCTCATATATCACTTCTACGGCACAGAATGTATGCTTGGAACCTTGTCCATATTGCTTACTGATATATATCCAAAATCTTGCACAGAGCTAGCACACACTAGGCACTCAATATATCTTGCACAATGAATGAAAAAATAAAATAATAAATGAATGAACTGTCGATGAGACCTGGTCCCTTTGTTACACATTCTTGTAACATCATTCCCTTTCTTGTTATCTATACTTATCCCAATGTATATTTCATAGAAAGGTTATCTGCTTGGTTTAGTCCCTCTGTCTAGACTCATGGGATCAGGGACCATTTCTGGTTTTGCTTCCCATTTTATTTTCAGAGCCTTATACATCCCTAGCTTGTGGCAGGTGCCCACTACCTTGTTGGTCGTGCGTGTCCTGCTGAAATTTGGGTCCTTATCTCACTCAGCAGCCTTTGGCACAGCTGAGCACACAGTCCTTGAAGCACACCCTCCTTCCCCTACTTCTGGACCCTGGCTCTCCTGCTTTCCCTTCGCTGGTCTCATCTTCCTCACTTTCATATGTGGGCTTCTTTCCTTCCTTCAGACCCTTAGAAATTAGTGTTCCAACTGGGGCAGACTCGCCCCGGGGAATACTACTCAGTAATAAGAAGGAACAAACTAGTGACACAGGTGCCAATGTCGGATAGATCTCTAGAGCCTTATGCTCCGGGAGGTTTTGGGGGGTAAAAAGCTGCCGGGTATCCTGACTGTGGTGGTGGTTAGACAAATCTATACATGCAACAGAATGCTTGGTGAAGGGTCCACAGGGTGTCTCTGTACAATTTTTGCAACTTCTATTTCAAAATAAAAAAAATTTTTTTAATATAAAAATATTTTCCAGGGCTCAGCCTGAGGTCTGCTTTTCTCCACCCCCTGCAGCTCTTCCCCTGAGTTGTCAGCCCCTCCTGTGACTGTAGTCTCTGCTCCGAGGCTCTCGGCTCCGTCCCTCTTTTCTGGGTTTCATCTTGGGCATCCAAGTGCCTAGCAACCAGTGAGAACTATCCACGCTGGTCATGAGTAAATCGATGCATACATAGTGGTAATTTCTGTGATCACGAAATGAGAACATTCCATTTCTTTTCGATTGATGGAAACATTTTACTCTTGGAGGTTCTCTGCAAATTAATCACCTTTCACCAAGTTCAAAATGGTTACCCTGACCTCAGAGTCTTTCCATGTTTTACCCAATGAACTCAACACATTTCCAAAGATTTCGTTGCCTTTACTTCCTTCTGGTTGCACCCTGGAAATACTGTGCTTCAGTTATATTTATATAAATTATCAATTTATGATATTATCAATTTACCAATCTAGAAGTTAAAAATATTAATATATTTTGGACATGCACACACACATAATTTTATTTATGTACTTATTTATTTTTAAAAATCTTTTTAAATTTATTTATTTTGAGAGAGAACAAGCAGGGGAGGACAGAGAGAGAGAAGGAGAGAGAGAATCCCAGGCAGGCTCTGCAGATTCTGCAGAGAATCTCCTAGAGCCGAATGTGGGGCTCGAACTCAAGAACTATGAGATCATGACCAGAGAGGAAACCAAGAGTCGGATGCTTAACTGACTGAACCACTCAGGCAGCGCCCCACCCCCACATCTTTAGAAAGGTAATTCTTTATTAGTTCAGCAACCCTGCTGTACTTTTAGTGGAGAGCAATCTTGCTTTCCCCTTTCATTTTTCTTACTTTTGCACCGTGCCTAACAGTTGCTTAAGAGAACAGTTTTAGCAGAGGTCAAACATTGCTTGAACGTGTGGCACGTGGTCTCCCAGGGAAACAGCACACCAGTGCTTGTGGCTTCTGGCAGCCTCTCCAGAACAGCACCTAGACACCAGCCATAGCAGAGTGTCTGCTATAGAACAGGAGACTCAACCCAATTCAGAAAAAGCACTGTGAACAAGGCGAACCATTTCAAAAGATGAGGAAACATTCTTGAAGAGTGATGCCCTTAGCATCCTACAGTGTTTCTGAACGGAACTCACCTCTCTCAGACGGTAAACGCTGTTTTACTGGGCATTTGTCCTTCTCCTTGTGGCTGGTTTTATGCTCTTCATGCTCATTATTATGGTCACCGTGTTTATTCTCTGTAGAAATCCTTGAGATACAGCTTGAATTACCTATTGCCTACATTTGGGTTTTACTTAAAGAGTTGTAAGTTTGGAGGGGCACCTGGGTGGCTCAGTCAGTTAAGCACAACTTCGGTTCTGGTCATGACATTGGAGTTCTTGAGTTCGAGCTCTGCGTCGGGTTCTGTGCCGAGAGTTCAGAGCCTCCAGCCTGCTTCAGGTTTTCTGTCTCCCTCTCTGTCTGCCCTTCCCCCCTCCCCCACCCCGCTCCCCACCCCCCACTCATGCTCTGTCTCTCTTTCTCTCTCAAAAATAAATAAACATTAAAAATTAAAAAAAAAAAAGGATTGGCAGTTTGGGGATGAAAATCATTTTAGAGAAAACTTTTTAGATAATCTGAAAGAGAAAACTTTTAAAAGTTGCTTAGATTTGACTTATTTAGGTATCAGTTTCTTTGGAGCCTGAACTCTCTTGTTGAATCCTAATTACCACAGTTTCTGTCTTTGACTTGTCTCATATTTCAACAATTACACTTAGCTGCCATTCTTTTAACAACAGACGTAAGGAAAGAATATAAAGTAAGACTTCTGTACTAGAGTCTAATGTTTGAAGAAATAAAGGAATACGAAAGAAATTGAATAAAATGTTTTCTTTTCCTACATAGTCGAATTGAGATCCTTGTCGGCATAACTGACATAACATTTCACGTGAGCTTGGGTTGAGTCTAACTCTAAGGAACGAAGGGGAAAACAACATTAATTGTTTAAGATGAAAATGTCAGTCCTTTTGACTCCTACACATTAACTAATATTGAATCTTATAGACTCATACATTGAATCCTAGTTTGTTTAAGGAAAAGAATTAAAATTCTCTCTTTACCAACCATAACTGTGTTGGTTTACACATCGGATTTTTAAGTACTGGATTGGTAAATTGACAATGTCTTTATTTCATGAGGGAATATTTTGCAGTTACTTTTACTAAGAACTGCTTTATAAGTATTGTATCCAAGAATGGACAATATGGTAATTTCTGTTATATTACTCCTCGGGTTCATCTGGGTATTTCATTCATATTTCTGTGATGAATAGCAATAAACATCGAATTAATTAGGTAGAAAGCTCAGCTAAGCCGTAATAAAATTTTAACTAAAAAATGCTTCTTTTAATTAAAAAAAATTCTTAATGTTTATTTTTGAGAGAAAGAGAGAGAGCGTAAGCAGGGGAGGGGCAGGCAGAGACGGAGACACAGAATCCGAAGTGCGCTCCAGGCTCTGAGCTTTCAGAACAGAGCCCTAGGCGGAGCTCAAGCCCACGAACTGCAAAATCACGACCTGAGCCGAAGTTGGACATTTAACCGGCTGAGCCACCCAGGCGCCCCAAAAATGCTTCTCTTTAAAAAAGCAGTTGAATTATTTCAAGTAGATACAGTTTCATGAACAATTAGCCAGCAACGTTTTGCTTAGACCGGATCTAAGGAGTATATGCTAGGTAGCAGATCACTGTCCGTATTGGGTATGCAAATCATGCTTGTAGAGGGGTCTGGCAGGTTTACCAGCCTTCCTCAATCTACTTCGCTGCTCTCAATGTATTCACGGGATCCTTTTTTGAGATAACAAAACTAAACTCCAATCTGGTTTATGTCCAGTTGATCACAAAATATAAAATACTTAAATCCCAAATAGCGAACTTTTATGTCCATCCTAAAACAAGCTATGGGGGCTGAAAAGACTTCCATTACTTCCATTTGGCAAAGCTGGAAAAAAAAGCACTGTTTTCCAACTACTGACTTTTACGTACAAAAGCTAGTGTTCTGAAAACCGTATGTTGCGGTTGCCTTGGGTGGGCTTGAATTATAATTTGCTCAGTGTTACCTTAGACCAGGAAAGAGAAGAGGGAACATTTGAAGACTGCATTGTCACATTGTGTATTCTCCTACCTTGAGCCAGGAAGGCCCCACCTTCACTTCCAGTGGATAAAAATCTCATGTTTTTCTTTCTTTTTTTTTTTTAATTTTTAAAAATGTTTATTTATTTTTGAGACAGAATGAGAAAGAGTATAGCAGGGGACGGGCAGAGAGAGAGGGAGACACAGAATCCAAAGCAGGCTCCAGCTGTCAGCACAAAACCTAATGTGGGGCTTGAACTCGAAAAACGTGAGATCATTCATGACCTGAGCCGAAGTTGGATGCTTAACTGATTGAGCCACCCAGGTGCCCCTGTTTTTCTTTCTGTAATGTTTATTTATTTTTAAGAGAAAGAGAGAGAGAGAGCACAAGCAAGGGAGGGGCAGAGATGGGGGGTCAGAGGATCCAAAGAGGGTACCGTGCTGTCAGCACTGAGCCTGATGAGGGGCCCAAACTCGCAGACCGTGAGATCATGGCCTGAGCCAAAGTCAGATGCTTAACTGACTGAGCCACCCAGGTGCCCCAAACCTCATATTTTACTTTAAAATTTTTTCAAAAAGAAAAGTCCTCCTCTCCTTTTTAGAAACACTGCTCTAATGATGATCAGTCTTTACTAGTTGGAATTCCTTCTTTAAATTGGCTTTATGTTAACCAAAATCTTTACTGCTCCATTTTGATTTTCTTTCCTAGAGAACACAGTCGGTTTGAAACTCTACCTCCATCTCTTAATCCACGTATGGAATAATTCATACGTGATGATCTCTAAAGTTCCATCCAGCTCTTATTACCCTTTGAGCCAGCCTACAGAGTGGTGGTTCTTGACCTTTTGGGGGACATGGAATCCGTGTGTTGAGTAGCCAACTGAAGTCATGGAATATCTCCCCAGTAATATGTACATACACACAATTTTTAGATACAATTTCCCAACACGCGAGGAACTCCTGAAACCCTTGGGCCCTGGGCAAAGAGCACATGCATCTTTTCATGTGTACGTTCAGAATTAACTGCATTTAGGCATCACTGGTAAAGAAGTAAGGCATTACTGATGCTTTATGCATGACTGGCTTCTTTAAATCAAATAGACAAAGTTTTCCAGCATTTTATTTTCAAATCTTGGTCCTGTCATCAAACTATTTTACTCATGTACTAATAATAAACTCCTAATGTTGAATAGAAACACTTAAGGCTAGTTTTTTTTTAATCAATTTATTGTCAAACTGGTTTCTATACAACACCCAGTGCTCATCCCAACCAGTGCCCTCCTCAGTACCTGTCACCCTCTCTCCCCCCTCCTCAACCCTCAGTTTGTTCTTAGTATTTAAGAGTCTTTAAGGCTAGTTTTAAATCTTCTCTCAGATCCCACCCGACATGATTTTATTACTGAAATGCAAAAAGAAAATAAATCTCATCATAAGACGGCATCATTATTTACCCCAGGGACAAGCAGAGTCTACTGTATTTAGATGGCATTGGCAAAGTCCTTTCTTTTGCCTACACATCAGGTAAGGGTTTATCCTATCTTTTGGATAAGAGAAACATTTAATTTTTGAAAAGCAAATGAAATGATCATGAAATGGCATGCAGTGCATCCCAGATTTCCTACTATGTTGCTTCGCCAACTTCTCTTGGGCTCCTGCTTCATATCACTTCCCCAGGAAGACTTGTCTGAGCCCCACGCTTGGTCAGAAGCCCCAGTCGTGGCTCATGCAGACCACTCCACCTCTCCTATTGCAGCGCTTATCTGTACTAATGCAGTCGCACATTTGGGGCCTATATTTCCCTAAAGATGTTCAATTCTGTGAGGGCGGCGACTTTCCCGTTCACAGCTATTTTCCCAGCACCTAAATGGTGCCTAGATATACAGCCATTTGTTTGTTTGTTGAGAGAATGGATGAACAACGCATAACTCACTGTACCTAAGATATCTCTGATTAGGTGGCTTTGTCATGTTTTATTTTTTTAAAGAATAAATGCTCACATAGATGAGCTCAGATTTTCAATATGGGATTCGTCTGCATGGAAGTCTGACCTATAAATCAGAAAGCTGAAGCTCAATCAAATTATCTGATTTAATACTGATGCTGTTCTTATAAAACATAGAAAACCATGTGTCCGTGCAATGGCTGTAGCTCCAGTTGTGAGTGACAGAGAGGATAACGGGAAGAGAGAAGAAGGGCTAAGCGTTAGCCAGCTATGGCCAGGGGAGGAGTGGAGAAGGCTGACCTACAATGGCAGAGGATTAAGCAAAAGGGAACCTTGTCCTTATCCAAGATGAGGGTGGAGCTGTGCATGAGGACCTAGGACATACGAACAAGGAGGAGAGGCAGGGAAACAAGGATGGTCCAAAGCAGCAAGTCAAGAGAAGTGGATTCAAAATGAACAGCAAATAATGGAGAGTACACAGGCAAGCACTGGAGCCCGGGAAATCCCCAGATGCAGTGATGCTCAGGGCGTCTCTTCTGCACGTACCCAACCAGCCCACCCATTCGTCCACCTCTTTAGAAGGTTGATCTTCCCAGAATGCTTAACTCTGTTTAGTCCTCTCTGAGAATACTCGGTGTTTTTCACTAAGAGGGACAAGATTCTTTTCACAGGGGGAGTGTATGCATTCAGTGATCAAATGTTCGAGTTCAAACTTTTGACTGTAACCCAAACAGGCTTTTAATCATCAGAACTTGATATGTAAAACTTGGTCGCAGATTTGCTATCAAACCAGCATATCTGCAGTTTTCAATTTCCTCTTCATAATTCTGTAAAATTATTTTCTTACCACCATAGTAAGAGGGTACATGGTATGAGAACTCTATTGGTTGATGCTCTGAGGATTAAGAGAAATATTCTTAACATAAGAGAATAAGTACAGAGTTACAGTTTGGGAAGATGAAAAAAATTGGAAATGGATGGTAGTGATGATTGAACAACGATATCAATGTACTTAATGCCACTAAATATGACCCTTATAAATGGTTATAATGATAAATTCTATGGTATCCCACGATAAAAATATGAGAACAGCAATGAGTTTGATATAAAAGAATGATAGTTATTTTCCAGTTTCACACATAGAAAATCAAGAGACAGAATGACAAAAGACACATCCAGGAAGAGAAGCTTAGTCAGGAATTAAACTGACCACTAAGCTCTGGGAATCCTAATTTCTGGTAAACTGTTCTTTTCAGGATTCACCAGATTCAACCCTATCCCTTCGGTGTGCATAACTGAGATTTCAGAAGCCTCATAATATTGTTTTATAAAAATGATCAATTTCACAATGTGTACAATGCAATTTTAAAGCCATGCTCTTTGATAAAACATGAGTTTAATAAATTTGTCATCTATCTTATTCAATTTTTTTCTGGAAAGTTCGCTCTTTAAAGCAGCATTTAACACCGCAAAGTCTAAGCCATTTTAATATTTTAAAATAAAGTTTCTGTTTCTTATTCTTTCAGGGATTCTCACTTAAGATCTTTTACTCTAAGAAGTTCCAAATGCATTGATATTTCCTGAAAAAATATCCTTCCCTGTGTCTAGGTATAAGTCTGAAAATCCCTTCCTTAGAAGAAACACAGGATTATTTCTCCCGTTGTCATGGAGATGCATGGGGAAGATAACTTGTTAAGGAGGTGAGAGAGAAGCACCATATTGGGTTGCATAAGTAAAGGCTATGATTTTTAACTTGTGCTTAGCTGGAAACAGTGCTAGTTGGTATTGAGTCACAAGGTCTTCATAAAATGTTTACACTAAAATTTCCCATAGAGTGTCCAGTCCCACTTTCTCATCTCACAAATGAGAACACCCCAATCTAGGAAGGTTGCATGACTTTCCAAGGTCTTCACGTTGCCTTACAAAACTTCCTTATGCCTTTATTTAGAACAGAAACCAAGTTCTCAGATGGCTGATGTACCACAGAGAAGTCATTATGGGGAGCTTTCTGTTTGGAAAATGACCACCAGCCCCATTTTCACCCTCAGAAAAGAGAGCTCATATGCCATTTTCCTCTGTTGTTTCCTACCTTTTTATTAAAATGATTGTCTGAGGTAGAATTGTCACACACACACACACACACACACGCGCGTGCACCTATTTTTAACTCAATTTACTTCTCGTTTCTTTTTCATCTTTTCTTAGAGTTATTAAAAACATCTGTGTTCAGTTTTTCATGCATCCCGTTTTTCCCTCCAGTTGCCTATTTTTTGGAAAATTACAACTGTATTCTTGAAACCCCACCATTTGTGAGCTAAAAGAAATGTTTGTCATGTTGATAAGCAAGGAATTTGATACCTATATCAAAGAAGGAGGTCCTAAGGTTTGATGGGAAATTAAACAGGATAAAGCGACATTGAGAGCCTTTGGGAAACACACAGAAGTTTCCCTCAGGATCCCCTCCAATCATTATTTACAACTTCTTCCTCTTCCTTAAATTAAATCTACTTTTCCTCAACCGCACATGTTTCAGATAAACATAAAACGGTTTTTAGTCAATGTTGTCTTGTTTTGCTTAATGACTATGCTTCCCCAGTGCAAATGTACGGTATTTTAAAAACATTACTCACTAAATGGAATTTTAGTACCAATCTGTGGTCAAACCACAATTTATAACTTTGTTTATATGGGGAAGTGCATTTAGAGTTGGGAAAAACTCCAGTTTTTAAGTCATATTTTGCCTATGATATATATGCCTTGAGCTCCAGTAAAATTCAATCAGTACATATTTTTAAAAAAATTTTTAATGTTTATTTTTGAGAGAGAGACAGAGACAGAGTGTGAGCAGGGGAGGGGCAGAGAAAGAGAGACACAGAATCCGAAGCAGGCTCCAGGCTCCAAGCTGTCAGCACAGAGCCTGACGTGGGGCTCAAACCACCAACCATGAGATCATGACCTGAGCTGAGGTAGGACGCTTAACTGACTGAGCCACCCAGGTGCCCCAGTACATATTTTTTGAGAACCCTTCTGGGTGAAAGTCACCATTCTGGGTGATATGATGTTCTGCAAATAAAATAACAACCATGAAGATTCTTACAATATCCCTCGTAGGTAGATGTCACTCTCCTTCTTATCAGTGAAGAAACTGAGGCTTAGAGAGGAAAGATCACTTGCTCAAGAGCACAACCTGGTGAGAAGCAGAGCTGCTATTCCATCCTTGGTCATCTGACTTCCAAATCTGTGCTGTAGTGCAGAAATTATGCTCTGAGACTGTGCCGGGAGCCATGCTGGACCTTAGAAAATCCTTGGAAGCTATGCTGTCAGCAGCTTCCAGAAAAAGAATTTGTGATAAATCTCAGATGGGAAAAAGTTTCCTCTGACTCAGATGGGAAAAAGTTTCCTCTGACTACTGCTATATAGATATGCCTCTTAGTAAATGCTATTCCAAGTTACTGGGGGATCAGAAAGTGTCATTGGAACAACTGAGACTCTGGAGGACAGAGAGACTTGGAGCTTGTAACTCTAAGTGGCCCATTGGTAAGGAGAGAAGGGGATGCAGGGAGAGGCATAAACGGCCATCTTCTCGGGGGAGTGTGTGACAGACTTTCCTTTTGTCCCTCAACAAGACTTTGTAGATATCAAGCCTCATATATTTCACTTTTGATCTAAACCGCTGATGGAACCAGATACATAGTATTTTATATAATTACTCTATTAAGATTTGCCAGAAATCCTGGAGAGCCGATTCTGTTCTATGCACCTGCCGATCCAACCAGCTCAGTATGTCTGTTAATGGTCTTCATCCAGAAGATGGAAACAGAGACACTAAAGCAACCCTGCCCTTGCCGTCCAGATCTTAAACATGATAGCTGCTTAGAGTCAACTGCATCTGGCATTCATGAGAGATCTAAAAGCAATTTCCAGTGCAGTTTCTGTATCGGGCTCACATTTCAAAGATGCACATATAAGGAAACCCCTTTTGGGGGAGTGGAGGCAAAACCAGCTGAGGCTCTATTTTGGAAAAGACACTTGAATTGGCTTTTTAGTTGGGGGCATGGCCAAGATGGAGTAGGCAGGGCAGTAGACCCCCCCACAAGGGTAGGCTGAGGACGGGGCTGAGCCTCAAGTGGGTCTTCTGTTCTCCACTCTCCACTGCACAGCTCCTTTCCCCCAAAGGCTCTATGGCAGCCACAGGAGGGTGGAGACTGGGAAGGACCTCAGTGGCTGTCCCACAGGCACTGTGGACAGGACATCATAAGACTCAGGTGTCAGTTTCCATTGTGAGTCTCAATCTTTTTCACAACCACAGTCTTGGTGGAGCTGACATGCCCGAAGGAGTTCAAGCTCCCACCAGAGTCTAAGCTGGACTGGAAGGAGCTCAGCCGTAGTGGATGCCAGGGCTGGTGAGACCCTGTGTATGGAGCTCAGTCCACCTGAGTACCATTGGTGGTCCCATTAGGGATAAACATGTTCTGTGTCCCAGACTCCAGCAGCTTCAGTAGGTGGCAGTCTTGCTGTCCAGGACCAGCCTGACATTCATGAGCTCCCCGTACTCAAGTGGCCTCAACAGGTCACTGTCCTGAATGGCCTATTCCTTGATGCTTCCCAGCAATCAGCAAGGATGGCCTCCATGGAAGCCCTATGGCCCTTGAGGGCCTGGATCTTAGCCGGGAGTTGGCTGATGTTCCAGCTTATCTAGGAAATCTCCATCTTCGTGCTTCCCAGACAACGTCTGTGCTCCTCCTACTTGATCCTGTACAGCTTTCCATCTCGGCCCATGACAGCTGGCAGTCTCCTTATACTGAGCCTTCACCTGGCCATGGTGCCATCTGATCCAGGGAACAGCTGCTGGCCCTGGGGAGGACAGTGGAGGTGTTGGAGATCTGTGGTCACAGCTCTTGGCTCTCCTCCTCACACTGCAGCCTGGGGAAGGCCATCTGGTCGGCCAGCCCCTCCAGGCTGACTCCAGCTCTGCCTCATTCATGCAAGCTTCACCCACAGCCTTTTTGATGATGACAAATGCTTTCCCCATCTCTGTATGCTCTTTGATCTCTTCCTTGTATTTATTCTGACATCCACCACCAGCCCCTGCATATTGCCAAACGCCACCTCCAGCTTCAGCTTCTTCTGGACCACTGTGTCCAGCTGCCAACAAAGCCTGTTGATGTAGCTCCTGAGCACATTGTCCTTGTTGCTCTGAGCTGTCTTCTGTTGCAGGAGGCTCTACCTGGTCTCCAGAACCTTGTTCTGCCCTCCAGCTTCTTGTCAATGAAGAAGGAAAACTTGCCGTTGAGGGTCTTGATATGCTCTTTCTTCCAGGTGCACACAACCTAGGTGTTGGGGTTTACCTCCAGCTTAAGGGACCTCAGTAGGCTCTGGTTCACCAAGATAGCTGTGATGATCCCCCAAACCCCCAGACCTGCAAAGAGCATACTCATTCTGGTGTCCAGACCACCCCAGAAGCTGGTGCCTGCCCAGGAGAAAGTCAAGAAGCAGATGCCACATGAGGAACAGTTGTATGAGAAGCTGCTGAAGGCTCCGGGGGGCCAGAGGTGGATCTTTTGTAGGACTTCTGGGTCACTCTGATGGACGTGGTGGAGGTTGGAGCCGACATGAGTGGGCTGAACCAGAGAAACTAAAAGGAGCTGAGAAGCTGCTTCTAGGTGGGGGTGAGGAGTCTTGATGTGTCTGGAGTTTATTGACTTTCCTGCTAACAACCAGTTTCACAAGTATTTATTGAATAGTGTGTACCTAACATCCTTTGGTAGAGGAATAAGAGACTCAAAACATAGAAATTAATTCTTGTCCTTAATTAGGGCATTTCTAATCTTGTCCATTCATTTAGTCATTAAACATATATTACTTCAGCATGTTTTAGGTGAGAAGATGTATACACATTAAAGTTATTGAACATATAGAGGATGATTAGGTGCTATACTTAGTTTCTCCTTAAGGGCCACGCAACTTCACCAATGCTCATGAAAACCTACTGAGTGCCAGACCCAGTGACACAGAAATGGCCCAGATAGAGCCCATACTACTAAAAGCCAGAGAGCAAAATGAGTAGACTAGAAATTACAATACAACATGGTGTAATTAGATAAGTGGCAGTATGCACAGAGGAAAGCAAATGGCCAAGGAATGCCACTGAAGGTGGGCAATGTCTGAATTCAGTCTTGAAGCTCAAATACAAGTTCACAGAATGTAGGCCCAGGGGTTGGATGGGAAGAAGTGGTCAATGGCTTCGCTAGAGAAAAAGCCAAGCTTGTACTTGCTTGTGACCATCTCAGGGGTCACAGGCCCATTCTCTCCAACTGCCCCATGAATTGCAGGGCCCCCAAACTTTGATCTCTGCCTTCTCTCCTCAGTGGTGCCTCAGGGCTCTGCTCAGACCCACCTTTCTGCTCCAAGGGGAGGAAACTGTCCCCAAGGAAGAGCTGGTGATCAAGGGGCTGACCCGATGACCTTTTTTAGAGATGGCAATCACATGCCACCTGTTGGCCAATGCCTAGAAACAGTTGCCTCATATGGTTTGGCAAGTTTTATTTTGTTTGCAGTGGGAGGGAGGATTAGTCCTGTACCAGCTACTTCATTATAGCTAGAACTTTCCCATGTGTCTTGAATAACCCTTCACTCGACCCTGAGGCTGCATCCTCCCAATTTTCTCAAACCTCTTCTTCCTTTCCTCTTCCTTCCACTTCCCTCATCTCTCTATGGAAACTGCTTCATAAGTCACTTGCGATATCCTTATAACCATAGTTAATGGATATTTCTTCCAACTTCAGTCTCCCTGACCTCTTGGTAGTATTGGAAATGGTTAATGGTATCTCCTTTTTAAAACTCTCTTCTCTGACTCTGCTTCTGCCTCTGGGCCTCCTTCATTTTGTTTGCTGGCCTCTATTTCTCCATCACCTGATAGCAGGTATTCCCCAGACTCTTCCCCCAGAGAGCTCCTCCTGGATCCTCTGGGCATCTCCTCTATGTTCATAGCTTTAGACAGTTAATTTCTTGTCCTGCCTTCCTCTGTCTCTTTTATGTTAATGATTCCACTCTGTGTGACCAGACCTGTCTTCTTCATCTGAAGGGTTTGCCCTGTCAAGTATTGGTCCTACTTCTGGAATCTTGCAGTTTCTCAGACCCTCCAGGCTCAGGTTCCTCAAGATCCTGATGTTAATTAAGCCCAAGATTTGTCAGTGTTTTCCTTTTTAGGTTCTAATTCATCTGTTTTCCAGCCTCTTTGCCTCAGTATACTCTGAACCACAGCAGAGAGACTTGGTCTTCACCCTCTCCGAAACCCATATAGCCAAGTTTAATGTCTGGCACACAGAAGACCTCTCAGTAAGTGTTAATGAATGAATGAGAGCTACCAGATCTCCTCTAACCAAAACAAGTGGCCAGGAAAAGTAGTCTCTGTGCTATAGGTGTGTGGGTCAAGGTTTACCCGGAGTTTTCTCCCTGAAAGTAGATACCTTCCATCCTCACATGACACCAACTCTGTGCAACCCTGAGGGCTGAGAGCATGTGGCAGTCAGTTATGCAAGAAATAGCCAAAGGAGGGCATAATATGGGGGATTATAGGGGTCAGGATGGCAAGTGGAGATAGAGTCAAGGAATGTTTAGAAGGTGATGCCAGCGAAAGCTGTTAACTTATTCTAGGGCTATGCAGTAAATTTAAGTCCTCTTCCAGACTGTGTGAACATCAGAATTATCTTCCACTCCATTAGATAAATTTAGGATTGCAACAGGAGAGCATGTCTAACAGACTACAAGAGCTGCCTCTGCAAGAGAATTTTTAAATCTATTATGCTCAGCCATCAGTACCAGCGCAGTATGCATTCCGGTAATTTCCTAGCTGCTCCGATCTGCCTCCCATGGGCGAATACAGTACTCCTAGGGGATCATTTACTCTCATTTGCTTACCAAAGGAACAAAACAAACACTTTAATATTTATTCCTCGTCTCTGGCCAAGAAATGGCCTTGATAGTGAGGATTTTGATTGAACATTTGAAATGACCGTGGGGGTCAGGGAGGCGAGTAACATGCCAAATAAGATCCCCTGAATTCTGGGTAGGAAGGTTTCAGGAAGCTTAAAGAAAATTTCACAGCTTCTCCTATTAGATTACATCACCGTGCGTGATTTTTATGAATCTTTTGTGCTGTGAATAAGGGATTATCTTTCTTGTAACAAAACTGTACTGAATTACCTGGCTCTGCTATCTTCCCTCCCTCCATCCTGCCACTCTCGTTTCCATTAAGCCCAGGATTTGTCACTGTATCAGGGCTTTCCATGTTGGGTTATAATTCACCAGGTTTCTGGTCTCTTTGCCCCAGTGTAGTGTGAACTAAGCCAGAGAGACTTGATCTTCTCCCTCCCTCCCTACATCCATCTGCATAAAGTGTCCATCCCCATCCTCTGTGTAACAGACTTGGAATGGTTTGTCTACTCCTTAAAATAACATTTCTCTATTTGCGTGATCTCTATAGAAAATATTGCCTTTCTCTTTGCACTTGTGTGCTGTCAACACTTCCTGCCTGTGCTTTCTCGGCTTCCACGCCTTTCTCAGGAAACGCCAACCCCTTTGCCCTGGCTACTCCACCAACAGTATTCTTTCCACAGTCAACAATGACTAAGCCAAACTTTGTGCCATGGCTGCCTCCTCCAACTCTCTTTCTCTGGGTTCCATATTGTTGCATCCTCCTATTTCTTCCCGTCACTTTTTTGGCTGCTTTATTTTTTTACAGGTTCATATTCCTTTATTTATTGGTTTTCTTGAGTCTCAGCTCTGGTTATCTGTGTTTCTCAGTTAGCCTTCTCTCTCTGGATGATCTCCTTCCCTCCTGTATGAGTTTACTAGTGCTGCCATAACAAAGTACCACAAATTTGGTGGCTTATAACAGAAATTCATTGTCTCATCATTCTAGAGGCTAGAAATCTGAGATTATGGTGTCAGGAGAGTTTCTTCCTTCTGGGGCCAGTGAGAGGGACTCTGTTCTATGCTTTGTGCCTAATTCCTTGTGATATGTTGACAACCCTTGGCATTCTTTGACTTATGGAAGCAACACCTCAGTATCTGGCTTCATCTTTCAAGGTGTTTTCCCTGTTTGTATGTCCATGTCCAAATTTCCCCTTTTTATAAGGACACTAGGTCTATGGGATTAGGGCCCACCCTAATGACCCCATCTTAATTTGGTTACCTCTGTAAAGATCCTGTCTCCAAATAAAGTCATGTTCTGCTATACTGGAGATTAGGACTTCAATATGTGAACTGAGAAGGGGTGCAATATATTCAACCCATAACATCTCCCATATCTTTAATGACTCATCCATGTACTGATGACTCTCCAATCTGTGCCTCCATCCCAAAGGAGTCTTCTGGACTCTGGATTTGTGTGCCCAACTGCCTACCGTCCATCTCCCCTGAATGATTTTCATGCACCTTACACTCAACAGGTCTAAGAATGGTGTCTTATCAATTCAGTTGTCCCGAACAGAAACTGATACTTATTCTTGACTACTCCTTCACCCTCATTCCCACAACCATGCCCAATCATTTACCAAATTATGGCAGGCCCATCTCTGCAATGGATCTCAAATCAACCCCTCTTTGACCTCACTGCTGCACCCTCTGCAAGGCCACTATGATCTCTCCCCCAGACCACTTCAGTGGTTTCCTAACAAGTCATTCTATCTCTGGTTTTACTCCCTCTCAGGCCATTCTCCATACTGCAGAGCACTCTTCTAAAAACCCAAATCTGATCATTCCATTTCCCCACTTAAGTCATCAGTAGTAGTGAGTGCCCTTGGAAGTAGACATTGGACCCAGACAGCTGATGTTAGGTCTTGAGGTGGACATTGATGGGACAGTAGAATCTAGGTGAGTGAGGAAGAAGCCTGTATGAATGTGGAGCTTGGATTTAACCTTGCAGGTTTAGATTCAGGGCTGTGTCAGCCCATTCAGGGCTGTGTCAGCCCACCCACCTGCTAGGTGTGGACACCCGTAACAATTGTGAAAATGACCTGATCCTGATCATGTAGCTTTCCCCACATCCCCCGAGGCAGAAACTTTCAAAGAGTTGTATTTAGATTGTGGCCTAACTCACAGTGGAGCTTCCTAAGCAGCTGCCTCTGCCAGTTCCTGACTTGGCCTCCCTAGTGACAAATGTATGTGCCAACAGCATTAGCTGTACCCTGGTATGCTCTTCTACCCATTTCTTTCTTTCTGCTCATGCATAAGGCATAAATATTTTGTAAACTGATCCATAAGCTTATGGTTTAAAAGCCAATTCCCAAAGGAGAAGATACTGGTGGACCATTGGCAGTTGCAAGGGGCTGAGCAGTCAGTCGGCTCCCAGATTAAAAGCTGTTTGGTCCACCCATTCAGAATTTGGTGCTGTTTATAGAAATTACTGTGCAATTGGCTTTTCCCCTCTTAGACCATAAGAAAATGAGGGCAGGCATCATGCCTTCTTGTCTTCCTTGCACTTAGCAGAGGACCAGACACATAGTAGGCATCAATAACCTCTTAATTAATGGGTTATCACACAGGTCTATAGCCACAGTTCTTTTGGGTTATCCTGAATTGGTTTTTGACTACAACAAATTAGGAGACTGCCTTGTGAATGCTTTGTCTAACCCATCAATTGTAAAATTCACCAGGGCCATTTGGAAGGGAAAATATATTCCAGGAGAGCCTACCAGAAGGAATTTGTAAGTGAAGGGTTTCTATAGTCACTAGGGCATATTTTTCAAGATTTTCAGGGCAATAGTGACATTGCTGGAGGGTGGTAATGATGCCACAAGGTATATAGGGATCTTAGTTTCCTTCCTGTGCACATGCACGTGGGTAAATACTCCAGTTCAAATTACAAAGACATGAAGACTTTAGGAGCAGAAGAGACAAAGGCTCAACTAGAAGAAAGTCAACGTGAAAGCTTAATGAAAAGCAAACAGGATCATTCAAGGAAACAAGCTCAACATATGAAAATTTAGAATTAGAAAACGAATTAGAATCAGTTACTTATTTTAACTAAAAGTTATTATTTCAAGCATCAACACTCCCATCGCATCTGAGATATGAATAATATAAAATTAATCAATTCATGTAAAATATGACTAATACCATTACTTTATTTGCATGTGTTTTAAGAACAGGTGTGTATGGTGTTATAAAAAGCAAAATAGTTGTGTAGTCTTAATGCTAGTGTCTTACCAACTGAGACACAGGGGTGTGTATTCAAAGGCACAACTTCCAGGACTGCATTTAATACTCCAGGAGTAACCAAGCTATGGATTTATACTAGACCAGGTATATGGCACAGCATTTTTTCCCTCTTGCTTCAATTTATTTCTCTTTGGGAAATATTCTAAAGTTGATCCTAAACTTCTTTTGGTTTTCCTGGCTTAAAGTGAAGATTTCAGAACCATCAGGACAGGCCTTTTTACTATATGGCCAATCTCTTCCTGCTGTTTGGCATCACAGGCCTGGAGTGACATGGGAGAGAAGTGGGGTTGAGGTTCTCCCTCTCCACCTTCACCCAGCAATCAGCCAGTTGTCTTACAGAGGGAAACTTGCCCCCAGGTGTTCAGCAAAGGTAACGCCCAGCTCTACTCCCTTAAGAATGTCTGCCTTTGGGTTCTCGTAGTGTAGCTGGCAAGAATTCCAGAACACCTTCCTAAATCTTCCTAGATCTCTCAGTGGGCCCCTCCCTGAGAACAGAGTGTGTCACTCAGAGAGAGAGCGACGATACAAGAAAAGTAGTGGGTAAGGACATCAGAGAGAAGGGGAAAGGACATGAGAGGAGGCCACTGGGGGGTTGGGTGCACATGAAGGTCCTGGAGAGTTGGTCTAGACAGGACTCTCGACTGGGAGGCTCTGAAGTTGTTATGGCTGGTTAGCAAAAGGGAAATTTATTGGATACACTGGGGAGAGGAGACTCACAGAACCTTGGAGAATGTGCAGGAACTGAGCACCTTCACAGCTGAGGAGCCGGGACATCCTCTAGGATACAGCTATTGCCATCACAACCCAACACCCAGCTGCCATTGTTGCTCATGGAACTTTAAGGGTCCTGGTTTCTCAAGATTTATAGTTTTGGATAGGAGGGTTTGATGGGGTAAAACCCAGTCATGCCTATCTCCCCACCCCACCCCCCATTGTCGGGGCAGGGAGAGCATGAGACTTCTTAAAGAGCCTCACTTGAGGATGCCTGGGTGGCTTGGTCAGTTGAGCATCCAACTCTTGATTTTGGCTAAGGTCATGATCCCAGGGTCATGGGATTGGGCCCCATGTAGGGCTTCCCGCTGAGCATGGAGCCTCCTTAAGATTCTCTCTCCCTCTCCCTCTGCCCCCTCCCCTGCTTGTGCTCTCTAAAATAAAAAAAAAATAATAATTTTTAAAAAGCATCCTTTGGCGTCCATTGTGGGATATGGGGCACTTTCCCAATAAGGCTTATGTAATTGGAGGGGAAGGTCCCCCTAAATGAGTGCTGAACAGTTAAAAGTAGGACAGAGGCCTAAAGTAGTCACATTAAAAAACATAATGGGGATTAGAGATTTTTAAAAACTCATTATTTGTTCTTTTCCAGTGAAAAACACTTTCTTTCATCTGGGAAATTATTTAAGATTGAGACTATCACCAAAAAAAAATGTTAAAGGCAATTTTATACTATTTCTGCTGACTCATATCTAGGATCAGCCAAATAGATTTGAAATTCTTTCTTAGGTATGTTGGGAATACTTAAAAATCCATTTCAGGTTTCTATGAATGTTCAGCAAAAATCACCAAGGTCAACCTATAATCTAACTCTCCAGATGACAAGGTGTAAGGGGTAACAAGACTGAGTAGTCAGAGTCTGAGTACAGGCAAAAAAAGAGGTAGCTGGAATTAGGAAAACAACTATGCACTTAATAAAACATGGGCATAATTGGGGCCATAGTTGAGGGAAGGGTGACAACTTTGAGCAGCACCGAGGAAATAAATGCTCGATACTGGATGGAGACGTGGGTCTAGAAATGATCTAAACAAGCAAGTTGTTAAGGATAATATGTTATTTGGAAGAAGGGAGCCAGGAGAAATGCATGTGGATCCCAAAATCTTCTTTAGACTACAAATTCAGGACACATGCTTGACAAATCTATGGGTTGCCTAAGTAAGAATGGAGCCCCTCTGGCAGACATAGACCTGGGGAAGGTGCTTTGGTTGCATCACACAGGGTGAGGTCATGACTGTGAAGAATAAGTATGACCAGTTTACAAGCACAAGATACTATGATTGTTGGCGTTCTTTTGACTTTTACCATGTGAGTGCCTGTATCTTAGCAGAGGAAAAAAGGTCCCACTGCAATACACATTTCTAAAGGGGAAGTCCTGTCTCTCTCTAAAGAGCATGTTTTTGCTTGAAGAGCTTCCACTAGATGTCTTCCTTCCAGAATCTATTTGTTCTGTGCATTTTGCCCTCTCCTCCCAATTTTGCCTTCACGAGACTTTGCTTCCAATCCATCATCCCTCTTCAAAATACCTCTTTGGCTCTCAACAACTAAAAAGGCAAAATCCCCACTTTCCTTTGTTGGAAGCTGTTTCAGGTTCTCTTCCTATGTAAACCCTGCCCTGCTCTAGGATCTGCTGGAACCCATCGTCCTCTGCTAAGTATTCTGTAACTGTCCAGGCTGAAATTGATCTCTCCACTCTCTGAGCATTAACTGTCCTTATTTTCTGTACCATGGAACTATTTCCCCTACATACAGAAAGAGCTCAACAGCGATGATTTACTAACATGGGGAGGGCAACAAAATGTCTTGGAAAGAATATGGACTTGGAACTGGACTTGACTTTTTATTTTTTATTTATTTATTTTTGAATACTTTATTATCAAATTGGTTTCCATGCAACACCCAGTGCTCATCCCAACAAGTGCCCTCCTCTGTGCCCATCACCCACTCTCCCCCCTCCCACAACCCCCTCTCCCCTCAGTTTGTTCTTAGTCTTTGAGAGTCTCTTATGTTATGTCTTCCTTTCTGTGGCTTTTTTTTTTTTCCTTCCTTTCCCTCTTCCCCTCCCCCCTGGTTTTCTGTTAGGTCTCCCAAAGCCTAACAGAAAGGAAAATATGGCATCTGTCTTTCTCTGCCTGACTTATTTCACTCAGCATAATACCCTCCAGTTCCATCCATGTTGCCACACATGGCCAGATTTCATTCTTCCTCGTTGCTGCATAGTATTTGATTGTGTGTATATATATATATATATATATATATATATATATAAGCTCAAAGAGGCTTTTATATATATACATATATATATATACACACTTAATATATATAATAGGCTTTTATATATATACATATATATATATATACACACACCACATCTTCTTTATCCATTCATCAGTTGATGGACACTTAGTCTCTTTCCATGATTTGGCTATTGTCGAAAGTGCTGCTATGAACATCAGGGTACACGTGCCCCTATGCATCAGCAGCCCTGTGTCTCTTGGGTAGATTCCTAACAGTGCTATTGCTGGGTCATAGGGTAAATCTATTCTCATTTTTTTGAGGAACCTCAATCTGGAACAGTTCTCCAGAGTGGCTGCACCAGTTTGCATTCCCACCAACAGTGCAAGAGGGTGCCTGTTTCTCCACATCCTCGGCAGCATCTATAGTTTCCTAATTTGTTCATTTTAGCCACTCTGACTGGTGTGAGGTGGTAGCTCAGTGTGGTTTTGATTTGTATTTCCCTAATGATGAGCGACATTGAGCATCGTTTCATGTGTCTGTTAGCCATCTGAATGTCCTCTTTGGAGAAGTGTCTATTCATATCTTCTGCTCATTTCTTCACTGGGTTATTCGTTTTTTGGGTGTGGAGTTTGGTACGTTCTTTATAGATTTTAGATACTAGTCCTTTATCCGATATGTCACTTGCGACTATCTGTTCCCATTCCGTTGGTTGCCTATCAGTTTTGTTGGTTGTTTCTTTTGCCGTGCAGAAGTTTTTATCTTGATGAGTTCCCAGTAGTTCATCTTTGCTTTTAATTCCCTTGCCTTTGGAGACGTGTCGAGTAAGAAATTGGTGCATCTTAGCTCAAAGAGGCTTTTTCCTGTTTTCGCCTCTAGGATTTTGACGGTTTCCTGTCTCACATTCAGATCTTTTATCCATTTAGAGTTTGTTTTTGTGAGTGGTGTAAGGAAGTGGTCTGGTTTCATTCTTTTGCATGTTGCTGTCCAGTTCTCCCAGCACCATTTATTAAAGAGGCTGTCTATTTTCCATTGGATACTTTTTCCCATTTTGTCAAAGATTAGTTGGCCATATACTTGCGGGTCCATTTCTGAGTTTTCTATTCTATTCCATTGGTCTGTGTGTCTGTTTTTGTGCCAATACCATACTGTCTTGATGACTACCACTTTGAAGTAGAGGTTAAAGTCTGGGATTGTGATGCCTCCCACCTTGGTTTTATTCTTCAATATTACTTTGGCTATTCGGGGTCTTTTGTGGTTCCATATAAATTTTAGGATTGTTTGCTCTAGCTTTGAGAAGAATGCTGGTGCAATTTTGATTGGGATTGCATCGAATGTGTAGATTGCTTTGGGTAGTATTTACATTTTAACGATATTTATTCTTCTGATCCATGAGCATGGGATGTTTTTCCATTTCCTTGTGTCTTCCTCAATTTCCTTCATAAGTTTTTTATAGTTTTCAGCGTAGAGGTCTTTTACATCTTTGGTTAGGTTTATTCCTAAGTATTTTATAGTTTTTGTTGTAATTATGAAAGGGATTAGCTTCTTTATTTCTCTTTCTGCTGCTTCATTGTTGGTGTATAGAAATGCCACCGATTTCTGTACATTGATTTTGTACCCTGCAACTTTGCTGAATTCATGGATCTAATAGGCTTTTGGTGGATTCTGTCAGGTTTTCCATGTATCATGTCATCTACCAAAAGTGAAAGTTTGACTTCCTCCTTGCCAATCTTGATGCCTTTTATTTTGTTTTGTTGTCTGATTGCTGATGCTAGGACTTCTGACACTATGTTAAATAGGAGTGGCAAGAGTGGACACCCCTGTTGTGTTCCTGATCTTAGGGGGAAGGCTCTCAATTTTTCCCCATTGAGGATGATATTAGCTGTGGGCTTTTTGTATATGGCTTTTATGATGTTTAAGTATGTTCCTTCTATCCCGACTTTCTCGAGAGTTTTTATTAAGAAAGAATGCTGTATTTTGTCAAATGCTTTTTCTGCATCTATTGACAGGATCATATCTTTTCTTTTGTTAATGTGATGTATCATGTTGATTGATTTGCGAATGTTGAACCAGCCCTGCAACCCAGGGATGAATCCTACTTGATCATGGTAAATAATTCTTTTTATATGCTGTTGGATCCGATTTGCTAATATCTTGTTGAGAATTTTTGCATCCATATTCATCAGGGATATTGGTCTGTAATTCTCTTTCTTTGCTGGGTCTTTATCTGGTTTGGGAATCAAAGTGATGCTGGCTTCATAGAATGAGTCTGGGAGTTTTCCTTCCATTTCAATTTTTTGGAACAGCTTGAAGAGGATAGTAATTAACTCTGTTTTAAATGTCTGGTAAAATTCCACAGAGAAGCCATCTGGTCCAGGGATTTTATTTGATGGGAGATTTTTGATAACTGATTCAATTTCTTCACTAGTTATGGGTCCGTTCAAATTTTCTGTTTCTTTAAATCCTTTCTTGGGCTGTTGAGGATTTACTTTCCTTCTCTGTAAAATAAGAATAGTAAAGTCCATCCCACAGTGTTGTGTTGTTTAGAGATCATATATGTAAAGCTCTTGGCACATGGTAGGTGTTAAATAAGCACTAGACACTTTTATTTTTACATTGTAAAAATAGGGAGAAGTGACATATTTTTTAGTTTTAAAGTTAGTTATAGGTAGAGAAAATAAATTATATTCCAGATAGAATAAATTAATACTGTTTTAGGAACAAGATGTGCATAGCAGAAATATAACAATTATTAGTCCTTTCTTCTAATTACACATTTTAGGTAAATAAAAATGAATTAGGTTTTAAAAGACTTTATTTTTTCATTAAAAAAATTTTTTTAATGTTTATTTTTGAGAGAGAGATACAGAGCACAAGCAGCGGAGTGGAAGAGAGAGAGAAGGAGACAGAATCCGAAGCAGGCTCCAGGCTCTGTGCTGACAGCCCATCATGGGGCTCCATCTCACAAACCATGAGACCATGACCTGAGCTGAAGTCAGACGCTTAACCAAATGAGCCACCCAGATGCCCCTAAAAGGCCCCTAATATGCTTGTATAGGTACCCAAATATTTCATATTTACATCTTGAATAAGATAGTTTACATCTTGAATAAGATAATTAACAATAAGGTAATTAGCAAGTCTTGAAAAAAAAGTTGATGCAAAAAATTTGGATGATAATAACCACCAGCCAGATTATTTTAAAAGATATTTCTCTATGATATGAATCAAGAGTGTTCAGAGCTACAGAGAGTGAATAATACTAGTAAGTAAAACAGTGCCGTACCAGGAGACTTCGGGCTTTAAAGAGTAAGGTAGTGCAAAACTGTAACAGAAAGTTGGCATATTGCTTGTGTATTAACCATCCACTGTGCTGACCCCTTTCAATAATTCTAGGATTAAGTGCTTACCTAATAAGTAACTTTTTTGCAAATTCCATATGGACTTCAATGAAAACTCAACCAATACTGATGACAATAAATATTCCCTCACTACGAGGAATATTTGCTGCTATTGTAATTTGATGGAATATAAGTTAAAAAAATAAGCTGAAATATGACTTTTCACATAACCTTTTGTTGAATTGTTGGTGTCTTATTTGTTTTTATAAGACAAAATGTCAAACTGATCATTGCGACTTGCAGCCAACTCCAAGTCAAAATTCAGGATTCCATTTCTGTTTTCAATGTTTCTTCAGTGATTGTAACATCTTGGCAGGAAAGATCATGCATATTTAAAACAAACACACTTATAAAGATTATTTGAAAATAGTCAAAGCTAGTTTTATGCTTATAGTATTGATTTTCATGAGATTGGTTGGAAGAATCATCAAAGAAGAATCATTAATCAACGAAGCTTCAAGCTAGAAGACTTTATGGTCTAGGCCCTGATTCTGTGATTATATTATTGTAGAAACATAGTAAGTAGATACCTTTGCCCCTCCACATTCTTTTTCTACCTACCCATAACCTTTCTCTACTTGTCTTTCTTTGCGGAAGTTGAACTGTAAGGACTACAGAAATAGGCTCTCTTGCCCTCTGGCTTTGGTTACTCATCAATGGGGAGTCCCTAAGAGATCTCAAAGGAAAGGACTATTTTCAGGAACTCCCAGCTGGATGCCTACCTTAATGAAAAGTCATAACTCCTCTCAGGCAAGCCTCTCCTTCCAGATTTTTTCAGTCACTCCCTCTCTTTGTCCCTTCGGGCCTAAGTATAGTAAGAGTCCTTGTTACACTTTGGTACTATCCTGCCCCCTGCGGTATCACACACAGTGGTTCTCAAATTTTAACCTGATTGGAATCACCTGGAAGGCTCCTTAAACCATAGGTTGCCCCCACTGCAGTTTCTAATTTAACAGTCTGAGGTGGCTGCTGAGAATTTGCATTTCTTTTTTTTTTTTTTTTTTAAGTTTATTTTTGAGAGAGACAGAGTGCGAGAGGGGAAGGGGTAGACGGACAGGGAGACACAAAATCCAAAGAATGCTCCAGCCCACAGACCGACATAGGGCTCAAAACCATGAACCACAAGATCACAACCTGAGCCAAAGTCAGAAGCTTAACCCGCGGAGCTACCCACCCAGGTGCCCTGATAATTTGCATTGCTAACAAGCTTCCAAGTGATACTGCAGTTGGGGGGCTTAGGAAACCATATAGCCCTATAGCCCTAAACCTTTTAGTATCCTAATTTGAGTTTGCTCTCTCCTCCTTCCAGAACCTTAACTAATATAAATGGCTATAAAAAATTAGTTGAAAATCTACAAAGTTTGTTTTATGGTTAAACATGATTTGCAGGTACTTGTTTGAAACATCTTTAAATCAAAGGAGAAGAAGCTACAGGGATTTAGGGAATCGTTTTGTTCAGTCACTACATTTCAGAGTATGAAGAATACAGACAAAGAGAGGTCAAGCGATTTACCTGACAGGACATAGACAGTTGGTGTCCTGACTTTCAGGGAAGTCTTTCCAGGACTTTATGCTGCCTCTTGTCATATAGCCCCTTACCCTCCCACCCCATTTTCTTTCCAAACCGCCCCCCCTCCCGCCATGTTCCCTATCCCCAGGATTGTGTAATTGCCTTCTGTATTTTCATTACCTCGGTCTTTATGTTTGGGTATCAGGGCTAAGTATGCGGCAGAGCTTGGGGCAAGTGAGGATAAGATCTCTAGCTCACTGTTCAGTATAATGCTTAGTAGAACCAAATATGTCCTTGATCTTTTGTGTTCCTGACAGATGAGAGTCAACAGCAGGGCTCTTGTTAGAATGAGATCTTAGAGTCTGGTCCATTATCTTCCAAGTCATCTTACACTTGCTCACACAGAATCTTCCCTGACCGGTTGCTTCTTTCTCATCTACTTTCCAAAGACCTTTTCCTAGTTACTTTTTATCACTTGGCTTTTCAAGTTGTCATCTGAGAACCCTACACCTCACACTCTGAGTAGGCAATTGCTTTGCTCAGCATTTCTTTGCCCTTTTTGTTTTGAAGTTTCTAAGTGGAGGCCCATGGCCCTGTCTCCCCAGCCCCACTCACCCTTTCCTGGTGTTGTCGCAGTGATCTCTGGCCATAGAAGTTGGACCAGGCGTCAGTGTAAGACACAAGTTCCTTCCTCAAGATTTTTTATTCCGGGCAACTAGATTTCTCCCAGGAGGCTAAATCTGCAAGACTGGAAAGCTGGGAGCTTCACACGATTAAATCTTCTGCAGAGAAAGGTAAACAGAGGCCAAGTGAAAAGACACAAAGCCGGCACCTGCAGTGGGAGATGGGGACTGTCCGCCTACACCCTGCCCCAGGTCCCAGGTGTTCCCGAGGTTTAGGGACATTCCTGGCTGCCCTGTCCCTTGGTTGCTAAGCTCCTAAAAACTTCCCATTTTTGCTTAAACCAATTGATTGTAGTTTGGATTTCTGTTATAAGAAGTCAGACATTCTAACTGATAAAGTACCGCTAATGGTCATTTTTACCTGCTTATTTTTCCTTAAAATAGTGCTCATTGATTGCGTCCGTTCCGTGGACCATTTAATCTGTTTGTACTCAGACTTCAACACCTTAGAGTTGCTCATCTCACCATTATTTCATAGCATGCTCTTTACCCCTCTGAGTATTTGCTCCTCTGGTTTCCTCTGACTCTATTGTCTATTCCTCAGCCTAGAACTCTGCCTGGCAAAGCCCTGCTCATCGTTCAAAGCCAACTTTGATGTCGCCACCCATAGAGATTTCCCTGCTCCAGGCAGAATGAATCACTCCCTTTCTTCTTGCTTTCCAATTCACATTAAATTATGGTTAATTGGTTACAAGTCTAACTCCAATACCATGTTGAGAGCTCTATGCAGGCAGGGACCATGTAGTCTTCATTGTCTAACTCCTGTTCCTGAAACAATACCTGCCCTAGAACTGATGCTTAATAACTATTTGTCGAGTTAAATCGATTTGGGCAACATGCAGAGCCTAACCAGTGCAAATGAAGAAATTATATTGTGCATGGACAAATATGAAAAATGGCACAAGATGGCCCTACTGCTGTGGCTCACGTGAACAGATGTCTTTACAAGGGAGAGTAGAGGCCCTGTGGTGTGACTAATGAGAGGCTTCCAACCTCTCACTTCTAATACAGTTTACTCTCAGTACCTATTAAAATCTGAACACTGTTCACTAACTGAATTCGTGATGCCCGGGCCCTCACTGTGGCAAAGGCAATAGAAAATAGATATGATTTATTTATGATCCTTGACAGCATCCCAGGTGACATTCTGAATATTATTTTTGTCAGAGCTGGCTTTATATTAATTGAATGGCACAAGACCGTGTAGCGTGGGGCATTGTTTTTCACTTCTAGAATCGGAGATGACTGTTTCATGGCCCAAGCCCTGAACATGCCTCTGGGCCTGGCTCTGCAGTTTAAAGTTTGCCTTTTTAGGACAGTGATTTAAATGTCTCCCGTGGCTCAACTGCTCTCAGATCTCCTCCATAAATCAACCAGTGTGAGGCAGTTAGAAGCAGAAAATGAGTGTTGAGCCATATTGTATACGGCCCAGAAGGTTCAGAAACCGGGACATAACACTTCAGTGAAAATGAGGAAGCAAGAGAAATCACTAGTTTGGCTTACAAATCCAACATTCCCAGATACACATGATTTACCAACTTCTTGGTGTCTATGGCCAATGTTTTATCTCAATCCTTGCTTAACTAGCTTCCCAACCTATTTTTGGACCTCCTCCTTTCCGCCTATAATTGCTGAATGATCACAAAACGCAGCCTGATACTCAAGAAAACATGGGAAGGCACAACTCATTTATGGAAAATACTTGAAAGATATATTAAAAATGACTCCAGGAGTTATCTGAGTGTCAGCCCCCCTTGAAGAACATAAATGACAGTTCATGGAATTTTAGACTCTTTTCATTAAATTTGAAATACTCAATTAGAAACATAATTATGAGGGGCACATGGCTGGCTCAGTCAATTAAGTGGCCCACTTCAGCTTAGGTCATGATCTCACTGGTTCATGAGTTCGAGTCCCATGTCAGGCTCTTTGCTGTCAGCTGGGAGCCTGGAGCCTGCTTCAGATTCTGTGTGTGTGTGTGTGTCTCTCTCTCTCTCTGCCCCTCCCCTACTCACACTCTGTCTCTCTCAAAAACAAACATTTAAAAAATTAAAAAACATAGTTGTGAAAGTCATAGTAAGCATTTTTGATCTGTATAATAAGAACCTTATCCGTTTGGACACTTTTATAATAACAGTATTAATATAGCATTAATTTAAACATAGTAATTGGTCTGTAATTCTATTGATTTTTTGAGTAGTTGTACATTTTTCTTTTAAATGCAAGATTATATAATACATTTTAATTACGGCAACTTGAGACACTTAATAATAGATGCTATAGCTAATTCCGTTTTTATATACTTGCTTTTCCCATGATTGAGAAAAATAGAAAAGGAAAGAAAACAGGATACACTTTTGTCATAGATGGAAAGGCCCGGAGCGCAGAACTAACACTTGGAGCTAAGTTACCCTGCGGTTCTACTAGGTCCTTGTGGGAGATGATGGTTCAGGAACTCAAGCTTTCTTCTTCTGGCCATCCTGAAGTTCTGATCTGATCGCTTTACGTGATTACTTACACAGTATGTGACATGACTATTCAAAGCCAAACTAAAGCCAAGATGCCTCTGCTATTTCAAGATTCTGCATTTCATTGGTTCGTTTCTACCATCTCAGAAGCACCAGGCCAAGACAGAGCCTCTGTGACCCAGAGCAGATGATAGCTTCTGTTCTTGAGAACAGAGTGTCTACTGGAAATAGAGACACTCCTAACGTCAAGAAAAAACAAATGTACTCTGTGAAGATACACAGGCAGCTAAGGAGACAGGATGACTGAATGTAATGTGGTGTCCTGGGTGCAGGTCATTGGTGACAAAGCTGGTAAAATCCAAGGAATGTCTGGAATGTGGTGGATAGTACTTACCGATGTTAATCTCTTCATTTTGACAAACACACCAGGTGATGCAAGGCGTTAACACCAGAGGAACCCGGGTAAAGAGCATATGGGAACTCTCTTTCCACCTTTTCTGTAAATACAAAATTATTTCAAAATTAAACGTTTATTGAGAGAGAAAGAGTGTGTAGAACACAGTCCCCCACATCAGGCAGCTTCTGCAGGTGGAGTCAAGCCTTCGCACATGAGAAAGTGAAGCATTGGGGCAGCTAGTGCGTGACTACTGTCAAAATGAGCTCAGTCAGTAAAAGTTCAAGTAAAGTGTAGATGCGCATGATTTAACAGCCAAGACTGAATGAGCCGATCAGGATTTGATCTTAGTGTTTAAAGACTTGGGTAGATTCGGAATGTTCCAGGTAGAGGAACAACCCAGTGAAAGGCTTAAAGCTATCAGAACTAAGAGTAAGGTGTCAGAACGCAGCCAGAACCAGCCTCACTGGAATGGAGTATTCAGCCAGGGGCAGGGGTAGCTATGTAATTTCAGGTCCCGGCACAAAGTGAAAACGTAGAGCCCCTTGTTCAAAAAGCAGAAAATGGCTTTTTCCTTTCTTATGTTCTCTTTCTCTGTCTCCTCTGTCTGTCTCTTTCTACTAACCTCGGTGTTTTTTGCTATTTAACATCTGCTCTCTTGGATGCAAAGATACTTGCTGGGTGAATGCAGGCCCCCACAGACACTGGGGGGTCTCACCCTGAGATCCCAACATTCCCCATACCAGTACCCAGGTCCCTGCACAGTTGCTGAGCAAGGACCCAGGAGTGGTGGTTGAAAACCCACCCCAGGAGGTGGGGAGACAACAGGAGGCAAGACCAAGCCTGAACTGAAGCTCCAAGCCCCCTGCCTATGTTCGTTATCCTATCAGAAGTCACTTACAGGGGTGCGTGGGTGGCCCAGTAGGTTAAGCGACCCATTCTTGATTTCTTTTCATCTCAGGTGGGCTCAGCACTGACAAGATGGAGCCTGCTTGGGATTCTCTGTCTCCTCTCCCTCTGCCCCTCCCCTGGTCATGCTCGGTCATGCACTCTCTCAAAAGTAAATAAACTTTAAGAAAAAGAAAGAACTCACAAAAAACAAACTGAAAGGTAGAAGAATTTCAACGTGGCAGCTCTGGACCTTGGAGAGAGGTGAGGGGTGTGAGGTCCTTCTGAAGAAGCACAGCGCCCGGTGTGACTGCACTGGCCTCAGGCCCAGGAAGCCAAACTGGGTGGGGGTTCATGGCAGATTAATCAGGACTGGGAGGGGCTTAGCCCGAGGAGGGTCCCTGAGGACTGGGTTTGCATCCGTAACAGTGGAGAGAGGCCAGTGGTGATTGAGGAGACACAACCAAATTGGATTTTAGTGACCAATCCGATGGAAAAGCATAGAGTAGACTAGGTAGGAGTCACTGTTGGCACTTTCACTAGTTAGGGACACAACAGCCGACCTTAGAACAGGGAAGAAGCGAGCGTGATATCACAGTTTCCCTCCCTTGAGATAAACTGTTTCACTGTGTTAGCAGTTCTAATTCAGAACAGATAGATCAAGCACCCTTGTCTAAAGGTCATTTTTGGTTGACAGATTTATCTAAAAAATCCTTCATCTTAGGGACACAGCCTTGCCAATGTAGAATTTTCTTTTTAGGAGCCCCTCTGATAAAATTAGAATTGAGCTCAAGGAAGTTCCCATCACGGCTGTGATCGCCACTGCCATGTCCATGTATTTTACTGCCAGGGCACTTAAAATCTTGTTCCAGGGGTAGCTGGGTGGCTCATTTGGTTAAGCATCCGGCTCTTGATCTCAGCTCAGGTTTTGACCTCGGGGTTGTGAGTTCAAGCCCTGCACTAGAGCCTACTTTAAAAAATAAAAATAAAAATGAGCAAAATCTGTTTCCAGTTTTTCTTCTGGGAGGTTCTCAAACTGGTATGAACTCTTTCTTCCCAGGTACCTCCAGATCTTCAGTCACTCGATGTAAACCAGGAACCAGCTGCCCCAGTTCACACAGTGGCGTCAGTAGGCAACTATCCCCTCTCTCTGTCACCGAAGAGTCTTCTGCGCCTATTCTTGAACTTCAGAGCCGAGGATCTTCTGGAGTTTGCGGACATAGAGTCGAAAGGCAGAACAGATCAGGTGAGCTGGTACCCTCCTCTTAAATAACAGTACATCTAGGTAACCTTCAAACCAGCCATGAAAGATCGCACCATTGGCCCACAATGCAGAGATGTCCCGTGGACTCTGAGGAGTGGGAGTGGGAAAGTTTATCAAGTGGGAGGAGAAGCAAGAAGGGACGTGCATAGATGTGACCTGTTAGGGGTGTACATACAGTGTAGCAGAGAAACCGAATACCAAAACCTGCCGTTGAAGGGCTTAACACGTGATTAAACAGTGACGCCCTATTAAGTTGATAAGGTAACTAGTTTTCTCATCTTGAAGATGCCAAAGCCAGCATCTTTGATCTCAGCCCTGGGATTCAGTGATAGCACACTCCCACTCTAAGGAGAATGAAAACACTTTTCGTAAAATCACAGACTCTGCTTTTGTGCTCATCAGGACTGCCGGTCTGTAGGGCCCTTCTAGTTTCCCCAGTTTTACGCCTTCAGGACACCGCCTGCCTTGCGGATCAGCATTTAACTAATCAGTCGAGTCGTCTGCACTTTCCTCACATCCATTCGGCCACACTCAGCAACTCCTGGGTACTTGGGTTACTGGAATTGCTAGATAAATCTTATAACTAGATCCAGTAGTTTCCCAGAAAATTTATAATTTCCAAATGCAGCTGAGCCCACCGGGCTGTTGCCCATACTGGTACTTCTTGGTGGTGGACATCTTATTGCCTTCCCCAGAGAGCGTGCTCAAGTACCCAGTTCCTACTCGCTTCCTCTCGTCACATGACCACACTTCCGTTTCTGAAAAGAGCAAAGCAATTGTATGCCCACAGATGCTTTCCTCTCTGCCTCGATGTCTCTGTTCTCTTGTTTGCCAATGACCATCATTTTGGGACCACCTTTAACATGTGGGCTCCTGCCTTTCTGCTGTGAACCCCTTTTTCTATGTCCCTGATCACCTCCTCTCCATCTCTTTCCACCTGCGTTTTCAATCTCTCCTTCCACGCATTCCTTCCACTTGACCACTAACCTATTAAGATCTCTTGAATCCTTAAAAACAATAATAAAACAGCAAACAACAACAAAATACTCCAGCCAAAATAAACGGTTAGTTGAAAACAAAACAGAACTGTGAGAAAACTGGCTTAAAAAAATAAACAGGAGAGAAACGGAAACTCAGGGGACTCAGTTAGGGATGGGGGGCAGTAAACAAAGATATACAGGAAATATGAAAGCCTCTTCTACGGTTCTAATTTGAGAAGAGGATTTTTTTTAATATAAGATATTTTTTTTAAAAAGTGACAGTATTTTAAAATACTATATCAGCAACTACTGACCCTAAGGCTAAGGCTCTTTTTTAAAAAATGAAGAAAGTGGCATCGTAAATCTTCAGAAAATTTTAATTGGCTTTAATAAGTTGCAGTAATATTCCTATTGTCCCAGTCATCTGCAGGATAGAATGTTCCAGTTAATTAAATATTCTGGTTAATAAAGACTTGCCGTATCTATCATTTACAGACTACACACGTTAAAGGCTATACCATGATCACGTGGAACGTAATTTACTCTTTCTGTGATGATTTGGGAGGCACTTAGGGATATTCCAGGGCACCAAAGCAAAAAGAGAAAAGGAGAATCATCTGAAGAGCAGCTCACCATGCTTTCAGGAATCCTATGTACTTAACCTCCAAACAAATCCCATGAGTCAAATATTATCACCATTTGACAGATAAAGAAGCTAAGACCGGAACCAGACATGCGCTCAGGGCCATACAATGGTTCTATTCATGTGTCCACATATTGCAGTGGCCTCTACCACTAATGACTCTAATCCAGTTTCGTAGTAATGGATGGAATTCCTGGCATAGCAGTTTGAATGATATATACAAAACCATGAATCTAAGCAGAACTGTAGAAAATTTTAAATGACCAGAAAAATAAAAGAGCTCTGGAGACCCAGTCTTTATAGGGTATCGATAGTTGGTAAATTAAAGAGTGACATCTAGTTAGCAGAAGAAAAATGGGTCCATGGTATGGAGGGATTTAGGTGACTACTGATGTCATCAAAAGTACTGTCCATGGTATGATGGTGGCACCAAGCAACCTTCAAAGAAAGTGACAGTGAAGGCAGATATCAACCTAAAGAGATACCGAGAATCTCTGTAGAATCATTCCTCCTTTATGAGATAGTCCCTAAGAATTAAGTAATCCGAAATGTCGTAGAGTACGCCTTTCTCTTAGGCATCACTCCTCTTAAGCTTCATGCAAGACTACCATTCCCATCAGGAAACGAGTTTTTCTCCAAGTCATTTCTGAAACTTCCAGTGCTTGAATGGAGAGCTCAATCCTGAAACCTACACAGAATGAGGGTTCAGAATAAAAGGTTGGGACCCTAGAGGCATGCTGACTTGGGTTCAGCCTCGGACAACCTTTAACACAAGTCTCAGTTTTTTCATCTGTAAAATGGGAGTGATAATACCTACATAACTGGGTAGGTTAATGTTTCTTTCCCAGCCTCCCAAGACAAGAGTGTCTTATTCTACTCTCTTACTCATTTTATTTTCTCCCCTCTACTCGCTGCATAAACCAGATGGTTGTAGGGGGGATTTGGAGAGCTGTTAGCAGTAGCAGGCATTGTCTGCACACAGTAAAGGGAGCTAGCTGGTCTCACACTTCGAGACCCATGTCAGTGTCACTGAATCATGGAAGTTTCTCCTGATCACCTCCTACCCCACCCCTTAACCAGTGCTTCCCCTCTGCCTCCATCTGGCCTAGTAATCACCATCTTTGGTCCTTATCGCACTTGTATTGGATGTGTTTTCTGGATTTCCACTGGGCTGTGAGTTCACATCTTTCATATTTGGACCCCTGGAACCCAAGTAGCTAACAAGCTCCTGGTAATCTCCTGGTAAGCTTCGTGGAATATATAAATAAAGGAATACTAGTTTTCATCTTCTAGAGGCCTCAGCCCTGAGTATTCGGTACTGTTTATAAGACTCAGAAGTCATGTGGTAATTACTTGGTTTATATTCCCCAATTCAGAATTCACCTTCAAGGCTAGCTACCCCCCATCCCCAAATAATTATATCAGAAAGGCTTAGCTGTGTGAAAGTTCTTACCCCACTGGGGCAGTCACGCCCGGCTCATTAAGCAATAGGAGGAACACAGTTCAGCACGAGGGAGTCAGCGGTTTCTGGAGAGGTAAAATGATTACCATCCACTCCCACTGGCGGTCTGTGGACTACGCCACGTTCTTAACCCCTAGGATACACCTTGTGCTCAAAGGAGGTGCCTGGAGACAGGAGAGAACTTGTAGACAATTCTGCCTCCCTTCCCTCAGGATTCTACCACCTGGGATCTCAGCCTGAGAATTCAGGATGACCTCTGCTTCCTTTCAGCTTCCCGACAGGTGCATCATGTTATTGTGTCGAACTTGTTTTCTCTGTCAAGGGAGAATACCCTTTATGGTTGTCACTTTATGAGAATTTTGACTATTTCGATGTAAAAAAGTGCTGCTCAATTGTCTTAGGAAACGTAAAGATATAAAGCTGAACTCATTGTGCTCCCAGAAATACATTAAATAGTAATTTGTTCTGAGGTGGGAAATGATGTTGCATAGTCATGATTTGCCCTGTTCTTGGGGCAAATTGCTCTTCAACTTAATAGTCAGCTTTGCTGCAGTTTAAGAAAATAAAAAAAAATGGAAAACACCTTAGCGGACTATAACAACAAAACTTATTTCTCACTTACCTTTCATGTCAGCAGATCCGAGGCTGCTTTGGTTGGGTTCTGTTCATTCTCTCACAGAGACTGAAAGGACACCTCCTCTTTGGGAATTTCCATTCTAGTGACAGAGAAGAAGAGCAAGAGAGTTTAGTGAGACCTTGTCATGCCTCTTAACGGTTCTGCTGGGCGGTGGCATACCTCACACCTGTGTTATTAGACAAAGTAAGTCATGCGGCCAAGGCCAAAGTCTTTGGGACAGAAATATGTAATGCTTTTACAAGAAACCACTTTCTTGTAGGATACATGGAAGGACAGTGTAGCATCCACCAAGTTCATGAGCATTGTTATGACTTGGATGGGGGGTGAGATATATACTGTACCTTACAGAGCAGAGATTCTGGAGAGAATGCGAGCCAGAGTTATTAGTCTCTCTAAATGATGGTAAGAAAAAGAAAAACACTGGTAATTCTACTGTCTGGCTCCTTGGTTGCTGTTTCATAACCTGATTTCCACACATTGGTATTCCTTTCCTGTTTTCAGGGGATGATGGAACACAGACTCATCCTGAGAACAGCAGCCAAGAAAACAGAATCAAGGCTCGCTGCCGGTCGTGCACGTCCATGGTTCTGAAGGCCGTCTGGGGACTTTTGATCATCTTGTCAGTGTCATCATCTTGGGTCGGAACCACACAGATTGTAAAAATTACTTACAAGAACTTCTACTGTCCATTTTTCATGACTTGGTTTTCAACAAACTGGAACATTATGTTTTTCCCAGTCTATTATTCCGGTCATCTGGCCACTGCTCAAGAAAAGCAGTCTCCAATGAAAAAATTCAGGTGAGTTTCATGTTAAATGGCCAATACGAGATGTTTCAAAGTAATTTCACGAAAATATCCGTAACTTCATCTCTTTGGAATATGAACTGACTTGACCCGGGGGAGTGTGGAGAGCTTGAATTTACGGTTGGTAATGAGAATAATCATTTGCCCCCCACTAAAAAACTTTTTGAATGTCTACCACATGCCAGGCACTGTGCCGGTGCCTTTGTAGATCTTACCTTCATTCATCATCATCGGCGGTAACATCTACCTTTGAAGGTGTTGTTATTATTTCCATTTTAACACGAGAGGAAACAGGTTTACAAAGATTGCATGACTTGTCCAAGGTCGCATTCTTCTAAATAAGAGAACCCAGATTTCAATCCAGAATGATCTCTGAAAGTCATGTTTTAAAAGCACACCCCAGTGTCTCGAGCCCAGAAAGTAAAACTGTATTCATAAGAATAATCGTTATAAAAAAACGCTTGCTCAGTATTCTGGATGCTGTGGTGCCTAAGCAGATAAAGTGACCTGGTTCCATGACAAAGGAAGTTTGGCCCTGATGGTTTAGAAGATCTCCTTCTTTGCTGGCTAGGAGCACATGGGGCCTTTGCTGTTGGTTCGCCAGCTCTGAACTTGGTAGTGCCATGGTTCCAGTAGTTGCTCTGTGCTGAACTTGGCTTCTTCAGCCCCATCTTGGAAAGCTCGGGAAGCTGGCAGGACCAGCCTCGCACAGCACCCAATGGGAGAGGGATAGTTCTCCACGCCAGCTTATTGTTCCTTGGTAGAATGACAATAAATTCATTTTGCAGAAGTCAAAATAACATTTCTTTCTTGCCCCTGTGCTTCCTGAAAAGAAGTGAATTATCAGACTATTCTTAACAACAAACTGCAAACAGTGTGTCTTCAACTTCCATTTTCTATCACCAGCTTGGAAGTGCCCCGGAATGGTAAAGTCGCACTGTCAGCTGATTTTCCATGGTATCCATGATAATTCAATTAAAATTAAACAAAACCAATTTACAAAAAATAAATGCTTTCTGGTTTGAAGGAAAGAAAGAAATTTTATACCTTTTTGTGACTGCTAAATGCTGTGTATTTGATTTCCATCAAAATAGACATGATCTTGGGGAATAGGTCTTTTTTTTTTTAATTTTGTTTTATTTGTTTATTTATTTTTGAGAGAGAGAGAGACAGAGTGCAGCCAGGGGTGGGGCTGAGAGGGAGACTCAGAATCAGGCTGTCAGCACAGAGCCTGATGCAGGACTCAAACTCATGAACTGCGATATCATGACCTGAGCTGAAATCGGATGCTTAACTGACTGAGCCACCCAGGCACCCTGGGGCATAAGGTCTTTTTATTAACAGTATTTAATAAGTGATGACAAGGGACATGAGTATCAGACTAAAATTCTCCCTGTCTGAAAAATAGTTTACCCATAGCATGTATGTTTTACTCCAGTGCTCCTATGCTTTAGACACACATGCTGTTAAAAACAAAAGTTTAGTATGGGATGTAGTACCTCACTCCCAACACCTCAAAGCAAGCCAAATTGGTTTTATTTAAGATAAGACATTTACACGGAGAGGCTGCTGCTGACAGAAATGTTGTTTTGGGAAGGAGTTTCATCTCCACCATATCTCTCACGCCTGACTACCTCTGAATTTAGTGAGACCTGTGATTTGACAAGACACCTCCACCTGTTAGCGCAGGTAGAGTGAACCTGACCATTTCTGAAGCCAAATCAAAGACCTTTTATTGTCAAGCAGAAAACATCGTCTTTGAAGAGAATATTCTCCAGAGGCCCCCTCCGTAGGAGAGGTAAACATTGCCAAAAAAATCCTAAGATCCTTGATCTTTTTTCCTTGTAGGCTCATTAACACCATCCGCCCAGAAGGCCCTCCCCGAAGCTCTCGTGGCCGACAAGGGGCAAGTAGAGTTAGTGTAGGAGACTGGGAACAGAATCTGTCCCATGGCGCCAGACCCTCTCTTTTCTCATTTTCTCTTGAACGGTATGAAGGCACTTTCAGGGTTTTTCTTATCACTAACCTCCAAAGAAGTTTCAATAATGTATCAGATCTAGATCGTAGGAATTGCACATTGGGAAATCATTTTGGATATTACAGTCATTCCATTTATAAACCATGAAGAGAATTTAATTGTGTCACGTGAATTTGAAATTTCACAAGGAAAAATTTATAAACCATAGGTTGGTCAGGGATGTTTCCCTAAGGGAAAAAAATCTCTCTAGAAAGCATGACAAACAAAGATATGTTTGCCTATCTCAGATACCTATGAAATGTGCTTAAGATGTCATCTGACATACAGAAGGGATTCAGTAAGTACTAGACGCTGTAACAATGTTGAACATAATTAAATTTTTAGTGTCCCCCAGCTTCTCGGCTGCAGTCTAAGCTTTAGCACCCATCAATGCCTGGTCTGGAAACTCTGATCTCATCCTTCCAAGGAGAGATCTGCTGTTACTTGCTTATTGATAGAAAGCCTTTTTTGAATTTTCCCATTTCTTAGCACTTAATGCTTAAATAGCATAAGATTCTACACAGGTGACCTGACGTTTGAACAGAGACCATTTTTAATTTCTAGTATAGCAGTGACAAAAGGGGAGACAGTTGACAGTGAGAAAGAGGGGAACAATAAGGAAGCCAACACCAGGGAGGGGGACAGGATGAAAGGAACAGTCTCTGTCCCCCTGGGGGAGGGGCTCTCCCTGTCCCTCCCCTGGGGTTCAGAATGTGCGCTCTCCTGCATTCAAAATCTTTGCTTTGAGAGCACTCAACACAGCAAGATGGCGGGCCCTGCAAAGGAAGAACCATCGCTGGCCGGGCCCAGGGCCAACGATATGAAAAGAAATCCTTTCATCAGAAACGGGTCTGTTGTGGTTCTTCATAAATGTGTATTTGGGGGGCCCCTGGGGGGCTCAGTCGGTTGAGCGACAGACTTCGACTCAGGTCATGATCTCAGGGGTTTGTGATAGCACTGGGCTCTCTGCTGTCAGTGTGAGCCCGCTTCAGATCCTCCGTCTGCCCCTCCCCCATTCGTGCTCACTCGCTCTCTCTCAAAAATAAACATTGAAAAAATATATATATATAAAAGAATATTTTAAAAAATTAAAATAAAAAGTCATTTAGTAGTTACAGATGTCAGGACGAGCCCACCGCTCTGAGTGCCAGCTCTCTCTGCAGACTTTCTCATGGAGCAGATCCCTTTGCGAGAATGAACAGAATGCAAAACTCGTGCCAGGATGTTCCGCGCAAACTGCTGCTTGGTCTCTGTGGCTCTGATTCAGTGTGTCTCCGGCACTGCAGGCCTTGAGACGTACCGTCCATTTTCCTGCAGGCGTGAGCGGGTGCGATTTCTGTTTACTTTACAGAAGACGTGGTTTTGAGGTTATTTTTGTCCCTTCCTTAAAGTTTTGCCTCTTTCAAGTTAAAATTTACCTTCAGGAAATCACATTTTTTAAAAAGTTTATTTATTTATTTTGGGAGGGACGGCATGTGAGCATGTGTGAGTGCAAGTAGGGGAGGAGCACAGAGAGAGAGAATCCCAAGCAGGCTCCTTGCTCTCGGCACAGAGCCCATCTCGGGGCTCAAATCCATGAACGAAACCGTGAGATCATGACCTGAGCCGAAATCAGGAGTCCCACGCTTAAATCACATTTTTATTTTACAAAAATCCTTCCTTTTTCATGGTCTCCCATATAAAGACCAAAACTATTACACAGGTTTCTGTATGTGCAATATGCATTTTTAACCTCCCTGAATTTGCTGGCCTATAATTTCCAGCATTCTCGGCTGCTGGGAAGCAGCGGTTACCATGAGCACGAATGGGGGAGGGGCAGCGGTTACCATGAGACTTGGCATCGAAGGCCATACTCCGGTGCTTAGAACCTCACCACTTTGTCACTCCCTCCCTCCACGTGGCCCTCCTGTGGGGTAAGTTGCTTCATGCGTGTGAGGCAGACATTGGCTAGAGATTACTGTGGTTTGCAATACTTTGAGGCACAGTTGTTTCTCCTCAGAAAACGCCAAAAGAAAAACTAATGCTAATACTAACTAGAACCACGTAAATAGATTTCATTATGACCATGCAACCATTAGGAACCTGTTGCTTTAAACAAGATATTTATACTCCTCTTGAAAATACACTGCCTGGAACTGATAGTTGCCCAGCAAATGCTTGGATGTTCATAAGCAATTGAATGAAAAAAATAAAACTGAGTTATCCCAATGGCCAGCCTGTTTTCAGTCCACAGTCAAATGAACAGCTATTCTGTCATATCATTCGTGCTTGTCTGTATCACTAGTTTGAACATTTTGATTGAAATGGCACCTTGGGCTAAATAATCAAATTGTCAGGGGCTCCTGGGTGGCTCAGTTGGTTAAGCATCTGATTTCGGCTCAGGTCATGATCTCATGGTTCGTGAGTTCGAGCCCCGTGTTGGGCTCTGTACTGATGGCTCAGGGCCTAGACCCTGCTTCAGATTGTGTCTCCCTCTCTCTCTGTCCCTCCCCGTCTCACACTCTGTCTCTCTCTCTCTCTCTCCCTTAAAAATAAACATTAAAAAATATATATATAATCAAATAGATATCAAACAAATCAAAGATTTAACTGATTATTTTTACCCAATAAATTCATATAATTCCTCCATGTATATTAATACAACTTGAGTTTCATTATTATTTTCCCATTTGGGGGTCATCACAGAAGGTTTCTTCATTTCTTTTCTTTCTTAAAAATGCTAGAGGAGGGGCACCTGGGTCGCTCAGTCAGTTAATCGTCTGACTTTGTTCAAGCCCTGCATCGGGCTCTGTGCTGACAGCTCAGAGCCTGGAGCCTGCTTCAGATTCTGTGTCTCCCTCTCTCTCTGACCCTCCCCCACTCATACTCTGTGTCTCTCTCTCAAAAATAAATACAAAACATTTTTAAAATATTTTTTAAAAATGCTAGAGGAAAAGCAAATTAGTCAACTGAGCAGAAACATAAGAAAGAGGCATAGTCTCAAAGGAAAATTAAAATCCCAACCTGGGTGTGGCTTTCCATGGTATGTTGGAAGCTGCAAGTTGTCTAGACCTGCTCACACAGTAGTGGCCCTTCTGTGGAAAGAACCTTCTCTCTCTTCTAATAGTAACTCCAAAAAACGACTCATTTCTGTATTCCTCCAGGCTTCTCTGAGAATTTCAGCAGCAGCAGAATGGTGTCCCCAGCCATCTCGAGAGAATACCCAGATAGGAAAGGGCCTTCTCTCTGCACCTGGAGAGACACGGGCTCTTTTCCGTGGAATGCTGTGCCCCTGTAGTGGCCCAGAGAAGGGAGGCCTGGGTCCAGTAGGTCCCACAGATGCATGATGGGCCTTCGCGTTTGTGCTCGTGCCAGAAAACGGCTGTCAAGAGTTAGACCACACAAAATATGTCACAATTAATACCTGACAAGCTCTTTTTCTTTCCCAGGGAATGCAGTCGGATTTTTGGTGAAGATGGCCTGACACTGAAGCTCTTTCTTAAAAGAACTGCTCCCTTTTCTATTCTGTGGACTTTGACTAATTACCTGTATTTACTGGCTTTAAAGAAGTTGACAGCCACGGATGTCTCTGCTCTGTTCTGTTGTAACAAAGCCTTTGTCTTCTTGCTGTCGTGGATCGTGCTGAAAGACAGGTTCATGGGAGTAAGGGTAATGGCACACTTGATTCAATGTGCGAGGCCGCCCGTAATTATAGATCCTTGGCATCCGGAGAGCTGCTCTGTTTCAGGAAATTTCTGTAAAACTTTCCCCGTCGGTTCCGAGTACAAATCAGAATTTGAAGATGCATTAGGACACCCAGGCAGTCACAATACCATGAAAGGATAAAGAGATGGCCTCCCCTGGGCAGTCAGCTGATTTCAACAGGAGTCCCTAAAACAGAAAATGAGTTTTGGTTTTCTTAGAATTAATGGTGTGATCAACTCCTTCTGTCCTCAGGGAAAAAGGGTCTGAGAAAATGAGCCACAGCAAAGATTATGAATTTTTTTTTTCAGTCAACATATGTTGGGACAACTCCCTCATGCTTTCCCTCCCCCCACCCCGAAATGGATTTAATTAACATGGTGTAAGTAGATAAGGTTACCAAACAGTAATTAAAGTCACTGGTAATGGCACAATGCTGTTAAAAGTGGCTATATATCTAGGGTGACTAATCCAGAAATGGAACGAAAAGCAACAACTTGTACTTTGGGGTACAGATCCTTAATTGAACTGCATTCAACTTCCGCCGACCACTTCAGTTCTGAGTTGATTCCTTTCAGAAGTCATACGGACTTTTTAAAAAAAAAAAATTATTTTATATGCTTGTTCTATGTTAGACTGGTTGAAAGTCATGCAGGTTTAAGGAGCCAGATCTCATTCATGTAATCTGGAATGCCACCATGACGAAACTGTTGAGAAAACAATTCTTTAGAAAGAGGTTTTAATGAAAAGCCTTTTCCCAGAATAAACATATTTGGAATATATTGGAAACATATTTTGCTATCAAAATATTGTTCTTATTGCAATGATTCCAGGGTCCTCATCCCCCTAACTGCTGAAATTAATATTAGAGTGTTGATGACAGCCATTAACCCTTAAAACTTCTTTTTAATAGTTCACAAATTTTGATTACATCTTGGGAGATGCTACTCCGAAATTCAGAACTGAAGCGTGACGTAAACGAGCAGCAGAAAGCTACAGAAGACAACATGAGAGGGGCACCTGGGTGGCTCAGTAGATTGGGCATCCGACTTCGGCTCAAGCCATGATCTCGCGGTCCGTGAGTCGAAGCCCCACATCGGGCTCACTGCAGTCAGTCTGTCAGCGCAGAGCCTGCTTCAGATCCTCTGTCCCCCTCTCTCTGCCCCTCCCCAACTTGTGCTCTCCCAAAATAAAAAAATAAAAGATGACAATTGAGAAACTCTGATGCATTAGAATATACCCACATGTGGTATGACACTCTTCCCCACCTAGTCTTAGAGTTGACATCCAAAGGGCTTAGCACCATGTTTTTACATGTTGAGCGCTGGTGCTGGCTGACTACCATCGGGTACCCTGACAAATTCTTGAGAGCAGGGACCTTCCCTATATATTTTCTTTTATTTTTTTTAATGTTTTTATTTATTTTTGAGAGAGAGAGAGACAGAACATGAGTTGGGGAGGAACAGAGAGAGAGACAGAGATACAGAATCTGAAGCATGCACAAGGCTCTGCTGTAGTCAGCACAGAGCCCAACGTGGGGCTCGAACTCACAAACCGTGAGATCATGACCTGAGCCGAATTTGGACACTTAACCGACTGAGCCACCCAGGCGCCCCAGGGACCTTCCCTGTATTGCTCGCTGCCCCATTCAGGATGGGCTATATAATTTGTGGGGCCTAATGTGGAATGAAAACACAGGGATCTCTCTTGAGAACATTATCAGTAATTTCAAGACAGCAAAATAGCAGAGCATGAAATCAAGGGCAAGGCCCTTCTCATCATGGAGTCCTATGCTTCTGCACATCTATGCCCATGAAGCCCACTTTGCCTCTATCTCGAACACCTAGAATAATGCAGGGGACAAAATAGAACTCAGTAGATATTTGAGGATAGAGTAAATAAATTCATGTTTACGAGACCTTTCTTCTCTTTTCTATTTACCAGCACCATGGATTATCCATGAGAATTTGGAAGGCCTTGTCAGAAGAAGGGAAAAGAGAGGAGATTTAGGGCCTTTTTTTTTTTTTTGCCCTTTCAATGGCATCTGAATACCCAAAGGGAATCGATACAGTCACTATTAGATTTACCAGTGAGAAAATCAGTTGTATTAGAGTGAATGAATGCATTTAACCATGGAACTTACTGATGCAAGATGTCCTATCAAAAGAGGTTCTGTGTTTACTTGAGATTTAAAAAAACAAACAAACAAAAAAAAACAACAAAAAAAAAACTCAGCTGTGTAACTTATATTTAAACCACAGATTTAGGAAATCTGCCTAGAGGCTACAAACCATCACCATTTTAAAATGGGCATCTATAAGGGCACGCGGGTGGCCCAGTCGGTTGAGCATCCAACTCTTGATTTGAGCTCAGGTCAGGTCGTGATCCCAGGGTCATGGGATCAAGCCCCGCATCAGTCTCTGCACTATGTTTAGCATCATAGCCTGCTTAAGATTCTCATTCTCTCTCTCTCTCTCTAATTAAAAAAAAATAAATTGGCATCTATAGTGGGTTGAATGATGGTCCCCAATAAAGTGCCCACACCCTCATCCCCAGACCTTATGAATGTGATCTTATTTGGAAAACTAGTCTTTGCAGGTATAATGTCATAATCCTTAACATAAGGATTTACAAAGAAGAGACCATCCTAGAGTATTTAGGTGGCCCTAATTCCAGTAACAGATATCCTTATAAAAGACACACACACAGGAGAGACACACAGAAGAGGAGAAAGCAATGTGACCACAGAGACAGAGATTGGAGTGCTGTGGCCACCAGCCCAGGGAAGCCACCAGAACCTGGAAGAGTCAAGGGATGCTTTCTCTCCTAGAGCTGCCGTTGGGAGCATGGCTGTGCTGGATTTTGAACTTCCGGCCTCCAGAATTGTGAGAGAATAAATTTCTGTTGTTTTTAGTCACCAGGCTTGTGGTAATTTGTTACAGCAGCCTCAGGAAACTAATACAGCATCTGTAAGTAATAAGACCCAATAGAAAAAACATGTTAAGTAGTCAATGAGCACTTGTTAATAAATATACACATAAATTAAGATATCATAGATGGCAAAATGGGAACTATTCATATCAAGCATGCTGGTAGAAGTTACATGTTTTTCTTTTTAAATGACAGGAAATGCCTCACTCCTCACTGTGAAACATTAGGAAGTGTTTAATGTCATGTCCCAGAAGAATGCCAAGGTGTAATTTTAATGACACCCATAATCAGGCCATGGAATAGGAGAAGAACCAAAACATATTCAGCATTTTGCCTTTGACAGCATCAGCAATTCTTTTTTTCGTGAGACATACTGAGAACATGTATAATTGGGTCATTTGAGAAATTAAAGGAGGGCAAATAGAATATTGACAGCATAAATGTAGCTTTTATTGCCTGCTTCCATAAGCAATCAAAGCATGGCCTGCGAAAGCCACCCCCCTTGGACTACTCTTTTTTTTTTAATAGTTAAAGTGTTGCTTTCTTTTTAAAAAAGTGTTTTATGTTTATTTATTTTTGAGAGAGAGACGACACATAGAATGCGAGCAGGGGAGGGGCAGAGGGAAAGGGAGACACAGAATCGGAAGCAGGCTCCAGGCTCTGAGCTGGCAGCACAGAGCCCAGTGTGGGGCTCTAACCCACGAACGGTGAGATCACGGGCTGAGCCAAAGTCAGATGCCTAACCAACTGAGCCACCCAGGCGCCCCTGAAAGTGTTGCTTTCAGTCATCAGATTAAAATGTTATTTTTGATTCATTCTAAGGTTTCAGTAGTTGACAAATAGATCGATTTTGGATTATAATTTTCATTTGTTTGACCCCAAGAATGATCACATTTATGATGATCACATTTCCTACTTCTATTTTTCCCATCAAAATGATACCATGTGGGCACCTGGTGACTTAGTTGGTTAAGTGTCTAACTCTCGATTTTGGCTCAGGTCATGATGCCATGGTTTGTGGGATCAAGCCCCGCATTGGGCTCTGTACTGACAGTGGGATCCTGTTTGGGATTTTCTCTCTGCCTCTGTCTCTGCCCCTCCCCCACTCACACCCACTCACTCCCTCTTTCAAAATAAACAAACATTTCAAAAAATGACACCATGGACAGAATGAAGGATGGTTTAAGTTAATATCTCTGGATAATTTATGTGTTTCTCTGGAGCACTGGTTGGCTACAAGTAGCAGTGCTCACAGAAAAACTAATTATGTATTATGAATGACTTGTTAATATTTTGGTTTTTTTGGAATATTGAGTTACAGGTGGAAAGGTAATTTGTTGTACATTTAGTTTTCTATCGTGAAATCATTTCGGCCAATTTGCTGGTAGACATTGGTGCGTGAAAAACTCTTTCATGACCAGTTGCTTACAGCGGATATACGATCATCTCATGAAAATTAGTAAACTTTTAAAAAAGATCTTTTTTTTTTTCATTGCACAACTATTGGTGAGAAGTCAGCTCTTTCTGCTTTGAGGAAGGATGTTTTCTCATCTTCAAGAACCTGTCGTGTTTAGCTACAGTTTTTAAATTTATGAAAACCAAAGAAATCACATTAATAATAAAAAGGTTCACCTCAAAGAAAATGAGCCACTGGTTGGGGGTTTTCTTCTCTGTCTCTGGTATCAGTTTCACTCAAATTTGAAAAGTAAATGTCAGACTGGAAAGTTGAAACTCTTTCTTTCAGATCTTGTCCCTCACTTATATTATTCATTGAAATTTTTCTTCCATTTTTAAATTTCCTTGAACATAGGGAGAAAATTGGTGGGCGGTGAATGGTTCAGCAGACCCCAAACTTCCTTAACAGATTTAGGAAATGAATTTGTGTCTCTTCGGTTTGACACCCACATATTTCCTAACTGTAATTGGGTCCCTATGCAGTTAACTTTCCAAACTGTGCCTGTTTTGGACACTTTCCAAGATCCACCAAGGACCGACTGGAGTATGTCAGTTAAACTGAATCTTTCATTGCTCAACCTGCACTTCTCCAAATTCAAATTGGGCTTCAGAGTGCCCTAAATCCGGGTGCTGGAGCCGAGCTCTTACAGATTGGTGCCAATATTACATATTTAGATAAGATTCAAGATAACCTTTTGTTTCCATCTTGCCTTTGGTTGACATTGATGCAGTAACTGCATCCATGGGCAGTGCAAAATCTTCCATGCAGAACCTTCATGCTTCCCGGAGGAGGCAGCAGAGGATGGGTAGTGGGGCTCATCCTTTCCATCCCCCTCTTGGCAGGAGCAAACTTCATGGATACAGGGAGGAGAAAGATGAGGTGGAATGGCTCTCCAATGTTAGGCACACAAGGAATCCATAACCCCTTAACAAGACGCCAGCAATAGATCTACCCTACTCTCCACGCACACCCGTTAGTTTTCCCATCTGGCATTTCTTTCCCTCTTTTCCATCCTGGTCTCCCTTTGAGATTATTTTCAGAAAGATTTTATTCATATAAAAATAGATGTGTGTGTAGCAGGGCAAAGGGTGGGAGTCTTGGTTTGGGGCTCTGAATTCCTCAGGTTTAACCTGTCCCTAGGCACCCTCCGCACCCCCCCCCCACACACACACACAATCCGTACAGCTCTACACTGCCCACCTCTTTCATTTCTCACACCAACTCTTGTCCAATTTCACTGACCTGAGTAAAACAGATGGTGTACCTTCATGGAACCTTAAATGTAGCATGCGGACAAATTGAAGGATTCTATATAGTCATAGTTCCTTGAAAATGGACTCTACTGGGGTGCCTGGGTGGCTTAGTCGGTTAAGCATCCAACTTTGACTCAGGTCATGATTTGGCAGTTTGTGAAGCCTCTCATCGGGCTCTCAGCTGGCAGCACAGAGCCCGCTTTGGATCCTCTGTGCTCCCTTCTCTCTGCCCCTTCCCTGCTTTCACACATTCTCTCTCTCTCAAAAATAAAGAAAGAAACATTTTTTAAAAAGAAAGAAAGAAAATGGACTCTATTTAAATGTACTCAGGACAAGAAGATAAACAGAGCAGGTCTCATTGGCCAAGCTATTAACGTGTAACCCACCTTGAGCCGCTGACCTTCAGTCTTGAACTTGAGTACAGCCCTGCCAGCAGTGTTGCTTTGAGGCCTTCCATTCTCAAGGCTGCTGTAGTCTTAGGATTCAGGGGTCCGTTGTGAGCCAGTGAAACTCCTCCATGCTCACCAGGCTTTAGAAACACAGTTAACCACCAGGCGACTTAAGGAAAGCTATTCCAGCTGCAATTAGAAAGAGAAGCAATTAAAGCTTCATCTCAATACCCTGAACCCTAGAAGAGCTGATATTGTTACACAAATAATAATTCTGGAAGCCATTTTGTCAATGAGAAACACAGCGAAGTAATGAGGCTGATAAAACCTCAAGATCAAGAGAAGGGCAGGATGCTTGTGGTTTTTGAGGGCCTGAGACAAAAAAGAAAGAAATGGCGACACAGGGAAATAAAAACAGTCAAAAGGCAGATGCTTCTCTAGCTTTTATCTCTAGCTATTTATCTATGAATGCTTTGAAAGGTGACAGAAACCTAGCTTTCTGCAGGGTCACCTGTGGTATGTACCACAGTGGGATTATCGAATGTTTACTCTAAAGCCATCTTTGGGTTTTAGGAACACACTCAAACAGCCTCATGGTCCCCCTCTGATTAGCCTTGTTGAAAGTGGACGGGAGGCTCTCACAGGGGGCCGAGCCTGCAGAAGAAGGTAGCTGGCTCAGGAAGAAATGTCCCTGAAGAGGTATGCTGGGAAAATGGGCTAAATAAATTCTTTTCCTCAGGGTACTCCCCTCTCCCCACCCATGATGGGCACAGCATGATGTGAGGGGACCGAGAGGTTTCCAAAGTTGAAACTGAGGCATTGGCAGCTTTATGGTCATTATGGTTACTAACATTCTCACTCAAACCAGATTCAGGTCATGGTAGTGGTGCGTTTTCTGTCTCATTCAGACAGGATCAGTCTGGTTGGCTAGAGGGCTGGAACCAGAATAGGTTGTGAGGAGAGCCACATTTTCCTGAAGCCAAACAGGTCCCGCCATGAAATGGTATGTTTTCAGCAGAAGCGTCTCTCAAATGGATGCTATGGGCCCGAAGGCATTTCTGTGGCTGTCACCATGTGGATGTGCACACGTGAGCATTTCTGACATGGCATTTAAGGCACTGGCTTTCTGCAGGCCCATTTCCAGCGTCCTGAGCCCAAGAAGAGTCATTTTGTGTTTTTTATTCAAAAGAACAGACTATTAATCCTTCCTTGATAACTGATGAATTCTGAAAATGCCGTGACTCAGATCTGTCCTTAGGCTACTTGTTCTCTGGAAATTTGAAAAGTGTGTATTCCACAGCTAACTGAGGGTGCCAAGGAGAGCCACCGTGGGAGCATCTGAGCGACCCTCCACTGAGCCTTCCACCCAACGTTTTCCTGCCTTTCCTAGATTAGCTGAGCTTTTGTCCCTTAGTTCCAAGTGCGTAGATAAGAAGCACATTGAACATTTCTTAAAACGCGGCCACAGAAAATGTTCTATTAGAGAGTTGTGAGATTTAAATTACAAAATGTAGAAAATAATTTATCTCCCCCACCCCCCACCACAGCAAACCTACATAACCCAGAAACTACTGTTCATACCATAGAGAAGAACTTTTCTAACATCTCAAATATTCAGCTTTTCATGCTCGTAGAACTTAACTAACCACATTGTCCAGCCCCGCGACGTGAAAAATGCTTCTCTCCGTGAAAGAAATTGAAAGAGACACTGGTGTAATTGATATGTCAATTTCAGTGGCCCAGCTAATATTTCCGCAAGCACTTGAATGTAAAATGTAATGGAGATCTTTAAGAGGCCCATCGTAGTTATAATTTTGAATTGCTATAAAATTTATAATCTTGCTCCATACCCAATTCCTATCTTGGGAATACTTATAGTAGACATACTAAGCATATATATTTTTACTAAAGGCTGACTCAGAAAAGGAAGTACTCCTAACTGAAGTCATATCCTGGGGGAGATAGTGTTAAATGTTCATCACTTTCCAGACAGTGTTCTTGGTTTTTGCTTTTTTTTTTTTTGTATAGGCTGTTTATTTTCATAATTCCCTAAACCCAGAATTATATATAACACACAGTTGCCTAAACCCAAATATTTTGGATTATAGAATAATTTTGATAAAGATGAAACCGTACATCATGTTAAAGTTCATTACAATTAACACTGTATTCTACTAATCCCATCTTGACGTGAACAGGAAAACACAACTGATGCTTGGCCAAAAGAAAACGAATACTGATTCAAAGCTATTGTCCTACAAGCTCAGGCTCGTGAGGGAAGTCTACTTGGGCACCTGAAGACTTTGACCCATGAATATTATTTGAACCCAAAAACAAAATGCCAGTGTCTAACACACCTTTTCATTTGTCTGAAATCAGACTGCCCAAAGGATTGTTGTTGGCTGAACTATAAATCCCCAAATTGAAGGAAATGATAACCCTCCCGCCATTTCCAGGTCTAGATAACCCCCTCCCCATGTTTATTTATGAGTCTATTACTTCCTGTTTGGAAAATTTCCTTGACATCTCATGGTATGTGTATTAGATTCTATTCCCTCTAGTTTGAGGCATGGTCTAACTAGAACACATGCCTGGGAGCTTTAGGGAATATGATACTCACTCAGCAAGAGAAACGCCTCCCATCAAACAGCGTCCCAGAAAAACGCTTTATGAAGACAGTTTTTCACTGCTGACATGTCAGCGTCTGCTCTCAAGTACTCCTGCTGTTTTTCATAAAAGATGTTTTAGTACGGAGCTAGGTCTGAAACCAACGGTGCACTTGCTTTTGGTGGTCATTAACAAAAGAATTGCTTTAGCAACATCTAAGCGATACGTGTCACCGATACATACTCTGCACTGGCCTGGAGCAAGTCTATGGTTACACGTTGAAGATCTACATTTTGTAATAAATAATTCACTAATAATATTCAGAAGGGTGAAAAAAATCACATATGTGAAACAGCTATCTGCAGAAGAATTGATTTACTGGGGAATACTCAGAACTGAAACCTAACGAAATTAACTGCCCTGTAACCTATAAATTTCTCACAAAGTTGCATCTTGATTTAAAAGTGAGTGAGACTATTTCACAAGGAAACGACATATTGTTCCGTATTTCAGGGCCTGCTATTTTCCTGTTGACTATAGCTTTGAAATGTTTTCAGTAGAATCAGTTCAAGATCATTTAAGAAACAGATGTAAATCAGCATTTCACTAAGGGAGTGGACTCCTGTTTTGATCATGTCAAGCATCATATCAAACTATAGTACCATCATGATTTTAATCAAAATATGAGTATTTCCTTTTGTGCAGTTAATGCTTTGGAGTCCTGGGATGAAAATATCTTTTTGTGGTTTAATTGGCACGTAAAAAGAAAGAACTAACCTTTCTTTGACATTCCAAGTACCAATGAAAACTGTAAATCACTGTAAATCACTATAAGAGATTATTTTCTTTCCTTTTTTCCCCTTGGCCTAAATTTTGCCATCAAGGTTAGGTCTCCCTAATCAGGTCCTGGTTATGTGTCGATCTTCAAAATCACGCATTCGCCCAAGGAGCTGATTAAAACGTATGCTGAATTGTTTGAAGAAAAAGCATACAGTATAGATGAAAATGCTCTGGAGTGATTTCCTATTAAATTCATTTCACCAACACAGATATTAATCTCTAAGAAGTTGAGCGAAAAAATTAAACTAAAATTACTAACCCTTAATTAGAATGGGAGCAGCTTTTATATTCTCTGCCTGGATGTCTCAGGAGGCATACTGATTTCTTGTTAATACTGACCCTTCTTGCACTGACACAGCAATGTGTAAGAAGTAATTGGGTTTGGGGAAGCATTTAGCCACTCTCATGAAGTCTTCAATTGCTTGCTCTGAGATACGGAGGCATTGATTTTTTTTTAATTTCTTTGCATTCTATTCGACAGATAGTTGCCGCAATAATGGCCATTACCGGCATAGTTATGATGGCGTATGCGGATAACTTCCACACGGATTCCATCATAGGAGTGGCGTTTGCAGTAGGCTCAGCCTCTACATCTGCTTTATATAAGGTATGTTGTGCACTTTTTTATGTAGTCATAGCTTAGGCTTGTGTAATAAAGGAAGGCAGGACCGAGAAAATCTTGGCTCGAGGGGAAGTAAGGGTGGTCGAAATAAGAATAAGTACCATTTACGGAGTACTTGCTGCTACGTGCTGGGCACTTGCCGGAAATTTTCACCTGTGTTAACGCACCCTTAGAAGGCATAGGTACTTATCCCCACTCTCCAGATGAGGAAACTGAAGTCTAAAAGAGTAAATAACTTGCCCAAGGCCACACAGACAGGAAGGGATAGAAAGATGTAAATTCCCACTAGCCACCTCCAAAGCCCATGCTCCCTGCCTCTGCCCCTCAGCAGTCGTCACCCACTTGCAGCAGGGGCTGAGAAAGACCCCTCTGCTCTTTAAGTTTCTTTACTTTAACTACCTACAGTCCTTATTTCAACTCCAGTGAGGTGTTAGAAAGAATAAACGAGCTGTCACTTGAGAGTCGACCGTTATGTATTAACCCCAAGCCACAGGAACTCCTGTCATTAGCAAAGCAAAGGGCATCCTTTCCTCTCTGATGCATACTCTGGGTCTCCACTGTGTACTTCCCACCTGTTCTCCACTGGAGCTGCCTGTCAGCAGTGGAAAATCTATTCAGTTGTTGCCCCTGACTTCAGAAGCAAGGACTAAGAGAGCAGATCTAAAAGGTTATCCCCAAAGCTCCACTTTTGAGAGCCAGCTTTCGGGACGTAGCTAAAGCCCTGTTCCACTTTCACCTCTCTTGGTGTTTCAATGAGAAAATTCTCTGTGAAAAGCAGAAAGCGCCCTTTACCTCCCTCCTGGATGCCTGTTCTGATTATTCGCCAACACTGCGGCTCCGAGGACGCCGAGTCTATTTCCATATTGACCTTTCCTGGCCCACTGATTCTGTGACAAGCTTGACAAGTTTTCACTCAGTTGCCATTAGTGTCTAACTCGCCCCCAACTGAGACCCCACTGAGATGTCCTATGTGACCAAAGAACAGCACGTGGTCAAATGCTCTTGATTAAGTCTCTCAAGAGCAAGAAGAATAAGTCTGGTTGAAATTAAAAGCAATAACTGGAATCGCCATGTCACTGACATAGCTAGCTTATGGAGAGAATTCTCCCCACCATGTTACAGAGGTATTCTTTCTGGGAGCAGTAAAATTTCTGACACACACAAAACCGTATGGGCACCGTCGGAAAGATCTGCTTTATGCTACATTGTTTGAGAATCCATATGGGAAGCAGAAGGGTTATGAAGTCAAGAAGTACAGACTAGAGGCCCAGTTCCTCCTCGGCCCAACGTGACTTTATGGTAGCCATTGACGTCTCCTTGCTATCTCCTTCCCCTGTACACAGATTTATATCCAGAAAAAAAAAAAAAAAGAGTTTTAATCTGGAGAATAAACAGAGCATTTGTGCAAATATTTTAAGCTCAGAGAGGAAAGTGCTTATAAAGCCAAGGCGTCATTATTATTCTTTCAACAACATAATGACGGGCTCTCTCTGTCTAATTTAGTTTCTGGTATCTGTCAAAATAAGGGTAAAATGAATCCCATGCTTGAAGGGAAGAATTGATGGCATCTCAATCCTAGAGTTTCCTGGGCTTGTGTGCACCCTTATTTACCATTCATCCTATACCCGTAACTGAGGGGGGGTGTGAACAGTGTACAGAACCTGTGGCAGTTTTCGACAGAATGAGGAATCCGTTTTATGGCATTTGCTCTGTCATATGGAGACTATAGGGCATTTTAATCACGTATTCAACAGCCCATTTCGTGCCATGGAGATGGTGGGATAAGGAGAAATTGAGGGTAAACTCTGGGCTGGTGGGCTCCTTGTGTAGAAGTTGCCTTTCTGCTCTGGCAGACTCTAACTGTGTGGCTAAGGGGTTTCTTTCCCAATCCAGGTTTTGTTTAAGATGTTTCTCGGAAGTGCCAACTTTGGCGAAGCGGCACACTTTGTCTCCACGTTGGGTTTCTTCAATTTAATCTTCATCTCGTTCACCCCGGTCATCCTGTATTTCACCAAGGTGGAACACTGGTCCTCATTTGCAGCTTTGCCATGGGGCTATCTCTGTGGGATGGCCGGGCTGTGGCTGGGTAAGTGGCCCCAGGTTTTGCCTTCCATTCCCTATGTCACTTGAACTTTCCTTGGATAGATAAGTGACCATAGTAGGGTTATTCCCTTGGGAACCGTTGTCCTCTATTTCCCAAACTTACCTAAGGTTGGTTAATGGTTAGAAGGTCCTATGCAGGCTATTGCCTGATTAGATCATAGCTGTTCAACTGGTATACCTCCCAGGGGTTAAGGCGTGAGCTGGAGGCCCAGGCCACTCTGATCACCACAGGTCTTGAAGCGGCCTTGTGCATTCTTCATGATATATTGTATGATGTTACTGTGTCCTGGGTGCAGCACGGTGCATCAGGCAGAGGGAGAGAGTAGATGTTTCATTCAAGGAGCTCAGAGTGGATCAAAATGGCTGAAGCACCAAGTACACGAGGAATGGGGAGGAAGGAAGGAGATGACATCTGCAAGGAAGCAGGTCATGAAGGACCTGGAAAGCTATTGAGAGGAGTGGATTTAAAATCTACTTAACAATCTTGAAGCAGAGGTGACAGGCACACATCTACGTTTTAGTGACACACAGGCTGGCTGTGTGTGGAGAATGAATTTGAGATAGGAAGCCCTCAGCAGGCAAGAGAAGAAGGGAGACCTAGACTTGGTCTCCCTGCTAAGTAGGCTGTGCCTAGTCAGTGACCAAGTGACCTGAACTTTTTAATGTTCTCTCTCAAAACTCCCCAAACTCAAGGTGGTCCACTCCACTGAGCAACCAGGGGGCTCCCAGTTTCTAGCTGTGTTGCTTCCGTCACTCGACTTAAGAGGAACCTGAAAAATAACAAGCCTGCTCTTCCTGCCCCAAGCAGCCGAACAACAGCAAACCACTAAATGACAGTGTCCCCTTACTCCAAACCAAATTACTTTCATTCCGCTCCTCTCTCCTCACCCTTCCTAAGGACAGTCCCCTCCGTCTAGTCCCCATTGACCCACCGCACTTGACCTGCAGGACATCTGCCAATCTTCAGCTGACCTTCTCTATCGAGGTGACGTAACCTAAAGCAGCACTGTTATTCCTGGGAGACAAATATGCCCTGGTTTCCATTCCCACATAGACACTGGGTCATCCTTTCTCTACTTTGGCCCAGGCCCCTAGGGGAAGTCTTCGATAAGAGGAGGATCAAACAATCATGTTGGTCCTCTGAACACTACTTTGAACTCCAAAAATATGTAGTTATGACCTTTCATAACCTCTGCCAAATTAAGTAGAAATCAATAGTACTGTTCCCATAAGACACAAGCATCCTAATTAAAAGTGCCTAGAAAATTTCCTGGCCAAAAACAATCAAGCTGGGAACCATCATAATCCTAATTTCACTGCTTCTTGGCCCCAGCTGTGGACACGTATCTCCAGCTTGTTGCAGAGTAACCCTTCACCAACACATATCCCTTGGCGTGTCTAACACGGGCTCCTACACAAGCCCGGCTCCGGCTTGGTATCACCCAGGCCAGCGGGGTACCAGGTCTCCACCAAACAGCATGGTCTCTATCCATCTCCACTGGGTAGAGCATCATGCAGAACTAGAGCTGCTCCACCCAGCCCCTCTCCAGCGCCCTGCGGTCCTCACTGTGCCAAAGGTGCTCTGTGACAAAATGAGGAGACGGCCTCTCTCCTGACTGTGTTACACACCTCAGGGTTTTACAGTCTTCACAGAGCCTGTTCTTTTTTTTTTTTTTTTTAAGTTTATTTATTTTGAGAGAGAGACAGCATGAGTGGGGTTGGGGCAGAGAAAGAGGGAACAAGAGAATCCCAAGCAGGCTCCACACTATCAGCGCAGAGCCCGATGCAGGGCTCGAACTCAGGAACCGTGAGATCATGACCTGTGCCGAAATCAACAGTCAGATGCTTAACTGACTGAGCCACCCAGCTCCTGGTCTCAAGTTTTTATTTCAATCCCTCTCTTCTCCACAGTAACCAGATATGATCTGGTTGGAGCTAGGCTGGGCTAGACAAACAGCAGGTGGTCCTCTGACCTGCCCACATCGCCCGTAACCACAGCTTTTATTTGCTTAGGCTCATTCCTTCTCACAGGTTGGCCTATTTGCCAGAGTGCCTTCGCCCAAATGCAGGTTGGCCTCATCCATTTACCTGATATGTCTGAGTCCTGCTTGAACTTGGGCTGGGCCCCGTGCTACAGATAACATACTGAATTACATATTCCTGTCCTTAGGTTGTCAGAAAAGTGAGTAAGTGTGCTGCCTGAAGAACAAATTAAAAACAGACAACACATTTTTGGTGAAACCACCTACTTCTTATTAAGTGAGAAGGACTCAGTTCTCACCCAACTACCAATACTTTCAACCTGCTGTAATATCCAGTTCAGCCAAAAAAATAGCAGTTCAGAAGTTCAGCCTAGTTGGTATAGAATTTAATTAATTCCTGACCTGCTAGAATGTGCTATATTTTATTCCCTGAGTCTGAGGAGAGAGTCGAGGTACTGGAATAGTCATTGCCATTATGGCTATGCCATGAAGTAAGAGCAGTTATTAACATAGGAAGGCCCTCTGCCTTGACTGCCACTACTATTGTATGATAACTATGAAAGATCCCAAGTCAAACCCACCGTCTCTAACTACCAAGTACAAGTAACTTCAGATAACCAAGTTAGTGGGTTTAATTAAAGCAAGAATTATAGATAGCAATGGAAGAATAAACACTGGTTCTAGAACCATCTTTGGTACTATGGAGATACAGACAACATGGTTGAGCCAGTTACATAGAGATCTCTCTGAATTGAGGACAATTTGTAGTTGTTGATACTCACCTATCTCACCCCTAAAACAAACACTGGACTGAAATCTATTAAAATAATTCTATGTAGTGTATCATTGTTTTTCTTTTGAAAACATAGATTTTTGATCATTTTTTGTAGGTGGTTGATGATTATTTTAATTAATTTTATATTTTACTAAAAGGGCCCAAAGATATTAATTAAATGTAAAGGAAGTTATGCCTTCCTTTAGTTCTGCAGACCTGCCCTTGGGCAGTCTGTGACCAAAGCAGATGTGGAAAAGTTCGCTGGGATTCAGTGCATTACATTGAACACACTTTTGTTTGCCTGTATGATACTCACTGCAAGAGAGAGGGAACAAAACAGCATAGGCCATCCTTGGATAGATCTTCCTTTAGGCAGTAACACTAGAGCCTGTTAGTTATCCAGGAATATGGCATCATATAGCAAAGCATTAAAGGAAGAAAGCCCAGACTTCAATCAAGTAGTCTGCTTTCAACCTCTGGCTGGCCCCAACCTACCTTTATAGTGCTAATAAGCGGTGGAGTGAATTGATTATTTCACCGCTTTGCATTTGCTTCATACACCCTTTGCTGGCCTGATTGGCAAGAGATCAGACAACCAAGGTGGCAGAGGAGAAAAAAAGGATAGGACTACTTCAGTTGAGAAACTCACACATCCATCTCCCAAATTAGAGGATTAATTGACCAAAGGGGAGGACAAGTTTAGAAGGTGCGTTTAGAGAAAACATATGTTCTATTACGTTAAGAAGGACAAAGCCCGGCATATCAATTTCCTTTCATCCTCTGTATCCTCCATTATTTTACAGCCTTCAACATCCTGGTGAATGTCGGCGTGGTGCTGACATACCCAATCCTGATATCCATCGGGACACTGCTCAGCGTCCCTGGAAATGCAGGTACTGCTGTGACTTGACATGCGCGCAATACGTCTCTGCTCGTGTTCCTTTTACACCCTGCGTTGTTTCTTCGAGCCATTGTGAAGTATGTCCCTTGCCCAAGAAGATGTTTTTAAATACCGTGAAGGTGGCAGACAACAGAATAACTATGCAGCAGATTTAAAATTTGCAGCTATAAACACTGTTTTTTCTCAGTCGTGCTTTTAGAATTAAACACCAAATGTATCATTTGGGTTTCATGTAATCTCCCTGACAACCTATTTTTGTGGTATTTTTAGAGGAAGTCCTATGGAAACAAAAGGCATCCCAGCATAGGACTCTCAAGTAAACGTCACTAATGAACGTGTAGGAAATGTACAGGGTGTTGGCTCCCCATCAGACTATCCCCGGGGCGCTGCAGAAGCTTCTCCTCGGGGCAGAGCAGATGGTCCTCTGGCACACACACAGGAAAAGGCAGTTTGACTCACTTGTGGGACAAGAAGAGAAGCTATTTTTCCAGAATAATCTTTTAGTGAAACCTGTCAGTGGAACAAGTAATAAAAGTGATTTGGAAGACTATACAGTCCTTCCAACTGGAAAATTCTATTTTTCCAAGTCTTGGATCCCCAGCTTTCTTTGTCAGCAAGTGTTCATTGAGCATTTACTATGTGCAAGACTGTAAAAGAAACAAGAACAACAACAACAACAAAACCACAGGGCATTCCCATAAGAAACTTTCAATGAATTTGGAAAACAAGACCACTATAGGTGAAATAACTTACAACTCCATAGTATAATTTCTAAGTAAATGCCAAATTGTATGAGACACACTCCTAGGAATGTAAGATATTCAGAGGAAAGAAATACCAGAAAGATGTGGAGTTGTCAAGGAAGATCATTCATTCATCCAGGGATTCATTCATTCAGTGAAGCATCGCTGAGCACTTAGGATGTGCCAGGAACTGTGTAATGCTGGTGATAGATCCTGAATAAGACACGGTGTCTGCTCTCAAGACCATGTGGTGTAGAGAGAGAGACAAAAGGAACTGAATAGTCATGACGTAGAGACAGAACTGATTTGATAGAGGTATGTATGTAATGAATGCTCTGACAGCACTCAGGAAGGGCATCCAGGGAGGCTTCCTGTAAGAAGCCAAAAGGGAGAGCTAATGGAGGGATCAGTTGGATGGGGTGGATATGAGAAGGAAAGGGCATTCCGTGTAAAAAGCACAACATGTACAACCAACAATTCTGTTCCTACGTACATATGCCGACAAACTTCAAACAGGGACTTAAACATATACTTGTACACGAATAGTCATTGCAACATACTCACAATGGCCAAGAGGTAGAAGCACCCACATGTCCATCAACAGATGAATTGATAAACGAGCTGTGATACAACGGGGTATCCTTCAACCATAAAAGGGCAGGAAGCATGGATACATGCTACAACATGGTTGAGCCTCAAAAACTGCAGGCTAAGTGAAAGAAGCCACACACAAAAAGCCACATATGGTATGATTCCACTTACATGAAATCCCTGAAATGGGTAACTCCTTGGAAACAAACAGCAGATCCCCAAACAGGATCTGGGAGGCAGGGGCGGGAGCTGGGGAGTAACTGCCTAATGGGTAAGGGCTTTTACTTTGAAGTGATGGAGAGGTTTTGGAACCAGATGGAGGTGGTGGTCGTACAACATTGTGAATGTACGAAATGCCACTAAATTCGCTTTAAGATAGTTAATTTTAGGGGCGCTTGGGTGACTCAGTCAGTTAAGCATCTGACTCTTGATCTCAGCTCAGGTCACGATCTCTCATGATTTGTGAGATCAAGCCCCGCACAGGGCTCTGTGCTGACAGCGTGGAGCCTGCTTGGGATTCTCTCTCCCTTTCTTTGATCCCCCTTCACCTCACACGTGCTCATGCACACACACACTCTCCCTCTCTTTCTCTTCTCAAAGTAAATAAGTTTTAAAAAAATAGTTAATTTTAATTTATATGAATTCTACCTCAATTAAAAATTTTAAAAAAGAGTAAAGATGTAGATATTAAAAAGCTTTCCTTGTTTGAAAAAAATCTTCAGTGGCCCAGTGAAATTGGAGAAGTGTGAAAGGATGCAGAGGGAAAGTTTCAAGAAGTAAAAACTGTGGGGTTGTCATTAAATGAGATGACATGAACCTTGAAGGATAAGTCTGATTTAGAGAGAAGGAATAGAAAGCAGACAAAGGGAACAATATAATGGTATGGAAAAAGGAAAGATGAGCTTGAAAGAACAAGGGAGGCTTTAGAAATTTCTAGAAGTAGTTGGGGCACCTGGGGGGCTCAGTCGGTTGACCGTCCAACTCTTGATTTTGGCTCAGGTCATAATCGCATGGTCGTGGGATCAAACTCCTCATTGTACTCTGCATTCAATGTGGAACCTGCTTAAGATTTTCTCTCTCTCTCTCTGTGCCTCTCACCCCCACCCATCGAGTTAAAAAAAATTAAAGACATTTCTAGAAGTAGCGGTGGCTTTGGTCATTTGTTCTCAAAGAAGCTCAGAAACAGTCACAAATGGTGACTGGCTTGATTTTTCTTCCCTAGCTGTGGATCTCCTGAAGCAGGAGGTGATATTCAATGTTGTCCGCCTGGCTGCCACTATCATCATTTGCATCGGATTTCTGCTGATGCTCTTGCCTGAGGAGTGGGACGAGATTACCCTCAGATTCATCAACAGCCTGAAGGAAAAGAAGAGTGAGGAGCATGTGGATGACATCACTGATTCCAGCGTACACCTGCGGAGCAGAAGCAGGGCCAATGGGACAGTGTCGATACCACTGGCTTAACGGGGGACACGTTTTGAATGCACGTGTATGTATATTCTGTGAATATAATAAAATTTTCTCACTACCTGTACACTCAAATGACAGTATTAACTCTGAATTTGGATAAGTCATATGTGAAATAATGCCAATGATAAAAGTTTACATTTATATGCTTATCAAGGAACTGGTGTAAATAATCATAATAAAATTTTTTTATTAAAACGTATTTACCTTTGTTCTATTTCTTCTGTTTTGGAGGGAATTGTACCCTACCCCCAATTTGCAAAACTTCCTGAAAACGTGAGATTCTACTAAATTATGAGTTTCTCATGACCTTATCCTCACCAGGAACTAAGACATTTTCATTCAGAGAAAATTGCAGAAGAGGAAAACACATCAAAGGATACACGCTTATATATTTAAGTCCAATAAGAGCCTCAAATTTTAAGGCTGGAAAATAATTAAACAACTATCAAAAGAGCATCTTCTATATGCAAAACCTACACTGGGAAAAATGAAGACGTGAAAACGTAGAAGACCCAATGTGTACTTCCAATGTGCTTAGAGAAGTACAGAGAATAAGAGTGGTTACAAAGACAGTAAAACCTTGGATTGCGACTAACTTGTTCTGCGAGTGTTCTGCAGACGAGTAAACATCTCTAATAAATTTTAACTTGATAAACAGTCGATGTCTTGCAATACGAGTAGTATGTGACCCTGAACGTCACACGATCACAACTGAGCCAATGGTTCTTGAAATTCACTTTGATATACAAGCGCTTTGGATTGCAAGCATGTTTCTAGAACAAATTATGGTCACAGGCCAAGGTTTTACTGTATCTCTAATATGAGGTAGACGTTTTAAAATGGCACAGAGATTACATGTGTACAGCACTTGACATGATGATCACTCCTTTTTCCGGAAATATCCTCTTTATCTGAATCCCATACAGTTTCCTCATTCTCTTTTTGCCTCACCAGCTGCTTTTCTGGGCTCCTCTTCCAAGGCTGGTCTCCTCACTGTCAATGTTCAGTCTTTGGCTTTCTTAGCATCTCATTCCATACTCTCTCCCTCAGGAATCTCATCTACTCCTATGGCTTCAAACGTCATCCGTGTGGTGATGGCTTAAAAATCTTTATCTCCAGCCCAGGTTTGTCCCCCAAGCTTCAGATCTGACTTTCGAAATGCCTTCTGTGAGCTCACTTGGATGCCTCATTGTTGACTTCAAATTCAAGAACAGAGTTGAATTTATCATCTCTCTTCTCTAGATCTATTCCTTCTTCTCCCTTGTTCCCTGCTGAGGTTAATGGTGCCATCACTAGCTAGCTGCCCAAGCAAGGATGAACCTTAACTTCTGCCTTCCTCACCGTCCACATCTAAACTATAAGTCCTGCTGATTCTCTTTCTTAGTGTTTCTTGAATCCATATATTTCCCTACAATGCTACCTACTCTATCCCCTCATCATCTCTTTCTCTAATGAATCAAAGACTCTCTCTCTGCACTGATCTCTCTAACTCCCAGTCTTGCTTCTCTCTAATCCCTTTTATGCCCTACAGAGTGACTTTTAATACACAAATGTGATCATTCTACTATCCTATATAAAACAGTTGTGGAGCGCCTAGGGGGCTTGGTCAGTTAAGTGTCCAACTCTTAATTTCGGCTCAGATCATGATCTCATGATTTGTGAGATCGAGCCCCACTTTGGGCTCTGCACTGACAGCTTGGAGCCTGCTTGTGATTCTCTCTCTCCCTCTCTCTCTGCCCCTCACCACCAATGTGCACATGCTCCCTCTCTCTCTCTCTCAAAATCAATCAACAATATAAAACCACACACACACTTCAGTAGCATCTTATTATTCCCAGAATAAGCTCCAAGTACCTTTGTGTGTCATTCCGAGTTCATCCAGTTTGTCGTTGACTGGCCCTGTCTACCTCTAGAGAAGCACCATCCAGTGGAACTTCTGTAATGATGAAAATATGCTATATCTGCACTGTGCAACATGGTAGCCACGAGTGACTGTTGAACTCTTTAAGTATGGTTAGTGCAATTGAGGGGCTACATTTCTAGTTTTATTTAGTGTTAATTGATTTGAAATGAAATTTAAAGAGCCATCTGTGGCTACTGGCTACTATATTGGGCAGCACAGCTCTAGAGTCTCAGTCCACCATACCACCCACTGTGGCCCCTTGAATCTGTGCTTTAGTGACACTGTAACTTCCTGTCATTCTTCAACCAAGACATGCTCTCTTTTTTGTACCCTTTGCCTCTCTCAGCACCTGACTAACCATTCCCCAGGCATCATGACATGATTTATTCCGGTTTTCCCATAAAATCTTTTCTTATCCCCCAAGCTGAACAACGCGGCCTCCTAAGAATCCTCTGCTTATCCCCATGATAGTGCTGGTCACCCTCTGCAGTAATTACTAGTCTACTGGCCTGAGTTCCCAGTAGGCCAGGAGCTCCTGGAGAGCAGGGACTGTGTGCCACTCATCGTTGTGTTCCTAACACACGTCTGGCACTTGCAAACATTCACTACATAAATAAACGGGTTGCTTTACCCTGGATATATGCCCTGCCCTCAAACTGTAATACATCAGTCTTAGTTAAGGCTTTTTCCAGATAAGAATGGTTAAAGTAAGGAACATAAGGGGTTAAATGGGCCACAGCCTTTGTTGTGTTGCCACAAAATACCAACTTGCTGAATTGCTAAAAGGCACGTCTTCCCAAAGAGGCTGGTTAACGCATATAGCAATTTAAGATAATCTGCACTTTCTGGGAAGTTTGGTACAAGAGGCCAAGCCTCTCTGGCTTCTGTTTTACTATTCTTTTTTCATTCAAATGTCCCCCCAAAATATATGTGAGACAATCGCAGGGCAAGAAAAGGGGACTCAGGCAGAAATATCACACCCACTGGGCATCATGGTAAATGAAAACCTTATTTTTTTTTTCATATCTCTGTCATTTTTTGAAAAGACAATGCCAGTCTTCTCATGTAGACAGATGACATGATATTAGCTAAAATAATAACTATGACTCACTTTAAACTCCATGGAAAATGGTACAAAATAAATTAAATACATTATTAATACATATGAATTAATTCATTATCTAGATAGAGTTGGTTTTGACTACTTGGGTGCCATATTGGTACAAACATTGCTCTTGCTTTGTTTTTAAATTACTGTTAAATAGCAGTAATCACTGACTAACCCACTCCAACATCTTCCCACTACTTAGCATGACATTTAAAATTGCATTTTGACATGTTTAAGAAATGAGTTGTTTTGCACTTTTTGACGAATCACTTTGAAAAATGGAGTCAGCTACCCTGGAAAGTACTAATTCAACCTATGACTGATCACCATAATTAGCTTAGTCTATATTAAGAAAACAGTTCTGTTACGGTATTCATTCATTTATTCATTCAAAAATTATTAAGTTCTACCTCTGGCTCTGAAGTAGGGTATTCTGTTAGGTCATCACCAACCAGCCTCTGCCTGCCTCTAAAGCAGCACTGTGGGGAAGGGGATACAAAATGTATAGGAAGTAGTCCCTGCACCTGGGACCTTTAATTAACCTTTGTAGGTAAGGTGTCAACGTAACAATTGAAATGACTCAAAAATGTATTTGAATCACTTTGGGAATGTGAGATATTCATTTCAGTTCAAGTAAAATAATCATAAATAATGATGAATAATGCCTTTCTTTCCTACTTCTTATTGTGAAAATCAGATGGATAATGCCTTTCTTTGCTACCTCTTATTGTGAAAATCAGATGGGATAATGCATTTTAGTCACTGAAAAAAAATATGGGTGCACTTCCTATATGCCTAGCAGGTTCAGGTGGGCTTGAAGGCTACTAACAAAGTCCTCGTCCTCATAGGTGAAGTGTCTCATTGAGGTTACTGGTTTTTTTCGGGCCTCTTTATCCAAACATCGTTCCTCCCCAAAGTCCAAAAGGCAATAGCTTGAATGGGCAGCACAGTCCAGGGATTAAAAGTACCCATGTTGCAGCCACGACTCTCCACTTCTTAGACAGCAACTGTAATCATCAACCCCTCTCTGCCCCTTGATTTCGCCATTAGCTAAGATGAAGATGTTAACACCTGTCATTTGAGGTTGTCGAGTGTATTAAATAAATCACCTGTTGAAAAGCCTAACACACGGCCAGACAGTCCTGAAGTAGTAACTACAATTAGAGTTTCCTCTGTTTACCTCCCTCTGGATCCTTATCCAGAGCACTTGTCCACAGCACGATGCCCAGCAAAGCCACAGAGGCACACAGAGTGTGCGGGGAATTTTACCTTAAATAAACCAGAGAGACAAAAGAAGCCTGGCACGAAGAACACTCAGAGGGAGCGAAAAGAAAGGGCAGACCGCTTCCACTTGCCCGGCTCCCCTCAGCCCCTTGCATCACGGCATTCTCGCCCAGCCAGTGGAACTAATTGCCTGACAAAAAGACAGACTGGTGACTTGGGCTCTGAAATGAAAATCACTTCAACCACGGCCTGATCGCTTCACAAACAAATTATAGGCAAACCCATTTTGCTCATCCAGGTTTTGCACGCCTGTTAGTTTTGTGCAGGCGCTTTGTCAAGCTCCACCAGAGGACAAATGATTTGGAGAAGGACAATGCCAGCAAGGAAAGAGTGAACAGGATAACGGGGCTAAGCATCAGAATGTTCCTGATATTTAAATACAAATCCTCTTACTGGTTCATAAACCCCTATCAGAAGGACAAAGAACACCTACTCCAGGTGATGCCAGGATATCTGGCAGGCTAGAACAAGACGTCTCTATTAATTTTAACTATTTTTATTTATTTGTCTTCCCCCTCCCCCACCCTCCACACACACCTGTAGCAACGGAGAGTGAGGTAAGAACAGGAGAATACATGGTGATGAAAAAGAATGAAATCTTGCCGTTTGCAACAATGTGGATGGAACTAGAATGCATTATGCTAAGTAAAGGAAAAACAGATACGTGATTTCATTCACAGGTGGAATTTAAGAAACTCAACAGATGAACATAGGGGAAGGGAAGGAAAATATGATAAAAATAGAGAGGGAGGCAAACCATAAAAGACTCTTAAATACAGAGAACAAACTGAGGGTGCTGGAGGGGAGATGGAAGGGGGATGGGATAAATGGGTGATGGGCTTTAAGGAGGGCACTGTTGGGATGAGCACTGGGTGTTATAGGTAAATGATAAATCACTGGGTTCTACTCCTGAAGCCAAGACTACACTGTAGGTTAACTAACTTGAATTTAAAAAAGAAAAAAAGAACAGAAGAGTATGGGATGTGATGGAGTTGGGGTGTTAGTGCCCAAAACTCAGGGGCAGAAAGAGCGAAAGATCCACATCTTAACATTCTGATTGGTCAGTGTGCCACCCTTCCCCGAGGCCCCCCGCCCATGTAAGCCATAAAAGCAAAGACTACTTTGTGATTATTTGCCGGAGACAGGAACATTAGATCCTTTGGGAGCCTGAGGAATCTTAAGAGCAAGAATTATAACCTGGGATTAGAAGCCCCACTCAGGGATGGACTTCAGGCATTATTCCAAAAACTCCTGACGGAGTTTTCCAAATAGTGTGAACTCAGCTGCTTTATTCTGGAGGAATACTATTCAATATGTTAACCACGCACCACATGTGGCTGTTGACATATGGCTGCTCCAGCTTGAGGTTTGCTGTGTCAAATGCACCGGAATTCGAAGCCTTAGTGTGGGAAGAAAGAATGTAGGCTACTTCATTAGTAGCTTTTACTCATTACATATAGAAGTGAGAATATTTTTTGGAAACATTGGGTTAAATAAAATGTATTATAACGTTTATTTCACTTGTTTCTTTTTACTTTTTTTTAATTTTTAAAAATATTTATTCATTTTTGAGAGACAAAGAGAGAGCATGAGTAGGGGAGGGGCAGAGAGAGAGGGAGACACAGAATCCGAAGCAGGCTCCAGGCTCTGAGCCGTCAGCACAGAACCCGACGTGGGGCTCAAACTCACGAAGAGATCATGACCTGAGCCGAAGTCGGAGGCTTAACCAACTAAGCCACCCAGGTTCCCCTCTTTTTACTTTTTTAATATAGCTATCGGACATTAAAAAGTTATAGAAGAAGCCTATAATTACTTCCCTTAAATATGATTTTCCTTTTATAATGTAATTAGGGGTTCCATTTACTTACAATTGAAAGTGACGTGCTGAGATTCAGTCTTTGTCAAGACCCCACTCTACCTCTGTCAATGTCCCTGGCTTATTCCACTCTTAAAGTCTCAAGAAGACAGACACAAGATACTATCTTCTGTATCTTATTGGATATGTGATCTATCCAGGCACGTTTGGCCACAATTTCTCTCCTGTTATATTTTTATTTGCATCAACTCATCTGCATGCTAAAATATTTCCAGTTTTCATCTTCTTTCATAAAACCTTCTGTAAAATCCAACTTGAACCTGTAATTTTCAAATTTTATCTACATTTTCATTTTTAATAATTCTATTTATGACAGCTAACACCAGTCCGATTCCGTCCTTTTACATAAAGGTTTCTCCTTCCCTGCAAACACTCCTACACACAATCCCGGATCCTTGACCAGTGCTGAGGGGACACTGCGGTGTTTTCTGTTTCATGTTGATCGCTTATCTTTGGTTGATGTTTCTTCTCTTGGAAGTGTTGACATCATCAATTATATTCTGGCTGGACCCTGGAGCTCTTTCTATGACCTCATCTCAATATTGGTAGGAACTTTTACCACATCATTCTGTTTTCCAAAGCCTCTCAGACCTATCTGTATCTCCTCTTCATTCTTGTTTTTTCTCTTTATAGCTACAACAATATGAAAGTCCACATTCATTGTGTTGTTCCTGATGTTCTATATGTTCTAAAGCGTCTTCTGAATCATCAAGAAAAACTGCTCTTCAATATAGTTTGGGAGTTGGCATATTTGAATATAGTATGACTCTCAAAACTGGAAATCTGGCTCTTCTAAATAAGAACAATATATCAATAGGCATATTTATTTAATGGAAACAATCCATTCCTGAATCATCAAAGTGACCACTCACATGGTAATTATAAGATATATGATATCAAGATTCAATCATCTACTTATTTTGTCAAATAGTCATATCATTTCTGATATTTGCTATAAATAATCAAAGGCTTATAGAACTATGTAGTATACAAAAGTATTTGGGAGCTTTTGAAGACAGAAACCTTGTCCTGCTCTCTTTCCTTGCCCAGCAATAGCTCACAAGAGGAATTCAGAGGGAAGGAAGAAGGATCTCAGTCCTGCCAAAATAAAGATTTATTCATTTATTAAACAAGTACTTATTGATATATTTTTAGTACTTAGAATTCCATGTCCCACTGTGTGACCAAGACTTGGTATCACTGCAAGGGGGGAGGGAGAGATATTAAGGACACTGGCTTAAAAAAATAAAATTAGTCAATAGTCTTATGAATATTCTGTTTTTCCTAAAATGTATTACTGAAGAGCAGCCCCAGGCTGACATGGAGAAAAGAGGTGTCCTGGATTTCTTTGCAAACACACGCCTGGTTTTGTACTAGAGCCAGGAGACTGTGAACCAGCCCAGAACACAGACAAAATTGTTTCAGATAGGATATTGTGTTTAGCCCCTTCGGTCAGAGTTCTGGCTAGAAGCAAGAAAAGAAGAAGAAGGGAAAAATAGGTCACTTGGATAATGGCCAAGAGGTCTGGGCCCTTTATCATAATTCAGATCAATGTCCAGAATTATGAGATCTCAGGTGGAAAGTTCCTTATGGACCTTCCATTCTAGCCTTGCCTATTACCCAAATCTCTTTTCACCCACCCCAGAGGAGGGGACACCAAATCTCTGCCTGAGCACCTGAAGGGAAATATATTTTGACTGTTTTAAGTAATCCATTGGTTCCAAATGCTTATTATTGTTATAGACTTCCTCCCTGTAATAAGCTGGCATCTGCCTTTTTGAAAGCTCCTCCTGATGATTCAAACTGTTACTTCTAGTAATTTCTCTTACACACACGAGTCAAATTTCTCTTACACACAGGCATGTCATAGTCCTCCTGGATTTTTTCTTTAAGCTAAACCATACCCCTATGGGCATAACATCCCGTGTTTTTTTGAGTTAAGTAACACACCTATCACCTCACATATTTACTTTTCTTTTTTCTTTCTTTCTTTTTTTTTTTTTTTTTTTTTTGGCAAGAACATTTAAGTTCTGCTCTCATACCAAATTTCAGTGATACAACACAGTGTTATCAACTATAGCCACATGTTGTACATGAGTTCCACATGTCTTATTAATCTTCTAACTGAAAGTTTATATCCTTTTATCATCCTCTCTCCAATCCTCCCTGCCCCCAACCCCAAAACCACTTTTCTTCTTTTGTTTCTAGGAGTTTGATTTTTTAAAAAAAATTTTTTTTAATGTTTATTTATTTTTGAGATAGTGAGAACAGAGTGCAAATGGGAGAGGGGCAGAGAGAGAAGGAGACACAGAATCTGAAGCAGGCTCCAGGCTCTGAGCTGTCAGCACAGAGCCCGATGTGGGGCTCGAACTCATGAACTGTGAGATGACGACCAGAGCTGAAGTTGGATGCCTAATTGACTGAGCCACCCCGGTGCCCCAGTTTGACTTTTCTTTGAAGTTTTCGTATATAAGTGATACCATGTAGTATTTGTCTTTCTATGTCTTCCCCATCTTACACTGTGCACAAAAATTCACTCAAAGTGGGTTTAATACTTGAATGTAAGACCTGAACTACGAACTTCTTAAAGGAAACCATAGCTCCTTGAGAGTGGTCTCGGCAATAATCTTTTTTCTGTGACACCAAGAGCAAAATAAACACGTGGACTATATCAAACTAAAGGGCTTCTGCACAGCAAATAAAATGGAAAAACAATTTAGGAAGTAGGAGAAAATATTTGCAAACCAAATATCTAATGATAAGCTAATATTAAAAATATATGAAGAACTCATAAAACTCAACAGGGAAAAAAACAAATAATCCAATTTTTACAAATGGGCAAATGACCCAAATAGACATTTTTCCACAGAAGACATGCAATGACCAACAGGATATAAAAAGGTGTTCGACATCACTAATCACCAGGGAAATGCAAATCAAAACTACAATGAAATATCTCCTCACGCCTGTTGGGATGGCTATTACCAAAAAACCAAAAGATAACAAATTGTGGCAAGGATGTGGAGAAAAACGAACAAACCTGTATACCATTGGTGGGAATGTAAACTGGTACAGCCACTATGGAAAACAGCATGGAGATTTCTTTAGCTATTAAAAATAGAGCTATCCTGTGATCCACAAACACTTCTGGGTATATATTCAAAGGAAATGAAACCATTATCTCAAAGAGATATCTGAACTTTTGTGTTCATTGCAGCATTATTCACAGTCGCCCAGGTATAAAAATGACCTACGTGTCAGTAAATGGATAAATGGATCAAGGAAATGTAGTATATATACTACAGTACAATGCAATAATATTCCATGTGTGCGGTACGTGTGCGTTTGTGTATACCTATATCCATTAGGCATATATACAGCCTTAAAAATAAGGAAATCCTGTCATTTGCAACACATGATGAAACTGGACGGTGTTATGCTAAGTGATACAAAAATCCTTTTTAATGTGAGGTGCTCCAACTGGAACTCAATACTCATTTTGTAGTTTTAACAGTGTAGTATAGTATCCTTTCTCTTGTCAACACCACTCTATCTCCGCCACTCTTTCACTTTATATGTATTATTTACCTTCTTGTTCTACTTTCTCATCCAAGTAAAAACAAAGATGATAAAAGAACAATGGGGAAATAACCAGAGACATCTGCTTATCAATTTGCCATTTTTTTATAGGCACTGGCCTTGAAATTCAGTGGCAAATGGGATTTACTAATTTGGGAAGAGAGAAAAAATGCTACTACTTTTGTGAAAACTAACGCCTTCGACTAGGAAGAGAGGAAAAATTAACTCTTCTTACATTATTACCATCCTGCATTATTTACCCTCTCCAAGTCTCAGTTTCCACATCTGAACAATATAATACTGACCCTCAAGGAATTGCCATGAGTATCACGCATAATTCTTAGCAAGTCGAAAGTGCTCAATAAAAGTAAGCGATTATTATTAATCATTAAACATTTAGGACAAAGTCTCCAAATAAACTCCATTTGAAGATGAAAAATAAAATAGCAGTAATGGTAAGGAGAGAAGCTTGTCAAGTTAGAAGGCAAACCCTTTGATGAGTATGTTAGTTAGCTAATGATGCATAAGTAATTACTCCAAAATTAACATCTTAAAACAACAGACATTTATTAGAGTCTTTGGGATCAGAAATGCAGGTGTACCTTAGAGGATCCGCTACAAGCTCACTCACACGACTGTTGGCAGAACTCAGTCCTTGCTGGTTGTTGGACAAAAACATTGGGCCCTTGTCACATACATGAGCCTCTCCTAGAGCAACTCACAGCAAGGTAGTTGGCTTGTCTCAGAGTAAATGAACAAGATGGAAGCCACAGCCTTTTTGTAACCTAATCTCAGAAAGGATATCCCATCATTTCCACTGTTTTCTATTTGTTAGATATGAATCAATAAGTCTAGCCCACACCCAAGGCAAGGGTTGGAGGGACTACACAAAGGTATGAATTGTACCAACGAGGGTCACCAAGGGCCATCTTAGAGGCTGCCTACCATAGAGAGGTTAAATGCCATCTTGTCAAGAAGGAGCTGCGCGATGAAAGTGTTCACACAAACATCATCATCATCATCATCATCATCACTGATTAGTACTGTAAAATGTCAGAGTGGCAAAGGATTCTTAGATCTCATCTAAGTCAATTCCCTCCCTTTATTCTTGAGAAAACCAAAATCCAGAGGAGTGAAGTGTCCTGCCCTAAACTGCACCTCAGCTTGTGGTAGATCTCTGGCCCAAATCCAGGCTGACTTCTGTTCGCTGCTGTTCTCACAAGAGTTAATTTTTCCTCTCTTCCTAGTCGAAGGCGTTAGTTTTCACAAAAGTAGTAGCATTTTTTCTCTCTTCCCAAATTAGTAAATCCCATTTGCCACTGAATTTCAAGGCCAGTGCCTATAAAAAAATGGCAAATTGATAAGCAGATGTCTCTGGTTATTTCCCCATTGTTCTTTTATCATCTTTGTTCTTACTTGGATGAGAAAGTAGAACAAGATTCTGCTATTACAGATAAACCAGGAAAGTTTTATGCCTAGCAGCATAAATAAAGCACCATTTCCTTAAAACACCACAGAAAAGTGTAAAATTAAGCTGGAACCCTAAGCATCATTTTAAAAGAACCCATTTTCACAGTAGTAATTTATGAAAGTCTTGCAGTTTGTGAGAGGAATATTTTTCTTCAGCGTGAATGCCTTGATTCATGAAATAGTCCAATTTGACTTCACGATCAACTATCTGTTAATCCAGGTGCATGGTTAACTGAGGGGTCAATTGATCAAATAATAACTGACTGGCCAAAAAGTCACTCTTCAGTTTGGCTGATGGAAAATGAACTGTTCCATTCTTTCCCCTATGTGTTAAGTGCAGCACAAATTATTCATGATACTGCTGGAAGGTGCAGTGAGTTAATAAATCATAAGAATGGCTCAATGCTGGTTGCTCATATCCATGAAATCTGACTTGCTGCAGTTGATGGTGGGCTGGAGAGAATCAAGAGGCCTTAATATCAGAAGTGGTGTGATTAAATTGGAATCTTCCAGATCTATGCTTGTTTTTACTCTGACATCTGACATTTCATTTTCTACCATAACTCTGCCAGTATGCTTTCTTTTGTAAAGCAAGATGTGCCTAAGCCTAACACAAAACGGTCTTACTGTCAGCCAGTCCAGCACGCACATGCAATCCTAGAGAATATTCAGTCAGTCCAATGGCTTCTCGTCCAGTGAAAAATTCCTAACCATGTCATCCTTGGGTGATGTGTCTAGCCTGTTTGGTATGTCTTCAAGTGCTCAGTCCTTGGTACTGGATCTTGCCTTTCTGTGAGTTATGTTAGTTATAAGTATTCTGTATCTTCTCTGGTGCCCTTGAATGGATAGAATGGGGAGGGCTCAATTTGTGTCCTCAACTACAGAGAGGAGAGTGTGAAGTCATCACATAAAGTGTCTAAAAGACAACTAGCACTTTTCAGCTATGATGACTAAACCATTGCACATCTTTTGCAACGTACTTTACTAAGAATATCTGTCTCCTTTCTCACATTGTATTATATTCTAAGGCCTCACCTGTCTCCATGGCCCTTGTAAGTGAGTCTCCCTTTGGGGATAAACAGAAGAGCTAAAAATCTCTCTGAGACTTAAGGCTGCTGAGTCGCTTACACTTTGATGAATCTCATTCAGCATGAGAGGGTCTATATTCAGGGAATGAGGCAGAGTCTAAGATCCAGGTGGGGAGAGAGGGGAAAAGGAATAGAAGCAGCTTCTCTCCCAATCTCTAGTCTTCTAAACACTCCCTCCCCTGCCACTGCCTTTACAAAGAGGAAAATAAAGAATATTAGAATACAGTCCTCTCAAAGGGGAACACGGAATTAAAACTGACCTCCTCACTAAGAATAAAATTAATCTTCAAATAACCAGAGCACTGCCTTCTCCTTCCCAGTTTTGAGGGGAATGAGCAAAAGGAACAAGAGGAAGATTATTCTCAATGTAGAAGATAATCTGTGCATATCCGAGGGTAATGCATAAATTCTGGATGAAAAGAGTATTGTATGAAGAGAAAGAGGTGGACACTGGGGAACGAGGAGAGTTTTCTCCAACAAAAACTTTGAAGTGGTCTTTAAGGATAAATGAAGAATTATCTATTATCTATTTAGAGACTCTGGACATAAAGAACAGGACTTACTAAGGATGGATTGTAGTTTTCCTTAAAACTTAGGGCATTCCTAGTCAATATGATAAATTAAACTGATGAGGGAAATCTCTTTATTCTTCAAATGCTGCATTATGATAAGATTGAAACCAAGAAAGATAACCTGTCCCACATTAGAAATAAAGTATGAACTAGGGGCACCTGGGTGACTCAGTCAGTTAAGCTTCCGATTTCGGCTCAGGTCATGATCCCACAGTTTGTGGGTTTGAGCCCTGCATAGGGCTCTGTGCTGATGGCTCAGAGCCTGGAGGCTGCTGCAGATTCTGTGTCTCTTTCTCTGTCTGCCTTTTCCTGCTTGTCCTCTGTCTCCCTCTCTCTCAGAAATAAATATTAAGGAAGGAAAGAAGGAAGGAAGGAAGGAAGGAAGGAAGGAAGGAAGGAAGGAAGGAAGGAAGGAAGGAAGGAAGGGAGGGAGGGAGGGAGGGAGGGAGGGAGGGAGGGAGGAGGGAAGGAGGGAAGGGAGGGAGGGTGGTTAAGTGTCTGACTCTAGATTTCAACTCAGGTCATGATCTCATGGTTTGTGAGTTTGAGACCCACGTTGGGCTCCATGCTGATGGTGTGGAGCCTGCTTGGGATTCTCTCTCTCCCTCTCTCTCTGCCCCTTCTACTGCTCATGCTCTCTCTCTCTTTCTTTCTCTCAAAATAATTTAAAAAAAAAAAGAAATATTCTGTCCACTGACTGAAAGATGATGGAAGGAATCTTCCCATCTGCTAAGGACCCTGTAAATGGGAAAAGAATCACCATAAATATTAGAAGTCAAGTTTGTGCCCTACAAGAGTGAGGAATCTGAATTCATATTATCTGTAAGGTGCAGACATTCAAGGCCAGTAAATTAGCATGAAACAGTCTGAAGCTGGTGACAACTCATTGGGCCCCTGGTAGAACTTCACTATAGAGATGACGCAACAAAAGGATGCTTCCCCAACCCAAATCATACAGACTTTCACAGAGAAAAACCACTGATGATGTTAAGTCCATACTCAAAATTATACCCCATAGGAAAAAAGAGGTATCAGTGCAAGAAATGGGAGAATTTGCAATCAAGAAGTACTAATATGGTAATTGGTTTTAAAAGCCTCCTAAATAAAAATTTTCAAAATATTTAAAGCGATAAATCAAGAAATAGAACAGAACCATAAGGCAGGAAGAGAACAGTTTCTTCTTACTTGACGTGTCTCTAGAGGCAAGGGATATAAAAGCAAAAATGAACTATTGGGACCTCATCAAGATAAAACATTTCTGCACAGTGAAGGAAACAATCAGCAAACTAAAAGGCAACTGATAGAATGGGAGAAGATATTTGCAAATGACATATCAGATAAAGGGTTAGTTTCCAAAATCTATAAAGAACTAACCAAACTCAACACCCAAAAAAACAAATAATCCAGTGAAGAAATGGGCAAAAGACATGAATAGACACTTTTCCAAAGGAGATGTCCAGATGGCTAAGAGACACATGAAAAGATGCTCAACATCGCTCATCATCAGGGATAGACAAATCAAAACCACAATGAGATATACCTCACACCTGTCAGAATGGCTAAAATTAACAACTCAGGCTAAAATTAACAACTCTGGCAACAACAGATGTTGGCGAGGATGCAGAGAAAGAGGAACCCTTTTGCACTGCTCATGGGAATGCAAACTGACGCAGCCAGGCTGGAAAACAGTATGGAGGTTCTTCAAAAAACTAAAACTAGAAGTATCTTGTAATCCAGCAATTGCACTACTAGGTATTTATCCAAAGATTACAAAATGCTGATTGGAAGGGACCCATGCACCCCAATGTTGATAGCAACACTATCGACAATAGCTAAAGTATGGAAAGAGTCCAAATGTCCATTGACTGATGAATGGATAAAGAAGAGGTGGTATACACACACACACACACACACACGCACACACACACAATGGAATATTGCTCAGCAGTAAAAAAGAATGAAATCTTGCCATTTGGATATTTTGTGCTAAGCAAAATAAGTCAGTCAGAGAAAGACCAATATCATATAATTTCACTCTATACAGAATTTAAAAAACAAAACAGATTAACACAGGGGAAGGAAAGCAAAAATAAGATAAAAACAGGAAGGGGGACAAACCATAGAAACTCTTAAATGCAGAGAACAAACTGAGGGTTGCTGGTGGGGTATTGGGTGAGGGGTATGGATTAAATGGGTGCTGGGCATTAAGGAGGGCACTTGTTGGGATGAGTAGTGGGTGTCATATGTAAGTGATGAATCACTAAATTCTATTCCTGGAATCTTTATTACACCATATGTTAAATAATTTGTAATTAAACCAAATTTTTTTAAAAAATTAGAAGAAAAAAGAAATAGAACAGAACCATAAGGCAGGAATAGAACAGTTTGAAAAAGTGCACTTTGAAATCAGGGGCAAGTTAGGCAGTAGAGTTTAACAGAGAAATAGAAGCAGTAGGAGATAGTATATTAAGAGATTTATTACAAGGAATCAGTGTCTGCAAATGTGGGGGGTGACTAAGCAAGTTCAAAAGCCGTAGGAAAGGCAGTAAAGATGGGAGGATCAGGAGCAGCCCAGAACCCATGGGCGTGGGATTAAAGCCATTGCCCACAGGTAGATTTTTTTCCTCCCTCTGACTTCCTCCTTCTTCTTCCTCTCTTCTTTCCCTCCCTCTCTCCACCCCCTTCCTCTGAAACCTCAGCCCCACTTTTTTAAAGTAAGCTGTACACCCAACATGAGGCTTGAACTCAATACTCTGAGATCAAGAGTCACATGCTCTAACGACTGAGTAGGCCCCTCAGCCCCACTTTTAAGGCTTTCCAACTTGACATTCCTTCTACCTTAATCATACACTGTTCACATCCATTCCCACACACGTTCTGCAGATTTCTGTCTACACAAATTGGAAAAAAAAATCACATGATTCTTTATGTGTATATTGCATCTCCTCACGGGAGAGGAAGGAAATAATAACTTCACACTTAAATATGTACCAAAATGTTAGAGCATAAAAATGACTTTCTCTAAACCTCAACTTCATTAGCGTCATAGAAAATCCACTTCTAAATGTCAGGAAAAAATAACAAGATTGTAACAGTGGCTGCCTCCTTGGAGGGAGACTAGGAATCACACTGAAGGAGTCTTACATTTTCTTCTACTGGGTGGGAAGCAGAAGGGCAACCACTAAAAGAATATGAAAAGTATGCACAACTTCCAAACTGTGAGAGAGAGAATGAAGAAAACTTGAAAAATGAATCAGCATAGGTCATTCATTGATTCATACATTTGCTCACTCAGCAGAGTTTTATTGACTATCAGGTAGATGCCAGGAACTATGTCCCTGGTCACATTCATAGCAGAATATTCAGGAAGTGCCTATCTTCCTAATACAGGAAAACTTTAAAAATAATTATCTCCCAGTTTATAAGTGTCTCAGTCTATCTTTTAACCTATTAAATAAATGTACAATATTTCCCATAGTTGACCTAGTCTATAAACCCGTAGGCCATTCTGTCTCTCTCCTTCCCAAGACTCTCATTTGTTCAAGGATTTGGCTGTGTAAAATAAAAATGAGCCACAGGGACTCACGCTCAATAGCTACCATGAGGCAATGTATTTCTTCAATTCAAATGTAACTTCCTGAGCTTGTCTCTCAAGAATCACTGATTGCTACTCCTTCTTTTTTAAGAGGGTTTACATTCCAAAATTCAAAAAAATGAGAAGCAGATACCAAAACTTAGAAAATAGTTGACTGAAGGGCTTTTTCCCATTTCCAGGAATAATATGATATGAAAGAATTACAGGATTTTGAACCTGAAACCAGCACAAGTGATTGCTTCCTCTAACAGCATTTTAGAGATAAGAAAGTGAGGCTCAGGGAGGTTTGCAGAAGGTTACAAAAGATGCCAGTCTAGATACCAACTCTTCTAACTACTAATCCACGGAGAAAGCAAAGAGGTCTCACTTAAGGAAGACCCCAAAAAATCTACTCATGCTTCCAACTATTTATTGAGCACCTATTATTTTCCACTCATTGTTATAAATGCGGGGCAAATGAATGAACGGCCCCTACTCTCTAGGAGTCTACAAGATGCAAGATGAAAGACATGGACGAGATGAAAGATGTTTGCCCAGAGTAATATACTCGCTTGAGTTTCACATTTACTTTCAATATTTGCTTTAAGATTGTAAGTGAAGTGACTCATGGAGATCTCTAAACAACTTCACTTGCTCAGGGTTTTTCAAAGACACCAAATGAAGTATGCTCTATACTTAGGAGATGAGCTTAGGGAGAGTCCAAATGATCCCACAGAATCCCAGGAAAATGCTGCCCTAATCTGAGGAACAGCAAATACTTCTCCTTCCTTATGCTCCAGGCCAAACCTGCATGCCCTACTGAAAGGTATTTTGGAAGGGAAACCAATAAACCCAAGCTGTGGGCCTTTTTTAACCTTCAAAATACTGATTTCCCATCTTGTACTCTAGCACTGGGCTGTTGAAAGGATGAAAAGAGATTATAAATGAGAAAGCAGAGGTTGGGTGTTTTCTGTTTTGTTTAGAGAACCCGGTCACCTCATCCTGTTTCCCTTAAACAGGATGTAAATTGGGGTGTTGTACTAGATCAAGGATGCAAACATAAATGCCCTCAGGAGCATGGCGGATGATAGAAATGAGCGAAAAGGTGGCAGCCTTGGTGTAAAACAACAGAGTTTGTTGGAGTCCATGGCCAAATTTGGGCATGTAAGCCCATAAGAACCCAAGTCAAACAAAACAAAACACTTTGTAGCAGCCAAACTGTGGTCCCCAGATGACACATTCTCTAACAGTCCATAAGAGGTACAGCCCGGAGCCTGTATGAGCACATGTATTCAAATTGCAGATGAAGAGGACTCTCCACCAGAGGCCTTGCCCCCAATGCCTCCCCCCACAAAAAATCAAATAGCTCCAGTATGAAGGCTTGAAGGGGCAACAGGAGTGGGGTGGGAGTTAAGAGGCAGGGAAATGGTGCAGGGAGGAGACCAAGATGGAGAGGACAAGGAGAGAGGAGAAGGATCTTGTGGGGTATGGCTTAAAGCAGACAACTGGTAACAGCTAATCCATTCAATCGATGCACCACCAAAAGCCCATGGGTTTTTCAGGAATCAAAGTGTACTCTACGGAGACCCTTAGAGATCTTAGAGATGGACCACACCCAGGGATTCCAAATGTTCTGGCCTTATCCAGTTTTCCTGCGTCACCAGTTCTCCCATGGATGGTTTCCTTCCCCTTTTGTAGAATGTTTCTAAAGCTGGCCCACTGTGTATGCTTTTGCAAAGGTGCTTTGCCACTACTTCCATCGAGTGGTAGAGGGGTCCTGTCAACAAGAGCCAAAGTATGGGAAGAGCCCAAATGTCCATCGACGGATGACTGAATAAAGAAGACTTGGTGTGTATATATATAATGGAGTATTGTATATACAATGGAGTATTACTCAGCAATCAAAAAGAATGAAATCTTGCCATTTGCAGCTATCTGGATGGAACTAGAGGGTATTATGCCTAAGCGAAATTAGTCAGAGAAAGACAAATATCATACAACTTCACTCATATGAGGACTTTAAGATATAAAACAGATAAACATAAGGGAAGGAAGCAAAAATAACATAAAAACAGGGAAAGTGACAAAACATATGAGATTCATATATGGAGAACAAACAGAGGGTTGCTGGAGGGGTTTTGGGAGGGGTATGGGCTAAATGGGTAAGGGGCATTAAGAAATCTACTCCTGAAATCATTGTTGCAGTATATGCTAACTCACTTGGATGTAAGTTCAAAAAAATAAATTAAATAAAAATTTTTTAAAAAAGAGGTGGAGGAGTGAATTCCCCCTCCTTTCGAATCCGGGGTGGCCCTTTCTTTGACCAAACGCGTACAGCAGAAATGATGCCATATAACTTCCAGACTGAGGCCTAAGGAGGCCTTGAAACCTGCATTTTCACCCTCTTCAAAGCCTGAAGTTGCCATGAAAAGAAGTCAGTGCTATCCTGCTGGAAAGACAGGTTGAGGAGAGCTGAGATCTCTAGCCGATAGCCCTAACCTAGGCCTGAGTCTGTGAGTTTTCTGTTTAAGGGAAACCTTGAACATGCTAGCCCCACCTAAACCCCGGCTGCATATAGCCACACAAGTGACCCCAGAGGGAGCAGAAGAACCAACTGAGCCCAGCCGACATAACACTAGATAACTAAAAAGGAACAAAAGGGTATGGCCATTCAGATACCACGAGGACTTTAGGTCAAATCTTTGACTTTGCAGAAGTCAAGCTCCGATGGGACATTCTGAAGTCGAGCTTATTTTTCAGAGTCTGACTTCAGTGGCTCCTACAGGGTTTTCCCCAGCTGGATGGGGTTTACTTGAAAATGCGAAAACTGTGAAACAGTACAAATGTCATCAAGTTTGAGCCCCTTGTTTAATAGAATCTAAGACCAGAGAGGTTAACAAGCTGGCTCAGGGTCACACAGCCATCTAATGGCCAAGCTGGGACTTGAATTCAAGGCACAGGGGTTTTAATCCACCGCTCTTTACAATAAAACATGCTGCCTCCGACTATTCCACAAAAAAGATTTTCAACATATCCGAATTATAAACTAACTCCCAGGCAAAATAATACTCTTAGAAAGAGTGGTTGCAAATATTTTACAGCCCATTAGGTAGAACAGAGTGTGCCATGGTATTGACAGCACAGGCTTTGGGTTCAGAATTATCTGGGTCATATACTTCCATATACTTCCTGTGTGACCTCTTTGAGCCTGTTTCTCATCTGTGAGGCATTCCAGGGCTGCATACACGGAAGCGCTTTACAACTGCTAAAAGTACTCTACAGATATTAATAGGAACTGTTAATAGGAAAGCAACCTGTACTTATGACTTCACACTGTTTCCTTAGACTCCCAGGAGAATTTTCCGAGAGTTGACTTTGGAGCTGAAATTTGCCTTCACTGTGAAAACCAGACTTGAAATTATTCAGAAGAAAGCTTAAGCCTGGCCCCCTTCTCTCAGGTTCCCACAGGAGGTGACGTGACTGAGGAAGGCTGACTGAGCTGGGGGTAGGGGTGCAATGAGGGAGGCCTGAGGCAGCTTCACACCAACTCCACACACTACCACTCCTATAGGCTCTTGAGGCAGTGTTGACCCCTAATCGCCTTGAGTAATAGCATTACACAAGATCCACACATCATTCCAGGCTGTGGGGCACAGTTTCCAGGTGTTCAGACCACGTGTTGCCTCTAGACCTCTCAAACATACACGGAACACCTATCACTCCCTTGGGCCCATGAATGGAAGGAAAGGCGCTTCCTAAAACTTGTGTCCACAAACCAGACTAAGCTTGCACTTGACCCGGGCATGGGCAGGGGCGGTGGGGGTGTGGGGGAGCATCAATATGCCCAGGAAAGAGCCCTTTGCTTGATCTTCACCTTGACAATCACCCTTTCTTTCCCAAGCAGAATAACATTCTGGGGTGGGGGATGAGATCTATTAAGTTCTCCAAGGGAAAATACAAGATGTCCGCTTAGAAATCAAGCCCTACCCCACCTCAGTCTATTTCCTGCAGCCATTTTTATTTATATTTCCAAACTGTGCACAGTCTCTGTGCCCTGGCAACCTGACATGCTTTTTGTGAAGTGAGACATTGCTTCACTTCGCTCACCTTGCTCGGGATTCAGCCTGTGGAAAATAGATATTTGCAAATCAGGATCAGAAGCGGTGGCTGTAAGCACCATCGCACACCATCGATGTGGTGTGCCTGTGAGAGAGGCGAAAGGGGCAGAAGGAGGAGATGTGCTGGGAATATATGAGGCTGAAAACTTAGCTTGAGAATGTGTCACAGCCCACAATCAAAGAGGGAGGCCTCAGAAAATCACTGGAAGGGGCTCCCACGGAAACAATGCAGGGTGGGGTGAGATAATTGAAAAACAAGGCTTGTTGAAAGGACAGGGAGAAAGAACACATTGGATAGAGAGGTGGGGTTAGTGTCAGAGAGCAGTGAAAGACAGGTCATGCCAGGCAAGTTTGGGTAAGACTGAGGGAGGCCAACAAGGCCTGGTGTAATCTGGGGGATTGGCTTACCAGGCTTATCGGTCTCCCCACCAATAGTCCCTTCTCTTCATCTTCCAACCTACATCTTCCAACCTGAATTGCCTAATTTATAGTCTTATTAGAATGCAAGCTCTGTAAGGCATGGATTTTGTGCCTATTTTTTTAAAAAAATTTTAAGCTTATTTATTCCTTTTTGAGAGCGAGTAAGAGAGAGAAGCAGGGGAGGGGCAAAGAGAGAGGGAGAGAGAGAATCCCAAGCAGACTTGGGGCTCAATCCCTCTTCAGATCATGACCTGAGCGGAAATCGAGTCAGGCGCTTAACTGACTGAGTCACCGTTGTCTATTTTTTTCAATAATGTATCTCCAGCTCACAGATCAGCGGGTGCCTAATACTTGTTGAATGAATGAATGGATTCTATAACGTGTACAGGTTGAAAGGGAAAAAAGAAGACGATGAGTTTTTCTCTCATTGATAGAGTCTGTAATTTGCTGTGGAAACAAACCGAAGGAGGACAGAATACCATCTCCTCTAGTGGCTGGATTTGGAGTGCAAGAATGTCTATGCGCAACAGACATAAGTTGCTGTAAAAACTGGAAAGGCTGTTGTCTTAAGAGGCACTGTAACTTCCTGATCTTCAGTTCTGTATCTCCCTCCCATAATTATGTAAAGTCTAATTCCTATGAGAAATCCCTTCCCCCATTACTCTCATAGTGGCCCCGTTCTCCTGACACAGAAGTAGATCCAGGAGAACACAAGGGTGAGGAAGGGAATCCGGCATTGGTTCTCTGGTTAGATTTAAAGGCATTAATGGCCATGTTTCCACTGGTAAAAGGTACACAGTCTATGGCACAGAGTGACAAATATGTTACCTCAAGTACTGTCTGTAGTCACCTGGAGTCAAGTCCCTACAGAAGGTAAAGGCTTTGGATGACCAAGCAGTTGCTGCTATAGAATATTGTAGTGGAAATGTAGCATAAGGACTGTGGGGTTGGTTGCTTCTAAGTGAGCCAGAGAGTTTAGAGGAAAAATTGAGGAGCTTAGGGCTTTGCATTTCTGGCCAAAGGTCTGCATAAGTTATCAGAAAGCCTCTGTGACTGCTCTGAAAGAAACTGTATCTCCATAGCTGCAGGGTTGAGATTTCTGTAAGCCAAGCCTAGGGTCTAATCCTGCAGGGGAGAGGGGAAGGGGTGCCTTCCTACAAGATAAAGTATATGCAGGAAACCAGAAGCAAATATACAGTGCCGCCACCTCAGAGCTAGCATGCTCGTTTCTAGGAAGCAAGGGATAGAAGTGGGAGTAGGTGTTCTCACTGTTAGATTTATGAGTCCATGAAAGGAGTTTGGGCTTTTTATATGGATGCTGCAACCTTGAATTCAATGGTTCTGTAAAGCATCCTGCCTGAGGGAGAAGTGGTTCCACCAGTAAACACAGTGGGTGTTCCTTTAAATTGGGAGCTGGGGTTTCCCTCTAGTCAGTTTGGTTCTTTTCATGCTAATGAACCAACAGTCAGCTCTGAGAGGCAGAGTTCTGTTGACTATGTCATCTGGTCTTCCTTACCATCTGGCTTCCAGTTGACTTTGGCCAATGGGAAGCACTAGCAGAATATTCACCAGGTGGAAAGAGAGACTGAAGTATTTATTCACCTGACTCCCTCACTGCCGAGTCATAGGTTAACTGCCAGTAGCTGTATTTCGTCACCAAAGACCACAGTCCCATCAGATGGCTCTTTTGTATAGCTACAAACCTCTCTGAGTTCTAGAATTTGACACTTAGGCCGAGGCTTCCCACTGTTTAGATGCTGAGCGCTTACCCCTACCCCCAGCTAAGTAAATAGCTCCTTGAGTCACCCCCTTCTAAATATGTGGGCCATATTTAATGTGTGGGAGTCGCATTCTGCCAGCTCCCTGACTAATGCAAAGATTGCCATCTCAGTCTCATTCTGGTCACCTTAGTTAACTTTCTTGAGTTATTGTTATTGTTGAGTTGAGGGCCTTGGTCTTTCTAAGTACATAGTTGCATCATCTCTGAATAATCCATTTTGGTCATTAGAAGAAAAGTTTTTTTAAAAAGCAGCAGAATAGTTAGGTAAACATTTTTTAGAATATGAAAAGCAAGAACCATAAACAAATTCAAAAGATTAGAATTCATCAAAGTTTAGGGGCGCCTGTGTGGCTCAGTTGGTTAAGCGACTGACTTCAACTCAGGTCATGATTTCACAGTGTGTGGGTTCAAGCCCCTTGTCAGGCTCTGTGCTGACAGCTCAGAGTCTGGAGCCTGCTTCAGATTCTCTCTCTCCCTCTCTCTCTCTCTCTGCTCCTTTGCCATTTGCACTCTGTCTCCCTCTCTCTCTCTCTCTTTCTCCCATTCTCTCTCAAAATAAATAAACACTTTAAAAAATTTAAAAAAAGAATTCATCAAAGTTTAAAAACTGTTGCTTTTCAAAAAGATACTCTTAAGAAAATGTAAAGGCAAGCCCAGACTGGGAGAAAATATTTTAAAGGTGTAGATCTGATTTTAAAACAAGCAAACAAAAAACGTTTATTCAGAACACAGAGAGAACACTTAGAACTCAAGAATAAGAAGACCAAAAAAAACCTTAATGGGCAACAATAAAGATTTTAAATGGGCAAAATATTTGAACAGATATTTCACCAAAGAAGATAGATGAATGTAAAGTAAGCAAATGGAAATCCAAATTAAAATTATAATGAGATAGCACTACACACCCACTAGAATGACTACAATTTAAATGGTGAAAATACCAAATGTTGGCAAGGACATAGAACAGCTAGAACTCTCGTATATTGTTGGCGGGAATGTAAAATAGTAAAACCACTTTGAAAGACCAGTTGGCAATTTCTTAAAAAGTTAAATATATGCTCAACGTATGACTCAGCAATTCTACTTTTATACATTTACCCAAAAGAAATGAAACCTGGGTCCACACGGAGACCTGTACATGAATGTTTATAGCAGCTCTCGTCATAATAGCCAATTACTGGAAAGAACTCAAAACAATGCCATCAAAAGGTAAATGGATAAATGAAGTGTGGTATATTCATACAATGGAATATGACTTAATGCCAAAAAGGAATAAACTGCACGTACATGCGGCAAAATGGATGAATCTCAAAATCATTATGCTCAGCTATTAGAAGACAAACACAAAGCAGGGTACACCAGATGATTCTATTTACATGAAACTCTAGAAATAACAAATTTAATCTGCAGCCACAAAAGCAGATCTGCAGTTGCCTGAGACAGGGAGGGGGAAATATTCTGCATATCGATGGAGGTGAAAGTTACACAGGTGTATACATTTGTTTAAACTTGTGGAAATGCACACTTAAAATTTATGCATTTCAGGGGCACCCGGGTGGCTCAGTCAAGTTGAGTGTCCAACTCTTGATTTCAGCTCAGGGTCATGATCCCACAGTTTATAGGTTTGAGCCCCACGTCGGGCTGCACACTGACAGTGCAGAGCCTGCTTGAGAGTCTCTCTCTCCTTCTGCCCCTCCTGCTCTCTCTTTCTCTCTCTCAAATGAATAAACTTTAAAATAAAAATTTTTAATGTATGCATTTCATTGTTTGTCAACTATACTTCAATAAAGTTGATCAGAAAAAAAAGCAGAATAAATTTCTGATATTCCAACATGCTCAGACACTCCTCTTCACAAATCATTTGTGGATTGCAATCACAGCTGTTCACAGCAGCCTCTGGAACTGGTTTACTGCCAGTAAACAGGCTCCCAGATGCTAGAACATCAGTCACAATGAAGAGATTATATTTCAACTGCTGTTTGGAGGATGTGATATATTCCGTGACCTCAAATAGGCCACTACCACCTGCAATGGAAAGCTGTATTCTACAGATAAAGGACTGGAGACTGATCTCTTATCTTACTCTCTCCTATAGTTTAACATCCATAAATTTTCTCCTTTTATCACACAAAATTCAAGACTGTAGGAAAGCTATTCAGGATAAAGATTACAAATGAGGAAGTATACCCAGATTTAAAGGCGGCCAGTTACCTCCAAGACAAGTAATTCCAAAGAGACAGTCTCCACGTTTCAGTAAAAATAGCTCTGACTCAAGCTCTGTCCCTAACCAAGCTTCACCAACACATACGAGAAAAAACTTAGCCGTTCTCGAGACAAATCAACGCAAGAACTCCCTACTTTTTCTTTGCTACACTCCGCAAACAAACGTCATCCTGAGCCAACAATTTGTCTTTGACTAAACAGGCTTTATTTTTTAGTTATTACTGTTTTATCCTTTCGGGGATGAAGTGATAAAGCAAAATCTATGCTAAATAGACCATAAAGTTTGTCACCAGTCCAAGAACTAGACACACCAACAACCTAGACAACATTATCTAGAGCGTTTTAAAAAAAACTTACATGAAATCTGGCCCATGGCCAAGGAAATGATGTTAAATCGGCACAGCGTGCGGCCATGGGGAGGATGGCATTTAAGACAAGAGGGTTGGCAGACAGGTTGATTAAATGAATGCATACTGTAGACTTACTTCCCTAGAATCCAAAAACCTGAAAATTCAAATAATGGAATTTTTTGCTGTATTATTTAAGGATATCTGATGTTCATACTAAAAAGGCAAAGGTATTTTGAGAGTATAAAATAATGTCTGAATCAAAGAAACATCTAAATTTGCTATGATTTAACATTGAATATATTTATTGTACTCCAATTACTTGAAAAATAAAAACTCAGTGTTTTATGATAATAACTCTCAATAAGGCAAGATATTCAGTTTATTAGTATAGAAGCTCCTGATAAGCAGGAACTCTTTCTGGTTTATTTCATCCCAATATCCAGCACAGTGCCAAACACAAAATGTGCGTTCGATAAAGAACTGAAATAAATGAAAATATTCAGTATGGTTCAATTCTTTTTTAAAAAGGAAAAGAGCAATTGCTGGGTCATAGGGCAGTTCTATTTTTAATTTTTTGAGGAACCTCCATACTGTTTTCCAGAGTGGCTGCACCAGTTTGCATTCCCACCAGCAGTGCAAAAGGGTTCCCTTTCTCCGCATCCTCGCCAACATCTATTGTTGCCTGAGTTGTTAATTTTATCCATTCTGACAGGTGTGAGGTAATATCTCATTGTGGTTTTGATTTGTCTATCCATGATGATGAGTGATGTTGAGCATCTTTTCATGGGTCTATTAGAATCTCGAAGTCTTCTTTGGAGAACTGTATATTCATGTCTTCTGCCCATTTCTTCACTGGATTATTTGTTTTTGGGTGTTGAGTTTGGTAAGTTCTTTATAGATTTTGGTATATGTGCTGCCGAAGCGAGCACTATAGATTTTGGAAACTAACCCTTTATCTGATATGTGATTTGCAAATGTCTTCTCCCATTCCCTCATTGCCTTTTAGTTTGGTCGATTGTTTTTATCTTTTTTTTTTTAATTTTATAATAGTTTATTTTCAAATTGGTTTACATATAACACCCAGTGTTCATCCCAACATGTGCCCTTTTTAATGCCCATCACCCCCTCTCCCCCCTCCCTCATCCCCCTCACCCTCAGTTTTTTCTTAGTCTTTGAGTCTCTTATGTTTTATCTCCCTCCCTCTCTGTGTCTTTTTTTCCTTTCCCCTCTTCCCCTCCCCCTGGTTTTTGCTTAGTCTCACAAAGTCCACCTATTCGTGGAAACATATGGTATCTGTCTTTTTCTGACTGACTTATTTCACTTAACATAATACCCTCCAGTTCCATCCATGTTGCTACACATGGCCAGATTTCATTTTTTCTCATTTAGAAGCTTTTTATCTTGATGAGGTCCCAGTAGTTCATTTTTGTTGGGAGCCGTTTTGGGCTCACAGGTTGAGACCCCTCCCTGTGTGGAAAAGGTTGAAGCAAAAGCTCGCCAGCCAAAGTGGCGCCTAATCTTACCTCCTTCTAAGTGATTTTTCAGGCCTGAATTTTTTGAACTCCTCTCCTTGGCCTAAGAAATGTAATGCTCTTTTGTTTTATGGCATTTAGATAAAAGGGAAGGACCTGGAGGAGGATGCTTTGATGGATTACATCTGAATGAGAGTAGCCTGACCACCTTAAAGTTGCATCTTGGGGATGGATTGCACAGATTAATAGCAGTTATGAGCTGGCTGAATATTGGTGTGATTTGTGTAAATGTTGGGCTCCTATTATGTAAATTCACTCATTCACGGGCAAAGGACGAGCATTGGGAATTCTGTCCTTGCCAGAAGGGTTGGACCTCCCCCATTGTAATTGGAAGAATAGGCAATGACTCCTGGCCTGTTTATAGATAATTAACATAGGCAGGCCTAGGTAACTTCCTGCTCTCTCCGCCAGCCTTAAATTTATATGCTAACTAACTTGAAAACAACTTGCAAGATTGAGGAAATCTCCGCTTTACTGATAAAACACATTATTGTTCAAACTATGCTTACTGATGGGCTGTCACTCATTGCTGTAATGTAACTCACTACTTTTAAATAAAGACACTGAGGCCGGCAGGGCAGAAACGCCAGAATTGCCAGGGCTGCCTGCTTGGTCATCAGACTACATCTCTCTCGTGGCTCTCTCACTTCCTTTCGCCTGACCGTCTGTCCTTCGTGGACCTCTAGATTCGCCGGAACAAGGACCCCGGCACATTTTTGCTTTTTCCCTTCCTCTGGAGACATATTGTAAGGGCAAAACGAGACTGATTCCATTTTGCTTAAGGGCAAACTGGGACTGACTCCATTGTGTTTCCTGTCTTCCACCCTGAGTCCCCAGTGCCTGCTCAAAACCTGCAACTTCCCGGTTCCAAAAGAACCACGCCCAGTGACCTATGGACCCTTCCTCAGCCAACTGGCTAGGGTCACGACCATCACCCCTCCCACTGCCCCTAGACCCCTTTAAAACTATTGTGTTTTTGGAACGGGCCCTCTCTCTCGACCCACTGCTGCATCGGTGCGGTAGGAGATTGAGCTCGAGATAGCTCGATTAAAGGCTCTTTGTTCTTGCATCGGACTCGGCTCCCTGGTGGTTCTTGGGGTCCCCGAATTCTGGGCATAACATATGGGGGCTCATCCGGGATACCCCAAAACCCCCGAGGGACTCCCGACCCGAAGAGCCTGACTGACCATGGTCAATGTCTGTCTGTTGTCTGTCTCTTCTGTGTGAGCTCAACTTCTGGTAAGGCCGTATACGGTCTAAGTGGACGCACGGGTGGACCAGGGCCAGAGGATTCGGAAGACGTTCCAATCCTCCGTCTGGAGGGACGTGGAATCCCCTCATCTGGAGGGACGTGGAATCCCCTCAAAGGTCTGGGACGAGGCGGGTCGCTCCCGCCGGTCGGCATGAGGCCGTCGTCTGGTTTTCGGTTTTGCTTCCGCGGAATTGGAGGATTGTTTCTAGGGGCCCTCTGTCTGTTTTTGTGTTTTTCTGTGTTATTTTGTGGCTATGTGAGTTCATTTTCTGAAGGACCGGGAGGTTTCCGCCAAGGGCCTGAAGGGGCTGCTTGTGAGGGAAGCCGTCAGGATTGTTTCCAGGGACACTCTGTTTGTCTGTTTTTGTGTTTTTGTGTCATTTTGTGGACTTGCTGGATGAACATTGTGGGACGGACTCAAACTACTCCTTTAGATGACCCACCCTCTTGACTTAAACCCTTTCTGCCCCTGCGCTGCCTGGAAATTAAACCCATTTTTGCTTTGCAGGGGATGGAGGAAAAAAGGACGAGAAAAATCCTATCCAGCCTTCAGCACCCCCGTACTCTGTCCTACAAGGGGGGACTGAAGAAGAATTCGTCTTTTCTCCACCGTATCTGCCCTCCAGGGTGCCAGAGGAACACCAACCTCCCCCTCCGGGGAGGCGGGCGCTGTTCCGAGAATGGGAAGCAGGAATCCCACCACCAACCAGACTCAGATAACTCCTTCCCCTTAGCTCAGCCCGAATGAAATTTTAACACGGCAGAAGGTAAGGAGAGGCTCCGGGTCTATCGCCAGACTCTAAATGGGAGGGGAAGCAGAGGCTGCAGAAAGATCGGTGTGCATGCTGCAAGGAGATAGGGCATTGGGCCCGAGAATGTCCGAAAAAGGCTGCTGGGTAGAGAAGCAAGACTAATCGAGTAAAAGTCTTAGAGCTAGGAAAACCGAGTGATTAGGGGAGTCGGGGTTCGGACACTCTCCCCGAGCCCAGGGTAACTCTTAAAGTGGAGGGGACTCCTGTTGACTTCCTTATCGACAGCGGAGCACAACATTCAGTCCTCCACAGGAAAGTTAGCCAGCGAGAAGTCCTGGGGACTTTCAGACAAGGGGGGCCTCAGGTCACCAATGGCAAGGGCCACCCCATCCAGGTCCTAACCATGAAACTAGAGGACGGACTTTAGGACCATGTAAAGCTCTTTTCTCTGCCCTGTGTGCTTCAGTCTGCCTTCAGGCTGCTTTAATCTGCCTTCAAGCCTCTAAGCCTTTGCTCCCATCCTGTCCTCCCTTCCCACTCCTTCCGTTTCTGCCACCGCCTGGGGTGGCCTGGGGTGGGGCCTAGGTCTCTGGCTCTTCAATGCCTCAGGTAGCATTCCGCTCCCCACCCCCACACTGTCGAAAGGAAAAAAACCTGCATCTTTAAATTTTAAATTTCCTCATTGGTTCCACGGGGAGAAACTTAACAATGGTAAAAACTTTTAAGGGGACATAGATAAAATATTATTAAGATAGATACTAAGTAAGGTTGAGATGAATGGGATTTCAAAAATACACTGGTTTACTCTGCTCTTGATAAGATAATGTGAAGGAAGATTTCTCTCTTTTCTACAGGAAAACCAAAGTTTTAGGTTTCATCTTTATCAGGTCTTTAATTGCTCAGTAAAAACATATCAATGTTAAAGGAGCTAGGTTTTGCTAACAGCTATATGATGCTATACATTGGCTGTTAGGATCTTTTACTGCCACCTTGGTCAAATAAATAAGAGTTTTAAGATTTGTAATGATCTGTAAGCCTCTTAGAATGTGCTTTATAATGACTTCCTAAGGTTTTAACAAAGTTCCCAGGATTAAAATAGTAAATGAAACATATTTGGTGTTTAAACGAATTTAGGTTTGATGGATCTGTCTTAAAGTTATCAGCATTAAATATAAAACTTTATTTTACTAAGATTTACTGAAAGTCAAACAAACTTAAGTTATCTCTGTTCCAATCTGTTAGAAAAAGGAAGCCTGAAAGTGATGGTTAACTTGGTCTGCCTCATAGTTTTTATGGGTAAATGTTAAGATAGCTTTCAAAGTCCTTGGTAACCTAAAATGTTAAGAGTTTGGCTTGCATGAGAACTTGAAATTGAAATCATTGGCTATCTAACGAGATAAGAAGCGGAAGCATTAATTACTAAATGTAGGTTTGTGCTTTGGACCTGTTGCAAAAACTAAGGATATTGGGAACTGTTGAAAAACATGCTTTCTGCTTAATCGATTCATAAGTTTGCCATCTAGCAAATTCTGATATAACAGAGTTCACAATTGGTTACTACTTAGCTTTCACTGAAGACTAAGGTTTCTAGCAGTTAAAGTTCTGGGAAGTGTATTTAGGACTGATGGAAATAAAAACAACTCTGTATGTAAAAAAGTAGGAGATATAAAAGATATAATAGAAACATGATTTTGGTGAAGGTAAAAGAAAGTAATTTTGTCCTAAATGAGACTGGTTATTTGGAAAGAAATGCCTTTGGATAAAATCTAAATGCCAAAGACAAATGTAGAAGGTTCATGAAGGAAAAACCTTTAAAAAAGAATATTATGTATGGTCAGGACAGACTAAGGTTAAAAGACATGGATTTTAAAAGTACACAGGATTGTACTTTTATCAAGTGGTAAAAATTACTCCTCCTTTGATCTAAAGGCTGAAAAAAATGTTGGCAATATCATTATTTCCCTAGATGGGGAAAGGTCGCCCCAGATTTGCCTTTAGCCTGCCTTCTGAGAACCTTAGGTGGCCTTTTCAGAGGTATCAATGGAAAGGTTTGCCTCAGGGCATGAAAAATAGCCCCACCCTTTGTCAAAAGGTTTGTGGATCAAGCTTTCAGACCAGTTTGGTTTTGCAGGCTTTTAATGAGGCTTAACAGGAGGCACCTTTAAATGGTTACATCTGCCCTCTACACCCAGAAAGATAGTTACATCCTATCCAGCACTGCTGGCTACTTTGCTAACAAAGGGGGCAAACCTAGTAATTGCCTATAGCAAAGGTCAATTGGAACCCTAGAGGCCTGAGGCCTAATGATCTTTGGCAGATGGATGTTACTCATGTTCTATCTTTTGGTAAACTTTCCTATGTGTATGTGTGTGTGGATACCTTTTCTCATGTTATTGCCGTGGCACATACAGGAGAGGCCTTTAAGGATGTGATCCAGCACCTTTGTCTATGCTTTTCCTACTTGGGAATTCCCAGGGCAATCAAAAGGAACAATGCCCCTGCTTATACACCAGCCTCCTTCAAAAGATCTAACAAGATGTAGTGTTAACCTGGGGGCGAGGGTATGCTTTTGTATTTCCACAGGACGTGGACTCCCCTCTGTAGATTCCTGATAGATTGGTACGGCCCTATGTCCAGCCTCCCCAAGCCACCGCCATCTCCTCCAGTTCTTCAAAGGATGACCCAAAGGGAGATGCAGAGACGCTCTTTGAAACATCACTCCGACGCCTCCACTGCCCTCTACCTACCGGAGATGGAGGATAACGCTCTCCAGGGCCCTGAACAAGCTATCTTTGCAGAACAATCGGCCTTGTTGAGAGTCAAGGGACCCCCTTGACCCCTGCAATGTTTTCTCTATGTTTTTCAGCCTGTGTCCAGGCCTCATATGTTCTTTTGTACTTTAGTCTTACTTCTGGGAAATTTAGGGTAGAAATTAATGAGGTTATATTTCTTATTCCCATTGTGTTTTATCTAATTGCATTAGTACAAGTCATCCAGGAGATCAGTGATGCTCCTATGTGACCTAAAAGTGGGTTTGTTACTCCTTTGTGTTTTAATAAGATTGAACATTCCTGGGATAAAGTATAGAAGCACATACTGGAGGTCTGGATAATAATCTTTCTAACTTTGTTCATCATTTTTGTTTCCATGATGATCAATATTGGAGTTTCCATTCTATCTTTAAAATTTAAGGGGCAGCATAAAATCTATTTCAACAGGAAAAGGGGAGATGTTGGAGACCAGAAGATACTGGCCCTGGTAACCTGTACCTAAGGAAAAGACTCAGGCCCATAAGGCAGTGCCCTAGACCGGGGCCCTCATCGGTGGATGGGGGTGCCTGGAAGTAAATGCCAGGTTGTAATATGACAAGAACATAATGGCTGGTCTGACTCTGAAGGAGGGCCGGTTAGCCAATGACGGGTAAGACTCCTCACAGCGAGGGGCGACCTAAGACAGGCAACAGTCAGGTAAGAGTCACCAGGACACCTGGCTATAGGGTCACTGGGCCTCTGTTGATTTGAGATTTATCCTAATATTCTGAAGAAGACGGGCCATAGAAAAATAAGAGTGGCTCCAGAGCTTATTCCCCTATTAAACCAGCATATGCTGCCATACTTGAGAATCATGGAAATAAAATCTCTGAAGAGTTTAGAATGTATTTTGATCTATTTAGACTGATGCCAGTCCCTCAGGAATGTGATTATTGCTGTGGGTTTCAAGTCAGGACTGTGGTAAGAAATTGAGGCTAGATAACTTATTGTTAGCTTAACTATAATGATTGGAGCTAATTAACTGGCTAGCCTACCTCGGGATAAAGATGACATCACGACCTGGGTCCATACACCCATGTTCGGCTGCTGGACCCCTCGTCATCCTACTTCTGTTACTAACCCTCGGGCCCTGTATCATCAACAGGCTGGTCCAGTTTGTCAGGGATCACGTGGGGGCCGTCCAATTGATGGTCCTCCATGCTCAATGCAAGTCCCTAGTAATAGAAGAGGGCAAAATAAAAAAAGCAGCTGGACCCATAATTGGGTCCATAAGCCACAAGACAAGGGGGGAATGTAAGGGCAAAATGAGACTGATTGCATTTTGCTTAAGGGCAAACTGGGACTGACTCCACTGTGTTTCCTGTCTTCCACCCTGAGTCCCCAGTGCCTGCTCAAAACCTGCAACTTCCCGGTTCCAAAAGAACCACGCCCAGTGACCTATGGACCCTTCCTCAGCCAATTGGCTAGGGTCACGACCATCACCCCTCCCACTGCCCCTAGACCCCTTTAAAACTATTGTGTTTTTAGAACGGGCCCTCTCTGGCCCTCTCTCTCGACCCACTGCTGCGTCGGTGCGGTAGGAGATTGAGCTCGAGCTAGCTCGATTAAAGGCTCTTTGTTCTTGCATCGGACTCGGCTCCCTGGTGGTTCTTGGGGTCCCCGAATTCTGGGCATAACAATATCAAGTAAGAAGTTGCTGTGGTTGAGGTCAAAGCAATCACACTACTAGGTATTTAAAGGATACAAAATGCTGATGTGAAAGGGTAAATGCACCCTATTGTTTATAGCAGTGCTATCAACAATGGCTATATTATGGAAAGAGCCCAAATGTCCATTGACTGATGAATGGATAAAGAAGATGTAGTATACATACATACATACATACACACACACACACAGTGGAGTATTACTCAGCAATCAAGGAGAATGAAATCTTGCTATTTACGACAATGTGGATAGAACTAGAGAGTATTATGCTAAGCTAAATAAATCAATCAGAGAAAGACAGATATCATATGATTTCACTCATATGTGGAATTTAAGAAACAGAACAGATGAACATAGAGGGAGGGAAGAAAAATAAGATGAAAAGAGAGAGGGAGGCAAGCCATAAGAGACTCTTAAACACAGAGAAGAAACTGAGGGTTGCTGGAGGGGGGAGAGAGAGGGGGGATGGGCTAAATGGGTGAAGGCACTTGTTGGGATGAGCACTGGGTGTCATATGTAAGAGATGAATCACTGGTTCTACTCCTGAAACCAATAGGACACCGTATGTTAATGAACTTGAATTTAAAAAAACAAAAAACAAAAAAACAAAAAAAAAAAACCTATGAAGAAGGAAAAAGGAAAAGAGCCCCACATACATATATCATATATTCATATGAACATGAATCAAATGTAGCAAGATGCTACTGAACTGTTGCCAAGAAGTACTTCATGGATTTGAGTCAATGGGAAGAATTTAACATTTCCTTTACTACACAACACACTGGTCAAAATCATAGACCCAGGAGTCAGATTAGGTTCAAATCTCAACCTTACCACTTCTCATGTGTGTCACTGAGCAAGTTCTTAATCTCTGTGTGCCTCATTCCCTCATCTGTGAATGGCGATCATAATAGTTCCAACCTCACAGGGTGAGGATGAAGACCAAGACCATATATACAATGCACTTAAGGTGCTTGGCATTTAACAAGTACTTGATTAATGATAGCAACAAGGTGCACAGGTAAATTTTTTAAGAGATGGAATGCCTGAAAAGGTTTGTCCCATACTCTCCTACTAAATTCTGCTTGCTTAATTAGGTATAAAATTCAACATTGGAAATCTTATTCCTTCAAAATTTGAAGACATTGCTCCATTGTCTTTTAGATTCTGACAATCCCATTGAGAAGTTTGGATCTTCATTTAAAACTTGAGTTTTCTCTCCGGAAGCTTTCAGGATCTTCTCTTGGCCCCACGTGCTCTGAAAGTTCCCAATGACGACTTAGTGCTTTCATCCATTGTGCTAGGGGGTGCAGGGGATGCTTTCGCTCTGGCAACTCATGTCCTTGGGTTTTTGGAGATTTTCATAAATTATTTCTTTGAAAAGAACTTCCTCCCCTCTGTTTTTGCTGCTTTCTCTTTCTCTCTTTGAAATGTCTTCTGTTGCTGTTGCTGCTGTTCTCACTATTTTCCTTCTTCTTATCTTTTTCCTTTATTTTTTTTGCAGAGATTTCAACTGATTTCTCAAAAATTCTATGGAGTTTTAAAAAATTTCACCTATGACATGGGGTGCCACAGCGGCTCAGTCAGTTGAGCTTCCAACCCTTGATTTCAGCTCAGGTCATGATCCCAGGGTCATGGGATCAAGCCCTGCATTGGGTTCTGTGCTCAGCATGCCCCTATCCATACTCACCACCTTTCTCTAATAAAAAATTAATTAAAATTTTTTCTATGACATTTTTAATTTCCAAGAATTCTTTTTTGTTTTCTGAATGTTCTTTCTTTTTCTTTCTGCCTCTTCCTCCTCCTCCTTCCTTCCTCCTCCCTCCTTCTCTTCCTTCTTCTTCTACATAGCATCTGTAGTCTTATTCATGGACATAAAACATTCTCCTAGATCTTTGAAAATAATAATAGAAGAAGGTTGTTTTTTCACTCCAGTTTTCTTCTCCCTGCATGGTCTCTGTTTCCTCCACTTTATTTTTTGTTTGTTTTATTTTCCATCTTTCGTATTAAAGGCTTTCCTCAAATGTCTGGCAATCCTTCTCTGTCTGTTCATATTTAAGTGGGGCACTAAAAATTGATTGGATGTTTTCATTGATTGCAGACTTTCCTGGAAGATGATTTGGCCACACCATGTCACTGGGGCCTCTCTGGTGTCAATATCTCTAGGTTTTTCCCCTTGATCTAGCCAGAGTCCCCAGAGAGATACCTTCCATTTTCTACTTCAGAGAAGCTTGAGCTCTGAGGGCTAGCAGGGGAAGAGAACGGAAAGTCTCAGCACTCAGTACATAAACTTTTAATTGATCACCTTGTTTTCGATACAGCACCAATATATAATAGTTACCGGTGTCCCCAGGCCAGAAACCTTTTGTTCCAGAGGATAAATCTCTAGTCTTTTTGTGGGGCGGGGAGCATTAGGGAAGGGCAACCAGGGTTCTAACGGTCTAAAAAAGGCTTTCGAATTATCCATCTCTTTAAACCTGCCTTCATCCCTACTTCTTGATATACCTAACTGTCTTCAAACTTCAGGGCCATTGAGTTGCTCAGAGATGTAAAAATTGGGATGCTCCTAGGATCTTTTCTGCTCTTGGCTTATAGTCTAGCTTTTTAGGGGCGTGCTAAATAGATTATTCACCCATGTACTCTCCAACTTACGGTTTTCTCCTTTTCCTGTCTTGCATGGGGTTTTGCCTTTAAAAACATAACTTTACTGCCATTTTCAGTATGCTTCAGAAAGGAACAGAGATAAATGCATGTACACAATCCTCTTTTCAACCAGAAGTCACCCACCAAGTTATTTTCAAAGGAGAAAAGTTCAGCAGGATGAGTGACGGATTGTGTATCAGAGGCGAAAAAAGAAATAAGTCAGAATTCCAAGATTTCTAGGCTGGGTGATCAGGAAAATGTAATGTCATTTACAGAACCAGGGAAAACTGGAAAGAGAACAGATGGGGTGAGGCTGGGAACAGATGGTTCTGTTGGGTTTAGACATATTGAAATTGAAGTGATGGGAAACATCCAAATGGATGTGTTATGTAGACAATTGGAAATGCAGTAATGGAACATGGGGAAGGGTGAAGGGTGCATATGTAGATTTGGGAATAAACTGTATTTAAAAATAAGTCTATTAAGATAAGTAAAAGTAGGGAAATATTGAAGAAGTAAGTGCTTAGAAATAATGGGAGGGTAAAGACCCAAGCTTGAAGAATATTAAAGAATAGGGAAAAGAAACAAAAGGAAGTTTTACCAGAGGAAAAAACCAGAGTTGTGGTTAGAAATGGAAGATGGAAGATAATCAGTATTGTGTGATACCATGAAACCTAATAATAGTATGTAGACTTGGAAAACCACCAGGCTAGGAAGTGGTTGAGTCCAGACAGAACTTTAGGATAAAGGAGGAGACCTTTTAGGGTATTAATATCACAACTAGAGCTGAGGAATATGGACTCTAATAGAGGCTGTGATACCAATACACTAAGGGAAAAGGACTGGTGAGATCAGAATCCTACAAGTCAAGGTCAGAGCAGAGGCCAAGTGCTGGTGAGTCCATCTAGGCTGAGTGTTGGCGGAGGATATAAGAGCAGTAATTGGTGGAGTTTCTAGCTGGTAAGTATTGGATGTCTCAGGGATGCAGGTTCAGGGTTCAGAGACGCAGACATGGGGAGATCAGAGCAAGCCACTGAGACAGGAATGAAACACACAAAAAGCAAGAGGTCAGATCATGAATTACCCTGACTGGCAGTGGAGCAGCAGCAAAAATCAGCTTAGGGTGAATCACAGGCTGCTGAAGTAGGATCTCCTCAGAGACGCCCTACTAGGAACTACCTTAATCCTGGATTTGAGCTGGGCTGAGCTAAAAGGTGGCAGCTAAAATAAAGAAAACTAATGTATTAAAATGCAATGTCCTATAACCCAGCAAGTCTGTCTTGGCGAATTTACTCTAGAAAAACACTGAATATGCCCAAAGAAGCATATTCAAGGATGCTCAGTGAAACATTGTTTGCAACCAAAGAATTGAAAACAAGCATGGTGTCCATCAATAAGGGAATTATTAGGCACATCCATACTGAAATAATGCACAGCAATCAAAACTAATGAAGATGTCCTTAGTGATAGACGTGGGAAGATCTCCAATACAGAAGGTTGAGGTGGGGGGATAAAAAGTGGCACAATGTTATGAACTATTTGAAACTGTTTATGTCTCTGAGAGAGAGTAGGAAGGAGAAAGAGACCTGCCAGATGTAGAGGGTTCCGGCAGGGTAGAACCTGACAATCATTAAAGATCATTACATTTTGGGGGCACCAGGGTGGCTCAGTTGGTTAAGTGTCCGACTTCAGTTCAGGTCATGATCTCATGGTTTGTGGGTTCAACCCTGAATCGGGCTCTGGGCTGACAGCTCAGAACCTGGAGCCTGCTTTGGATTCTGTGTCTCCCTCTCTCTGCCCTTCCCCTGCTCACGCTGTGTCTTTGTCTCTGCCTCTGTCTCTGTCTCTCTCTCGGAAAGAATTAACATTAAAAATTTTTAAAAAAAGATCATTACATTTTGACCTGTCACATACTGAAAAGATGCTGAATCAAGAAGAACTAAGAAAAGGAGGGTGGCTTTGGATAAAAGGGAGCCACCCCTCGCCTTCAGGAGAGCCCCAGCAGCTGCGCTGTAGGATGAGAAGACTGCGGAGGTTAGTGGGCGTGGTCTCCACTGCTTCTAACCTGGGCCTTATGGGTAAGAGAGGCATGCTGGAGCTGTCACGGATGGAAAGGTCCAGTGAAGAATTTTTACACCAAGGCGGATCTGGGCAGATACTTGAAGCAGAAAGGGAGAAAGCCCTTCAAAAGAGAAACTGAGAACAGCACCGGGGTAGAAAGCAGTGGGCTTGTAGAATGTTAAGGTTCCCAAGGAAACTCGGAGCCCACCCTGCTCCCCTATTTTACAGCTGAGGAAGCTGATGCCTAGGGACGTGTCGTGGGTTAAGATCATGGTTTGGAATCCAGACTCCATCTCTTAGTAGCTTGGCTTCTTTTCTGTTTGTTTTATTTTCAATAGCAACCGCTTTGAGTCGCTATGTCCTCATCTTTGAAATAGAAGTCAACGCTGCCTCCTTCATGGAGTGGTGAGGCTTTATTTCTATTTCTTCTTATTATTATTACTATTAGTAGTAAACATTTATAAACATCCACCATGCCAGACTCTCTCGTAGTGCTGCTCCACACAGACTCACTTATTTAATGTTCATAATAACCCTGTCGGGTAAGAACTATTATTATTCTCTTTTTACAGACGGAACTGAGGCATCGAGAAATATGAAGTTACACAGCTAAAACGTGATGGGAGCAGCATTCAAAGCAGGCAGCAGGCTCCCGAGACCAAGCTCTTAATTACTCAGTCTACTGCCTCTACATTAGGTCACTTACAGTGCCTGATACAACGCCTTGCATGTGGCGAGGCATCAACAAAGCAGGAACAATTATTGCTAGCTAGAGAAGGAGCCCAGGACCAGAACGCAGGCTTCTCAGTGGCCGGGTGTATCCCTTTACACTGCACTGCGTCGGTCACCTTGTTCTGAGCTACCATGGAGAAGAAGGAAAAAAGAAAAACAAAACAAAACAAAACAGAAAACCAGCTACTGAGTAGAGGAAGTCAGGGCCCAAATGATTCAGAATGAAAACTTCTGAAGCACAGGGGCCTAAGGCCCATCGGTCGAACCCCATTTCAAGCTTTTTTGTTCTACAAGAGGTGGGCTGAGTCAAGGATTGCTTAGCACAAGGGAAGCATGAGTCACCATTTCCATATAACCAGCTTCTTTCTGGTTATACGGAGATTTTTTACTCAGTTTTATAGCCACGACACACTTGATTTTTTTAAATTTTTTAACATTTTTATTTCTTTTTGAGAGACAGACCACGAGTCAGGGAAGGGCAGACACAGAATCTGAAGCAGGCTCCAGGCTCCGAGCTGTCAGCACAGAGCTCAACACGAGGCTTGAACCCACGAGCGGTGAGATCACGATCTGGGCTGAAGTCGAACGCTTCACTGACTGAGCCACGCAGGCATCCCAACACAATTGAATTTTGTACCTTTCACTGTGGTGCCTCAACACAGGCCTTCAGAGACACGACACAGTAGGTCTAGACCATACCAAGTTTCCAACAGGCCAGCCCAGCCAGTGCGCTACCAGCTGGAAACCACCTCCATTTAAAGGCAGTAAGTATATTGGAGCACTCCTTCACCTTCTTTTTTTTTAATGTTTATTTATTTCCGAGAGAGAGAGAGAGAGAGAGAGAGAGAGAGAGAGAGAGAGCGCGCGCGCATGTGTGCGCGTGGGTGGGGGTGGGGCAGAGAGGAGAGAGAGAGGGAGAGAGAATCCAAGCAGGCTCTACGCCGTCAGCACAGAGCCCAACTCGGGGCTCAATCCCGCGAACCGTGAGAGCATGACCTGAGCCGAAATCAAGAACCAGATGCTTAGCTGACTGAGCCACTCAGGCACCCCCTCCTTCACTTTTGAAGCGAGGTATTTCTACCTGCACAGTAGGGATAGATGCAGCACAGACAAACCACGGGAAGGGGAGTCGTTCTTCAGCTTTCTGGGTAGCGGGCATGCCAGGGTCCTCATACCACATTGTACCCAACGCACATTTTGACTTTTAAAAAGCAGCTTCTGCATCCAAGATTTTCTTCAAATGGAGGGCCTTGTACATTACAATAAAGGCAATTCCATATCAATGGCTGCAAGATCCAAAATGATCACTGCTCTTCTTTGTGCATATAATGAAGCTTCATTAGGAGCCTAATGAGAATTTAAGGACTTTTTTCTTTATGTTATTCCGAAGACGTAGAACTAATTAGAAACCCACCGTGCTTTTCCACAGAACCGGGGGCAGAAGTGAGGGGTACGGTAAGATGTCCATTCTTTCAATAAATGATTACAAGGACCCCTTACGAATTCTGCACTAAGTGTTTAGACGGTGGGGGTGAAAGACAGCAGAGTATCATCACTAGCCTTCAGGACTTTATAATTTACTACACAATCAAAGACGCAGCTAGGATTCTAGGCTGGTCAGGCATGCTTTAATTCATATCCTAGTTAATTCATGTCATGTGACTCTGGGTGAGGGGCTTGGCCTCTGCAAGCTTCCATTTCCTCACTGGTAAAATGGAATAATAACAGGACCATCATAGTGTTGCTGCAAGAATTAAATGAGATAATGTATTTAAGAAACTTGTATGGAATGTCTACTACAGGGTTAGAGCTCATTGCACGTTAGTTCTTATTGTTGTAAATAATCGAAAGCAGATAAGAATCACATTAATCATGATCATCATGAAGATAAAATTGATGAAGATAAGAGTGTTTTGAATAGGAATATACTTTGAAGAAATCTGGCCTCCTAGAAGATTGGAAGCATCATGAAACACTTGACAAGCACGAAAGCTGGAAGTCCTCCCAAGTTAAAGATTCCTCTTCTCTTCGATGGATCCAAACTCCAGCCCCACCTCTAGACTGGTACATGTCCTGACTCCACTGTGTCTCTGTGCTGGCCACTCCCTGGGCTCTGCACCTGACTTCATGGCACTGTTTCCTAGGGCCCTGTCCCTCTAGTTATAAGAACACTCTTCTTAAATCTTAATCTTCTCGACTCCAACTTCCCAGCTCCCCAGACCACAGGGCAGCCTATGCCAGTTTCCCACTATTCACCCTGGACCCCATGTAGCCTTAACATTTTTCTTTAAAATCTGTTTTCTTTTCAGGGGCACCTGTGTGGCTCAGTCGGTTAAGTGTCCTGCTCTTGATTTTGGCTCAGGTCGCCATCTCACCCATTCTTGGGATTGAGCCCGCCTTGGGCTTTATGCTGAGCATGGAGCGTGCTTGGGATTCTCCTCTCCCTCTTGCTTTGCCCCTCCCCTGCTCGCTCTCTCTGCTTTCTCTCTCTCAAAATAAATAAATAAATAGACATTAAAGAAAAAACAAAGTTGTTTGCTTCATGCAGATGTCTTTCCTGCCCTCCAGAAACAAGCTAATATCAGAAATGTGACCAGAAGTCAGGGCAGCTACTTTTCTCTCTTAGGGATATTCCCATGTGCCCTTTGCTGACCTGGCAAGATCTGTGAGTAGGGGAAGGATATTAAGAGTTTCCTGTAGGTGGGTTGGCCCTGCAGTCACATACTCCAAACCCCTATGCTTGCCCTTCAGAGCAAACACAATCACTGTTAGTTGGATGTCACTTTTTTGGAATGGAGGGGCCCCATGAACCATTTCCCTGGACCCGGATGTCAAGGACATGTAGTGACGGGGCAGGGAAAATGACAGGTGCCGCCAGAGAAGTCTGCCTCCAGGCCTCCAGAAGAGTAGCAGCGATTCAGCCCTAGGCTCTCCCTGGACAGCTCCAGCCCCGGGACGCACCTGGACACCGTAGGCAGAGTGTTAATGAAAACAGAGTGCGCGGGAATGGCATCTAACCGCTTGGTGCTCTGGGGTCTATTCTGGGGCCCGACCAGATCTGGTTGCCTAATAGACCCATCTGACATAATCGGAAGTGGAAGCCGGCGGTTTCTTTGCTAGTTTGAGACCTGCAGCAGCTGGCATGAGACGAAGGGGGCCGGCCTCACCTGGAATGAATCTGGGCAAATGCAGGAAAGAAGGGGCGGTTCCTGCCCCTTGGCCAGTGTCCTAGGCTCTGCGCTAACGTCCCCTGTCCTGACGTTGTATGTCAGGTGTACGACCTCTGCGGCCGCAAGGGCCTGATTGATACCTACACATGTAGCCTGAAGATAAGGCTATAAAGCCTCTTTCACGGCCAGATCTGGGGACGTGCAAAGGCGGCACATCCCGCTTCTTCTTCATTTATTTTTCAAAGGACGCCTGAGACCCCTCTGTCAGAACAAGCTCGGCCCTTTGGTAGGAGGCAGATTCGCCATGGCCCACGCTAATTTGAAACTCTGAGGTTGAAAGAGTTCCGTTGTGTTATGGTTAGGAGCACAGGCTTTGAAAGTATCACCCTACGGTTTACTCACTGCTGGTACAGGGCAGGGGAGACAAAGCAGGTTGGCAATGGATGGCTCGATTGTCACCTCGCAAAACCATGGGACAGTCTTAGCATCCAGCTTCCCCATGGACGCGGTCGGCCGCACACAGGACCAGCTAGAATCAATGTTGATAACTGATTGACTCTGTACTGAACAACGCTTTAGACCTCACTCCCAAATTACAGACAATTCAGGGAGAATTGTTCAATGACACCAAGAAGAAACAATCAGATCCGGAATAAGGGACATTCCGCAGTCACTGCAACAAGTTAGTGGCATATAAAGGTGGGAAAGTTGCTTTAGATGAAAAGACTTGACATTTTAGACCTATAACAACCAAAGACACAGAACAAAAAAGGCTGTGGCCTCAGACAAGTTACTGAACTTCCCCGAGCCTTACATCCTTGCCTCCCAGAAGAGAATATTGAGTTCTACTTCACAGGGCTGTTGTGCACCTGCATAGAGGGGAGAGCCCAAAACCAGCCGCCACGGTGGGGCACCTGGGTGGTCGGCTGATTAAGTGTCTGACTCTTGCCTTTGGCTCAGGTCATGATCTCCTTGTCCGTGGGTTCGAGCCCCACCTTGGGCTCTACATTGATAGTGCAAAGCCTGCTTAGGATTCTCTCTCTCCCTCTGCCCCTCCCTTGTTTATACTATCACTCTCTCACTTACTCTCTCTCTCTCTCAAAAGAAATAAAGAAGCATTAAAAAAACAAAAACTAGCGGCAGTGGGTATCACACTAGGTACTCACTATACCGTCGCTAAGAATGCCTACAGTCGATGCTGGCAGGTCTTCCTGCTTACCACTGATCAGCTCCTTTACGTAATAACACCTAACCTACCCTGTTGGAATTACCATCTCCCCAAACTCAAAGTCCCTCTTATACTCGGCCTTCCCGAGTTAAGGCCAGAAAAGTTGCTGGAGGCCTGCCTGCATGGGAATACAGTAAGCCATGTTTAGCAGAGGCTGGTGGTGCCCCGTCCTGTCCCCTATGCCTTCGCCATTTCGGGCACGCTGCCAGCACTAATCACTCTGGGTCTTGGTGCTTTCTCTGACTGGTTGAGCCTGCTCTGCCCTCAAGAGTGGGGCAGCTGGAAGTGCCAGGAAATCAACATCTCTCTACCCTCTACCTGGCAGTTCTCAACCAGTGACAGGCATGAACGTATACATAGCCCCTCTGGCGGGGTATCTCTGAAGGATGTACTATACGCCATTTCCCATGAACCCAGAGCAGCCCTATATTCTGCTCTCTCACAGTAGAACAAGCTAGAGGACATCCCCTTTATTAGTTTTATTACTTTTTTAGATAATTTGTTAGCCAGTTAGCTAACATACAGTGTGTACACTGTGCTCTTGGTTTGGGGAGTAGATTGCCACGATTCATCGCTTACATACAACGCCCAGTGCTCATCCCAACAAGCGCTCTCCTCAATGCCCATTACCCATTCCCCCCCTCCACATCAACCCTTGGTTTGTTCTCTGTACTTAAGTCTCTCATGGTTTGCCTCCCTCTCTGTTTGAAAGACCCCATGGTCTTCTGTTAAATTTCTCAAGTTCCACACATGAGTGAAAACATATGGTATCTGTCTCTCTCTGACTGGCTTATTTCACTTAGCATAATACCCTCCAGTTCCATCCACATTGCTGCAAATGGCAAGATTTCATTCTTTCTCGTTGCCGAGTAGTATTCCATTGTATATATAAACCACATCTTTATGCATTCATCAGTTGATGGACATTTGGACCCTCTCCATAATTTGGCTATTGTTGAAAGTGCTGCTATAAACATTGGGGTACATGTGGCCCTATGACTTAGCACTCTTGTATTCTTTGGATAAATTCCTAGTAATGGTATTTTTCCTTCTCTGAATTACTCCCCGCAACACGCCACCTGTTTCCTAGGAGCATATCCCAAATAAACCACTTGTACTGGAAGCCTTGCCTAATACCACATAAATGTGTTTGGCTTTTATCTTAAGCGCAGTGGGAAGCTGCTGAAGTACTCACCAAACTGTGGCTATTAGTAGTGTTCTAGAGATCCAAGTTCTGCCCCCTCCCTTTCATTAATCAGTCCTGGATTTTGAATCCAGTAGGAGTCTTAAATGCTATACCTCATTCACTTCAGATTCTTGCCATGTAGTGCCGGGTGCAGTGGGCTGCCTCTAGCTTCTCAGCAACAGCAGCCTCTCGGCCTTGCTTCCTCAGGAGCAACAGGCAAGGAAGTTGGAGACACCCCTAGAGACTTTGGCTACACAGAGCCTATGCATTGTAGCCACCTTGGCTGTGAACTTTTACATAGTAATTAACTACTGCTTTCTGCTTGGGGGATCTGAAGTCTAAGTATAAAATCCTATAGAGGGCGTCATGCTACTTATAGCAAGAAACATCTAGAAGGGAAGGTCTGAGGGAGCATCTGGGTACCTATGAATCCAGTGCCAGGGACCTTAACCTTCCACAGGATAATTGAGAGAGTCCTGGAAAAGACCCGTGGGAAACCGCGCTGTGCTAATAAAGAGAATCCTAAGCCCCTGCCTTGCTTTGGCATGCTCGAGCATGCTGACAAGATCCAGAACAAGCCATAAGCACTAAGATCAGGCAGCTCGCCAAACTGTTAGCAAGGCTTTGCGTACTCCTCTTGGAACTACCTCAGAAAGAGTATGGGTCCAAATGGGTACTGTGATGGGAGATTCTTGGTAAATTTCTTCTTGGTGGAACCTTGACAACTTCTGGGTAACATTTTTTCCTTCTCCTGGGAAGCAGATGGAATAAACAGACTGTGCCTGTTGTTCTATTATTCTATTGTTCTAAGCAAGATACAGCAAGATCTGTGTCCTTACTAGGATACAAATTGGAGCAAAGAAACAAATTTCAGATTAGCAACTTCTTTGCCTATATCCGTTCATTTAGTAATCCCACTGATTTGCTTTCTGTTTGTATTTTAGAAAGAAAGAAAAGAAAGGAAAAGGAAAGAAAAGCAGAAACTTGCCCTATAAGTTAAGATTGGATGTCATCACAGACACATAATTTCTGCTCTGAGGAGAGTCATACATGAGGTCAGTGTGGTCAGGAGCTCAGCCACAGGTAACAGGAAGCTTTCCGTCCTCACTGCATTTCCAAGTGACCTGAGCCAGATCAGGTCTCCTGGGGCACCTGGACAAATGCAGACTGTCAGGCAGAGGGCCGAGCAGTGAGGGTGGTAACTCTGTATTGGGTGGCCTTGCATTCGATGGGAAAGAAATACAATACAGGAAGGAATGAAAAGAAAGGGAAATCTTTTGGGAAGGTCTCTTCATTTGGTGCCCTCTACATTTCATCTCAAAGCAATTAAAAATAAATAAAATACAGAGTCTCCCAGAGCAGGGAGACATCCTTGACTTGTGCAGAACCCAGAGAAGATGCATTTCTCAGGACATCCATGACCATGGAGATTTCTGAACTTGGACGCTAGCCTTGGCCTCACCAGCGTTTAGTTCAGTTGACACCTGCCACTAGCTGAAGCTTCACTCAGCACCACTGTGGCCTGCCCTGAGCTTTAGGACATCTGGCTTTCCACACACCTCTCCACTTCATTTTTATGCCTTCTTGAAAGCTAAAAGCTCTCATTTTTCACTTCTGGGTCCGCAATTTAAATTTCTAAAGGAAAAAAAAAAGACTCTAAAATTTTGGGTTTTAGTAGACATTAGTAAGAGGAAGCCTTTTGCCTTAGGGGGGAAAAATACATGATCTGCAATTTAGACCTATAACTTCAGTGACCGTTTAGACCAGAGACCACATATTAAAGGTTAAATTTCAGCGTAAATTCTCGAGACAAACTGTGGACAATAGTTACAATGTAACCTTGTTTTAGCAAAAGAAGGAAGGGAGGGAAGGAAGAAAGAAGGTTTTCTAAAGACATCTTTAGAAAGATTATTATAACCAAAGGCTGATGTTCTCCTAATGAGAGATAAAATATAGAAAAACTCCTTGCCCTAAGTGAAATCCATTAGCAATCCATTTTAAGAAACTCATGCACGCACTGGCCGTCTTCGGAGTAGCAGGTATGTGATGTTTGGTTTTAGCATTTAACTCAGTAATGCACTTGCAGATTTAGGTAGATATAAATGTGATCCAACTGATCTCATTTAATAGTTTATTTTTTTTAAAGAGCTTCGATTCGCCCTTTTTCCATTTGTTTCACTTCAGCACTTCCACCAAGCAATTCTGGCTGTGCTGTCACCCTCATGCTCAACGTATGGATAAATATAGAGGGAAATAATCACTGGGAGGAAAATTAAGGTTTGGGTCGTACATCAGCTCTGCTTAGTTGGCATCGAAACGCATAATTCACGTTGCTGAAAAGTCTCCAGTGACTGCTTATCCATTACGGATCAATTGCAGAAAAGGCCGTAACAGTATTGGAAGCATAATTTAGGAATCCTATAAACATTTAGGATTTAAAACCTCACTTCCTGAATAGCCAATGCATAGTAATTAACCCAGGTGTGCAATTAAATCCAACCCTAAGGAATATTTATGAACATGCGGTTTTAAATCCTGTTGGAAGCCTTTCTGAGGAAACTGCACACTAAAGGATCAAAAGGCAGTGTAACCAAACTGACTCTGAACAGTCACCATCCTGTCCTAAGGAAAATCACCTCACCATTCATCGCCTGCTTAATATAAAACATCCAAATGTATATATCCATAGCCCACTAAGAAACTCTTCAGTCCAATACGAGGCTGTTTGAATTTTATAATGCACTACCCATGAATATACACAATCATTGAGCATTTGCAGAGTTTTCTATTTATCTGTAGCTGCTCAGAACCTTCTGCTACCGCACTCGTCATTTCCTGTTTGATCACAAAGCACCTGCTGAGCTCCCTGCGGAAAATCTGCCTTTCTTTGGCCCAGGCTCCTTATCTCCCAGAGCCATCTGATCAAGGTGGAGGGGCAAGAGGGTGGGAATGGCCCTGGGAAGTCCATCAAAACTAAGACAAGAGTTATCAAATCGCCATCCTATAAACAAAGCCAGGACAAGTCTTCACACAAGGAAAAACAAAACAAAACAAAACAAAACAGCTATGGTCTTGCCAGCTCCGATTAGATATTATAGAGAGAGCAAGTTGTAAGGAAATGTAGAGATCACCTCACCCTCTCTCTGACACCAAACTTTTACATAAAGTCCTCTGTCATTCAAATGTAAAACTTTCTATTAGAGCAGGAAAATCCACGTATCTCCTATGAATGTATATTGAGTTTCTGTAGAATTTAAATCCACTACACAAGATTCCTTAAGCTTTGCCCAAGGCCGGTTAGGTATAAAGCAAGAACAAAAGCAGAGATTTCTGGCTGTGAAAATCAGCTTTGTAGCTTTATCTCCTTCTTCCTTTGGATGTAAAGGCTGAAGAGGAAGGTTAAGAGTAGGGCTAATACACGCTTGGCTGGTTCCCTGCCTTGAAGAAAGGAGCATCTTGATGGAAGGCATTCGAAGAAAGGTCCAAGCACTCTGAGCTTGTGCACCGTGTATATCACTTGGGAGCTCCGTGTTCTGGTTGCGTACGGAGCTGCTCCAAGTTGGGGGCTTCAATCCCTCATTTGCAAGTGTAGCACACGTGGAAGGGCGCCTGGGTGGCTCAATCGGTTAAGCGTCAGACTTCAGCTCAGGTCACGATCTCACGGTTGGTGAGGTCGAGCCCTGCATCAGGGTCTGTGCTGATGGCTCAGAGCCTGGAGCCTGCTTCAGATTGGGTCTCCCTCTTCTCTGTCCCTCCCCGACTCATGCTTTCTCTTTCTCTCTCCCACTCTCTCTCCCTCTATCTCTCTCAAAAATGAACAACAACAACAAAAAGAAGTAGAATAGCACATGTGCCCATCACACCCTGCTTCTCTCCATTGTCTCTGTGGCCTTACCGCCTCCTCTTCTGTCTGTGCCCTCTGTCTCAGTGAAGTTTTCTCTGGGCTCTGTCAGCGTGAGAAAAGTTTAATCCTTTCTGTGCCTTAAGAGATTGATACACTGGGGCGCCTGGATGGCTCTGTCGGTAACGTGTCTGACTCTTGGTTTTGGCTCGGGTCACGATTTCACGGTCTCATCAGTTCAAGCCCCGCAGCGGGCTCCACGCTGGCAATGCGGAGCCTGCTTGGGATTCTCTCTTTCCCTCTCTCTCTGCCCCTCCCCCACTCACTCTCTTTGCCTCTCTCAAAACGAATAAAACTTAAAAAAATTTTAAGAGATTGATAAACTTATATTCCCATTTCATATTCCCCATTCTATTAAAATAGCATCACAGCTTATCACCTTTACGCACAGTAATGCGTATGCATAAACAGGCTAGAACCGGGGAGGGACCATTCTACACATCAACGGGTAGTCTGGGAGTCTGCGTTTTGTGGGTAAGAACTTTTTAATATTTTCCACTCTTATTGTTACGAAATTACATCTTACATATAACTCTATAGGTAAGACTAAATTCTGCTTTTCCTCTTTTAATGAAATTATTTTTCACCATCATCCTTATAAAATCCTTTCAGCCTATGAACACTTTTTTAATGATAGTCCTTAAGCGCCACTGTTTCCCCAGGGGCCCAAGTAATGTACACTTTCCTCATGAGTCTTTTTTATACTTAGGTGTAAACTCCTTTAGACAGGAATGTGTCTATTTCAGTGGATGCCGACCAATAGGTAGTAAGGGCTCTCCTATCACATGTAGATGTGTTACGATGCTTTCTCAGGAGGAGGAGAATACTGGCTAATGTTAACTGAGAGCTTAGCGTATGTCAGACATTATTCTTGGGACTCTACGTGGAATCGACTGATAAATTCCTCATGAAGTATTATTAACCTCATCCATAAGACGAGGCATGGAATGTGTACGTAATCCATGCAAGTTACAAAGCCTGAAGAGTGGCTAGTAATAAAAAGAGAAACAAAGGTGGTATAAATCCATTTCTTTGATCTCATTCCCTCAACAAGTAACCACAAGTTCCTTCACAAAGGCTCATATTCTCCACAGATACAGTCTCTTGAAATTAAATAATAAGAAAGCTAAAGTTAAGGACGGCACCCTTCTCACCGGTCCATAGCCTTAAAGTCCACCATTTCCAGCATAATTTCTAGTTAGCCATTCATTTGCAATCCTTCCTCTGCCCTTAGAAATATTTAAACTGACTGTATCCAGAAATAAACCTGACTAGATTTGGTTCAAGTATTTCAGTCTTTGTAATTAAACTAATCTCTAGTTGCCAGAGGTAATTTTGTTTGCAGATACTGTTAATATACGATTCTTTCTTATGAGTCTCTCTGCCACAGGGAAAATTGTGTGTAAAAAAGCAAAGGGAAGAAGAGGGAAAAAATTAAGCTCAATTATCTTTTTAGATGAACTCTATTGGCCCGAGACTTCCTAAATCCACGCGAGCCCCTTAGCAAATAGATTTTGCAAAAATAAAAAAAAAATAGATATTTCTCTGAACTTCTCTGTAGGGCAATGGCAAAAATGTAAGCAATCTGTGATCATTAAAAATTAAATCTTGAAAGCGAGTTTTGTTTCTAAATTTGAAAAATAAAATAAAAAATCACCCACAATCTCACCATTCGAAAATCACTACTTGACATTTCAGCACATTTTCTTCCGGTCTTTTTTGTCTATTTTTAAAACATTGTTAACAAGCTAACTTTGAGGGGCACCTGGGTGACTCAGTCAATTAAGCATCTGACTCTTATTCTTGGCTCAGGTCATGGTCTCACGGTTCTGGTGACTGAGCCCCATGTCCGGCTCTGTGCTGACACTACAGAGCCTGCTTGGGATTCTCTCTCTCCCTCTCTCTAAATAAACAAACAAACAAATTTTAAAAATAAGCTGTCTTTGAGAACTCAAGTTTATTTGAACCATTTATTTGAGAAGTTTATACCTAAGTATTTACTCAAAGAAAGAGAAAACACTAATTTGGAAAAATACATGCAACCTATGCTTATTAATGGCAGCATTCTTTTTTTTTAATTTTTTTTAATGTTTTATTTTTATTTTTGAGAGACATAGAGACAGAGCGTGAGCAGGGGAAGGGCAGAGAGACAGGGAGATACAGAATCCGAAGCAGGCTCCAGGCTCTGAGCCATCAGCACAGAGCCCGACGCGGGGCTCAAACTCACAGACCGTGAGATCATGACCTGAGCTGATGAAGTCAGACGCCTAACCGACTGAGCCACCCAGGTGCCCCTAATGGCAGCATTATTTACAAGCCAGGATATAAAAGCAGCCCAAGTGTCCACCAATAGATGAATGGATAAAGAAGATGTGGTACACACACACACACTGGAATATTACTTAGACATAAAAATAATAAGATCTAAGATCATAGGGCACCTGGGTGGCTCAGTTGGTTAAGCATTGGACTTTGGCTCAGGTCATGATCTCATGGTCCATGAGTTCAAGCCCTGCATCGGGCTCTGAGCTGTGAGCCTTCTTCATATTCTGTGTCTCCCTCTCTCTCTGCCCCTCCCCCACTCACACTCTGTCTCTCTCTCTTTCAAAAATAAACACACATTAAAAAAAATAGATCTTGGCATTTGCAACAACATGGATGGGGCTAGAGTGTACTATGCTAAGTGAGATAGGTCAGACAGAGAAAGACAAATACCACATGATTTCACTTATGTGCAGGACTTAAAAAACAGAACAAATTAACAAACAAACAAAAACAGAACATAAATACAGAGAACAAACGTGTCTGCTGGAGGAATGAGTGAAATAGGTGAAGGGGATTAAGAGGTACAGACTTCCAGATATAAAGTAAGCCAAGGAGATGGAAAGTACGGCATAGAGTATATAGTCAGTAATATTGTAATAACCTTGCATGGTGACAGATGATAACCACTCTTATTGTGATGACGATAGTGTAATGTACAGAATTGGTGAATCACTGTGTCTTATACCTGAAACTAATATAAAGTTGTATCTCAACTATACTTCAAAAAAAGAAGAAAAAGTTGGTCCCCTTCTCCCCAGGAAAGAAATGCTATTGTCTACCTGCCCTTCTATAATATATAAATCAAAGGCAATTAATCAAAGGCAATTCAAGTCATTGAAAGAAAAATAAAATAATTTTAGCCATTCTACTGTTCCCTATCCTGTTTGAAAAATAAATTCTTCAAATAAAATTAAAGTTTACCAAATAATGCTTGGCATGTGTCCCCTCATTTCTGAAGGTGATTTAGCTATTCTCAGGTGGTAGCTCTTAACGACAGTATTGAAAGATTTGTGCAGTGAAAGGGTCAAGTTTAAGACTTCTTTAAACCTCTGCTCTCCACCCCTGTTAATGGCATCCTGGTGTTAGAGATTTGTTTAATGATCAACAGTGTTCTCTGTTTCTACCACTGAGTCTTCAGAAAGTAGCAGAACCAAGTCAATGTTTAACTGGATTCTTTGGGTCTGAAATGGCACAGTGGGAGTTGAAGGGACATCTCTGTGGAAACCAGGCTCCCAGGAAACGGCCAGAGGGGTTACTGTGTGGTGAAATAAAGCTAGAAAGATGTCATGAAGTGCTTTGTGGAGCTGGGGTAAAATTCTGAAGGACCTTAATTAAAAGAAGCCAAGTTAAAGGCCCTAAACCACTTCCCTCATGGCTGTTCTTTGAATATCTTTCACAAGAAATGGGTCTGGGCCACTCTAGGCCTCACCCTAGAGTGACCAAAGTAGCACCTTTGCAAAACAAAGAGGAAGAAATCCCCTCGGCCAGCCCCATGGACTTCGCACTCAGTCAGAATCTGGAAGAAAAGAGTTCACGTTGGTCCACAGGCCTGCAGGACCAGAACAAAGCACTCGAAGGACAGCTGCCGCCTCTCCGAGAGACCCGGTATGGAAGATACTCTGCAGGTAAATCTAAGACCCATCGTGAGATCTGAGTATTTGGGCCAAGGAGAGCTACCGACAGATGTGCCTGATTGTCTGTTTCTATAGCAATATCAGAGAGTTTCTAAATTGCTGAAATGTAAGGGAAGGTCTTTCAACTTGAGGCTGAGTGTTTGTCAATTGCAAGTAATTCTGAGTACATTAGAATGGGTGTGCAGGGCGCCTGGGTGGCTCAGTCGGTTAAGCGTCCAACTTCGGCTCAGATCATGAGCTCACAGCTCGTGAGTTCAAGGCCCATGTCAGGTTCTGTGCTGACAGCTCAGAGCCTGGACCCTGCCTCAGATTCTGTGTCTCCCTCTCTCTCTGCCTCTCCCCCACTCGTGCTCTCTCTCATTCTCTCGAAAATAAACATAAAAAAAAAAAAAGAACAGGTGTGCCAACTCTGTACAGAGGGCCTCTTACGATTCCGCACGAGAAGGAAAAAAATCATTCTGTTTCAGCTTAGTTTATAGTACTTTCGATGTTTATACCTAGCTCTGCCAGACGATTAAAATTATATAGATAAGATGTGATAAATTACGACAATCATATGTTTCAGTTAGATTCTAGAGGCAAATCATTCTCTCCAGTACCATTTAGTGCGTCAGGCCTTGCTGTTTTGAAAGCAACCCTTTCGGAGTGAATTGATTCTAATGTGAAGTTGGAAACCACCCCAAACAGAATTGATTTATTGCAATACAGATGAGAGGATGAGTCATCCCCTCCCCAAGCCCACATTCTCCACGCAGAATATGCACTAAGTTCTGCCATCTGCAGAGCTAAGAGAATTTTTCCCATTATGATTGGAAGCTCTGAGCCTGAAATGGCCATCGAGTATCCTGGGATATTTTAGAAGACATGTAACATGTTTGCGAAAATCACAATGATCACCAAGCAGAGATTCTCACTTGAGAAAAGAAATATAAGTATAGGATGTATACGTATGTATATATCTAGGTAATGTTTCCCTTGTTTATATTCTGGATCAATAACACAAATAAGTTCCCATTATTGGTCACCTTGGCCAGAAAGCCTCATACTCTGTTTCAGTATCTGGTAGATCTTACCTGGACTGATTGTCATGGCTTTTTTCTGTAGAACTGACAACCTTTGACTGGCTGTATATGGCCTGTTTTTATGTTCTCCAACTTCCTGAGCACGTGAGTGGGAATTTTCCTCTAGTTTCACTGAAGAATTCTTTTCTATGCAAACCCTCTATCCAGAGTTTTAAGATTCTGGTAACTGAATAGTGAAAACTGAGTCTAATGCATTAGAGTCCCACCTCGAAAATATTCCTATTTTCGAAATGACAAAATCACATTAACAATAAATAACAAAGGGATGGTGAGCATCCTGTCACTAATTTCAAAAGACCCATAGTCTATTCCCAGCTCCACTAAATACCAAATTCTATGACTTTGAGCAAATTACTGCATCAATTTCCTTCACCTAGAAATCAAGGGTAAAAATAACTGCCTGACATAGCCTATGCCATTTGGGATGAATTGAATTACATAATGAGGTGTTATCACTGAAATCATAGTATAAAAATAAGGAGTAGTCAGGCTGCTGGAAAAAAACTGTTGCCAGAAATACATCTTTTAATCAAAAATGTTACTTCTTGTCATTACAGTTGTTTCTGTCTTGTTCCATATGCTGGCATCTCTTGAAAGAAAATAAGGACGTGGAGAAGTTTTTAACATGGTCATTCAAATGTTGCAAGGATAGAAACACATAATTACGCAAGGATTTTTCCATTTAGAATGCAAAGTGAAACTGTAGGATAATCTACTTGACAATCTAGAAATTAGAAGGCTTCCAGATTTCCAAGAGGAAAAGACAAAACTTCATTCATGCAGCCCTGGGTATGGAAGCAGTCCTAACGCCCCAAGATAATCAAGCTAAAAAATAAAACCCATAATGAACCTTTTGAATCCTTGCTCTGTTTCTAAGGAGGTTGAACTCTGTAGCCCTGTTTTGCTTCATCAGGAAAGAATATTTATACGTTGTATTGTGGGAATACATATGTTGTATTGTGGGAACTTGTGGGAATTTCTTTTCCTAGTAGGGGGGACTGTCTCATTGGGAGCATGCAATGCTTTTATTACCTCTCTCTCTACTTAATACCTATCCATATATCTATCCACCGCCCATCTATTTCATCTGAAAGGAGAATTTATTTTCATTTTTTAAAGATATATTTTCTTCTGATTTCCCAAATTTATTTTGTAGAGAGTTCATGAAATGAAAACGAGTGAAAAAATTTCCATTTTCCAACCCAAATTCTATGTTTGAACAGTATTTGTAGTCAACACATTGTTGATTTTTCAGATTTTTCTCTAAATATCAGTCCAGGGAAGAAATGAGGAAAGCAGAAATTAAATCCTGGGTCTAGGCTAATATTTTATCACTTGCATCCATGTAGGACCCCTGCTCTATGTGTTTTCCCTCCACATTCAGCATGTAGGTTGGACATATATAACGACAAAGGTACCAGAATATATTAACAAAGTCTAATGATTAGTCCAATTTAGTAGTAAATTTTTTAATGGTTTGTTTTTATTTTTCTCCCAAACCTTCAAGTGCCCAGAGCCATGTATTTTGACATCCCACTGGAACACGGAGAAACAAGTATTATTAAACGACATCCACCCCGAAGACTTCAAGTAAGATGAATTTAAAAGGCTTCATAAGGAATTTCTTGGATTTGATGGTAACATCCCTTTTTAACTATAACCATAAAGAAGGGATATTGAAAATGGCCAAGCTAATGAGAATGTCATCAATTGCAAAGACCGTATTTCTTTAGGATTTGCTTTTGTAATGATTTCACTTTTGAGACCACCACCAAAAGAAGGAAATACAGTATCAAAGGCTCGATGGGATTCAAAAGACGTTTGCATTTGGTATTTGATGAGTTAGATGACTATGCAGAATCACTTGTAACAAACAATAGTAACAATAATAACAGCTAGTTCTATTTAATTACCACCTACTTCAAGTCAGATATACTCTGGGCAACTTGATCGATGTCAATCATTTAACCTTCACACCCCCTTTATGAGAAAGGAAGTAGTATCTTTGCTTTGTAGGTGTGGTTTAGAGAATTAAGTAACTTGTCCAAGGACAGTGGAGCTCAGACATCAAACAGGTCTCCAAAGCCCATGCTCTTACCTAGCAGCATAGTCGATCTCTACAGACCTTCTATCCCTGACCTTTCATCGTTGGAAATGTTAACTGGTTGCTGAAATTGAGGACATTGGATTCCAAGGCAGCAAAGCAAGAGATTTAAATGCATTCACCTTAATAAATATTTAATGAATTCTCTCTAGAGAAGTATCAATTCTAAGAACTCTCATCCTAGAAGGGGAAAGAGATCTGAGTGGGTCCTTGAAAATGAGCGTCAGATAAGAGAAGGGTTTGGGCTCTCCTGTGAGCAGAATCTATCGCTGACATTTGGAAAAAAGGAACTGGAACCTAATCCCACCAGATACACAATTCACCCAGACATCTGGACAAATCCCAGAGGTATTGGAGCTCATTTGTTGGGATTATTTCTGTTTCAATTGGCTTTTATTTACCTGTCTTCTCCAGAAGCTCACAATCACTATTTGAAGTGATTTTATCTTTTACTCACCAAAAGAGCATCTTTTCCTAAAATATTAGAAACCTCAAAACATTTTTAAAGAAAAATAAGGTATAATTATAGCAAAGTGATATATAATTTTAAAACTTTTGAGCATATCTCTAACTAAACTGGACAACTTAAAAATTTACCTTTTATTCCTAAATCAAATGTACCTTTTCAAAGTAGTATGCTAATGCAAAGTTCCTATGGAACCAGGAAGCTGAATAACTCAAGTAGATGATATTACTATAACCAGCGGAAAGTATTTGTAGCCGTCTGTAGTTAACAAAGTACTTTTTAGATCTATCAACCCTAAAGCAGCTAAAGTTAGGCTTTGGTTCTCAAGTCGATCAAGGGCAAAAGGAGAACTTTGGTGTTTTGGAACAAAAGACGGTATTCCCCCCATCCTAACCATCCCCCTTAAAGATGAAGAATCAAGACAAATGAATTGAGTGCAAAGTCTATGTCTTATTCAGTCTTATATCTTCAGTCGCTAACACTTACCACGTACTCCCAAAAAGCTTATGAATGAATGAATGGTGAACAAATAGATGAATGAATAACAATGAGCCCCATTATTACTGGTGGGAACAAAAATCAAAATGCCTTGTCCCTGCTCTTACAAACCTGTAGTATCCCCGTATTATAAGTTTAAATGACTAGTAGCCAATGTGATGTTTATGAAGATATAAGAGTGTTGGTTGAACCCAAGAACTGGGAGGCACTTGGGCTCCCACAGGGAACAGCTTTGCCTTGTAATCTGAACGGCACAACTCTCTGTGTCCCCTGAGCATTCCTTCATGCATTCTTTATTCTTCCTGCAGATTGACTTTCTTTGCTCCTCAAGACCACTTGGTGAAATATGGACATCCTCAGTTCCTTAATTTGCATTTTTATAGTTCCACTCAAATAGACAGATTCACCTGGCTCTCTAGGCTCCAATTTGATATTCCTAGGAGAAAAGATCTTATTGGTTCAGCTTTGCTCATGGTCTGTTCCAATAAGCTATGACCAGAGGATGTGCCCATGTGGTAGAAATGTGGGCAGAGAAGCCCCCTCCCCCGGCCCCATAAATTCTGGCAGCAGTTCCCAGAGAAGAGGGAAATCACTGGGAACTTGGCAGACACTCCCAAAGATATCAACTATAATTATCTTCACAAATGAGGCTCAGCACATTTTCTACCACAAATGGGTTTTTGAGAGAATAATAAATGCTGGGTTCCCATGACATGCTAATTAATAGCCTAATCTCTGCCAAAGAAAATTCTAAAAGTATTTTTAATTATTAAACCAAACCTAATTGCATCCTAAATAATTTGAGTTGCACATTTGGCACTCTCCACTTCCTAAACATCTACTCCTCAAGTAAAGAGCAGGTCATGAACTAAAGTTCTCCAACTTGGAGCTGCTAAGTTCTGGGAGCTTCTGCCAGGGAACTCTGAATCCAGCGTGTTCATCTTGTGTTGAAAGTAGATCACCACTGTCCCTCCTGGCCTGACTCATCTTCTCATCCAACCATCTCTGGTCCAACCTGAGGTGGAGATGGCCAACTGCCCCCACCCCCAGAGCCCCAGGTAATGTCATTTCCTCAGATGACTCCCTCCCTCAGCTCCCAAGATTTGCTTAAATCTCACCTTCCTAGAGGCTTATCATGATAACCTCTTTGACAGTTGCAGTCCTTACCCTGGCAATCCTGGCTCCCCTTATCTGCCACGATCTTTTCTTTTCTCCAGAGTACCTGACTTTCATCTAACACACCAAGCAATGTACTTCTATTGTGTTCAGTGTGTATTTTCTTTATCACCTCCCTGCCAGTGCTAGAATATAGTCTTTCACAGAGGCAGGGATTTTTGTCTCTTGTCTTCACTAATGTCTCTAAGTATCTAGAACAGTACCCAGCACATAATAGGTGATCAATAAATACGAGCTGAATAAATGTTGACTGAATGAATGCAAAGGGGAAAAGAGGAGTATAAAGACTACCGGTAAGAGACAAGGAGGCTGGTTCTGACTCAGACGGTTTCATTGTTTGTTTTCAGTATTATATGATTTGCCACAAATTTATTCCCTTTCCTTGTCTTTTCTCTTTGGCCATTTTCTATTATATGTTTCCTTGTGATTTGTGAAAGTGTTTTATATATCTGAGACGTAGCCCTTTGTTAGTTGTGTGTGTTACAAATATCTTCTCTCCATCTATGATTTGCCTTTTCATTTTGCATGTGTGGGGGGCAGTGTGGGTGCATATGCGGTCACAAAGATTTCCACTTTAAATGCTATCAAATTTCTCCATCTTAATCTTTATGTTTTATAGTTGCTGTATTTTGTCTAAGAAATTTTTATTTTCTCCTAGGTCATAAAGATATTCTTCTTTATCTCTTTCTAAAATTAATAATATTTACCTTTTCATATTTAGATCTTAATCCATCTGAAATTCATTCGGGTGCAGATGTGAATTTGGAATTTAATTTTACTTTTTTCCCATTTGAATAATCTATTTCCCCAGGACTCTTTGGAATCATCTGTTCTTTGACCATGGACTTAAAATGTTACTTCCGCCATATATTCAGTTTCCACACTTCATGAGTCTGTTTTCAGGCTCTCTCTTCTATTGCGTTGGTCTACTCCATCTCCCCAGGAATTCTGCACTGTCTTAATTATGTATCTTTAAGCACAGTCTTAATATCAAAAATGGCAGGTCCTTTTATTCTTTTTCAGAATTGCCTTTGTTATTGCTGGTGCTTTATTCTTCCATGTGAAGTTTGGATCTTTTTGTCAAGTCCATTACAAACCTTGTTAATAGTGTGACTGAAATGCATTCATCAATTAATTGGGGGGAAATTGACCACATTTATAATACTGAGTTTTAACTACAAACATGGCATAAATCTGTATTTACTCTGATTTTCTTTTAGATCTTTTAAAAATGTTTTATAATTTCTCCACAGGGGTTTTGTGTGATTTTTTTTCTAGGTTTGTTCCTAGGTAACTGTATCAGTCAGTGTTCAACCAGAGAAACAAAGCCAGTAGACGGAGATTTTATATATGTGTGTGTGTGTGTGTGTGTGTGTGTGTAATATATATGTTATGTTATATATGTTATGTGTAACATACATAACATATAACATTACATATTATATAATATATATGTAATATATAATATTTTATGTAACATATATTACATATAATATATTTTTTGGCAGGTAATTGGCTTATATGATTATGGAAGCTGGCAGGGCAAGTCCAAAATCCACAGGGCAGGCCATCAGAGAGGTCAGGCTGCAAATGCAGGGCATGAGCTGAAGCTGCTATCCACAAGTAGAATTTTCTCTTTAAGAGAGCCTCAGCTTTACTTGAATCAGGTCCACCCAGATTATCTAAAATAATCTTCCTTACTTAAAGTCAAATAATTATTGACCTTAATCACATCTACAAAATAATTTCACAGCAACGCCTGGATTAGTGTTTGAATAACTGGAGGCTGTAGCCTAGACAAGTCCATGCTGACCCTCAAAATATACTATGGGGGTTTTTCCTACCTATTATGAATGAGGTCTTCTTTTCTCCCATTTTCTTTTCTTTTCTTTTTTTTCTTTTTTAGAGATGGGGAGGGACAGAGAGAGGGAGAAAGAGAACCTCAATCAGGCTACCTGCTCAGCATGGAACCCAACACAGGGCTCATCTCATGACCCTGAGATGATGACCTGAGCTGAAATCAAGAGTCAGATGCCCAACCAACTAAGCCACCAGGCACCCCTCTCCATTTACTTTTCTAAATGATTATTAGTTGTGAATAAGAAAGCTGTTGAGGTTTACGGATTGAATTTTGTGTTCCACGACTTTGTTGAAATGAATTCTAATTGGCTATAGATTCTTTTAGATTTGCTATGTAGACAACATCTTCTATAAATAAGAATAAAGCTTTTCCTTTCTTCCCAATTCTTATCCATTCTTTCATTTTCTCGACTTTTGCTTTTGCTACAGTTTCTCTCCAAAGTTCAATACCAGCAGTGATAATGGGCACCCTTCTCTCTTATCTATGACATTAATAGATATATGGTTCAAAAACTAAGTACATTTGCAATAAACTTTTGATAGATGCTGATCGGTCCCAAAAGGAATCAGATGCCATACTCGAATTAGAATAATTCAAGGAAACTTTCTTTATAAGTAACTACTAATGAGGTTTGGATCGGGGGGACCACAGAAAATATTGCAATAACCACTAGTGGCAGCTGAGGGATAACCATCCTTGAGTGAAGGGACTCGGAGAGTGAGAGACTTCTAGAACCTGGAAGGAGACAGTCAGGTAGAGGAAGGTGCTTTGAGAGAAACAGGGGGACACAACCAGCCCAAGATGCCCTTGCAGGAAGGAAGCCGGAGGAAGAAATACCCTATTCTCTCTTCTCTCAGATCTCCTCCCAGGATGTCTCTGTGGCTAAACCCAAAGGGAAGCCTGAAGGCAGGAGAAACTGGTTACTCACAGGCAGAGAACAGGGTAGAGAGATGTGGCAAGTGGCTCTGGAGAAGCAGTGGGAGCTATCTGGCCCAATGCCATTTATTAAATTGTTGATCCCTTTATTCCGAGTGTGCTAAGAGTTTTTCTTAGGGCTCAGGTGAAATGTTATTGATATTTTCCCCCTTCATCTATTAAAATAATCATACAGGTTTTCTTTTTAAACCAGTTGATACAATGTAGTATACCAATAGACTTTATGCTTGTATTCCAGGCACAAATCCTACTTGGCCACAAGATATATATACAAATACATTGCGGGATTGTCTCTGCTTAGGCTTTTCACATCTAGTTTCATAAGAACTGTCTTATAATTTCCTATGTTGTCTTTTTCCAGTTTTGCTTTCAGGTTTGTACTAGTTTTGTAAAACTCGCCGATGACCTTTTTCTTTCTTCTGTTTTCTGTAATATTTGATATAACACAGTTGTTATCTTAAAAGTTTGATGAAACAGGCCTATGAAACCATCTTTAGCCACCTGGACTTTTGGAGGAATGAGAAATTTTCCCACTAACTTAATTTCTTCGTTGTTTCAGTTATCTCATTTCTTCCTCATTCAATTTTGCTAATTTATATTTTTCCAGAATGTCCTCCATTTATCCATTTAAGCTTTCAAGTTTATTGTTATAAAGTCTTAGCTTCTTCATCTTCAACTTCTAAAAACCTTTTTTTATTTGAGTATAGTTGGTGCACAATGTAACAGTTTCAGGTGTACAACACAGTGATTCATTCTCTCTATATGCTATGCTGTGCTCACCACAAGTATAGTTACCATCTGACACTATACGACACTACTGTCACCATTAACAATATTCCCTAACATGTGCCTTTCATCCCTGTGACTTATTCATTCCATAACTGGAAGCCTGTATCTTCCACTTCCCTTTCACCCATTTGGCCCATTCCCAACCCTCCTTCTCTCTGGCAACCACTAGTTTGTTCTCTGTATTTATAGGTCTATTTCGGCTTTTTGTTTATACATTTGGTTTGTTTTTTAGACTCCACCTCTGAGGGAAATCATATAGTATTTGTCTTTCTAGGTCTGACCTATTTCACTTAGCATTAAACTCTCTAGGTCCATCGGTGTTGTAGCAAATGGCAAGATTTCATCCTTTTTTATGGCTGCGTAATATTCTCCATACTCAACTTTTTGATAATGCTTGTAAAACTTATCTTCCAACTTACATTTTGATGCAGCTCTCTTAAACCAGGTAGAAAAGTAGAGAACACCTCAGCCCCTGATTTCAAGCTGTGATCCTTGCTCTAGTTTACCATCTTATATGAGCATGTTTAGATCTCCTTTAATTTGTATAAATACATCACAGCCATCAGGAGGCCCAAATGCCTTATGGGTCAGCTTCCTCTAAGTATGTATTTTTGTTTTGTTTTCCTTCTGGTCCATGGAGACATATCTTGTATTAAACTGTTTTGTTTTTTTGTTTTTTGGGGTTGGTTTTTTTTTGCTTGCTTTTTTTTTGTTTTGTTTTTTTGTTTTTTGGTTTTATGTTTTAGTTTTCATCGCTTGATGGTTGGGGCAAAGAAAGTTATTGAAATGTGAACTCATTGCAATGCCTTGACCAGAAACTCTTCCTTGGGCTTACAATCTCTTGCTCCAAGACTGTCCTGGACACCTTTATCTTCTTCCCAGAACCTTAAAGGACACACATTCTTGAGTCACGGTGCCAAACAAATTTTGCAGTTTCTTTGAGCTCCTCCTGCCCATCTCCAGTCAGCGCGTCACCAAGCTCAGTGACTTCTGCCTGATTTTTAATCTCCACTTCTGAATCTCCCAGGTGACATTTCCACTGATTATCCTTACCATTTGTTTCATTTGAGAAGCCAAATAACCCAGAAACCTTTAGATGATAATACATTTTTTATAGCATGAGACAAAAAAAAAGGGGGGGAGTCATTCTACCATTCCAATTCTCCAATAATTCCTTCCATTGTATTCTCTTGGAAGATGATGGAGTGAGGCATCTTGCTTCCCAAGCAGGGAAAAGGAACATTGATATGAACCCCAGAATTCTGGGTCAATTTCATTTGACTGGTTTGTTTAGAGAAGCCAATTTTCCAACAATTTTTTCTGCATAGCTTCTCAGGCCAAGTGCAAATACTTAAGGGAGGGATCCTATTTGTAATGTTTGCTGCTGCCATCTAGTGCCCTTTTTGGAGGAATAGGGTGATTCTTATTTTCTTTCCAAAGGCCAGGAAGAAAGTAATTGGCTAGAGAGAGAGTTCTTAAAGACACCAACTATTTAACCCTTATCAGAAGTATGGGTTTAAATAAAATGAGTCTGAAAAGAGAAGAATATAAATTTACGCTTCCAAAGAAAAACCTGGCCCTATGAATTTATGGATATGTTATTTTAAATAGCTGAAAATATTTAAATAGCTGAATTCTTTTCAATAATGCTCCACGAACAGATCCTCTGTGGTCTACTCTGATGTAGTTCCTTTATTCACTTGAGGTGGTATGGAAGCCGGTAGACCCCAACCTGGAAAATCATCAGAATCCCCTGGAGATACATTCTAAAGAAACCATTGAGAAGCTGGACTTCATTGAAATTAAAACCTTCTGCCCTGGGACAGCTGGGTGGCTCAGTCTGTTGAGCTTCTGACTTCAGCTCAGGTCATGATCTCTCAGTCTGTGAGTTCAAGCCCCACATCAGAATCTCTGCTGTCAGCATGGAACCCACTTTGAATCCTCTGTCTCCCTCTCTGTGACTCTTCCCCACTGTGCTCTCTCAAAAATAAACAAATATTTAAAAAAAAGTTCTACCATTCCAATTCTCCAATAATCCCTTCCTTTGCAAAAGACAGTGTCAAGAGAATAAGTAGAGAAGATAAACAGAGGGCAAGTGAGCGTATGAAAATATGTTCAACATCATCCATCATCAGAAAAATGCAAATTAAATCAACCATGAGATATCACCATAGATGTATTAGAATAGCCAAGATCCAAACCACTGGCAACACCAAAAGTTGGCAAGGGTGTGGAGCAGCAGGAGCCCTCACACACTGCTGGTGGAATGCAAAATGGCAGAGCCACTTTGGAAGTCAGTTTGGTGCTTTCTTGTAAAACTAAACATACTCTTCCCATACAATCTAGCAATCGTGAGCTTTGGTATCTACCCAAATGAATTGAACATTTATATCCACACCAAAACCTGCACATGGAGGTTTATGGTAGCTTTATTCATCGTTTCCAAAATTTGGGTATAACCAAGATGTCCTTCAGTAGAAGAATGGATGAAGAAACTGTGACACATCCATATAATGGAATATTACTCGGCACTAAAAAGAAAACAACTCTCAAGCTATGAAAACACATGGACGCAACTTAAATGTGTATTGTTAAGTAAAAGAAGCCAATCTGAAAAGACTGCATACTGTATGAGTTCATGGATATTGACATTTCAGAAAAGGCGAAACAACAGAGATTGTAAAAAGATCAGTGGTTGCCAGGGGATAGGGAGGGGAAGGGAAGGAGGGGTGGGCAAAACAGGAATTTTTAGGGCAGTGAAACTATTCTGTAGGATACTACATTGATAGATACATGCCATTGTACATTTGTGCAAACCTATAAAATGCACAACACCAAGAATGAACCCTAATTTAAACTATGGACTTTTAGTGATAATGACATGTGAATGTAGGCTCATCAATTGTAACAGATGGTAAGGGATGTTGATGATGGAGGAGGTTGTACATATTTGGGGACAGAGAGTATGTGGGAACTCTCTGTACTTTCCACTCAGTTTTGCTAAGAACCCTAAAAATTAAAGTTTATTATTTATATATTATGCATAATATATAAATAAAAATATATAAAGTATAAAGTAAATATAAAAAATAAAATGTATAAAATATTTTATATGATTTATAAATACATATTTATAAATAAATATATATATATAACTTATGAAATTAAATATATTTCTTATTTATATATAAATTATATATATGTGTGTGTGTGTGTATATATATATTTATTTATTTATTTATTCCCAGGACATGTACTGGACCTGTTGAATTGCAATCCCCAGTGAATAGTCCAGGGTTTTTTTTTTTTTTAATTCTGATGATCAACCAGGTTTAGGAACAAGTAGAAGAGGAAGGAGCTTGGGATTTGGAACTGGACAGACCTGAGTTTGAATTCCAGAGTTGCCACTTTGTTGTTACACAACCTTGGACAAGTTATTAGCCTCTCTGCAATGGGGAAGCATCATGATTACCCACAGTGTTCACAGGAGGATTGAACGAGCTGACATCACATGACCCTGGGTGTGACAGACACGAGGGCAGCTGGAAAGGCACATGGACCTCATCACCACAAAGAACCAGATCCTGAACCAAGTCCAGGGAGTGGAACAAACACTTTCTTGTTCTTGCCCTCAGGCCCCAAATCCCCCTTCAGCCCTTGCTGATTCTTCTTCCCAGAGGTACATGGATATCTCCCTTTGATCTCTGTTCTCCCCACATACTCTCTTACTAGTACTCATCACCTCTTATTACATACTTGGGCAGTTATTATGTTAAAAAATCGACTTTTTCACCTAAGGTGAGAATGGAACAGAGAGCCACTTCCTACCAAAAATGCAAATTGCCTGGCACATGTCTAACCTGAATATGAATTCCTCCCCTTTGTCTCTCCTCCCCGTCTCCAAATCCTTTGCCCTTGTCTTCTTCCTCACTAGGTAAGCTTTGGAATGCTGCTGCATTCCAGCAGAAAGGAATGCAGATTGTTTTCCTTAGAACAGCTCAGGCCCAGGCCCAGATACCAGGAAATTGTTCTCCAGGGAAGTAGCAGGAAGTATAGGTCATGCTCCCCATGAGTGCTTCTGCTCAGCATCCATTACCCTGTCTCTCTCTTCTCTCTTTTCACTCCAGTCACCTTGAAAGTCTATTAAGATCTACCCCTTAATAATGCAACAAATCAGACTAAAATGAAAAATAATTTCAAAATAAATTATCAGGGGCGCCTGGGTGGCTCAGTCGGTTGAGCGTCCGACTTTGGCTCAGGTCATGATCTCTCGGTCTGTGAGTTCGAGCCCCGCGTCGGGCTCTGGGCTGACGGCTCAGAGCCTGGAGCCTGCTTCACATTCTGTGTCTCCCTCTCTCTCTGCCCCTCCCCCGCTCAAGCTCTGTCTCTCTCTGTCTCAAAAATAAACATTAAAAAAAATTTTTTTTTTCAAAATAAATTATCATTTGCCTGTAGTGTTGGGCTAAGGTAGGAGTAATGCTCACACTGTTTGCCGCAGTGTGGCATCTCCCTCTTGAGCCATCTCTTCTCCGTGTCCTTGGCCACCTCGTCCCCATCCACCAGATCGTCAGTATTAGAGCTCCTCAAGTCTTCAGTCCTTGGCTCTGCTCTTCTCACCCTTGACCTCCTCCATGACTATAGCTTCAGTTATTCTCTACCCAGGGATGATTCCCGAACATGCCTCTCCACAGAGGTCTCCAATGCGTTCCATGTCTGTATACCTCATTATCTATTTAACATCTACACTGGTATGCCTCAAAGGCATCTCAAGCTCAGTCCGCTCTAAACTGAATTTGTACCCTTCTGTTACATTCCATTCACACCTGGTCTTCCCCTAGGGTTCCCATCTCAGTGAATGAGAACACTATCCATTCCTTTGGTTGCCATTTGGAACCTTCACTCTTCCTCACCAACTAGAACAAATCTCGTTTAGTCAGTTTTAAATGTTTGCGGAGCCCATCGCTTTCCCTCCATGAACCCCCAACCCAAATCCATTGTCCTCCTAAACGTTCTCCCTACATCTGTGATTTCTCTTCCCTAGTTTTCGTCCTGCAGCTAGAGTGATTATTTTTTTAAAAAGCAAATGTAATCATACCACTACTTTGCTTCATACATGTCAATGACTTCCCACTGCTCTTAAGAAGACCAACATCTCTAGAATGCCCCATCGGGCCCTGTAAGACCCAACCCCTTCCTCCCTCTCCTGCTTCATTTGAGCCATTCTTCCCTCACTCTGAACTGCAGTCAACCGACTTCTTGCAATTTCCTCAACAGATCATGCTCTCTCCTACTCCAGGCTTATTGTTTATGTTGTTCCCTCTACCTGGAACACCTTAGTCCCCTAAAATTTCCCAGTGTCCAACTTCTGAAAATCTCTTCCTCAGGAAACTTTTTTGGACTGCCTCCTTACTCCTCTCCCCCTTGTATTAAATTTCTAGGGCTGCTGTAATGAAGTACAACAAACTGAGAGGTTTTAAACAAGAGACATGTATGATCTCACAATTCTGAATGCTAGAAGTCCAAGATCAAGGTGTTTTCAGGGTTGGTTCCTTCTGAGGACTGAGAGGGAGAATCTGTTCCAGGCCTCTCTCCTAACTCTCAGCTGTTTCCTGGCAATCCTTGTCACTCCTTGGCTGGTAGAAGCATCATCCTGACTTCTGCCTTTATCTTCACATGGTTTTGTTCTCCCTGTGTGCATGCGGATGTGCATGCAAACTTCCCTTCGTAATGAGAACACCAGACACACTGCATTAAGGTTCACCCTGCTCCTGTATGACCTCATCTTAACTAATTATATCTGCAAGGACCCTATTTGCAAATAAGTGCCTGACATATTGGGGATTAAGACCTCAACATATGAATTGGGGTAGAGGGCGTGATTCAACTCATAACACCCTCCATTTCCAAGGTGGAGTCCTCTGGTCATAGAATGTCATAGTCCTGCCCTGTAGACTTTTTCTACAAAGTACGGATCACGGTTTGTAATTATCAGTGAATAATCACACAAGCAAAATGTATTTGTTCCCCCCATAGATCATAAGCTCCGGAGGGGCCATGTTGTTTTCGTTGACTACGCACCCCCATGCCTGGCACGCACTAGTTGTTCAGTATGTGCTCACTGAGTAAGCAAATAAATTCTATAGCTTTCCAGGTCCCTTCTGCATGTCAATGTGGAGAGGACCCACCTTTGTCTCCTAGGCCTGCTCAGTCACTTTCCAACACTCCAACTTCCAGAAAATTAAGACCCTGAGGCAAGTAGAGCTGAAGGCAGCTCCACTGGTTCATCAGTTGCTTCCCAGTCTTAGTGATCCCTTGAAACTCTGATGTGATCTCCCCCATAAAGACAATCCCCTGCTGGGAAAAAAAAGAAACTGTGTCCAAGATGTGTAAGCCCACTGCACTTTCATTTAAATGTGCCTCAGGTACACCAGTGATTATTACTGAGGAGGTTGAGGGAGCTTCTCTGGAGATCTTAAAAATAGGTCACTTCCCTAAGGACGGAAAGAGTTCAGCTGGGCAGTTAAGGAATGAATAAAAGAAATTCCTGGTGCTTCTTTCATCCCTAATACTCTAAGACCCTTGTTGTTTGATAACTTTGGACTTGGTCCCTTGACGCAGACAGAAAAGGATTCTTAGTCTTTTAACTCTCTGACAAATATTCAGATCAATAAGTCACTGGCGGCAGTGAAATAGAATAAAGAACCCAGATGAGTTGAAAACTCTTGCACAGATACCACCGTAATCCTGTTGAAATCACCTTCCCCATATGCTCTCAGGAATAAGTGCTGCTTTTGTGAAGTGGTAAGATAGTTTAATGTCTGGCTTTTATGTTTCATCATCTCATGGCATGAGGAATGCTGAATGCTCTAAATATTGGACTTCTAGAAGCTTGAACCCATTGACCTGCCACAAGTAATTACTTCTGAAAGACTCCTGAGCCAGCACGAAGCCAGAACAAGGCACAAAGCAAAGGTGAGCAGCAATGCTAACTGGAGGGGGTGGGTCATGGGGGGGTGAGGTGTCCTGTCCTTTCATGTACTCCCTGCAAGAAGACCTCAAAGACAAATCAAACTATTAAGTCATTCAGAGTCTGGACTTCCCAAAGCTATCCATTCTCTCCTGGGCCTGCCTCTAGTCACCAAAGATCTCTTAGGTAAACTCTGGGCTCTTCTCCACTTCCTGGCGAAAACAGAAAGATGTAGATAAGAGAGAAGAACTTTACTTGGATACTGGTAATTCTAGAAGTGTTCAAATTTATGAAAAAATCTAGCATGACTCTTTCCTTTTATTCTTCCCCTTAGATTAAAGCATTCTCTTCATTCTCAGTCTTTAGGGGAAATCATATCTACAGGTGTCCCTAACTTATCTACCGCAACCTCACCAAAAAAGGAATCCTTGGAAAGAGCCTTCTGAAGAGCTTTTCCTTTTTTAAGTTTGTCACTTTCCGCTGAGAAAACTCCCCTCATGTAGACGTGAAAACTGTGAGGTAGTAGATTTTCAACCCTTCCCACTCCTGATTCACTGTGAAGCCAGCAAGGCACTGCTGCACAGCGGGCTGATGTGGTCCAAGATGCCCAGGTGCTTTTCAACCCTCCAGGCCATGTTTGTGCTGCTGGAGATGGTCCCCGCAGGAGGCTCGCAACAGCCTACACAGTCACCGTCCACAGGGCAGCGCAAAAGACATCACGGAGCACATCTGACACCCTTTCTTGGCCACAGCAAGTAACAAACAAGGGTGTATTCACCCCTGGTTGCCCTCGGTAACTGCACTGTCCCACTGGGGTCCATGATGTACCAGGGGAGATCACCAAGTCACAAATAATCAACTTCCTAATATTCCAGAGCTTACATTGGTATATGAGGGTACAGTCTATGAAAATGCGTTCCACTCAGCCATTCAGTGGCCCCCCTCTCATTTCAGAGCCAGACAATCGGTCAATGGCAGAAGAGGCATTTTGAAGAAAGAGGCCAGTTTTATCAAACCAGAACACATTTCTGGGGAGATAGTAATAAGCATCTATTGACTAGGGAAGTGATATTTTATCAAAGTGAGATGTGGAAAGATATTTTCATTTCAGGTTTGCAAAACTCTACAGGAACTTTAAAAACTATGTTATACACACAGCAAAACTTTAGTCACTGAGGGCTACCCAGAAAGGACTCAGTGGAGAACTACAATTGGATCATTGCCACCTCTGACCATCACAAGAGATGTCTATGGATTATAACCAACGACTGATTAAGATCTCAGTTCTAAAAAGAATTGCAAGTTGTGGATTGCAGAGTCCATAACAAATTACCCAGTTGTAATGAGTGTGGCATCTTTCACAGCAGGAACTGGAAAAGACAATGCAAACTCCAGAGTACACTCCCGGGAAAAGACAATATTTACATAAGATGAGAATGTTGGAAATGAACCGTAACAGACAAGAGGTAAGGATGGGGAGAAAGAAGAAGAGTGTCATATTTAGCACTTTTACTCCACATAATCACTGCCTTCGCACATGAATGTAGTTTAGTATTCATCCCGTCTTTACTTAGCATTTTAAATTTGGCCATTGGCACCGAAGCTTCCACTACAGGAGCTGGGAAGAATCGGCAAGATCCCTTCTGCTACCGATGCTGTTGAGTCTTTTGTTTTCAGTCACAAGGACAGATCTGTGTCCCAAGCCTCTCTGTTTTTTCTTTCTTCCCTATTTTTGTTCACAAATGGGTTCTATGACATTCTAGCTTCAGCAGGAAAATGAAGTTAGATCATTTTTCTTGATTTAGTAAAATAGAAGGGGTGAGTTCATCTTTATTTTGATACCTAGGCATCCCTCCATAATTCACGCCATAGAATTATCTTACAAGAATGATCTAACACACCCCTTTACAGTAATGTCTCCTGTAATTGTCATATTCCAAAATCCTCACTCTAGTGTTTAAGCCTAAAGTCACCGTCTTCTGCAATTCTAAATATGTCACTTGCCTGCCAACGAATGTTTTTATAAAGCTCCTCCTCTTAAATCAAGCCATAGCTTTTTGAGACATCTACTCTCCTCTTTCCTAACAAGCGTGTCCTGTGCATAGAGGAAGTTTCTGTACCCTCTAATAGGAAAAAGAAAACCGTGTTCTGCTTAGGGGACCATGGATGAGTACAGTTAAGCACTCAACTTGCAAAGTAGCTGATCTGTTGACCTATTCTAGTGACAGTAGCTCAGGAAGAGAACACTAATCGATTATAGTGGATCATTTTCAGGCCCAAGCAGAGTGGAAGAAAAGTCTTCAGAGGGAGGCAAGAATTAATAAGCAAAAACCATGGGACCATAAGGCCAAGAAAATCCTTCAAAGCATCCCAAGAAAAAATGACAGGGACCTTTCAACCTTTTTGCCTGATGAAACCTTGAACAGAAGTCCAGGTGAGTCATGAATTATTTTTTTTAGCAAAATAAAATATTCCCAGTGTTTTTAAAACTTCATCAACTAAACTTCCAGCGAGGTCATGAGTATATAGCAAGTAGCCTTGGGTTTCTGCTGATGCGTACTTCCTGGAATGTAGTGATCACACTATCATGTAATTTTAGGTGGGTGGGAGGAAAAGACAGAAGATTCATCACTGTAGGAAGGTATCTCTTTTTAGAGGTTGACTGTGTTTGAGAGGCATTCTTGCAACTGTTGCTTCATCCTTGGAAGGGAAAAGGCAAAAGAGATTCATCTTGTGGTTCAAGAGAATGAACCACATGGACCCACATTAAATAGCATACTGGTATCAGCCAGTTTTTTGCCATATGCAGACTCCCTCCCCCACCCCCCTTTTTCCCCTGCAGCCCTCCCAGGCTCATTCAGAACGTCTAAAACGAAGCCAGCATCACTGCCCACCCCAGGCTTTCTCCTGCGGCACCTGCTGTTTCAGTACGTGACACCTCCACACTCTGGGCCACTCGAGCCAGAGACCTGGGGCCTTTCCAGCCCTCCAGCTCCCACCCCCAGCAGCTGGTCAGTCACAAAATCCTGTCGATGTCACCTGGCCATTGTGTCACACCAGCCTCCTGGCTGTGTTCCTCCCCCAAGTCCTCCCCTTCTTCCATTGACCCCGCTACCCTGATGCTTCTCAGTATGGTCCCCAGGCCACCAGCGCCAGCATCACCTGGGCAGTTGTTGGGCCCCAGCCAGAGTGACTGAATCAGAAAACGTAGGGGCAGAGGCGAGCAATCTGGGTTTAACACCATCCTGGGTGATTCTGATACCCCTAAAGTTTAAGACCGGCTGCTTTGCTTGGTAATCAAAGTTCTGACCACAGCACGATGACATCTGCATCACCCGGGAGTTTATTAGAAATGCAGAATTTCAGGCCCCACTCTGGACCTACTGAATCAGGATGTGCATTTTATTAAGATTCCAAGGGGATTCTTGTGCACAGTAAAATTTTAGAAGCACCTTACTAATAGCAAAGTAATCTTATAAAATCACATCTGACCATATCATATCTTGCTTTAAAAAAAATCCTCAGTGAACATCCATCATCCTGAAGACAAAGAAAAAAAATATCCATCAGCCTGAAGACAAAGGAATGATCCCTTACTCTGGCACTCCAAGCCTTCAGGATCTACTTGCTGCCTACCTTTCCGGCTTTCTCTGCTGCCACTCTTGTGTCCAACTTTGCCTCCAGCGAGGCTAGACGGCTCGGATGTCCAACATATAACCATGTTCATAGTGTCTGTGCCATGTTGTCCCACCAAATAGAGCCCCATTAAGTTTGCCCATCCATATTCCCCCAGGGCAAACTCACCCTTTGAATATATAATATTGTTCACACACAGAGCCCGCTGTGCCGTGAGCCAAATGTCCACATCAGCAGGACTGATGGTCGAGAGAGCTACAGAAATGCTGGCCATGTCTCTGGAGGTCCTGAGCCTCTCAGATGCAAAGTTGCCAGCTGAAGGCGACACTGCTCCTGCTCAGAGGAATAGGATGCTTAATCAATAAGTTAATTAAATACGAAAAGGCTGAATAATTGAAAATCTACTCGGGGAATCTATTTAACCTATACTCCCAGTGCCAGAATGAAATATGCTAGGTAGGCACATAGATAAACAACGTCGACAATTTAAACATTGACCAAACAACCCGAAACAGTGTCTCGGCTAAAGTTAGACACTTAGAGTCACGGCTTGAGGGCAAGCCAAGAAAAACTAACATTGGTAAATATCTTTGGAAGATGTCCTGGATCTGGAGGGGCCCAGGAAGGACTGTGGCATGTGGAGCCGAGGGGTTCTCTGGCATCCCTGCTGCTTTTTAAACCTGATTCATTTTGTTCTAATTCAAGTTTGTTGAGCACTTACCATGAACCAGACACTGTCCTTGATCGGCAACATGCATTATCGCTCTTAATCCTCACACAGCGTGTATAGAAGGAGTTACTATTAGCCCTCATTCGACAGAGCCAGGATTCCAGGCCAGGTCTTTCTCACTCCAGAAAGTTCCATCCACCCACTCCCAACTCCTCATATACCTGTGTCTGGACTCCAGGGACATGGAGTGCTGTCCAGGACAAACTTGGCAAAGTCTGGAATTATAAGAGTGTGACTTTTCAACCTTGTCTCTCAAGAGTAGGCCGCCCCTCTGTAAAGCCTACGGATTTCACCACCATTCTAGGCACGTGCTCGAGCTGTGATTCCTTTTTACTTATTCCCAAGTACGGTCTTTGCTTTCTCTGTCCTCTGAAAGCAGTTCATTTGCTTTCTCCTAAAAGATCATGGATTTATAGGAGCTTTCTGAACGCTAGTCCAGTTCTGGTCATTAAGATTCTGCTGTACCCATCTCTCCTCTTATTGAATGCTATATCTGCCCATTCATGTTCCCTCTTCGGGAAGGTGGGATGAGAGTTTTAGGTCTCTTCTAAGATAAAGGTCCGTCTTTGTTTTCTGCTGCCTCTTTAATAAAAACTTTTACAGGGGTATGTCGGTGGCTCTGTCGGTTAAGCATCCAACTCTTGAATTTGGCTCAGTTCATGATCTCACGGTTTGTGGGTTCGAGTCCCACGTCAGGCTCTGTGCTGACAATGCGGAGCGTGCTTGGGATTCTCTCTGTCTCCTCTCTTTCTGCCTCTCCCCTGCACTCTCTCTCTCTCTCTCAAAATAAATAAACTTAAAAAAATAAAATGAAATTTTACATTTTACATACTTTAAATAGATTTTATATATATTTATATGATGAATTACATATAGCATATAATTATATAATAATTACATATAACTTATACAAAAATTACTTATAACTTATATGATGGCCCACTTGTTCATAACTTATACAAAATGAACACCGTTTTCCGGGTGTATAATTTTATGACTTTTAACATATTTATGTGGCTCCCGCCTTTTCCAGAAGCCACGATATAGTATAGTGGGTAGAAAAAGCAGTGAACTTGAAGGTCGTCTGGGTGACTCAGTCGGTTAGACATCAGACTCTTGATTTAGGCTCAGGTCATGATCTCACGGTTTGTGAGATCGAGCCCCATGTCAGGCTCTTTGCTGACAGCACAGAGCCTGCTTGAGATTCTCTCTCTCTCTCTCTGCCCCTCCCCTGCTCTCTCTCTTTCAAAATAAATAAACATTTAAAAAAAGAGAGAAAGAAGAAAGAAAGAAAAGTAGTGAACTTGAAATCAAAGGTCTTCATCTGACCCCAAGAAATATGTTTCTAAATGCAAACTCCATGGGAACAGGGGCTTGTTTTTGTTTCTAGAACAGTGCCTGGTACACAATAGCCTCTCAATAAATATTAGCTATATATTTGTCTATATAGCTTTATTCTATAGAGAGAGAGAGAGAGAGAGAGATTATAGCTCAACTGCAATTATTAACCTGTTTGCACCTCAGTTTTCACATCTGTAAAATGGGAATAAAGCCTTGTCTATCACATAGGGTTTATGTAAAAATTAATCTATGTAAAAGCACATATAAAATGTAAAAAGCACATGCCAAACACATGCATGAGAATGTAGACAACTGAAGAAAGATGGAACTGTCTCATAGTGAAAATAACTGTATACTTCAGGGGAAGTGTCACCTTACATATGTTATTGTCACCTTCACAATTCTGGTCTTATCTGGCCACCTGCACTATTATCTACTTAGTATTTTTCTTTAAAGTATCCTGGGACAGGGGGGGTACTGTGTGTGTTTTTTATTTAATATTTTTCATTTAAGTTTGAGAGGGCGGGGAGGGGTAGAGAGAGAGGGAGATACAGAATCCAAAGCAGGCTCCAGGCTCTGAGCTGTCATCACAGAACGTGAGGTGGGGCTCAAACTCTCGAACTGCGAGGTCATGACTTGAGCAGAAGTCAGATGCTTAACCTACTGAACCATCAAGGCTTCCAGTGTGTGTTTTTTAAATTTAGCCTTATGAATGAAATAACTGTGAAATTACGGGTTTGATATAATGGCGATGCATTTTTCTAAAACATGGATATATTGTAAAATATATAACTATCACACTTTTTTTAATGTTTATTTATTTTTGAGAGAGAGTGCATGCGAACAGGGGAGGGACAGAGAGAGAGGGAGACAGAGGATCTGAAGTGGGCTCTGCACTGACAGCAGAGAGCCCGAAGTAGGGCTCGAACTCACGAACCATGAGACCGTGACCTGGGCCAAAGTTGGACACTTAACTGACTGAGCCACTCGGGCGCCCCACCATCAAATATTTTTAATGCTTTATATAATCTTCATACTATGGAAAATCACTCCCTTCCTCCCCACCCCCCACACTGGCCTCTGTTGCTTTCGTCTCTTCACAAATTAATTTTGAAGTGGAATACACTTTCTTCGGCTCTGCTCACCCAAAACCCATTTAGGTTTTTAAACATTGTATTTTTCTTTTTCTTTTTTCTTAAGTCCAGCAACCCCAGAGAATCAAGCAGGGATTTATAAAAACGTAAGAAGTAAAAAGACATCTAGCTCTGAAGTCCTTAAACTTTAATGCTATGTATACAGAACTATGTATCTAATAATTTATGAATGATTTAAGAGATTTTCAAGGATAAAACTGAACATGTGAATTTGGCTTCACCTGCTACTTTAGGACTGCATTATCATAACATCAAGAGTGGTGTGGGACTTGAGCTAGTATTAATATTGCATTAGACCCCCCCATTAACAAACATTCTCTTCCTGTTCCAAAGCTCCTGCCTCTAGTCAGCAGAAAATCTCTGCTCCCAGTCTGAATGGTGCCTCTAGTAGTTCTTGGCTCATTTGCAGAGCAGAGATGATTATACCCCCCGGCCCCAATAAAGGAAGCCTTTCCCAGGTCCCAGTACTTCTCACTACCCAACATCCTCTGATTGGTTCACTTCCTCGCTCACTTACTCATAGACCTGGTTCCTGGCTTTGGTGTGTATGCAATAGTACAGACAATCAACAGATGATGACGGTATAACTGGGAGACCTCATAATCTGAAAGTCAGAAGGTTTCTGTGAGGAAGTGATACTTAAGCTGAGACAGGAAGTAGCTGGACAGAGGGGACAGGAATCCACATCCGTGTGAGGACGTTCAGAACTGTTCACGATTACAGCACGTACAAAAGCTCTTGATTGGGAAGCGAGATTCAGGTAGTGACCAGTGATGGCTCTGAGGCACAGGCAGGGCCCAAAGCACATAGGGTCTTGCAAGTTGTGTCAAATAACGACTTTGAACTTGAACTTAAGATCCACAGGAAGCCATTGAAAGGTCAGGGGAGCCGTACAATCAGGCTTACGTTTTCAAGCATCATTCTGTCTACCCTGTGGAGGATGAATGGGAAGAGAATGCAAGAGGATGTGCAGAGACACAGGATGAGGAGATAGCAGAAATGCAAGTGAGAGATGGTGCTTGGACCAGGAGAGCAGGGTGACAGGAGGGAAGGAGCGGAATGCGAGATATTCAGGAGACATGAGCGGCAGAACCTGGTGATGAGTCAGATGTGGGTATGTGGAGAGAGCAAGGAGGGCAGGAAGATGCTTGGGTTTCTCTTGAAGAACTGGGCAGACAATGGGGCAAGACCGGGGCCATTTGCTGGATCAGGGTAACGGGAAGAAAAAGCAAGTTTGGAAGAGAAAGAGAAGGTGAGTCTGACATGTTGCCGGGAGACATAAAAATGGAGGTGTCCAGTTGTACAAAACAGTATATCATAGCTCAGGAGAGAGATTGAGGCCACAGACATAAATTAACTAGCATTTCCTGTCACTACTGTATGTATGGACAATAACAATAATTGTAATAACATCCAAGGGGGGAATAGGGTAGTCCCTTACTGAGGCAGAAAGGAAATTGATGAATCACAAAGCACAAGTCCTCACATGGAAATGCTTGATTTTCTCATATACGAGTACGTAACGTCAGTTATCAAGGGCTTAAATGAAATATGCCAGGGGACTTGATAAACGATGATCCTTAAGACGAAATCCAAAAGTTACGGCTGTTCAACCAGATGGAGGGGACACACTGGGTTTTGACCTAGCATGATTTTCCTAGCTCAGAAGTGGCCATTGCTTTTGTTTTCTTAAAAGCCATCCTTCCTTGAATAAAGCCCCTGTTATTACGAAATGCACTTTAAAAGGGCACTGGGTACAGCTTAAATAAAAAGCTACCTGCATATGTATGTAAAATCCCATACCAACTAAATTAAACCTATTCGAAGAAGTATAGAAAGTAAAATGAAATTCATGACCCTTTGAGCTCCCTAGTTCTATAGGCCTGGGACACAGGCCAAGCATTTGTGTTTCTAAAGAGCTCCATAGATGACTAATACTAGGTGAGAGTGGATGTCAAGGTCAGAAATTATATATCATGTGCCAGACACATAGATGTTCAATAAATAGCACAAGGCAACATCAGCTGTGCAATACTCTCACCAAAAATGTTTATCCTTAATTTAATCACAAGGAAACATACAAACCCAAATTTAGGGCCATTCTACGAAACAACTGATCTGGATTCTTTAAGATGCCCGTGTGAGGGGAAAAGAAGAAGACAATGAAGGAGGGATAGAGGAAGAGGAAGGGAGAGATCGAGACTGACAGATAGAGAGGGGGGAGGAGGAAAGGAGGGAGGAGACAGATAAAGGAAAAAAAAAACAGAAAGGGAAGTGTCTTGAATTAAAGAGACGAGAAAATAAAATGCAATCCATAACCCTAGATTGGATCCTGGATCTAAAATAAAACCACAAACACACAAACAAAAAGCAACTATAAAGACCGTTACTGGAACAACCATGAATATTAGAATGTAGACCACATATTAGAAAACAGTAATATACCAATGATAAATTTCCTAAGTGTAATAGCTATATTGTAGTTTCGTAGGAAAAGCGCCCTTGCTGTGATATTTGTGGGGATGTATTTGGGGGGATGTAATTGCAACTAATTCTCGAATAGCTCAGCTGAAAAGCATGTGTGCATGTGTGCGTATGATTGTGCATGTGTATAAAATGAAAGCAATATTGTGACAAAAAGTTGTCAATGAGTTAGGGCATACAGAAAGGTATTGTATTATTCTTGTGACTTTCAGAAGATTAAAAAAAATTTTTTTTGAGAGAGAGGGCACATGCCAGAGAGACAGGCAGAAGGAGGGGGGGGAGAGGGGGGAAGGAGGGAGAGGGAGGGAGGGAGGGGGGGTGAGGGAGAGGGAGGGAGGGAGAGAGAGAGAGAGAGAGAGAGGGAGAGGGAGAGGGGGGAAATAAGAATCCAAGAAAGTTCCATGTCCAGCACAGAGCCTAATGTGGAGCTCAAGCTCATGACCTCGAAATTATAATCCGAGCTGAAATCAAGAGTTGGACACTCAACCAACTAAGTCACCCAACAACCCCAAATAATTTGCACCAAGCAAATTATTCTGTGTTCATAAAAATCTAGGCACTTAATAAACAAATAAATCTTGTTGGGAAAGAAATTAAATAAACTTTAAATTTTCTGTAGGAAATTCACAGAATGAAGATTGGAGGGAACATCAAGCCAGGAATGACTGTTGTCCCCGGAAAATTGGCAAAATGGAAACGTGGCTCCGTGAACGAGAGGCTCGGGGACAACTTCTCTGGGACAGTTCTAGCTCTGACTCAGAGGAGTTGAGGAAAAGCGAGAAGAAACCACAAGCACTGGTGAGGACCAGGACAGAGAGAATCCCCCTTTTCGATGAGTTTTTTGATCGAGAATAAAAATGCGATTCACTGACCTAGAAATTGTGTGCATTGAAAGCTTGCAATCCTGTAAAAATTCTTCAGGTTAGTTTTGTGAACTATTTGGAGGAAACCAACTCACTGGCTCTTCATTTGGAGTCTTAACAGTTCATGGGTTTGTCATACATCGTTAACTATGCTTCATAACTGCCTCGAAACTTAGGGCATTTGTCCCTCTTTTCTGTGTCTTGCTGGGCTCAGCTGGGTGGTTTTTCTGCTAGCCTCTGGTGGGACCTTTTATGTAGTTGAAGTCATAGGCAGCTGGACTGGAATCATCTGGAGGTTCAACCAGGATGCTGAGGTTGAACCCCACCCCTCCCCCGTGCAGTCTCAGAGCCTCTTCACATGGTTGCTCTGAGTGGTCTCTCCATCATGGTACTGAATCTACTTCTCTATCAGCCCAGGACTCCCCCCGGCAAGCTTTCCAAGAGGAGGAAGCAGGGCTGCCAGTCCTCTTAAGGCCTCAAAATGGAACGGGCTCCCCGTCACGTTCACCACATCCTTGTTGGTTAAAGCAAGTCACAAGCCAGCTCACCACCCGTGAAAGAGAGGGCTACACAAGGGCACGGATTCCGAAACGTGGTCTGTGGGGGTTCATCTTTGAGACTTGCCACCTCACTATACTTTTAAAAAGCAAATTAGATCTTATAAAACACATGGATGGGACAGTAAAATCGATACAAATAATTTTTAAACAAAAGTCACAGTAATGCTACATTAGACAGCAAGCTCGCTGAAGTCATTCTTGCAAGTTAGCAACTTGTAACAGAGAGGCTACAGGAAAGAGGTGGGATAATGCCTAGAGTGGACGGTCATTGCGATCTCTTAGATGACGATGTACATCTTAGGACTCTTTAAAACTAAAAGGAATCTTAGAAACGTTCAGTTCGAAAGTTCCTATTAACAAAACTTTGATTTTTAGGCAATTTTAATAGCGTCTTTGGTGTAAAATTAGGCTCCACGTTTAGCATCATCTAAAAATACTTTTCAGCCATCCGGAAGCTTCTAAGAATTTAGTGAAACTTCCAAACAAAGCAAAACAAAAACATCCTTTTAAGCCTTCACTGGGAAACTTCTAAAAAGAAAACAATAGGGAAACACCACCCAAATTTGACAGCCAGTACATTCAGAGCAGTCCCTAAGAAGCTAAGAAGCCTTGCATGTCAGGGGACAAACACTCGAGTTCTTGCAAGGACAGAAGGCAATTGGGTCACCCCTGGGCATTTCTGCCCCCACTTCCTACTTTTCTGTGGTCAGTGAGAAGCATATTTCCTGCGAAGGAATATATAAATTGTTTGACCAGCCAGCCTTCTAGAAAAAGTAAGATCTCTGAGAGGAGAGACAAGTCCAACCTCTTCACAATGTCCTCACACATTATGGCGCAACTAGGATGCTTTAAACAGATGCCGATGATAACGGGGATTAGGCATATCCTCATCGCACCGGGCTGTGACTTGAGACTGGAGGACACCCCTTCGGGAAGCTCCCTGGACTGCAAGCTCCATCAGGGCACGGACCATGTCTCCTCCCTGTGGCGTCCCCACACCCTAGCAGGACATCGGGCACAGGGATTATTATTAAATGTTCGTTGATTTCATTAATTTCCATATTGAGTTAACTAGGCAATTAGGGAGGCTCTGGTTTCTCTCCAGCTATGCGGTTGTTCATTCTCGTTTCCATCATTTCCCAAGGCCCCTAGAAATACGTGGTTGATTATGCAGTAAAAAAAAAAGGGGGGGGGATTCTTTTTCAAACGCTTTTGGAATTTATACATTTAAATGGAGGGCATAAATGAAGCATTGCCTTGGGTTATTGGAGCTAGACGCATATGCCAGTGAGGATGTCAGAAAGTATTTTTCGAGACTCTATTAGAGGAATGCGTTCTCTGAGTTTACTTGCCCGCTCCACGTGGAACTCCCCCTCACTTAATTATAAATTCAAGAATTTGAAATTATAACAATAAATGTGACAGCAATAACTACTAATGTGCACTGACTGCTTATCGTGTGTCAGGTACTCCTCAAATGCTTAATGTATTTAGTCCTCACGACAACTTTGTGGGTGAGAATATCATCCCTATTTTACAGACAAGGAAACGGAGGCACAGAGAGGTTTAGTAACTTGCCAGAGTCACCCAGCAGAACTTCCTTTCGGAAGAGACTGTTGCTGACCAGAAGGGACCCGAGGGGAGCCAGGAAGCACCTTCCTTCACTCCTTAATTTTACCTCAAACTCACCAGCAGCAACATGTGGCATTCCACATTTTTTTTTCTATTACGTGGTGGGTTTTTCGTTTTTTTTTTTAGGGGCTTTTTGTTGTTGTTTGTTTTCGAGAGGGATACTACTGCACCGGAAAGGGCGAGAGCTTTGCGGGATTATTTTTTAGCAAGGAAGAGTTTCCTAGGAGCCTGATAGCTTCACTGTGGGCACAGGGCAGGATAAGAACACCTGAGAAACAGTCCAGGAGGGAAAGCGTCCAGGAATAGAGAGAGGGGCACACAAAGGCAGATGAGAGAGCCAAGACCAACTTACCTTCTTCATCGTTTGGTCCGGAGCAGGACGGGGAGCAACACCACCGGACGCCCCACCCAGGATGGGATGCAGTTAACCAAAAAACTAACAACAGGTCGGATTTATGGGCCCACCTGTTCCTTTACCTGGGCTGGGGAAGCACTCTGGCATTGGGTTGGTGCTTCCTTTTTAAGCTCCCGGGTGAGGCTAAGGTACAGCTAAGGTTGAAAACTACAGCCTTAGCGGGGCAAACACTCTATTTTATCAGATATATCACCTTCTGTTTTTAAAAGCAACAACTTCTGAGTGAATTTTTCAAAGGTAAGGACATGAAGCCTGGAGCTCCGCAAACAGTAAGAGAATGTTCGTTTTGTTAGTAATTGTCTGAGAACACCAGTCCTCAATCTTGAATTCGTTCCGGGGGCAACGCAGGGCCATCAGTAAACACAGCTGTTGCTGGTGAAAACCATAACATTCGGGCTGGAGGCAAAGTTGTCAATTTTCTTCAACTGAAAAATCTCCTGCTTTGGAAAGAAAAAGGGCTTGTCTGTGGCCACGTGCATGCTTTCTCTTGTGAAAATAATATTTTCCTTCTTGCTCTGAATTTTTTATGAGAAAGAGAAATGTCCTTTTTGGGCATACATTTGAAATGTGCTTTTTTTTTCCTTTTTTCCTTTTTTTTTTTTTCCCCCAGGTAGGAGGCCATTTTCCCTGTCTATCTATGTGGATGGTAATTCTGAGTTAGTCGCTGGGGCTTAACTAAAGAGAACTCTTACAAGAGTCACCTGTGAAACAGTCTCGTAAACAAATGGATACTGTTATCTGCTTGCTCAGAGCCTTTAAAAACAGAAAACAAAACACTGGTTCTCCAAGCCACTCCCTTTCTTACCAGCACAGCATACCTACCATCAAATCATAGTTAGTGTCAACTGTTTTCTGCCTTGAATGAACAACAAAAGCCTATTTCCACATATTACCACAAAATGTCACTAATTTAGAATACATAGGGAAGCCTGGGAGAAAGTAGGCTAAAGGATAGGTTAGGAAAGTTCAGACCACTAAAAATCTGAAATACATCTCATTTTTAGCAAATTCTTTTTTTTCATGTTTTTTATTTATTTTTGAGAGCAGGAGAGACAAAGCATGAGTGGGGGAGGGTCAGAGAGAGAGGGAGACACAGAATCTGAAGTAGGCTCCAAGCTCTGAGCTGTCAGCACAGAGCCCAATGCAGGGATCGAACTCACAGACTGTGAGATCATGCCCTGAGCCAAAGTCGACTCTAACTGACTGAGCTACCCAGACACCCCACATCTTATTTTTAAGGAAACATTTTTTTTATTCAGGTACAGAGTAAGTACAAACATTTGAAAACTAACATAATGGGTAAGGTGTATTTTTATTTTTTTAATTTTTAAATTTTATTTAAATCCAAGTTAGCTAATATATAGTGTAATAATAATTGCAAGAAGGGTTCATTTTTTTATTTTATTTCAAGAGAGAGAGAGGGCGTGAGTGAGCAAGGGGCAGAGAGAGAGGGAGAGAGAGAGAGAGAGAGAGAGAGAGAAGCAGGGCTTACCCAAAGCAGGGCTCAAACTCACAAATCATGAGATCATGACCTGAGCTGAAGTCAGATGCTTAACAACTGAGTCACCCAGGCCCCCACAAAGGGTTTGTTTTTAAATGTATACTTCTTAATAACTCTGCAACTCACTCATTCATTCGACCATGCATTCAACAAATAGGTTTTGTATATCTACTACATGCCAAGCAGCATTCCAGATGCTGAAAATACAAGCCATAAACAAGATAAATTTCCCAGTGGGTTACGTCCCATTGGGGAGCAGATAGTGGAACACGTGATACAATTTCGGGTCACATTAAGCATTGAGAAGAAAAACGAAGCAAGGAGGAGGATGGCATGAATGGAGTGGACTGTTTCAAGAAGGCACTTAGGGAGAGATGGTCTGAAGGAAGGAAGGGTGTAAGTCATGAGAAGACCTAGGGAAGAGCAAGTACAAAGGCCCTGAGGTGAGAATGAGCTTGAAACGCTCAAGGGCCAACAGGAAGGCCAGAATGGCAGAGGGAGCAAAGGGGACAATGACAGGGATGACATCAGTCAGAAAGGTCATCAGGGCCCAGATGAAGGGGAGCCCAGAGGACCACAATATGATGATGAGTTCTATGTGTGTCAGAATTTCAAAGACAGAATGTCCTGGTCCTAATCTACACTAACATCTCCAACATGATCGTGAACAAGGCACACAGACCCACAGAAGTCACACGGCCAGAGCTGACTGATCTGGGCTGACCCTTGACCCAACTGAACCAGTCAGAGAGGACCTCAGCCTCTGCTGGCAGCAGGAACCTCGGCGAGTAAGTTCAGGGGCAATGGATGGTAGTGTTCTGCCCTGTGGGCCAGAGTACAGGAACAGTGCCCTGGTGTCAACAAAGACCGAGGGAAAGGGACCCATCAAGGCCCCTTAGCACATCTGTTCCTTACTCCCAGCCCTCCTGAGGCCCTGTTGCCTCCTGCTCTTCATCCTGAGACTGTATCCTTCTAGTAAATTCCACTTTCTGCTGGGCCAGCTCCAGGTGACTTTTTATTTCTTTAGACCAAAGAATCTGACTAATAGATACCTTGAGAAACACCACCTCTTTGCCTTATGGTGTAACACTGTCATGTGCTAGAATTTGCTACAATGGCCAGCTTCAGCTCCCAAGAGGAACTACGAGGATCTCTTTCCAAGTCCATGTTCAGGGATGCCATGTCACCCAGAGAGGGAGTATTTACATCACAAAAATTGGCATATGTTACAAATCAGGGCTTTTTTTCAGAGAGCTGGATGTTAAGTCTTTATCGGCACACCTGTCTAGAGATGAAGACCACCAGGGTCTAGAGTCAGAGTCCACATCCCAACTCTGCCACTTCTTGTCTTTAGGTAAGCTATTCAACCTCTCTGGCCAGTTTCCAATTATAAAATGGAAATAATGATAGTGACAGAGAAATAAGATAATACATACAAGGTGCTTGGAACAGTACCTGACACATAATAATAACTGCTCAGCACATGCTAGTTAACTAGCAGTATTATTCCCATTGAAATCAGAAACAAAATTAGAAATTTTAGTGGTTCTAGAAATCTTGCCTATTCACCAAGACATGAAATAGAAGTCAGAAGTACATAACTATGAAACCATAAAAGCAAATGTATGATGATTCACACAGATGATGTGATTGTATGCCTACACTATCCAAAGGAATCAACTGAAAAAAAATTTAATTAATAATGGAATTAAATAGATGTCTGGATAAAAGAGATATATTTTAAAATCAACAGCTTTTGTAAACCATTTCTCAGAATTTATCCAACAAGAATAAAAATACCAATGTGCCAAGACAAATGCTTAAGGATATTTAAATAGTGGGGTTAATAAGAGAAATGTGTCAGAGTATACTCTCCAGGAATGTTCCTTCTCTGTAACTCTAGCTCTCAAGTTCTCATTTGCATTGCTGGCCAAAACTGTCCTCTTTCCAGTTCAAAATACTTCAGTCATTTCTGAATTCTCTTTGGCTCCCTCTGTTCTCTCCCCAGCCAGGGTCATGTCTGGAGAAAGAAGGACAGGCCTTGTTGATGACCTTGTCCACATAAGGGGTGGAGAATATCTTAACAGTGTTGCCCTTTGTCCACTCTGGCTTTGACTGAAAGATACTCATCTTGAAGACTTTGGGTATCAACCTCCCTGTCCTTAGCACCTATCCCAGCCTCAGTGGCCAATGTTACTTCCTGCTGTACTGTTAGCACTGACCTTGTATGATGATTGCTTATGTGCAAGTTCCACGGTTCTGTCCTGCCCGACTTGGGTCCCACCTCAGTTTGGATGGTGCTACTCATCCTCAAAGAATCAACAATTTTCTATGCAGTCCGTGATGTTGGCTGTCCATACCAGATCCTATGTGGAGTCCCAATGGCTCTCAATTCTCATCTCCCTCCGATCCTTCTTCGGAGACCTTGGAAATTTTTCAGATATTCTCTCTGTAACCTGCAGGAGTGAAGGCTTAGGGAGTGCAGCTGGGAAGGCCCCGTCTGCGGGAACATGCTTTGTTGCCATTATTCCTCTGCCGCAGCCCCCAGACATTGCTACAAAGAAGGTCCATAACTTTTTTAAGAGGACCCTCCCCCCTGCAAAAAAAAAGAAATGTTTCTCTATACCCCGCAGGTGGAGACAAAACTTTTATGCTCTTAGGTCAACAAATATTCCCAAGGGCAGGAGTAATAGTCAAAATATTTAACTATACTCAGAGCACAGGCAGCATTTGGTCAGTTTGACTCCAGCCTAGTTATCTAAACAGGACTTACTGAGTTAGAATCTACCCGTGACTCTACATTATCCCTCAATGATCATATTAAATGTAAATGGTCAACAACACAATTTAAAAACAGAGATGGCCAGATTGAATTAGAGAGCAAGAACCCAGCTTTAAATATAATGTCACAAATAGGTTAAAAGCAAAAGAATGAACAAGGGGTACCATGCCCAAACTCATCAAAAGAAATCTGGAATGGCCATATTAATATTAGACATAGTAGACTTTAGAGCCTATAACAGACATCATCACTATTAGCAGCCAACGTTACATATCCACATACCCTTTAAATTTAGCAAGGATGGAAATAAAATATCATATTGCATGCTCCCCCCAGCATGAAAATCAAATCCCCAAAAGGAGTCTAATGGCCATGCTGCATCACATCCCCACATTTGGGAAGGCAGGTCCTGGTGATTGAAAGTTTTGCAGAGCTACAAAGAGTTGGGATGGGCATTTTCCCCAAGAAGGGATTCAAGAACACCAAATAAAAGCAGCAGATGTCCATGACAAATGGATGTTTCTGGACTGGCTGTGTCCCTAACACATCACTCAAGTATAAAGCATAGCAATGGCCCCATTCCATTGTCCAAGAACAACATGTCGGTGATGGAGGAGATTGATGGAGTTCTGATTGTGGGAGTCCTTTTACTAGGAAATGACTCTGGGAGAGAATGGATAAAGAAATAATTTCTCATCAGAATTTACCAGCACAAACTCTACACTTGGAGATTCTAGAAACCAGAAAAGATGTTATCATTGAATCTAGGTTTTCAGGAAAGAAACACAATGTTATTTTACAATGTCCTATTTTTTGTACCCCAATGGACTTATACAAATATTCCTGTCATCCTTCAACATTTCCCAAAAACAATTTCCTCCAAAAATATAATCCAAACCTATCCCACCATGTAAATCTGGGAACTCTCTCCATTAACTTCTAGTACATAAGATTCTGGAAGGTTTCTTGAGGGCAGGTAAGACTTAGGATCAAGTGGAACATCTCAAGTCACAGACTCTAAATGAAGGGGGATTTAGGGACCTTCTATTCCACTGTCTCTCCCACAGGAGCTGAGATAACTGAACACTCATAGATGACCTTCAGGAGAAATTGGTTGACCAACTGGTTATGATACATGCTGATTTAACTTCTTTGGTAAATGTCTTAATAACTATTTGAAAAGAGACCTATTTTTCACTCAGCGTGTTTTGCAACATAACACAAACACACACAGGCATGCACGCAAACCAGCCACGACTCATCCCCCCCAAAAAGAAGCAAGAACCCCCAACATTTCTGTAGATTGGAATCTACTCATTACAGGTCTTCTTCGATTCTAAGGGTTGTAGAAGTTTGCCATCTACTGACTTTTTGCTGAAGTACCCTGTTCTCCTTGAAATATTACAATCATAATTCACTGCCAGCGACATGCATTGAGGTTTGTAGTTTTTTGCAACTATTTCCCAATAAAACATGAAGAGGTTTTTTTTTTCATTTTCTTAAAATAAAATCTTGTAGAGAAGAGAACCAAAAGCTCAAAGATCTCACACACAGATATGAAAGTGTTCAGTGCTAAAGTTTATTTGAAGGCCCTCTGCTGGCCATCCTTATTGTATGTACTCCTTAGTTGGGAAAAAAAAAAAAAAGGAGAAAAGAAAAGGAAAGGAAAGGAAAGAAAAGGAAAGAAAAGAAAAGAGAAAAGAAAAGAAAAAAGAGAAAGAAAGAAAGAAAGAAAGAAAGAAAGAAAGAAAGAAAGAAAGAAAGAAAAAAAAGAAAGAAAGAAAAAAGAAAGAAAGAAAGAAAGAAAAGAAAGAAAGAGAAAGAAAGAAAGAAAAGGAAAGTAATCACAAAAAGTTGGGGACAATGAGATTGTTTTTTAACATCTTTCAGTCCTCTCACCCACTCCAGCATTTCTTTCCCTGCTTGTTTCCTTCCCTGGGAAAAAGGGTATTCCTTATTACTCTTTCTGGAAAACAGAAATGCCTTCTGTCTTGTACTGAGCTGGCTTCCGTTTTTTCCATTATTCTTTGCAAAGACCGTATTATCTAGCTTATGGCTTCTTTCCTGACTTAGTGTTTCAGAGGCATTCCTTAATATAGGCTATGTAGCACATAGCAAGGGTTTTAAATAATATCTAATTTCCAATAAGCTGGGAGCTATTAAAGGCAGACACACAGAAACACCCCCAGGTATTACACAGTGATGTTCTACAGACTGGGCAGTGAACGTGTCAGGACAAGATGCATCACCCACCAAATTCTGAGGGCAGAGTCTGCCCCGCTACTTATTTTCTCTTCCCTATTTCCATTTTTTTATTTTTCTCCCCATCTCTCTTTTCTCTTCAGAATCTGTTGGGCTACACTGCATCTCTTCCTTTTACCCTGCAGGCTGAGCTCTTCCCTGGAAATACTGGAAAATAAAATATCTGTCCATTTGTCTACAGGTGTGGAAAGCTAAACCAGAGAAGTTTTGAAATTCCTTGTGGTCATCTGATTCTATGGTAATCAAACAGTCCACTGCAGATCTGATTTAAAACATACTAATAAAGACACAAAGGAATTGCAAGTTTTTTTTCAATAATGAAAGCTAGTTAATAAGGATCTACCTATAAGAACTATAACTTGTAAAGGGGTATGATTATAATGATAATAAAACTTACTATCAGCGAATCAACATGGAGATCCAACATGGAGGTCCAACATGGAGGACAAGGAACAGGGAGATAACAGCAAATACAGACAAGAAAAAGTATTGTCAGAGTTAGAAATCTTTGAAATGTGGATGACACTCTTTGCCACAGTTTCTTTATCTAAATGGTTAGATAGGAACAGAAGTCCTTGATGACACACAGCCGCATCAAATCCTGAGCAGAAACTCATGGTTTCTGGCCAGAGATTTAAGGTTAATCTAAGCCTCGTAAATGCTTTTAAATATTCCAGAATAGAACTACTTCTTAATGAGTACCTACTATGTCACTACTCTATTGCTGCATAACAAACCACATCAAAATTTAGTGGCTTCAAATAATTACTTATTGCTCAAATTTTGCAATTTGGACGGGGCTTGGTAGGACAGCTTACCTCTGTACCATTTGACATCAGTTGGGGCACTTCTGGCATTGGAGGATTCACATTCAAGACAGCTCCCTAACATGGTTGGCAAATTGTTGGCTATAGGCTGGGAACTCTCAGCCCAGGGCTTCAGTTCTTGTCCATAGGAGCCTCTCCCTGTGCTACTTGGGCTTCCTATCACATGGCAACTGATTCCAAGAAGGAAATGGAAACTGTCAGTCCTCTTAAAGGCTGGACTTGAAACTGGCAGAGTGTCACTTCTGTAATGTTTGGTTGGTCAAAGCAGTCAGATTCAAGACCCAGATTCAAGAGAATGAGGAACACATTTTTCTTTCTTTTCTTTTCCTTCTCTTTCTTTTTTTTTTTACATTTTTCATATGTATAAATTCAGCCTTGGAAATATTAAGTAACTTACTAATATTATGTGAATTTAGAGAAATGAGAAAAGGGAACTACGGGAAATTTTCCTTTGCCTTAACCACCCAAGACCACTTGCGACTTCTCCTTCATGCAGAGTCCCTGGAGAAGAGAAGAGAAATAAAGGGGGACAGGAACAAAAGACATAAGGGAGAACTGACGAGATTGTCAAGAGAGTCGTTTCGCCAAACATCACACTAACATGCAAGCTCCATGGGGGTAAGGATTGCCTGGTTTTCTCACTACTATAGACCCCACAGTAACCTAGAACAAGTGCTTCACAAATATCTGTTGACTGAATAAATGAATGAATGAAGAGGCAGTATGAAAAGACCACCTCAAGTTTTACTCCAACGAACATGCTAGGTCGGGGATTTGGAATTGTATATAAATATTATAAATATTTTATATAAGCAAAAATAAATTTAAATCGGAAATTAAAAAGCATTGCCTAAATATTGAAAACAAATAAACCTAAGTGTATCAAATTGGTGGCATGACCACACAGAGAATAGTTATTTCAAATAACTCTGAAACACAGCATTTTAACTCCATATCATGAGTGGGATAGAAGATAAAAGTCTAAAGGTAAAAGAACCAAAAGGAAACTAAATTGTATCAGTTATGATAATGATAGTAATAATATTTGAAATTATCATGTGTTTGTTAGAGACTAAAACATGTAAATAATTATGAACCAAGATTTTCAGGGTAATAGATAAATATAAATATAAATATTTTAATATTTAAATATTTTTATATAAATATAAAAGAATATCAAAGAAGTTCTATAAAACTCTATACTCTAAAATTTGAATTGGAAATTTCAATATGAATGCATGATATTTTCTTCTTTTTAAAAAATATATATTTCCCAGCTCTAGCCACTAAAAGGGCCCCAAAACAACAGCAGTCTAGTAGCTTTGAGCACCACCTCCACCTAAATTGTGTCCTCTAAAGACCATATCCTACCAAAAGAAGTCAGGACTGCTTGGAGAAATGACTGATTCCAGGAAACTGCAAGAATGTGTAAGATGATCCCAGCCACTTTGTTGTGTAAGAAAGTGAAGAAATTATCAAGTACCACTGCAATCATACTTAAAGATTACAGTAGCCATCAAAGGGGGCTTCAAAAGGCCAAAGATGGATCAATTTGAGCAAAAAGAATAACTGCAAGGAATTATAAATATGAAATATAAAAAAATCCATTCATTTATAATAAGTAAAATAATAACTCAAAAGACAAACACAATTATCACTTTGGAGATTTCCCTTTTTTTATTTAAAAAAATTTTTAACGTTTTTATTTATTTTTGAGAGACACAGAGACAGAGTGTGAGCAGAGGAAGGGCAGAGAGGAGGGAGACACAGAATCCGAAACAGGCTCCAGGCTCTGAGCCATTAGCACAGAGCCAGACGAGGGCTCGAACTCACAGACCGTGAGACCATGACCTGAGCTGAAGTTGGCCGCTTAACCAACTAAGCCACCCAGGCGCTCCTGGAGATTTCCCTTTTTTAAAAAATTTATTTATTTTTGAGAGAGACCATGAGCAGAGGAAGGGCAGAGAGAGAGGGAGAGACAGAATCCCAAGCAAGCTCCATGCTGTCAGTGCAGAGTCTGATGTGGGGCTTGATCTCACAAACGTGAGATAATGACCTGAGCTGAAACCAAGAGTCAGACACGTAAAACCAAGTGAGCCACCCAGGCACCCCATCACTTCAGAGATTTCTACCACACCAACTCATTATTCTTAAAACTAGCAAATAATAGGAAACAACTAGCAATTAATCCTGCCTTTCCTGTATAAATTGGATTTCAGCATAACCAAACAGCATGAAAAAAAATTCTTCTTGGTAGAAATATTCCTGTTAAATAAATGCAAACAGAATGGTAGAATTAGACGGACAACACTTTGCAATCCCTAATAAAATTGATGAATATTAAATCTTTAGGTGAAAAGCTGATGGAAGTTTTGTAATGGAGGGATCCGGCTGACACAACCTGAACCCACTCACCAATCTTTTTCTTTTTTTAATGAAGGATGTATCATGAGGTGTGAAGGGTCTGAGATTTTACTCCATTTGCAAGATAACAAATTAACCTGCCAAATTTCATGGGAGCTGATTAAATGTATAGACTTTGGGTTAAAGATTGTGATGTGTTCACTTGATTGGGCCACGGGGTATCCAAATATTTGCTTTAAGCATTATTTTTAGGTGTGTCTGTGAGGGTGCTACTGGATAAGATTACCATTTGAATCAGTAGAATGAGTAAAACTCATTGCCCTCCCCAGTGTGGGTGGGCCTCATTCACTCCACCCAAGGCCTGAATACAACCAAAGGCTGAGCAAGAAAAAATTCTTTCTGTATTCAAGCTGAGTTGCCCATTGGTCTTCTCCTACCTTCAGACTGGGATTCCGACTGAAATTTATACTATCCAGTTCTCCTGCTTTTCAGGCCTTTGGACTTGGACTGGAACTCACACCTCCTGGGTCTCCCAGCTGCATGACTATAGATCATGGCCTTGTCATCCTCTGTAATCTTGTGAGCCAATTCCTTATAGTAAATCAGTCTCTCTGTCTCTCTGACTCTCTCTGTGTCTCTCTGTCTCTCTCTTTCCTTCTCTCTCTCTCTTGTGTATGTGTGTATGGGTGTGTGTGCATGTGTTTCTCTGAGAATCCATGAGTCTAATACCAAGGACTGTCAATTACAGCAATAAGCAGCAGCTATTTTTAGTATCATCATGTTTACCCTGGTTCCCTGAGCCTCATTTCTAATAGAGCAACACAAAAAAGGGTCAGATGACTTTGTATATTTAGTGGGTTGCTTGACAGGAAAGCAATCCCAAGTTTAAGGAATTCTGATATTTTATACGGTACAGCTCCAGCAACAGACACCATCTCTTTCTTCTAAGACTGTTCCTATGCGGACATCCTTGAAAAGACAAGGTAGACAAAAGGCAGTTAAAGTTTTTTCTTGCAAAACATAGAGAAATGCAAGAGCCCCACGGAGAATTGTCTACCAACAGTCTAATCTGTGGATCAATCGTCACATCACTAAAAATGGGGCATCTGATGTCTCCTGATGTGATCCAATAAGAAGTACACGGCACCACCTAGGAGTCGTCCTCGCCCAAGAGGAAGTGTCTGGATCTCATCACGTCTAGAGATCTCACTGCTAGCTTGAAAGTAATAAAAGAACAGGTAGAACAAGGGGATAAAAGATCAAGTTGCATGAGGAAGCACTCAGCCAAATCTAGAAGATAGGAAATTGTATGCAATCCATGACCCAGTTCCTTCAACAAATAAGTGGAACTTTCAAAGATGGGAGGAGAAGGAATAGTTATGAATTAACGGAGACTTAGGAGGGGCACCTGGGTGGCTAAGCTGGTTAAGCATCCAACTCTTGATCTCGGCTCAGGTCATGATCTCACGGTTTGTGGGTTTGAACCCCACATCAGCCTGCGTGGGATTCTCTCTCTGTACCTCCCCCACTTGCTCTCTCTCTCTCTCAAAAGAAATTAATACATTTTTTAAAAAAAGAGAAACTTTGGAAACAATGCAATGTATGGACCTGTTTGATCCTAGCCTAAATGAACCAACTGAGTATAGTTTTTAGAAAATGGAGAAGATATAAGCATGGACAGGGAATTAAATATTATTAGAACTACATGAATTATTATTGTTACCAGTTATGTTTTTAAAAATCCTTGTGTGTTAGAGTTAATTCCTGAGCTATTTGTGGATAAAATGATATGATATCAGCATTTGCTTCAAATTACTTCACCACTAACAACAAAAAAAGTGGAAGGGGAAAGTTGGAACAAGCTTGGCAGGACATTATTAATTTTTGAAGCTGGTGATAGTCCATGAAAGTTAATGATACTATATTCATCCATTCAATTTTGAAATTTTCTGCTGAAAAGTTTAATAAATAAAACTGTGGAAGAATGAAAAAAGCAAAAACAAAAGTGAGAGAAATGAGTTACCAGCACAAAAGGGGGCCCTGGCAGAATTGCTTTAACTTAGACTTGAGTGGAACAACTCAGATCTTTGGAAGCCTGCCCTTTAAGAGAATAACTTCCATTTTTCCTTTTCGATGTGGAATAGTTCATATCTTTTTCTCAGTGAGATAATAGAATTCCTATGTCAAAAACAAAACAGAACAAAAAAAGTGAGTTAGGAAAAGGGAGGTAGGGAGAAACAGGGGAGGGAAGGGAGAGAGTGTGAGACTGATACAGATGTATCCTCTTTTCTCATGGATTTTATAGTCTGATAGAGGAAACATCCGTTCACACAATAGTTACACAGGTGAGTGTTTAATTATCATTGGAGGTAAATGCTATGAAGTTATAGAGGAAATTTCTGAAGAACAAACAGCACAGGAACTTGTGAGGCAAAAACACTCTCTCTACAGAGTAACCCTGTTGGTTCTGAGATCTGATGGATAAGTAGATGTTACACAGACAAAAGAGTTAGGGGGAAGCTATTTAGGACAGTCAAGAGAGAAGGTCTTGACCTTAGGATGCAGGGAGGAGAATATATTGAAGGGGCACCAGAGTGTACAAAGGAGGTAGACCCTAGGAGATGCCTGCAGTGGCCCCACTAGGAATACTGGTGGCTTAACCTAGAATGGTGGCAACGGAGATAGAGAGAAGTGGAACATTCAGGCAGATATTTAAAGAGTAAAATTAATCCATCTTGGTGATGGATTACATATGGTGATGGGTATGGATGTTTCATGTTATACTCAGTATTATTTCTGTGGTAACCACCCAAAGCATTGAGTTTTAGGGGCTGCTGTGCTAGTGCATCACTGGATGGGTTGAGTTGTAGGGTGCCAGGAAAAGGGACTGTGAATTGGTACCCAAAAAGGACTGATGCAAGTATTTCACATGAAACCTGGAAGACGATCAGGACAGAGCTGGGGATGCTGTCTAGCCCACCCACCACACTCACACGTGTTCATACCCACTGCCAGGCTCTAAGGAAAGAGGAATCACTTGACATCAGGAGATCTGGCTTGAGTTCTGGCTCTGGCTCTTAGAAGCTGGAAGACATTGGTCAATTCAAGTTTCCAGGTCATGAACTCAAGTGCTGCCATTGAGGTCTATGTACCATGCGATCCTTGACTCCGGTAATGGGCACTGGGCTGAAATCTTGAGAGGAAGAAGCTGGGGGAGGTGGGAGGCATCCAAAGTAGCAGTTTAGATGAAGAAATGATGAGTTCCATGATAATCCTTTGAGAGCAGGCTGGTCTTTTCTCGTGAAATCACCCAATGGTCCTTTTTATTGTACAAATGTAAAGAAAAAACCCTCTATGAAATATCTGCACTTCAGAAGAGGATCTTTGCTTTCACTTTGCATAACCAGGGCCTGGTTCCCACTCCATCCATGAGAGGGAAAGACCCAGGACTGTCTAGCAGGCTAGTGTCTACTGTTTTCTCTAACAATTGTAGATCTGGAGAGAGGGGAGAAGTGTGCTAGTGCGGCAGCTCCCAATATGCATGAGTCTTACAGCTAGGCTTTCATCCGTGATAGCATCTCTTGGAAAGGAAAATAAATTTAAAATATAAGACGTTGCCCGATATTGTATTTATTGCACAAAGCACTGGATATAAAGACAAAAGACCAAGAGGTTCCTGGGTGGCTCAGTCAGTTAGGAGTCCGACTTCAGCTCAGGTCATGATCTCACAGTTGGTGGGTTCGAGTCCCAACTCAAGCTCTGTGCTGACAGCTCAGAGCCTGCACCCTGTCTCAGATTCTGTGTCTCCCTCGCTCTCTGCCCTCTTCCTGCTTGTGCTCTGTCTCTCTCTGTTTCTCAAAAATAAATAAAAACATTAAAAAAAAAAAAAGACAAAAGACCAAGAGTCAAAACTCTTCATGTCCACTTACTAGCTGTATGATCATGTGTAAACTTCATATTCTCTGCATCTCCCTTTCCTCATCTGTGGAACTGTGATAATAAAGTCTCCTCCTCACCAGGTAATTATGGTGATTGAATGCAACACTCTGTGAAAGAACTCAGCATAAATGATTAAAGAGGGGCTGATTGATAGTTGCTTTCTTTCTGCTGAAGCGTATAATTTTTTCAGTCATCTGTCCTTGTTCCACAGGGAAAACCAAAGAAAGAAAACACACTTTAAGTAGGATCATGCAGTCTGTTTCCAGTCACTTTTGAGTCTTAAAGAACACTAACCAGCCAAGCTCAAACATCTGAAAGCCTGGCCCTTCAAGTTGGCATGCCGGAGGACAGCCTGCTGCAGCTCTGCTTGGTCAATCAAGGTTCTGGCTTTGATGCCACCCTTGTCGGACATGCGAGCACAGCCTTGACACATGAATGTTGATGAACAAGCATAATGTTTGTCCTGCAATTGTAGGTGCTGGAAACAAGGTTCATCCCACTGATACACTTGTTGACTGTGGAAGCTTTGCTGAGTCCTAATGAGAGAGGACTTCAACTGCCTCCATTTTCACCCCAAACTTTCTAATTGATTAAGTTCTTTCCAGCTTAACACAAGCAAAAGACTCCTCATGCAGGGCATCTCCTGATGGGAGCAAAACTACCCCTCAGGCAGTAAGTACTGTCCCGAGCCAGCAAGATCCCATGTGACTGCCCCCAAGACAATGATTGACTTGACCTTTACTGCCCACCTGTATGTCCCTTTCCCCCACATTTTCCTTATATAAACCTGGAAGTATTTTTGGCCCTTTGGAGACAGTCTTTGAGATGGTAGTCTGCGGCCTTCCCGATGTCGGCCTCACGGAAAAAATTCCTTTCTTGTTTCACTGCCGCTCATCTCCCTGCCTTTGGCTTTTGTCGATGGTGAGTGGCCGAATCTGATCTGTTTGGGATCCCCGGAGCCAGGTGCTCTGGCAACCTTCCACTTTGGCTACACTAATAACCAATTCTACCTTCTTTATGACTAGGAGTGATCAACTACAGCTTCTAAACTGGAACTCCCCTGGACTTGAGTGAAAACATGTTCATCCAGTATTTCTCAAGGTGTGGTCCCTGGGCCACCTGCTCCTGAAACTTCTGGGGATCTCATTAAAATAGAGGCAATCCCCAGAGCCACTGAATCAGAATCTCTAGGGGTGGGCTCAGGGATCAGCACTGTTAACTTTCACCACAGGAGTTTGGATGCCCATTAAAGTTTGAGGACCAGTTAAGCAAACCCTTTCAAACTACTAAGGCTTCAAGGGCTATATATAATAAATAATACTTCAAGCCAAAACAATGTTTAAGTATATTGAAGTGCTGAATTTCAAAATATTGGTTATAATTTTAAAACGGAGTGCAATCTGAAGGGTGCCTGGGTGGCTCAGTCAGTTAAGCATCCGACTTCAGCTCAGGTCATGATCTCACAACTTGAATTTGACCCCAAGTCAGGCTCTGTGCTGACAGCTCAGAGCCTGGAGACTGCTCCAGATTCTGTGTCTGTCTCTCTCTGCCTCTCCCCTGCTCACGCTTCGTTTCTCTCTCTAACAAATAAGTAAACATTAAAAAAAAAATGGAGTGTAATCTGAGATGTGTAAACTGGTGGCAAAATCTGATTTTGGGTATTTTACTACATTAATAAAATACATTGGTTGCACTAAAAAGGGCAGATCTGTCCATAAGGTAATAAAAATGATTTACTAATGGCTTCAACAGGGTGTTACATCAGTCTCTGATAATTAGAATAAGCACAGTAGACAACCACTTGCCAAGTGCATCAGTAGCTGTAACAATTGAATGTGAACCTTCCCTTTAGGCTTTTCCTTGTCTGCTGTGAACTTAGAATTGGATTTAAGTAGGAAAAACACTTCACATTATACTGAGTAGCAGAACCTCCACTTCAGGCTTCATTAAAGAGAATAAACATGCCATCCCTTCCCCTTCATATCCCTTAGTTAAGATAAAAATTTGGTCAGTGGGGCTGGAGCCAAAGAGGCAGGCTGTATGGTTAGGACATTGGTTACACACAGGAGAACTGACCAACTTTGTTGGATTGGAATTGAAGGAATCAGCATAAATTTATGGTTTTTAACATATACACATAGATGGAGAGATGGATGGATGGATGGATGGATGGATGGATGGATAGATAGATAGATAGATAGATAGATAGATATGGATGTGTATATGTGTGAGTGTGTGATATTTCCTGGTCTGCTGAGAAGACTTAAAGCAATGACATTTTAGTACTAATGAGCAGCAATTTCATGGTTTCTAAATTACATTATCCACTAAAAGAAACCAGGACATTTTAAAGAAATGACTGATTTCAGGGCTGTTTCAGGGAAATAGCGGATGAGCCTAGAATGTGGTGTGATGCCAGAAAGTAAAACAGTGCTCAAAAAATGTTGGGGGTATGTCCAAAAGACATAGGAGCCAGCCTTAGGCGCTAATAAATAATGAAACTAACAGGTAATAATACAGTGAACAAAAGAGAAGTCCATGAGTCCATATGGATATAAATAAATTATTTTATAAATAAATGAAAGAAAATTAATTATAAGGATTCCAAATAATAAATATAGAGGGAATATTGGAATTAGAAAATCACCATTTGGCAACTACCGTGGTACTAATTTGTTTAATTATGAATCATCAATGGATGCTATAACTAATGAGTGAGATGAAAAACATAATATTTAGATAATCTCAAAGCATCTCTCCACAAAACAGTTATCCATTACTTATTAATAAATGAATGATAGCTACTCATTTAAAATAAAATAATCAGAAAGATACCATCTTAACCAAGTGACAAAAGGGAGCATCAACAGCAATAGGACAAATAAATACTATGTGCCTCCTGCAATGTCACAAAAGATAAGGAAAGACAGGAAAGATTAGGGAACTGATCTAGATTTACAGAAACTAAAATAAATGACAACTAAATATGACGATGATCCTGGATTGGATGCTAGACCTATAAAGGATATTACTGGGTCATTATTGGGACACTCAGTGAATTTTGAGTGAGATTTGTGGATTAGATTATAGTACTCTTCAACATTAATTTCTTACGGTAATATAAAAGAGAGCCTTTATTTCTAGGAATTATACATTGAAGTATTAAGGGACAATAACTTTCAAATGGTTTAGAGAAAATTAGGGATATCCATTAAAGAGGAAATTATAAAGCAAAAGTGGTAAAATGTTAAGGTAGAAGAGGCAAAATTTGTCATTGTCCTGATATGTTCTTTCCCTAAGTCTTGCATATTAAACTGACAAAAGACAGATTCATAGGAGAAAAAGATTTATTCATGTACACATGGGAGCCAGTAAAAGAAGTAATTGGCTTCTTAAATGGTTTAAGTTAAAGGCCTATACAGTAAAACCTTGGTTGGTGAGCATAATCCGTTCCAGAAACATGCTTGTAATCCAAAGCATTTGTATATCACAGTGAATGTCTCCATGAGAAACAACGGAAACTCAGATGATTTGTTCCACAACCCAAAAATATTCATATAAAAATGATTATAATACCGTAATATAATATAAAATAATAAAGAAAAAACAAAATATAAAGAAAAGTAAACAAATTAACCTCCACTTACCTTTGAAAACCATCATGGCTGTTGTGAGGGAGACAAGAGAAAGGATGGTTACTGTGTAGGACAACTTTCACTAATGGAATCACTGCTATCTATTGGCTCAATGGAATTTTTTTTCCACATGGGGGCCATTGTATACATTCATATGGATGTTGACTACAGTTCATAATTAATAAACTCTTCTCAGATCACAGCCAACACTAAAGATATACAAACAAAAGTAAGAAAAATTATGAGCAAGTATATCCCAATAAATTAGGCAATCTGGAAGAAATGGACAAATTCCTAGAAACATAAACGACCAAAACTGAAACAGAAATAAATACAAAATTTGAACAGACCCATAACCAGTAAAAAAATTGAGTTAGTAATAAAAAAATCTCTTGAAAAACAAGAGTCCAAGGCCGGATGGCTTTCCAGGAGAATTCTACCAAACATTTAAAGAAGAGTTAACACTTATTCTTTTGAAGCTGTTCCAAAAGATAGAAATGGAAGGAAAACTTCCAAACTCATTCTCTGAAGCCGGCATTACCTTGATTCCAAAACCAGACAAAATGAAATCTGGTCATGTGTAGCAACATGGATGGAACTGGAGGGTATTATGTTAAGTGAAATAAGTCAGTCAGAAAAAGACAGATACCATATGTTTCCACACATAGGTGGATTTTGAGAGACTTAGCAAAAACCATGGGGAAAGGGAAGAGGGGAAAGGAAAAAAAGACACAGAGAGGGAGGGAGATAAAATATAAGAGACTCTCAAAGACTAAGAACAAACTGAGGGTGAGGGGGGTGAGGGAGGGGGGAGAGGGGATGACAGGCATTAAAGAGGCCACGTGTTGGGATGAACACTGGGTATTATATGTAAACCAATTTGAAAACAAACTATTTAAATAAAAAAACTAGACAAACACCCCACTAAAAAGGAGAACTATAGACCAATTTCCCTGATGAACATGGATACAAAAATTCTCAACAAGATACTAGATCCAACAATACATTAAAAGAATAATTCACCATGATCTAGTGGGATTTATACCTGGGATGTAGGGCTGGTTCCATATCTGCAAATCCATCAATGTGATACATTGCATTAATAAAAGAATGGACAGGAATGACATGAACCTCTAAATATATGCAGAGAATGCATTTTACAAAATACAGCATCCTTTCTTGACAAAAAAAAAAAAAAAACCCTCAAGAAACTAGGGATGGAAGGATCATACCTTGGGGTACCTGGGTGGCTCAGTTCGTTAAGTGTCTGACTTCAGCCCAGGTCATGATCTCACAGCTCCTGATTTCAAGCTCCACATCTGACTCTGGGCTGACGGCTCAGAGCCTGGAACCTGCTTCATATTCTGTGTCTCCCTCTCTCTGTCCATCCCTGCTCAGTCTGTCTCTGTCTTTCTCTGTTTCTCTCTCAAAAATAAATAAAAACATTAAAAAAAGGATAATATATCAAGATCATAAAAACCATATACCAAAGACCTACCACTAATATCCTCAATGGGGAAAACTGACAGCTTTCCTTCTAAGATCAGGAACATGAAGGATGTCCACTCTCACCACTGTTATTCAATATAGTATTGGAAGTCCTAGTCTCAACAATCAGATAACACAAAGAAATAAAAGGCATCCAAAATGGCAAGGAGGAAGTCAAACTTTCACTCTTCACAGGTGACATGATACTGTATATGGAAAACCCAAAAGAACCCACCAAAAAATTGCTAGAACTGATCCATGAATTCAACAAAGTCATAGGCTATAAAATTGATACACAGAAATTGGTTTCATTTCTATACATCAATAATGAAGCAGCAGAAAGAGAAATCAAGGAATCGATCCCATTTACAATTGCACCAAAACCCATAAAATACCTAGGAATAAACCTAACTAAAGAGGCAAAAAATCTATACACTGAAAACTATAGAAAGCTTATGAAAGAAATTGAAGACACATAAAAATGGAAAAATATTCCATGCTCATGGATTAGAAGAACAAATATTGTCAAAATGTCTATACTACCCAAAGCAATCTAGACATTCAATGTAATCCCTCTCAAATAACACCAGCATTCTTCGCAGAGCTAGAAGAAACAATCCTAAAATTTGTATGGAACCAGAAAAGACCCCGAGTAGCGAAAGCAATCCTAAAAAAGAAAACCAAAGCAGAAGGCATCGCAATTTCAGATTTTAACCTGTATTACAAAGCTATAATCATCAGAACAGAAGACAGAACCCAGAAATGGACCGGCAAACATATGGTCAACTATTCTTTGACAAAGCAGGAAAGAAGACCCAGTGGAATAAAGACAGTCTCTTCAGCATATGGTGCTGAGAAAACTAGACAGCAACATGCAGAAGAATGAAACTGGACCACATTCTTACACCATACACAAAGATAAACTCAAAATGGATGAAAGACCTAAACCTAGAGGAGAAAGCAGGTAAAAACCTCTTTGACCTCAATCACAGTAACTTCTTGCTCAACATGTCCCTGGAAGCAAGGTAAATGGAAGAAAAATGAACTACTGGGACCTCATCAAGATAAAAACTTCTGCATGGCAAAGGAAACAATCAACAAAACTAAAAGGCAACCGAGAATGGGAGAAGAGATTTGTAAATGACATATCCGATAAAGGGTTTGCATCCAAAATCTATAAAGAAATTATCAAACTCAACACCCAAAAGGCAAATAATCCAGTGAAGAATGGAAAGAAGACATGAATAGACACGTTTCCAAAGAAGACATCCAGATGGCAAACAGACACATGAAAAAATGCTCAACATCACTCATCATCTGGGAAACACAAATCAGAACCACAATGACATACAACCTCACACCTGTCAGAATAACTAAAATGAACAACTCAGGCAACAACACATGTTGGCGATGATGCGGAGAAAGAGGAACCCTTTTGCACTGCTAGTGGAAATACAAACTGATGCAACCACTCTGGAAAACAGTATGGAGGTTCCTCAGAAAATTAAAAATAGAACTACCCTAGGACACAGCCATTGCACTACTAGGTATTTATCCAAAGGATACAAAAATGTTGATTCAAAGGGGCACATGCACCCCAATGGTTATAGCAGCACTATCAACAATAGCCAAAGTATGGCAAGAGGCCAAATGTCCATCGACAGATGAATGGATAAAGAAGATGTGGTGTATATATACAATGGAGTATTATGCAGCAATCAAAAGGAAAGAAATCTTGCCATTTGCAACAACGTGGATGGAACTAGAGGGTATTATGCTAAGCAAAATTAGAGAAAGACAAATATCATATGACTTCATGCATATGTGGAATTTAAGATACTAAACAGATGACCATAAGGGAAGGAAAGCAAAAATAATATAAAAACAGGGAGGGAGACAAAACATAAAAGACTCTTAAATACAGAGAACAAACTGAAGGTGCTGGAGGGGTTGTGGGTGGGAGGATGGGCTAAATGGGCAAGGGGCATTAAGGAAGACACTTACTGGGATGGGCACTGGGTGTTATATGTAGGGGATGAATCACTGGAGTCTACTCTTGAAATCATTATTACACGATATGCTAATTAATTTTAATGTAAATTAAAATAAATTAATAATTTAATTTAAACTCGTCATGTACTGTATTTAATGTAACTTGCAGTAAAGCAGCAGAGGAAAGGGTCTACATCTGCAGGCAGCTTGACCTAGGATGAAGCAAAGCATTCCTAAGCTTACTCTTGTATGGAAAAGCAAAGGACTGTCCGTAGGTGCTTTGAAGTGACAAAAAACACACTAGTGCCAGTTGTGGGCACCTTCCAGCGTTCTGAAAAATCATTGATTTCTGCCAAACGCCGCAGCCTGAGATGGAGCATCCGAGCATGGGAGATGATCACCCACAGTCCTGCAGTGAGAGAGAGAAAGAAAGAGAGGGAGAGAGAAAGAGAGGGAGAGAGAAAGAAAGAGAGGGAGAGAGAAAAGAACCATTGGCTAAGTTGTGATCATGTGACATTGGGCATCACGTACTACTCGTTTTGCAAGACATTGTTCGCTTGTCAAGTTAAAATTTATTAGAAATGTTTGCTCGTCTTGTGGAATGCCGAAACACTCACAGAACAAGTTAGTCACAATCCAAGGTTTTACTGTATACCTAACTCGATAGAAGGGAAGGAGAGAGAAAGACTTCTGCGAAGAATAAATAGGTTTCTTTAGGAAAAACAAACGGGTGTTTAGAACAATTGAGAGATAAGAAAGTGATAGTGTTTGTCTATTTAGGTATGAATGGGTTTTTCTGTCTCCCTCGAGGCCACAGAACTCCTGGGTGAAGGAATTTGGGAAAGGCTTTATTTATGTTTTCCCTTTTGGGAGTAGATCTTCCCAAAGGAAGGAATCTATTTTCCAGAAATTTTATTGCCCAGAAAAATCCAGAAAGCTCCAAAAAGGCTTCTTTCTGCATCTCTTTATTCTCAAATATCTTGAACTGGAGATAATCTTTATAACAACCAACTCTAAGGTTTTGAGTGGTTCCCTACATCAACAATTGGGAAATCTTTTTTTTTCTTTTTTAGAGAGAGAGAGAGAGAGGAAAAAAAACATGTGCAAGCAGGACGGGGAGAGAGAGAGAGAAAGAGAGAGAGAGAGAGAGAGAGAGAGGCAGAATCTTAAGCAGGCTCCATGCTCAGTGTGGAGCCTGTGGAGGGACTTGATCTCACAACCCTGGGATCATGATGTGAGCCGAAATCAAGAGTCAGATGCTCCACCGACTGAGCCACCCAGGTGCCCCAACAATTGGGATATCTTGATGAAGATATGTAGGAGTCCTTTGTATTATTATTTGCAAATTTTCTGAAAATTTGACATTATTTTAAAATAAAAAGTTTGTAATGTATGCCCTAACCTCATAAATTGGAAAGCTAATTTTAAAAAAAATACATAGTCATCTTGCTTTATTCAAGTGCCCACTCTGAAGGGCAGTTCTGAAATATAAGAGGAAAGATTTAATTTCCATACACAAGTGAGTAGTGAATGCCTACCCGTGAGGAAGAGAGCCCTGTAAGGAACATTAGCAACTCAATCCGGGTGAAACAAGGTATTGTCCAGGATGCTCAGAGCTCTTGAGAAAGAAATGCCACCAACAGATCTCAGGCCGAGCGTAGGATAACCACTTAGCTGAAGGCTCTGATGACAGCTTCCTGGGATAGAACCCATTACAAAGACGACCTATGTCCACGGTTTGATTCTCTTGCCCAAAATCCTTCTTAGAAACTTACATAATGTTCAGTTCTTAACGTTAAAACAACAGGTCCTTGTTTTTTTATTTTGCAGAATGCAAGTCCTGGTATTTTCCACTAATAACAATAATAATACAAGCAACTCACGTGTATTAAATACTTACTCTGTGTCAGTCCCTCTCTTAAATGTTACCTGCATTGTTTTATCTAATCATGTCTGTTTTCCCGTGAAATAAGGAAATCATGATTCTCTTCCTTTTACAGAAGAGGAAACCAGATGCTCTGAGTGATTAAACTCTCCAGGATCACAAAGCTGCATCTGGGTTCAAACCTAGACTTTCTAAGATATAATTAACCATGATATAAGATGCCGTGCTATGCCTCAACATTCTCTGGTTCCCTCTAGACTGCAGCTTGTAGTAATAACTCAGGGTCAAAATTCTGTGACAAATATACCATCTCAGTTAAGAGAAATTCTGAAGTGCCCAAATGGAAACCATCTTAACACAAATCTGAGAAAGAAGGGGGTGCTCTATAAGAGCTATCTTAGGTGAGAGTTGATTCCCACACTACTAATGTCTATGGTTGCTCCACTGGCATGGCAAACTGGTAAGCGTTAGCTATCTTTAGTTTGCGTTGGTTGAAAGGCAGACAGAAGAGGTTGTTTCTAAAAGATATCGAATATTCATCTCCAATTTTAATTTTCCTTTGTATTCTTAATTAGAAACTCTTGACTCAACATTCTTTCCTCCTCGGCTGAGTGTTATATGTGTCAAATAGCTACTCCTGAACAGTATCTACTAAAATAAAATGGGAGGATCCAAGAGCCAGGACCCAATCAGAAGAACATCGTGACCCCCAACTCCTAGTTCAGTCCTAGGAGTTTTTTTTTTTAATGTTTTATTTATTTATTTAAAAATTTTTTTTAACGTTTATTTATTTTTGAGAGACATAGAGACAGAATATGAGCAGGGGAAGGGCAGAGACAGAGGGAGACACAGAATCTGAAGCAGGCTCCAGGCTGTGAGCCATCTGCACAGAGCCCGATACGGGGCTCAAACTCACAGTCTGTGAGATCATGACCTGAGTTGAAGTCGGCCGCCTAACCAACTGAGCCACCTAGGCGCCCCTGTTTTATTTATTTTTGAGAGACAGAGCATGAGCAGGGGAAGGGCAGAGAGAGAGAGGGAGATACAGAATCCAAACCAGGCTCCAGGCTCTGAGCCATCAGCACAGAGCCCCACGCAGGGCTTGAATTCAGACTGTGAGATCATGACCTGAACCGGAGTTGGCTGCTTAACCAACTGAGCCACCCAGGTGCCTTCAGTCCTAAGAGTTCTTAAACTTCCTTTCTGCTTCCATACACAATGGCTGATAATTCAGTGTGACGTGCCTCCTTACACATTTCTTGGAGGAATGCTACTCATTTCTCTTTCATTCAAGAAAGGATATCAGAATCATGGGAGTCAAGTGACATCATTACAGGGATGCTGTTAACTCTAATTTATGAAAAAGAACACCTTTTGCAAACTTCTATGTGTTAACTATTATCAGGAATAAGTCACAAGTAGCTATGGATATGATATATATTATTTGTATATATTCTAGATTATGTTTTTTGCTTCCTATTAAGGGCTATTGTATTTTCCCCTCTCCTTTTTCAATTACATTATCGTACCTAGATCACCACCATAGCTGATCTGAGGGAAGCAGAGTAGAAGCATGAAGTTTGTTCGAAATTGCTCCTGCCCAATCGAGTCTGGATCTCTTCATCATCAGCTGGGAGACAGGGATGGTGAGGACTGGGATGTGGAAAGCAGGGCTAAGAATCTCTCTTATTCTCTCTCTCTCTCTCTCTCTCTCACACACACACACACACACACACACACACACACACACACACACAGAGTCATTGAGGCATAAATGACAAAAATTGCATGTATTTAATGGGGCGCCTGAGTGGCTCATTTGGTTAAGGGTCCAACTCTTGATTTCTGCTCCGGTCATGATCTTGGAGTTCGAGGCATTGAGACCCGAGTCAGGCTCTGTTCTGACAGGGCAGATCCTGCTTGGGATTCTCTCTCTGCCCCTCCCCTGCACATGTACGTTGTCTCTCTCTCCCTCTTTCAAAATAAACAGTTTTAAAAAATTATATGTATTTAAGGTGTACCACTTGATGTTTTGATATATACATTGTGAAATGATCACTGCAATCAAGATAAATAACATATAAATCACCTCACACACTTATTATTTCCTTTTTCTCTTTTTCCATTCTTAAGATCCATTCTCTTAGCAAGTTTCGAGTACATAACACAGGATTGTTAACTGTCACTTTGCAGTATGTTAGATCTCCAAAACTCATTCATCTAGCATAAGTGAAACTTTGTACCCCTTAACCAACATCTCCACTCTCCATCCTCCACCCCCCACTTCTGGCAAACACCATCCTACACGCTGCTTCTGTGAGTTTGATTATTTCAGTTTCCTCATGTAAGTGAGATCATGCAGTATTTGTCTTTCTATGTCATCCCCACATACAGGACTCCTCTGGTTGTAGACCATTTTAATCCAGGCCTGGTGGCCGGATATTGGTCACATTTGTTTCGAAGGTAACAGGTTACAGATGAAGGTCCAAGGTGGCTGCCACTACTTGTGTAGTCTTATATTTGGGTTCTGCCCTTACATTCCCAGACCTCAGAGAGCTGGACAGGTTGATGCCACAGGTACTCCAAGCTCTGCCCTTGGTCTATGTGAAATAGGCTCCGAATACTTCACTTTAAATGATGATGCTGCTGATGACGAAATTGAGTACAACATGTCACGTGTGACTGTTGTTAATATTTAATCATCACCACACATACATGAAGTAACTTTTATTATTTCTATTTTCCAGATGAGAAAAATTGAGGTTTAAGGTATTTAAATAACTCACCCAAAGTCCAACAGAGACTTTATTTATTTATTTATTTATTTATTTATTTATTTATTTATTTAAATTTAAGTTAGTTAACATACAGCACAGTATTGGTTTCAGGAGTAGAACCCAGTGATTCATCACGTACATATCACACCCAGTGCTCATCCCAACAAGCGCCCTCCTTAATGCCCATCACTCATCTAGGCCATGCCCCCACCTCCCTCCCCTCTGGCAACCCTCGGTTTGTTTTCTGTATTTAAGAGTCTCTTTATGGTTTGCCTCCCTCTCTGTTTTTCTCTTATGTTTCCTTCCCTACACTACGTTCATCTGTTGTGTTTCTTAAATTCCACATGTGAGTGATATCATATATTTGTCTTCCTCTGCCTAACTTATTTCACTTAGCATGATACCCTCCAGTTCTATACACATTTTGCAAATGGCAGGATTTCATTCTTTTGGATTGCCAAGTAGTATTCCATTGTATCTATATACCACCTCATCTTTATCCATTCATCAGTCGATGGACATTTGGACTCTCTCCGTAATTTGGCTATTGTTGATAGCACAGTTATAAACATTGGGGTGCATGTGCCCCTTCGAATCAGCACTTTTGTACCCTTTGGGTAAATACCTAATAGTGCAATTGCTGGGTCGTAGGGTAGTTCTAGTTTTAATTTTTTGAGGAACCTCCATACTGTTTTCCAGAGAGGCTGCACCAGTTTGTATTCCCACTAGCAGTGCAAAAATGTTCCTCTTTCTCTGCATCCTCGCCAACATGTGTTGTTGCCTGAGTTGTTCATGTTAGTTATTCTGACGAGTGTGAGGTTATATCTTATTGTGGTTCTGATTTGTATTTCCCAGATGATGAGTGATGTTGAGCATTTTTTTCCTATGTCTGTTTGCCATCTGGATGTCTTCTTTGGAAACGTGTCTATTCATGTCTTCTTTCCATTCTTCACTGGATTATTTGCTTTTTGGGTGTTGCATTTGATAATTTCTTTATAGATTTTGGATATTAACCCTTTATCGGATATGTCATTTACAAATCTCTTCTCCCATTCTCGGTTGCCTTTTAGTTTTGTTGATTGTTTCCTTTGCCATGCAGAAGCTTTTTATCCTGATGAGGTCCTAATAGTTCTTTTTTGCTTTTGTTTCCCTTTGCCTCTAGAGACACGTCTAGGAAGAAGTTGCTGTGGCTGAGGTCAAAGAGGTTGTTTTCTGTTTTCTCCTCTAGAATTTTGATGGTTTCCTATCTCATATTTAGGTCTTTCATCCATTTAGAGTTTATTTTTGTGTATGGTGTAAGAAAGTGGTCCAGTTTCATTCTTCTGCATGTCACTGTCCAGTTTTCCCAGCACCTTTTGCTGAAGAGACTGTCTTTTTTCCATTGGCTATTCTTTCCTGCTTTGTCAAAGATTAGTTGGCCATATGTTTGTGGGTCCATTTCTGGGTTCTCTATTCTGTTCCATTGATCTAAGTGTCTGTTTTTGTGCTGGTACCATGCCGTCTTGATGATTACAGGTTTACAATACAGCCTGAAGTCCAGAAATGTGATGCCTCCAGCTTTGGTTTTCTTTTTCAACATTACTTTGGCTATTCAAGGTCTTTTCTATTCCATACAAATTTTTAGGATTGTTTGTTCTAGCTCTGTGAAGAATGCTGGTGTTATTTTGATAGGGATTGCATTGAATGTATAGATTGCCTTGGGTAGTATAGACATTTTGACAATATTTGTTCTTCCAATCCACGAGCATGGAATGTTTTCCCATTTCTTTGTAACACACACATGATTTGAACCCAAATCTCATGGACTCCCAAGCAGTGCTTTTCGCCCTGACTTGATTTTGAATTGGCTGAGCCCTTTCAATATCCTTCCCCTAAACCTAGACCCTGGCAGCTGCTCTGGTTTTCCTGCCACAGTCCCCCAAGATCTCATCATCCTTGACAGGCAGAAACACAAAGATGGTTAGTAGTGATGCCATCTTTGAAAAGGGCCTCAGTCTCTCCACAAGTCTCTGAGCCCTTGCAGAAGGGCTTCCTGGGGAAGCAGACTGCGGATGGAGGTCAGCATCTGAGAAGTTTGTCAGGAAGTACTCTTAGGGAGCAATGTTGGGCAGAGGCTGGCACGCAGCCCCCATCAAGACTCAGCAGTTGAAGGGGCATTCTAATGCTGGGATGGCTGTTCAGCATGGGACAGCTGGGCTTTACTGCCGGCTCTGGACGTGAGCTGCCCTAGGAAGGCACAGAACATTGAGCAAAAGCAGCTCTCTTTGGCAGAGGCAGTTCCTGAGGGGAGCTGACAGCTGGGGACTGACAGCACTCCCAACAGCAGGGACGATGAAGGGGGTATTTCCGAGGGATCTTTGTGGAGGACACCTCTTCCCCCCCCGGCCCCCCCCCCCACACACGCACGCACACACACACGCACGCACGTAGGAGCCACGATACTCACAAATGCCTTTTGGAATTTTGTCTTTAAGAGGAGGGGCAGAGAGAGGCTTCAAGATGTTGGTTATGACCCGAAAAGAGAAAATTGGGCTGCTGAACAGATCCAGCCAAGTGGCACTACTTGTGTCGCCCAGTTTTCAACTGCTTATAAGGAAGAGGACTTCTCCCTTGTTTCCTAATGAATCTTTCAAAATCTGCCTTCCGGAGCTCTGACTCACTACACATCTGAATGCTTATTTAAGTGTTCCCAGCTTCCCATTAGAAGATAGGGACCGGGAGGATACAAATAACTCCAGGACCTCCAGGCCTTCAGTTAACACCTTCTCCTCCCTTCCCTAGACTTCTGTCACAGACTATGTGATATGAAAGGAGGGGAGACCCTTCTCTACAGTGCTAGGTGCCATGGCCGACACATAATGGGTGCTCGATACAGGTCGGCTGCCCAAATGATGTGTTCTAGTTGGGAATTTAAACCCCTCTCCTAACACTCGCAACAATCCACCACTCAGTCCCTCAGTCTTCATGCTGCCTGGCTTCCCACTGTCTGCCCAATACAGGTTCATTTTCCAGGCTCGGACTTGGTACCAAAAGGATTCAAATTACTTCCCAGGTGTCCTTCTACCTAGGTATCCAAATACATAAGCTGGCAGTTAATTTAGTTATATCCTTGAGGCTTAAAAAGAAAAAATAAAAAGTGAGGCTCACACATAGTTATGTAAGCATTCAGAAGAGAATGCAGTACTTCCCAACGAAGTAAAAAATATAGTTGACTCACATACACACGCAGAAAAGTCAATCATATTTTCCCCTTGGTGAAGGCAAACTAAGCAAAAAAGTTACCTATCTTTGGAGGTAGATTTAATTTTTGCTGACACTGAATTTTGGAAAGAAAATATTCTTACAATATTTTTAAATATCTTCTTGTAAAAAATAAAATCCTTCTGTGTTAAGACTCAGAACCCTTTACATCAATCTACAAAATCTCTGCTAATATTCTTTCCCTTTCTTCTGCCTATTTAAAGAACCAGACTCTTGGCCCTTTGCTGGCTGGATCCCTCTGCTTCCATTTACTTTTCTGTTTTTTTGGCCTTGATTCTCCTTGCTGTCAGTAGGCTGCTTTGACTGAAAAGGTGTGTCCTGTTCTTGGCACTGCCAGCAAATGGGTTGCACAGCTGACTTGACAAGGTTCTTTGGGTGGGGGAGACAAAAGTGAGATATCGGGAGGCCAGGGAACAGGAAAATTTAGGTTGCGGGTTAGAAAAACTTGAAAATGTACACTGTAAGTTTTAAAAGCACCATCAGTTTTTTTTTTTAAGTTTATTTTTAAGAGAGAGAGAGAGAGAGCACAAGCAGGGGAGAGGCAGAGCAAGAGAGAGACAAGAACCCAAAGCAGGGTCCAGGCACCAAGCTGTCAGCACAGAGCCCAATGCGGTGCTCGAATCCCCGAGCCACAAGATCATGACCTGAGCCCAAGTAGGCCCCTTAACCGACTAAGCCACCCAGGCGCCCAAGCACTGTCAGTTTTAAAGCACTAAAGTTATTCCTCACAACTAAAGTTACGTACAAATAACTTTAAAACAAACTAACTGTCCAACTGCATTAGATGTATGAAAAGTGATTTCATTTGGGACAAAATATATAAATCAGGTATCTCAATTTCCATAAAACTTTCTTCTTCAAATTCTTAGGCCTCATTTACAATTCAGGGATAGCTGTAATGTGTCTGAGGACCTGAATGTTTGACATGATAAAAAGAATCTTCATATTCATAATACCATAGGCCTTTGCCTTTTTCTCTTTTTAAAAGAGCAGGAAAATAATTCGGAAAGAAAAATATCTGGGATCTTACTGATTCCCCAGAGTTTTGGCCTTAACATCTCTGCAATCATAAAACAAAACAATTTGGCGGTTACCTCTGCATGTCACACAGAGTTTCGGGTTGGCCTGTGAGCCTCTTAAGAGTCATTTAACTGGCCCTGTCTTCCTTGTGCCTACCATGATGCCTGGCCCAGAGCGGGTCCTCAGTAATTGTTTAATAGGTAATGGAATAGAGCGATTGCCTCATGGCAGGAAATAATCTCTCAGGGCCTTATGATGTAAAGGTAACGAGCACTGGCAGAGGATGCATCCATCCATGAAGAATGGTGAGAGGAGAGAAAGGGACAGAGGGAAACGGATTCTCTACCAGTTAACACCTTTGATACCTTTGATGATGTTAAGTCTGAAAACTTTCTGTTGTGCACCTTAAAAAGCAGTCTGCATCAACTGAAACATTTATGTAATGAACATTTATTTTATGCCTAGTATGCTCTAGGCACTGTTCTAGGCAGTGGGAAAAAAAACAGCCATGGGCAAATTCCATGGAGTCACAATCCAGCGCAACCTATACCACCAACCTGAAAGGCCAATATTGGTAACTCCATTTTTGAGTAGCGACACGACACAGGTTTTCTTTCATACTATGTTTGACATGCCTGAACTGTCCAGTATTATCAAGTGGCACCGTTTTTCCATATTAGCATCCAAATGTATTTAAAGGCAGCTTTATAGGCGAACCTAATCACTTTACACTGTATAACCAGCAACCGATACTCTTAATTCAAGCAAGCTTTTACACCAGGAAAAAGGTCTATTTAAAAAACATATACAGGGGCGCCTGGGTGGCTCAGTTGGTTGAGCGGCTGACTTCGGCTCAGGTCATGATCTCACGGTCTGTGAGTTCGAGCCCCGCGTCGGGCTCTGTGCTGATGGCTCAGAGCCTGGAGCCTGCTTCGGATTCTGTGTCTCCCTCTCTCTCTGCCCTTCCCCTGCTCATACTCTGTCTCTATGTTTCTCAAAAATAAATAAACGTTTAAAAAAAAATAAAAATAAAAAACATATACATACATATACACATATAAATACATACACATACACACATATATACACAAAAAATAATCTCCTGTTTGCATTAATGTAGGCTTAGCACTAAGAGGATATTAATAATGCCCCTGATTTTGCATGGTGTTTTTAACTATTTTTACATACTTTAAGTAGACTTCAAACTTGATTCATAATCAAGGTAGTTTTTCTATGAACTCCATTCTTTCCCTTAAAAAGAAGTATTTCCATGGGCTTATTTGATTTTTGACAAAGTGAAAGTTTACTGGAAATATGGCAAGAGAGTTACATGCTAAAGGAAAACATTTGGAAAACTGAAAATTAAACAAATATATAAAAGAGTGTTCAACCTTTACAGAATGAGACAATACATAAGGAAATGTTTTAAAAAAGAAATCAAATTCAGTTTTCTTGAAAGCTACTATAGACCTACTTATCAGACAGCAATTAGATATTAAGAGCCACTTGAACCTAAATCCTTCAAAGGATTGTACAAATTGGACCTATTAAACAGTATGAGCATTTCAATTTTATGCTGAATCGAAAAGCTGAATTTAAATAAATCAGGAGAATTCGTTAACGTTTTAATTTTATCCACCAGAATTAAACACATTGGATTTTGTTGTCTTTGGGTTTCATCAAACGCCAAGTGTGGTGGGAAGAAAACCTGATCAAGGAGACTCAGGAGGCCTGGGTTTGGGTCTCATCACTGCTGTGTGACCTAAGACAGAGGTGTCATTTAAGCACTTTGAGCATCGGTTTTATCTTTCCATCTCAAAAGACCTTTATAAAGATGGAATTAGGGGTGCCTGGGTGGCTCACTCAGTTAAACATCCAACTCTTGATTGTGGCTCAGGTCATGATCTCGAGGTTCACGGGATCAAGCCCTGTGTGGGGCTCTGCTAGGACAGCACGGTGCCTGCTTGGTATTCTTTCTCTCCCTCCCTCTGCCCTTCCCTCGCTCTTTCCTGTGCGCACTCTCAAAATAAATAAACTTAAAAAAAAAAATAAAGATGGAGTTGAGGCAGGTGACACTGCTCTGAAAACTGGAAGAAGGCAGTCCTGTCGCATCCGACTTATTACTACTGTTAGGCGGCTGCTCTCCCAGCACTGGAGAGAGAACACTAATCACAGGTGTCTCCACCTCCGGCTGACGGGGACATACCCCAGCAGCCACGAGTATCCTGTATGAGCCAGACCACACTGATCCTCTCCTCGGTAGGTTGTGCAAAGACGTCTAGGTATTCTTCTGTGTCTCCAGTTAGTTGTTCTTTTAAACAAAATGAAAATTGGACTGATTTGGGAGAACGAAGATTCTGTATGTAATTCACATTCTATATGCATTTAGTGGAAGCTACAGTACCCAAAACTCACAAAATCTCCTGATTTGGACCATTTCTGGCAACTCTAGCCATGTAGTTTAGGATTCCCTTATAAGTTCTGAATTTATCCTGATTTCTCTATTTGATCCCTTTTTGACCACAGCACTGAGATGTTGGATGTAGGGTGATCCTTATCCTTTCCTCGCCTTATTTTCTTCCAAAAGAACAAAAACAAAAAACCTCGCATTCATGTGCACAATCATCCCCATTAGAATTCTGTGCCTATTTCACCACCCATATCCTTTCCCTTCACCCAAGTGTCTTTGCTGCCATGGTTTGTGGATTATATTTCAAAGGCCCAAGCCCTTCTCCTAACAGTCATTCCTTTCTTGCTGTTGGCAATTTCACCAGATTTATCAATTTCATTTCTTCCCAATGTTTCCGTTTTCCCACAGGAAAACACGAGGTACTGACACAACCCCTGCTTTCAACCTTACTCTGCCTCCCCATTTATTCTTTCCCTGAGTTATTTGTACCTCCAAATTTACCTACTTAGGCATCTACTGTCCTTGCAACCGAAGTCTTTCTTCCTCTTTCAAAAAAGTAGCCTCCTCTTTTTCATTATCTTTACCCTCCACTTAGACATCTCGATGCTGCTATGAATAACAATTTCCTAGAAATTGGAGCATTAATACTGGTTGTATGATGATTAAGGATTATTATGTGTGTGTAATGGTATTGTGATTTTGCTTTAAAATGAGACCTTTACCATCTGAGGTAAGTACTGAAACATTTATAGGTAAGATATAATCTCTGGGATTTGTTTTGAAAAAATATAGGAAGGGGTGGTGGGGAATGATAGGGCCAGAATGGCCACGCTGTTGGGCCTAGCTGAGAGAAGTACATGAAGAGATCGCTATATTCTTCTGTCTGCACATTTAATATTCTCTCTAATAAAACGACCAAGTTTTTTTTTTCTCTTCACCTGCTAGAGTTTGGGCTACTCTCAGAAGATCTAACATAATATTTAGATGACTTCTGCTGTTTAAATGTTACGACAAAACCCAATGCCCAAAGTACAAAATTACTATATACTGTGGTATATATGTATATTAACATTATATATACCAATAATACCAATAATAAATTATCATTTATTCTTTACAGCACACTAAGCTACTAGGCTTTGTTAAGGTTATTTACATAAATTATCTCATTTATTCTTCACAATATGCTTATCAGTAGTAATCACTAAAGGCTCAGAGGAGGTTAAGAAACTTGCCCCATGTCATAAGGATGGAAATAAACACCTTAAATAAATGTTCATTACCAGTTCCAAATATGAAGAATGAAAGTATTCCCACAATAACTCAAACACAATGCTCACATTCATGCTGATGTACTTCATTTCCAAATTATCATGAGCTCTCAAGTCGACTTGGCCAAAGACAAAGTTGAAATCAGTTTACATTTACCTAGTTAATACGTGGAGGACTTAACAAATTTTATTTGCATTCACAATAAAAATCAAGTATAGTGCTAGCTGACCACAGAGTCACTGTTTACAGCCACAGTTGGAGGGAGGGAGGTAGCAAAGTTTAAAGGCAGCAGGTTTAGCCCCCTTAAAACAATCAATAGCTGTGTGCAACTATGGAGATCTGGCCCTAAAGACGATAGCGATTAATCCCCTACATGTTAGGCCATTGAATCCTGAGTAGTTCACACACACATGCACAACTTAGGGATTGTATCTTCTATCAGCTTTAAAAAGGTTCGTGCGATTGTGGATTTTAATGCGGCACAGTTCCTTAAAATTGTCATTACTTCCTTAATGGAACTAATGCATTCCTAAAAACATCTATTTTCACAAATTATTTCTACTGGCTTTAACTAAAAACTTGAAGATACTTTCTTCTGGAAACTATCTAACTCCCAGGAAATAAAACATAAGAACACGTGTTTAAGGTGCAAAAAAATTTTTTCAGTTTGTGCAACCTGCTGGCTTTTTAAAGAGTGTTTCTTTGGCATGAAAGGAAAACATAGGAGACATACAAATCTTTGCAGCTGTAAATAAACAAATCAGGGTACACGCTTCCTGAACACAGATCTCACTAAATAAGAGTATCTTTACTAAAAGAAAAAAAAAAAAAAAAAAACAAAAAACAAAAACCCTCAGTCAATGGAACCAGAAGAGGCTATAAAACGTTTAAGAAATTTCAAATCGATTCACTGTGTAACAAATCCGGTAACAAATGTCTGTTACAATTTCTTTAAAAGCCAGGTCCTTCCCCTAGCATATGGTAAATTCTTTTATTTACAAAAGCGCACATACAGAATCTCAGGAAACTGAGGTATTAGAAAATTGAGATATATATTTATACAGCAGAGGTAGTAATGAAAATCCATAACTAAAAATGAGCTTATTTCTTAGCATTATAAAAACCTTACATTGTAACTCCTACATTGTTTACATTTTCTTAAGCAGTAGAAGGGAGGTTTGGGCACTTTGGTGGTCTTTGTTATCCCTAGGTCTTTTAATTTGACAATTAAACACTGATTGCGATCAAACATGTGCTTTGAGCTCTTTCTCTAGCAGTGTTAACCAGCTCTACCAAGCCCAGCACTCCCTTTGGCCAGGTGTTTTCCACCCCCACGCCTGCCCTTTTGATGAATTAAACGAACTCCATGACCAGCCAGGATCAAGGGTGGCACCCACACGGCCAGAGGACACAGCAAAATTAATCTTGTTTTCTCAGAAACAAAAAAACACTTGCCTTTCCATGAGCATGAATGATCTTCCGGAATTAAAATAAGTATAAATCTGATATACGTCCATGTTCGTTTGACTACTGGTAAAACAAGAAATGACCAACCTCACTTAGGGATGAAAGGACTTCAAATTCACCTAAAATGAGAAATTACTAGGTTTAACTATATAAAACGTTTTAACACTGAAAGGACAGGACAGTCTCAACAAAAGCTAATTTTTGGCACTTTGATCTGTGCATCTCTGCAACCCAGGAAACTTCCGAATAAAAACTGAAAGGGCTGCTTTTCTCGGAAGGGCTACGTCACAATGGGGGCACGGAGAGAGGTGGTGTCAAATACTGTACTGATGCAAGGGACAGTCAACAGAAACAGTGCAGCGATACTCTTGCTTAGAGATCATTTTTGATCATGACCCTTCCATTTCATAGTTCAATAAATTAGTTCTAAAATTCTACTGAAAAAAAAAATGCCTTCCTTGGTTACTACTGTTCAAATATTATCTAAAGCTATCCTGCCAATAGCCACTAACCACATGTGACTTTAAATTTCAGTCAATTAAAATTAAAAATTCAGTTCTTCAATCATAGTAGCTTCTCTTCAAGGGCTCACTAGCTACGTGTGACTAGTGGCGACCATACTGGAGAGCAGAAAGAACATTTTCATCATTTGCAAAAAGCGCTATTGGATAGCACTGAAGGAAGTGCAGTGTGCTACGTGCTCATGAGATTTCTCACTCTTGTTGAAAGTTGTTTAAAAGTATCGCTATATCTCTGGCTACAGATGAACAGTGATCTCTGCTCATAGCTGTCACAGGACGGTATCGACTTTCTGATTGTTATTCAATTTATGAGGCACTTAGGAGTTCCATGTAAGACTCAAGTAAAACATGAACTCAGAGATTTTCACTGACTATAAAAGAACAAAGTGAAGATTGCACGGATGATGATGGTAATTCAGCACTCATATCAAAACAGATCTCTTTCTTCTACCGATATTCATTAAACTTGAAATATAAAAGCATACATAACTACCATTTAAAGCTTCTCACAAGACTGGGGCAAAGAGCCCAGATATTGCTCTGTTTCACTTTGGTGTCTTAGCAAGGGGGCGGAAAACATTACTTAAGTACAAACAAACAAACATAGTAAATTAAAATAAAAAGGGTCTTAGGAATAAACTGCTACCAAACGAGGACACAAAAACCAAGTTTTGGTTTTATGCATGCAAAAACGTTCTCATTTGTATTGATATCTGATATCTGAGTGGACTAACTTTGAATACTTCTAGGAAAATCAAGTTCATGTTGTTATTTTCAAATTCACTTTGTCAGAACACAAAGTAGATAATAATTATATCTCGCTTCTTCCAAATAATTCTTGGATGAGAGGCACGAAGTGGGGAGCTGAATGGATTGCTTGTTTTTTTTTCTTAGTAGGTAAAAGCAGAACAACTCAATCATAAAATGCACACAGCTGTATCTAAAAGAAAAATGCAAACACAACTTAACCAACTTTATTTGACTGCATCTTATTTAGACAGCTTGCACATTTCAAATCCCATTAAATCTCTCTCTCCAAAAGGATATGGGACAATAGAAGAAAATTATGCAGCAATATCCAGTCATCAAACAGCAGTCCAATATTGAGATACACGTGATATTTTATAGATACTCAACTCATATCTGACGTCAATATAATTTATGGTTATGTTTTTACAAACCTGAAAGCCCTGTAACATTATAGCACTCATTTTAGTGATGTCATGGTGCACTGAAAAGTAACTCTGATGCACTACCAATTCGCTTTTATCTATGCTCCTGGAAAGTGATGAACTTCATGATTTTTAGACACCATAATAAATATACACATCCAGTCTTATACATGTCAGCCAATACCATAACACAGGGCAAGGTAAAGTTAAAACATGTGACAAACAAACTCCTTTACACAGATTTGTCAAGCAAGTAGGGAGGGTAATTTACTCAGTAAGTAGGGAGGGTAAAAAACCAATTTTTAAATAATTTTTTCTTTTTTTATTTTGTTGGCTTCAACTTCAAAAACTACTGTCTGGTTTCTGATCTGTGGACTCCCCTAGAGCAGTTTCATCCTAATGTAAGGGAAATTACAATCAGTCCACACATCAAAAACGGTGGCATACCCATTAGCTTCTTCAATACTAACATGTATAGATAGCTTCATGGTAGCATGTATAAAAACGTTCAGCAGTACCAACTGCCAAACCAGTGTCAGTGGATAGTACAGTCAGTCTTAAAGAGGCAGCACCCCATTAAAAGAAAGTTGCACCAGTTTTGCTCAGTTTTAGCCAAGTGAACTCACGCTATCAATTTTAAATGAGATTATTTTAAGATTATACAAGAAAAATCAAAGTCCAGTATCAAAAAGTAAACGAATGTTCGATGCTGCTTCAACTGGAATGGAGACTTAGTTTTGATGTTGGGTTATCATGCTAGACATTAAAATTTTAGTCTACTTAGGTAAACAAGTTTTGCATAACCAATTAAGGACAGAAGGTAGACATTTATATTCAACAGACACCACGTTGAACAATGTGGCAACCATCTGACTTTTTAGCCGCATGGGTAAGCTCACGTTTACAAACACCCAGTCGGTTCAGCAAAATCTGGTCAATTCCGGGAGAAAAGCTCAATAGAAATGGTTTCATTAACAACCTGCCAAAAATATAATGGCTGAAATGAAAATCTAGCATGTATCTATCTACTTTAGAACTGTCCCCATTAGTGAGTCAAGCAAATAGATGTTCATCAACAATCATTACTAATGCATCAGCAAGTCAAATATAAAGTGGTGAGATAAAATTTGATAACTGTTTTAGTTCAGTTCCCTCCGTATCAAAAGTAACAGAAGCATCACTATGACTGGCATTCCTCTAAATGCTAGAGCTCAGATGACATCTGACCAAAGACATACTCAAAACGGTCAGCTGGAAAGCTGAGTAGTGAGTGATCATCACATTTTTAATGCAATCAGTACTCTCCCCATCAAACTTTCAAGAGTCATATAAAATGAAAAGAAAAAGTTGACTTTAAAAATGAGGAACTATAAATGATCCCAGCAGCAGGAAGATTTTATTTTCACCAAATCTGTATATCTTCATTTTAAAAATACTTGTTACCATGTTCACTTTCAAGACACTACACTGAGCAGGGAGCAGCTTTCCTTTAAAAAAAAAGAAAAAAGAAAAAAAAGGCAACAAACTTTCCTGAAAGGGGGCTTTTACCAACTGTTAATGGAGGTAGGGTTTTTAAAAATACAGTAATTATAGCCATAAAATAAAATTCAAACCAAATCCTAGAGCAGAAGTAAAGCATATCCAAATTAAAGAAAAAACAACATAGATTCCTACAAAACATTTTTCACAGAGAATCAATCTTTTTTTTTTTTTTTTATGGGTACCTAGGTTTTCCAGTTAAATGCTCCATCACAGGCTTCCTGACTCAATTGAAAGCAATTAACTTAAAAATTTGGTACACTGCACAGATTGACCAAAATACAATGTAACTGAACATGGTGGTAACTATTAAAACCCATAGAACTCATTCCAAAAAAAATTCCAATTTTCCCTTTTGTTTTTCTGGGAACTAAGCAAAGCTTCCCCACGAATTTGTTCAAATAAGTGAAAAGAAAATAAAATCAGTTTAAAATGGATACGATGAACCTTCAAATTTATTTCCAAGACCAAGAACCATTGAAACATTTTAAGAAATGGAAGCAATGTGATTCCAAATAAAGTGGGAAAAAAGTTCCAGCTACTTTGTAAAAGCCGTTCTTCACAGCTTAGCAATAATTTTGATTAAATAAAATCATACCAATTTACATTAATTTTCTATTCTTATCCAAAAATTCCCTCACTCTCAAAAAAAAAAAAAAAAGTGCATCCAAAACCCAGCAATTCCCGGCTCCATCAACTTTTCTTATCCCTTTTGAGTCATTTCTCAAAGATTTTCGAAGTAGATTCAACTTCTTACTGTAAGGAAAAAAGGGACTTTACAGTAAGTCACTCTGTCACTCACCTGGAAAAAAGTATCCAAATTATAAAAATCTGAAATAATTTATTATCAAATTTAGAATTTAAATAAAAACAAAAGTTTGCTTGCAAAGGCCTGAAAGAAAAGGAAAAGATAGCATGCATTCAAAAACTAGAGATGAAGACAAATATACTTATCTACACAGGCACTGGCAGGCGCAATTTAATTGTTATCTTTACTCATTGTAAGACACATCCAACCCTACATAACATTTTTTTTCATTCACTAATCACTGAGGTACCAATATCCAAGAATGGAAAATTTAATATTGAAAAAATAAAACCTAAAATTGAAGCTCTTCCCCCAGCCCCTTCAGAAAACTATGGCAGGTTTCATGTGAAATGTTAGTATACTTAGAGATTTTTTACAATCTACGTTGGCTTTTTTAAGGAACAAAAATGATGTTCCACTTACTGGTTCTGTGACAAAATGATCACTGTGTAAATAACATTGTCAGCAGACTTTGCAAATGAACAAACAAATCTTGGCTATCAACTGGCACATCTTGCTGGTACCAAAAGAACTCTTTAAGTTTAAAACAATCTCTTTTAATTCAGAACAAATGCGCCATGCCAAAGTGCAACAAATATTGTGCGACACTCAATGAGACACTGACAGATAAGAGCTGCATGGAAATTACTAAATCCACCTGCAAAGCAATTCTGTACAAATTGCATTGCATGCAAAGGTCGATTCTGTGTGGTTGGAAAGTTGTTCCTTGATATCAGTTTCTCAACGCAGCCACAATTTAAGTCGCAGTGCATCAACTCCATTTAAATAGTATCTGAACAGCCTCTTATCTCGAACAAAACCAAGATTTTCATAAAGTTTCAAAGCAGACTTATTCGTTATTTCTGTTTCCAAAACAACCTTCAAAAAAATATGAGAAAACTAAGTTATAATTTTATATATTTGAAATTAGTTTATAATTTCATAATTTGACAAATCACATATAAAGTAAACAGATCAAATATTTAAGAAAAACATTCCGTATCAGTTTTAAAATTGATGGTGAAAACAATAAATGTTAATGATGTACAGAAAGAACCCAGAAAATAGTCATTGAGACCGTAATAGTAATTTTCTCTTGGGGCAAGAGGAGGTAGGAATGTGGGCATTTTCTGTTCTATTGATTTTTCTGATTTTTGGCATACTTAGCAATGAGAAAATATGTTTTATACTAAAAGGTGAATTATTTCCCTGTGGAGAAAAGTAGTGTGACAAACAGATGAAAAAAATCAACAATACAAGCCTTAAGAAAATACAATTTGAGACTATTCGAATTGACCTCCAACTCCTTACTCTTATATTTCATTAATTTGTCATCATTTATCCTGGCAACAACTACCCTATTTGTCTAGAATCTAGACCAGAATCTGTAAATTACAGCCCTTGGGCCAAATGTGTCTATTGCTGGTTTCTGTAAATAAAGCTTTATTGAAACACAAGCATGGCCATTTGTTTACGTGATGTCCAGGACTCCTTTCTCAATACAAGGGCAGAGCTGAACAGCTGCACCAGAGATCTATAGTCTGCAAAGCCTAAAATATTTACCCATCTGGCTCTTTGCAGAGAAAGTTTGCCAATCCTAGATCAAAGATACCCAAACCTTAGTTAACTGGATTGCAGAGTACCCTCCTCTGGAGTTTCTGGGTAGATTTTAGGTGGGGCCCAAGAATTTTTATTTTTAAAAAATTGCCAGTTGATGCTGATGACGCTAGTTGGAAAACAACAGTCTGAGAACCACAGACTATACATTATGGACATCAACACTTAACAAAAGAACACATAAAATATTAACTTCTGAGTCGTTTTTAATATTACTGAACAAAAAAAAATATTACTGAACAATGAAGAACTGATACTTTTTGAACATTGTGTGATTTTCTTTTATTATTATTATTAAATTGTTTCTGCCTTCCTCTACCCAAACATCCTCTATCCCATCCTCCCACCTTTTATATACACAGCTCTATTTGCCTTTCTATTGATTCTCAACCTAACTCATTGAGAATTATCAACAAAGTGAGCCACAGTTACTGTTGGGATGTCATAACCCTCAGGTGTTTGAAGTGGGACAAAAAGGGCAAAGTCTAATTAAACAAAGGTCCAAGTGAAGCCTACGAGTCACTTTCTATTCTATCTCAAGCTATCAAAACATTTTACAAGAATTCAAATAGATGTAAATAATAAAGAAAATGTACCTCATCATATCCAAAACTGAACTCAAGATCAACTCCTCCTCCACAATTCCATATATCCGTAACAATGCCTACAATGCCTCAAACATGAAAACCTAGGAGTCATGGTTGAGCTGCTTGCTTCTCTACCCCCCTATATACATCCAAGCACTGAGTATTTCTAGTCTCTCTCTGAGTATTTCTAGTCTCTCTCTTAAATCTCTCTCAAACCAACCCTTTTCCTTCTATCCCTACTCATATCACTCTAGGCCAAGCTGGCATAAACTTTCACTGTAATTACAAGATACTCCTAACTCAAAAGGTCTCCCATTTTCTTTAAGTAGAATGATGCTCTTGTTAACCCCTGCTTAGAACCATTTACTGACTCCCTTTTGTTCTCAAGAAAAGGTCACAATTTATAGATAAACTGGGGGGCTCAGTCAGTTAAGCATCTGACTCTTGATTTCAGCTCAAGTCATGATCTCATGGATTGTGAGACAGAGACCTGCATTAGGCCCCACGATGACAGGCATGAACAGGCTTAGGTCATGATCTCACAATCTGTGAGGTGGAGCCCTGCCCTGGGCTCTGTGCTGACACTGCAGAGCCTGCTTGAGATTCTTTCTCTCTCCCCCGTCCCTCTACCCCTCCCAGGCTCTTTAAAACAAAGTTAAAAAAAATAAATAATCTAAAGAAACCTAAAAGGCCCATCAAATTATGGCCTCTACCTACCTCACCAACTTTGCTTTAGGTCCGTCCACCCCTGGCTCTCCATGATCAACACTAAACCTTCAGTTTCTTGAACCCACCTTGATCTTTCCCACCTTAGACCTTTCACGTATATTGTTTTCTGTCTGGAAGGACGCTCTTCCTGTCCTCCTTGCTTTTGGCTTTAGCTGGTCACTTCCAGACTGAGTGGATTAACACTTTCTTTTTATATTACCCCACATTCTCATTCAACACTTGACGACCATGTCATCTCTCCTAGCTGATGAGCCCAACAAGGAAAGGATCATGTGTACCTCCTTCACAGCTATTTCCTGTGTACCTAACACTGCCTGAGAGATAGAAGGCTCTCAAATATTTAATTACATGCATCCTTAGCACCTTTCACTATATTACATACATTACTTAAATATTAAATAAACAAAAGTATTATTAAACTTTTAAATGACCAAAGTACTTAAAGAGAAAGCATCATCTTAAAGCAACTGCCTAAACAACTCATAAAAGCAAATCATATGCTAAATCTGAACTTTTAAAAGATCTAAAAACAAGTCATTAATAATTGAGGAGAAAGAGAAAATGTTCCTAGGAAGGAACATTTATTTTATTTCTTTTTAAGTTTATTCTGAGAGAGAGAGGGAGGGAAAGAGGAAGAGGAAGACAGATAGAGATAGAGAGAGACAGAGAGAGGAAGAAAGAAGATCCCAAGCGGGCTCTGCACTATTAGCACAGAGCCCGATGCGGGGCTCGATCTCACAAATTGTGACTTCATGACCTAAGCCAAAAATCAAGAGCAGACGCTTAGCTGACTGAGCCACCTAGACACTTCCCTAGGAAGGGACATTTAAATAAATGTTATATAGTAAACGATCAGGTTTAAGATAAGCATAAAAGTCAACAATTTTTCTCTACTCTTAAAAAAATGGAAATTTATTTTTTAGTATGTATGTCATCTTCCAGTCTGGGACAGTCCAGTCTGGTCAATACAGGTTTTCAATTTTGAACAAATCTCTTGAGTAACTCCTAGAACTTTGTTTTAGACCACCACCTAATTACAGCTAAAATGTTATATCAAAACAATATGTGAAACAAAAAAGGTACAACTCAAAACTTGGAACTTGATTTCACAGAAAAAGGAGTGACAGGTGTTTTTTTTTTTAAAAAAGCTAATATTTACTGAAGGCTTACTAAATGCTATGTAAAGTATTTATATGCATTATGTCATTTTACACCCATTTGTGATTATATTATTTTCATAAATACCCTATGAAATAGGATTTTCTCCAATTTACAAATGAAACTCAAGGCAACCAGTAGTGCAAAAACAGACCAGACTCCAAATCTGAACTAGACCTTAATAATATCCACTCTTCTGATTATATCGCAGAGTAAAATAAGCAGCAAAGGGGAGATCTAACCTACTTACAATGCAATGAAGGGGATCTAAGTCCATGTTCATTAATATTAGGCAATCGAAAATATTCAAGACACATCTGAGGCTAATTATGGCTACATAAATACACACTTGAGGTGTGGTAAAGAGTAATTCACCTCCGTTGGCATTCTAGCAGATGAGTGAGATACAGCCCAATTATACAGACATGGAATTACACAAAGGGCTGACCTTAGTTAAAATCAAAGGATCTTCTGGATACACTCGACATTCTCTCAACAAAGGAGAGCATCTGACAAAATAGAAAACGTCAGAAAAAGGAAACTACTTAATCACTTAAATTCTTTTAGATATATTAAAAGAGAATCTGGGTTTATAACGAAAACTCAGTATGAAACTATTCATTTAGTCCACGTCATGGTAGTATTACATAGGAATCCAAAGGATAATGAGGTTATTTTGGTCCCAAAGAAACTTGGCAAAATTCAATTCTACTTAACAGAAAAAAAGGATTGCAGTGAAGTTCCACGGATTCTCTTAGCAACAAACCACTGTCAGGATAAGCCAAACTATTACAGTTTAGAAAGCCTTTTTTAATATTTAAGTTGGAACTGCTGGAGGGAGGGCAAGCTGTTCACTGCTAGAACCTAAGCACTAGCTTATCATCTGGCACTTCGTAGACCTTATACTGATAGTGCTAAATGAACTCTATTGTTCTTCATAACGTTCCTTTAAGATCAGAATTACCACCACACTGCAGAGACAAAGAGACAGACTATAAAAAGTTAAATGACTTGCCTACAATCACACAACTATTACTAAGTGACAGAAGATGAATGTAGAACCCAGAATTCTCATACCCAGTTCTTTAATTAGGACAGACTACTCGACCAAAAATCCTTATGGCTTAAATAACTCCATTTTACTCTGTTCTTTACCTAGCAGCCTCTGTCTGATAGCCAAAACGTGTTTCCGGTGAAACTGTAAATGTTCAACAACTAATTGTTAAACTAAAAAAGCTTAAAAGTCACCTTTGTACATTATTGAAAAGTAAAAAAAATACATGATATGTATTTGCACACATCAAAATATCATACGTATTTTGTTAATACGTAACAGATTTATTACTGGTTATACTAAAGTAGACCACTCTTGGTAGGAATGTAAATTGGTATAGCCATCATGGAAAACAGTATGGAGGTTCTATTAAAAATAGAACTACTATGTGATCCAGCAATCCCACTTCTGGCTATATATCCAAAGGAATTGAAATCAGGACCTCAAATAGATAACTAATATCAATATAGATACTTCCATGTTTATCGCAGCATTATCAAAATAGACAACATATGGAAATAACCTAAATGTCCAATGTCCATCAACAAATAAATGGATAAGAAAAGTAGCATATACATACAATGGAATATTTTTCAGCCTTAAAGAAACCCTACCATTGTGACAACATGGATAAACCTGGAGGATATTGTGCTAAGTGAAACACATCAGACATAGACAAGTAGTACATGATATCACTTAAATGTAGAAGCTAAAATAAACTCATAAAATCAAAAAGTAGAATGTGAATGCCAGGGGAAATGGGAAGACGCTAGTCAACTAAAAAGGTTTAAAGGTCACATACAGCACATTTAAATTCAATTAAGAAATGTGGTGTATTCTCATCATATATGAGTTCGTTCTGAGTATTAATATCATGGCAATCACACCTTAAATCTAAAAAATAGTTTTGAAATTTAAATTCCCAGAGATGAAGACTTCAAAAGGACACGTATAGCTTAAGAAGTAAAGCACTGTTCATTATGCTGACCAATCACCTGCCCCATTCTAATTCATTTCAGGAAAAAAGCACATAAAAGTATATGGTCACTGTGTGGGTTCATTATTTTAGATATACAAATCCTACTTTAAAAATAACATTCTAGAGGTGCCTGGTGGCTCAGTTGGTTAAGCATCTGACTCTTGATTTCAGCTCAGGTCATGATCTCAGTCATGAGATGGAGCCCCACAGCGAGCTCCACACTGGATGTGGAGTCTGCTTAGGATTCTCCCTTTCCCTATTCCTCTCCCCTCCACATGTGCATGCACGTGTATACATACATACATACACAAATAAAATAAAACATTCTAGAAAACTCATTCATGCTACTGGCATGTATTTTTCTTACTATTTCCCCTAATGTAATACACAAAGTCACGATGCTTGTCCTAGTAGCCACCAGTATGGAAGCAAGAGCATGCATGGGTGTAAACAAATTCAAGCCAGATCAGCAATATGGGTAATGCATTTCTCATTCATGAAGCAACAAATCCCCTTGTTTCTTTTTTTAATGCTATAATTTTTTAGACAGCTCCAAAAGTAAAGAAAATGAAAAAGATATTTTAGTTACACTGTTTTAACATGTCTAATTCTGACATAAAAAGTTAGGAAAGTCATAGTAAGGCAAAATGAAAGAAAAAATCTATTAGGTCAGGAGAATATTTCATTATTATCTGAACAAAAACATGATCTACATTTCAACTCTGTGATTACTAACTTTGGTTTAATTTTCTGTGAATTTATCTTAAAAATGACAAGAGCAAGCAAGAGCAATATGAACTCGACTCAAGGTCACAAATAAATTCTATAAACAGAAGAGAAAGTAAAAATTGACTGGATGTGCACGGTAAGGCTTCACAGGGATTTCCAAGTGTCCCTTTCTTTATAGGTGCGGAGATTTAAAATTTCTATCTTCATAAGAATAAAAAAAAAAGCAGTACCTAAATAGTAGGAAATGTAATTTAAATCCCTTCTCAAATGTCTTTCTGATAATTTGTCAAACCTCCTTAACACTTTAAGAGAAAGGAAGGTTGGCCTAACTTAATAAAAGTAAAATCACAGGTTGGTTATTTCAAAATTGGTCATTGGATCCTTAGAGAATTAAAATTTCAGTTTTCCTCAGAACAATGAATTATAAATACAAGACTGTTTTTACATATAATTTTGTTTTTACCAAAAGGTATTTTAACTGATTAACCCTGTAGATACTTTTTAAAAAAATTTTACTATGTACAAAAATACGGTAACTGCTCTTCCTACAAAGCTTATAGAAAGCTCGAAGAGAAAGACAAGTTAACGATTACACAAGTCAAAATTCACAAGTACATTAAAAAAAAAAAGGTACAGGTAAGAATGCTGGAAACACAGAACTAATTGGTTAACAAGTACTTATGAACCACCATACTCCATCGCCAAGGCCACACTGAGTACTAAGAACACAGCAATAAACAAGAGAAGTAATCTCTGTTCCCCACAGTAGGTAAGGCAGACTCTGAACAAATAAATTTCAATGAAGTAAATTTTACAAAAAGAGAGGTCAAGAAAACCACAAAAGCTACACAATTGATTCTGTCCAGAAGGATTGAGGAAAACTTTAAAAAGTTATTTGTATTGGGTCTTAAGGACTGAGAAGTAGTTTAACAAGTAAGAGGACCAAAAAGCTACTAGACCTAGCAGACACATCAGTGAGAAACTAGTTAAGCAGAATGGAGGGGGAAGAAACCAAACCAAATGGGATGAAATGGTAATAAAAGGAAGTGGGACCAACAAACACAAATTAACTATTAAAAATTTGAAGGGAAAGGGGGATAGAATTGTTGCTTATATAGTTTAATACTCAATGAAAGGGAGAGTAAAAGCCTTCTAAGGAATAAACAGAGTTCTAACCCTTCATAGAACAAATCCTTTATCTGAACAATATGGGACACACTAAATTTTGTTTAAAACATGGAAGAATTGTTTTCAGAGGCAGAGCAATTCACACTGCAAAAAGTAAGTTGATGGAATTATCCCTGTTTCAGATTAAGATTAAGTAAATCTCATTGCCTCGAAAGAAAAATCAGAACTAGATCTTTAGGCCCACAATGAAAAGAGTATTTCTACCATAAAATGTATCACTAATTTAGGATCTAACTTTGAGACTAAAACAATATAACCCATATTTTTCTGTATCATTCCCCGGAACTCTCAAAGAAAAACCAATACTACACAAACATTTGCCCAGTTAAGGTAAGGCACACACCCTGTCTCACAGGCAGTGGCTAGGATAACTCGCAAAAGGCGTAACTATGAGGAACAGAATACTCCCTGTTCATAACATCCCTGCTCACTGGAAACCACCCTATTCAGTAGCAGTAGAGGATCAAAACATGGTCTTATCAAGCCAAAGACTTCTCCAAACTGTTCAGCAACTTTTATGAAGCTTGACTCATCTTCCTGATGAGCTGCACCAGTGTGGCTACGGTCCAAACAGAGAGACTCTACTCCTCAACATATGCTGTCCAATCCTCTTCTGCAAATTTTAGTGACCAGACATTTAACTAGTCAGGGTCACTGCATCTTTTACTTTTTGATATTAATAGCGGTGAACAATGGAATTATCTTATTTGAAATAACATCGAATGCCCTGATATCCCAGGATGACTTCCTCCGTGCTACCCAATATACCTGTAGGCCTACTCATACAACCACTATTTAGTGGGACCTGTCAAAATACAAACTAATGTGAACAAGGAGCAAGAGAATACTCTATGGTAAATCTCTGTATTCTGACATGGAAACATGATCATGAGATACTGTTAAATGAAAAAAGTAATTATTGCAGAATAATAATTATGGTTTCATTTGTATAAAGAAAAACTATTACACAACTGTGTGCTTAGAATAGGAGGATACATATTTAAAGATTAACAGTAGCTGTAAGTGGAAAGAAGAACCAAGAGTTGAAGAGTGTGAAGACAGTGAAAGAAGGGAATTTGCACCCCCAAATATACATGTGCACATAATAGTTAATGAGTGTGTATAAATTTTGTACAGAAAAAAAACCCACCTTAAAAAAATTATCAAAACAAGTTACAGACTTTTGAGGAAAAAAAATACCTAATTTCAAGTATTTTGAGAGCTCTCTAAGGCATATTTGCCCTCCAACAACAAAGACAACAGTTCCTTGTAATGTCCATAAAATTGCTAGCACAATACAACTTTGTTCCTTCCCAGTCACCATTGCTGTATTAAAAACATCTACACTTCTCTAGTTTACATTTATTCCCTTTCATGTGAAACAGCAAATCGTAACACTCCCAACCATCACCATTAGATATGGAGCACTCGCTCTGTGTACAGCACAGTGCTGTATTTTACCAAAATAATTATCCCTGTGGTTAGGCTGTACGAACAAGCTAAACAGAAAGATGCTCTTAGGTTAATATATAGACATGTCTACACTTAAAAAGTGGTTGTCTTTTTTTCTCCCTAGCCTTATTATTATTTAATGCTGAGAGATTTTTTTTTCAAACATGAGATGTCTTTCATATGAGCTGACAGTTGGCCCACATATTAAAAATAAAAAAGTTATTTAGAGAGACACTAAAGCCAATATGTAAGGAAATTACAATGAGATATGTAATAAGAGCTACCATAAATGGCTTAACTGACAACAAATCCTTTAAATACCAATTCCTCTGAATACTAATTATTTACTGAAAATGTCTAAGATTTCACCTTTACATTTTAACAAAAAACAATTTTAGCTCCCATTATCTTAAAATTTGTTCCAGGTCAAAACTCATGTGTTTTTAAAAGGAATATAATTTTCACCACAAGCTACAATGTTACATTAATAGTTGGCAGTGAAATTTGCAATACAATTTTTTGTGGGGTATTTATTTAAAAAACAAACTGATAGAATACAGACTAGGATAAAAGGTTTTAAACATTTTCAAAGACTTACCTCATCACAGTCTCCTTCAACCATGGCATATATAGCTTTCTTAACCAAGTTAGTACCTAGAATACAGATCTGAGTATTAATGAGAGAAAATTCAGTTTCTTAAGGATACCTAAATTATATTTATAATAAGCATAAAAATATCAAATGCTGGCTTCTATCTTGAACGCAGATAAGACTGTCTTAAGTGAGAAAAAATTTAGATTTAAACTGAGAGACCAACAGAACCTACACATAGTAATGTAAGTTCCCTCTTAAAAGACTTATATCCTTATGCATCTCTTTTTCTCAGGTGTAATTATTTGCGTCAAGCAGGAGTTTGTCCTATTCTGTTTGATAGTAAGAGGAAAGGGAAAAAAGGAAAAAGGTAAGATACAGTATGGCCAGGACAGCCCAGGAAACCCTTGAACTAGCCCGAAGTTCCAAGACCCTTGAGCCAATCTTGCCAATGATCACACCAGAAACTGCTGTGACCCAGAGTGGGCCCAAGACACTGGGTTGGTTCCTACAAACCTTAACGGTGAGCTGAGGCATTCCCAAATGATGCCAGTGGTGTCTCTAAATGTCTAGCTAAATGTATGCTAGTTTAGGGTTAGATATACTTGGTACATTAAAGGGAAAAAATTGCCAAATCTGATTTTAAGAAATCCAAATTTTGTTAGGAAATCTCTTAATTTTCAAACCATGTACACGAGCAAGAACACACTACATGGGCCAAACAAAATGTCTGAAGGCCAGGATGCAATCCTCAAGCCACCAGTTTCTGCCCTCTGAACCAGACAGACAATTGCCTATCATTTGCCATGAGCTCTTATCAGCTCTTTTTAATGCATTCAACTCAAACTCAAATGTGGCTTATATAACAAGTCCAATTCATTAAAAACCCTAGCAGTAAACTCTAGCAATGTAAAAAGAATTTGTTAAGTCTAACGTATCAAGTCAACATATTCACAATGATTTCTCATGACCTCTCAGATTGTGTGAAAGTCTTAAATTGGACAATAATACTCGTATTTAAAACAACAAGTGACAAACTGCTAGTAATCAAATACCGGTAGAGGCATCAAATCTTTCACAAATACTTACTTAGCTTCACTAGATCCCAGAATTTGACACTGTCAGACAAGTGCTTGATCCCCAATCCTGAACAAAGAGCCAGTAGGTCCTAGACACTAGGACAGTGGTTCTTAACCAGGCTTACATCACGGTGAGCTAGGGACGCTTCGGTCCTACTTCTAACAGGACACACAAGATTCTCAGGAAGATGGACCTAAGCATTTGTTTTTAAACCACCCAGATGATTCTAATGACCATTAAAAATCACAAGTTTAAGACTGAAAATGCCAAGAAAAGTAGACCCAAGAAAGAGATGAATTTGGGAACAGTAAGAAACAATTTTCCTGGTCCTCCCTGAATTGCTAGTATAACATTTGATGACTAGTACTAAATACTAGTAACAATTCCTCCGTAACTTTGCCTTGAGGTCCACTTAACCCAAGTACAGACAGCTCCTGGAGGGCTGTGATCAAGCGCCCCAATAATGCTATTAAAGCTGCAGTACACAGTGAAATGCAAAGCATTTTGAATGTGATCAAAAAGATGTTTGGAGGTAAAAACTGATTCCCTTGTTACTTATTAGAAAGATAATTTCTCAAAGACAACATTAATAAAGAAAACAATACATTTTAAGAACATTTTGAAAATATGTTGAAATAATAACCTTAATTTTCTCCCCTTGGCTTCTTTCTCATGCCTATATATTTACATTTAAGTCTTTTGCTTCAAAACACAAAAATAAAAATAACTTATGCATTCTTTTAGTGACATAATATTTTCCTTACCAATGCCATTTCTCCTGTACTTGGAGTCCACGGCTAACATGGCTATATAACCTCTGCGGAACATCTTTTTGTGCATATCCAACTTGCAAACGATGGCACCTACACACTCCTCCCCTACCATGGCCTTAAAAATAAACAAACAGTTATGAAGAATACATTGCCATCAGGTACCACACAATTACCCAGGGAAACAGCAACGAACCACTGGTCAGCATTTTTGAGGAAAGAAGAGAGAAGAATTCTAGTAAGAAGCAATCACGGAAGTTCCAGAAATCTAAATCCCAGAACTCCTTCGAAAGTTCCAGTTTCAAAGTCTTTCAACAGTGTTTAGGGCACAAGTGTCTTATGCTTATTATCAAAGCCTGGGGGGAAAAAGCAAGATTTCCACAAAGTAAATATTCAAGTACTTTATAAATTACTTGCAATAAAGACTTACATATTTTAAGATTTGGGAAGAGAGAAATACGTGAAAGCAATTTTTTTAAGAAAATGTCTCTTCAAAAATTAAAAAGAAATGGTCTCTTCATTAGCGTACTTATCAAAGTACTATAAATTTAAATGTAACTCTAATAGTTTTAGTGAAAGACAGATAGAATGCCTAATATTTATACTACCTGAAGAGTAGAGTTCAATTTTGATCAGGGGGGAAAAAATGTAAATGGCTTTCAGAAAAAAAGATTGTTTTTAAGGTATTCCTTGGATCCTACCCAAGGGTTTTTGTTGGTGAAGGCCTATGAAGACTAGATATTCAATGGTCTCATTTTTAGGACACTCCAACAGTGTCAAAGAATATCTAGAACTTAAAATTAGAGCTTCACATTAAAGTGAAAGCTTTAGGGGCGCCTGGGTGGCTCAGTCTGTTGGGCGGCCGACTTCGGCTCAGGTCATGATCTCACGGTCTGTGAGTTCGAGCCCCACGTCGGGCTCTGTGCTGATGGCTCAGAGCCTGGAGCCTGCTTCCGATTCTGTGTCTCCCTCTCTCTCTGCCCTTCCCCTGTTCACACTGTGCCTCTATGTCTCTCAAAAAATAAATAAACATTAAAAAAGAAAATTTAAAGTGAAAGCTTTAATTTTACAGAGCTACTTTAATAAAAAGGATGTCTTTCTGGAGTATTAAAGGTTACATGTTGAATAAATGCTAATCATCCCCCATTTTTACTAAGATTTCCAGCGTTAGCATTGAAAATATGTTTTTCAAAAGTTCTGTCACTGATGAAAAGTTCTAATGATACTGTATTCCGGTAAATATCAATAGGGCAATAGCTCTGTTTAATAATGTGTCAGCTAGTTAAAAATATTTGTTCTAAAGAGCATTCATTTTAAAAATATGAAAACTTCAAATTATCTCTTAATAAAATGAAATTTTCAGAAGAAACTATTTCAACAGCAAAAACCAAGAATTGGATTAAAAAATTTAAAAGCCCAGTTTACACTTAATACTTAATTTTAACTCAATTTTGATGTGACATTTTTTAGTTCATCATTCTGTAAAATGATTAAAAAGCCTTTTTTAAACTGTGGAGAAATCTTTTAGATAAGATCATTCTAATCCATTTCACAAGAACCTGAATTAGGTCAGAAAAGTCCTTTTGAAGAGATATTAAATTCAATAATCCACTCTAATTCATTTGTTTTACCACACAATCCAAAACTTCTTGGACAAATAAACCTCTAAAATTGTTATCTCCATTTTCATTCACAATAAATCAATCTAGTTCTGTCAAGACTGTTTTCAAAACTAAAATCTCTGGGGCACCTGGGTGGCTTAGTCAGTAAAGCATCTGACTCTAGATTTTGGCTCATGCCATGATCTGTTTGTGAGTTTGAGCCCAGCATCAAGCTCTGCAGTAACAGCGTGGAGCCTGCTTGGGATTCTCTCTCCTCGCCCCTCCCCAGCTCTCATTCACATTCTTCTCTCTCTCAAAATAAATAAATAAATTAAAAAAAAAAAACACCTAAAATTTCTTTCTGAAATAAGAGCTGAAATATACACAAAAGTTGCCTGGCTGAACAACTCTGACAGCATTTTCTGATTTTAAAATAACTCATCTCAAATATATGTAGTTGTGTGTATATGTATGCATATACATGTTAGACCAAAAGGTACATTAAAAAACATTTCAAAGTAGGTTTCACGCACAGCATGGAGTCCAACATGGGGTTCAAACTCATGACCCTGAGATCACACATGAGCTGAGATCAAGAGTAGGACACTTAAATGACTGAGTCATACCCAGGCACCCCAGATTAAAAAACTTTTTGACCTAACCTTGTAAATTAGGAAAAATGGAAATCTATATAAATCTACGATATAAAACTGTAGGACAGCTACACTTCATAGTTAATAAACCATCCCAAAGAGGAAATAATCAAAACCACTAGATTCAATACATTGGGACAATACTTTCAACTCAGTTAACAATTTCAAACAAATCTTGTCTTTTGACCAAGAGAGTAATACATGAACAAAGTATTATATCAGTTCACACTTGGACAAGATCGGCTCTTCCTAATTAAGAATCTCTAGAAGTAAAAATCAATTGGTACTCATCATTAAAAAATAAAAGCCCAATGTGGCACCTGGGTCAATGTGGTGCTCAGTTGGTTAAGCGTCCGACTTCCACCCAGGTCATGATCTCATGGTTCATGGGTTCGGGCTCCACATCAGGCTCTGTGCTGACAGCTCAGAGCCTGGAGCCTGCCTCAGATTCTGTGTCTCCCTCTCTCTCTCTCTCTCTCTCTCTCTCTCTGCCCCTCCCCCACTCATACTCTGTCTCTCTCTCTCAAAAACAAATAAAAAATGTTAAAAAAAATTTTTTTAAAGCCCAGTATATAATATACTGTTACTAATAAGATACTGGTAGTGAGGAAGACCTATTCTGTTATTTTTTTCCTGAGAAACTGCTGATATATACTTGTAAGAATTACTAAACTGCTTATCAATTTTTCCAAATAAAAGCTTCTGCACATATATTTGGAAGTCTATTACTTGTCACATACTATTAAATGTGTTCTTTTTTCAAGGACGGGAACTGAAAAAACCTGGCAAGATTAAGACTTAACTCTACAGGCCAAATGCTTGTCAATCTATAAAACTTAAAAAATGTAAGTTGTGTGAAATAGAAATTCCCACATTCTAGAATGCTATACATAGGAAAACAGAGGAAGCCAGGAAGTTAAATTTAGAATTAACAGAAGTACTATAGTACATCACTGGTAATAAGTTTAAGGAGTTCAAAAAGGCACCAAAAGCTAAAAATACCACGAACTCAAAAACGGCAGAGAGAAATTAGTTAAGAATGATTGACAGGGTCTCCCATTTGTATAGTACTCTACTTTCACATGTTACGATTACCAGGAAGAACCGTAAGAAACTGTCATTTTTGTTAGTCAGGTATGGTCAAGCGTTGGCAATTTTCTAAGGTTCAACCTCATACATTCCATCTGATCCATTACAGGTTATATATAGCAACCAGGAACATTTTGGAGGTTTTTAATCTCTTGAGATTATTGATGTTTACCAGGACAACTGTCCCTTGATGAAACATAACTTGGTGACGCACTGAGCTTCCCTGACCAGATCAAGAATATGTCATTTTTCAGGTTCTTACTTATTTCCATAATAAGAGGTCGGGTAAAGTTCTAGCTTTACCTCTCTGCCCACTAAATATTTGAAGCTTTTTTTTTTTTTTAAGATTTTATTTTTAAGTAATCTCTACACCCAATTTGGGGCTCAGAGTCACAACCCTGAGATCAAGAGCAGCATGCTATGCGGTGCCTGGGAGGCTCAGTTGATTAAGCATCCCACTCTTGATTTCAGCTCAGGTTGTAATCTCACGGATTGTGAACTCAAGCCCCATGTCAGGCTTTGTGCTGACAGCACGGAACCTACTTGGGATTCTCTGTCTCCTCTGCCCCTCCCTGCTCGCTCGCTCTCTCTCCCTCTCTCTCTCAAAAATAAACATTAAAAAAAAAAAAGAAAAAAGAAAAAAAGTCGCATGCTCCATGGACTGAGCCAGCCAGGCACCCCTAAATATCTGAAGATTTAAACATTTTAAGTCACTCTGGTCCTTAATTTTTTTTATTAAAAAAAAAACAGTGAAGTTGAGCTAGATTATATTTAAGACCCTTTACTGTTCAAAAATGATATGATCTAAAATAAACATACACATTTATATTTGTTTTAAATTAGTTCTTAGAGGAAATTCAAATTTTTAAAATGCCAACATCAAGGCCCCAATTCTAAGTGACCTCTAATTAACTATTGTTTTCTGTTCAATATCTCCGGATACGTACCTGTACTAATAAATCTAGATGTCAACCACTTGTACAAATCTCAATTTCCAGATATTCGGAATTTAATATTAAACAAACTGACTATTAAGGGCTAAAGTACAAATTAGCTGATGAATTGGAAGGAGTCTACGTAAAATCAAAACTAAAGTTTAATACTAAGAAGTTTATCAGAGTCTAAAATGGCAGGCTAGTTGAGAGAGGCCCAGGTAGTATCAGAACCCAAAGTTGACTAACTATTATATATACAACTATTTTCTGTAATTAACAGAAACACATATTTCAATTTAAGATTTAACTCAATCACATACTTTTGTGGGGAAACTTACAATTAAATCAATCTACAATTTTCAGCAATTACAGTGGCATTTAATGACACATATATAGTGCTATAAAATCATCCCCAAAATCACTGACACAAGGCATGTCTCAGAACTTCTATTTTGATACAATGGTTAGAATCCTGTAAGAGCAGTTTGGTAGAATATAAGATAGTTTCTACAGTTTAAACAAATACACTAAATTGAAGTTTAGCAAAGTGAACACAGAAAACAGCAGAACTACCCCTATCTAGAGTTCTGAGGTTATATTTTTAGATCACCACCAACATACAGAATCAGAATCAGAAAGATGGATTTCTAAAGTATTGTCAAAACATCTTGGGGGGATTTGCTAAGTGCAACGAAGTCAATGCTAAAACATAAACAGTAGCGGCTTCTCCCTTTCCGTAGCATAAAATATTTCTTAAAAGCATGCTGCCTTTAGTGAATTTCAAGAAATAAAATGCTTGTTAGGACACTGATACAAATCATACCTCCAGTTAATATTTAAGTGAAAGGTTTCAGACTAAAATTGGTCAATACTATTGGGAAGAAACTACTGGTACTGCCAGTACTACATAAATTAAAATACATATATAATAACTATTTAGCTTGTTTCATAGCCAAATCTTTTTCCCTTACATAGAAGTCAAAAAATTTTGTCGACTGTGCTTTACACAAGTCAGTGTTTCTATACCTATAGGTCTATAGGTAGATCTACGATCAGTTTCTTAAAGGAAAAAATGAGGTTAGTAACAATTTCACACTCGAGTTTCCTACATTCCACAAAACGGCATTTTGTTCGAGCTTCAGGAGTCTTTCAGCCACCAGAAGTGTTAGTAGCGCCTTCTACAATCTAGCACCAGAAAGCACGCTGGCTACAACTGCTAATTGTCCTGTTGAAGTAAAAGGAAACAATCTCCATAATTACAGAAAATGCTTGTAAGATTTAATTCTCCAACGTGGCCACAGCAAGTTTCCTGACAATCATGTTCACCAAAACATGTTTATGCATACACTCTTCCCTGATTACGGCTGTAATTGAGAGATTAATAAAGCCTGTATCCGAACAGAACCATGCTCAAATTAAATGATTGCCAAGTGCTCTGAGGATGAGGGAGGGTAATTAAAGACGGTTAAACATGATTATCAGCTAATATCAACAGAACCCGAGACCCCCACCATGCATCGTACAGGCGTGTTGCATTTACAGGAGTACCGAGTTCAGCCAGATCGAGAAGTCTTACCTCCAAGACAGTTTCGTTAAACAAGCAGGCGCGTGGACACGCACTTTTACATCATGTACCGTACTACGAAACGCAGAAGTACACATCCACCGCCACGCTCAGCCCTCACACTCCCTGCCCTGCACGGCCCGGCGCTCTCTGCGGCCTTCACCCTCCTTGCATTCCATCCACTTACCAAGAAGCACAGCTGTGGCCAGTTGTGGATAAAATATCTATAGGTATAAATGGAGTAGGGTTCAGACAGATCTTTGGTGATCAGTCTCATGATATCGGGCATTTGGAGCTCGGATTCATATCGGACGTAACGTATCGTCCGATCCTCCCCAGGCTCAACCGCCCGGCCTGAGGGGCTTCTTAAACTGCAGCCGGCGGTCAGGGACGAAGACAGCAGCCGCACCTGCTCGTCTTCCTCCTCCTCCTGCTCCGTGCCCTCCGCCAGTCCATTGCGGGCCGCCGCAGGATCGCTCGCCGCCACTGCCTCCGCCGGGCTGGGGAGCGCAGTTCTTCCATTACTGGGGAGGCAGTGAGGGGGGCTCTCGCCCGAGTGTACCCCAGCTCCTTTTGTTGCAGTCGCTCTGGGCCCCCCGTCGGGGGTGGCCGTGGTCGTGGCCGCCTCGGCCGCGCTCAAAACCTTGCTCTTGAGGGAGGCGGCCGCCCGAAGGTGCCGCAGTTCGGGGCTGATCAATCCGTTGAGCTGCTGCTGCTCCTGCGGCGGCTGAGGGCAGCGGAGGCACGGATGCCCCTTGGCCGCCGCCGCCGCCGCCTCGCCGCCCGCCGGGCTCCTGCCGCCGCCGCCTTCGTGCTCCTCGTCGTCCTCCTCGTCCTCGCTGCAGCAGGCGAGAGCGGCCCCCGCCGGGAAGGGACAGCGGGGCTCGGCCGCCGCCGAGGCCGGAGGTGCTGGTGGTGGGAGGAGGCTGCTAGGCCCAGGCGGTACCTCCGCCATCCTAGAGGCGACACAGACCGAGAGGGGAGGCCATGAGACCCGGCGGACGAGAGCGGAGCAGAGGGGGTGGCGGGCCGGGGGGGTGGGGCGGGCAAGGTGGAGGGGGGGAACAAAGGCAGAAACCGTCCCTCACGGAGCAGCCCCCCCCAATTCTGCGCCCCCCCCCCGCTCTTCAGCGCCGCCCAGCTGTTCAGCCGGCCACCGTCCCCGTCCGCCCGCACCCATCCGCTGGCCCTGTCACCCGCGGCCCCTCCCTGTCCCCTCCGCGCGGCTCACCCCGCACAGGTCCCCGCCGCCACTGCCGCCACTCCTCTTCCTCCTCAGCCGCCGCCGCCGCCTCCTTCGCCGCCGCGGCCGCCTCCACCGCCGCCAAGGTTCACACTCAGCCGCCGTCGCCGTAAAGCGCCTCGGCTGTTACCCCGGGTAAAGTTTCCTAGGCCTGGCTTTACGACACTTCCCTGCCTGCCGGCTGCCGGGGCCAAGGGAAAGGGGCGTGGAGGGAGGTGACCTGTGGAGGGGCGGGGACGAAGGTGTCTCCTGTGGGCTCTGGGGGAGGCTGCCTGTTAACGGGTGGAGCTGTGGGGCGGGGAAGTCGCTGAGGGCTTTGGAGTCTCCGTCGCCCAGTCCACTGTCCTCGGCGTTGGGACTCCTCAGCCAGCGGAGTTTGCGACGCAGGACCGGGGAGAGATGGGCGGGACGGGCGCTCTCTCTTCCAACCCCGTGGCCCCCACGGAGCTGTCGCGAAGCCCGCCCGCTTGTGGCTTGTTGACCCGGCGGTACACGAGTCTCCTGAAAATGCTCCTTCTCAGCTGTGCTACTTTTGCCCTGACCCGAGGAGGGGCGGGGGAGGAAGGCAGAGGAAGGAGGGCGGTTACCCGAGTCCCTTAAAAATGGAGCAAAACGGGAGAAAATCGAAAGAGAGAGGAAGTTAAAAGCTGTTGAAAACTGGTGCGTTTGCAGTGTGACTTAAGTTTAACTATTCAGCCCCTTTGAGACAAGAGAAGGTGGGCAGGGAGTCCTCTTCCTCTCTCCTTGTCCCCTCCACTTCGCCCAGGAATTTGGAGGTAAATGTGATTTAAAGGCGCTGAATAGATGCAAGCACGCCGGGGGAAGAGTTAGAGATGGTGGAAGAAAGTGACAACGACTGGAAAAAGCACAGTCCTAAACTTGTGACACAAATTGGCACCGGGAAAGAGGTGTCCTGAACCTTCTCCCCAGTCACACCACCAAGTGGTCTGCCCAGGCGGATGCAGATAGAGCAGCCGCGCGCACTTGTGCATGTGGTCGCTCTCTTTCCCCTCCCGTCCACAACCGGTGATTTCCAGCAGTTCTGTTCTTGTAACTCACCAGCCCCCGGAGCAAACAGGTTTTTGAAAACTAATTTGTAGAGCTAGTTGTGTCAGCAGCAGATGAATGTTTTCGGGGACATAACCCATGGCTGATTGTGTTTACAACTTTCTGCCTTAATGTAAACTCTGAAAAGTGGGATATTCTGTAGCATAGCTGGTAGGTACAATTAATTGTTAGCATCCTTGTGACTAAAGATACCAAGGAAAGCTATCACGTTCCATCTAGAAGTTCAATCTATAGTGATAAAAATAATAAAATGTGTTACCGTGTGCCAGCACTGCTGTAAGTATCTTACATGTATTTATTAACTCATTTATAGGTTTTTATGAAAACTAATTTATAGATTTTTATAGAAATACTGGCATTTGTTCACAAGGAGATGTAAATGCTTATTTATTTCAGCCTTGTCTATAATAGGAAAAAATAAGTCCAAGCCACCGAAGTATCAATACAGGAATGATTAAGCTTAAGATACCAAAATACTATAGTTAATTATGTTATCGCTTGAAAGACTGACTATAATAGAATATGTTGAATTATTAATAATAAAATATATTGGTACGCTTCCAGTTACTACGGCTGCATTGCAAATTACCCTCACAACATAGTGGTAAAAAACAACCATTTACTATGCTGACAGTTTCTGTGTGTCAGGAGTTGAGACAGCACAGCAGGTATGACTTGGTTCTGCTCCCTTATGCATGGGGCCTCAACTGCAAGGTTGGGGACTGGAATCCTCTGAAAACTTTTCACTTTCATGTTGGTGATTGATACTGGCCGGAGGCTACAGGCTGGAGACCTCGGCTCAACTCCTTGTAGACTTCTCCAGGTGGCCTCTTAATGTGGACTTGTTTGGGCTTCCTCACAGCATGACGGTTAGGTTCCCAGGGTGAGTATCCTAAGAGAGGGAGAGCCAGGTAGAAGCATATTATGGTTTCTCTGCCTTAGAAGTCATGCGGTGTCAATTCTGCTGCATTCTCTCTGTGCGGGCCCTTATAAAGCCTTACCCAGGTTCAGAGGCAGGGGAGATAGATTCTACTTCTTGATGGGGAGAGGCAAAGTTTGTAGCGAGCACATGGGACCAGAAATATTGCTGTGACCGTTTTTAGAAAATCCACGTTGTCCTAGGTGCTTAAGACCTTCTAAGCACCCTAAGGAGGTGAAATAAACCAATAAGTCCACTGGGATCCCATTTATGATTTTTAACATTTTTTAATGTTTATTTATTTTTGAGAGACATGGAGACAGAGCGGGAGCAAGGGAAGGGCAGAGAGAGAGGGAGATACAGAATCTGAAGCAGGCTCCAGGCTCTGAGCCGTCAGCACAGAGCCCGACACAGGGCTCGAACTCACAGACTGTTGAGATCATGACCTGAGCCGAAGTCGGACGCCCAACCGACTAAGCCACCCAGGCGCCCCCCCCCATTTATGATTTTTAAAAAGTACAAAATAAAACCATATTTTCAGATGCACATACATTGTTTAATAATACGTATTTTTCAAATGGCATCGTTTCTTAAGTTTAACCTGGGCGGTCAGCCAAAGAAACAATGATCTGTTCAAGTGGTGCAGGAAAAAAAGGACCGAAATGCCCCCACACAATTCCCCAAGACGTGTTTAATTTTTACCTAGCAGAAGGCCTCTCGGTATCTATGGAATAACCGTGTCATAAAAAAGATATGACTCCACCGTAATGAATGAGCAGCAGCAAGTCTTACTGTTCTTCCCATACTGTAATTTGGCACTGAGCTCTCCCATACTGAGGGGCTCACTTAATGTTGTCCCACAGTTCTTTTCAGAGGGATGAGAATTATAAAGACCTCCTTGAGGTCCGTAACTGGGTCTTACACACTTAGTATTCACATATTTAATACATAAAAGGGGACCTGTTGGGGTTTTGTTGTTTTTTTTTTTACTACACTATGGTGTTCTCTCAGCAGTGTGGGATGTTTATAAATCCAAAGTAAATTCCGGGCTCCTTCATAGTTAATAAGCTAATAAGACCTCTGCTATCTAAGCTCTGGTGATTCTTGTTTTATATCCCAGTATTAGGATCCCAATGATGATCATCTAAGTCAGAAGACTTCCCTAAGAAATCTGTCCTTCTAGTTGTAAAATCTTTTCTTTTTTACTCATGTTTATGAGTAATATGCTGATATGGATAGCATGATTTTAGGTAGAGAAGGAGGCTTTAGGCATATTTGCCCATTATGAGGCTCCGAAAAGGCAACTATCTCCGTGAGCAGTGACCTCATGGGAAGGAAGAAGAAGTGGTCTTGGAGCAGGGGAAGTGTATCCAGTCTTTTATCTAGATAATTAGTATTTTCATTGCTTTGTAATATGATGCAATAATCACTTATTTACTATTTGTTCTCTTTTGAACAATGAAAGGACACACCTTAAGGTTTTTTTTAGAAGAAAAAACTCCTCATTAAATCAGTTAAAATAACCAACAGCAATTTTGAAACCTCCTCAAGCAACTTCCTTTAAGTTAGCTCGACAGGAGAAAAGTTCCTTCCTAATTCTAACAGCTAGGCATTTTTCTCTTTCTGGCCAGGGTTTGGTAAAGGTAACTGGGAGTGAAGATGTTAATAATGGAGAGATGCTTTAAGTTCTCTTGACTCAGCAGGATGTCATGTTATGTGCCACGGGCACACACACTGAATAATTTAAATATTTGTATAGTTTTCTTTTGTAAGCCATGTGGCTCTTAATCCTACTAATCCTATCTATTATACATAAAGCCTTGAGTATGAGTGTCCTTAACTTTGTTTTATCCTAGATGAAAGAAAGGGGATACATCGAATTTGAGGTTTATAGAATTTAATCAAAGGATGAATATTAGTATGTTGTTTTACCACCTGCAATCCTGGAACTGAGATTCCCAGGTAAAGTGCTTTAATTAACAACTCGATTCTTCCTTTTGAATTTGAGGAAGTGACACTCTGTTCTTTTAATGCTCTGTCCCTTTGAGAGCAGTGTTTAGCAGTCCCAATCGTAGGCACAGATTTCATTTGTATAACTGAGGCCTCAGGGGAGTATGAGGAACCAGAGAGGACTCTGGGCAAATGGGCTCTATTTCATACTTTCATAACAGGCCGATTCTCCTATCCCCACCTGGGGAAGTGAGAGGCGCTGGGCAGAATCCTAGATTCCTACATATCAAAGCCATTGAAAATATTCTGTCTCCAGTTTAGCTATGCTCTCAGCTGTCAGCACTCTAGAGTTGTTTTTACCAGTTTCCCAGGCTAGCTTCATCCAACAGCAACTGTCTCTGACCACTACTTGCTTCACACTCTCCTTCTCAGCAGATGCCCCTGCCTCCACTTCGCTAGGAAAAATGAACTCTTCCAGAGATGCACTCACTGCACGCCCACCCCCATGCCAATAAATGCATCTGTATCTGCACTTACTCTTATATCCTCCCGCCTCGGTTTTAGAGGGTAGAAGATGGCCCAGTTCTTCAAGACTAATACCTCCCTCTACCTGTGAGCTTGATGTCCTCTCTTTCAGTCTCCTTTTTTTAAAGTTATATTATATATATATATATATAGCTTTATTTTTTAGAGCAGTTTTAAGTTCACAGCAAAATTGGGTAAAAAGCAGAATTATACACTGTTTACAGTTTCTTTCAAGTCTCCTTTGGGACCTGTCCCATTATTGTTCTCTCCCTGATTTTCAATGGTACCTTTGCTGGCTGTTGCTTCAAAGCTTCTAAATGAACTCCTTCTGGAGACTCCTCCTACCATCCTTCTCTCTCTCTCTCTCTCCTTGCCATCCCAGTGAAACTGCTCATCTGTAGTAGGTAGCCATCTGCACTCAGATGCAAGGTCCCTTATTAGCCAATCAGTTGGCTTCCACCTCAACCCTTCCACTGACACCTCTCTAGCAAAAGTCACTTGTATGTCCCAAAGGCTAGTACCATTAGCCTCTTGAACTCTCATGTCACTTTATTTTCCCATGGCATTTGATCCTGCTATACCCTTCCGGAACTCGTCCCTTGTCTTCTGTCCTACCACACTCCTTTGCCCTCCTCAGTTTTTCTCCATATAGTAGTCTATAATCATCACAGCAGTAGCTAGCATTTATTGTGAGCCTACCATATATTAAGTATCTTATAAGCAATAGCCCATTTTAATTCTCACAATAGCCTTATGAAATATGCAGCATAAACTGGTGGTTAGAAGCCAGACCAGAATTGGGTCACCAGCCTATTCCTGAGTCAGTCACTGGAAACCCAGTCGTTGGGTTTACTCTTATATCAATGAGGCCTATTTGAGGCTGAGAGTAAGGTGAGCGTCTCCTGATATACATGACTGGGGGTCAGGGGAGGCGAAGAAATATCTATAATTAAATTGGGGTTCAAATCCTGGCTCCGCCACCTACTGGCTATGTGATCTTAGACAACGCAATGTCTCTGCATTTCAGATTGTTCTTATTAAATATGGATAATACTACATGCCTCATAGAGTTTTGGAAGGGTTAAATGAATTAATACATGTAAAGTGTTTAGACTAATACAAACTCATGATGTGCCCTCAGTAAATGTTAGCCATTCTCCCATCCCACCTATCTATCCTCAACATTTCTGCCACTGTCGTCCTCATAAAATGCAAACCAAGGGGCACCTGGGTGGCTCATTGGGTTAAGTGTCATTCCCAGTGTTACTTCAGCTCAGGTCATGATCTCACGGGTTCGTAAGTTTGAATCCGCATGGCACTCTGCTGTCAGTGTGGAGCCTGCTTCAGATCCTCTGTGCCCGCTTTCACTGCCCCTCACCTCCTCTCTCTCTCTCTCTTTCTCTTTCTCTTTCTCTCTCTCTCTCTCTCTCTCTCTCTCTCTCTCTCTCACACACACACACACACACACACACACACACCTCCCTTCTCACCACTTGCAAAACTGACTTCTCCTTACTTTGTGAGTACTTCCTATTTCTGTGACCAAACTTGCTCATGCTTCTTTGCTCTTCTGTGACTTCTTCTAGAACAGAAGACCCTTTGTGTGTGTGTGTGTGTGTGTGTGTGTGTGTGTGTGTGTGTGTGTGTTTATGAGAGAGAGAGAGACAGAGAGGGCACCCAGGTGAGGGTCAGAGAGAAAGGCAAACAGAGAATCCCAAGCACACGCTGTGCTGCCCACAGCCCAATGTGGGGCTCGAACTCACAAATTGTGAGATCAGTGACCTAACCCAAAATCAAGAGCTGGACACCCAACCAACCGAGCCATGTAGGCACCCCTAGAATAGAAGACTTAAGGGTGGGAATTATGTCTTATTTCTCTTTTTGCTGGTAGCTGCATAATACATAATTCTGAATGCATAAATCAAAGGTTGATCTTGCTCTACACCTTTTCAGGTCGTAGATGCCTCTCAGTGTAAAGTCTTTAAACACGTTTATTTATACAGGACTTCTCATCACTAGAAGCAATAAGAAAAGTATCTTCAAGGGTCCTAAGAATCTAGTAATATCTTATAGGGTCTTTCACTTAAGATTCTTTTTATTAAAATAAGCACTTACAGGACTGGCAAGGGGTGCATACTTGTCTCTCTCACATTGGTCCTAAGTTGGAAACAGGGCTGAAAACCAGAGAAACTGTCAGTCATTAATCAAGTCCTGGTCACTGGGGTCACCAAGTTGGTTTGGATTCCCACATTGTCACCAGAGGTAGCACTCGGACTTCCTCCAGGTCCAGATCAGAGCAGCCTGGCTTCCTGGGTGTTCACTATAGATGGGGGTTTGGTGGGCAGGTTACCCTAGGCTGTGGGTCACAACTCTGTTTCTATATATGGCTGGCCATCGTTGGCTACTATAGTCAGTATCAGAAGTCAGGAATATGGAAGAGGGCCCAAGAGAGAGTTTTGAGGTGCTGGAAATATTCTCTAATCTATTTTTTTAATCTGCTGGTTATTTCAGGAGTGTGTACTTTTTTATAGAAATTTATTAGGCCATAAACTTATGACTTATGTATACATGTGATATTTCAATACAGAATTTAATTTTTTAATAATTTCATTAAAAATAAAAAAGTCACTTGCAGATGCATTTTTTTGTTATTAAAATGAATACTCTGAGACAATGTGTTCAATGACAACATAGCAGTCTACACACACACATGGCTGACTGAATTGTCACCCCTGCTTCCACGAAATGCTTTAGTGAAGAGACACTTTCATCACTAGAGACCTGAGTCTGGAAACCGATCCAGGAAAATGAAGTGATTGTGTAGACTTTGTCCGAATATTGCATTAGAACACAAACTCTGTGAAACGAAGTAGTTGTTTCATTATTTTTTTCCGAATGGGAAAATATAGACACAATCAAGACATTAAAAAGCTAGGTGTAGAAAGCACAAAAATGTCCCCTGGGAATGTGTAGGTCTCCAGTCCTAACATATTTTGATTTGTTACTCATTTTGATATGTGCACAAAACTGTAAAATCTAAAATGCAACCCTAGTAAAGAAATAAAAAGATATGATAGCCAAGATATCGGTTATATTTATACACTGCGACAGAAGTCCCCAAGTAATCGATAAACTCACAGCTGCTTCTCAGAGTTCTTACAGGAGAAAGCTTTGAAGTTCAGGGAGTGGTTAATGGCTCCTTTGATCTTCTTAGTCTTTTTGCACTTCAGGGAGCTTTGGAGGGGGACAATTTTGCTTATCACTGGGCCTATTGTTAAGCAAAAAAAAAAAAAAAAAGGCAACTTCCTAGATCTACTGAGATAGGTGGTGCAGGTGAGGGACTTTCCCAGACCAGCTGTAGGAACTGCTCCTTCTGGCCGGTTTCAGGAGGTAATTCTGTCCACATTACCTCTCCCCTAATCAACTTCCAGGACCTATATGGTTACTTAATTGCCTCCACCCGTCCTGTTTTAAAAATGTCCATCTCATTTATGTTTGGCGTACTAATATGTAATTAATTTGCTTTCCAAAACATTTCATGAAATATTCTTTAATAAAATTGTTTTCCCTTGAGAAATATGAAAAACTCCGAACATGAGGATATTTGAGAAGTCAGATTCAAGATGATTATAGTTCTTGGGACACCTGAGTGGCTCAGTCGGTTAAGCGACTGACTTTGACTCAGGTCATGATCTCATGGTTCGTGGGTTCGAGCCCTGCGTTCGGCTCTGTGCTGACAGCTCAGAGCCTGGAGCCTGCTTCAGATTCTGTCTCTGTTGCTCTGAACCCCTCCCCCGCTCCTGCTGTCTCTCTCAAATATAAATAAAAACATTAAAAAACATAAAGATGATTAAATTCTGTAGTGTCTTCTAGTTGCATCTGCTTTAAAGGTCATTACATCATTGAATCTATTAAGTATAAAATCTTTGCATTATTACATCTATTCAGTAAAATATCTTTAGATATATATGTGCTGTATGAAAAATCTTCATGTCTAGTTTTTAGTCTTAAAACAATTTTTGAAATGACTGCCTGCCCATAAAGGAATTTGTCTTATTATAAACATTTTTTAGATAACTTTTGGTGTTTTAAACAAAGTAATGCAGGCTCATTCTGAAGAGAAATGCCAAAAAGTGTATGGAAGAAAAGTATCTTTTTTTAATGTTTATTTATTTTTGAGAGAGAGAGAGCAGGGGTAGGCAGAGAGAAGAGGGGGGACGGAGGATCCGAAGCTGGCTCTGTGCTGACAGCAGTGAGCCCGAAGTGGGGCTCGAACTCATGAACCGTGAGAATCATGACCTGAGCCTAAGTTGGCGGCTGCTCTACTGACTGAGCCACCCAAGCGCCCCAAGGAAAGTATTTTACATGTAATGGCGCTCAGAATTAATCACGATTTACTTTTCGATGCATTTTCTTCCAATGTTTTTATTATGTAGATATATAATATGTACTTTTGTATGTGGGAGAGATTAGCTTATTCTGTATATGTAGTTTGTATACTTTTATAAAAGGTATTGTAGGGGCGCCTGGGTGGCTTAGTCGGTTAAGCCGCCGACTTCAGCTCAGGTCATGATCTTCCAGTCTATGAGTTCGAGCCCCACATCGGGCTCTGTGCTGACGGCTCAGAGCCTGGAGCCTGCTTCAGATTCTGTATCCCCCTCTCTCTCTGCCCTTTCTTTGCTCACGCTCTGTCTCTATGTCTCTCAAAAATAAAATAAAAACGCTAAAAAAAAGGTATTGTATTATTTTCTTATGTCTTTAAAAATTATAATTATTTTATGAATCATAATATATTTACTCCCCTATTGTCAGATGAAAATATCTTTTTTTAAGGATTAGACACAACTGGTTAATGTATTGGAGTACCCCTTTTCCTCCCAATAAAGGGCTTGAAAATTAACTTGAAAAATCTCTTGAAGTATATACACACATGCACATGTATCTTGGAAGTAAGAATAGGATTCAGGACTACGGTGTTGAATGAAGAACTTACAGCATCCCCAGGACCACCACCATCACAACGTGTATCATCTTTATATTAATATAATTTCATCAGTTAGAGTGAGTCTTCAGAGAAAGTTTTGGAGAAGTTGAATATAATCAATCTATCTCACTTATTCATCCATTTATTCAGTAAACATCTGTTGTTCCACTATTAGGCTTTGTAGGTTTCAAGGTGAAGGGCAGACTTAGCCCTTGCCCTCATAGACCCGATAGTCTCAATGGGGACAATCAAATCAGAGAATGTAGTAACATACAGAAAGGGCTATGACAGGGAAAGCAAGGATTATGGTCGGTGCCTACAGCAGGGGCAGTTATATTTTCCCAATGAAGGCAACATTTAACCAGAGACTTGAAAAGCAAGCAGGAGTTAACTAAACAAAAAAGACTGGATGGGCAAAGCCTGGGGAAGATCAGAGTGCCTGGAAGTTGGAGTGACTGGCCAGAAGAGGAAGCAGAAGCCAGATCTAAAGGGCCTTGTTGGCCACCATAAATTTCGATTTTATCTCGAGAGGTACAGGGAATCTGTTGAAGGTTTTCTCTTTGAAAGGGTCGCTCTCTCTGCAGTCTTGAAGGTGGATGGAAACGGAGGTAAAGGAAATAAGGATTATTGCCGAATTACAGGTAGGAAGAGCAGCTCTTTAGCCACCATCCGGCGCAGGGGTCCTATGTAATGGCTGGAAGTGAAATTCTGTAACCATCCTTCTTTCCATTCACCCATTCATCACATTTCGCTCTTGGCCCTTTCAAGCCAACCTAGAACATATTAAGCACTTAATAAATGGTTGTTGCTTTTCTGTTCCTTTATGTGTTTGGAAAAGGAATCCATCACCTAACTCTACTTTTCTCTTCTTCTAAAGAATGTAGTGTTGGGCGAGAAATATCCATCGTCAGGGACTCACCCACTTTTTTCCTAATTGAGGGACTTCTCCACTTTCCTACAATGGCTCAACTATCCTGAGCCAGTTGCTGAAGTCTTAATTTCCTTTATAAAAGCTTTCTGAGCTTTTACAGAAAGCCCATAAAATTCCTGATCTGTATGAAGAGGACCAGTACCTCGATTCTGCTCGATTCTGCAGTCATATGCAGGCTTCCCCCGTTGTAACAGTAATAACACATGTTCAACATAACCACATGGAAAATACAGACACCTGGGAAGAAAAAAAGCCACCACAGTGCCACCCTCAAATGACAACCAGTATTAATATTTTGAGGCATTTCATTTTAGTCTTTGTCTATAAGTTTGGGGAGAATGGCTTTAGATCATTGTGATACATACACACATGTGTATTTATATTCTGAATCTTTAAAACTTAACATCATAACAGAAAAAGTTCATGTTATTGTAAATATTACGTTAAAATTTTAATTATTGCAAAAATCTCACTCTATATATTCCAATCGATTTCAACACACAGCCATCTTTAGGTTGTTACCAATGTTTGCACTATAAATAATGCTATGATGAGTTGTTCGAGCATAAAGTTTTGGGGATAGTGAGGATTGCGCTTTTGAGATAAATTCCTAGAAGCAAACCTAATAATCCTTTTTTAAGGCTTTTAGCATATACTGCCAACTTGATTTACAAAAAGGAGTGTGCCAAATTTACATTTCAACATGTAAAGAGTACTTGTTCTATTATTATTATTATTATTATTATTATTATTATTATTATTCAGAGAAAGACAGAGCATGAGCTGGGAGAGGGGCAGAAGGAAAGAGAGAGAATCTCAAGCAGGCCCCACTCTCAGTGTGGAGCCTGATGCAAGGCTTGATCCCACAACCCTGGGATCATGACCTGAGGTGGAATCAAATGTTGGACATTCAACTGCCTGAGCCCCCCCGGTTCTAATTAGACAATATTAAAAAGAAAATTTTGCTAATTTAATAGGAAAGGAAAAATTTTTTCAAAATAATGTAAAATGTTAGCAGTGTTTTTATATAACCATAGTAACTAAGTAAGCTAAAGGGAGAAACCAACTGCAAGGATATTAAGCCAAACCTATCCTAACAGACACCCTTAACTTGGGAAAATTAGTAAGTGTCAGGGTTTTGGTATTCCTTGACATAATTCTAAATTTTTCTTTACGTATTTACTTCTGCTTGACTCCGCTTCTTCTTAACTTTTGGCCACAGTATTTTATAAATTAACTCCGAGATTTAAAGGAATAGGTGTAGCATAAACCGTAGCACTAACATTAACTACTGATCATGATGTGGTTTGTTTGTTGTTTTTTTTTTTTTAGTTTAAATGTTATTTAGTTAACATACTGTGCAAAATTGGTTTCAGGAGTAGAATTCACTGATTCATCACTTACATACAAAATGCTTATTGTACATACCCTCCTTAATACCCATCACCCATCTAGTCCATCACCCACTCACCTCCCTCCATCAACCCTCAGTTCGTTTTCTATCATTAAGAGTCTGCTGTGGTTTGTTTTCCTCTCCCCTCTTTCCCTCCTCCTTCCCATATATTCATCTGTTTTGTTTCTTAAACATATGAGTGAATCATATGAGTGAAATCATATGGTATTGTCTTTCTCTGGTTGACTTATTTCACTTAGCATAATACATTCCAGTTCTATCTATGTCATTGCAAATGGCAAGATTTCATTCTTTTTGATGGCTGAGTAATATTCCACTATATATATATATACCACATCTTTATCCATTCACCTGTCGATGAATATTTGGGCTCTCTCCATGGTCTGGCTGTCATTGATAATGTGCTATCAACATTAGGGTGCTTTATTTTTGTATACTTTGGATAAATACCCTAATAGTACAATTGCTGAATCATAGAGTAGCTCTATTTTCAGTTTTTTGAGGAAACTCCATAGTGTTTTTCAGAGTGGCTGCACGAGTTTGCATTCCCACCAGTAGTGCAAGAGGGTTTTCCTTTCTCCACATCCTTGCCAACACCTGTTGTTTCTTGTGTTGTTCATTTTAGCCATCCTGAAATGGTAAGGTGGTATCTCATCATGGTTTCGATTTGTATTTCCCAGATGATGAGTGATGTTGAGCATCATTTCATGTGTCCATTAGCCATCTGGATGTCCCCTTTGGAAAAGTGTCTATTCATGTCTTCTGCCCATTTCTTAACTGGGTTATTTGCTTTTTGGGTATTGAGTTTGAGGATGGTTTTGAATCTAAGGCTTTGAAGTTCATTTAGCAGTGAGTTAATTTTATTTTGTTTTATTAATGTATTTTTTAATGTTTCCAGTTTTTATTTAAATTCTAGTTAGTTAACATAATATTAGTTTCAGGAATAGAATTTAGTAATTCATCACATATATACGACACCCAGTGCTCACCCCAAGTGCCTCCCTTAATACCCATCACCCATTTAGCCCATCCCCCCACCCACCACCGCCACAGCAACCCTCAGTTTGTTCTCTATGGTTTTCTTTCCCCTGTGTTCATCTCTTTTGTTTCTTAAATTCCACATATGAGTGAAATCATATAGTATTTGACTTTCTCTGACTGACTTATTTTGCTTTGCATAATCCTCTCTAGATCCATCCGTGTTGTTGAGTGAGTTAATTTTAGATGGAAAAGTTAAAAGCGGAATATTATATTGACAAAAATAATAATGACTTAACTAGAGAAAACACAAGAGGGCAATATTGTACAACAATAAAATATGTTTGTATAAGATAAAAAATCAGTATTTTTAATCAACTAATTTTTTCAATAGACATTTAAAGTCTTGTCAATATGTGTTATCTTTTTATTAATGGTGATAGAAGAGTGACTTTGCAAGAAAATTTAGTGCCAACATCCATACAATGAATTTTGCATGTATTTGAGTTGTATTTTTTTAATCCTCAAAAGAAGCGAATCTATTTTCCACTGACCACTACATATTGCCTGGTTTCAGTTTATAGAAAAGCAAGGAAGTAGATCCACTATAGAAGAGACACCAAAAATAAAATATTTTTTTCTCCTGGAATATATATATATATTTCAAAATGGAAATCATGTCATTTTTTTCTGAGTAGGAATATGTGATCCAGTAAATCTCGATGAAAGAGATTTTTCTTTTAAAATAAAAATTTTTGGGGGCGCCTGGGTGGCTCAGTTGGTTAAGCATCCGACTTCGGCTTAGGTCATGATCTCACGGTTTGTGGGTTTGAGCCCCGTGTCGGGCTCTGTGGCGACAGCTCAGAGCCTGGAGCATGCTTCGGATTCTGTGTCTCCCTCTCTTTCTGCCCCTCTCCCACTCTCTGTCTTTCTCAAAAATAAACATTAAAAAAATTTTTAAATAAAATAAATATAAATATAAATAAAATTTTTTTAATAAAAAATTAATGAAATGCTAAAGGAAGAACATGTTCTAATGATTAGATAAGCAAACATGTATGGTTTTTTAGATTCTTTAATTTCCTGACACTTAAACAGGACTATAATTTTGATTAACTGACTAGGCCCTAAAAATTAAGAGCATGAGAAAATGGGAGGTTTAAGGCAATTGCATGCCCCTTTGTATGTGCAACAGAGACAGTATCTATGTGGCCATACTTCTCATACCCTTAAACTAATTTGGAGTTTAGAGTGCCAAACAGGATAAAAGAGAGAGAGAGCGAGAGAGAGAGAGAGAGGGAGAGAGAGAGATATATAGGGATATAGGTGTTTTTCTGAGCATACTGGTGGGAGCAAGCCCTGAGAATTCTGTGATCAAGGACCTGGTACTTAGAAAAGCAATATAACATAGTAGTTAATCGCATGGAGTTTGAATCGTTGGTTTCTGCCACATACTAGCTGTGCGACTTTGGGCAAGTTCTTAACCTCGCTGTGCCTTCTTTTCCTTATATGTATAGTGCAGTTATAATCATTCATATCTCATGAGGTTTCTTTTGTATATTAAATGAATATATAAATACTTAGAGCAGTGTCCGGTGCAAAGTAAGCTTTATATTAGTAATTTCTTGGCACAAAAACAGACACATAGACCAATGGAATAGAATAGAGAACCCAGAAATGGACCCACAAGCAGATGGCCAACTAATCTTTGACAGAGCAGGAAGGACTATACAATGGAAAAAAGACAGCCTCTTTAACAAATGGTGCTGGGAGAACTGGACAGCAACATACAGAAGAATGAAACTAGACCACTTCCTTACACCACTCACAAAAATAAACTCTAAATGGATGAAGGACCTGAATGTGAGACAGGAAACCATCAAAATTCTAGAGGAGAAAGCAGGAAAGAACATTTCGTACCTGAGCCGCAGCAATTTCCTACGTGACACATCTCCAAAGGAGAGGGAATTAAAAGCAAAAATGAACTACTGGGACCTCATCAAGATAAAAAGCTTCTGCACGGCAAAGGAAACAACCAACAAAACTAATAGGCAACTGATGGAATGGGAAAGGATAATCGCAAATGACATATTGGATAAAGGATTAGTATCTAAAATCTATAAAGAACTTACCAAATTCCACACCCAAAAAATGAATAAACCAGTGAAGAAATGGATGGAAGATATGAATAGACACTTCTCCAAAGATGATATCCAAATGGCAAACAGACACATGAAACGATGCTCAATGTCACTCATCATCAGGGAAATACAAATCAAAACCACACTGAGCTACCACCTCACACTGGTCAGAGTGGCTAAAATGAATAAATCAGGAAACTATAGATGCTGGTGAGGATGTGGAGAAGCAGGCACCCTCCTACACTGTTGGTGGGAATGCAAACTAGTGCAGCTGCTCTGGAGAACTGTGTGGAGGTTCCTCAAAAAAATGCAAATAGAACTACCCTATGACCCAGCAATAGCATTGCTAGGAATCCACCCAAGAGACACAGGACTGCTGATGCATAGGGGCACCTGTACTCCAATGTTCATAGCAGCACTCTCGACAATAGCCAAATCATGGAAAGAGACTAAGTGTCCATCAACTGATGAATGGATAAAGAAGATGTGCTATATATATATACAATGGAATACTACGCAGCAAAGAGGAAGAATTGAAATCTGGCCATGTGTGGCAACATGGATGGAACTGGAGGGTATTATGCTGAGTAAAATAAGTCAGGCAGAGAAAGACAGATAGCATATGTTTCCATGCATAGGTGGATTTTGAGAGCCTTAGTAGAAAACCATGGGGGAGGGGGAGGGGGAAAGGAAAAAACCCACAGAGAGGGAAGGAGACAAAACCTAAGAGACTCTCAAAGACTAAGAACAAATTGAGGGATTGGGGGGATGTGGGAGGGGGGAGAGTGGGTGACGGGCACAGAGGAGGGCACTTGTTGGGATGAGCACTGGGTGTTGTATGGAAACCAATTCGACAATAAATTATTAATAAAAAAATAAAGATTCAAAAAAAATAAATAAATAATTTCTATTATGCAAGGGAGCCTAGGAAAATCTCTAATGGAAATAAGAACCCAGATATCCAAAAGTGAAAATACAGGCAGGAAACCTATTTAATATACTGAGCCAACAAGAAAAAAACCTTTAGATTATAACCAGTTTTCTTTTTGTTTTTGAGTTTATTGATTTTGAGAGAGAGAGCACAAGCCTGGGGGGAGCAGAGAGAGAGGGAGTGAAGGAGAGAGCCTGACCTGAGGCTGAAACTCATGAACTGTGAGAGCATGACCTGAGCTGAAATCAAGCGTCAGTATCTTAACAGACTGAGCAACCCAGCCACTCCAGTTATAACCATATTTCAAGGTAAGTTTGGCTACGGGTTTTCTACAGTTTGTAGGGAGAAGGACTCAGAAATTAACAATAGCAACTTACTAAATGCCATGAGTTTTGTTCACATTAACCACGTAGAAAACCATGTATGCTTCTTCCTCCACCGTGACGAATGGTTAGTTATTCTAAAGTCCTTTGTTTAATGCTCATAAAACTCTCTATTAAAGAGACCCTTAAGGTTCAGTGCTGTTGCTCACAGGATCCGAACTAATGAGTATGCTTCAAATGCTGGAGTTGGGATACAGGTTTTCTGAGAAGACAAATGAGATCAGCAACACCTTCTAGTAGGAAATAAGCAGAGGCTGATTTCTCTCATATACAACATGACTTGTGGTGCAAGATAGTTCAGTCGGGTCACTTTCATACTCAGAAACTAGTTTCTCTTCAGGCAACCCTGAAATTGGAAACCCAAGATACACAAGTTCTATTCTTGCCGCTGCTATCGCTATGTTCTGAGTAAAGGATTCCCTGTGGTTCTCTTTGTTCTTTAAGTGAATTTCTCATGTCCTTTATCATAGTTTCTAAGTCGTTTGAAATATCGAGTAGATAGTTAAATGAATCATTCAAAAAATTATTAACAATACCTGTACTTTTGCTTTGTAGTACTCCATTCTATAGTTTCCACTTTGGATAGAGTGGTTAAACTCTGGCAATATCTTGCTAGGAAGAAATAATCACAGTAATTTAAGTGCTTGTATACATTTCCACAGAGGCCATTTTGAAGTATCGGTGAAAATTTCTACTGTATCCCTGTGGTGCTTGAGCAATTCTGAGTGCTATTGTGGTTTGAGAGGGTGCCCAGTGGGCTGGGAAGATTTCTCCAAGGACAGTTGCCTGGCTGACTTTATTCAAAGGTAAGTTTATCTTGATGAGTTACCTAAAGTTACAGCTTTAACTTTCCAAGTTCTGGCATTTAATTTCCAGGTTCCGGGCTGAGCAGATGAGACCAGCCAAGATTGTAAGAGACTGATTATAAATGCAGTGAGCATTGTGCAAAAGATAAACACACCCCCATCCTCATTGAGCTTCAGGGAGAGAAAGAGTAAACACATAATTGCACAACTAATTATCAAATTAAAAACTCTGAGTTAGAAGTCCTCGGAGCTATAGAGAACGTGATAGGGTGCGATCATCAAGTAGATTGTGAGAAAAGACTTTTTTTTACAGTTTACAAATTGACATTTTTGTTTATTTAGTTATCATACTGTTATACACTGCTGCATCTGTCTCCATATAAATATATCTATTCCACAGACATAATTTACAGTTTGTGTATCAGGGTTCTCCAACTGCAAGTTGCATCTTCACCTTCTACTTTTTCTACACCTTTATATAAGCCATTTCCAATTGTTGATACATTCTTTCTTCAAATATGCCAATATCACAGATCAAGTTATATGAAAGGAAGAAATTCTGTCAGCCTTGGAGACTTGTCTTTCACTATTTGTTAATGTCATTCGTCAAAAGCTGGGGTGCTTAGATGGCTCAGGCGGTTGAGTGTCTGACTCTTGGTTTTGGCTCGGGTCATGATCCCAGGGTCTTGGGATCAAGTCCCCTGTCGAGCTCCATGTGGAGCCTGGTTGTGATTCTTTCTGTCTCCCTCTGCCGCTCTCCCTGCTCATGCTCTCTCTCTCTAAATAATAATAATAATAATAAATCTGAATTTGTGGGTTCCTTAGTGCCCCACTACACTCATGGCAAAAACAAAAACCATTCAGAAGTTAATGTAGGCTCTGATCAAAGTCCTGTACCTTCAGGACGAAGTAGCAGGAAACAGCCACCTAGCCAAGTGGCATGAAAATTTACAGCAGTGTTATTCAAATAGCCAAAAGGTAGAAACAAGCCTAATGTCCATTAATAGGTGAATGGATAAATGAAGTGTGATATGTACATACAGTGAAATATTATTCAGCATCAAATAAGAATAAGGTTCTAATACATGCTACAATATGAATGAATCTTAAAAAAATCATGCTAAGTGAAATAAGCCAGACACAAAAGGACGAATATTATAGAACTCCATCTATACAAGAGATACTTAAAACAGTCAAATTCATAGAGATAAAAGGTAGATTAGAAGTTACCATGGGTTGAAGGGAAGGGAGAATGGGGAATGCTTGTTTAACGAGTATAGTTTCTGTTTGGGATGATGAAAACATTCTGGAAAAAGATAATGCTGATAATTGCACAACACTGTGAATGTACTTAATGCCACCTGAATTGTACACTTTAATTTTTTTTTATGTTTATCATTTATTTCTGGGAGAGAGAGACAGAGTGTGAGCAGGGAAGGGGCAGAGAAAGAGGGAGACACAGAATCCGAACGAGGCTTCAGGCTCTGAGCTGTCGGCACAGAGCCGGGTTCGAACCCATGAACTGTCAGATCATGACCTGAGCTGAAGTCGGACGCTTAACCGACCAAGCCCCCCAGGTACCACTTGAATTGTACACTTTATGGCAAATTTTATGTAATGTATATCTTATTATAATAAAAAGATATAAAAACAAAAGACTATATGAAAAGTTAGGGAGATGAGGGGAATACAGTCCCCTGTCCAGATGTTGTCACTAGGGGATGCCCAGTGCCTTATATGTCAGTATTGTTCTGTTATAAAGCTAAAACATTTTTAAAATTTCTTTCTTATGTTTTTCTTTCTACGAATATTGTCAACATTTTTAGCTACCTTGTAGTTTTATTATGCCATCCATAGTATTTTTGCATGTAAGAAATACTGTATTATCATTATCATCATTATTATAAATTCTTGGATTACTTTCATTGTTCCAGTATCCTGTTTATATCGAGGGCTTAGTGTACCTAGTATTAGCCTGTAAAAACATGGCCTACAAGGAGAGTATGGTGGGAAGGACTGTGCTGTAATATTTTGTGTGATTCTATTGAGCTTTTGTTCTTAGCATGTCGATACTGCCAGATGGATTGCAATTTTTTCACCTCGTCTTGGGCCTTTTAGAGGTGACATAGGCTCCTGTTGACCTCAAGAGGATGCCTGGATTAAGACAAGCTCTACAAAGAAAGTGCAGGACTGAAGATGGTCCTTCAGTGTGAGGAAACTCTTTTCACGGGGTTAATGAAAATACACGCGAACCTTTTACTTCTAACACCTACTTGGTCTGTAGAAATATTTTAATCAGTACGAAACATGCTTACCTGTTGGGGGCAGGGCAGACTTGCTTTGGCTTGTAAGAAAAAACAAAACAAAACACCCAAATTCATAAGTTTGGGAATTAGTTAAACCTCTTTAAAAACTTGCTTTATGATTTAAAAGGATCATTAAGATAATATGCCATTATCCTTAAAATTATGGAAATTATTTAGAGATGTCTTTTATTATTTAAAATTATCAAGTAATATAGTTTCATTTAAAAAGCCAACAAAAAGCAGATAAAGAATAAATATGAGCGTTTCCCACTTCACCCCATCGCAGCTGATACCTGTCTTCTGAAATAACCAATGTTACAGGTCTATCTTTTGTCTAACTAGTACATACAACTTAAGTAATAATAAATAACATAATAAATAAAATAGTGTATGTTATGAATATAATACGAATAGACCACATTGTTCTGTAACTTGGTGTTTCATACATTTGTTTGTTAAAATATTAAGGAAAGAAAAAAATAGGTTATTATTTAGATTTGATTTGTAAATATTGCCTCATTTGGGTTTTGTTTGTTTGTTTGTTTCTCATTTTGTTGTTTTTTTTTTTGTTTCTCATTTCTTTTGTTTTATCCAGCGGGGAACCCAAGGTGGGGCTTGAACTCACAACCCTGATCAAGACCTGAGCTGAAATCAAGAGTCAGAAGCTTAACTGACTGAGCCACCCAGGTGCCCTACCTCTTGTTTCTTTATCCATGAAATAAGTATAAACAAGAGGAAAAAAAATCGAAGTGGAAAAAAACATCGTTTATGTCTGTTCCCCCTGTTTTATCGCAAGCTCCTTCAGGCCAGGAACTGTGTCTGCCTGATCTTTGTAGCCTCCGAACCTAACACAGGGCTTGGCACAAAATAAGTTCTCATTAAGCCCTTGGTAACTATTGTTGACTCAACTGGGCAGTATTTATTATCTCGTATTGGTAGAATGTGGCCCTACGATGTGTGCCCCAGGGCACAATACCTTGCTAACGCAGTGATGTGCTCATAGAGTATGTGAACCTGGCCTGTTTAAGATACCACTACACATCACATGGTGAAGCCCACAGGCTACCCCCTGCCTTGAGAATTCAGGAATCCAAAGATAGGGATCGCCACTGATGACTTTCTTCTCCCAGAGCCCCCCAATTCAGCGGTAGAGGTGACATTCCTCTCTGTTGGACTTCTAAAACGCACACAGGGAATCTCAGAATCCTGGATGGTTTTCATAAACAAGAGTTTGGAAGGGCCCTTTAGATTTATGTAGAACAGTGTTGATCTGCTAAATACTTGAACAGTCTTAATCTGCAAAACATCAAGTAGAGGAGCAGTCGCGTTCCCAGGACAGGGTGCCACAAGAGCAGTGAAATTGCCACACTGTATAAGCGTGGATTAAACACAAAGAACAAATAGAAATTTAGGTGCACTTAATTGTTTCATACTTTTGCCCCAAACTTCATTTATCCCTTTAATTTCAGGGTTTAAAAATTAATATCCTGAAATATATTCCATAAAATACTATTTTAAATTCACAATAATATATTTTAACAAGTTCCCAACCTTGGATCCATTGCTATTGTGTGGCTTTGGTCAAGAAATCACTTGACTCCTTGTGATTGGTTTAGGTTAGTCAAAAATAATCAGTTTCAGCTTGCCTGACTTTAACCTTTAATCTTTCGGTTGTGGTTTTGTGTAACACTTTGTTGAGGAGGACCTTAAGACTATGTCTCAACTCTGCCAGAAAGTGCCGTGGTCATGATGAGTCAGCACTATCTGTCAGGGACATGCAAAGGAGGAGGGCAGTAGATGGACGGTGGTTTGTGCAAGTACTGTTTTTTTGTTTATTCTGTTTTAAGTTAATTTTAAGTTTTCTTCCAGTCTAGAAGTCTAATTCTGCTTATAAACATGGAAATATGTTAGTAATATATTATCAGTGAAAAATTATAATTATGTATAAGTCCTTTCTGTGTGTACATATTTTAGCATAAAATAAATTCTGGAAAGAGGCTCATTGCATTATTACTTGATAATCTCTGGGTGATAGAAATGAGGATATTTATGTATTTTTGTCTTTATTTCTAATTATTCTTCAGTGATCATGTTTTGCTTTTGTAATAAAATTGGGAAACTTTAAAATGTCTGATTACCAAAACATACTTAAGTGCATTTGCAAATTACTAACTTTAACAGGTATAAATTATAGTTAATCAAATCATGTTAGATGAATCATTTATTTATTGTAATAAGCAAAACAAATCTAATAGACATTGATATTATCAAATAATATCTTATGTACATACTGAATACTATTATCTATGAAAACTTTTTTTTTAGTAAATTTTAAATTGAGGGGCGCCTGGGTAACTCAGTCAGTTAAGTGTCTGACTCTTGATTTCGGCTCAGGTCATGATCTCATGGTTTCATAAGTTCAAGCCCTGCATCAGGCTCCTCACTGATGGTGTGGAGCCTGCTTGAAATTCTCTCTCTCCCTCTCTCTGTCCCTCCTGTGCTCTCTCAAAATAAGAAAAATACTAAACTTAAAAAAATAAATTTTAAATTGAGTAATTACACATCTTGTAATTATAATTATACGATTATACATTATACAATTGTAATTGTACATAAAAATTTCCAATTGTACAAAAAAGTACAGAGTACAAAATAATCTTCCTCTTACCTGAGACTTTCAGTCTTCCTTCCAATAACAGTCACAATTGCTGGTTTATCGTATATCATTATGAAATCACCAGATGATATATAATCAGATACATGTACTTATACATTCTTCTTTCAAACAGAAGCAACCAAATATAGCATCGCATATTTTTCTTTGCTTTCTCTTGACAATATGCGTTAGAGATCATTTCCTATCAGCTCATGTAATTCGTCTCCATTTTTTTCTATGCACTGTGTAGTATTCCGTTTTAGGATGAGTCCTAATTTGTTCAGTTAGTCCTCTGTTCATCAACACTTGGTTTCCAAATTTTTTTTTAGCTATTTCAAACAGCGCTGCCTTGAATAGAGTTGCTCATTTATCTTTGAGCAGTTGTGTGAGCGTGCCAGGGGAGAAATTGCTGGAAGCACAATTGTTAGGGCAAAGACTTGTACATGAAAACACTGGTAGGTATTTTTCAGATTACTCTCAAAAGAAGTTTTATTAATTTACATCCTCACTATCTTGTATGAGAATGCCTGTTTTGTTAAATCAATGCCAACACTTATTTATAGGGGGAAAATGGTAGCTTGTCTGTAAGTACCATTGCTTTAATTATGAGTAATGTGATCTCCTTCCACAATTTTTTATACCTTATTCTGAGAATTGCCTGCTGCTGTTCATTCCTCACTTTTCATTGCATTTTCTTCTAAGAGCTCTTCCAGAAATGGTTAATGAGTTAACAGATGATAACAAAACATTATCTAAAATTAGTTTCTTCTAAGTTGTTTGTCATCGGTGTCTTGAAAAACACAGATTCCGTTCCACTGAGTTCAGTAAACACTTAAGGGAAGCTTTCCAAATGCTGAGCCGTCCCCTCCACGGGGACAAAAAGATTAAATGGATAAAAGGCTAGCTCAGGAAGCTTGCGATTTAATATGGAAAGTGAAAACAAAAAGCCGTGCTCTTAAAATAATATTATGAGGATGTAGGAGAGTGCAAGAGATTACTTTAAACAGATTGGAGTCAGGGAAGGTTTAACGGAGTAGGTGCCGTATGAACTGGGCCTTGAAGGACGAATGTATTAGTTTCCCAGGACTGCTATAACAAAGTACCACAAACGGGTGGCTTAAAATAGCAGAAATGTACTATCTCACAATTCTGGAGGCTAGACCTCCCAAGTTAAGGTATTGGGAGGGCCATGCTGCTCTGAAACCCAGAGTAGAATCCTTCCTTGCCTCTGCTCAGCTTCTGAGGGTGGAACAGCGATCCTTAGCCTTGCTTGGCTCACGGCTGCATCAGCCCAGTCTCTGTTTCTATTATCATCACCTGGCCATCTTCACATCATCTTCTGCTCTATGTGTGTCTGTGTCTGTGTCCAAATTTCCCCTTTTCATAGGGTCACCGGTCATATTGGATTAGGACCCACCCTAAATGACCTCATCTTAACTGAACTTGATCATCTGCAAAGACCCTATTTCCAAATAAGATTACATTCATGGTACGGGAGTCAGGACGTCAACATAACTTCTGGGGGGATACATTTTCATCCATAACAATGGATAAGATTTCAATAGAGGAAAAAGGGGAAGGCAGTTGGTGAAGGGTAGGTATCCTAGGAGAAGAGAAATGAGTAAAGACTTGTCAGTGCAGGGCATGTCCAGAAACTTCAAGTACTTTGTCCAGTTTTTTGAGAGCATGTGCAACTAAAAAAACTGTGAGAGAGGGTTCTATGCCCATATTCCCTTCAGGGAACAGGCAACCACCGAAGCTTTCAGTCATTGGTGTCTCAGGGAGATTATGCTGTAGCTTTGTGGAAAATGAATTAGATGGAGAAACTAATGGAGGCAGGAAAACCAGAGAGGAAATTATTGCAGCTGCCTCAGTGAGGTCAGGCAGCAAACACTGAACTTCCCGAGACAGTGGGTTAGGGCATCCCAGTGGGTTAGGGCATGCCCTCAGACCCTCTCCAACTGGGGTACAAAAGGCCTGTTTTCTTGTGGTTTGAAAATTTCCATGATCCAGATGTCCCCATCCTCTCAGAAAATTGCTTGAAATATACCTATATATTTCTTCATCTGACTGGGTTGCTTTATGAGTTGCAGTATTGTACCTGACAAAGGTCACAGGTGTTGCTTACTCTAAAAGAGGCCATGGGGTTGTTTGTGACTCTTCGGAAGGCCTTTCTTTCTGCTTTTCTCCTTAGCATTTTCAGGCTGACTCACCAAAATACCTTGAATCAGGAAATGAAATTTGATGAATGTCTTCTCCTTTAAGTTCTTAAGAGCTTTTCGGCACCTTTTGCTCAAAAGAGTATATAAAAGTGGGTTAATGGCTGGATTAAGCAGTGCGGGCCAGGCAGATACTGTCCGCATGTGCGGAGGAAGTATCCATCCACTGCTTACATTGTGCTTGCCTGCGATAGGCTTACAATGATGTAGGGGGTTCGGCAACAAAAGAAAATGTGCAGAGGTGTTGCACATTTCAAAACGTCCTGTTTTCTGCTCGGAGGGGAAGAGGATCTGGGTGTGTGTAAGGTATCAGCCATCCTCTAAGAATAGTAGCGTTCCTATCTAGGGCTGTTTCTCTCAAAATCCTTAAATACCTTTAGAATCTTCTTGGTTGTTCTTTGCAGAGAAGGCTCTACTTGGCTTCGTCTTTCTCAGGAATTGACTTTCAATGTCACGTAGCCAATTGGCTTGATCCCTGGCTACTTCTGCTCCAACATAACCACACCGTGCCAACACGCAGGTAGGGAACAAGACGAGCAAACCTTTGTAAGCCTGAACTGGGTTAGCCTGAGTGCCCAGCTGGCAAGCAGCTGGCTGATACTCAAAACACCACCATCTTATGAGGAAGAAAACTTGAAATAGCAACTTAAATTCAGATCCAAATTTCAGTGCTAATGCTTGTTTTAAAGATATCTTATGTGCCGTGCCAGATGCCATGCATCTGTCTGTACACATTGTAGGCAACGTGCACGCTGAAGGTATGCAGCAGCCCAAAAAGCTCATGCCCAGAGAGGCAGGACTGAACGCAGTAGGCTGAGTTCTAACCGATAACATAGCGTTTATAATCACAAGGTGGTCCTGGTAGTAACGCTGAATTCAAAACAAAAACCGCACTAAAAATATTTATTATCAAGATCAGGGACTCTTGATTATCATACATTTTTCTTAATGCAACGGTTTTAAATTCTGGCCCCGAATGTATTCATTGCCCTCTGGAAGAGTTAGATTTTGATTTTGCAGTGTGTAATTTTTTTTTAAGATAATTTATTGTCAAGTTGGCTAACATACAGTGTATACAGTATACTCTTGGTTGCAGAGTGTAATTTGATTTTAAGATAGAAATAGGTTTTGTAGAATGAAATCTTGCCATTTGCAACTATGTGGGTGGAACTAGAGGGTATTATGCTAAGTGAAATTAGTCAGAGAAAGACAAATATCATATGACTTCACTCATATGAAGACTTTAAGATACAAAACAGATGAACATAAGGGAAGGAAAGCAAAAAATATAAAAACAGGGAGGGGGACAAAACGTAAGAGACTCTTAAATATGGAGAACAAACAGAGGGTTACCTGAGGGATTGTGGGAGGGGGGATGGGCTACATGGGTAAGGGGCATTAAGGAATCTACTCCTGGAATCGTTGCTGCACTATATGCTAACTAACTTGGATGTAAATTAAAAAAAAAAAAAAAGAACAAGAAAGAAAAAAGAAAGAAATAGCTTTTGTAGACACGAATCTACAGTTTACTCATTTATCCAACATTTTTTAGCACCTTTAATTGGGGGGAAATAAAGTCTCCCTTAATCTATTCAATTATCTTTTTGAATAAACATATATATGAACATCTTAACAGAAAATATCAGCATAGGAAAATCTGCACAATGTTTTTTTAATAATTTCTTAATAATTAAGAAGTAATAACCACACTGCATTAACCTTGCATTCAAAAACATTGTGAAATAAAGATCACTTTAAAAAACCTTTTCTCCTTAAAATATAATAATAGGAAAGAAAAGCACTCAGGATCACTATTTCTTAGTTTTGTGTGTGCTCAGGCAATAAAGGCATGTATTTAAAGAAGTATATATATTTTAAAATAATAGCAATAACTATAGTAAGATTTGTAGAGAATAAATTGCTTCATGTTGACCCCTTTCCCCTTTTTGCTTCTCTCCATTTTTTTTAATCTACTTCTCTCTTTCCTTTTTCTTTCACATTCTTCCTTGGTTTTGGTTCTTTTCCCTCTTACTTCCATTTTCCCTTGTTAAAATTTCCCCCTTTTCTGCCTTCCTTTCTTTTTTCCTCTTGACTCATCTTCTCTTTTGTCAACACATTTTATAAATATAGCAGTATATGCAATATAACTATTAATTGTTTTATCAAATATTAGACATATATCAAATAGATGGTAGATATTTTAATACAAAACTTCCCCCGACCTAACCTGTAACAAATACAAGGATAAAACTCATCAAGAAATTGAAGCTTTTCTGCCTCTTTCTCATTTTACATAATGTTTACCAACAAATGACTCCGCTTTTCCTGTTCAAATACCAGAAGGTAAAAAGAAAAAGAAAATTAATTACTATTAATCAAAATCAATGATGAGCATTTAAAAGAAATCACATAGCCTCTGTGATATTGTTTCTCTTGTATTTATATTACCAAAAACAACACAACTGGAAAGTTATTTATCCACATTTGTCACCCTTGGGTAATAATAAATATGGACATTATAGAATAAAAACACGTGGTGACAGAAAATACAATTTCAAGAAAGTTTCCTAGAAAAAATGGTACTTAAAGATCAAAACAGAACTTGAGATACTTGCAAGGCATGGTGACTTCAAAGGTTGTTCTCTGCATAGCTGTGAATCTGCTTTAGGTATAAAGCTTGCAAGAACTTGAGCATCCTCAGAACATTCCAGATGAACTTCCCAGTTTGACAGAAAGCAATTAAGGCCTCTGAAAAGGAGGATATTTTGAAACTAAAAGCCCAGAAATTCTTTTTTTTTTTTTTTTTTAAGCAGGCTTCACGCCCAGCGTGGAGCCCAGTGCGAGGCTTGAACTCACAGCCCTGAGATCAAGACTTGAGCTGAGACCAAGAGTCAGATGCTTAACAGACTGAGCCACCCAGGCGCCCTCCAGAAGTTCATTTCTAAAATATTCCCTCATATGGGGAATCTTTTCTCGGGTAAAAACATGGCCGGACACTCAACATTTTGTTCAGGAATTTAGGTTAATAAACCATGACAGTTCAAAACAAACAAGTAAACAGGTATATAAACTATGACTGTTCAAATGGAGGAAGAACAGGAAAACATTTTTCTCTCACTAGATGAATTCTAGTTCGTAAACGCATCAAATACCAAAGATTACACCAGCGATACTTGATGTCCTTTCCTTTAAGTTTGGCTGGTTAAACCATTCACTGCCTCTCCATCTAATTACTTTCGATGAAATTGATTCAAGGATGCTTCATTATGCTCCTCCTGTGCACTTTCTGAGACTTCCTCCCTGTACTCCAATGAGTACACTTTGTAATGAATACACTGGGGTACAGATGAAGTATCGTTCAGATTTGATATTTTAATACAAACCCAATATACCTTTGTATTAAAGTGGAACAAACGTCAATCCCCCTTTGTGCATTTATATCAGTTTCTCTCTTTTCTTCCTTTGTCTTCAGTGATGCCATTATTTCTTCTACAAACCTCAGAAGTTATTGTCCATGCTATGCCCGGCATGTACTTCCCTGCCAAAGGTGATTTTGGTTTTACTGTCCATTAGGACTTTCTTCTCCCTTACTCTCACATTCTAATGTCATTTATCAATTGTCCAACAGTAATTTATCAATGAGGTGAATTGTCCTCATGATGGCTTATCCATGAGCACCAGGGACCTATTCCTGCTGCTTGCTTAGGTCTTGTTGCCACCCTCCTCTGTGTCAAGAAAGCTAGAATTGCAGAGCCACGTTCCACCCACACAGGCATGAAGGAGGAAGTGAAGCAAGCCGTGCTATAAGCAGGATTCCAGCCTCCTCGGCTCACCCTAGCTGAGAGGATCCACTGCCATGTTTAAAGTTCTCCGCTTCATTTTCAAGTAAATCCAGACCAGATTACACGTCCTATATTTGTGCTAACATTTAATCCTCACAGTCCCCAAGGTAGGAAAAGTACAGGTGTATTCAATCAGTATCCTCTTCTGAGGGAGAAGGGAATCAAAGGAGGAAGATGAGCTATAAGGCTGATAGCATGATAAATCCCCATCTAAAGCATCTATGATGGTGGCTATGCTTAAGATGTTTTATCATGGAAAAAATCATGTGTTGGATCTATAAAACAGTACTTACTTCATAGGGTTGTAACAAGGATCAAATGAGATAACATTGCAAATATTGTCCATTAAGCTACATTTTCTCACTATTTAATATAAAACTGGCATAAAGCTAGGCAGTGTTGTGTTTAAACTAAACAAGAAGTGATTTTTTAAAAAGCATATATTTTTTTCCCACCCAAATCTATTATTTAACTAGTTTTCCCAAACACAGGTATTTGGTGAAGAAAATACATTGTCACTTTTAGGAACTTAATTTTTTATATTACATTATTCTCAATAATATGCTGTCTTGATCCCAAGACAAAGTGTCAGAACACAAGATGAACCAAACAATAATAATAATAATGATAATAATAATGTTTTGATTTTCTCCTTTTATCTCACTCCCTTAATGTGAATCCATGTAAGTACTGTTTTTTTTTTTTTCATTCTGATAATACAGAGGAATCTGAGAAATCAATTAAATGTCCAAGAAGGCATTTTGTAATATTTGCTTGCCCGGACAGCAGGCGACTGAAATATTGCTTCCTTTGGACAGATGTTTTTCTTTCTATTAAATACTGTGGCCTAAGACTGTATGAGACTAATCCTAAACCATTTTCTCTCATTGTTTTTGTGTTCCTTAGAGCACAGAGCAAAAAAAGGCAGTCTAACACACTGTGGGTGAGAGTATAAATTGAACAATTTGGAGGTCGATTTAACAATTTTTATCAACATTTTCAATGTGCATACCCTCTAATCTCTAATCAATTTCACTTCTAGGGCTCTCCCCCAAAGCAATATTTGGACACGTACGGAAAAACATATATACTAGGTTGTTCGCTGTAGTGTTATTTGTAATGGAATAACACTATCCCCAACTCAAAAGCCGATTAGGGAAAGGGCTGATTAAGTAAAAAACGATACATTCAGAGAATAGACTACTACACAATTATTAAGAAGACTAAACTAAATATGCGTGAAAAAATATTGAGGAATGGACACAAAACCGCTAAAAGTGGTTATTTCTCTATCAGAGCCATTACGGAGGGTCTTTACTTATTTTCTCCATTATATATTTTACTAATGGTTGAATTTTCAAATTAACAATTAATTGTTTTGTTAGCAAAAATGCACACTCGCGTAAGCATATTGTAACTATGTATAAAAGCTCTAAAGACAGTGCTGGGCAAACCAGAGTGGCTCATTGAGATAAAGCAGGAATAGCATTCTCCCTCTGGACTTCAAGTCTAGTGCGCTTTTTAAAAAATTATACCACTGACATTTTTGTGCAAGCCACATATGGCATCGGTGTGTATACCTGTGAAAGGAGGAGGGCCATGAGATCTAGTAAACTCTGTTCTTTTAAAATTTGGCATTCTTTATGACCCCAGGACTCTTCCTTCCTCTGCTCCTACTGGTGCCTGCTTGCTGAGTCATTCCCTGGCCTCCCGTTCCTGGGCACCCATGAGCAGCCTACAGTGAATGAACTTGTTCTCTTGAGAGAAAAATGAGTGCTGCCTGTGGGACTGCGCTGAAAAGGATCCTGAGGACAAATCCGAGATCACGTAGAGACGTTGGCCATGAGTGAGGGTGACGCCACACGTGTGTCTTCCATTTGCTAACTCAGACCATGAAAACCATGATGAGTATCATCCGCAGAACTACTACCACCTCCACAGCTTTTCCCTGGGGTTAGTAACTTAGGACAGTAAGGAGTTTTTGAAGGGCGCTTGGGTGGCTCAGTCCGTTGAGCGTCCAACTTCTACTTTGGTTCAGATCACGATCTCATGGGAGTTCGAGCCCCCCGTTGGGCTCTCTGCTGTCAGTGCAAAGATGGCTTCGGATCCTCTGTTTCCCTCTCTCTCTCTTTCTCTCTCTCTCTGCACCTCCCCCGCCCCGCCCCTCCTGCCTCCAGGCTCTTGTGAGCTCATTCTCTCTCTCAAAAATAAATAAACATTAAAAAAAAAAAAGAAGGTTTTGAAACCTGGCCAAACTGAAAGCAATCCTCCAACACATCGTGTTCTGAGTAGTCATTTGAGTCGCTTCCTGTTTGGTTTGTCTGAGTGGCTTTGAAGAGTAGAGGATTATCAATTGCCCAGAATTGTTCTACTTTCTTTGAATGGTTCATTTTTCCTTGGGTGTTAAGAATTTTTATAAGCTTATTTCTGTATTATCACAATGTCTTGGAATAATAGAATCATAGATCTATTTCATTCTCTTGCCGCTGAGCAGTACTGTACTTAGACTGGCCCTGTTCTTACTCTTTTATCTTCAGGAGGCTCTATAGCTTTAAAATTCGGCATCCTTTCTGTTTATGCTTACTTCTGTCCTATGTAGATCTACTAAATTACTCAGTATTACCTTCTTTTAAAGTCTATCACACACCTTATTAAAATTATCTTCCAAATTCAACTTTTGCATATCTTATCTTCTTGGTTGAATAAATAAATGTTAAATTGTAATCAATTGGAAAATATTAACATTCAGTATTACACTGAACCTAATTAATGATAAACATTGTCCTTTTAAAGATTCCTGAAAATGTGAATCTTATTTGCCCAAGTCCTTACAACCAATGGAAATACCTTTGGTAATTATGAATAGATGCAACAAAGGTTTTAAAAATAGTGTTGGAGGGAAGGGGCCAGGGGTTTATACAGCTGATACTGAATCTGTGTTTTTTCTGTATTGAACATTTTTCTTAGTATATAGCCACCGAGCTTCACAAGTTTATAATGAAGAATTCCATTTCTCTCTTACTTTTTGTTTTGGATATATGGGAAGGAAAGAATGGAATATCTCACTTTGGGTTCAGAAGACAAATAATTATTTTTGAGAGTTTATTTCAAATCACGTGTATCTCCTGGGAGAGCTATACTTTACTTCATATTTTTTTCCTTCCTTCCTTCCTTCCTTCCTTCCTTCCTTCCTTCCTTCCTTCCTTCCTTCCTTCCTTCCTTCCTTCCTTCCTTCCCATAAGTAATCTCTATGCCCAACATGCAGCTTGAACTCACAACCCCAAGGTCAAGAGTCGCATGCTCTACCAAGTGAGATAGCCAACACCTCTTTACTTCAAATTTCTTAATAGGAGATTCTTACAACTTTGTTCTTAAAAGTCTGATTCTTGGGGCACCTGGGTGGCTCAGCTGGTTAAGCAGCTGACTTCAGCTCAGGTCATGATCTCACAGTTCGTGAGTTTGAGCCCCATATGGGCTCTGTGCTGACAACTCAGAGCCTGGAGCCTTCTTCCAATTCTGTGTCTCCCTCTCTCTCTGCCCCTCCCCAGCTTGTGCTCTCTCTCTCTCAAAAACAAATAAACATTTTTAAAAACTTAAAAAAAAAAGTCTGATTCTTACAAACACTGTTTTGGGTTGAGCTGGATCAATAAAAGACAAGACTTACTCATAAGATTTCTGAACTTTCACTTGAACTGGTCCAAGTCCGAAGCAGAAAGCTAGAAATGATTCCAAGGATTCTAGGGCACAAAGGCAAGGATGTTTGTGATAATACAAAGTGCTGCCTGTTTGAAGAACTGATAAATTTACTGGATCCTAAACAATCATCTTCCAACCTATGTCATTCCCAATTAATGAACCCATGAATTCCAGCGAAGTTCCTTACTCTTGGGGACTAGAAAACTTTCTACAAGTCGAAGATTACTTGATATTTACTAATGAAGAAATGTGAAAAGATCACTCCCTTTAGAATTCATTCCACACAGGCCAGATTGTGCATAATGCCAAATTTACTAAGAATTAAAAACATTCACCTAACATTTTGCTTAAACCTCATTCTAAACCCAATGGAAAAGATTAGGGCACAGATTAATCATATGGAAACAGAAAAAGTAGTGGAACAGATCAATGAAACCAAGAGCTGGTTCTTTAAAAAAATAAACAAAATTGATAAACCTCTAGCCAGGCTCCTCAAAAAGAAAAGAGAGAAAACCCAAATCAATAAATGCAATGGAACTTGAAGAAATTCTAATTCTCTCCATTGCACACACGCACAAATATATACAAACTATGTGTGCGTGTGTGTGTGTATAAACTGAAGTTGCAAGGTATTTTTCATCTGACTTGAGTAAAATTATTCTTATCAATATTTTTACACATCTCCAAAGGAAAATCTTTTTTCAAGAAGCTAAACCCATTTATGTCTGTGGGAATGGTAGTAAAAGCTATAAAGTACCTGCACTAGAGATGTCACAAATGATACTAGTTGCCGTTTCCAAGGAATCCAAGCTCAAAGCGCAAGGTTGGTACACAGTCAAATCCCTGCACATTGCTGCCTTTGTTCAAAACCCCAAATTCCAAGCTTCACTGTGAAATATTTCTAAAGTAAACTGAGGCAGACTGAAGTTACATGTGCTATTGCTGCCCTTATTACACTGAGGCCAGTGGTGTTTGATATGTTTTGGGGTGAAAAGGAACAGGAATTGTACTCTTAAGATTTTATCTTAAGTCTGTCTAGTTCACTTTTTTTTTAATGTTTATTTTTGAAAGAGAGAGAAAAAGAGAGAGAGGGCATGAGGAGGGGAGAGGCAGAGAGAGCGGGAGAAGCAGAACTCAAGCAGGCTCTAGGATCCGAGCTGTCAGCACAGAGCCCATCTCGGGGCTCGAATCCACAAACTGCGAGATCACGACCTGAGCCAAAGTGGGACACTCAACCAACTGAGCTACCCGGGTGCCCCTGTCTTGAGGATTTTTAAAAATTTTTTTAATGTTTATTTATTTTTGAGAGAGTGCAAGTCAGGGAGAGGCAGAGAGAGAAGGAGACAGAAAATCTAAAGCAGGCTCCAGGCTCTGAGCTGTCAGCACAGAGCCCAACAAGGGGCTGGAACCCACAAACTGTGAGATCATGATTTGAGCTGGAGTCGGACGGTTAATTGATGGAGCCACCCAGGCGCCCTTGTCTAGCTCACTTCAAAAATTTTTAAAACTGACATAAAATTAACATACCATAAAGCTCACCCTTTTAACATATAATATTTAATGCATAATTTGGTAGATTTTTGTCTATTCAGAGTTGTGCAACCATTATCACTACCTAGTTCTGAAGCATTTTCATTCTCCTCAAAGGAAAGTCCGACCCATTGGCCACTATCCCTCTCCTCTGAGTCCCTGGCAACCACTAATCTGTTCTCTCTCTCTCTAGATTTGCCTCTTCCGGACATTTCACATAAACGGAGTCATATGATATGTGGCCTTTGGTGTTTGGCTTCTTTTACTTCGCAAAATGTTTTCAAGGTTCATCTGTGTTGCTGGAGATATTAGTACTTCATCACTTTTTGTAGCTAAATTTCATTGTATGGATATACCATATTTTGTTTATGTATTCATCCATTGATGGACGTTTGGACTGTTTCCACTGTTAGCTATTGTAAATAGCGCTGCTGTGAATATTCACGTACAAGCATTTATTTGAGCGCTTGTATATACCTAGAAAAGGTATAGTAATTCTATATTTAACTTTTTTTTTAGTTTATTTATTTATTTTTGAGAGAGAGAGAGAGAGTGAGTGGGGGAGGGTCAAAGAGAGAGGAATGGAGAGAATCCCAAGCAGGCTCTGCACTGCCAGCACAGAGCCCAATGTGGGGCTCCAACTCAAACCATGAGATCATGACCTGGGCCGAAACCAAGAGTCAGACGCTTAACCAACTGAGCCACCCAGGCGCCCCTTTATGTTTAACTTTTTGAGAAACTAGTAAACTGGTTCCCACAGGGACTACACCATTTTCTATCCATACTAGCAACGTATGAAGATTTTAAGTTCTCCACATTCTTGCCAATACTTGTTAATTGTCTGTCTTTTTGCATACAGCTATCCTAATGGGTAAGAAGTCGTATGTCTTTGTGGCTTTGATTTTCATTCCTCTGATGACTAATGATGTTGACAATCTGTTCGTGTGTTTATTGGCCATTTGTATATCTTTTTAGAGAAATATTTATCCACATCCTTTGCCATTTTTTTTTACTTGGGTTGTCTTATTTATTCTTCTAATCTCTTTTTACAAGTTTGTCAAGAGCCGGTCATACAGACATACCCACCATCGATGTCTAAGAATAAAGGGAACTACTATCAGATTTCAATAGGGAAAAAATCCACATTTTCTTTGCTTCCATCATAGAAAGAGATATGCTTACTAGATTTCCTTTTTAAACATGTAGTAAAGGGATCAAAGTATTAATATTTTTCTGTGGGTTAAAAATATTTGGATAGGACAATTTTATTTACGTTATGTGAATTGCCAATATCTACTTTACAGGGCTATTGTAAGAATGAAACAGTTCTTTAGTCAGTTCACCCTTATATCCCTAGGGTTTAGTATAGTGCATGGTGTATAATAGAAGCTCAATAAATATATGTTGAATGAATTTACAAAGTACCCAGTGGAGTCCCACAAACCTATCAATAGGATGAGTTCCCTCCCCATCCTCTTCAGAACACTTGAAGGAGGGAAGAATAACCACATACTAGCAGAGCTAGAACCCTTTGAACTGTGTGGATTATGGTACATTATGAAATACTACAAGATTTATGGAGCCAGATGGTTTAAGGGATGTGAATACTGGAACTCCACCTGTCTTCAATGAAAAATGGGAGTCTGAAGATGTTCGAAAGTGCTTGGGTTTGGAAAGGTAAAAAGACCCCCACAGGGTTCCTAACTTTGTGATACTGAGTCGCGTGTCTGTGTATTTTCTGATTTGACGTTCAGTATGGGAACCCCCAGTGAATTAGACCCCCAGTGAGGAGGCACCCACCAGCATGGTGCCATAGATGGAGAGTGGAAAAGCTAGCCTGTCAGGCAGCTCAAGACACTGAGGCGGCTTGAAGGCAAAGATGTTGTTTGACTTTTGGAAATGGCTGCAAAGCTACTATCACAACTGATATTTCGTAATTGAAATTTCAGTTGATAATTAAAATGTCAGATAATCTCTCTCACAACCTCACTCATACAACTGGTTTTATCTTCCAGATATATTATGCATAAATCAGGAAATTTCATTAGTCACCTTCTAATATTATTGTCAACGTGCATAGTCCCACACTACCAAAAGAAATCCTACTTACACACTTTATAAACAGTATTTGATATTCGATCTGAGAAAAAAAAGCTACTTATTGCAAATTGGAATTTTCATTCTCTGTGATATAAAATTGCCTGTTCGGGGCAAGACAGTAGGTAATACATGAAAAGTAGAAGTGACTTATTCATACAGTTTAAATTAATGCAACATGAATGACTGAAGGCACAGATTTAAAAGCACTAGTTATTTTATACTTAAAGTTAATTCAGAAAATATTCTGATATGTCAACAAACTTAACACTTGAATAATAATCTTTGGAAGAAAAGGAAATTTATCTCTTAAAACTTTTAGACACAGAGAAAACATTGTGAATCTACAAATCTTTTTTAGTTCCAAACATAAACTGTAGTTGAGTTTTTTTCTTTTTTAATTTTTTATTTTATTTTTGAGAGACATGAGACAAAGCGTGAGCAAGGGAAGGGCAGAGAGAGAGGGAGACACAGAATCCAAAGCAGGCTCCAGGCTCCGAGCTGTCAGCACAGAGCCCGACGCGGGGCCCGAACCCACAGACCGCAAGATCATGACCCTAGCTGAAGTCAGCTGCTTAACCGACCGAGCCACCCAGGCGTCCCTGTAGTTGAGTTTTTTAAATGTTTATTTATCTTTGAGAGAGAGAGAGCTAGAGCACGAGCAGGGGAGGGACAGAGAGAGAGGGAGACACAGAATATGAAGCAGGCTCCGGGCTCTGAGCTGGCAGCACAGAGCCCTATACGGGGCTTAAACCCAAGAACTGTGAGATCATGACCTGAGCTGAAGTCGGATGCTTAACTGACTTCAGAGCCACCCGGGTGCCCCTGTAGTTAATTTCTTTTCTTGAGGACACCCCAGGCAGAACTGAAAGACCAAGCTATTCTGGTAGTTTGGATATGCTCCCCAAGGAATACATCTTCTACAATGACCCGAGGCTTAACATTTGCTAATCCTAAAGCTACTGAAAGATAGTTCTTACCTTCCTGGGTCTGGAGAGCAGAACTTCCTTTCAACCTCTGGTATTTTTTAGTGGTTGCTGCTTGTGGTAGAATCGCCCAATGATGCACTTGTAGCCAGGTGTGTGTCTTCATTGCGGTTTGTCTGTCTTAAAGGACATTCAAAGAAAAGGAATGGCTAGTTATATATCAGTGATCTTTTTTTCTCATGACCCAGAGATCAAGAATCACATGCTGTGCCTGTTGAGCCAGCCAGGTGTCCCTTATTGGCGATCTTGTTAGCTGAGATTTCAGGCAGACTTAGAGCTAATGGAAAAAGGATGTGCCTTGTGGAGTAGAAACAGTGGGTGTAATAATGTGAAAAACCATTAGAAATAATAACATTGAAAATAATTTTTATGAGAACAGTTAGGTGAATAGTTGTTTTAGCTAGCGGTCAAAATCTTGGAAATCGAAGCTACGAAGGATAATTACGTGGTTTTGCAAGCACTCTTACTCTGAAATAGCAGAGGGTTTTGTCTAATAGGCTATAGGTGTGGAGAGATGGTAGATGATAGCCATGGAATGTCGTCCCTGGAACAGCTGAGGGCTGTGAGGGGCAGCCCGGTGGCCTGCAGAAGTTGGCCGTTGTTTAAACATGACCAGTCACAAACATGGCTCTCAATATAGCTCATTCTAAATTGGATTTTATGGGGCACTTGGGTGGCTCAGTTGGTTAAGCATACGACTTCGGCTCAGGTCATGGTCTCACAGCTCATGAGTTTGAACCCTGTTGTGTTCTGTGCTGACAGCTCAGAGCCTGAAGCCTACTTCGGGTTCTGTGTCTCCCTCTCTCTCTGCCATTCCCCACTCGCACTCTGTCCCTGTCTCTCCCTCAAAAATAAATAAACATTAAAAATATATATGAACAAAATAAATTGGATTTGGTTTCTCAGTTATGTTTTTCACCTGGGAAATTCAAAACAAGCTCAGCCAAGGAATTTATGGATCAACATATTTTGAATACTATGTGGAATGAATAGAGTCCTCAGGATTCAGGCATTTAAATCAACTCATCTGCTTTATTCCTCAAGCTCTTTATTATTATTATTATTATTATTATTATTTAAAGTTTATTTTATTGGGACACCTAGGTGGCTCGGTTGGTTGTGTCCAACTCTTGGTTTTGGATCGAGTCATGATCTCACAGTTCATAGTTTGAGCCCCACTTTGGGCTTTGCACCGATGGTGCAGAGCCTGCTTGGTGTCCTCTCGCTCTCTCTCTCTCTGCCCTTTCCCTGCTCATGCCAGCTCTTTAAATAAACTTTAAGTTGTTTATTTTATTTATTTTGTGAGAGAGAGAGAGAGCAAGCAGAGAAAGGGAGAGAGAGAATCCCAAGCAGACTCCCCACCATCAGCACAGAGCCTGATTCTAGGGCTTGAACTCAGGAACTGTGACATCAAGACCCAGGCCAAAATTAAGAGTTGGATGCTTAACTGACTGAGCTACCCAGGCGCCCTTATTATTTTATTTAAAGCCCATTCTGGGTTTGATGTCACGTACTGTGTTCCTCTGAAATTGTATGAGAATGCTATTCACATGGGGATAAGGACATGGTCTCATATATATGTGATAAAAACTTACCTCTTGACACATATTACTTTTATAATAGTATCTTTCCTCTCTGATAGCAGATACCTAAGAATCTAGAAACATTTTTCCAAAAAACATGTTCTTCAAAGTCATAGCATCCAGCGAGGATGATTATGCTTATTATACATACAAGAGGCAGAAATGGAATTGTTGTTGAAACAATTTGTTCAGATGATATAACCACTTCACCATTGAGCTATAATTCATTCTGCATTACTGGGGTCCTATCTTAATGATTCTTGCTGCTGTTTGTTCAAATAAAAGGATATTGATTTTAAGGCAATCACAACTGAGACGTAGCTCCTATTTCTAATAATTTTCTCAACAATACTGTTTCATTTCTCACCTGGAAGTAGCAGCACGTGGAAATGTGTGGAAATTGTATATTTTGGTAGTACAGTCTCTGTGTTTTCATAAATTAAAAAAAATATATAAGATGGGGGCCTGGTCAAGAGACAAAATAAGAAACGTAACATAAGTTAATATATAATATCCTTCTTATACTTTTTGTTTCTTGGAGAAATGGCAAGGTGAAGAAATCAGAGTCTCAAAGAGGTAAAGTATGTAATGACGAGACTAAGCCTGAAAGTAAAACAATCCCCATGTCTCTAGTAAATAAACAAAAACGATGGGATTTATTTAATTGGTTAACTGAATTTTTAAACTCTGAATTTCCAGATGACCATCTCCACGAACTAGTTTCTTTGCTTCAGCTGGAGCACTATTTATAGGCATAGATTATTATGGTGAATAATTACCCCATATTGATTTTCTTTAGGTAAAGAGGGGATATAATAAATTATGCTCAATAACCTCCTTAGAGTAACATAAAAATTACCAAAATGATGGTCATAGACTTTCATTTCTATGAGGCAAGTGAAAACAATTTTCAAAAATGACTAATTGAAATTAATACACCTTCCGTGGCAAAAGTGAAACTAAGCACATTATCAAGCATATACAAGTGTATAAAGCATATACAAAGAAGGGATAGCTTATTTGAGAATTCTAGGGGCACCTGGGTGGCTCAGTCTGTTCAGGGTCCAACTTTGGCTCAGGTCATGATCTTGAAGTTTGTGGGTTCAAGCCCTGCATCGGGCTCTGTGCTGACAGCCTGGAGCCTGCTTTGGATTCTGTGTGTGTGTGTCTCTCTCTCTGCCCCTCCCCCACTTGTGCTCTGTCTCTCAAAAATAAATAAATACTTTAAAAAATGTAAAAAAGAACTCTAATAGAACAATTAAACTTACACTGACTTTAATAGCAATGGCAAACATTTATTTAAATATGCGTTGCCTATTATTGTCAATAACCTATAGCATCACATTAATATTGACAATTAGAAATGACAGCAAGACGAGCATCGTGATGAAGGCAAAATATGTGGACATAGACTTTGCAGTTGCATAGTTCTTTTTTTATCACAGCATCTCACATTTATTATACTATTTTATTCTCAACATGAACTATTTTGTACATGACACCTATTCGCATAATTAAACATCTCTTTTGGGGCGCCTGGGTGGCTCAGTTGGTTGGGCGGCCAACTTCAGCTCAGGTCATGATCTCACCGTCTGTGAGTTCGAACCCCGAGTCGGGCTCTGTGCTGATGGCTCAGAGCCTGGAGCCTGCTTCGGATTCTGTGTCCCCCTTTCTCTCTGCCTTTCCCTTGCTCACACTCCGTCTCTATGTCTCTCAAAAAATAAAATAAAATAAAACGCTAAAAAAAAATTAAAAAAAAAATCTCTTTTCACTGAAGAAAACCAATCAAATATATCCACCAACACTTCCACCACTTTCTTTTAACCTAAGTGGTTTTTCAAATGTTACTTTCTTTTTACTAAGTCCGGTTTCACTGTATCTATTTTCCCTTGTTTTATTCTGTGGAATTCTGCCACCTCAGGAAAATCTTTATCTTCATGATCAGGACTCTTTGGTGTCTTCTTTCCTTTTCCCATTGAATAGGACCACTTGAAGTCTTCTCTGGTAACTATGATATATTCTTCTATGTGTTATAACACTATTCATCTTGTGTTGTCACAGGATGTATTATACTACTCAGGCTAATTTGTACATTTCATTCAGAACATAACAATAGGACAGAGATAATAAAGATTTAATAAAGAATCAAGTTTAAAATTAATGATGTTTGCTCTATAATAAAGGCTGTATTTTAAGACACCAGAAATACCATATTCCATGTCTTCGTGTTTTTATCACAACAGCTCCTTGGTTGAAACAGCTATAAATGCACGATCGTATGCTTAATAACTATTTGTTAGCATAGAAATATCTTTAAGATATTATCTGAACTGTCTTTACAATGTATCACCTGTCTACATGAAACTAGAGACTTACTAAAATAACTTGTCTTATCTTTATGCTTCCTCATTTAACTTTTTCCCCTGTCAAAACTAGTCTACTTATCTTTGTGATATTTTTATCGAGACAGTGGTATCAGTTACTTTTCCAAAGATTATTGGTTTTATAAAATCTTAGAACATTCGTGTTGAGTCTATTGGCTTACCACTGTACAAGTTATCGGAACTTAAAATCTCATCAGTACTGTAATACTTATAAGTTTTCTATTTATATGTTCATTGTTAAGTTGTACTCAGAAATGAGATCTACTGGTTTATTCTTGAAGTCATCTTGTCTGGGAATTATTCACTTACGAATTTCCCTAGAAATTATTATTTTTTTAATGTTTATTTTTCGAGAGAGAGAGACACACACACAGAGCACAAGTGGGGTAGGGGCAGAGAGAGAAGAAGACACAGAACTCAAAGCAGACTCCAGGCTCTGAGCTGTCAGCACAAAGCCCAACACAGAGCTTGAACTCACAGAGCATGAGATCATGACCTGAGCTGAAGTCAGACGCCTAACCGACTGAGTCACCCAAGCGCCCCTCCATAGAAATTATTTTTGGCAAATGATAGACTTGTATCTTCTAGAGACTTTTGCTTCCACTGCCCCTGGTAGCGCTTGCATTATCTCATGATGGTGGTCATGTCCACACTGAGGAATTGTGTGAATGACCATGAATGAAACAATTCCAGTGTCGTTTTTACTTCTTTTGTCTTTTTAAATTGGACTCTGCATGAATCACTAAACATGTGGATTACTGGCTATACTGTCAAAAGTTACGTTCTTGACCCTTTCACATTGTATTTTCTTAACAAGCTGTGGGAATAGGCTAGAGGGGTGAATTTTAAGAGAGAATAATAGTTGCAAGGGTAGTCATCATAGTATTATAACTTCTTGCATGTCTTTATATGCTACAGTCACAGACGGTATTTGACTTAATCCAGCACCATTTCCATCTTGTGCGAAAAAGAAAATGGCTCTCATGGGAATTCTTTTGACTCTTTCCACCTGTCATGGGGGATTAGCAGATTAGAACAAAGGTTGGGAAGTGCCTCATGTCATCTAAGTGAACAAAGGCACATTTGTTTGCCTTTCCACCTTCAAGGATATTTGAAGGTCAAATTTTGAAGAGTGTTTTGTGAATGTAAAAATAGCCAAGGAATTGTGACGAAGACCAACACTTGATCGCAAGGAGGGTCTTCCAGCTACAAGCAAGCAAGAAAGCCCAACATGGCAGACCAGTTCTCCTTGTGTCCATTGTTCCAGAACGCTCGGGGTTTCATTCACCCCTAGACATTATCTCCTAGTCCAGGAGGCCCTGTCTTCGAGATGCCCAGGATCACACCGGAGCTGTAAACAGTGATCGGCAGTCCTGTCCTACAGTTAGCACAGGAGGAAACCCAAAGGGGAGGTGGTGAGAGAAGTGTTTTTCCTTTCCACAGTTTTGCATTCCATAAAAGATCAAAATGTGCAGACTTCTTGATGCTTTTCCTGCACTGAAAGAGAACAACCTCAGAGCAGTGACATCACCTTTGGGGTAGAATTGCAGGAATTTATGTTCCCACTGCATGGTAGGCATCTGCCGGAATCATGCAACCGGCCCTTATTTCCTTTTCTATAAAATAGAGTAATGGGCACCTCATTCTTATGGCATAGGATGTTTTATACACATTTAAGAAGTGTTCAATTAAGAAAGAAACCCCATGAGCGGACCATTTTTAAGATCCAGTAAGTATTTTATTATTTTTGACATCCATAATGTTAAAGGAAAGAAAATGCTTTTTCATTTTACTTCTGATTTGAGAAAACAACGATATTTTTAAAAAGTCGATATACCACGCCAGGGGCAGAAGACACTCGGAACAGCGGTCTGTGAGGATTAGTATCGCAGTAAACAGTCAGTGGATAATTGAAAGCGTGATTAGGCTAGGTTGTCAACAAGTAACGTGGGCTATAGAAGAACTAATATCCGAGGCATGCGGCTAATTCCATATGCCTCCGGAAAAAGGAACCCGCACTGGGCTTCAGTTATTGAAGGAGAAATTATTTTTAACAGTGCGTCGTGCCTCATTTTATAGTTCATTTAAAAAAAGCTCAAGCTTAAAACTGGTGAGGCCGGAGGAATAAAAGCTCCATCTGCATGCGCGTTCCAACGCGCGCAGAAACCAGGGGCTTCGGGGACCAGAGTCGCGCCTTCTCCCCCGGGAGAGTTTCCCAGAGGTCGGAGGAGGAGATGCGGCCACGCCGGCCGGACGCAGGTGCAGCCGCTCTTCCGCAGGGAAGGAGCACTGTCTGGAGTCAGCCGGCATTGGTTTGTCGTCTCCTGCGGCGACTGCCAGGCGCTGGCAGGCTTTTGTCGCCGCTTTGTGTACTACCTGACTCAGCTGGAGCCAAAAGAATCAGCAGCCGAAGCTGGAGCCTACCTTTGTGCAGAGAGCGCAGTGTTTGATGTTTCCGAAGCTTTTTGCAAACGCGTAACCCCCACCCTGAGCTCCTGCTGCCTTACAAGCTCTTCTCACAGGAAAGGCCAAGACTCTAAAACGGTACCTTCCACACACTCTCCTCCCATTCAGGAGGCGAGCAGATAGTGTGCTCCGGCAGCTGGCTGTCCTTCTGGTGTTTGCTGTGTGGCAGAAAAGCCCCGTGGGGTAATAATAAGGGAAGATGGATGTTCCGCTGGGTGCCTCCCCTGGGCTCCCTGCCCTTGTGCCCTGAACACCGCCTCTCCCCGCAGGACCGCAGGCTCTGCCTTCTCGCTGTAGTGCGGCTCCTCTGTGCACTTCCCTGGCTTTTCATTGATTCGCAATATCCTGACCACGACAGACCTTTCTAGCACTTCGGACCGGTGCCGCCAGCATGAATGCATTGGCGAGGTTTGTAACAGCTTCCATTCTTGTTCAGTTTTTATTCATGCCAGAAATGCTCCTTTAGTTTTCTTCATTCGTGAACCTTTTTGAGTCTCCGTTCTATAAAACGAGGAGGAACCTTTATTTCGGCTAGACAAAAAGCTATCACCTGGCAAACTGTGTCAGGCCAAAGATAATTTATTTAAACGTGGATAATCTTCAGTTTGCTATGTTTGAAGTTTATAAATAGTTCAAATATCTGTATACACATGGCTCCAGTTATGCATGCCCAGTTTAAGAATTATTTGGACGGTGAGCTTCTGAAACGAGTCCATTTTTTTTAAAATTGCACTTGGGGGGCGCCTGAGTGGCTCAGTCCGTTAAGCGTCCGACTTCAGCTCAGGTCATGATCTCACGGTCTGTGGGTTCGAGCCCCGCGTCGGGCTCTGTGCTGACAGCTCAGAGCCTGGAGCCTGCTTCAGATTCTGTGTCTCCCTCTCTCTCTGCCCCTCCCCTGTTCATGCTTTGTCTCTCCCGCTCTCAAAAATAAATAAAATATTAAAAAAAAATTGCACTTGGTATCTACAAAGATGTTTTGCACTTTTGACAGGTAAATGCCTTACAAGGTATAAAATGTAAAAAAGAAGCATGAATTATTTAAATGTCAGAATTGCCTCAATTCCCTTATTAACAGATAAAAGGACTATTTTTAAAACAACATAAATAGCACACTTGGAAAAAAATCATGTATACACTTTAAAACATAGAAAATATTTAAAATTTTATTCTCAGTCTTAGTGTTATCTTTAAAAAAATATTTTTAACATTTATTCATTTTTGAGACACAGAGAGAGACAGAGTGTGAGCGGGGGAGGGCAGAGAGAGAAGGAGACACAGAATCCGAAGCAGGCTCCAGGCTCTGAGGCATCAGCACAGAGCCCGATGTGGGGCTCGAACCCACAGACCGTGAGATCATGACCTGAGCCGAAGTCGGCCACCCAACCGACTGAGCCACCCAGGCGCCCCAAAGGGATTTTTAAAAATTGCTGTAAATTGGGTTTTCACCTCTATTTTCTCGAGTTTGTTTTCTAAATGTTTATGGAAAGTTGTCCTGGTTATGTAAATACTGCCGTGATCATATAATGCATCATGAAGAAAGGGCGATATGACAAATTTACAAAAGGGAAGTAAACGCAGGAAAGGGGGAACTCACAAACCGTGAGCCCATGACCTGAGCCAAAGTAGAATGGTTAACCGACTGAGCCACCCAGGCGTCCCCTTGGAGTTATCTTAAAATAAGCATTACTTCGAGTTGATTAAAGGGAACTACCCAAAGGCTGTCATTTGAAAAGGAACAACTCCTGAGCTATGATTATCAGAAAATCATTCCACTAGGAAGGAGAGAGGCATCCCAACCATCCCAGGGGCCTACTCACTGGTTTGGAGCCCCTCTTCAGGACTGATGAAAATCTTGCTGCCAAGATGACACCAACTTCTTTCTCCTTATCCAGTGTTCTCTGTTTCGATTCCTCCTCACATTCTTTGCCCATCGGCAGTGAGAGGGAGGCCATCATGATTAGCCGTGGCCTGGTATCTAGTCTCAGGAATCCTTGAGTTCATGAGATGGGAGAAAACAGCCCAGGGATGGCCAGAGTCAGCCAGGCCCATCCAGGCATTGCTCCCACCTCCTGCATTGGAAAACCCAGTGTTTCCATCCTCCCCTAGGAGACAGAAGAAAACAATGGATTGAATTTTCTTGCTGGCCGTGGGCCCAAGCTGGCTGCATGTGGAGGATAACGAAAATAGAAATCTTTGCTATGAAATTTATGGTTTCAAATAAGTGAATCAAGGAGTTCTTCTGCTGTTTGTCTTTAAAATAGAAAAGAAAATCTCTTTTAAAAAAAATCAATGTTTATTTATCTTTGAGGGAGAGAGACTGAGCGTGAGCTGGAGAGGGGCAGAGAGAGAGGGAGACACAGAATTGGAAGCAGGCTCCAGGCTCTGAGATACCAGTACAGAGCCCGATGTGGGGTTCGAAGCCACGAATTATTAGATCGTGACCTGAGCTGAAGTTGGACGCTTAACCAAATGAGCCACCCAGGCACTCCAGAAAATCTCTTGTTTTAAGAAGCACAGTTTTAAGGAGCCTAATGAGGTATCGACATCTGCAAGTCAGTAGACTAAGAGGTAGCACTATACTGTCTTGAAGGTGGACTAAAAGGTAAATCAAGAAGAGGCAAAAAATAAAAAGATGCCAAAACAATATAACAACAAAACTTGTTTAGAGAAATGTGTAATCGATATTCCAATGTGCACTAGTTATGTAGTTTCTGAACTTCAAGCAAAATGAAAAGATAGAAAGAAAGAAAAAGCAAAGAAAAAGAAACACTTTAGTGAAAGGGAAAAAGTGTTTGGATATCTAAGCTTGGTTTTAGATATTATATTTTTTATCTAAAACGTAATATTTTAATATGCTTTCAGATTTTAGTTTTTTTCTGAGATGGGCATCTTGCAGAAAATGTTGCTCACTCCTGTCTAGAAAAAGGACAGAAGGGGAGAGGGTGAACAGCAGGTAACAGCAACCTCAGTGAAAGACAGTGTAATCAGAAATGAAAAGACACGGGACAGCTTCTGTCTTGCCCTCAGCGAAGCTGAAGTAGGACTCTGGTCCTATTTCCCAGAAGCAGGCACATGCCACAAAGCATCAGAGAGTCTTAAGTTTGCATTGAATTTCACTCAATATGGAGATTGGGGCTACTTTGTAACATCACAGATTTTATTCAAAATTAGTCAGTGAATGCCTCATTTACGTCTTTCTATTCAGCCATCAGCTGTCACGTGTTGAAGCTCCCTCCCCTTCATGGCCTCTTCCGCCATCTTTACCTTTTGGTTTCCTGTGGTTTGGATGATGTCTGGACATGGCTTTCTTTGAATTTATCCTGTTTTGCATTCATTGAGTTCCCTGAAATCTGTAAATCTGTATCCTTCCCAAAATTTGGGAACTCTCCACCCTTTATATTTTCAAATAGTTTTTCTGAACCAATCACTTTCTCCTTTCCTTCAGTGACTACCATGAGTGTTACACCTTCCATATTGTCTCTCAGGTCCCCGAAGCTCCGTTTTGTTTTATATTGTTTTTTCTCTCTCTTCCAAACAGATCATTTATGTTAAGTTATCTTCAGGTATATTTGCTCTTTGCTCTGCCATCTCTATTCTGCTATCGAATTCATCAGTGAGTTGTTGTTTTGTTTTGTTTTTTTTCTGATATTATATTTTTCAGTTCCAAAATTTCCACTCGATTCTTTTTTTATACTTTGTTTCTCTGCTGAAATAATTTACCTTTCCATTCATGATTTCAGTAATATTTACATTTATCTCCTAGACATTCATTATAAGATTTATTTAAAGTCTTTGCTTCTTAATTCCGATATCCGGATGATTTTAGAGATGCATGGATTGATTGTCTTTCTCTTGAGAATTGGTCAGAGTTCAAGGTTCTTTATATGTTAAATACTTTAGGATTGTATCCTGGACATTTAAAATATTACATTGTGATTCTCTGGGTCTTGTTAAAATGTCTTGAAAATGTTGAACTTATTTTTCTGGTAGGTGACCAGCCTGAGTAGTTTGAATCATAAGTTCTAGACCACCTGTGGGCTGTGGTTCTAATGTCCGTTCAGTTCTCAAAGACTTCACTATGCTTGTAGGACAGCCTGGGACTTGTGTCAGTTCGCTTACACAGTTAGGTTCCTTCTTCAGATATCTCCTCCCGGAGATATCTTTTCTCCAGGCTTCTCTGGACACAGGGATGGTTTTCTTTCAGAGTTTTAGCCTCCGAGGGCACCCCAGTGGCTCAGTCGGTTAAGAGTCTGACTCTTGATTTCAGCTCAGGTCAACGATCTCACACTTTGTGAGATGGAGCCCCACACCGGGGTCCATGCTGACAGCGCGAAGCCTGCTTGGGATTCTCTCTCTGCCTTTTGCTCCTCACACGCGTGTGCACGCACACACACACACACACTCTCTCTCTCTCTCAAAGTAAATAAACATTTAAACAAAGATTCAAAAAATGAGTTTTAGCCTCCTGTGCTAAAGGAGATCTCAGGTCCACACAACTTACCCATCTTCAGAGGGAAGCAGTGAGAAAAAATTGAGAGAAAAATTCTCTATACCCTTCACATGACCGGACCCCCTTTTCCTGCCATGATGGCACCTTGGATTAGGGCTGGGAAAGGAAATAGAAAATAGAAAGACAGGCTCCTCCCTGGTCTTCCGCATGCAGGGATCCTTCTTCCCAGTCCTCTGGTCCGAAAGTGTTTGTTGCCTGCATCTACCGAGCATGTCTCTGATTTGGCCCACCCTCCAGTATACGCTAACAGATTAAGAAGCAAGAAAGCCAAAAACCAAGAAATGGCTCCAAACCCCACAGAAATCTCAGTAGAAAAACTGTTACCAACACAGTGGGTATTTTTTTTCCTTCCAAATTTTGAATTCCCACCTTAATCTGCCCTGTTTTGTTTTGTTTTATTTTCCAGAGTCTCCAGGTAGTTGCTTCTTGTCCTGTGTCAAGAGTTTTTATTTATATTCAGTGGGAGAGGGAGAGCTAAACATACAGTTTGATTACATTATGTAAGCATATCTGTGATAGTATATAAAACTTAAAAAAAGTGTTAATTTATTTTGAGAGAGAAAGAGAGAGAGAACGAGAGAGAACATGGGAGTGGCAGAGAGGGAGAGAGAAAATTCCAAGCAGGCTCAGCACTGTCAGTGCAGAGCCTGATGCAGGGCTGGAATGCAGAACCGTGAGATCATGACCTCAGCCGAAATCAAGATTTGGATGCTTAACTGACTGACCCCCCCCCCCCCCACCCCGTGCCAAAAATGTTTTAAAAGACCAGAATGTCAAAATTATCATCTTGGTCATTTTGGACTGGGAAGATTATGGTTTTTTCCTTCATTTTATATTTTCTAAATGTTTTATAACACACCTTTCTCAACTTTTCGCATTTAATTCTGTTTCTTCCAAATATTTGGTTAGCTAAGTCTTTGCTGAAGGAGCATGTAGTTTACAACTATTAGAAACCATTATACTCTGTACCAGCTAGATTGCTTTCAGCTTCAAGAAAGAGATCACTAACTCAGTTAGTGATAAAGAAAATATTTTCTCACATAACAGAAAATCCACAGAAATGGTTGGAGGGTTGGTTGACTCTGCAGCTCTATCTTACCACCTGCTATTCTATGTTTGGCCTAGGCTTCAGGCTTAGTTCCTTCGTGGTTGCACAATGGCTGCAGTGGTTCCAGACATCACGTGTATACACAACAACATTTAGAGGTTGAAAATAGGCCATCTTTCTTTTTAAAATTAAAAACAATTTTTTTTTTAATTTAGAGAGAAAGAGAGCGCAAGTGAAGGAGAGGGGCAGAGGGAGAGAGAGAGTATCTTAAACAGGCTCCACACGGTATGGAGGCAACTGTGTGGCTTGAGCCCCTGACCTTGGGATCATGACCTGAGCTGAAATCAAGAGTCGGATGCTCAACCCACTGAGCCACCCAGGCACTTTCTTTGAATTAGTCTTTTTCTTTGAATTAGTATTTGATTTTATTGTAAATGACAGAAGAACTAAAATAACAGTGGCTTAGGCATGGATTCTTTTTTGCTGTTGCTGTTCTTCTATACATGGTCTCCATTCAAGGTTGTCTACAGACCCAAGTCATTGTTTTACCTCCAGCTATCATACCTGCATTCCATATAACCGAATAAAGGAAAAAGGAAGGTAAAGGGCACATGTCAGTGTCTAATCAGGAAGATTCTCAGGAGTTGCCACACCACACTTCTGCTTTTATCCTAGTGGTCAGAACTTATCAGGCCACAGTGGGCTGCAAAAGACAGTCAGAAATGTATTATTTAATCTGGATGTCCGTGTGCCCAGCTAAACTTTCTACCACTATGGACTAAGTGAAGCATCCATAAGGGCAGCAAGAAGGAGACACTGTCACTTTGTTGTACCTTTCAGCCACCAGCAGACTTCTCTTATGTCTTAGTGGACAGAAAAGCATTGCAGGACCATGTCTAGGCCAATCCTGGCAAAGGAATGGTATCATTATAATTAGCCTGGATCACTCAAGATTCACCATCTAGGTTTGGGGCTGGGGTTATCCTCTCCCAAAGACATGGCTTCCAGAAAGATAGAGGACACCTGAAAGAAGTTAGAACTCATAAGAGGGAGGAAGAAGCATAGGAAAAGGGGGGGCCCAGGGTGGATGTGGTAGGCAAGGTCACCTGTACAGTCTTCTTCTTCTTCTTCTTTCTTCTTCTTCTTCTTCCTCTTCCCCTTCCTCTTCTCCTTTTTCTTCTTCTTCTTCTTCTTCTTCTTCTTCTTCTTCTTCTTCTCCTCCTTCTCCTCCTCCTCCTCCTCCTCCTCCTCCTCCTCCTCCTTCTTCTTCTTCTTCTTCTTCTTCTTCTTCTTCCCCCTCCCTCCCCCTCTTCCCCTCCTCCTCCTCCTCCTTCTTCTTCTTTAAGATTTGTTTATTTTTGAGAGAGAGAAAATGCAGGTGGAGGAAAGGGGCAGTGAAAGGGGGACAGAGAATCCAAAGCAGGTTCTGCACTGACAGCAGGGAGCCCAATGCGGGGCTCGAACTCATGAACTGTGAGATCATGATCTGAGTGGAAGTTGGATACTCAACCTAACTGTGCCACCCAGGTGCCCTCCTTCTGTATGGAGTACAACAATGTCCATATCTCCGATTTTAAGTGCAACCGAAATATCTACCTGTGATGGTTCTCATTACAGTTCTCATTCACAGCTCCCCAAATAAAGAGTGAATTTATTGTGTATTTGTGGGGAGAGGAACAAAATCCAATCAAACCCAGTTACTGCTAACAGCTCCCCCACATGCATTCTCTCCCCCACATGCATTCTCTCCTTCTACTTAAGAGTTAATTAGAATTAAATTCTGCATATTGAAACTATTTGCATTAGACAAGCTTCCCAGGGAAAATAGAACTGTTCCTTACTTAGGGTTAATGAGGAAGATCCCTGAAGAATATAATACAGAGAAAACAAAGTTGGCATTTAGAATTGAGGGCATTTTGATTAGTCACATGAACTCTTTTTTTTTTTTTTTTTTGCCATACATAAACTTTTTTGGGAAGAAGGGACCAATATATGAAAAAGCATGAGAAAAAAAAAGGATGGAAGAACATGGCAATGAATGAAAGTAGATGAGAAAGAAACATTAAGAAGGCACATATGTGAGCGGGAGGGAAGGGGCTCTGCGCTTTTGTCACAATTATGTTGCTATGGTAATGAAGCAAAATTGGGCTGACGCTGCTCTGTTGGTTCTGTTTTGAATGAAGGACCAAATATGTGCACGCAGAATGACAAATTAAGTCTTCAGTAAACCCAAGAGACAGTCTAACTGTATTTCCTCTAAAAATTCAATATAAGAACTCCTACATTCTCAAAACAATAAAATCTGAAGAAGATTCTGTAGACTTAACACAATAATATTGAAGTTTCTTCTTAGGAATTAATAGTGAAAGAAAATGTCTCAATTATAAAATATATGTTCATCGTAGAAAAAATGTAAATACATAAAAGAACAAAGCAGATTATTAAAAAAGACACGTGATCCTGTTCATTGATGTGTCGATGTATAGCTCTTCAGTTTCTTCATTTATATGTTCTTACTACTTGGGATCACACTCTATTATTGCATGCTGTATGTCGAAGTTAATTCCAGTTCTTCACTGTCTTTGTCAGCTTGGGCTGCTATAATAAATTACCAAAGACTGGATGGCTTAAACAACAAATATTTATTATTTCTCACAGTTGTGGAGGTTGGGACGCCAAGATCAAAATGTCCACAGATAGATTGGTGAGAGCCTACTCCCTTCACACAAGGACTCCATCCTCATGATCTAAGCACCTCCTAGAAACCCCACCTCCAAATACCATTGCACTGTGGATTAGGGCTTCAGCATATGAATTTTGGAAAGACAAACATTCAGCCCATAGCACATTGTTAACATAAGATTTCCAGGAAAGAATTTTGCATCCATTTTTTTGTACCTCCATGAAGTACCTAGAGCTACTCTTGACACACATGGTCAAATTAATACGAAATTTCTAATTGGCAAGGATAAATATAACTGCTAGGAAGATGGTGTGTTTTATCTGCAAAACTAGTACATTCTCTTCTTTTTTTTTTTAATTTTTTTTAACGTTTTTTTATTTTTTTTGAGCGACATAGAGACAGAGTATGAGCAGGGGAAGGGCAGAGAGAGAGGGAGACACAGAATCCAAAACAGGCTCCAGGCTCTGAGCCGTCAGCACAGAGCCTGACGCGGGGCTCGAACTCACAGACTGTGAGATCATGACCTGAGCTGAAGTCGGCCGCTTAACCAACTGAGCCACCCAGGCGCCCCTAGTACATTCTCTTCTTATAGTCAAGGAAGCAGGTGAAATATAAGTGTGTATGGAGCCTTGGTATTCACAGAGGTCGCTTTCTTTCCCAAACGGTTGATACACTCTATTTCCAGTTCTGGTACCATATCAATTAATTCACTCTAAAAGTTTATCCTTTCTGAACACAATTTCCAAATCATTTTGATTGGAATTGTAGTGGTTCCTAACTGTGGGGATTTAGGTCACATATTTACAGTATCTTGGTTTATTTCCTTAGACAGCTGTTTGTGTTCATTATTTTGTAGACGAGACTTATTTAACTCTAGGAGTAACTGGGTCACCTCTTCATCACCATCTTCTCCAGTGGTCCCTGTTGGTTGGGCATTTTGTCAAGAGAGGATTAAAAGGTTTCAGTCTATTTATTAAAATGCTTACAGAATAAAAATTTAAAGGCTCTGGATGTCTATTGAAAATATCATTTGCCCGACAAATATTTATTGAATACTAAATGAGAAAAAAATGAGTCGACTGGGGAACATTTGTTGCAACATTTGTTGCTTTGCACGACACTCTTATACCCTTTGGGAACACACTCTTGCCTCCAGCCACACGGAACACAGCCTGAACTGTGTTCTCTCCCTGCGCTAGGCAGTTCACTTTGCTTAAGATGCCTTTAAATATCGTTTATCTATTCTTTCTTTTTTTTTCATGGCTAACTCTTGTTCATGGTTTAAGATGGGAATTGGGTATTGTTGCTCCACGCATCCTTGGGTGACAGTTTTCACCCATGCCCGCCTGCTTGAGATCCTCCGGACACGGTCCCTCAGCCCTGTGGTCTATGCTAGCAGAGGACTCGCTACTCTATGCTGCGGAAACACATCTATTTGTCTTTTTTCCTCATTAAGCTGCAAGTTCTTTGAGGAAAGAGATGGGGTCTTGTTCATATTTGTATTCCATTCCCTGGTTTGGAGTCTGACACACAGTAGACCCTTAAAAAATACCTGTTGAAGAATAAATAAATGAAGGAGTGAACCCGGGGAAGATATGCCGTTGACTATAGTTCTTCTATTCTGTGAACCCATTCTCTTCTTTTTTTAAATATTTTTTTAAAATGTTTATTTATTTTTGAGACAGAGACAGTGCGCGAGCAGGGGAGAGGCAGAGAGACAGAGAGGGAGACACCGAATCCAAAGCAGGTTCCAAGCTCCAAGCTGCCAGCACAGAGCCTGATGTGAGGACTCGAATACACTAACTGTGAGATCATGACCTGAGCCAAAGTCAGACGCTTAACCGACTGAGCCACCCAGGTGCCCCGAACCCATTCTCTTCTTGACCAATGATGACTCTATGAAGCACTGCTAGATCAAGTCTTGTATGAACACTGTACCCTCATGAAAATTTCTTTTGCTATAAAAGCTGGGAAATAGAGGTCTTCATTTTTACAGATGAAGAAACTAAGGCACAGAGAGGTTAAACGACACTCAAGGGCACACAGCAAGGCCTAGCTGGGTTAGGATTCTGCGCTCCTCTGTCCTGACTCTTGTTTTTTTCCAACTACTAAGCTGCTTCCCTCAGGCACCTGTGATTTCAAATACTTTTGATCTTGTGTCTTTGAGAAATGTGTTGAGTGCTTCTAGCCTCAGGAAATGAACACTCCCACCTGCAGACAACTCCCAGTAGACACTTACCTCCTTTCTGAAACGATTTACTCCATATTTCAGGCAGGAGACTTAACGGAGCACCTTCCAAGGCAGCTGCCTCTGGCCTCCTCCACACACTTCGAAAATTCCAAGGAGGGAAAATCACCTTCTCGTTTGGCTGAGAGCTCGAACACGGTGTCTGAGATAGGATCAATCTGGTTGGGGAATGCGCCTCCCTGGTAGGTTTTTATAAAAACGATTCACAGGTTAGTCACGGAACTAAAGCATTTGGCGCTGGAGGTGGTGGGGTGGGTGTTCAGAAAATAAAATGCAAAGATGAGAGTTGTTTCCACGATCATTTTTCATAATACTTTAGGCTTCTTTTCAGGCCAAACCTGGTGTTAGTGCCTGCTTCTGTTTCCTTTTCTCCCCTAGTCACTCTGTGTATCTGCCCCCATCTGCTAACACGATTTTCCCCGATGTGTCTTCAGTTTGTCTGATTTCCATACTTACTGCTGATGGCATTTAAACACGTTTAGCAAGTCAGCTTGACTGAGGTGTCCTTTAGTTATATAACATAACCCAGTTTAAAAATATTTGATTTATTTGAATTGTTGAATTGAAAATACCGTTGGGTATTTTACATTAATTTTATTTTATTTTTTTAAAATTTTTAATGTTTATTTACTTTGAGAGAGAGAGAGAAAGCCCGAGTGGGGGAGGGGCAGAGAGAGAGAGAGAGAGCGCGCGTGCGAGCAGGGACACAGAATTAAAGCAGGCTCTAGGCTCTGCGCTGTCAGCACAGAGCCCAACGTGGGGCCTGAACCCACGAACTGCGAGATTGTGACCTGAGCCGAAGTCAGATGCCCAACCAACTGAGCCACCCAGGTGCCCCTACATTAATTTTAAAAAGAGGATATTTTATATATGGCTAGTCTGTTTGTCAAATGATTGCCTTTTATTATTCCTCAGAAGTTTTCATATTTCTTGGGATCGCTAAGGATGTTTACTCACCCAACGAATAACAGAAAAAAAGCTGTAAACCTGCACCCTAAGGCACGAATTGATGGTGAAAGCTTGCCATCTTACCAAGGCTTCTCTAGGGTCCACTTTGAACCTTAGATTGCACACTGTGTGTGTGTGTATGTGTGTGTATACACATACTGTGTGTTTTCATATGTATTTGTATAACGTGTGTATACATATACATGTATATTTGTGTATATATTACATATGCTACGTGTATGCATATATACATATGCATATATGTATATATACATGTGTATATACATACTGTATGTGTATATATATTTACGCTGTATGTGTGTACATATGTATTTGTATTTGTATAAAGATGTATTAAATATAACCACCATGCATGCTTCTTGGAGTATTATTAGATCAAGACACCCTACGAAACATTCTCTACCAAGGACAGGAATAATTTTGAGCACTGTGGGGGAAATTCTAAGGAAGCCTAGTTAAAAATCACTGCATGAACAGCTCTTGCTTTGTATTGCTCTTTCGTATCAAGTATTTATCACAGAATTTGAGCTTTCTTTAAAAAAAAAAAAGAGATTCTAAATGTTTACTAATAAAACCTTCAGAATCAATTTCCTGCTGACTTGTAGTTGAGAAATAATAAAAATTCTAGGTGATATGCCTAAGGTTTGTGATTTCACAATCGAGAAGTGAGTCCGAGACTGATGACGCCTCCACCTGCCAGCTGGAGGTCTGAGCATCCTCCCAGATTCCCCGCCCCGGCCTGTCCTTCCCTGCAGCCCCCAAGAACGCCTGTCCGGGCAGCCTCAGGCTTCCGGTAGGGGTTGCTGTTGTCTAATACAAGGCCTATTGTTCTCGGTACAATTTGGTTATCCCTTCAGATCATTTCTAACCTTTGCCCTTTCCCAGGATTTAATCTATTTAAATTGATATGGGTTATTTGCTCTTGAGTTTAATGTGAATTTAATCTTACGTTACTGTCTAATACATGAAAGTGCTATTTTGGTTGCCGATTAGCATTAATTTCCCCCCAGAATGTGTTCCGAATATCAGCGAGCGTGTTCAGGAGAATGAATGATAATTTTGTTTTAAAACCAGTGAAATATTTGATTACTTTCTAAAAACGCATGGAGCTGAATTTTGAAGTGATCAGTTCTGGAATCAAATGGAGCCTTTAAGAGGAATCGAAATAGTGTCTCTTAAGAGACAAAGTTCTGCCTTAAAATTTTTATTTTTCTGCTGTAGGGATGCATTATATTTGCATTTTTGAGCCTGAGTAATTTTAATTCCATTTTTATTATACAAACCCAAGAGGAATTTACTTTGTTTTCACTGATTGGTTATACAATTATTCTTTTCAGATACTACAAGAACCATGAACCATAATATTATATTCCTTGCTAATACATTTTGGCAAAAGTATTTACATGAAAACACAATACATAAATGTAATGACTTTCTCAAATGAGTACATTGTTGCCATGAAGCAATCACCTTTATTTTAATGCAAGTAAAATTCATTAAATTTTTCTCAATTAGCAAAAGCGACTTTTCCAAATGAACTAGTGAAGGAAAAACACTGCCTGTTTTATCCGAACTCAGCTGATTGGCCTTTTATTACTAGATGCCTATTTAAGGAGGAGGAAAAAAAGAGCAGTTTTTAATTTTAATACACTTGATGCAATGCTGACTTCTAGGAGATTAGGTATGCTTCTGATACACTTAGTTTCTTTTTGGTTAGTTTCAAAGTAAAAGTTAGATGCGAAAGCAAAAGCCTTTCAAGCAATGCTTCTACCTTCAAGACTCTCTCATGTTGAAAGAAGGAACTTGAAGGCCCAAATGAACAAATCCTTTGAATTGCAAAACTTAATTTAAACAAAAGAATGTTGTATTTGTCCCCTTTGACTAAAATGTTTAAATCCCTCCATAAGCCCAATAACCAGATTAAGTCATTTGACACACACAGTTGAGTTGAGCCTTATATCTGTAAGTGCAAATGTAGCTTTTTGGGAAAAGAATACAATTAACTTTGAATTCACATTTATATAGGATAGATTTCAGATTAATTGAACTGCCTCTCTCTAAAGTAATTTTTTAATTCTAGTCTTGGTTATTCATTTTATGTATAGAGTGAAAACATCTTTTTCTTTTCTTCAGTAAAAAAAAAAAAAGACACTAGCTGTGCACACTGAATGACTGAGAGTATGGGATTTATAAAATCTGTTAGATATTCCTAATAAAAATGCAAAGACTAAGAAGTTAACTATCCTATGTATTGATGGGATTCCCGCTCTTAAAATACTTAATATCATGGAAATCTAATTTTTGGAATACTTGTTTAGCATTCTTTGGATGGATTGTAAAATGTTAGCTAAATAATGTATCTGAGGGTATAAGGTCAAGAATGAAAATTCCAACTTCTAATACTGTTCTTTTAGGATAAGGGACACTTAATATAGTCTCTGTCTTGGTAGGAGCTAGAGTGAGGTGTTAAAATAAAGTCTACCTTAATCCTGAGGAAATTTATCAGAATCTTTCTCTTTCCCTGATATTCCCAATAGCTCTTAAGTTGTCAGGGGTGTAGAGTCCTAAAAGAAAAAGAAAAAAAAAAAGAATCGCAGTGATAAAATAGGGGCATATGATATTCTCTAATAAAAGGAACCAGACTCCTTGGGAAAATGGCTGATTATAGAGCTGAGGGAGAAAACATTCCAGATGAACTCAGAGGATCCTATAATGGCAGAGAGTAGAGAAGTACTCAAAAAACAAACAGAAAATGAGGCATATCAGAGGGAAACAGGAGCCAACCTAACAGAGCACCAATGGACAAACCTGGAGAAATTTAGGCAATGAAATTGTATTTGATTGTAATCCAAAATATAAAATAAAGAATACACAATTGAACAAATAGACAAAAAAATAAATAAGGGGGAAGGATATAATTCTAAATGATTTATGTAGATACTCCCCATGCGGCTCGGTTCTTCACCCCTGCGTGTGGTCTATGCTCAGTGACTTGCTTCTGAAGAGTAGAGTATGGGAAGGAGAAATAATAAGTAATGTCGCATGGATAACTGTGGCAAATGCTGTCTGGGCCAGGTCATCCTGGTTAACTGCGTCAGTGATGTCACATTGATAGCACGTGTCCCTGACAGGATGTGACGAGAACGATACTTCACCTTCATGGTCTGCCTCTCAAATACCATACCCCCAGTCTAACCATGGAAAGAAACATCAGACAAACCCATATTTAGGGACATTCTATGACATATTTTATCAACACTCTTCAAATTGGCCAAAGGCATCAAAAACAAGACAAACTTGAGAAACCGTCACAGACCAGAGGAGGTTAAGGAGACATGGTGACTAAATGGTGATATCCTGGTAGATGGCCCTGGAACAGGGAAAAATTAACCAAACAGACTAAACTATGGAGTTTACTTAATGGTAAAGCACTGGTGTTGATTCCCTAGTTGTGACAAACGAATCCCTGTACGCTGTTAACAGTAGGGGACACTGAATGAGGTGCTTTCAGACAACTCTGGGCTATTTGTGCAACTTTTCTGTCAGTTAAAAATATTCCAAAATAAAAAGGTTATTAAAAACAAACAAAAGGTATTTAAGATCTTACTTCTGTTACATAGGTCTTGATAGGTTTGGGGGAAGTTAGGAGTAGGGAATCAGGAAAACTTGACCCAAGGATTAATCCTTCCTTTAAACAGTGTAAGTGTTTTTAAATTATTGTATGCTAAAACGAACTTTTTTTTTTTTTTAAAGAAAAAGCGTTAAACAATTTGTGAAAAATGCTCTCATCTCGCACGTACACCCCAACCTTTTCACCCTTCTGGGTATTAGTGACCATAATGCATATTGGGCGTGAAGAAGTCCATGGTTTGTATTAAGGTAATGGTTGACATGGTAGATGTGGCTGACTGTAGGAAATACAGGGTAGAATGGTGATTTGGACATAACCCAGTGGGGCAACTGTTTTTACCCTGAGGACTCCCTTTGCCTCTTGAATGTGTAGATCCCCAGTCTACTGGACTCCAAGTTTTTAAAATTGTCTCCTATCCCCCCCCTTTTTTGAGGGAGGATCTTCTCCAGTAATTACATGAAAAAAGATATATAGGAAACAAATTTTGGGGAACTTGAATCTCTAAAAATATCTCATTGAAGTGATATTTTAACTGAGCCTAGAATTCTAGAAGGGAAATTATTTTCCCTCAGAATTTTGTAGGAAATACTCCATTTTCATCCAGTTTCTTGTGTTTTCTAGAGAATTCTTATCTGTTTCTCAGTCTTGCTTATATTTAATCTGTTTTCTTTCTTTGGAAACACTATGAATCTTCTCATTGTTCTTTGAGTTCTGAAACCTCATATTTAGGAGCTTATTATAAGTATATTTCTATTAATTGTGTTGGACATATTCAATGTAGAAATTCATGTTCTTCCCTTAATTTTGGGAAATTTTTATGAATGTTTTTGTTGGTGATTTCTACCTCTTAATTTTCCCTTTCACCTTATTACTTAGGTATTGGATCCTCCTGTATTTCCCTAATTTTCTTGAGCCTACTCTTGTATTTTCTATCTGTCTTTTAATCTGATTTCAGGGAGAGTTTCTCAGTTTCTCTTCCAATCTATTTACTGGATTTCTCATTTCTATTATCAAACTTCTAATTTCCAAGAATTCTTTTCTTTTATGTTTTTCTGAATGTTCCTTTTTAATAGGACACGTTTCATGGATGCAATATCGTCTTTTCTTTCCCTGAAGATTTTAATGCTAGCTTTTTAAAAAAGTTTTCATCTCCCCCTATAGTCTTTGTTTCCTCCAAGCTGGAACTTACTTATTTTTTTTCTTTTGGTTCATTTTGGAATCTATCTTTAACTTTGGAAGTTTCCCTCTGATATCTAAGAATTCTTGGCTGCTCGATAATAATTTCGAGTGGATTACTTAAAAGCTCAGGGAAAGTTCTCTGGTGAGCCCAGGAGGGTTGATGACTAAGGTCTCACCGCGGAGTGATCAGGCTGTGGATGAGAACTCCCAGCCCCCAGCACTATTTCCAGGTCGTCTTTCCTGGTCGGGTCAGATTTCCTTTTTTTTTTTTTTTTAATTTTTTTTTAATGTTTATTTTTTAGAGAGAGAGAGACAGAGACAGAGCATGAGTTGGGGAAGTGCAGAGAGAGAGGGATACACAGAACCTGAAGCCGGCTCCAAGCTCTCAGGGGTCAGCACAGAGCCCAATGTGGGGCTCAAACTCACATACCGCGAGATCATGACCTCAGCCGAAGACAGACACTTAACCAACTGAGCCACCCAGGCACCCCAGGTTGGGTCAGATTTCTGAAGAAGAACCCTTATCATTCCTCCCTTAGTGATATACCTGTCTGCTTTTTTTTTTTTTATTAAAAAAAATTTTTTTAACGTTTATTTATTGACAGAGAGAGACAGAGCATGAGCATGGAAGGGGCAGAGAGAGGGGGAGACACCGAATCTGAAGCAGGCTCCAGGCTCTGAGTTTTCAGCACAGAGCCTGATGCGGGGCTTGAACTCACAAACCACGAGATCATGACTGGAGCATGACTGGTTTACGAGGCAAGATACCTGCTGTCCTGCTTTCCAGCTTTCAACATTGTGTTGCTATCATGTTCTTTCCCATTGTCTTTGAGACTTTATCCCTCTTAAAAAACAAAACAAAAAAAGAAAAAAACCAAACCTCCTCAAAACCAACCTAAAATGATACTTTATGTGAGTTTGGGTAAGGGTGTCAAGGGACATGAGTGTGCTTAACCTGCCATCTTTAGATGGAAGTCCTGCACGCCTTTATTGGACACCCGCCCAGAACCTGCTACAGAACTTTAGCCTGCTGTTGCCTTGTGGAAATGAGCAGTCCGAGTTGTCCAGGGGAACCAGAAATCTGTGTTTAATATGAAATGGTGAAATGAGATATTATAAAGTAAATATTAAAATACTAATATGAAATAGCCCAATATACACTATTAGCAAGTAGTTAAAAAATATGAAATAGCCCAATATACACTATTAGCAAGTAGTTAAAAAAAATTTAAACATGGTACACAGGAGACATTTGTGAACCAAACCGAACTGCAGATTTCCAACCTCTGCCAACAGTTCTATTCGTCCCGATTTCATTTTTCAAGGTTATGTAATGTCGTTCAAAATTTTCATGGCCAATGTCACCCTAAATTTTGATGTTAATTTCTGGGGAACAATAAACTTGTTAATGTGTGTGTGTGGCAGGGGGAGGAGATTTCGATTTGCTAAGAAAGGAGTCTAGAAATTCTGTATGTACTTTGCCATAGAGAAACACTATTTTCTCATATAGAGTTGACCCAAGGTCCTTCTGATCAAAATGGATTCTTTAACACTATCTAGCTGCATAAAGGATGAAGTTCCATCTATTGATAGGAAAAGATTAACAAGATACATTGTTAGGTGGGAAAAAAAAGCACGTTGGAGAAGAGTATATTTAATATGAGACTTCCTGTGTTAAAATAGAGAAAATGGGGATGTATTTTTATAGTTGCTTATAGATGCATGAAGAAAATCTTTAAGGTTACATATAAAAAATGAAGAATGCCTGTTAGCCTATGGGGTGGGAATGGGGCAGATGGGACAGTCTGGAGAGGAGGGTTTTGCTTTATACCAGTTCCTTCAGGTATGACATCATATTTTCAAAAATTAAATTTAAAAATGTATCCTATTTTAAACACAAATCCATATCCATCTAACTTCAGTTTGAAAAGGGCGTTTTGTTGGCTTATGTACTAGAAAGGTCCGGTAGCAAGGTAGATCGATAAGGCATGGCTGATTAAACCCAGAACCTTCTTGCTTTTGTTCTCTGTCAACACCCAGCTCCTGAGTGTTAGCTGCATTCTCTCTTGCAGCAGATGGCTGCCTCCAAAGGTTCAGTAAAAATCGCCACAAGATGCCTGAGTCAGAGGCTTATACTACACTGGTAGTTTCCCAAAGAGGAAGAGAAAACATCTTTCCTTCTCTGGCCATAAAGGCCCAAGAACTCTGTGCCATCCCTCCTGATCCCTGAACCAATCACTGTGGTCGGGAGATAACATACTGTATTCTGATTGGCCAAGCCTAGGTCACACGGGATGGCTAGGCTGCCCTTGCTCATCAGATCACACAGAAAGGGGAAGAATATCCCCCCACGCTAGGGGAGATGGGTAATGAACACATATCTACTATAGAACCAAATGTACTTTAAAACCAGAACACACCTAAAGGCTCATACCTTTATATCCAGACTTGCTGCAGAACCCAGGGAGCCACAATAGTAGGGACGTGGAAAACGACAAAATTGTGCTCTTCATTTCTGTGGGCTCCCAAGTTGAAACTGGAATAGAACATCTTTCTCTAAGACCCTACTCGGTTGAAGTTACTATTGCAAACTGAAAAGCACATTAAGCCCCTCCCCCTCACAGACTGTTTATTCCCTCCCGGTCTAGTTTTTGAGTCCAAACTTAAATGGTGAGACAAAGGAAAACGTTTGCCAAGAGAGAGAGCAATACAGGAAGCTCTGGTTTCAGAAATGCTGAATTACTCTTCACAAAACTGCCAACTTTTTAGAAAAGGAAAAACAGCTAAGCTCACTAAAAAGTCATCGAACCTCAAAGACAGAAGGGTGGATGAGCAGTTAGCGAATTACCTAACTCATGCATCCTGCGGCTTTTTCAGAACCTTGGGACAACTCCTCTGCTTCAAGAGAAAACATAGGTACACTCAAAAATACCTACACCCCATGCACTGGGAGAGGAAGCAGGGTGAGCTACACCACGCCGATGTGGCTCAGTGTCCTCATCTGCAAAATGGAGACATGCCTGTTTTATAAAATTGTGGAGAGTTATCTAGGGCCCGGTTGCTATGATACCAAATTTACCACAGATTCGGTGGCTTGAAACGACACGGACTTCTCGTTGACCGTTGTGGTGGTCAGAAGTCCTAAATGGGCTGTCAGGACCTGCATTCTCTTGAGTCTCTAGAGGGATAATGCATTTTCTTGCCTTTTTTAGCCTCCAGAGAATGCCCACATTCCTGGGGTCCTGGCCACATCACTTCAACTCCTGCTCTGGTGGTCACATTTTCTTTGCTGACTCTGACTCTCTTTTTTTCCCTCTTATAATGATCCTTGTGGTTACACTGGTCCACCCAGAAAATCCAGGTTAATTTTCCAATATCATTTTCCTTACCTTAATCACACCTGCAAGGTCTCTTTTTCCATAGAAGGTAAGAGACTTACAGGTAATATGGGTTAAGACATAGACATGTTTGAAGGCCATTATTCTGCCCTTCTACAGGAGTATAAAATGAAATAATATCTGTGAAGATTTGTAATATATTTGCCACATAATGGCTACTTAACCAAATGCCAATTTGCAGATTTTGAGTTTTAATGATTCAGATATTTGACTATGCATTCAGTTCTTAGATATTCAATAATCTAGTGGGGGTGGAATATATAATTCTATGTTCTCATGGATGCCAACCCAATTTGTTTATATTTATGAGCTCTGTGTACTGACCTTAGAAGATATTTTCTGTTCAGAAGTAAAGGGCGGTCCTTGAATGGAGCTATTTTAAACAGCAAAATAGTTAACGTGCTCGTTCTCTTCAGCGACTCTTTAATGAAAGCCAAATGGAACACATAGGTTGTGGAGAATTTTCAGAGAACGCTCGGTGCCCTGAGAAATGTTACATCTTGTAAAAGTTAAAGGGTTATTTCATCAAAATATGTTGTAGGAGGTCAAGATTTGATCATGTAGATGTCTGTGCCTCAGCGGATCTCCTCATTTGTATTCGGGTCAACAGGTTCTCAGCGGACGCCCTTTGGGGAGGGTCCTGGTGGCCCTAAGCTGGACTCGGCACACCCTCATGCCCTGAAATCAGGGAGGTGGATGCTAAACACTGATGTTTTTCGCATGGCTCATTGCACTCCAAGGACCTCAACGGCCAAATAAAACTCCTTATCATTTTGACGATACACAGTAGCCTTTGAGAGCCTCCCAAAACGTTTCGTGAAACTTTATTCATACATCTAAAGAAAGATAGAGATGACGGCTTCATTAATTTTAGTGAAATAAATAAACACCCATGATACCCAGAGGGGTCACTCTTTGCAGTAATGAAGTTTATATTTGGTATGATGGGCCATCCCTCATATGTATTCTTCCTGGTTAATAATAGTCTTTGTTTGGTAGGCGCTCTCCTAGTAGGGAATGCTAATGTAATACTCCCTGAGTTTTTCTGCTGCCGGCTGGGAATTATCAATAGGTCATAAATAAACTACCACCACATAGGAAAGACAATAAGATTACATATACTCCTACTACCTCCAATTACAGTAAGAGCAACAATTATAAGGTTGCACTCCTACAGTCACCCTAGGGAGAAAATGAAAGGAAAATGTTCCATTAGCTTAATGAAGAGAGCACAGCAGAGCTGCAGTCAAATTTTCTCACTATTAGCACCTACGGTGTGCCCCAGCACACAAGGAAAGCGCGATACCTAGGGTAACAATTAAAGTTCCTGACAATTAGCCCCTACCATGTACATTCCCTGAACCCAAAGGAGACATTTCAAAGCATCACGTTCACATTCCCCACCTTTTCACGATGGAATTTGAGTGAGTCATTTGCTTGGGGAAACGGGCTCGGGACTGAAAGTTTATTTTACCGGCGACTGCGAAGTGTCATTGGCAGACCCGCTGGAGAGTACACAGAAACCGAACGCTGGTTTTGTGAAAGGGAGGGCCATGAAAGACGCAAGCAGAGAAACGTTCATGCCAACCTAATCAGGGGAAAGAGGGACTTTTCAGTGTTTAGAGTAACTTCATTGTCACCTGTGAAGAGGGAGACGGATTGTGGGGGAGGTGCTGGAAATAGATGTGAGGTCTCTCATTCCAACTGCCAAAGAACCAGGTTTGCTTCCTGGAAGGCACTGTGTAGAGAAGAGAGCTCCTGAGACTGTCTCCCCTTGTCCAGATTCTGGTCAGCCACTTCACCTCACCAAACTCCAATTTCTCTCCTCTGCAGAATGAAGGTAGCAAACTTCCATGGGTTATTGGGAGGATTTAAAAGAGAAAAAGCCTAAGGATTAATCAACACGAAGTGCGTAACAAAGGTTAGTTGTTATGATCTACATTCAGAACCAGCCCAGCACAGTATGCATGCGTATGGCCTAAGTAAATATTTGTGTGCAAAGAATACTCTCAAAATTTCCTCCTGGAGACCAAGATTTAAACTTTACTTGGGCGGTAGACAGCGAACAGTTCGCTTTGTTTCATCTCAATTTAAGAAGGAAAAGATGTTTTTGCAATTTGGAGATGCAACTATCCGAACTGCTCTATGAATCATCCATGAATATATGAATAAATACAGACAAACAATGGGTATCCTCTCTCCCCCATTATCTAGAGCACAAGAGGCTTTTGCTTGGTCCAACTTCTCCACCGCGTGAAGTGGAATGCTGACCTTGACCACACCAATCCACGACCGCGATTGCTCTTGTTGCTACATGGAGTTGCTGTTGAAAAATGGCTGCTCCGCTGTCCAATAGGCCTGACGCAGGGTGCTAAGTCTCAGGGCAGCACAGAGCAGTTCTTAGATGAAGGCCCACTCCTCTTCCTTGGAGCTAGTTTTGAACAAAGATGCACCTCCAGCGTAAGCCTCTACCTGTCTTATACCCCATGCCCTCCAGGGTATGCGTTGGCCTCAGTAACTCTGGATCAGAGTGGGTTCAACCCAGAAGCCTCTCTCACCCTTCCCTGGAGTTCATACCTCCAGGAATCAGGTAACTTCTCAGTTTGAATCCTCAGAGCACCCTCAGGAGGGTTTCTTGGATTGCAACTTCCCAACCTTTGACTTCCAATAACAGTTACTGACAGGAAGCTGAAAAGGAAAACGGCAAGTCGAATAGCTGACTTTATCTTATTGAGAAACCGTATTCCCTAGGACAGCGTTTCAAGCATTATTATCCCTAGTGTCTGTGGATTGTGCTGGTGCTTCAGAAGGTAGTTTGCAACTGCAGTTAGAAGTTAGGTGTTTCGTGAAATTGCCGCAGCTGTTTTCATATCGGGTAGTTTGCATCAAGATACTGAGTTTGAAAAGCGAAAACACTTCTGTTACACTTTCGCCTGTCCTTGTGATACCTGCCATTTTGTGACAAGCGAGGTCACTTCTTTCCTGAATGGTGTGGAAGCTGCTTTTCACAGCACTCGCTGCTCTCTTCCGATTACCAGAAGGTTCACTCTTGCCTTCTGCCACGCCTGCCCTCAGTTTCTGTGACAGTTGTATATTGTGTTGTAAAAATCAGACACTGCTTCATCCCTTTCTTCCCCCCCCCCTTTTTTTAACTCTAAAGAATTTATCACTACTGACATACTACATATTTTACTTCTTGTTGTGATTTTGTTAACATTTGTTAAGTAGAGCCCCAGGGTGTAGGAGGGTGAGCCCTGGTTCAACAAAAGCCACAAGGGAAAGTGAAACAGAGAACCTTATTACTCACAGATCCTGGAGGAAGCGCAGGGCGCGCCTCAAGGGGCCCTGACGGTGATCAAGGCAAGGTGCCAGGTGAGAGAGTACGGTAAGACACGGGGCGTTTCCTTCATACTGTCTGCAAGTAGACCCTGGTGTTCCTGGCCAGATTGGCCTATTCAAACCATAAAAAGCAAGATTTTCATCTTATTTAAGGAGTGAACAAAGGAGGAGGCCCAGGGAGATGGGGGAGAGTGCCTATCACAAGGGTCATGTCAGGAACTCAGATTTACTTGTGACTGTGGGCGTGTGTTCAAGGGAGGAGCCAGTGCGAGTGTGACGCCCCGGCAGGCAGCGTGGCCACACAAAATAGATGCCAAGGCAGCAATCCTGCGGCGTAGTTTAGCTGCACTGTCAACACCTGTTTGTGTCTTTATTTTCTATTTCTCCTTACTCTAAGTTCCATGAAGACAGCGAGTTTGCTTTATTCATTGTTGAATCCCCAGTGCTCAATTTAGTGCCTGAACATAGTACATGCTCTATACGTTGTTGAATCAACGAAGAATCTGTAGGTTCACAAAATCGTGTGTATGTGTGTGTGAGTGTGTGAAAGAGAGAGAGACCCAATCAAGGAACTCCCATAAGTGAAAAATTTTTTTAATTTTCTTTTTTTTTTATTTTAGAGAAAGAGCACAAGTAGGGGAGAGGGATAAAGGGAGAGAGAGAGAGAGAGAGAGAGAGAGAGAGAATATCTCTAGCAGGCTCCATGCTTAATGTGGAACCAGACATGGGGCTTCATCCCATGACCCTGGGATCATGACCTGACTGAAATCAAGAGTCAGACACTCAAATGACTGAGGCGCCCAGGCACCCCAGGGAAAGATTTTTGTAATTCCACAACTTGCTTGAGCCCTGTGATCATTGTCACCACTATCACTTTTTCCTGTTATTAACAACGTGTCTCTTCTCTTTTCCCAAAATTATGTGCCTACCAATGATAAAATTTGGTTTATGTAAAATTTGTTGTATATGTACAATAGAAATAAAGAAAGTGATAGGGACCTTAGAGATTATACAGTCATCTTGCCTTGTTCCTCCATTTTTTGGATGAAAAAAAACTGATATGATACAGTCATGATTGCATAACCACCAGCACTGCCTTTGGTTTTAGTTTAGGGATAGAAAAGTCTTATGACTTTTATAGAAACATTTGAAAACCTGTCCTCATCAGAATACAAGCTCCCATAAGCTCATGACCCTCATGCATCGTTTGGGATCTTAAGGCAATGACCCGGGCTAAGTCATTGTATCAGGTGAGCCTTCGGATAAGATGAGCAGAGTGGTTGATGTGGTGTGATGTGATCTGAGAGCAGTATGGAGGCCCTATAACCCAGGATACAGAACACTCCACGTCAGAAACTGCATCTTCGGTCTTTGTGCTAAGCTTTACTCACGATGCAATCCTATTTGAAAAGTAAATCCTCTGAATGGTGGAACACACAAGGTTCCTAATACTTTAGTGGGGACACAGAAACTTTGAAGTGATCTTAGATTTCTGGGATTTCACAGGAGTACTGACATTCTAGATTGGAGAAAGAACAGAGTGGAAACTAGAATGTGCTCAAAGATGAAACAAACATGCTGAGAGCTCAAAGAACTTAAGGAGTTCTGAGTTGCTTCTCCAGTTATAAATGGGTTTAAAAAAAAAAAAAAGCTTTATGGTGTCAATGGTGGGATATGATGCGGAACAAATCATGTTGTACAGTGGCCCTGGGAAGCAGTGACACAGAGTTACTTAACAACTGTTAATTTTACTAATTAGCCCTTGGTTCTCCTCACCAAGTATTGATGAATGTGTAAAGATCGGTGCAGAGTATCTCTGGATGTGTTCTGCAGGTGGCGAACCTGGCACGAAACAAAGCATATTTCGTGGGTAGAGATGAAAGTATGCAGTCATGTGTTGAGGGCAGTGTGGTCCCCTCCTAATGTAGGCACTGTCTGTAGAGAAGCTTAAACACAATAGTAAAACTGACCAAACATTGGTCTACTTTTTATTGTCATGTGCCAATAATTCTAAACAATGTTAGTGGCAAAACAGTCCTCTCCCAAACTATCTCTTGTTTGTCTAAATTTTAAATAATTACCGTGGTTTTTGTAGAGTTGAAATAAAATATATGTAAATTTCAGACGAACACATTTTGGTAACTTATACTTTAATAAACAATGCATCCTCCATGGAAGTTAATTTGGAGAATTCCCAGTTATACCATCGGCCTGCACACAGGGACTTGGCTTTATCCATTCCTTTCTGTAGTAATAGTTGCAGATTGTTAAAGTCTCCTTTGCAGGTAATTTCTATCTCCAAACTTTATGGTCCTACATAATTCTATGTTTAAATACTATACTTGAAATTAAAAATTTAGCACAGTGATTTTAAAGATAAGAACAGAACTTGAGTTGTCTTGATCCAGTCATTCTGGGAAGTTTTATTATATGCTAAATCTGAAGTGTGAACTTTTTGTTTGAGAAGTGTAAATCATTACAAACATCCAATCTTATAATAAATTTGATTAATACTTCTTTTTATTGTTAATCATTTGTTTTCAACTAAAGGGTAACTCAAGAAGATAGAGGGCTAAATCATGCTATGATTTAGTTGTCTAAATATTTTAGACATTTTGATTTTATTAAAATTCACATAGTTACTGTCATGCTATTATGCATTACTGTGACAGGCCTACATGTAGGTATAAATTCAACTTTAAAATACATCAATGTAATTTAGGAGCACCTGGGTGGCTCCGTTGGTTGAGTGGCTAACTTGATTTTGGCTCAGGTCATGATCTCATGGTTTGTGAATTAGAGCCCCAGGTCTACACCATGAGTGCAGAGTCTGCTTGGCATTCTCGCTCTCTCCCTCTCTCTCTCTTCCCCTCCCCTACTTGTCTCCCCACCTCCTCTCAAAATAAATAAATAAGCATTAAAAAATACATTAATGTAATTTAAAAGTATTAGTATTTTTTCTTTACTTATTCTGTACTAAGTATTTCATTTTATTTTTCCCCCACTGGCACAATGATCATGCCAGTAAAAAAACTCCAAAATATCTATACATAAGTGTTCAATAAAAGACAATTTTCACTATCTGCACTCCTTTTCTGGCCATCATTCTTATTCCTTTCATGATTATCACTGAAAACCACATGGAGGTGATAGGTATTAAAAATAATCCACTCCAGGTGTCAAATATGCTCGTATGCCACTAATATCTACACTGATTCTATACTGAGATCTTCAACTAGGATCTCCAGTAACTAGTTGCAGCTTTGCAAGCAGGCTCTGCATTTTGGTGGATTTGCTAGGGCTTGCTAAGCCAATGAGCTGTATAAGAACAATTTGAGTTCCATTTTTAACTTCGTTGAAAGAAAGGAATTCTTATTATTGCAATTACTTTGTCTTACTGGTTAAATTAACATTCAGCTATTGAGGTAGCTGTGCAATAGACGATATTATTTTACCTACTGTGTGTTCAAAGCAGTCTTGTCACAGAAACAGCATGCTAGCATGAAAAGCCTTATGGCAAATAAGTAAATACATGTCTCTTGTGAATTAAAAAGGGGTAATTATGTCAGCCTCACTGCATTGGTGTGTGAACAGCTAAAAATAATGGAAGTAAAAGTGTCAGGTAATATTTAACACTAAATACAAATAATCGTAAAGTTGTTATAAGAAAGAGGAGGTCCTATAAAACATAATTTTCAGTTTCTCTTGAGAGTATCCAAATTAGAATATGAAAACGCATGCATGAATACTCATTTATTTTCCCTTCTTTTCAGCCAGTCCTACACACTACAGGTTCAATTGCTGCAATTTTCTTGTCAAAATAGATCTTTGCTATAAAAGACTCCCAAATTATTATTTTTATTTAAAAATTTTATCTTTATCCTTTATACAAACAAAACTCAGTAAATTCTGATATTGAAAATATTTTGGCTTCCTAGAAACACGTAGAATTATGCTGTATGGGGTGTGCTTATTACTGAGATCGTTTAAAAGCAAATACACCTAAACCTGCAACAGAGCTCCAAAGCTGTTTCTTTGGAGCTTATTCCAGTGATTCTGTCGTCGTACCAAATCTTTCTGGAAATCTCTTTTTCTTTGTGAATGGCCCTCAAATCATGTGGCATAGTCTTCCAAATATTTGATTTCTTAAAAATTGAATCCTATGAACATAAGATGGTTGATTAAGCTAGATAAAGTGGGTTTTCTTTAAAGAGGCAATCATAAAGTTCATTTTTTCTTCTGCAGCTTCTGAATTGGCTTTGAAGGCTTTTGCAAAGAGAAGTCTCCTCATTATTTTTCTAGCTATGATGGATCCACTAGAATCATCGCTAGAGGAGACTAATTTGAAAGACGATATGTATTTGAATAAATACATAAGCTGGTAAAGTTAGTGAAATGAGTCTTATTTTAAAAAAATAGTCACACAGATTCTAACGGCTTTTGATGTAAAGCCATGATTGTGGCATACCTAAGTTCGCTGTTTTAGCAAGAATGAACTGCTTAAAGTTAGAAGTCACCAGGGGCCTGCCTGACACGATCAGTTTCAGGATCGTATTAAATTCTCTCTAATCTTTTTCTTTCGAATTTTGCCTAGAACTTTATCTGTGGTAGAGTAACACTATTTTGCATAGATTTATTAAATATATATTTATATAATTTTTCTTAACCTTATTCCAAAAATGATTTGAGGAAACTAAAATGAAGGATATAATGGCAATAAAGATGAATAAAGATCAATAGAATAGGATAAGGCAGTATAACAGAATAAAAATCAGTACATTGAAACAAAAAACAGAGAATAGTAAAAGGAATACAATAAAAAGATAATAACCAAAAATATATTAAAATCTGGAAAAGGTCAAATAAAGGTCAACATGTCAGATCATAGGTTTTTTTTTTTTTTTGATTTTTCAAATGTTTATTTTTGAAAGAGAGAAAGACAGATCATGAGTGGAGGAGGGGCAGAGAGAGAGGGAGACACTGAATCTGAGCTGTCGGCACAGAGCCCGACAAGGGGCTTGAAGCCACAAACCGTTGAGACCATGACCTGGGCCGAAGTTGCATGCTTAACTGACTGAGCCACCCAGGCACCCTCAGCTCTTAGCCCAGCAGAGAGGAAAACTATGTGTGTTACAAAAAAGAATGTTACAAGGATGAGTATGTGTGTAAGTTCCTTTACTGTGTGCGTGTAAGGAGGTGCAGTGAGGCTGGTCACAGTGAGGTTGATTAGCTTCACTAGATGAAAATCTACATCTGACTTTGCCACTAAGACAAACTTTTCATTTTTCTGTGCTGCACTAAATGTGGGAACTCGATATATTGCTTTCCTCTAGGACATTACAAAAAAAAAAAAAATGGAGTGGAAATTATAGTGACTACTTCCAGTTCCTGTCATTAATAAAATAGAAACAGCTCACATTATTTGAGGGTGAGTCAAAAGGAATGAAGGAGCATCACCTATGCACTATTCTTTTCATGTGTGTTGTGTCATTTAATTCATACACTGATCTTATGAGGTAAGATTCCTCTTTTACAAATGAGGACCCCAGGCCCAAGGTTTACTTACAGGGAGATGGTATTTGAATAGCGTGTGCCTAACGCAAAAGCCAGAGTATGTTCTCCGCAGACTGTACTGCTGATCAGCCCCTCTGAGGACTTTACCAAAAAACTGTCTCAAGTAGAGTAATGAAGAGTTATTCCTATTTTAGATTTCCTAAGTGTCAAACTTTGATTTTCCAAGAGTTCCTAAATAATTTTCGTGCCCTCATCTTTGTCTCCGCCTTTCTGTTCACCATTTACCACCTGAACTATTATTTACTGAATGTTTTCCTTTATATGTATTCATTTCTAATTGTTTTTTAAAATTTAATTTTAATTCCAGTGCAGTTAATACTGTTATAGATTCATTTTTCATTTAAATTTAAGGAGGAAACTTTATATCTCTATTAAAAATGTAAAACCAGTGTATTTGCTAGAAATAGAAACATAAAGAGAAATACCTAGAACTGTGGGTTCGAGCAGACCCTCGGAAGCTCTCAGGCGCCACCAACCGGGCAACCGAACGGAACCGTCCTGCGCAGGACTGGGAAGTTAGGAAGCCGCCCCCTCCGTGGGTGTAGGGGAGTGGTCTTCAGCGGGAGTTCCCTGAGGGTCGCACAGGCGTCGCAGTTATCCTGTCATTCACTTTTCCACTTTCAGACATCAGAGAGACTCGGACCTTGGGAAGATGAAGGAATATGCCCATTGCTATTAGCACTCTGCAGCCGCAGCTTACTGTACTTTATTCGATAGAGCTAATTTGGGCAAAAGGGCCGGTGAAACAAAACAAAAAACAAAATGTCCCTATTCTGTGGGGAAAGAACAAACTGTTTTCAACCCTTTTTAGCATTACTAAGGTTATTAAGTGCCCTGGTTCTGTAACTTCAGATCTCCAGCTAAATTTGACAACTCAAATGATGCTTTATTGAATCAATAAATCGAGCAATTTGACATTAAAAAAAAAATCATGTTGTCGACTAAATTTTTTCTATTATTTATAGAAAAACGTTTCAAGAAAATCCAAAAGACAACAGCTTAAAGCATTTTATATCTTAGATTATAAATTCTGGAAAAGCAAGCACTTAAATCTTGACATTTTTTCCCATAGTCTAGTGCAGGTTATACTAAATGTGTGTTTCAGAATATTCTGAATGTATTCATTTCCTTACCAGACATTAGACTCAGGTTTAATCAGTGGTTCACCTTATGAAGAAATGACTTTCACATGTAACAATTAGTTATGAATGGCACAGACTGTATCTTGGATGATAGACAGAAAAGTCTTCCGGAATTAAGCTCTATCAAGTTTGTGGGCTATTACTATATTTGTTCTGTGTTCCTGTGGATAAATTTTATTTTCATACAGTCTCACTTTTGGCAGATGACTATTTTTTCAAATCTTATAATATGTAAATTTTGAGTGAATGTCCTTCCATGAATGACAAATTCTCAAACTTTAGTGAGCTTTATAAAACTTACACCCACTCAAGTCTATAGCCATTTTATTAATTCCAAGCACCCAATCAAGCAAAGGAGTAGGCATTCCTGCAATATAACATAAAGCTGAACATTTAAAACCAAGGCCAAAAAGGGGCGCCTGGCTGGCTTAGTTGATAGAGTGTGACTCTTGATCTTGAGGTTGTGAACTCAAGCCCCATGTTGGGCATGAAACTTCCTTAAAAAAAACCAACCCCCCCACCCCCAAAAAAGCCAGCAAGGCCAAATGCTGTCCCAAATGGACAACTTATACAATTCGGAGAATCTGAAGGCATAACCGTGACTATAGGTAGGGACAGTGGCATGAAAAGGCCATTCTGAACATTTGCTACAGAAGGCAAAAAGTATTGATTGAATACCCATGTAGAGGACTTGGTGTCATTTAATACTCGCAATAACCCTATGAGGCTAGAGGTTACGTAATTTATCCAGGACCACCCAGCTTGTAAAGATCAGAGCTGGGTTTTGGAATCGGCTGTGTATGACTTCAAAGATCACGTATTTCCTCTATATCACTTAATTATATGGATATGTTCCATACATGTTAACGGGTATGTTCAAGATAGTCACTTGGGCTTCTTGGATACTGGCTACCCTGTTTCATCAGTATATGGGAATCACTGAGAGCTGTCTGTGGTTTTATGGGATGAGAGAGTTGTAGCAGCAGATCAGGTCATACTCGATTGAATAAAATCAGGGTCACCTCTGTGAATAGTGGAGAATTCACAAAGCCATGGTAGAATGAGTTCCAGAAGGGATTTCTAAGATGGAAATGCCAAGTGCTTTAAGGTTCACTGAAGCAGAACTGCAAAGAATGTGTCCTATGATGGGCAGCAACTGCAGGCCTCAGCTGTTGCTGGTCCAATGGGCCGAGCCAAGGTCTGCATAGTATGTCTGAAGAAGTGTCATCAATGGTGGCAATTTCTCTCAATAGTGCTACAGGTGGCAGTCATGGGGCAGAAGTCACCTATCCTGAATGTGGACTGAACCACCTTTTTCTCAATGAACTTTTTATATATGCATGCAAAACCATAAACACTCAAATATCATTGATTTGTTTTAAGCGGAAAGACAATCTGCTTTATTACATATTTAACATTTTGCTACTTCACTGAATCAAGACTAAGTTTCTTTTGTGTTTCTGGTGGCATGGGGAATACAAAGATGGGAAGGTAAATGTCACTGTCTTCAAGAAGTTCAAAATATTAGTGTGGAAGTGGGGGAAAGGTTTGCAAACTAATACGTGAGATCAGTGCTTGAGAGCTTGTATTTTTATTTTACTTATACACATGTATATGTGTGCATGTATATTTATTCAAATGAAACAAGGCTAAGTTCCAAAGGTACAAGTTCTACTATAGGTGAACTAGAGAAAAAATTAGCTTATTGACCATAACATATACTACCATATCAAGTTATATAAATTCTTCACTTATAGTTTCCTTTACAATCCTATTTATACATCATCCTATTTTCTTGATATCAAACTATACATTGAAAATTATCGAGGGAGAGAAGGGGAGACAAAATAGAGTAATGCATATTTAGTATGTAGAAGTGCCTTCGTATATTGTGTATGTTAGGGTGGAAGTTAAATATTGAAATAATTACTTTCCTTAGAAATCTATATTTATCTATCTAAATTTCAGACATTTGGAAGCAAAAAATATTCCTTTACATGTATTTACTTACAATGTTAGGTGTTCAGGTTTCTGGAATTGTTTGTCAGATAGATCTGCACAGATATGATGCTGCCCTCTGCATGGCCATCTTTCTTGTTTGCCTGGTGAACGTCTACCATCATTTCTTTGAACAATTTCTGTATTAACAAATGTATAGAAATAGCCTTCCATATTACAGTGCTAATACATTGTGGGAGTTATAAGGTATCATTCGAAATCAGACACGGCCTTTGTGTCTAGTTCTAGAGTGGCATATAATAAGAGCACAATAAAAGTTTATTGCCAAGTTTTTATTGACTAAATTAAGGTCCCTATTTCAACTAGATTACTCGGCAGTTTTTAGTTCCAAGTCATACCTTATGTTTAATTGTGCTTAGGACTTTAATATTAAATCAAATGGCTTGTGCTTTTAATAGGAAGGAAATACGTAGTATGGGCATGAAGCCACTGATATCCACATCAGTTAAAAAGTCCTCTTGTGGGGCGCCTGGGTGGCTCAGTTGGTCGGTCTCCAACTTCAGCTCAGGTCATGATCTCACAGTTTGTGAGTTGGAGCCCTGCATCGGGCTCTGTGAAACTTGCTTGGGGTTCTCTCACTCTCTCTCAAAATAAATAAATAAACTTAAAAAGAAAAAAAAGTCCTCTTGCCACTATTAATTAAGCTATGCGCCTTACTACCCACTTTTCCTGGTTACTTTCTCAGTAAAATCAGGGCTAGAGGTTTGGCATTTGCTTTATTTCTAATTTTTTTTTTTAAGATTATGGACAAAGTTCTTTAGGAACATGTTAAATAAATTTCATTTAATATATAAACTTATAGTAATTGATGACTTTTAAGTAATTTTTACAATTCTTTCTGAATTTTAAAGTATATGTTGTAGAAATGGTAAATAATAAAATATTTGGCTAAGAGGTTCTCAATAGCCTGCAGCAGGGGCTAATGAATGATCTATGCTAATTGCGATAAATTTTTTAGGCTGAAATGTAGAAGACTGACAACCTGTTCTTTTGGTAAATCTAAGAAAAATTTCTTCAAAAATTAGTCAATCCATAAGACTACAGAATACTGAATTACACTCAAGAACACTTGTTAAGAGATCAAGATAAATATTATTATTTTAACCCGTTAAATACTTTTCCTACATCTAAAATATAAGTGATTGCAGTTGTTCATTTTAGATAGGTGAAAGGCTAAAATTCGTTCTTACCTTTTAATTATTAATTTCCCATTTTACCAGTACATATAATACTTCTTAAATTTTTATTTATTTTTTTTTTAGTGTTTATTTATTTTTGAGAGGCAGAGACACAGAATCTGAGGCAGACTCCAGGCTTTGAGCTGTCAGAACAAAGCCCGACGCGGAGCTTGAACCATGAGATCATGACCTGAGCCAAAGCTGGGTGCTTAATTAACTGAGCCACCCAGGTGCCCCTTTACTTCTTAAATTTTTAAATATCAGACTCACATGTTATCATTTGCTGTCTTGTCTATTCTCAGTTTAGTTTTTACGAAGTAGTTCAAGATAAGTGTGGCTCACAAAAGCTCTCACAATTACCATGCCATTTCTCCAGTGCACATATTACCTATTGTTACACACTCACTTCAGTAATTTCACAACTGTTTTCATTTTTTTTTATTTTTAGCTCATTATTTTTTATGCATTGTTGTCTCTGGGAGGAAAGTTTTATCAAGCATTTAGAAGTAATAGGAAGGTATATTCAAGCAAATGAGTCTTTCCTTGTGGGATGGGATGATCAGGAGCATTATGTTGCTTGCAAAAAGATCGATTTCTATCGATTTCTTAGATGAAAATCTTCAAAAGAGAAAGTATTAAAGTCTGATACTTAAATACTTTGAAGATAGATCAGGAACATTTCAGTTAAATGTCAGTTATTTTTCTAAAATGTACACACAACTCATTTTTATTATGACTCATGCACTAGACTAGAGAATAGCAGGTTGAAGATGCAACAAATATTCTTTGAACACTTCAATAAACACAATGTAAACATTCGCTTTAATAATGTTTCCTTTGTTAATACAAAACGGAGAGCATTTTTCCCTTGCCTCTGGCTAAGCCATGACTAGCTGAGTAGCAACAGCAGAGTGCTGAAAGAATTTTTCAACAGTAATTTGCTTGTTCTAATTTACTTTTCAAGGTTGATGATCAGGAGCATTATGTTGCTTGCAAAAAGATCGATTTCTATTAATTTGATCCAGTCATTCCTCTTGTTCTCATCATATTTAGTTTCCCTGGCAGCATTAAGTGAATCCAAAAGCCACTGGCACTTCGGTTCTAAATTTATATACAAAACGAACTTCTGTATCTTTAGGAACAGAACTGTTCTACCTCTTGAGAAAGTACGGGTACACTGAAATGAGGGACTCCATGAAATCTTTGCCATTTGCTCTTCCAACAGAAATGCTCCTTCTAGTTAGCAGACCTATACAACAATAATGCAATGAAGCATTATCTGTTCAATCGTGTGTCTTTAAAGAAATTCTAAATAGCCTTGGTTTTTGACTTGCACACAATCATCACTTATCAATAAGATCAACACACAGAACGCATATGTAATTTTAAAATTTTACATGGTGCATATTGATAAAGGCTTTATATCAAATGTATAATATTCTAAAAATGTTTTTCCCATTGGAAATAATCAAGTTATTCTCCACATCTCCAATAAATTTGAAAATCGCTAAATGTTTTCCTGATGTCCTTTCTTTGAGGGAATGTGTATGTTTAGTTCCAATGTGTATAGTTCCAACATGTGAAGAGCCCCAGCTAAGTGATTTGGAAAATTCAATGGTAATATTCTTCACACCACTGGCAAGAAAAAGCAAATCCTGCTTCAATCACTGACAAGTGAACAGAGTTAGCCATATAAATAAAATGGATCACACTTAATCCAGGCTGTGCTTCTCAAAGGGAAAAATCACAGGGTTTAAAAATAGTCATTAATTATCTCTTTGTAGCCTGCAGAGGGCACTCAAGTCCTTTGAAAGAGAAAGTAAAAATTTTAAGAGGGATAATAATTTTTTTTTCATTTCTAGTACTAGTATGTTAACTAAACAACATTGTTTTTATAGACACTATAATTTAAAAAGAAGACACTTAAAGGAAACATACAGTTTGACCTCAAACATTTAATGGATTATTAAGACATGTCTTACTGGAAAAACAATTCGGCAGGTGGTTTCCATCCCAGGGTACCTGACAATCCATAAATGTTGTACATCATACATTAGCACCACACTGCCAACAATTACACAGATTAGTCAGGGCCTAGAGACATCAGTCTGGACCTCAGAGTAAACTAGTAATACAGATAAGGCATTGACTTCTCCAGGCTAAACTTAGACAATATTATCATTTCCATAAAACAGTTGATGAAAAAAATTAGAAGCCAGTTGAAAGGCTTCAGTTCCTAAGAGCTGTAACCATCTTCTAGAGTGACTGCATGAGTTCTTTGGCAATTTTCATTTTAAGGAACCTCTCCATTGCTATTAATAGTTATGTTTGGAGAGAAGATACTTGACTTCAAATATTCTTCCTCTGACACGATACACAAATATTTCATAGGGAAACCCACCAAGTCACATAAATTAACATATACACTACACAAATACACACATACATATGTGTCTACATATGTGTTACATAGATTCTTTCTCTGATGGCATATTTCAAATTACATTTTATTAACTAAACATTAACAGAATAGAGTAGTTAATTATTAAAAATAATAGTTTCTTAGCAACATAGCCAGGGGATCCTGCCCTTCCATCTTAAATCTTTTTCTGCTTTTCAATTTTCCTCTGGTTAAGTAACTTGCTATAAAGAGGTATTTAGAAACAGATTGGTTACTAAACTGAAACCAGACAGACTGATTTGGCATCAACGTGAATTAGATATGCATAAGATGTTTTTGTGATTTAGAAACTGGATCAAAAAATGTTTGAGCCAAAAAAATATGTAAGAAAGTAATGTATGGTCTAGGGCCATACCACCCTGCATGCGCCCAATCTCGTCTGATCTTGGAAGCTAAGCAGGGTCGGGCCTGGTTAGTACTTGGATGGGAGAAAGTAATGTATGTATTTATATTGCAAACTGCTACTAGAATAATGAACAATTAATCATAAAGCATTTAAAAAATGCCTTGTCAGTAATAATAAAACTTATCAATAATAATTTAATATTCAAAAACAATTTTGTTACACACCATTGTCTCTTTTTTAAGAGTCAGTCTTGAAACATATTTGAAATATACTTGAACATAAATCTCCAAATTTGATATCTTGGAAGATAAACATTGACATTGATGTTGATGATAGTTTTTAAAAGTGAACTCCTTGAGAAACATAGAATAAAACACATCTTAAGATTTTAGTCTTAAAATACTGTGCGAAATTACAAAAATTATTTTAAAGTTACGGAAGAAGAGTTACCCAATTAAATGAGGAAAAAGGCAGAAAAAAAAGGGAGCAATACAGTGGAAAATAGTTATTTTGATAATTTAAAATAATCTGAATTATTTTTGTAATGGCATCATTTACCTTCTTTATGGAAAAAAACCTCATTCTGAAAAAGAATGTGATTATCTTACGATGGCAATGTAACAAGCCCTTTTTCCTTAAGAAAGAACAAAGTTAACAAATAAAGCTTTGAAACCCTAAGCCTTAACATGAATAATTGTGTATTACGTGTTTCCCCATTGGATTTCTTTACCACATAGCATGACATTTTCTAATGGGGGGAGGGCGGGCAGTTTAATAAAAATAGAAGCATTTTCTCAGCCTAAGTTGGAGCCATTGCTTTGATTTTGAGTTTAACTTAGGGTCAATAAGTATACACTCCAGTACATGAAACAAAACTAGAAGATATACTTAGAATATAGCCTTTGTTTCCTCTTTCTTCAAAGCCTGTGTTTCCTAAAATCATTGTTAGTCAAAGCAAAAAGAAATGTTTGTTCTATTACGTAAGAAATAAACTTCATTTGGTATTCAATTGACTTTCTAACTTAGCAGACAGGACTTTACATCTTCAAATACTGAAAATAAATTGCATTCTTGGCCCTTGCTTTAAAAGGTTAGAGAGAATAAACGCACACCCTGGTAGTGTTCTAGTGATCTCCCTAATCTCAGTTGCACTTTGTCAGAACGAGGTAACTGGTAGTTAAGTGAAATACCCTAGATCAAAGGGGGATTAATCACCAACTGAATCCTTGCTGAATAAACCTGTCATTCAAGAAAATTATTTCCACTGAACTTAGCAGAGGATTGAAGGTATTTGCATAACAGGGACCAACGTACTTCAGCCAGGTTAAAAGGTTCAGAATTCATCCCATGTTTAGCTTTTTGCCTCCTTTTCCTTTCAGCAGCTGGGTACAATGGTTTCTAATCTGATAATACAGCTAACTATCTAAATGATGTCAGAACAGGAAAGTATTGCAAAGTTTGGATGAGGGATGGATCAATTTCACTTTCAGTACCTCCTAAATCTGATTTGTTGGAATTTAAGATGTAATCCTAAAAAAGTCCCTTAAACCTGAGGACTGTTTATTAACATCCCTTTTCTGACCTTTGTCTTAGAAACAACCGTTCTGCTACGGCAGCAGTCCCGCAGAGGCTCTGGGGGATAACTCGACCTACCTACGTCTCCGGAGTAGTTCAGGGGTATATGAATAACTATAAGGCAGTTCGAAAGACTAGAATACAAAATGAAATAAAATATTAGTTGTTACTGTATATAAAATCATGCTTGAAAGATCTTAAATCACACAATGTATAAAAACTACAATCATTTTAACTGAGAAATACTGAGTTGGTGTAAAAAATTAGTTTATGAGACAGACTATTGTTTAATCAAAAAAGCCTTTTTATACAAATAATTCTCATAAGAATTCCTGACAAGGCCATTTACTTCAAACCTGACATTCGAACTGATTATCTAAAAAAGAAAAGTAAAAAATGCCCACCAGTGTAAAGGTGCTACCTTACACTCTAAGAGTACTGCTGGCTTTACAAAGTTTTAAAAATATTATTGAGTAAAAAGTGAAGAAGGGGTTTTATGAAAATCATAAACTATTTTCTTTGAGTACATTTTCAGAAATTTAACACTTCTTGTACTTCTTGGGGTCTACTCAAGAATAATTACCCTTATGATAGACATCAGATTTCATAATCATATTTTGGCACTAAAAGGGAATTTAGCAATTTTGCATCTAGAGTGCGTCTGACACCATCCAAATCTTTAACTGGAAGTAGATGCTCATATTCACCACAGACGCAAAGCATCTTTCAAGTTAAAAAAAATGCAAAGAATAGTTATCAAAGAAAATGAATAAAATCCATAGTGAGATAATTTTTTAGAAAATGATTGAAGTTTTAACCCAAGAAAGGACTCTTAGAGTGTCTTATAGCTTAGAATAAGAACACGTCAATCACGATTAAGCTTCTGGAATTGGAATCCCTTTGAAATGCAGCTGTTTCTTCTTTAATTGTGGCAGCGGACTCTGAAGAAAAGAAAGGTCCAGCCTTAAAGATGAGTAAGGAATACAAAATAGCTCAGGATTAGTTGTGGAGTTCAAAGGTCGCTAATTACACTAAGGAGTTCCCAGACACAGGGAAAACATTAAACAGGTCACCTACCAAACGGGAAACAGACTTTGTCTTCAGAAATTATCCTGAAGTGACAGGTTTCTAGACAAAATCAAAAGCATCAGTGTGCCCAGCTGATCTCAACAGGATGAAAATACGAGTTGGTTTTGGTTCTGTAGCATTATGTTAGAATGGAATGGCAACAGATGGCATCAGGTTCCCCTTTGCCCTATACTTTTCCAGGACTCCCTAGATTTTCCTCAGGCTTCTAGAAATGTCAAATGCAAGATTCACTGGTTTTTCTGATTGCTTACAAGGAAAGTTTTCCCTAGGGGATTATTATACTGAGTATCTATGTGCTTACTTGGTAAATGCCTCTAGCCTATCTCAGTGTACTCTCCTCAACATTTATACAATAATCAAGATGTCCAAATGGCTCCATTAATATTAACATAAGTTAAATGTTAAGCTTTCCTTGAGTTAAAGAGAGATCAAATAACTTAAGGGAAATCGCTTTTTCCTTCTTTCAAAAGAAAAGTTTTTACTACTGATTATCTATGATTAAGCTAGAATAATAAGTTAAAGTCCTAGTCAGGCAGCTATTCTATTTTCTTTGTTACTTGGGATAATTTTGAACATAGAGCATCCTGCCATGATAATGCCTCGAGAAAATGAGAATTTATAATGAGTGAGATTGACCCTAATTAAAAAATTATATTTTAAATCCTAAATTTATATGCAATATCCCTTCAAACTATGATAGCTCTCTTTCAAGGAGTTAGAAGATTTCTCTAAGCTTTTTCTTAGGAGACTCATTAAGAAATAGAAACCAAGAGATAATTTAATTGAATATGAATCTGTAATGCATATTTTTTATAATGCTTCTAATTCTGTTCTGTAAAAAGAAACTTGACATGGATTAAGTTTTAAGGATCTTGAGATTTCATCTTTTCTCGAATGGTCACTTAAAGTCCAACTTGACAAGAACTGCTTTGAAAACAGAATGAGACATATAATTGTAAAGACAGGTAGAGAAATAAAGAGTATGGGTGATTCAAAAAGAAATCAAGAGAATTCTAATAAGAAAGCAGGAGTGACCAAATATGCTACATGAGACTGAAATAAGATTACGAAAAACTCTCTACTCACAGGACAGCTTTTGAATTTTTACCTGAATGCATTAAGAACTTTCATTATCATAAACATGAAACACAGTATTATGCCCAAACTTATTTTTAAAAATTTGACTGCAGGCATTAAGTGATCACAAAACACTATGCTCATTTTCTGAAGGTATCCCACTCCTCTTAGTATGCTTACTGACATCCTGAGCAAAATGTTACTGTGGTGGATTTGTAAGTTCACCTGAAAAGTAAAGTAACTCTAGAACAGAGATAAACAAACACCTCATGTAGAATTTTCCAGATTCTTTATTAGTCAATAAGATAGTTCTGATTAAGAACAGGTTACGATTTAAACAATATTCCTTTGTTTTCACTGACTACTCCCCCCCGCAAGAGATTTACAGTGGTTTCTGATGTAGTATCTGGTATTCCTTAACGACACATTGTACTAGCAGCTTACTACTCAGGTTCGAAGGGTAAAGAGATTTATCTTGCACATTGTCTACAATCCATTAGAAGTGGCTGCCCGCACCTCTGCAATGAGGAGCCTGAGCCCACATCCAGGAAGGCTCAGTGGAGAAAGAAGGCTGCGACTGATTGGCCATGTCTGCCACAGGGACAGGAAGGAACATGTATTGTAAGGTGACCCAGGATCAGTCTACAATAAGCCTCAAGTAAATGACGACTGTTTTATGCTCTGAATCTTATCTGAATAAAATCAAAGGGTAACAAATAGGAGACATTAGCCTTTAAAATGTTCTTTCAAACTATGTCAGTCTAAAAACATTAAACAAGAGCATTTTTATAATTAAATCACTCAATGATTTTTTTTCATTCATAGGTTATATGCATATACATTAAAAATAAAAGATGAATGATTTAAGCTATGTTACCATTATATAAATCCTATTTAAACATGAGATAATTACAGTAATAATGATCCATATGTTACTGGAGCAGGAGCTTTAGAATTCCAGATGTAATAGTCAGAAGAAATTAGTTTCCGGTCTATAGAAAAAGGAAATGATAAGACTGTATTATCTTAACAAAAATTCAATCAGAAAGCAAAGTCATGATATTTTAGAATTGTGGAACACAATTATTTCAAGAAAGGCAACACTCTGAAGTATTCATTTTAATTTCACTTTATCAAGGCATTATAATTTTTACGACTTTAAAAATATGGGCTTATTAAATACATAAATCCATCTTTGAGCTTATTTATGGCAAATTTATGCCAATATTTCTCACTCATACCACTTTTATTAATTTTTCTCATGGTTTCCCTAAATTGTTTCTTATGGACCATTATGTCGACTACAAAAAAAATTAAAAATTTTTTATTAGTTTCCCTTCGGTAACCTCCTCACCATGGTCCTAATTCTGATCTTACTATTCAAAGTTTCAGAGATAGAAATAAACATCCAACTTTCTAGAATATTCTTTTTTTTTTTACTTTCAAAAAATTTTTTTTATTATAATAGTTTATTTTCAAATTGGTTTACATATTAGAATATTCTTAAAGAGTTGCTTCAATGGTTTCTTAAAGTTCTGATCAAATTTAAGCTTTGACAACCTCTCTGAACTCAAGTTTTCTGATATGTAAACTTGAGATAATAATGCTTATTTGGAGCTAGACCCATGTAAATTCTAGTTATGACACACATCACTAATTATCTAATTCTGCTCTTCTACCTTCCTTCTTCAGACCCTCCTTCATAATGAAAAAGACATAAGTAGGACGTATTACCTTGTTATTTATTTTTTTCAGTCTGAGAACATAGTAACATTGAAAGGCAACACAACACACTGGTTAAGCGGGCAGGCTCCAGAGCCAGCCTGCTTGGTTTGATTCCCAGCCCCGCCACCAACTACCTATGTGACCCTAACCCTGTGCTCCATCAGCATCCTCTGCTGTAAATGGAGATCACTCTCACATAGGTTGCCGCAAGGATTAATGAGTTAACACACAAAAAATATTTAGAACTGTGCCTGGCACACAGTAAGCAATGACTGTTAGCTATTATTTAAATCAACATTATTATTGAATTATTAAATCAACAATATTATTATTATCATTAATAGTTTCAGAACTAAGTTGTATATTACAAAAATAGATTTTATCGTCAACATGATGGCAAAATAACGGTCTTACATAGTTGCACAAAGTGGTAGTCACGGTCTGAAACTAACAGAGGAAGGACATAAAAGACTGGCCATAATTATGCATTTAAAATGACCTTTTATTCAACATATTAATATTTTATATTAATTTATATTAAAATATATTAACATTTTATATTAGGAAGCAGGTATATCACTGAAATGTCTCATCCTGTATTATGTTCTCTGGGAATTACCACAACATGTTTAGTTAATATTAACAAGATACTTAAAATATTCTAGACATTACCTAAAGAGATGACATAGATAACCTAAAATATTGTCCCATGGACAGTCAGATTTGGTCTGTTTGCATTCAGTATCCCAAAATATTTGCATTTAGACAAAACCACTGGTTTGTCTAAACTGATATAACTCATATTTTGCCCTCATTAAAAAAATGCATTATGAAGACTCTTTCATGCTTATGCATTTCTTTAAAATACAAACAAAAGAATGATGCATAAGAAAACAGGGAAAGCTGAGGGAGGTAAAGAATATGACTTATTCTTGTTACATTACATAGAATTTATTATTGCCATTCACAATTGCTTAGAATTCTATAGTTCTAAGTTTGGTAATTCTTTTGAAACTTTCAAGTCCAAAGTCCTGCTTATCCTACCTATTTTGGGGACTATAATCCTTAGGTTAAGAAATATATATATAGGGACGCCTGGGTGAGTCTGTGAGTTCGAGCCCCGCGTCAGGCTCTGTGCTGACGGCTCAGAGCCTGGAGCCTGCTTCAGATTCTGTATCTCCCTCTCTCTCTGCCCTTCCTCTGCTCATACTCTGTCTCTATGTCTCTCAAAAATAAATAAACGTTAAAAAAAATTAAAAAAAAATAAAAGTTGCAAGTCATATTCCACCTTTAAAAAAAAAAGAAATATATATATATCTGATATATATAAAATATACCTTTATTCTTCTTAACACATGAGGCAAAGAGGTCTGCTTACATTTAGCTAACTTAACCTCATTCTAGCTACTTTTCTGTTCTATGCTAGTATAAATATTTGATCTGAATTAAATAATTCTAATTCATTTATAAATGAAGCATCTTTCTGTCTCCCTGTATTTTTGTATACAGTATATATATTTATTACAACCAACAAACTCACTGAAGGTTGGAAATCTTTCTATTGCCCTCCCATTTGTAAAATGCAGAGGGTGCTAAATAATGCTCACTGACTACAGCATTTGCTAAAAATAGTTAAAAATTTAAATAATAATCATATCTAACATTTATTGAATCGACGCTACATGCTATAAGCATTATGCTAAGTAGTTGGTCAATATAATTTTACTGAAATAACAATCCTGAGGTAAACAGTACTATTATTTCCATTTTATAGATGAGGAAACTAAAGCTTTGAGAAGTTTACTAACTTGCCCAAAGTTACACAGGTAATAAACTGTCTGAACCAGGTTCGAACCTTTGTCCACACCAAAGCCCCTGGGAACAACTTCTGAATAAAAGAGTATAGTATAACCACAGCAAAACAAATCCAACTTTATACTAAAGCCTGCTTCTACGCCAGTCTTTGCCAGACCATTTTATAAACAAGAGAAGGGAGAAGGCAATGTGAAGTACACACACTGTTGGGGCACCTGGGTGGCTCAGTCGGTTAAGCATCTCACTTGGGCTCAGGTCATAATCTCCCAGTCTGTGAGTTCGAGCCCCACTTCAGGCTCTGTGCTGACAGCTCAGAGCCTGGAGCCTGCTTCGGATTCTGTGTCTCCCTCTCTCTTTGCCCCTCCCCCGTTCGTGCTCTGTCTCTCTCTCTCTCTCAAAAATAAATAAACATTAAAAAAAAAAAGTACACACACTGTAACACAGGATAGGATGGGTCAGAATTTTTATAAATTGGCATTATTCTCTAACCTATTTCTGTTACGTTTTATCTTAGGTAATAATTACATAGCACCATTTTATTCCCTCAAGTTAATTTGATTCTCTACAACTTACGTGTACTTATTTTTGGTTTTCCTGATGCAAAAACTTGAACTGAATGCTGATCCGCATAACAACCAGTGAGTGTATAATCTAAGATCCTAAAATGAAGCTGGAAAAAGAAGAAAAACATACCAAAATGGTAAACGTGATGGCCACATTTTTCCCCTCGACACAATCTTAGGAACTTACTTCACATAGTTCACAAAGTAAAAATGTGTGTGCACACATGCATGCATACATAAACATACACACTTTTTCCCCTTTGCATTAAGACCATTTCTTTGTAAGGTTGTCATTAGGAAGTGCTTAACACGAACCAGCCACTTTACTAATATGGACACTAATCCATACTGCAAAGCATCCTTATTTTATAAATGAGGCGATGAGGTTCAGAGATGGGAAAAATTAGCATTCCAGAATATAAGGAGCAGAGCTGGCATTTGAACTCAGACCCAAATGACAACAAAAGCTGGTGCTTCTTCCCCTAGGGTGTCTGGTGTTCTGTATATCCTCTCTAGCTCTAAGGCTATGCGACTGTGACATATTTCAGATTATAATTCTTTCATAGGCAGAAATGTATATATACACTTTTCTAGCAAAACTACTTTTCTAGCAAAACCCAAGAATGTAATTACTAAAACTGAAACCATTTATCTAGTGTTTGGAGGGAATGAGATGTTCTGCTTAATTTTCCAGAAAACTGAAATTTAATTTTTATAAAATTAAGTTTAGAAATCATCCTTTCTCTCACCTATAAAACCTTTCTAAAATGCAATCCATAGTTCTGGAGTTATTTGATTATGTGGCATCGTCAGTATAAATGCTGAAATGAATATCACTAGTATACTTCAGACTTCATTACGATTTCCTCAATTTATTTTTATATATAGTTTCCAATCTCTCTTCTTTGATTTCTTTACCATTCTATTTAGATTTTCCTGTTACTTTTCTGATCATCCCTTCAATTCTTCTCACTGGTTCTTCTAAATCATCCTCTTATTTTCTCTTTTTCTGATCTTACTCATTTCCACTGCCTCAATTATTTTTTTCTCCACAGATAACTCCTAAGCCATTACATACTGTTGAGCTCTCTCTCCTGAGACTCAAGCTTTAGGTTTTTAGCTACCTACTGGACACTTACACTGGGATATGTTGCTATTACCAACAACATGCATGATATGAAACCCACCTTTTCCCAAATTTCTCCAAATTAGTACTTTCTTCTAAATATGTTCATCCTTCAGCAAATATTTATCTGGTAGGTAACGAACCCGATGTTGGTGATAAAACAATGAATGTATGACACTCACATGGTCTCTGCCCTCTTGGAGTTTCAAATGTGATTTAAGCTACATTTTTCTTTTTTTAATGTTGGGCTTAAAACTATTTCTTGTTTCTGTATTTAATTAGTGACCAATGCTTTACCTTTATCACAGCTTGTCCAGCGGTCTTTCTTTCTGTGACCCTCAGCACCATTACCTTTCTACCTTTCATCAGGAATACTAATTTAGCAAAAAAATAGTTCTTCTGTCTCAAGTTTCATTATTTTTTTTCTACCCACCTTCTCACATCCATTCCACATTCATCTTCATAAAGTATTGTTTTCTGAAAGACCACTCCCATACTAAAAAAAGTATAACATTTCCTAACAAAAGAATAAGAGTCAGAATGCAAACCCTCCAAAGCTACAACCTAGACCTAAATCACTTATCCGGCCTTATGTGTTACTACTGTTTCTAGCACTGGTCCCTCAGCATGCTTTGTTACCCTTCATTCCTTTGATTAAGTCATTTATTTACCTATATAAATGTTCATCAATCTTCAAAGCTTCATTTTCATGTTTATCTGGGTCTCAGAGTTTTGCTTAAACTCCATCTCTACTGCAAAGCTTTCCTTGACCACTTTGGTCAGAAGTGCTCACTTTTTCCTTCAAATACCAAAAGCAGTTAGCATTGATCAATTATTGACATGCATCAGTGGAAAATCCCTAGAGGTCAAGGGCTACATCTTGTATTTTTTTAATACAAATGTTGAATGTGAAAACTAAGAGCTGGGTAGATAGAATTTGGTTACTTTGATGTGTTAAGGTTATACTTAAGTGTTTCACCTTAAAAATTTTTAAGTATGAAGTGAAACAGAAAGTGACTAATACTAAACAGAAATCTCACAAAAAAAAATCTAAAAATGGACTTAGCACAGACAAGAAGTTTCCCCAACAAAAAATGGTTAGAAAACATTAAAAATCAATTAGATGTATTTAAAGTGTAAAAACAAAGGAAAGTTTTCTAATATAGTGAGCCATATAAGTGATTTTACCTTTAAATATGCTGTACCTCCAATGCAAATCTCATCAAACGGCTGCTTCTCATGACCCTTGGCTCCAAAAGTTACAGTTCCAGAAAGACTGATTTCCATTGATTTGGGAAACTTCTGTCCTAAAAACACAAATGCATCAATCAACTATTTTATTTATTTTTGAAGGAGAGACAGACAGAGTGTGAGCGGGGGAGGGACAGAGAATGAGGGAGACACAGAATCTGAGGCAGGCTCCAGGCTCTGAACTGTCAGCACAGAGACTGACATAGGGCTCGAACTCACAAACTGCGAGATCATGACCTGAGCCAAAGTTGGATGCTCAACTGACCACTGAGCCACCCGGGTGCCCCTACCAATCAACTATTTTAATTATTTTAGCTATTTTAACTATTTTATTCTACAACAAATGAATGAAAAAAAGTTAATAAATAAAAGCTCACCAATAACCCAGATCAATGAGCTTTTCTCTCGAAATACTTCAAGTTGGCCAAAACTAACTTTGTATTCCACATGTGTGATTGGACCCCTTTAAAAAAGAAAAGGACACAATTGAAAGATCAAGTGATCATAAATAGGAAAGTTCTAAGAGATCTAAGTCAAATCTTGCTACTGTTATTTAATATAAGGATAACATAAAAAGCAGATCTGTATTCAAGTTTGCATAAAAAGGTAGAATAACAAATATTGTATCTCAAAAAATACCAGAAACACAATAAACATTTTTGGTTATGATATGCATTTCATTATTAAAATAAAGACAACTATAAAATCATACAGCATGTATTAATACAGTTATATGGATTGACATAACATTAAAACTATAATTTTGGCATCCTGTGAAAAGAACTACTCTGAAGAACAAATTTAAAAACAGAACTGATGAGAAAGTAATCTTACGATATAATTGGCTTAATTTGGGTTGACTTGTATGTATGGCAGAGAAATTGCTAGAAATAAAGCCAGGAGTGAAATAATCCCTAAAGAAGTTACATTGGTTTAAGTTTATATGTACTATCAAGTTTAAAGAAAAATGAAGACACATTTAAAGGCTAAAGAAATAATTTTTATGGCTAAGTTTTGGTTCAGAATCAGGATTCATTTGAATAAAATAAAATTTTTAGATCTTAAAAATAAGGTAAAAAACAAAGACAAATAATTTATTATAGGGCAGCGGGAATGTACTAAGAAAGGCAGAAATCATAGCATCGCGTTTTTTACTCCTACCTATTATAAAAAGGTATATGAGCTTCACAGAATTCAAAATTATTTTTCACACTTTCATGAAGTTTTAAATTAACTGTTATTTTTACTTGTACTTCTTCCTCTTTCATTTGATAAAAACCCAAAATCGGTGGGACAGGGACCTAGAAACAAACATAAACAAATTTTTGTATAATTCTAAGTTAATGGGTCTAAAATAGAGACTCTATTTATGTAGTAGAACCTAGAGCTGTAGGTCATGTGGAAGGAGAGAAATCAAGTGGGAAGAGGAAACCGACAAGCAGAGACGAGACAGACAGGTGAGACAGACAGTGTAGACCTTGGTACAGAGCGACTTTAATTTTAATTTTCTGCTTCTATTCCTAGTATAGGCTGGGTATGCTTTTTACCCTTGAATGACAAGATTGCCTTTTGCATTATGAAAATAAATTCCTTTTATGTAAGCTAGTTTGAGTAGGTTTTTTAATCTACTGACTCACAATTAGGACAAGAGACAAATGGTATAGTAAAAAGAAGGTTAGGTTTTGAAATGTGAAAGTCTGGGTTTAAATCTAGGCTCTGTTATTTATCAGTTATATGACCCTGGGCATGTCATTTAACTTATCTGAGACTCTCTTCATCTGGAAAATGGGGATAGTAATACCTACGTTAAAGGTTGTAAAATACTGGAGAAAGCACAAGAAACGTGCCTAGGACAATGTCTGACAAAAGTCATTCAATAAACAATCTCTAAAAATAATATTATGTATTTGTAACAACACTTGCCTGAGATTACAGGTATTTTATGTTCATGATTCAAACCATGACTAAATCATACTAGGATCTATCCTATGACCATTCTTATTAGGGAGCATTAAAAAAAAAAAAATAACTCCCATGACTTTGAAAAAATTCAATGCTATAACAGACACCACAGAAAAGAGGCATCCTATTCAAAGAACTGAATCTTCATCTTCATTCATCAATTATTGTCTGGTAAATAAAAAATAAAAGTTCTTACGTGGGCCAAAAGTATGAAAGATTTGTTTACAATAGAATTCATAAACATGAAGATTAGCAAAGTTTCAACTTTGCCAACATTGTTTACCTGGGAAGTATAGTAGCATAAGTTAAATGACTCCAAGGGAGGTGTGAGCGGAAATTTGTAAGGTCCGCTAAATGCAGAATCATCCATCGCATCAATGCTACTAGAAGTCAGAATGGCAGAGTCGAGAGAAGTCACACAAGGATGAACTAGAATATCCTGAAGTGGAGACCCGTTGGTAGGGAGACTCAAGCTGATGGTAACATTTGGCATGATTCCTTCTAAATCACACTGCAATAAAAACAGAAACAGAATTACCAAGACCTTAGAAGCATACATCTTCTGGGTGAGGCTTTTCTGAATTTACCGGAGTCATTTCCCACAACTTAGCTCACTTTTCTTTCAAGGTATAGCTCTTGTTTCTGTGTTCTGGTTAGTGGTTCAATCATACTCTCAGATTCCAAGCTAGAGACCAGGAGAGACTCTCTAAAGCCCTCTAAACCCTTACAAAGCTATTTTAAGTCCACTAACTTCTCTCCATTCCTATTGCAAACATACGGGCACAGGCCCCAACAATTTGTCACAGTTCTCCAAATGTATCTAGATTTGCTTTCCTCTAACCAATCCATCCTCCTGAGCTATCTTAACAAAACAGAATTCTAAATATATTGTCTCCATGCCCAAGGTGTTTCAATAGTTCCCCCTCAGTTTTGCATTACTTTTAAGACTTTCATTATTTGGCTCCCATCTACCTCTTTAATCATTTTCTACCCTGCAGCTGGGAAGTGTTCTTGGAAGGTTATGGAAGCCAGATAGGACAGCTTCACAGACCTCTCTCTGAGCTCCTGCTTTAAGGCTGTGGTGGCCAGATATAGCACTTTTCAGACCTTGCCGTGAATTTCTCTGAGGCTGTAACATGGTGGCATCTCAGAATTCTCTGCGAATTCTGGCTTCTTGGGCCACAGTCCTTAGTGACTGTTTCTGGAAGGCTGCAGTCAGAAGATCAGAAACTCTAATTCTCTCAACTCCTCTTCCATCTGGTATGAGCTTCACAGAATTCAAATCATTTTTCACACTTTCATGATGTTTTAAATTAACTGTTATTTTTAGTAAGCCCTAAATCCTATATCAAATACTTCTACTCCCCTAAAACTTACCATGTTTTGTTGTATTTTTGAGAAAGAGAGCATGCAAGTGTATGCAAGGAAGTGCGAGCAGGGGAGGGACAGAGGGAGAGGGAAAGAGAGAGTCTTAAGCAAACTCCATGTTCGATGTGGAGCCTGACGTGGGGCTTGATCTCAGGACTGTGAGGTCATGACCTGAGCTGAAATCAAGAGTTGGATGCTTAACTGCATGAGCCACGTAGGTACCCCTAATGTTTTCAGACCCAACCAGAATGATGCACCTTACTTGTTTATGGTAATCAAGTTCTTCCTTTCTACCTCAACTCTAACTTGACATTTACCTCTATTAAAGCACCCATTAGAACTAGCCAATTGGGCAATAAAGGCTTATTGATATGTTTTGTTTGGCTAGATCTGAACAAGTATTTTAAGAGTTAGGAGAACCCAGAAGGTATAATGCTCAGCTCCAAAAGCAAGCAGCTAGTTCTACTATTCATATACATAGTCTGCATGGTGCAATAACTGCTCACTCCCTACAGGTATTTGTCATGCTTTGTGTGTTTCCCTTGTGAGGCTTTAAGTTCTTAGAAAGCAAAAATTGTTACATTTTTCTTAGTATTTCTAGTGCCTAGCACATTGCTATGCACAAGAGACACGCAAAAAAATGTTTACTGAATGGGTATCTTTTTCTAATTGTGGTCCCCACCTTTTGTTTTCCATTCTAATATGGCATGCTTCACCTTTTTATGTTTTTATCTACTGCTTGACATATGTGTGAATACAACAATATATCTGCTATACGATGTAAGCACTTAGAAAGCAGGCAGGCATTATCAACAGTACCAGGTATAATTAGTACCTCATAAAGGTCTTTTGATAACAGTTACAATAACGTCTATCACATTTGAAAATAAAAATGCCCAATAATCTTATCACGAAACTTAAAAATATTTTAGTGTTTTGACTTTTAAACCATTGGCTACTTCACTCTCTATGTGAACTAGGAAGAATCAAAAAAAGGGTTTTTTTTTGATATTTATTGAGATTATAAAATAAGCAAATATTAATAGCAAATACTATTACAATGTTTAAATGTTGTTTATACTTATTATTTTTGTCTAATATCCTAACAAACTAATATTCTTTTTTTTAATCTTTTAAATGCTTGCTTATTTTTGAGAGAGAGAGACAGAGCACAAGCGGGGAAGGGGCAGAGAGTAGAGACAGAATCTGAAGCAGGCTTCAGGTTCTGAGCTGTCAGCACAGAGTCCGTCACAGGGCTCGAACTCACGGGTGGTGAGATCATGACCTGAGTTGAAGTCAGACTCTTAAACTGACTTAGCCACCCAGGCGCGCCCTTAACAGTCTAATATTCTTAGAGGGATCGGAAAATTGCAGCCATTATGGAAACCACCAATGGATTATCTGCCACCTAGTCATTTAAAATATCAGATCATCAGTCATTTCCTATAGAATGAGGACATTCTAGATGAAACCTGGGTGTTACCTTTTAAATAAACCTGGCATATGTCAATTTGGACTTTTAACCAGGAATTATAGAAAAGAGAAGGAACCTGGAACCTAGAACTTTTTTTTTTTTTTAGAGACACAGCGCACAAGCAATTGCAAGCAGGTGAGGGGTAGTAGAGGGAGAGAGAGAACCTTAAGCAGGCTCCATGCTCAGTGGTACCCAATATGGGGCTCAGTATTGTAACTGTGAGAACATGACCTGAGCCAAAATCAAGAGTGGAGACACATAACTTGACTGAGCCACCCAGGCGTCCCCAAGTGATAACAGTATTATTTCTAGTGTCATTTCCTATTTTCTAAACTTAAACCGGACAACCCTGTATTAACTTACTAACTTATTTAAATAATATAAGAGCTCTTCAAAATGGTTTTAGATATTAAGTCAGAGATTTGTCAATTTCACGCTTTTTAGAGAAAATGGAAAATAGGTATGATGGTTTTAAAATATTTTCACAAATTCTTTGACATTACTCTTCAAAAGATGGAGCCTAATTCTAGTCCCCTTGAATGTGGACTGGACTTAGTGATCTGTTTCTAATGAATAAAGTGGTGGAAGTGGTATCATGTGACCTCAGCTTAGGTAATAAAAGAAGAGCTTATACCTGTGCTTTCTTTCTCTCTTTCTCTCCCTCATCTGATCTCTCATTTGATCTACAGGAAACCAGTTACCAAGTTGTGAGATTTTTAAACAGCCTACTGAGAAGTCCACATGGAAAGGAACAGAACCCTCCCACCAACAACTTGCTAGCCATGTGGCTCATGTGAGTGAGCCACCTTGCAAATAGATTTTCCAGCCCCAGTCAAACCTTCAGGTGATATAGCTCCAGCTGCAATCTTGACTGTGATCTCATGATGGACTCCACACTAGAAGTTCCCAGCTAAGCTGCTCCTGTAGTTCTAACCCACAGAACACCATGAGGATAATAAATATTTATTTGGGGGATAAAGAAGCAAAGCAATATCCAGCAATATATAATTCAGAAGGAATGCAAAAAGGTAATGTTACAAAATTTCACATGAATCTAACATTCAGTGACTGCTGTTTACGAGAAAAATCAAGAATGTCACATAACAATGTTAAAATAAACTTAGAAAATTTTACTTTTCTCCATAAGTGTTAAATGGTATAATAAAACAAGTACCAAAGAAAATCTCACCTTGCAAGTGACAGTTCCAACGACCTGCCATGTATCTGCTATGTCCTGTTTATCATATTGCATGGATTTTACCTTTTCAGTGATAGAAATAGAAACTTGTGGTTTTCCTTTGTATGTTCCAACTTTCCAGGCTGGCTGTTTTTGTGGATGTGCCACAGAAGCAAAATTAATACTATCCAATGAATTCTGTAAGTTGGCGTCCAACAAAGTTCCAAATGGACAAGCTTGTAGAAGTAAATCAGGCAATTGGTTCAATTTTGTATTTAGCTCAGTGTCATTTTTTTTACTCAAGTAAAGAAAATCCTGTACCCCAAAAAGAAGTTCAAAGCCTTGTGAAATTCCACTAATGCTAATTAATGGTGGACGAGGGGATAAAGTTTGTTCAACTAGTGGAACACAAGCATATATCATGTTATTCTTCAGAAAAGCAACAACCGGCCAGAGTTTGCCACCTCCTACGAGGAGTTCATAGACGGATGTTTTATTGATGTGTGAACAGCTATCACGACTCTCTATGAAGTCCTTATCATCATCCAATAATCTAAGTTCAAAGAGTAGTGCTTTAAGAAAGGGACCATCTTCAGGAATAGGCACATAACTTGCTCCATTGAAGACTTTGGCTCGTTTTTCAACAGTTGGATACCGTCTAAATTATGGAAACAAAAATATTATAAATGGTTCTTCCAAGGAAAATAAAAATAGAAGAAAACCCCTAAAACACAAGGCTAACAGTAATAACAACAAAACACACAATAACAAATATATACATCCACAAAAACCATAACCAAAAAAATGTATTAAAGGTTAAATTTCTACTGTAGCAACTAACTGTTGTATAGCAGTTATTTAATTGCGTATTATCTCAAATTATACAGTCATTATTTATCACTGAAAACAGTTCAATTTAATTTTTTAAATAGGTAGAGCACATGGTTCTAATTTAAAATTCTAGTCTGTTGGCCACTCAGATTCCTGCTTGGTAGGCCAGTAATGTATACTTGGACACATTTTAGGAATCTATAAGGACTTTTTTTCTGATTCCAGCTTAGCAGAGCAGAATCAAAAGAAGTGGTTCAATTTAATCTTCTGTAATTTTGGATTCACTAGTTGAGATGATACAAATGTAAAAGAAATGTTCTATTCTACTCAACTAATAGCGAACAGCAAAATACCCTGAGTCTTCTTGTCAACTCCTTAAAATGTAAGAACAATGGCCCTGAAAGATACAATGAGGTAATAAAAATAATAAAATCTGAATAATCTTTTATGGTTTGCGAGTCCTAGACTTAACAGTAAGTTACTAACTTACCTTTTTTGGGGGGAAAAGACTAGAAGACGCTGTTGTTCATTTAGAAAATGATGTTACATTTCAAAAGAAAATGTGCTTTTCCTATTCTTTTTCTCTCCACTCTAATGTCCAGAATAAAGTCATGTATTGGCCGTTAACTTCTGTGTAAATCACCCACTTCCCTAAATCTATTTTCTTATTTTTAAATAAAGGGCTGTCTAAAGAAACATATCAGCAATTCTCACCATGGATCAAGAACACACCCAGCCGAAATAATTTTTTTTTCACTAATACCACTAATAAGTTATTGATGTTTACTAATGATTTTTAAGCAGAAAAATAGGAACGTATTTAAAGTTATCTATATATTAATGAACCTCATTCACTTATATTTTGATGTACTTTCTTGACTGAGAAAGGAAAAGAATTAGCTGGCCCTCCAGTAATGGCTTAGTAGCTTATCTCTGAGTCTCTGGATAGAAATAGTTGAGAATTTTGGACTAAAAACTCTAGCCCAGTGTGTTATCCTCTGGTTATCTAGAGGATAATTAAAGTCCTTCTTAAGTGTAAGAATCTCAATATTGAATGTATAGATAAGGAGTTAATCTGGGACTATACAAAATGCCTTGATATGTGCTCAATAAATATTTTTGTTGGATAACTCAACCTATCATTTCAGATTTATTCCAGACCTTTTCTAAAATAGGACTCAGACCTTGGCCTTATAATCATGGAGTAAAATAACAACCTAAGCCATAATTAAGCTGATACTATTACTATATATATGGACAGTAAGCTTCTAAATCAGAATTTAAACCAAGTTTCATTTTGGGAAAAAGTAACTACATACAGGAAAGATCATCTGCTTTTAAAAATCTTAAATGATGGCTATTATCCTTTGGCATATATATGGGTAATATGCTGGACAATTTATGTTTAGCCCTTACATCAGTCCTAAGAAATCAGAAAACTGAAAATAATAAAACTTAACTAATTTCTTTAATGATACAGAATTAAGTGACAGATGAGTTATCTGAACCCAACTTGCTGCCTCCACAGAGATGTTGAAAAGCCCACCCAAACATATCTGAACTTTTCTTCTGAAATTCCTAAGTACAATGAGAAAAATCTTCTAAAAACAACCATAACTTCTTCAAGGAACTTATTTTTAGAAGCAGTAAAAACATCTCATCTCTGTGAGATATTAAGATAAGCTATAAAGCTACAGATATAAATACAACATGTTAATGTGCAAGAATAGGCAAATAAAGTAACAGAACTGAAACAAACCAATATTTATATGAGAGACATATCAACTATCACAGTCCCAGAAATCAATGAAAAATATGCAAACTGAAAAAATACACTAAATACATACAGGGAAAACTGGCCCACACAATAGAGAAAAATATAATGAGACTCCTCTATTAACACCACATCCGAAGATGGGTTAAAGACCTAAACATGACAAACAAAACGATATGGTTAAGACAAGATAATTTAAGAATACGGCTTGGGAAATAAGGATAGAGAAAGACTTCTACAAAACCCCCAAGTACCAAATACTTTGACTGTAATAAAATTAGCGGTTTCTATTTCACCAAGGGATACAGTTGAAAATGACAAAATGAGAGAAAATATCTATCGTAGCTAAAAATGACATAGGCTTAATGTCAAGAAGACACAATGAACTCCTGCAAATTAAAAGGAAAACAAACAGGAACTCTCAACGATAAAATGGACAAAGGATATGTACAAGTAATCCACCGAAGAGAAAATCCAAAGGGCTAACAATCATTGCTACGCAGAGAAATCCAAATGAAAATAAGATATCCTTTATACCAATATTGGCAAAAACTGGAACAAATGTTAGCCTGGAGATACAGGAACCTTTGCTCACTGCCGATGAGAAGAGTGTTGACTGGTTAAAGTATTCTAAGGAGCTAATTATTTGGCAATATTTAGTCGAAATCAGCAAAGATATGTACTATGGACCTTGTGAGAATATCTACAGCATCACTATTCTGATGGCTGAGTTGGAGGCAACCTAGGATATCATCACTAAGGGGTAAGATATGGAGGGTGTAGACTGCCGGGCACAACAGAGCAATGGGCTAAATCTGCACTGTCCAAAACAGGAGCCACTAGCCACATGTAACTATTGAAACTTAAATTAAAATTAAACAAGATTGAGTTCCTCAGTTACAATAGCCGCATTTCAAAAGTGCAACAGCTAATTGTGGCTAGTGGCTACAATATTAAGCAGCATAGATTTAGAACATATCCATTACTGCAGAAAATTCTATTGGACAGTGAACATAAAATAACATGGACGTTTCTTTAAAATAGTGCTGAGAAGTCTGGCAAATGTAGAAAAGGAAATGAAGTCTATAGCACACTTAATTGTGTTATTTGAACAATGCATAGACAAACACAGAAATAAAAGGGTAACAACAAACATAAGAGTTACCTGTGAGGAGGAGGAGAGGGGCAGAAATAAGAACACTCGAGGTAATATTTAAGTACTTGGATGAAACAATGAGGATTAACCATACCAACGAATATTATTAAACTCCCTACTTGAGATAAGCAAGCCAGGTACACTAGCAGGAAATGGTAAACTCCAACTCTGATGCCCTCAGGAACAAAGAATGTTTAGGTTGTGAGGAAGGAATTTTCCATATCCACGTTGCCAACCACTTTGATTTAAAATCACACTCATCCTTATCTGCAATGCAGAGCTATGCTACCTTCCCTGAGCTTTCCCCAGGGAAGAATAACAATGTTGGCAAGAAAGAACTGTCAAAAGCCACTGAGAATAAAAGGTGATGGGTCACAGAATTGCCACCTACATTTTACAATGAGTTATTGTATAATTCTCATCACAGAGTTCTTTGATAAAATGTGGCAAATTCTAAAAGTGGAGCCAGACCTGCTTACAGTATCTGAGAAAAAGGGAATACGATTCAATTTTTTGTACTTTTTCAACTTTTTTCAACAATTAGGATTTTAAAGTAATCCATCTGAAAGTTTCTAAAAATGAAACATGATATGAAAATAAGTCATTTAATGCTCAACAAAGGTTTTCCAGAAAAATAAGTTAAAATGTCCTTGAATGATCTTTATTAACGAAAGGAAAATCTGAAGCCTGTTTAGTGCTCAGTAAGTTTCCTTTCTTTCCTTTGGTCATTTCCATCTCAATCCTAAGCAGGTGGAATTAACTTTAAGATAAAGTAATAATAATATTGTAAAACACAGAATGCTTAATGTGTGCCAAACATCAACTCATTCAATTCTCACAACACTATTTAGTAGTAGTATTAAAATCTTCAATTAACGGATGAAACGGAAGTTATGTAACTTGCCCAAGGTGGCGGACCAAAGACATATCCCCAAACTACAGTACATCATCCATTCCTCCGATCCACACCCTTGAGAATTCAGACCTGCATTTACCTGGAGAATCTGACGGTCCCACAAAATGGAGTTCCCGGCTCGTGGCTTATGAGCCACACTGCCCGCTGGGCCATGATAAGCCACTAAAGCATCAGCTCATCCCTAAGGTCTCCACGGGAAAATGACTGGCTTTCTCAGATGGAGTTCTACCAGAAGACTCGGGGCTCACTCAACCTGAGCCACCTTCTGCCCAACCACAAACAAGTCGGGCTCTGCAGAGACGCTGGCGCCTTCGGGTGAAGCGACTAAAACCTCTGGGTCCGTCCTGTCAACACATGCCACAAAAGTTCTGTGACTCCTCACCTAGAATCTCGAGAAATATTCTTCCCCAGCAACCCCAGTACTTTCTTCCTCTACAGTCCACTTCCGGGACGGTGGCCCGCAAGGATCACGGTTCCTCACTTGCCCCAGCGACGAGACTCTCGGCGGTTCGCCTGCTGCCGGCTTCCCTCGCCGGCCCCTCCCGACAGCCAACTGGGTGCGCGCAGCTCCACTTCCGGCGTACGAGGCGGTGACAATGGGAGCGGCGCGGGCGGCGCCGGGAGACAGCTGACAGGCGTCTGCGCCTTCGCTTCATGGCCGCCCTCCCGCCCCGCTTGGGCTCTGTGGGGAGTGGGGGAGCCCGCGGCGGCCCGGAGCCAGAGCTGGCGAGCCGAGCGGGGAGCTGTGCGCGGCGCCGCTGAGGCGCAGCATGTGAAGAGGAGACGGCTTCCAGCGCGAGGCGAGCCTCTCAGCCGGCCGGGATGGCTACGACGGCCGAGCTCTTCGAGGTGAGTCCCGGCGGCTGCTCGGGCAGTGGCAGGCCCGGGGTGCGGGCAGCGAGGTGGGCGGGCGGAGGCGCGGGCGCAGCCCTGGGAGGAAAGGTGGGAAAGACGAGGGGTGGGGTGGCGGTCTAGCGGCCGCGCGGGCGGAGCGCAAAATGGGGGAGGGGTGGCTTGGGGACCCCGTGGGGAGGTGGGCAGGGAAGGGAGCCCGGAGTCGGAAAGGAGGAGGGTTGGTTTTGTCCGCAGGGCTGGAGGGGAGCGTCCGAGGTTTGGGCGTTGGAAGATGTACTGGGGACGAGAAGTGGGAAAGGCTGACTCAGGGCGCGGAGGAGCCAGGAGCCCCAGGTTGAGCGAGCCCCCGTCTTGTCGCTTGGATCCTCGCATAATATTCTAAGGGGCCCACCTGAGATTGGGACGATTGGGGGTTTCTCGCTGTTGAGTAATTAAAATTATTCCATTAGTAAACGTTACAAGTGGCACTCAGGTGCCTGCCAGTTTCCCTTCCATTCGAAAAGGCTGAAATGTGTTTTAGGACAATAAAGGCCCACTTAGCCCTTCGGATTGAAGGGGGAGGCGAAACTAAACATTAATGTTCGGGTCCCAAGGAATTTAAATGTATTCTAAAAAACCACCTGACTGCTAGCTAGAGAATCCTTAGTGCCTGAGACAATGAGCATTCTGATGTGTTTCCTGGAGCGTTTTCACTCTCTAAAACTTAAAATTTAATTTAGTGGAAACCATTGTAAGAAGCTGTGATGTTTGAGATGAAGAGAATAGGAAAATTCTAACGGCCACCAAACAGTGAAACATTATAAAGGCTCTCCTTTTGTGAAATAAGTGAAAACATATGTGAAGAGAAAGGAAGGAAAGACCCTTTTTGCGTGTGTGTTTCATAGCAAAACTATAATAATTAAGAAGACTACAGTTGACAATAGAGAATTTTTCCACAAGTGGAGATTGGATTCTTTTTCTGCTTAGAGTCAGCAGTTTGGGCTTAAAATTTGGCCACGTTTTTACAACAATTGGGAACTTTTCGTATGTTACTGTTACTATATTTTGGATTTCTTTGAGCCCCTGGATAGGGAATGCTTTTGTTGAGAGGAGTAACATATACTATTGTTATAATAGCTAATAATCAATAGTAATTTGTGAGTGAGGGATTAGGATTACAAGAAAGAATTTGGAAATATTAATTGCTCTCAGATATAAGTGTTGGGAGGTGTATTAACTTCTCAAATTTCATAATTGTGCCGTCTGTTTATTATTGATTGATTCAGGAGCAGGAAGACACTCCTTTGCTAAAAGCTTTTACTGTATGTTCCTGGGCAAAGATACTAAATAGTTCTCAGGTTTCTTGTTTTATTTCACATCTTATAAAGGTAGAAAACTGTTCATGGAGTTGCGATTTTTAATTTACTTAATGAAATAGTAACCGGCCAGCTATTAATAGAAAACTATTATTTTGTTATATAATTCATGAGGCCTTAACCTGTGACTTAGTGAATCCTGCTTGACATTGTCAGTGGTGTTTTGCACTATATTATATCTATTTTTCTTTAAATGTTTGACCACATAAGCCCACCTAACTTACTTGAAAATATATTTGATTTCTGCCCTCCTTCTCACCCTGGGGCAAAGGGGAGGAAGTTGAGAAATACATATATATATATATTTTTTTTTGAGAAGTAAATATGTATATTTCCTTTATAGGGTCATGCCATTTAGTAAAGTAATTAAACCAAATTGGGATTTAACTGAGTGACTCCTTACGTATAGCCGGTAATATTCACTTAACTGATCAGCGATAGCAGACTAGTCCTGTGGCCACAGGGTTCATAGGACAACCTTAAACAAAGATCTTAATTCATGTGACTTTCTCTTCATCAAAATTAAAAGCATGTTACATTAAAAGTTACAATTCGAGGTTAATAGTTATGGTTAAGAAATGTACTTATCTTTTTAGCCCTACAGAGGACTCTATTCTTGAATAAGTTTTTATCCTTAAGTGAAAAGTTGGTCTCTTTGCTTCTGAGTGAGGAGGAAAACAAAAAACAAACCTCAGTCATCGCTGCCATTTCCTGTTGCTTCTACCATAGGATCTAGATTGTAGGACATGTCGGGGAGTGTCTTTCTCTCTTCCCTTTTTTAGACTCAGCTAGAGAACTGTAGGAAACAGGTCAGGATATAGTCAGGATATTTTGTTTTTATGCATCCTGGTTTTAATGCACCATTAAGTTGAATTCTGCTATCATTTTTCCACTTTTAAGATGAGGTTAAATCAATGCAAAATTGTGCTTTGAATCCATGAAATTTCATAAAGTGTTAACTCTCCTTCTTTTAAAGTCTTATTGTTGATCCTATGTGACTTCCTCTTAAATAAGGTAAACACCCTTATACAACAAAATAAAACTCCAGGATGCGATTTAGTAATAGATGATTCAGTTATTTTAATAATGTGTTCCTGGAAATTGACCAGAATATCTTTATAGTTTCAACCATTTTTGACAGATTTGATGAAAGGTTCTATCTCCATGATGACCTCTGGATTGTCATTGTAAACAGGAATTCCTATGTAGTTTGGATTATGTCCCCTGCATATGAAAAGTGGCTGGGGTAGTAAATTCTTCTGTTGTCACAGGTATTCTTCTCATCTCTTACTGCATTGCTGAGGACATTGTACTCCCTTCTTACTTACTATTTTTCTCTACTGTTATTCTTGGAGTCTTCTTTTTGGGCAGACGGCCTTTAGGGGAGAGTTCTTTGTTAACCAGGGTCAAGTACCCATCCATTCAACAAATGCTTGTTAGAGTACCTATTAATAATAGTTCAAGATAAAATACCAAGATTAATGAGGCTGCATGTCTCAAAGGCATGCCATAGAAATATTAATCCTATGAGATGTGCTGCAAAAAACACAAAGTGGTTTAAAGGCCAAAGGAGTTTTGGAAATGGGCATACTTTGTTTCATTAGAGGTTTACAGCATACCTTAGTATGTTAAAGACTGTTATATTTTCTACTGCTTGTTAATTTTGTGAATTCCAAGGAGCATACTTTGGGAAATGTTTAATTACATATAGAACTTGCCTTTACTATTAAATACGGGCAGAGAATATAGATATATAACTATGTACACTTGAAATAAAGTTGTAAATGGTGTCAAAGATAAAGTGCTGTAGGAGTTGAGAAGATGGAAAGATTACCTCTAGAAGTGGGAAAGGATTAAGAGGTGGCATTTCAATGGTGTATAAGGGTCTGTTTGATTTGAGTTTGTGCAACTGGGTGGAGGGACTTTCTAATAAAATAGACAATAAAAGCCAAGACATAAAGGGGGCAAGTATAGATCTTGAGGCAAGGGGAAGAGTTCCACGTTGGCTGGAGTACAGCATGCATGAAGAAGAGGAGTGGCATGTAAGGCAAATTAGGGTTTAATTGTGGAGGTCCTAAATGCCAGAATTAGAAATTAGAGCTTTTTATTTCTTGTGAATGTAGGCATCTTGATAATTGTTGTTTGAGGTCAAGTAATTTAACTGTGGTAACAATGGTTGTTTTGACCTCCAAATTAGAATTTAAATAGCCAAGAACACATTTTGCACAGGAACCCATGGTCTTAGATTTTGAAACTAAGTTACAAAACTATTTAAATGTACTGAAAAATCTTTCTTGTTCAGTTAACTAGTTAAATATAAGTCAACATGAGATATACAAGTAAGGACCATAACTTTACCTTCTAGCTGCTGAAATGCTACTTATTTTAGCCAGATTAGCTGTTAGATAAGTATTTGTGGAACCTGGCTACCAATTAATTAATTATCATGTATTTGAGAAAATGTGTTTATTTCCCAAACATTTACTGAGTACTAGGACAAGTCATTTCAAGTGCTGAGATGGTTCGAGTTAAAAACCTACTTGAGGGAGTGAAAGGAAAAGAACTGTAATCTCTCAACACTCTTATCACTAGTCTCAGTTATTCATTTCTGACCATAGATGTGTGCAGATTTTACCCACAACAGTTCAGTTTTCCGGCAGACAGTGACTGGGTGTTCTACAGTTCAATTCTGACACTGTCTACCTGGAGTTAGCATCCGACCCCACAAGTTAAGGGCTCAGTACCACAAGAATGCCCCTACTTCAGATACCAGTGGCAGTCTAGGTTGTCACCTGTGCTTCTGACACACTAGCTATAAATTAGAGGTTGTCATGACTACCTCCTCAGATTCAATAATTGGCTAGAACAGCTCACAGAACTCAAGAAGACAGTTTACTAACTAGATTACTAGTTTATTATAAAGGAATGTGACTCAGGAACAACCAAATGGAAGGATGCATAGGGCAAGGTATAGAGGAAAGAGGGTAGGACTTTCATGCCCTCCCTGGGTGCACCACCCTCCCAGCACTTTGATGTATTCAGCAACCTGGAAGCTCTCTGAACCCCATACTTTCAGAGATTTTTTAGAGATTTTTATAGAGGCTTATGATTATGGCATTAATCAGTTATTAACACAGTTAATTCAGGAGTAGAGGCGCTTCTAATCATGCTTGATCTTTCTGGTGACCAGCCCTCATCCAGGAGCCCTGTTGCTTCAATAGAACAAAAGACACTTCTATCACCCAGGAAATTCCAAGATTTAGGAGCTCTAGGTCAGAGGCTCCTATCAACCACATCACTCAGGAAATTACAAGGGTTTTAAGAGCCCGGTGTCTGGAACCATAGTCAAAGACCAAATATTAGAACAAAAGATGCCCCTAGCACATTTTTCACTTAGGAAAAAACAAAGGTTTTAGGAGCTGTAGTCAGGAGCTAAGTACAAAGCCTAAAATGTATATTTTGTTACATTACAGTATCTCAGGGAGACCTATATTAACAGATAATACAGTGTAGTACAAGTACAGAATCTCTTCTTGGGATAATTAGGAAAGCTTTCATATAGTAGTGACATATAAACTAGGTATTGATAGATGACTAGAAACTTTTCAAGCAGAAGAAGGGCATTCCAAGGCAGAGAGAGAAGTGACTAGTTTTTAAGGGGAGCTACGTTCAGGAAAACATCCTGTGTTAAGAAGAGATCGGGTCTGTATGTGCATGTTTTAGGCATGTGGAGTGGTGGTTCATTGCAAAGCATTCAGACCACAGAGGCAGTTTGGGGGAGTCTTTGAGAAAGCCTTATAGGCCATGCTTATGGAGGCTGACATGACTTTTACGGGAGGGAGGTAGGAGTGGAGAGGCAGATAATTTTAATGTTACTGTGAAGAATGTGGCCTTCAATGAGGAAGAGATTGTTAGCTGGGAAAAATAGAGGTTGTAGCCTACCACGCTTAGTTCTTGTCTAGTAGGGTGAAATTCTGACCTAATTCAGTGGAGACAAGAGAAAACAGGAAATTTGGGAAGACATTTTGGAAGAAGAATCAAAAGATTTTAATTACTGAGAAGTTTATTCCAAATTTATGAAGCTGGGAAAGTAGGTGGTTGGTGATTCATTAACTGTGACAGAGAAAACAGAAAGGACCCTTTCAAGGGAAAGGGATCATGTATTCATTTTTTAAACCTATATTTTAAGTTTTTAGTAAGACATCCTGGTGAAGAAGTCCAGAAGGCAGTTGGAAATATGGATTAGTATCTCAGGAAGAGACCACAGGTGATGATAACAAATTATTATGGGAATCTTCATCTTTTAGGGGTGGCAGTTTAGACCTGGGAATGGATAACATCTCTCAGCTTTATCCCTATTTTATGATTTTGGACAAGTTACCTGTTTTCTTCTCTGTAAAATGAGGATAGTAATAGTACCTACCTTAGAGAGTTATTTTGAAGATTAAATAAATTGATGTTTGAACTGCTTAGAAGGATCCCATTAGAAGAGTAGCAGCTTTTTAAAATAAAATAAATACCAATATTTATAATATTGGTAAGTGAATCGAGAAGAGGACTAGATTGAGAATAGGTCAGGGAGAAAAAGCCTTCAAAGGAGACTAAGAAGAAATCATCCTGGAGGTAGGAGATCACACTAGGGGGAGAATTACAAAAACGTGATATGGAGAGTTGTGTTTTCCAGAATGGCCATAATCTGCTATCCTATAATAAAATGTTGACACTCCAGTCCCGTTGAGAGGTAGCATTTATGCTGCCTTCCTGAATCTAGGAAGGCCTGTAACTATAACGGAAGTGATGGTATGTGATTTCTAAGGTTAGATCATAATAGGCGATAGGCTTGACCTTTGGATTCCCCCTCTTAGAATCCAGCAACTATGCCACATAGCCCAATGAGAGAACCTAGGCTTTCAGCTCTGACTGAACTCCTAGCCCATAGTCAACATCAACTTGCTAGCTTGAAAGTAGATCTTCTAGCCCAAGTTGAACTGCTTCAGCAGATGTGACATGGAATAGAGGCGAGATTTCCCTGCCGAGCCCTGCCCAAATAGCAGATTTGTGAACAAAATAATCATTATTATTTTAAGCCACTAATTTATTGGAATGGTTGTATATGCTGCAATAGATGATTGGAACCGGGCTGGTCAACTCCTTATCTACACCAAGATTTAGTAGGCTTCTGCCACTCTCAGTAGAGTGGTGGAGGTAGAGGCAGATGCTTAAAGAGTAATAATGGTTTATATTTAAGTATTTTGTAGTCTAAATTCTCCAGTGAAATCAACCTGATAGTGAACTTTTGAAATGAACAAGCCTTTAAGTGGAGGATCATTTATTGACCATGTATGTGTAATTAGTGTAAAATATTGAGCCCCTGGTGTGTTCAGGAATTGAATGGTATATAATTTAAAAGTTTTGATTGCTAAAAGTTTATGTATATAAGATATTTAAAAAACTTGTACTATTCTGATGCTATTTTCTTTCCTTGGAATGGAAATATGAAAATAGTAATACTACAGTTAACTATATCATATATATATGTTTTTGTTAAGGATATAATGAATCAAAAAAAGTGAACAATTCCTTGGATTCATTTGCTTAATTTTATCCCAGAGGCATTTATTAAGTGCCTGTAATATATTGAATGTGTAAATTGGTAAATGCGTTTAATTTGATTTGAAATGCTAATGTAAGATTTTGTTAGATACTTTAGGTGATAATTTTCATGGTCTTTATATAATTTTAAAAGACATCATAATAGAATGGAAAAATCTCTGATTAGAATGCTGGGTTAGTACTTTGACAAGACTTACATTTCATTGCCTCAGTTACTTATATGCAAAAAGGAGTGGAAGGGACTAGGGTAAGATGATATTTAGTGACCATTCTAGCTTTAAAATTTTTAAACCTAATTCTGTGATTCTTTTGAGACTGGTATAAAAAATGCTGTAATGTTCTGCTCTTTTGGGCATGGAAATCAGATATTACTTTACTGTCAGAAGTGAGAGATACTCTGTTCTGAAGAGAGATTTTGTGTAAGAGAACCAAAAATATTTCATAGAAGTTTAAAGTACCTCCATATAATTGTTTTCAAAACAGTTCTGCTAATATGATTAATTGGCTAATTTTATCATAGTTTAAAGAGCTGCAATCTCCTTCAAAATGGATATTAAAAATGACTTTAAAAGAGTTAAAATTATTCATCTCATAGTGTTGCGGGTAGTTTTCAAACTCAACTTTTACAAAGTTTGCGTTAGTTGTATTTAAGTGTCTTTTTTTTTTTTTTTCAATTTTTGAATGTTTATTTTTGAGAGAAAGAGACCACACACAAGGGTACAAGTGGGGAGGGGCAGAGAGAGGGAGACACAGAATCTGAAGCAGGCTTCAGGCTCTAAGCTGTCAGCACAGAGCCTGACATGGGACTTGAAGTCATGGACTTCGAGATCATGACCTGTGCTAAAGTTGGACGCTTAACTGACTGAGCCACCCAGGCACCCATGTATTTAAGTGTCTTAATGTGCTTTATTTTCCTACCTTTCCATAGGTAGAATGAATCCATTTTGCCAGTCTGACACAAAATGAAACATTTTGTAGTGCTTTAAAAAAAAAAATCAATACTTAATAAATGTAATTCATTTATTAATCTATCATAAAACACATAGAGTCTCATGAAAACTAAATCAAATGGGTTAAAAAGCAGAGGCTAAATGTAATAAAACTCATTTAGTTCCAGTGCTTGGATTACATAAGGCTCGTATTTGGTTTCTGATAAAATTTTAGATTTATACTACCATAGAATGCCTGTTCTTTATTTTTGGGGTGTGGGTGGTAGTACTGCCTTTCTGATATTTTTATATATGGATCAGGGTTTGATTTTCAAGATCCTCTCCAGGGTATTTGGCCATGTTCCTAACTAGCAAGTGTTTTGATTTATTGTGCATCTGTGGTGCTCAACATTATTCTATTGACCACAGTTGGAAAGCAAGAGAAATGTATGACAGATGCTGCCTCTGCTTTCAATTTAAGTGTGGAGAAGAGTGAAACAAAAGTTTTACAAAAGTTATTGTAAAACAATGAATGATAGTAGTATATTGTTCTGTGTTGAGATTTGAATTTCTAAGCCTCTTAGGGGTTTAAAGAGTGGAGAAATCAGTGGAGGTCATGTAGGGAAGGAACTCTTCAAGGAGGAAATGGGAATTGAGCCAGGCTTTGAGTAATTATATAAAGGTGTTTAAATTGTTGGAAGAGAGGGTAGCCTTGTGGGATGAGTTACCTGGCCACATGTAAGGAAGCAGAAGGACATGGATATCAAAGAGAAGACTGAAATAGGCCAATGCTAGTGTGGCTGTTCATTTTGGGAAGCAAAGAAATTGGGTAGGAAATGTAAGATGAGAATCTTAAAGGGTAGACAGGAGAGTGTGAACTGGATAGTTTAGGAATTGCATAGGGAAGTTTCTGACTAAAAGAAAGTGGTGCCTTTATTTTTATTTTTATTTTTTAATATTTGTTTATTTTTGAGAGAGAGAGACAGAGCATGAGCAGAGGAGGGGCAGAGAGACAGGGAGACACAGAATCCAAAGCAGGCTCCAGGCTCTGAACTGTCAGCACAGAGGCTGGCGCCAGGCTCGAACTCACTAACTGGGAGATCATGACCTGAGCCGAAGTCAGATGCTTAACCAACTGAGCCACCCAGGTGCCCCAGAAAGCAGTGTTTTAAAGATCAGTTTCGTGTGGTATGCACAATAAATTTAAGAAAAATATCTTATAGATAGTACTTGAATCCATGGGTTTGTTGTCTAAATACGATACAGAAGTATTTCTGAAATTCTTTGACCCTTATTATTTAATGAATTAATATTTATTTTTATTTATTTTTTTTTACCTAGACTAAGGCAAAATATTACAGTTTCTTTGAGTATGTGTGTGGTTTTAACACATTGTATTGGTTCTCTTTTGGGAAAGGATGCTATAAGAAAATATAAGTTCAGTTTTTTTCAAAAAATGTTAAATTACAGATTTACGTTCCTGTCCAAGGGTTTGATGTATTAGTTTTTAATAGAAATAACCACAAATTCATGTTTTTCTTACAAATGGTAGCATTTGTAAAAAATATGAAATCAGTTTAACAGACCAACACAATAATGAATTACATAAAGTTGAATTTAGTATAATAGTATTTTAGTCTATAGTGCATACTTCTTAGGTTTTTGTTTTTGTAGGGACAATTTTTATTTTTAATCACTGTAGTGAAATACAAGGTAAAGATATAACTTTGTCAGGTTTGTGAAATTTTGAAAGATTTTTTTGGGAATTATTTACATGTATTTTTGAGAATCATTCGGGGTGACTTGGTCATTTGGAGGTCTTAGAATCTGTTAATTTGGCTATCTTTCTTATTGTAAATGCCTTTGCAGCAAGATTAAGTATTAGAGAGCAAGTTACTGGGATTCATTTGGTTTTATAAGCAGAAAGGTTTTGTTTGGTTTTGCTTTTTACTTTTTTGGAACTTTCATTCCAATGGGAGCTGTAGCTGATTTATCTTAAACTCTAGTGACAATTTGATTGCCTCTGAGATAAAACCTGCACTTTGCTTCCAGGAGACTCTTCTCTCCTGAGTTTTCCTCCTCCTTCTCCAGTTCCTCCTACTTTGTCTCTTTTGTTGGATCCTTTTCCTTAATTTATCTCTGAATGTTGTTGACCTACTCTTCTCCTTCCTCAATTTCATCTAGTTCTGAGATTTAAAATTTTTTTTTAATGTTTATTTATTTTTGAGACAGAGCATGAGTGGGGGAGGGGCAGGGAGAGAGGGAAGACACAGAATCCGAAGCAGGTTCCAGGCTCTGAGCTGTCAGCACAGAGCCCGACGCGGGGCTCGAACTCACGGACCGTGAGATCATGACCTGAGCCGAAGTCGGACGCTCAACCGACTGAGCCACCCAGGCGCCCCTAGTTCTGAGATTTTAAATAACTAATTTTATATCTAGCTCTAGTTTTCTTCCCTGTAATACAAACTGACTTTTCTAATCACATGCTCTATATTTTCACTTACTGTGTATCTAATAGGCCTCCACAACAGGTCTTCTGCAAAACAGAGCTCATTTCCTCACTCCCTCTTCCATCTCTTTCCAGTCTTAGTAAATGACACCACCCACCATTCACACAGTTGTTCAGGCTGTATTCCTCTATGAATAATCATGATTTCCTTTTTAACTTTGTCTCCACATCCAGTCCAGCAATTTGTATGAATATATCCTTTAAAATGTCATGAACCTGACCATTCCTTTGCACCTTCACCACTGTCACTTCAGTTTGAGCTATTATCATCTCTCCATTGGACTACTACAGTGTTGCAGATTGAGTTCTCTGAAAAGCAGACTTTGAGACAGAGTTTAGTGTGCAGAATATTTATTTGGAGGTACCCTTGGGATGAATATCTGTGAAGGGGCAGGGTAAAGAGGCAAGAGTGGGCGTATTGAGAAACAGAGTTAGAGTGCTGACCAGTGAGAGTGTTTTTGGCCCCTGGGGTGAGTTCTGAAACAAAAATGAATGGTCACAGTTGTCCTGCTTTAGAACAAAACTGTCACTATCTTAGTCATTGATATAGACCACACTGGGAAAGGAATGATACTGAGTGAATTGGTTCTCTGCAGTTGAGGTGATCCCTGAAAATACTGCCAGCTGAAGGCTCTCTACTGACAGCACAGCACTGCTAGCAGTTCTTGAAGGGAGATCTGTATAATAACATATCAGTGTGTCCACCACAGACCACTCCTGGTGTGCCACTAGACTCCACTTTTTCATACACATTTGGGGAGCACCTCCTTTGGCATTCCAGTTGGGAGGAAGAGTAGAAGAAGATTAGTGGGATGAACTGTGGTTCGTACTATTCTGACTGGTTTCAGGTTGCAACTGATACTCAATTCTCCATTCTTTGTTTCTCTTCTCTGTTCTCCGTTCTAATACCCCTTTACTTTCAGCTAGTGCCTCCACTGCTCTTGGTGGATTAACTGGTTACCATACCCGTCTTAGGCCAGGGTTGCTACACTTGTTTGTGTACTTTCAGATCTCCACGAAGATATCTGTGTGCCACAAATATTGTTCCTGCACCTGTTGTGTAATAGCTGCCCTGCCTCCTGGTGATCAGAATCCGTTGCCTCTGCCAAGATGGTCACTCCTCTTCTTACCTTTTATCCTCTGGATATAAGCAGCCAAAGTGCCCAGGCAGCATTTGTAGTTATAGTTTAATGGGACTCTTACTATATTCCCAGGCAAAGGAATCTTTGCCTTTGGGGGTCAAGACTTCTAACCCTGTAGACTCCAGAATTGTGGGAATACGAGCACAAATTGAGAGTCATTATAATCAGGACCACTTCTGCCTTTATACTTTGTTCTCAGACTCCTGTTTTTCCTGTGGGAACACAGCATGATTTAAAGGTTTTCTTTTTTTTTTAAGTTTATTTATTTATTTTGAGAGGGGAGAGCATGCACAAGTGGAATAGGGACAGAGAGAGAGGGAGAGAGAATTTCAAGTAGGTTCCATGCTCTCAGTACAGAGCCTGACATGGGGCTTGAACTCATGAACTGTGAGATCATGACCTGAGTGGAGATCAAGAGTTGGATGCTTAACCAACTGAGCCACCCAGGCACCCCTCCTATAAAGGTTTTAAATTCAGAATATATACCGCATCTTGGAGAATAGTGCTCCATCTTTATCGAGTTATTGTCTCCGAACTGGCACTTCAGCTATGCATTCAGCAGACTATTCCAGTGCCCTATTAGACTGGCAGCTTCTGGGTGGTGTGGTTTGTGATATGACCAGTGGATCGATGGTTACCTCGTTTGCTGTAAAATGGGTTCTTTGCTCTGATGTGCAATGTGGGATCTAGTGCCACAGGAACAAACACTCCCTCTGAGGAGAGGCATACCCAACTTGAATGTTTTTATTGTCAGAATAAATTACTCATCCAAAATGGAAAGGAGCCAAGTAATCAACTTGCCACCACGTGGTTGATTAGTAGTCTTCTTGAGAGATGGGGTTTTTTAGGGGCTCAAAGTTGGTTTCTGTCACCTTTAGACTAGATATTCAGCTTTGACAGTACCTGGATCAGCCTTGGTAAGGAGGACCTCCTGCTATTGGGGCCATGTTGTCTCTGTACTGTGTTCTTTCTGTTCACGTCCCCAGTGTGCTAGTGCTGGGCAAAGGCTGGCTGATGTCAACTGGCAGAATCATTTTGTCTACTTGGTTGTTTGATTCTTCCATGGTGAATGTCCTCTGGTGGGTGTTAACATGTGATACAGTGGTCTTTACAGTCTGTGCCCATGCACATGCTTCTATCCCAGATTCCTCTATCTTCAGTCTTCCGGTCTTTGTCCTCTCATAGCCAGGCCCTTTGCCCTTGTCTGTGAGTCTATATATATTCTAACCTAAAGTCAGTTCTCTGTCTACCCAAGATGATGGTCTGGTGTATTTACCAAAGCTTTGCCTATTGAGAAGATTTTTTTCTTGCCACTGAATTTCAAGTTCTCCCTTGAATGAAGTTTTAATTACAGCTGGTATCCATTTTTAGTTGTACCCACATGCCGAGTGAACTCTCCATGAGCCAAGTTCAGGCTGTTTCCTTCTCCATCAGCAGGTTAAAAGAGATGCCCCGTAAGGCTCTTCATGTAAATCAAGGGAGAAAAGCTAGCACAATAATGGTAGAAGGAGTTTGGGCTTCCTGCTTGTGCAGTTTGCTTTCTGGTCCTGTCCATGTTTGATTCTGGGTCTACCATATCTTAAGCTGAATAGTTTGTCAGTCCACTTGACATAATATTTTGGTGATTCTTTTAAAACCCAACTCATGCTATGTAATTCTGGATGCATGTTCACTTCCTGCTCTGTAGTTAGGTGTGCTGTCTCTACCAGGGTCTAGTAGCACACTGGGAATTATTTCTCAAAAGGTGTGTAATTCTCTCCTGTAGATGGCATGATCTTGCTTTAATATCTAACAGTTTGTGTTGTGATTATTCGCCGAGGTTTGCCACAACTCCATATGACATCGTTTCCTAATACTGATACCTTTAATACTTTATTAAGCACTGATTCTTTTAATACCATAGGGTCTGCAAAGTTGTATGGCCCAGATAGCAGGAATGGTTATATGGCCCTCACTTCTGCAGAGTCCTTTCCTGCTTTTGTGTCACTTGGTATATGTGCCAGAGCATGTGTGCTCTGCATTAATCTGGAAAGTCCTATGAGGTATTGTGTGTCCTTCCTTGTGGCAGGAGGTGCAAAGTACAATAATTGTCCTTTACTTAGAGTGAGATGTCCTGGCAGGCCCCTGACTACCTTAAAATTTTACAGATTCGGTGTGCCCTTGAATCTTTGTATAGTATACAACTCCTCCAATGATGTCAGTTATGTATGATGGATCGGTAAGATGTTCTGCAGAATGTCCATATAGTACAGCTCATGTCTTGAAGCAAAGCTGTAAATGTATACCATCGTCAGTTCTATGTGACTGTAAACTGATTCTCTCTTTTTTTTTTAATAGGGACAGAAAATGAGTATTTGCCCAATCATTGGCTATATACCATGAGACTTAGAGAAACTATATCTGACATGACAGATGTAATGGGCTACTTTTTGGTTGATTTTGAGATAAACACCTTTCAGGATTTGTCTGGTTTCTGTAAAACCCAGACTGATGAATTAAATTAGAAAATTATGGGGAGTATTGCCTAAGCATCCTTTAGATAAGGGATTGGCAAACTACAGCCCCTGGGATAGATACCTGTTTTTAAAGTTTCATGGATGTACAACCATGCCCATTTGTTTATGTGTTATCTATGGTTTTACATTTGTACTGTGGCTACAGAATTGAATGGTTGTAAGAAAGATTGTGTAATACTGTCTGGCTTTTTAAGAAGAAATTTGCTGATCTTTGCTTTAGAGCTTTAATAATGGCACTAAATGTTGCCATTCCACTTGATTTACTACATTGAGTACAGATGGGCAATTTCAGAGACTTCTTGGATTTCTCTACTATGAAAGCTCTTACTCTATAGACCAAGGACCCAATGTGGGAGTTATGTCAGCCATCAAGTGTGTCTGTCCCTCTTACGTGTTTGCGGACTGGGGAAATGGCCAGTAGTTGGGCTAATGGACCCATTGGATCAATGATGAGCTGGATCTTTGCTCTCATATATCCTCACTCTCTTGAGTCCATGATGCTTGGAGTCCATCAAGTATCGGCATCAGCTAGGACTCTGTATACAATAGACCTCAAAACGTTGAGTATTCCCCTTTCCCTCATGTACAGTTAGTTATTCAAGTAAGTGATTGTACCTCTTTTTTCTGGGGGGGGAAGGAATGGTAGAATCATTACTGCATATACTTGCTAGTATTTGCAGAGTCCTTCCTCCTGGGAACCTAGCCTTTTCCTCAGTCATAGCTTGAAGTATATCAAAGTGCATCTCATAAGCTCTGGGCTCTGCTACCTCTTTTGTACCTTATCCTCAACCGTTCTCCTCTTCACTCACTCTGCTAGTTACACTGATCTCTTGTCATTGCTTGCATACTGTTTGTTCTCTGTACTTGGAGTGTTCCTTTCCTAGATGGCTTATTCTTTAGCTGCATTTCGGTCTTTGTTCAAAGTTTATTTTCTTAGGGCTTGTCTGACCACTTTTACCAAAATAACCACTTTAATCCATCACTCTTGTACCCTTTTTAGTTTTCGTCATAGTTCTTATTTATCATGTATCTGCCCATTTGTCTGTCACTTCCTTTCATGATACCCATAAGGGCAGAAATTTTTGATTACTGCTATTTTCTTGATTTGTAGAATAGTCAGTAACATCTAGTAGGCTCTCAATGAATATTTGTTGAATGAAGGAATATTGTATTTTGAGAATTTCATATGAAAAATTCTTTTATTTCTCCATGTCAGTAATATTTGTCTGTAGACATATAAGTTTGGGGGCATATATCATATAATAAAACTGGTATATTGATATTAATGAACAGTGTGACATATTTACCTGAAAATTACAACTACTGAATAACTAATAAATGAAATTAACATATGAAAACTATGATTATTAAGTATTTACATAAGTATGCATGTGCAAAAAATGACAGGGAAAAGGAACATTACTAGGTAAAGCTATTTAATGGAAGTATTGTGGGATTTTGGAAGAGCTGACTACTTCTTAATTAATTTAGCCTCTTTTGAAGAAAAAAACTCTAGATTTTACCAAAACTGAAAACTTCAACCTTTGAAATCAGATAAATCTATATGACCTTGAATTAAATAACCTTTTTGTATTACACAATTTCACAGGTATAAAATGAATCAGTATTAATAAAACCTACCTTATAGATTTGTGTTAAATGAGATTAAGTATGTAAAGTGGTAGGTATATAAAAAACACCTAAAACTTAGCTGCCGTTAGCATTTTGTCATTATTTAGGAGTATTTCATATGCTTGTCAGATTTTCTGAAGTTTCTAAGTAGCTCAGTTTCTAAAGATCTAAGTATTAACTCTAAACATAAATTCCTTTTTCTTGAGTCAACGTTTCCCAATTTATGTATGTAAATTAAGAATTATTAGACATACGTCAACTTTTGTTTCAACAGAAATTAAGTCAACTAGAGAGAGGTATGATTATCTAAATGATGATATGTTTGCTAAATGAATTAATTGTATTTCAGAGGGTCAAACTTTTTCCTTTGCAGGATATCTAATTCATCATTAGGATTTAATTCTCAAACATGTCAGCACATGGATAAACTTTTTTTTTCAAAGCAGCTAACAATTTACTTTCTATGCCTTCATTGTATCAGATAGCTTTCTGATAATGGAAATCTTCTGAGAAAAACTGGATTAATATGACTGCTGTTTTTCGGTTATTTGACCACTATAAAAGAGCACTTTATAGGTAAAATATAAAAAGTCTTTAAAAATTTTTAATGCCCATTTATACTGTTTAACACAAGACTTACTGCTTAGTGTTTCCTTTTTTTTTTTTTTTTTTTTAGCAGTCAGCAATATTAATGGTCATAAAGGCTGTATGGTTTTCTTATAAAATATTCCGTGTGAAAGTTGATATTGGATCTTATGTACAGATAGGCATGTGACAGTTTATCAGTTGTCTTAGAAAATTATTAGTTTGCATTATTGATAGGTCATATGATTAGAATGTTCATAAATTTAAGTAGAAATTTTAAAAGACATGATCAGTGATGTGTGTGTGCCTTCATGTAACAGTTTTCTCATTTTTAGCTTCACCTGTTATCCTTACCACGTAACTTTAGGTACAAGGAGCTACTTGTAGTTTCCCATGGTTGCCATCCAGTTTTACCTAGTAATAGAACATAATGATTTAAATCTCAGCTCAGCTTGTGTTGTCTTGAGTAAGTAAGTAACCTCTCTTACTCTCAGCTTCCTCATCATAAAGAGGGGATAAAATAGGACCTCCCTTCCAGGTCTTATGAAGAGAGTAGTAAATTAGGTAATGCATGTAAACTGCTACGTGAGCTGCTATTCTTGTTTGTACATATTCCTGTTTTTGGTACATATTCCTGTTTTTATGATGATGGTTATTCTTAGTCTGACTGAAATTCATCCTCCCAGTCATTCTTCTTCTCACCTCAGTCTCACATCAGTGAACCATTCTCTTGAGTACCAGTGCGATGATAATGACAAAAGAACGAGCTTATGTATCTATTGGCCTTAATTGTCACCTCTCTCGTTCCATTCAGATATGGTCCTTGTCATCTATCCATCTTAACTTCTCAGTCCCACAACTAGGTTAAGTTCTATCTTCTTTTTCCTAATGATCTGAAAAAATATTTGTTCCATTTTTGTCTAATTTTTCTTCTTTCATCTGGTCTCAGCGTAAGTATTAAGTTCTCAGAAAGTTTGCCAGTTGTACTTTCTGTGTCTTACAGTCTTCTCTCCCTTACAGTCTTCCTCTCATCTCAGCTCCTGTCGTATAGTCTTAGATCCAGGACTTTTTTTCCCCCTTATATTTATCACAATTGTAACTGGTTATTTCTGTAATTGTTTAATGTTGGCATCCTTACCCAGAAGATCATTTCTGTGAGGCCTTGCAGGAACCCTGTCTGTTCTTAGTACTCACCACTGTGCCCAGCACATAGCAGTTGCTCAGCAAAATTTGCTGAATTGGTAACTATCCCTTTTCTGTTAACCAACTACCTGTTGAGGTAACAACTTTCTCAGCAGTGTTAATATTAAAGTTAGTGCACACATTCTTAATTTTACTTATCACATACTTTTGTATTCTTTATAATTTCTTCTCTATTAAGTTGTGAGTTTCTTGAGGTGCAGTTTTTTAATGCATCTTTTTATTCCAGAGCCTAACAGAGTGCTTGGCACTGGAAATTTTATTGTTTAATAAATGTTTATCAATGAAAATAATGTTTTTAACATATGATTAACAAATGGAAAATTTTGCAGATATAAAAATTCAATCTGAAATCACCAGCAAATGGTACCAGTCTAAGTTACATGCTAAGTGGGAGGCAATACAAGATACCCATTTACGTGAAAGAAGATAGTATGAAAAATGTGTAACTAGTGTGTCTAAAAAATTCATTGTCAGCTGCTAATGGTGAACATTTGAATATTTACTTTCTTGATTGGATCATCTGCTCTAATACTCTTTTCCATAATTAATGCTTTTTTTCTGAGAAGATTTAGAAAATTTTGTAGCCTGCTTTTTCATCAGCATTAAATATGATCATTGTTTTCTCATTGCATGATTTTGCAGCATGATTTTAGTAGGAACATAGTTTTCATCCTGGAAGTGTGTCATAAATTTTCAATAATGATTTCATTAAGTATTTATATGAACAGTTTTTCAGTATTATACATTTTACTAAATGAGCATTCTGCAAAAAATTTTGTGTTCATATCTGCTTTTTAGAATTTTAAAAGTAGAATTACTGAGTTAAAGGGTATGAGCTTTTCTAATGCTATTTATGTTGCCAAATCATTATTTATTGTCTTCCAAAAATATCGTACCTGTTAGATGAGGGTGTGAATTTCAATTTACCCTCTCCTGTATCGCATATTAAAATTACTAAAAAAAACAAAAAAACAACTTTGCCTCTGTGAAGTTAAAAACAACAGTGATGATATGACCTCATTTGATTACTAGTGAAGTCACATATATTTCATGTTTCTTGTGTTCTATAAATTGTGTCCTTTGCTCAATTTGGGATGTTCTAACTAGTCATGATACTGTTCTAATATTTTAATATCCTAATTTTTATTAATTTGATATTTTAATTGAAAAAGCCTTGTACATTTTAATAATGTAGACATATTTAAATGGTAATTTAATTCTATTTTAAATTCTCACATAGTAGAACCTGTTTCATTTTTGCAAGTAGCATTAAGTTATCTTCTATGAAACTTTTTAAAAGAACATTTATTTTGTATACTAGGAGCCTTTTGTGGCAGATGAGTATATTGAACGACTTGTGTGGAGAACCCCAGGAGGAGGCTCTAGAGGGGGACCTGAAGCTTTCGATCCCAAAAGGTGAAGTGAAAATGGTTTTTCCACCATAGATCCAGTCTAGTACAAATTTGTGTTTGGAATAGAGGTGACTTTGAAATTCAATCAATGTTTATATAAAGAGATTTTAGTTAACAGTTGAGCAGTAAAGACACAAGCATTAGAAGTCAGGGATTGATTTTTTTTTTCTTTAATTTCTTTTGTTTTAGAGAAGGACTTTAACTGATATGAGGGGAGGAATATTATTGTGTTATAAGAATTGAAGATTTTCTCCAATTAGTAATAAATTAGAAAAGGTTGGTTCTAACTCTAAAATAAAAACATGTTGAATATGTTGCTTTAAGTATAGTTATAAATCAGAGGAACAGTAAGTTGTTGTTCCCTGGAATGCACAATATTATTTTTATATATTACCTTTATCTTTTTGACTGTTTTCTATAAAATTGGTTTCTATTCTGGCAGAGATTTTGAGTGAGGTTTTCATTCATGTTAAAGATAATTCCTAAGATGCTACAGAGAAAATTAACATGATCATCCCTACCTCAAGAAATGCTTATTAATATTTTATTACGGGTTAACTGGTCAATTCCTAATGATTAATCATAGATGGACTGATACATGCTCTGATCTTCCTCTGTTAGGTTATTAGAAGAATTTGTAAATCATATTCAAGAACTCCAGATAATGGATGAAAGGATTCAAAGAAAAGTAGAGAAACTAGAGCAACAATGTCAGAAAGAAGCCAAGGAATTTGCCAAGAAGGTACAAGAGCTCCAGAAGAGCAATCAGGTAAACACTAACTAAGCAGTGAATAGTTTATACAGATTATAATATTTTTATTCCCTTCCATTATTAAGTTCTTAAAGAACTTTAGTCATAACCATTGAGGTTTCTCTCAACTGTTCCCATCTCTGGGGAAAAATGTCAATGAATTGTTATGAGAACTCTTAGCACAGACTTGCTGCTGATCCATGGTTCGGGATCACACTATTCCCTTCTTAGGTTGGAGTGGTATCCAGTACAGTCACAGTGCATTCTTTGAAGGATGACACTTTAGCTGACCTACAGTTTTAGGGGCTCATGATTAGCTTGGACATTTACGTAGTCATTCGCATTCTCATTTAAGCATAAAACAAAGTAATAACAGAACAGTATTGCCTGGATCGCATTTTTCCCTGATCTGGAAAGTTGTACAGAAGTCATGGAGTATGTGCCCCCATGAGAATTACAGTGTAACTACGGGGAAATTGAATGCAATACTCTTCCTCGATCCATTTTGAAGTGAAATCAAATCATAACCTGGCCATGGGGTAAGTAGGCCAAATTTCTTAGCCGTTCATAGGTCCTAAACTGAATCTGGAATCTGCGAACCCCTTTTACAGCCGGGGCCTGATCTGGACCTTGACTGCTCTTTATAAGTATAGTTCATGGAGCCTTGTGTAGCGTTGCTGCCTCCTAGGGCTGTTTGTTCTTTTGTGTTAGGGTTTAGCAAACGGATTTCTGCTCAAATTTTATTTAGTTAGATTCCTTCACTTCACTTAATGACTGTGAGAAAACATTTAATAAAGTCAGTAATTTATGTAAGATAGAGGATGTGTTTTTACATAGTCAAAGTGATAGATTCCAACTATTTCTAATTTAGTTTTCTCTTGGTAATAACAATAGTATTAATAGTTAATCTAACAAGCTCTGGAGTTAGTTTGCTCTGCCCCTTCTAGCAACTTAACTTCCCTGTGCCTCAGTTTTTTTAATTTATAAAAATAGGTTGTTATAAGGACTAAATAAGTTAATATATATAATATGCTTAGAACAGTGTCTGGCCCAGGGGAAGTCTTTAGTGAATGTTTGCAGCTCCCTCCCACCCCATCTTAACTTAAAGTTAGAACAAAAGTGTCATACTGAATTATCAGCAATTTTTTTTATTGGCAATTCTAAGGCATTCACTGGATATAATTTTCATATACCACAGGACAATCTCTGTACTCTGGGAAAAGAGGAAGAATATGTTAGGAAATACTGTATTTTTGCTTCATGTAAATAATTATTACAGTCTTTTCTGTTTCAAACTGGGTAAGAACCATCTTACCTTATTTCTAATACTGACATCGCTCTTCAAATATTTAAAATAAATGTTAAATACTCTTTATTTTTGAGAGAGAGAGAGAAAGCATGAGCAGGGGAGGGGCAAAGAGAGAGAGAGAGAGAGAGAGAGAGAGAGAGAGAGAGAGAGAGAATCCCAAACAGGCTCTGCTGTCAGCGCAGAACCGAACATGGGCCTCAGTCTCATGAACTGTGAGATCATGACCTGAGCCAAAATCAAGAGTTGGACGCTTAACCAAATGAGCCACCCCGGTGCCCCAATATTCTGTTTTTAATTAGTGTTTTTAACTTCTGACATACTTTTGACTCTGTAATAGCAAGCAAATTGTCCAGATCACGGGTCCCTTTGATACTTAGTTCATTGTTTTCAGAATCATTTTTTAGGACTAAATGGTACTGAGAAAGTTTTAAACAGGACTGTTTTGTTTCTAAACAAGTGTTCATAATAAAATGTTTTAATAGTTAAAGGTATAAAAGTGTGCAAGTTTGTTAAAAAGTTTTGAGATCATGTAATGCTGCTAATGGGCATAAATTGTTTATGTAGTTTACCTCATATATCACTTCTTTGTTATCTTTAGTTACCTAAGTTAGAGAGTAGGGATGAGACTGGCGGTTTAGTTTTGATATGAATTAACGTATAAAGTTGATTCTCTGATTATATTTTATGCTTGTTCACATTTTTCCTAGGTTGCCTTCCAACATTTCCAAGAACTAGATGAACACATCAGCTATGTAGCAACCAAGGTCTGTCACCTTGGAGACCAGTTGGAAGGGGTAAACACACCTAGACAACGGGCAGTAGAGGCTCAGAAATTGATGAAATACTTTAATGAGTTTCTAGATGGAGAATTGAAATCCGATGTTTTTACAAATTCTGAAAAGGTGAGCACTATCAGAAGGATAAAAGCAAACTACATCATTAACAACAATGCCCTAATTATTACTTTCAAATCACTGAGTAGATGATTTATTGAAACTTTTTATTGTTCTGAAATGTGTATAAGTAGTATACTTGTCTGCACATTCCTGATGAAGTGTGTGTGTTCAGATTTTTAATTGGAGGATTGTCTTGGCATTTTTGTTTATAAAATTACGTGAGGTTTGGAAATGCTGAAGTAACTATGTTAATAGTTCTTTTCTGTAATTGACTTTTAATATTAACAGAATTTAATAGTTATATTCCATTGGGTTTACGGGGTGATATGACCTAAATCATTGATAAGCTGAAATACCTTTCTGCATAAGGAATTTAGAGTTTCTGGTTACTTTTACTTGAATAAAGAGCTCTAGTTAGGACCAAAGAGAATTGAAAAATCTGAATTGTTTATGTTAATCCTCTTTATGGCACTAGTCACTTAATACTGGTCTGAGGGTACATGGTATTGGCTGTTCTGCAATCTTGAAAGAAGGTTATTTAGCTGACTTTCTGACTTTCTTCCCCCCCGAGGGAAATGCAGGAGGAAATACATTTTTATAGATAGTGTATGCACAAGGTAACATTGTCCACTAATATATTTAATACAGTCTTCCTGCATTATTCCAAGTTTACTCTATGGGATATTTATGATAGTGGAATGTTAAAACCTAAGTATTGTTAAAGTTTACTTTGAATTAAGCAACACTTTTTTTGCAAGTACAAACTGTATAGGCTTTCAGAATTAATAATTTTTAGAAATCTTTGAAAAAACGGTTACATATTATGCATAATTCCTCTAAGGAAAAGACAATATTTAAAATAATGAGTCTAAGGAATTATATTTATTGTATAAAGGTAGAATTGACAAGATTAACATTAAGAACGTTGTTGTGCTTAAACACTTGTAAGAGGGTGGCAGTATCTAGCTTTTGTGACATTTATGTGATTTTTAAGTATAAAAGTAAATAAACACACACAGATATACACCCTAAAGCTTGAGCAATTAACTGTTTTTCAGGATAGTTTATGGAATGCTTTTATTGTTTCTTAAATATAAACATATAGTTATGAAAGTAAATATGCATATTATAAATATGTTTAATACATGAAATATTGTATGTGATTAAAATTTTATAATGGGGATTACCTTGTATTATACCTGTTGGGTTGTGTAATCTGTTTATGCTGTTATAAACCAAATGCAGATATTTTACCCACTGTGAGTTGGCTTGTTTATTTGCAGCTCAAAGCAGCCATTTAGAATCTAGAGAAAAAAATATTTTAAAATTGACCGATCTTACGTATTTTTGATCTGATTTGTATTGCTTGTCATGTTTTACATCATGAAATTCTTTACATGTTTATTTAAACATTTTAAGTATCTTCAGATCATTGCGTAGTTCTTTGTAGTATCTCTTAAGTTTTAATTGAAAGAAAAAGTCTTCATATTACTAGTTCATTCACTTGTTCACTCATCTGTCTGTGCAAGACTAACAGTTCTTTGTTCTTGTTTTTTTAGACTAATAATTTTTAAGTGAATTCTTCTTTGCTTCGCTTCACTCTCTCCTATTTTCTGTTTTCTTTCATCTTGTGTTCCTTTTTTCTTGTATTTTATTTTATTCCTTTTTTCCCTAGTCATCTTGTTTTTCTCTCATGTCTTCCATAAGTTTGGAGTTAGTGTTTGCTAATTGTGAGTCATTTTTTTTGGCTTGGTATTATCACAGTTAACTACACTTAAGAACTTATATTTGGTTATCAGATAAACTTCTAGCTATCTCAGTTTCTACTCTCTTGCCAGCTCTCCCTTCCCAATGGAAAGAAAAGGCAAATCACCCACAGCCAGGGAGATGTGTGATTGCAGAAGGAATTGGAATGGGATAAGATAACACCTCTTCTTCCGGCTCCATAGTCATTTTAATTTTTTTAAACTTTGCTTTAAAAAGCCTATTTTCTGTCCATGTCTTATATATTCCCTCTTACCCCTGTTCTTACAAAGTATGTTAGTTGTTTTTCCTCCCTGGAATCACAACTTATTGTTCTTCATGTAGATAACCCCTGATGATTTGATTATCTTTAACGCTGTTTGCTAGCATGAGTGGCCTCTCACCTCACCCTAGATGTAGGCAAATTATTAGAGTGTGGATTTGACAACTTCTGTACTTACTGTTGTAGTATACTTTAACTGATCGATGCCCTTAAGAACTATTGTGTTTTAAACGATTTTTATAAAATAATTACTTGTGGAAATTCAATGAAGTCAAGTGTTATTTACTGCTGTATTCTTACTACATTAAGCAAAGCTTGCAAACAGCACATAGTGGGGACTTCCATCTCTTAAAATAATAAGGACAAATTCCTGGTGGAAAGATAGAACTGGCTATGGACCAAGCAGGTCTTTTCTGAAGGGGATATTGGTGAGGAGAAAAGGATGGACATTGCTAGTCCAACTAAATGGAATGGTGAAAAGTGATATTGCAGTGGTACCTGTGCCCAAATGCAACAGAATGAAGTGAGTCTTTGATAACTGAAAATCACAGTGACATGCTGACAAGGAGAGAAGAGATAACTGAAATCAAAATTCTATATTCACTATTGTTTGGCAACAGTTTGTTTGGCCCTGCTGTTGTCCACTTTGCTTGCCAGACTTCATATGAGTTCTTGGTTAGAAAGATCTATATTAATGTTTTTAGCTCTTGCTTCATGTTTGTAAGAGTCTCTTTATTTTTTAGTGTAAAAGAAAGTGAGTGATCAGAAAATCAGTTACTGAAGGTGTGCCAAAACTCAGTACTTAAGTGAAACTTAAAGAAAAAGTGAATATTGTATACCTCCCCTACACGTTAGTGTAAGTAAGCATGGTCAAGTATTTGCATTTTAAGAACTTTAGACCCTTGGCCTGAGTCCTTTAGTTCCACCACTTAGAGGAGTACACTTCTGTACCATATTTCGTTCTGGAGACTTCATATTAAACTCTATCTTTGCTTTTAGAACAAGTTTTATAAATTTATGTGTTTATTAAATGATAGGTACTTTAGTTTTATTCAGTTATATTCATTCAATTCAGCTTATAGTGGGCTATATGCAGCAATATGATCTGAATTATTTTCATAAATGTTGTTTGTCTTTTTTGGTGTCATAAACCAGAAGGGACATTTATGCTTTCTGCAAGCATTGATTTTAATTTTTTCAAAGTAAACTCGAACTGCAAGTTTCACTGGGAAGGGATTATGGCATTATTAAATCACAGAATTTCAGTACCAGAAAGGCAAATGTTTATGTTTCATTGACTCATTTGTTGGTCATATCTCAGATGTATTTCTGTTGCTTACAAGGTTTTATTTGTATGGATTTTAAATACATTAAAATTTTAAATACATTGTTGGAGTGAGGGTCTCTTGGCATACATAGGGGATTATTACTATTTTCAAATATAAAAATATATTTGGTATGTATAGGTGTTTTTAATTATTGCTTTCATTTATTTTTGAATAGATAAAGGAGGCAGCAGATATCATTCAGAAGTTGCACCTAATTGCTCAGGAGTTACCTTTTGACAGGCAAGTTCATTTCTCAAGAGCTAATTTGGATATATGCTTTAATCTATAGATAAAGTTGTATATTTCCCTATATGTTTTTGCTTATTCAACAAGAATTTATTGAGTACCTCCTTTTTACAGGCATAGTATATAATAGTTGATTGAAAAAAATGTGATTTCTTAATATCTAAATTTAATGATATACCTTGAAATACTTTCAGTCCTTTGTCTTTTTTTTTTTTTTTTTAAGTCTGTTTTATATTGAGAGAGAGCACATGCGTGCACAAACGGGTCAGGGGGAGAGAGAGAGAGGGAGAGAGAATCCCAAGCCGTCTCCATGCTGCCAGCAGAGCCCCAAACACGGGATTTGATCTCATGAACCCATGAACCATGAGACCCGAGCCAAGATCAGGAGTCGGACCCCTAACTCATAGAATCACATAGGTGTTCCTCTTTGTCTTTTTTCTGGAAAAAACAAAAAACAAAAAAGCAAAACAAAACAAAAACTGAAGAATTTTGAAATTTCCTAAAGTGATATTTTGAATTTTCATTTTTTTGGACTCTGATAAGCTGGATGGGGAGGGATAGGGAAAGTTTAAACATGGGGCCATTCAGCCGCTTTTTCTTATATCTAGATGAGAGTTCTTAAACTTTATGGGGTTTTAGACACTTTAAACGCTGATGAAAGCTATATACTTTCTTCAGAAAATTCAGATACACACAGATTGTTATAAGCAACTTCATGGAATTTTAGACTCTTTAGCCTAGCCACACACTCCTTCCTAGGGACTTCGGGTTAAGCAACCCTGCTTTAGATTCAAAGCCCTAGAGCCATTGCTAAGTCAGATATTAATGACTTCATTTTAAAAGAAACTTCACTGAGATTTTTTTTTCATGATTTCCTTTAGACCATAGAATGTTAGACTTTTAAATAAAATCTTGGTAGTAGTAGTTTCCCTGTGTTGAATGACTGAAAAAAATAAATCTTTTCATGTAACAGACAATATATCTGTTATTTTTTTGGCAATACCTGAGGATCCTTGGGTACAGGTAGAATATACATGTATTGCTATTCTTTAAGCTTGTAATACAAACAGAATGAGAAAGAATTCCCTACTCCCAGAATATGTATTTTACTTTCAACTCTAAAACATAATAAAGGATTAGCAGTCATGACCATCTATCATTTAGCTATTGCTAATAATCTCATATTTTCCCAGAATTATGAGTAATGATTTTTAAAATTTAAGTAATCTCTTCACCCAGTGTGGAACTCGAACTCATGACCTCAAGATCAAGAGCCACATGCTCTACTTACTGAGCCAGCCAGGTGCCCCAGGGGTAATGATTTTTAAAGTCACCCACAGAAACCTCTATCTCATTTCAGAATTAGACCATTTCCTTAAAGGGGCAAATGTGTAGAGCACAATACGTTGCCTGGTAATTGTTGAATAATCTCTCCATTCTATTCTGCATATACTCATCTTTTCCTATTTCTCAGTTACATATTTCTCTTACAGTTTCGTTTTAGCCTCTCTGCTAAGCCTTGGAGTTGAATATACATCCTAATTAGATTTAATTTTTTCACAAAGATCAGTATGGCCTTACATGCACTCTCATGGCGACCATGACTTTGATACATCAGTTTTGTATAACTTTACATTTTTATCACCTTCTTTATCTGTCTTTACCATCTCTTTTGTCAGCCATCCTCTTCTTTCTCCAAACTGATTGCATAGGATCTCTCAACATCAATTTTCCATAATGTACATTCTCACTTGATATTTAAGATTTTTAAAAATTCTAGTGTATGTGATATTTTAGTTTTTGAGTTTGCAAAGATTGAATGGTTAGTCTGTAACACGCATTTCTGGGTCCTTTTTATGGCTTCTGTTTTATTTTTCATATACTATACTTATTATTGTTCTTCTTTTAAATAACAGTAATGGAATTTTATATGAAAAAATTCCCAACAGAAGGGGCAAATAGACAAATAGGAATTTAAAATGTTAGTGAATAGCACCTGTGTGGCTCAGTGGGTTAAGCATCCTACTTCAGCTTGGTCATGGTCTCAAGATTCATAAGTCCAAGTTCCACATTGGGTGAACGTGAGCCCCGCTTTAGGTGAGCTTGAGCCCTGCTCTGAGCTCCACACTGATACTGTGGAGCCTGCATGGAAGTCTCTCTGTCCCTCTCTTTCAAGATGCCCCTTGTGAGATTCTCTCTCTCTCACCCTCTCTCTCTGCCCCTAGCTCACTTGCACACACACTCTCTCTCAAAAATAAATAAATTTTAAAAAAATCTTTTAAAAATTGTTAGTGAATATAAGCAGAGACAATAACTCTGTTGGGGCTGGTGGTGTCGTTAATGCCTCTTAGAGAATTCCTCCCTCTTTAACAAGTTACTGGTTATTCAGTGTGAATTTCATAAATGAAAAACAGCTACCCCATCTTAATTGCCCAAATTTAGTTTTGTTACGTGGCATGCTTACTATCAGTACTCTTTCCCTTCTGGCTGGCTGACTGGCTGGCTTGTTTGCTTTCCTTCTTTCCTCCCTCCCTTCCTCCCTCCCTCCCTCCCTCCCTTCTTCCCTTCCTCCCTTCCTTCCTCCTTAACTCCCTCCTTTTTTTTCCTTCCTTCCTTCCTTGATGATGACCTTTAGTACAAAGGTTTCCCTTATATTCCCAGACCCTGTTTCCCTTTTATTAACATCTTAGATTACTGTGGCACATTTTTCACTAGTATGAACCTCATCATTGGTGTTTATCTTTCAGATTTTCAGAAGTAAAATCCAAAATTGCGAGTAAGTAAAGTTTGATTTATTTAATAGTTTCGAATAGGTGATAAAAATACTTCTGTAAAAGAAAAATAGTAAAAGGAGAGCTAGTGGGAACAATGTTATCCTCCCACTTCATCCCTGAGTTTGACTCCTCTTCCTTGAAACAATCATTACCAGTTTCTTAGGTATTCTTCCAGAATATCCTATAGAAATACAAGCATAGGACATAAATCACATATATGTGTGTAGAGTTTAGTCCTGCTGTCCCAGGTTATTTTAAAATAACTGGTAGCATTCTCTACAAATAGCTTATACCTTGTGTTTTTAATCTAACAGTGTATCTTGGAGATTTTTTGCATCCATGCATGTATCTCTAAAGTACGTTCTTTTTCTTAAAAGCTAAGCTCATGTGAGCAGTTTAGTATCTATATAACTCCTCACATGATTAGTTTTATTCTTTCCAATCTTTGGATTGTGTTTTAAGCAGATCATTCTAGGTCTCTGGAAAAGCCATTATATTTGCAGGCTCCCATGGTAACCTGAGTTATGTTTGGGAGACCATCGCATAGAAGGTTCAAAGAGCTGTTGAACACCTGTTGCCAAAAGTGTTACAATAAGAATGACGTAGATAGTTGGACTTCCTGGCGATGTTTCTGATTACTGTAGATTAATGCAACATTCAGGTTTTCACGCAGAACATTAGTAGCCTCAATAATGTAGTGAATCAGGCACCATCTATTAAGGTGATTTGGTGTTGAATCCACCATAGTTCATGGTAAAGACATTTGAACTCTAGTAAAGAGTTCTATAGTCCTCTTCACCCTTTCTATAGCTCTACATTTAAGATTTTTGCTATCTCATACTATAAGAAATGACATCCAGAGGTTTATCTCAGTTAGCTGCTTTTTAAAGTGCCAGTGGTAGGTGGTAGTCAGTCCAAGGGAGTGCAGCTATTTTCCTGGTTGAGAAGATTTCTTTGTCTTGAAAATACAGATTTATATATCATAGTGTATTCTAGGGGCTAGACTCACTGCCTATAATCTCATATTGTTTTTGTAATTCTTTCAAAAGAAGGCTCGATCCATAGTCATTATATTTGTAAATAATTCATGTGCTTGTAAATAATTTGGATACCTTGTCTGTCCCTTGGTTGCTGAGTGGCTTCCTTTTTATTTCTAGGTAAATACCATGATTTAGAATGCCAACTGATTCAGGAGTTTACCAGTGCTCAAAGAAGAGGTGAAATCTCCAGAATGAGGGAAGTAGCAGCAGTTTTGCTTCATTTTAAGGTAAATAGTAATTATTAAAAATGAAGATTAGTCTTGAAGATTGTGGAGATTATATAAATTCTATGTACTATAATCTCTGATTTTCCTGTTGTATGACTATATCACAGTGATAATTTGTATTGTTTTGAACAAATTAAATGCATATTTCATATCGCTTCCATAAATGATGTTAAATTTTAGGTAATTAATATTATATTCAGTAATATTTTATCAATGAATTTTCATATAGGTTGACATAGAAAATCGTACTGTCTTCTTGTTTTTTAATTTATTTTTTCAGTTAAACATATTATGAAATAGGTCAGAAATAAAAAGATTTAGCTTTAAATATCTGGTGGAATGTAGGAGCCCAAGAGTAGATGGAATATAACTAGTAAAAGACTTAAATCCAGACGATCTTAGATGATAATACAAAGAAATACTGTCTTCTTGGATATTGAATTGGGGAGAGAATCCCTATAAAGAAATTACTTAAAGAAATAGTGCTTATTTCAACTCCTTCCTTCCTTCCTTCCTTCCTTCCTCCCTCCCTCCCTCCCTCCCTCCCTCCCTCCCTTCCTTCCTTCCTTCCTTCCTTCCTTCCTTCCTTCCTTCTCAGAGAGAGACAGCGAGAGAGAGAGTGCTAATGGGGGGGAGGGGGGGAGAGAGAGAGAGAGAATATCTTAAACAGGCTCCAGGCTCAGCACAGAGCCTGATGCAGGGCTCGATCCCATGAGCCTGGGATTATGACCCAAGCCAAAATCAAGAGTTGGATGCTCAACTGTCTGAGCCACCCAGGTGCCCCCAATCTGTTTATATTTGTATCTGAGTAGGAAATAGGAATTTTCACTTAAGTAACATTGAGTATTGAGAATGACTCTTGAGACAAGAGTGTACTTTGGCATTGCTTACTTTACTTGATTTTATGTATGATTATTTAATGGACAGACATTTAATATGACATTATTTTGTTTAAATACATTCTGCTAGGTAGATTTGATTTTAAAAGTAAGTTTTCACAATGCCAGTTAAATACAACTCTGTTCAGAATCTTACAGGGGGACACAAATGTTTTGAATCCAAGAGGGAAAGAAGGAAATATGTATATTAATATATTAATATGTAATATATAATATATATATGTATTAAAAACCTTTTCTAAAGACTGAATCTGTGCATGTGTGGGTACACGCATGCATATACATATTTTCGAGTTGAAGGAGATTGACTAGGTGATCATAGGGCAAAATGACTACAAAAAACACATACCACAGTTTTCTTCTTTCATTCTAAAGTCTTTCAAGGATATAAACTAGGTGATCAATTTCATAGAAAGCAACTGGGAGAAGATACTGTATTATTAGTTTTCTTCAAATAATTTTATTTAAATCCAACAACTATTATTATTGGTGATTTATTAAGACCTAGGCATAGCTTTATTATATATAATAACTTTTATTGAGGTTATTACTATTATGATTATTATTGTTATTAAAACAGAACTATGCTAAAGCATTTCTTTCTTCTTTGTAGGGTTATTCCCATTGTGTTGATGTTTATATAAAGCAGTGCCAGGAGGTAACGTAACAGTACACTTTTCAGGATTTTATTTTATTTTTTGCTAATTTGTGTTTTAAACACCATTTTAAAATTATATATTAACTGTGTAAAATGCCTCTGTTTAGGGTGCTTACTTAAGAAACGATATATTTGAAGATGCAGCAATACTCTGTCAACGGGTAAACAAACAAGTTGGAGATATCTTTAGTAATCCAGAAACAGTACTGGCTAAACTTATTCAAAATGTATTTGAAATCAAACTACAGGTAATTTTAAACAATGACTAAGTAATTCTTAAGGCGATAATGATTTTTTTCTCTGTTTTAAAAGTTGTTTTTGTTTTGTTTTTGGGTTTTTGTTGTTTTTTTTTTTTTTGGTTTACTCATGTAATGTCCTTTGGAATAGTAATCTTATTCAGTGAATGGGAAAAGAATGACAGTGTCCTGCTTTTTGAAAAAATACTGTTCACCAAGAAAAAAGGTGCTAATCACCAAGCATCATCAGAGCACGTTTGAAATTTGTGTAGCAGCAATGGAAGTCGTAACAGGTTGTAAAGGGGTAACCTGAAAATTTTTTTTTTTTTTTTTTTTGAGAGAGAGAGCGTGCTAGTAGGGGAAGGGCAGAGAGAGAGGGGGACAGAGGATCCAAAGCAGGTTCTGTGCTGACAGCCCAGAGCTTGATGTGGGACTTGAACTCATGAACCGTGAGATCATGACCTGAGCCAAAGTCAGATGCTCAACCAACTGAGCCACCCCGGTAGCCTCAGATTTTTATTTTTATTGGGTCCTCGCTTTGACCAATGGATGGTGTTTGTAAAATTGAGTAAGAATTACAAGTGCAGTCTGTAGAATTTTCATAATATGATACTAATATGAAAAGAAAAAACATAGTAATTTAATACACAACCTGGACTCCCATAGCACTATGCATTAAGGCAACATTTCCTAAACTATGTTTTCTACTGGATTAAGCAACATAAAAGAAGTTTTTGTTTTTAAAACACAATGCAGTGTTTTAAAAGTACTAATACATACTGTGATTCTCTAGGAGGAATGTAAAGTACAGCATTTCCCAATTTTAGAGTAATGCCTGTTAATCTTAGGGGACACTGGTTTTACCGAGGCCACAGTTTGGGAAATGCTGCTTCAAGGAATTGACTATGTTGATACAGCATCAGGTTTTGTTTTTTGGGTTTTGGGTTTTTTTCGTTTCCTGTTTTTTTAAGTGTTTATTTATTTATTTTGAGAGAGAGAGCATGAGCCAGCGAGGGGCAGAGAGAAAATCCCAAGCAGGTGCCACTGCATCAGCACAGAGCCTGATGTGGGGCTTGATCCCAGGAACTGTGGGATCATGACCTGAGCCAAAATCAAGAGTTGGATGCTTAACAGACTGAGCCACCCAGGTGCTCCTGGGTTTTGTTTTTTAAATCTACTTTATAAGGCAAGATAGGCCAGTTTCAAAAGAAATTTTGAGATTCTTAATACTTATTCCCAAGACTGCTATAGATGAACATGTAAATATCAGAAGCATTAAAATTTAAAAGCTTATTATTTTTTTATATTGGTATACTTCTTATGTATTTCCTTTTCCATTGTATTTTAGGTAAGAACAGCTCCAGAATGTGGAATAATTTAGAGAAAAAATATAATACTTACTTGACATAATGTTGGCCTTTTTTTTCTCTAGAGTTTTGTGAAAGACCAGTTAGAAGAATGTAGAAAGTCTGATGCAGAGCAGTATCTCAAAAATCTCTATGATTTATATACAAGGTATGTTTTTAATTACCAGAAAATAGTAACATCTCAGATTTTCTTTCCTTTTTTTTTTTTTTTTTTGTTTTAATAGAAAATGGTGAAGTATTTAAGTGTAAAGTTTGTCAGCAGTATACCTTTCAGCATTAAATGCTTGGTTACATAGACTACTGTTGTAGAAAGAGCAGCATTCTTAGCACATTAACTTACGGAATCAGATCTTTATAGTCATGTACTTTAACGAAACTTTGTTTACGTTAAGACTCAAGAATTTTGTTTAAAATTTTAATTGTAAGCTAATTCACTATTTTTTAAAGTAGTATATTTATCTGCAGTTAAAACTTTAGATATTGAGAAAGTCACAAATTCTTATTAAATGAGTTTCAGCCTTAAGTTTGATATGAAAATTTGCCTTGGGCTTTCGTAAATGAAAGTGTTATTAGAAATATTATATCAGAAGTTTCTTACGGAGTTTTTTCCAGTCCTATTACTCTTTGTCAGTGTCGTCATTTTGGGAGGAGGGTTTTCAAAAGTAACTATAACTAGGAAGTCCATCCCAACAACGTTTATTGTGAGTCAGTATTTAACATGCAAAACAGACAATTAGAGGAAAGTCCACATGGACAAAGACAAAAGAGAATGAACAGAGAGTAGATCTTTCAGTATTCTGACTTGGGTACCATGTTATGAATGCCATTAGAGTGTAGTTGAAGTCGTTCTGCCACTGTTGCCATTTCTAGACTGATTGGTTGCCTTGATTTCTTCTCTTAAGTCCTCTATCCCTAGGAGATTATCCTTACTGAGTTTTTAAAACCACAGTGTTGTTTGTGATGTCAGTCTACTTTAGTATAGCCCTGCACAGCTGCTCTCTGTGTCCTAAGTACCTTCCCAACGTTGAAGAAATGGTGGTTTAACATAAGTTATTAAAATTACATTGTAAAAATACATATTCTTCAGTGTTATTACTATACTTAAAATATACATTAATTTTTCCCCCCTTTTTCCATGAAAAGAACCACAAATCTTTCCAGCAAGTTGATGGAGTTTAACTTAGGTACTGATAAACAGACTTTCTTGTCTAAACTTATCAAATCCATATTCATTTCCTATTTGGAGAACTATATTGAGGTGGAGACTGGATATTTGAAAAGCAGAAGTGCTATGATCCTACAGCGCTATTACGATTCAAAAAACCATCAAAAGAGATCCATTGGCACAGGAGGGTGAGTGTTTTTGTTAAATGTTACAGTTAAAACTAAAGATGTTAAGAATTTTATTGTATTTGGAAAAACTTGTCAAATATTGACAGTCACTGGAATTTTCTATAAAGAACTCCTTGAACCCAGCTTATTTACATCATTGATCAAATCCTGTCTCTTGAACCATGTGTTGAAATGACCTGACATAATGTAATTAAAATGTAAAGCAGAATACCAACACTATAAAGAGTTCTATAGTCTCCCCTTTTTTTTCCTAGACTTAATAAATTATTACAGGTTATTAACTAGGAAGCACATCATTTTTTGTTGTTGCAGGTGTGGGAAAAATATAGCAAATACTTTACATTTTAGGTACCCTGAGCTTTTAATGACTTGGGCATAAAATTAATTAACAACCTAAAACCTGGGATTATTCACATACTAGAAGAAAATGATTTGTTGTAAGAATCGATGGCACCTCAGCTATCCAGATCTCAACTATCTGGAACCCAGTCATTTCTAGGATGAAACAGAATGACTTATGTAGAGCCATATAGTTAGAGTCCAGAGTATACTCAGATCAGTTTCTTGATTCCCAGTTTGTCATATACTATATAATGATCAGGGAGAGATTATAATTAGGAATAAGAAGTGACATCTTGGGGGCACTTGGGTGGCTCAGTTGGTTAAGTGTCTGACTATTGATTTCAGCTCAGGTCATGATCTCATAGTCGTGAGATCAAGCCCTACGTCGGGCTCAGCATGGAGTGTAGAGCCTGCTCGGGATTCTCTTTCTCTTCTCTCTCTCTGCCCCTCTCCTGCGTGTGCATGTGTGCACGTGTGTGTTCTCTCTCTCAAAATAAATAAATAAACTTAAAAAGTGACATCTGAAAGACAGCAGCAAATAAGGGAAGAAAAAAACTAAAGAACAATCATGAGAATTTAAAAAAAAAAACCAGTTTGGGGCTCCTGGCTGGCTCAGTTGGTGGAGCATGGAACTTTTGGTCTCAGGGTTGTAAGTTCGAGCCCCACATTGCATCTAGAGATTACTTAAAAAAAATAAAATCTTTAAAAAATGTTCACAGTAGTCTAGAGTTCGGTATTCTAGGAGCAAAAGAAGTCTAACCTTCTAAAAATACCACCATGTAGTAAGTGTTCAAAGTAACCCTCAGTCATTAAGAAAAGCTAAATAATGTTTAATATATCTTATGTAATAATAATGAAAAAATATGCATTATGTTAAAATGGTTAAATGTATTTTAAAAGCATTAAATTTTTAAAGTTTGTTTTAAGAAGGACCATTTAGATATATTAATTAATTTGGAATAGTCCACTTCTTAAGGAAACCAAACAAGGAGTTTTTGGCTATGCAGTCAGAATTAATAGAACTGAAAAAGACTTTAAAGGTCCTAACTCCAAATACACCAATTTTTCAGATGACAGTCTTCTGTGTAGAGATTAAGGCTTGTTTCACTTTATAAAACTAGAATTTATTGGAACTAGAACTTTTAGGTCTCCTGGTGATTAGTCCATTTTTCTTTGTTGATGTATACTAAGTTGAACAGCACTTGAAATATAAATCTGTGTATAATAAAGTATTCTCTTTTCATTTGTTGTTATGATGCATTAGTATTCAAGATTTGAAAGAGAGAATTAGACAACGTACTAACTTACCACTGGGACCAAGTATCGATACTCATGGGGAAACTTTCCTGTCTCAAGAAGTAGTGGTTAATCTTTTACAAGAAACCAAACAAGCCTTTGAAAGATGTCATAGGGTAAGAGTAATTATGTATTTATTTTATTTATATATACTTGTGTATTTTAATTTTTGCCTTGTAATAAGATCTAAATCTGCTATCTGGTTAGGTACAGCTATTTTTTGTAATAAAAAAAAGATAGAGTGTTTTGTAGATCAGAATTATTTTAAAAATTATTTAGAAGTGTATTTTAATATATTTAGAAGTGTATTTTAATATAATTTTACAAGTTATGAATATACCAAGTCTTTTCTGTAAGATATTAAATCAATATATGAAAGGGAGGTTTAGAAGTAATCTCATAAAAAGTAGAGCATTAGGGGGAGAAGGATGTTTTAAGAACTCACGTATCAAAGAAAAGAATGAAAAGTTGACACCATTAAAATTTAGAGTGTCCAACAAACACACTTTAGCAAAGTAAACAGGTAAGTCACACCCTGCAAGAAGGTATTTATAGCTAGTATTACTAGCAGAAGATTACAGGAAACAAATAATAGTGGCAAATAATTGTATAGCACATACTATGTTCAGAGCATTTTGGGTATACACTGCTCATTTAATCATTGTAACAACCTTGTGAGGTTTTTATTCCATTTTACAGATGAAGAAACTGAGACGTATACCTCTTAAGCAGCAGAATTGAGAATTGGGACAATCTTAATTTTTTATTTGTATTGATATATATATGGTTTATATATTTGATATGGGTAATAAATCAGTATACATTGTACGTATAAATATAAATCAATAGAAAATAAAGGCTACACACAAACAAGCAGAGAAAATGTAAATTACCAATGAGATATTCAATCTCACTAATAGGAAAATGAAACTTAAAATAGGGAAAATAATATCTCATTCAGTCTGCAAAAATTAAGTCTGATGATATCAAGTGTTGGTAAGGATGGGGAGCAATATTTTCATACACTGCCAGTGAAAGTAAAAATTGATATTGTTACTTTGGATAGTAACTTGAGAATTCCCTAGAGAATCTCATAGGTATATGTGCCATGTCTAACATCATAGCATTGTTTATAGTGGTGAAAAATTAGAAGCAAATTAAGCGTGCCTCAAAAAGAATTGATAAACTCACGTTGTTGATACACTGGAAAACTATACAACAATTTAAATGACTAAACTAGAGTTACATGTATCAACATGAGTAAATCTCAGAAGTACAATGTTGAATGAAGACAACAAGATGGGAAAAAGATGTATTCAGTATAATATCGCTATATAAGGTTTTAAGTAAAACAGTACCTTATATTGTTTACAGATGTGCACAAGCATAGGCATGATAAATTCAGGATAGTGGTTGCCATGAGAGGAGGAGTACCTAAGGGACTTTATCCATATTTATAGTATAGGACCCCCCTCCCCAATCTGAAGTACATTTGGAAAAATGTTGAGATATGACACATCTCTGGGGGATTATGGATATATTTGGTAAATTACAATCTCTACATTTCTGAATGCTGGAAATAGGTTAAAATATTTCTAAAGATCATTGAACTTGAAGCTGTCATTATATTGTTTGAATCATAGTAACTAGTTTTAAATCATGACCTTTGTCTGAAAACTTACAAGATAGAAATTTAGTTCAATTTAGTGCAGTCTGATCCAACAACATTATGTTTTTACTTTGTGCCAGCTGCCATTTTAGGCATTGAGGATGTAAATGAAAGACATATACATTACTTTTGAGTAGTATGGAGAAAGGAGGTAGCATATAAAGAATCAGTGCAAAGTAGGTGTATCCTGCTGGGACCAAAGAAGATGCAACTAACTCTGCCTGGTGAAGGAATTGAGGAAGAGTATTTCTTAGAAAAGATTACAAGAAGAAGGGAACTTTTGAGGCCCGAGTCTTGAAAGCAACATAGGGTATCTACAAGAAGGTAATTCTTGCAGAGAGAATACTACATATAAAAAGACATACATAGGGGTGCCTGGGTGTTTCAGTCAGTTAAGCATCCAACTTTGGCTCAGGTCATGATCTCACAGTTGATGGGTTCAAGCCCCGTGTCAGGCTCTGTGCTCACAGCTCGGAGCCTGGAGCCTGCTTTGGAGTCTGTGTCTCCCTCTTTCTCTGCTCCTCTTCCGCTTGCGCTCTGTCTCTCTCTGTCTCTAAAAAATAAATAAAAATGTTAAAAAAAAATCCTTGGTGCTTGGTGGATGTCAAATGGCTTTCTTTCTGTAAAAAAAAAAAAAAGAAAGTAAGAAAGAAAGAAATACATAAAGATTAGTTGTGCAGCATAAAATGCTTGAAACAAAAATGTACATGGGAGAGTACTAAGAAAGGAGGTTGAAAAGGTAGACAGAAACTGTTTTGTTATACCATGCTTAGAAATTTAGACTTGACTTTGTAGTTGATGATGGAAGCTTTAAAGGATCATTAAAACGGGCAGTGTAACTTTTGCACTGTTGATGGGAATGCGAGCTATTGCAGCCACTCTGGAGAATGGTCTAGAGGTTCCTCAGAAACTTAAAAATAGAGCTACCCTACAGCCCAGCAATTGCACTACTGGGTATTTATCCAAAGGATACAAGAATGCCCAGTGTTTATAGCAGCACTGTCAATAATAGCCAAATTATGGAACAAGCCCAAATGTCCATTGACTGGTGAGTGGATAAAGAATATGTGGTATATACACAGCGAAATACTACTTGGTGATCAAAACAATGACATCTTGCCATTTGCAACAACGTAGATGGAACTAGAGAGTGTTATGCTAAGCAAAATAAGTCAGTCAAAGACATATATATGATTTCATTCATATGTGCAATTTAAGAAACAACAGATGAACCTAGAGGAAAGGAAGGAAACATAAGATAAAAGCAGAGACCGTAAGAAACTCTTAAAGAGAACAAACAGGCTTGTTGGAGGGGTATTGGGTGGGGTAGGGTGGGCTAAATGGGTGAGAGTTACATTAAGGAGAGCACTTGTTGGGATGAGCACTGGGTGTTCTATGTAAGTGAGGAATCATTAAATTCTACCCCTGAAGCCTTTATTACACTCTATGTTAACTAACTTGGATTTAAATAAAATTTAAGAATAAAAATAAAACAAAAAGGGCAGCATAATTGATCTTTTTTTTTCCCTTTTTTAAAAACATAACTTTCAGATATCTTTGACATTCAGTAAACTACCTGTATTTATTTATTTATTTATTTATTTTAAATGTTTTATTTATTTTTAAGAGCAGGAGAGACAGAGCATGAGCAGGGGAGGGACAGAGAGAGAGGGAGACACAGAATCCAAAGCAGGCGCCAGGCTCTGAGCTGTCAACACAGAGCCCAATGTGGGGCTTGAACTCACAGACTGTGAGATCATGACCTGAGCTGAAGTCGGACACTTAACCGACTGAGCCACCCAGGTGTCCCATAAACTACATGTATTTAAACCACACGATTTGATAACTTTGATAATTATGTCTACATTTCTGAAGCTATAACTTCAGTCAAGATAACAGATCCATTACCCCCAAAAGTTTCCTTTTGTCCTTTTATAATCTCCCTTTCCTCTCCCTCCACTTCTGTTCTCAATCAGCCACTGATCAGCTTTATGTCACTGTAGAATCATTTTCAAAAAGAAGTCTTCTTTGGAGGACTGAGTCTTAAAAGCTAAATAGGATGTCTTCGAGAGGTCGATGATTTTCTAGAATTTTTTAATAAATGGTTTATAGGATATTAAAGTATTTTATAAGTGGTATATAGTATATATGTACATGTGTTTCTGGCTGCTTTCACTCATCATGATTATTTAAAAATTCATCCGTGTTGTGTGTATTACCATGTTCTTTTTTACTGCTGTGTAGTATGTCTTTGCGTGAATATACCACCATTTATCTATTTACCTACTGAGACATTCAGATTGATTCCATTGTTTGACTATTATGAATGAAGTTGTTGTGAACATTCATGTATAATGTCTTTATGCAGACATATGCTTTCATTTTCTTGGATATATACTTAGTAGCAATATGGCTGAGTCATATGGTATTTCTTTTAAAGAAACTGCCAAACTCTTTTGCAAGGTGGTGGTTTCATTTGACATTCCCACCAGCAATATGTGAAAGTTTCATTTACTCCCCCATGATCTCCAGCATTTGGTGTGATCAGTCTTTTTAGTCTTAGACAATCAGATGGTGGATAGTGATGCCTCATTATGATTTTAGTTTGCATTTTCCTAATGACTAGTGATGTTGACTATCTTTTCATGTGTTTATTTGCTATTTGTATATATTTTTATACATTTTAAAAGTTGAGTTCTCTTTATTTTTTGAGAGTTCTGTGTTCTAGTTACAATTCATTTATCAGATATGTGATCTGCAAATGTTTTCTTTCAGTCTGTAGCTTGTCTTTTGAATCTCTTAACAGTATTTCGAAGATGAAAAGTTCTTAATTTTGGTGAAATCCAATTTAACATTTTTCTGTTATGGATGGTATTTTTGGTATCATATATATAAGAAATCTTTGCCTAACCCAAGGTCACAAAGATTTCCTATTTTTTCTTCTAGTAGTGTCATAGTTTAAGGTTTTACATTTAGGTCTTTAACCAGTTTTGGGTTAACTTATGCATGTAATGTGATGTATGGATCAAAGTTGGGTTTTTTTTTTGTTTTTTTTTTTCTTTTTTTGCATTTAGTATCCAGTTGTTTAAGCATTATTTATTGAAAAGACTATCCTTTCTCCACCAAATTGCTTGGGGACCTTTGTCAAAAACCATTCAAGAGTTTATATGTTGATCTATTTCTGGACTCTGTTCTGTTCCATTGACCTGTTTGTCTTTGTGCCAGTACTACACTGTCTTGATCACTGTAAGTCTTGAATCAAGTAGTTTTAGTCCTCTAATATTTTCATATAAGTTGACCTGTTTGTCTTTGTGCCAGTACTACACTGTCTTGATCACTGTAAGTCTTGAATCAAGTAGTTTTAGTCCTCTAATATTTTCATATAAGTTATTTTGTATTTTCATATGTCTTATAATAAGTTTGTCAGTCTTGGGGGAAAAGTTTGAGATTTTGATTTTGATTGCATTAGATCTGTAGTTCTCTTGTGGACAATTAACATCTTAATAGTATTGAGTTTTTAGTCTATGAACATAGTATATCTCTCCATTTATTTAGATCTTTAATTTTTCTTAGCAGTGTTTTGTAATTCTTAGCACACAAGGTTTATCCCTAAGTGTTTAGTGTTTTTTGTGCTATTTTAATGTAATGTAAATGATATTTTTAAATTTATATTTTTGATACTCTGTGTTAGTATATAGAAAAACAGTTGATTTTTATATACTGATTTTATACCTGCAACCTAACTAAACTCACTTATTAGTTCTAATAGCTTTTTTTTCTGTAGATTCCACAGGATTTTCTGAATAGACAATCATGTTGTCTGCCAATGAAGTCAGTTTTACTTATTCCTTTCATGTAAAAAACCTGCTATTTTGTTCACTTGCCTTATTACATTGGTCAGAACCTCCACCACAATGTTGAATGGAAGTGGTTTGAGCAAACGCTATGTATTATCCTTGACCTTAAGAATAAAGCATTCAATCTTTCACCATTAAGTATGATACTAATTGTAGGTTTTCCTCAGATTGAGAAAATTCTTTTATTTTTAGTTTTCTAAGTAATTTTATAAGATTAGGTGTTGTATTCTGTCAAGTGCCTCCTTTTTATTTTGTTCATGTGCTGAATTACATTGATTTCCAAAAGTTAACCTCGCCTTTCTTGGATAAATCCCAGTTGTTCATCATGTGTTATCCCATTTGTATTTTGTCGATTAGGTTTGCTGAACTTTTGTCAAGAATTTTTGTGTTTATGTTCATGAGGGATATTGACTTATACATGATACTTTTTTCTCATAATGTCTTTGTTTAGTTTTGGTTGTCAGGGTAATATTGGCCTTGTAGAAAGAGTTGGAAAATATTCCTTCCTCTTCAATATCCTGGAAGAGTTTGTGTAAAATTGGTATTATTTCTTCCTTAAACGTTTGGGAAATTTTACCATTTTCTTTGTGAGGGTTTTTAACTACAAATTCAACCTCTTGAATAGACTTAGAATAGGTTATCTATTTCTATTTCATTGAACTTTGGTAGTGGCTTTTAAAGATTTGCATATTTCACATAAATTGTTGAATTTATTGGGATTAAGTTGTTCATGATAGTTCCTTATTATCCTTTTAATGTCTGTAGAATCTGTAGTGATGTCACCTTTTCATTCAATCTACCTAGAGGTTTATCAGTTTTATTGATATTCCCAGAGAATCAGCTTTTGATATCTTTGATTTTTCTCTGTTCTTTTGTGTTTCATCAATTTCCACTCTTTATTCTTTTTCTGATGTCTACTTGGGTTTCATTTGCCCTTCTTTGTTTACTTTTCTAAGGTGGAAACTGAGATCATTGATTTGAGACCTTTCTTCTTCTCTAATATAAGCATTTCCTCTTATAAATTTCTCTCTAAGATACAGTTTTAGCTGCATACCACAGATTTTTATATGTTGTGTTTATTTTCATTTCGTTCAAAATACTTTTAAATTTCCCTTTTGATTTCTTTTGGCCCAAGAGTGATTTAGAAGTATATTATTTAGTTTCCACATTTTGGGGTGTTTTTTAGTTCTTTGAATCTTTTAGATTCAAATTTGACCACAGAGAGAGAGAGAGACAAAACATAAGAGACTCTCAAGGACTAAGAACAAACTGGGGGGTGGGTAGGAGGGGGGAGAGTGGGTGTTGGGCACAGAAGAGGGCACTTGTTGGGATGAGCAGTGGGTGTTGTATGGGAACCAATTTGACAATAAATTATTTAAAAAATAGATTCAAATTTGATTTTATTATGGTTAGAGGACATACTTTGTGTATGGTGTGAATCTATTTTACATTTATTGAGTCTATTTTCTAGCCCAGAATATGATCCATCTTCGTAAATGTTTTGTATATACTTGAAAAGAATGTATATCCTGATGTTAGATGTTGGGTCCAGTTGATTGACGGTGTTGTTTACATCTTCTGTCCGCCTGCCAGCTTTCTGTCTACCTCTTCTGTCAATTATGCATTGATATATGAATGTGAACAGGAGGAGGGTGAAAAGTTTATTTATAGCTTGTTAAGGGCATCTGTTGTGCATCAGTGAGCAAAGAAGAGAGGTGAAGGTTGTGGTAGAGTGACTAGTCAAGAATAGATTTTGAGGGGTGGTATTAAGAAGACCAGGAAGGGAATTGAGTAGTATCAAATTAGCATTTATAATAGATCTTCTAAAGTGAGCTATGTACTTCAACTTCCACCTCTTTATATCAGATGATAATCATTACTCTGAGAAAGGTCCATGAATGGAGACTACAAAGAGGCAACAATCAATTGATAAATAATACAGAAAGCAGTTCTGTTGAGAGGTAATTTTCTAACTTTTTAAAGATAGATTTCATTTTCTCACCATAATTTTAATAATTCTTTTACTGAATAGTTAATCATCAACCACATCAACAGCAAAATGAACATTTGTTATTGTGAGTTTACTATGTGCCAAACACTGTGCTAAAAATACTTTATGTGCATTTTCATATTTTATTCTCACCTCTGGACTAGGATGTAAGTACTGCTAATTTTATTCCCAACTTACAGATGAAGAAATTGATGCCTTGTGAGATTAAATAATATCTTAAGGGTTTACTCGCCCAGGGAGTGATGAAGCTGGGATTTGAACCTGTCATATTTTAGTGCATTTGTTACTGATTTCCCATCTCCACCCCCAATAGAATAAAGAGTTCTTTTTATTCCTAGTTTTGCTAGAAAAGATTTCGTTAAAGTTAGTGGCTCTGGAACTTCTTCGACCACAATAGAAATGGATTTTACAGGGGCACCTGGGTGGCTCAGTCAGTTAAAGCATCTGACTTCGGCTCAGGTCTTGATCTCACGGTTCATGAGTTCGAGCCCCACATTGGGCTCTCTGCTATCATCACAGAGCCTGCTTTGGATCTTCTGTCCCTCTCTCCTCCTGATTCTTCCCCACTTACACTATCTCTGTCAAAAATAAATAAACATTAAAAAAAAAGAAGAAAGGAAATGGATTTTACATAGCAGCCCAGGGACATTTGTTAAGTGTATGTTTGTGTATGTGTTATGTTTTGTGTGTATGTGTATCTCATGAAACTATTTGGTTTTAATATGTACATTGTACTTTATTTTCTGTTGATTCTCTCTTCTCTCCTCTCTTTCTTGTCACAATCCACTAATGGATTGCAATCCAGGTGAGAAAAGCATTGATCTAGTCTAAGCCAGGAGAATTGTAGACAAATATGGAGCATTGTAACTGTATGTCTATGTATGTGAGAGAGGCATTGGGGGTGGGAATGGGGTATAGGTTATTTTGATAGCTGAATACTGGCTACATCTTAGACAAAGTTAATCGATTTGTTTTTTTTAAAAAGATAGATTTGAGGAGTAATGTGTTTCGTTTTTCTTTTTAAAGCTTTCTGATCCTTCTGATTTACCAAGGAATGCCTTTAGAATTTTTACCATTCTTGTGGAATTTTTATGTATTGAGCATATTGATTATGCTTTGGAAACAGGACTTGCTGGTAAGTATATTTATTTGTCTTATAATTTGCATTAAATTCCTTTAATCATTCTTGGTTAACTGTATGCGTAATATTGTTTTATATATATTCAACTCTATATGTCAAATTCAGTTCAGTGCAATGAATATTGTTTTTTGAGCTTCTGTTAATGCGAGGGTTTTCCAGGTGCTGAAAGTTACACAAAGATGCAGTTCTCTCATATTGCTTAGATCAAGCAGGGCAGGGCAAGGCAAGCTACACAGTTACTGCAGTGTATGGCAGATTGTAGTACAATGCTATAAGTTATAAAATGTCAAAGGAGCAGAAATAAAGGTGACAGCAATTCTGGTTGAGGCAATTGGGTAATATAAGGTGTAGAAAGAAAAATATTCCAAAATAAGTCTGGAAAGGAATAGATTCATATTAAAAATTTTGCTTTTGCTTTTGGTCTTTTGGGTTTACTGGTATTCGTAGGATAATAATGACTTCTTCCCTAAATTACAGTCCCATTAATCCAGTTGCCTCTTTGAACTTTCCAGCTGTTCAATGTGCATCGCAAATTTACATATGCTTAATGAAGCTCTTTATCTTCCATCTAAACCTGTTCCACTCCCATTTTTCTCCATGTCTTTAAAAGGCATTACTATTTATGGGTTGCTCAGGCCCCAAACTTACGAGTTGCCATAATTCTTCCTTTTCATCAATGCTGATAGCCAGTCTATCAAATTCACCTACTTTCCTCAAGGTCCCCTGATGCCACTCTAATTTAAATACCATCATCTCTGTCTACTCCTAACTGGTCTTTCTGTGTACATTCTCACTTCTGCACAGTACTGACTCCACATAACAGTCAGTTTGATTATTGTTTCCTTGTTTAAGACCCGTTAGTAACTTCCTATTACTTTTAGGGGGGAAATAATAGCAAACTTCACAGAAGGATAGCTTTCGATCTGGCCTCCTCTTACGTACTCATCCACATCTCCTACTGCACTTCTCTCACTACCTCAGCCACTCTGGCCTTCATTTTTTTTTTTTTCTCACTCAGGCTTTTTGCACGTGGTGTTTCCCTGTCCCTCAAACCCTTTTCCTTCAGCTCTTCAATACCTGGCTTTTCAACCTCTGATCTCAACTAAGAGGGTCACCTTCTCAAAGAGGCCTTTGCTGATCACCCTAGCCAATGTAGCCCACCTCTCCCAGCCCAGTAACTCATTATTTCATCACTGAATTAATGTTTTTCATAGCACTTCTCACAATGAAATTTTCATCTGTTAACATCTGCCTCCACTCACCAAAATTCATTAATTCAACACATACCTTTTAAGTGCCTATTCCTGCACTCATGGAGCTTTCAGTCTTAGGGAAAAGATAGACAAATGACTAGAGAGTGCAATGAAGAAAAAGAAAATTGAGTAAGAGTTAATGAGAGGTGTTGGGGAGTTAGAATAGGGAATTCAGGAGCAGAGGGCTTTTTTTTTTTTTTTTTTTTTTTTTTTTTTTTAATTTTAGAGACAGGATAGTCAGAGAATGCCCCTCTGAGGAGACATGAACCAAAGAGTTGAATGAAGTGAAGGAGTAAATTGAGTATTTGGGGAAAGTATTTTAAGAGAACAGAGTGTATGCTCTTGTGCCTAGGAATCTTAATCTGTCTTATTCACCATTATTGTCTGGCACCTAGAAAGCACATAGTAGATGCTCAAAAATGTTTATTTTTCATAAACATTTCATAAGGTTTTTAACATTGAAGCATACTTACCATAATTCAGTAACCTCGTGATTTATTCTTACCCATTCTTTTATTTGCTCTCGTGATGTAGGTAACCATTTGTAGCCTGCTTTTTTTTAAACTTAATTACAGCAGACTTTTTTTTTTTAAGTTTTTTTTCTTAAATAATCTCTACACTAAACGTAGGACTCAAACTCACAACCCCAAGATCAAGAGTCGCGTGCTTTGTTCCAACTGAGCCAGCCAGGTGCCCCAATTACAGCGGACTCTTGACATTGAGCATTTAACACTTGGCATTTGCAAATGACTTAATGTGGCAATTTGTATTGGATAATAATACCTCAAGGTATGAAGATTAAAGAATATAATGAAAAAAGTAACATGAATTTGAATCTATATGGTATGAATCTCATATGGAAATCTAACATCTTCATTTTAATAGTTGTATGTATTCACAATTTGGAAGGGCTTAGGGGTGAGAATGTTTCTTATATTCATAAACTTTCTTCCATGCAGCCATTTAATTAGTACTTACTGCTATTTTTAATGATAGTATAAAATTTTGTCATACATATATATATTATATATTTAAATAAACTTAACTATCCCCTATTTCTAGACATCTTGGATCTTTTCAGTAATATAAGTAATGCTGCAATGAACACTGTAGAGCTTAAAGTGTTTTCTTTATTTTGAATTATTTTCTTTGTATGAAATCCCAGAAGTGAAATTAGCAGTTCAGAGTGTGGTACCTGGGGCATGTGACTCTTGATTTCTGGGTTATGAGTTCAAGCCCCATGTTGAGAGCAGAGTTTACTTTAAAAAAACAAGACACAAAAGTGTGTTACCAATTTTAAAATTTCTATATATACATACATACATATATATATATATATATCCTTTTGTGAAAGGGTTTTTTTTTGTAGTAATTTACACTGCTATTGACCTTAATGATTGTACTAACTCTTTACACATTGTTGAATATTTTTCTTTTAGAATAAAGAGAATTTTTTTTTTTTAATTATAGAGAGAGAGCACGCACGTGAGTGAGGGAGAGGTACAGAGGAAGAGAGAATCTTAAGCAGTCTCCATGCTCAGTATGGAGCTTGAGGCAGGTCTCAGTCCACACTACCGGGTTCATGATGTGAGCTGAAATCAAGAGTCAGACACTCAAACCATGGAGCCACCCAGGCGCCCTTGGATATTCTTTAAAAACCTTTAATTCAGTGGTTAAAAACACACATAAATATTACCTTAATTTTGTATCTTTCATTAATAATAAGCATTAGTATTTTCTAAGTGTGTGTATTGACTTAATTTTCATTTTTAAGTTTACGTTGAGTCTTTAGTTTCATACTTGTTGGTGATTTTGTCTTTTTTCTTGAGAGAGAGAAAGAGCGAGAGCGTGCGCAAGCCTGTGCACGAACAAAGGGAGATGAAGAGAATCTGAAGCAGGCTTCACGCAGCCAATGCAGGGCTCTCTCTCACAATCATGAGATCATGACCTAGGGCAAAATCAAGAGTCGGACACTTAACCAGCTGAGCCATCCAGGCACCCCCTTTGTTTTCATTTTTTAAATTTTGAAAAAAAATCATCATCCCATAAAGAATTCTAGGTATTAAACTTTTATTTTGTCATGTGTGAATATTTTCCTTTATGCTTCTTAATTTTAGCTAGAACCATAAATTAAATTAGAATGGACCTTGGAGTTTATCTATTGCTCTTTTATAAAAAAGATGAGACTGAAATCTGGAGAGGTCAGCTCTCCATTTTGGAGTCAGCATGTGGAGTCACCTGAATACCATGCTGAAAATCAAGACTTTATTTCGTAGACAGTGAGGAGACTTTGAATATTTTTGAAGAAATAATAGGAAGATGAGTGAAATGTGTATGTTTATAAGTATGTTACTCTGGCAACAATGTATTAACAGAAAAGATAAAGTGATTTGAACCCAGGAAACTAATAAAAAATTATTTTAACAGATTAATGAGGCCTCGTTATATGAAAAATGGTAGAAGTGATTTATGACTCATGTGAACCACTAGGCATGAGAGAGTAGAAATGAAAGGAGAAGATATAGACCAAGATGATTCATTTATTGATGTATTTTTTTATTTATCTTAGCAAATAATGAAGACTGAGTAGATGGTGAAGCTTTGCATGTAAAAACTTTGGATTAATTTTATTCAGTTATTAAGCTTAATTTTACTTTTCTGTCCACAAAAATCATTGCTGATTGATTAAAATAGTGTTTGCTTTTATTCATAATGCCACATTCTTTTTTCTGTTACCAAGATAAATTTCTTCAAGTATGATTCTAACATATACATGCCTTTCAATTTTAGGAATTCCTTCTTCAGATTCTAAGAATGCAAATCTTTACTTTTTGGATGTTGTGCAACAGGCCAATACTATTTTTCATCTTTTTGACAAGCAGTTTAATGATCACCTTATGCCATTAATAAGGTTAGTCAAATTGATTTTTGTTAGTATTTCAATGAATACTATAAGGTTCCGTACATATAAAGATGTACAACAAAACTTTTATGAGATTAATAGGATAGATTTTAAAATAAGGCATTAAATAAGGTTTGGCTTATATTTTCCTATCAATTTATGTGAACTTTTAAAACATGTGAGGATTAAATAAGGTGGAGTATATGTGAACATGTCTTATAAAATTATATGTGTACTATTAAAAGAGGAATAATAGGTAAAAGATAAAATTTTAAACATTTCATTATAAACATTGATATGCCAAGAAATTAGTCTAGAAACAGTCTCAAAGATAAAGATAACTTGTGATCGATCCCTAAATCACACTTGGAAAGGAAATATACTAATTGAAGAGCTGTAATGCCACATTGCAAGGAATTCACATAATTATTAGAGCTGCATATTCCTTAATATTTTGGGTATTTTTGACATTTAGGTGGCATTCAGAAGGCAAATATGATTGTCAAAATTATTATTTTTTAGTGTGGGAAAGCTAAATCAACTGGATTGGCTGTTAGTCACCAAATTTTAATTAGTATAATTTACTATATTCCTAAGATATCCTGTGGGTTTTTTGTTTTTTATTTTTTGTTTTGTTTTGTTTTTTTACTGTTGCTTAATTAAAAAAGGAAACAAACACAAAACAACCAAACAAAATGGAAACCAAGCAATCCCAAAATTTCAAAATCACATATATTTATATTCCTAGAGGGTATCTTCTCTGAGATGAAAGTAATGAATCTAAATCTTCCTCTTCCTTCTCTTTTAAATGGTTAATTTTTCCTAGTGTGACTATTAGGCATAGTAATACTACATAATTTCCTAGTTTGAATTGGGCACAGTAATTGCTACTTATGTGCTTCTTGGATTTGCGAGCAAATTAATATATATGTATATCTGTGTATTTATAAATTTTTATAATATACATTTGCATATGAACAACTTGCAGAGTTATAAGGCTACTAATGTGATCTTTTTCCCCTTTTAAACATTGAATAGCTCTTCTCCTAAGTTGTCTGAATGCCTTCAGAAGAAGAAAGAAATAATTGAACAAATGGAGATGAAATTGGATACTGGCATTGATAGGCAAGTTGTTAGTTTTATCTTTTATATATTTTTTAAAGGTTTTATTTTATTATTTTTTTTAAATGTTTATTTTTGAGAGAGAGCATGTGCGAGGTGGAGGAGGGGCAGAGAGAGAGGGAGACAGGATTGAAAGCAGGCTCTGTGTTGACAGTAGAGAGCCTGATGCAGGGCTCGAATCATGAACCATGGGATCATGACCTGAGCTGAAGTAAGACGCTTAACAACTAAGCCACCCAGGCGCCCCTAAAGATTTTATTTTAAAATCCATACCCAACATGGGGTTTGGACTCACAATTCTGAGACCGAGAGGATCATATGCTCCACTCAGTGAGCCAGCCAGACACCCCCCCCCCCCCCCGCTTTCATCTTATATTTTTTAAATTGTGAAAACACCATTATAAATGCAGCATGCAAATGGTTCGGTATGCTTAGATTCTTTTAAACTAGATTCAGTTGAAAACCATTCTTGGAAGCCACCATTTTCTCCTCCTCCACCTTTCTCCCACTCTTTCAAAATGCCTTAAAAATGGTATGTAACATAGAGGATTTTATTTTCATTTAGAATTTTCAGGCTCATATCTGAAATGCTTTAAATAAATATACTAATTTTCTGTAAGTAAATTTCATTAAACGAATGCATACTTTGCGTTCAAAACTTTTCGTAACAGTTTTTGTAGTTAATTATCTGTTTGTAGTATAGAGCAGTGGGTCTCTTTTCTTGACATGATGTGGTAGGCATATACTTATTAGATGATGATGATAGTTAACCATTTATCAAGCTTTTGCTGTGTGCCAAGCACAGTGTAAGGACCTCTCTTGTATTATTTATTAGGTGGGAAATACTGTTTCTGTTCAACAGATGAGGAAATGGAGGCTTAATTACTTTATTTATTTATTTTTTTTTTTTTGAAAGCTTCTTTTTAATCTTTATTTACTTTTGAGACAGAGACAGAGTGCAAGCAGCGGAGGGGCAGAGAGAGAGGAGACACAGAATCCGAAGCAGGTTCCAGCCTCTGAGCCCGACGCGGGGCTCGAACTCACAAACTGTGAGATCATGACCTGAGCCGAAGTCAGACGCTTAACTGACTGAGCCACCCAGGCGCCCCAAGGCTTAATTACTTTAATGAAATAAAGTAATTTGGTCAAGATCACATAGTTAGTAGTGGTAGAGCTTGGACTCAAATGCTAAAGCCTGTGCTACTAGGTTTGGGCATATCTTTTCTTATTTGTTGTAATTCTGTTCCTTTCTCTTCTATTCAAGAAAGCATATTTGAGTGCAAGTTAGTTAACAGTGCTGCTATTGAGGATAGCTTGGAATTCACTCTAATTTGTGAAAAAGTAAATAATTTTTACTTTATTGTATTATCAAACTTGCAGCTTACCTCCCAATTACCTTTTCACTAAGATCAACATACCATAGAGTATATGATAATGAGGGAAAGGAAAAAGAGCATGTTATAGAATTAATTACTGAGCCTAATTTACTGATTCAATGCTTAGAATAATCCTAAAAACTGGTCTCTACCTTTTGTTTTTAGTCGGAACTAGAGGAGATTTATACGTACACAGTATTTCACTTAATACAATTATAATATGTACGTATGTATATTATAATCATCCCTTTAAGAAGTATGTATTTTCCTAACCTAAATCCCTCATATTAACTTAATTTGTTTCTTCTTGGTTTGCTTCAGGATACCTAAAAATCATATTTGGGAATGGGGAGGTTGGAAAGATCTATTTCTTAGGTATCTTCTTAAAATCTTTCCATGTAGGGGCGCCTGGGTGGCTCAGTCGGTTGAGCGTCCGACTTCGGCTCAGGTCATGATCTCGCGGTCCGTGGGTTTGAGCCCCGCGTCGGGCTCTGTGCCGACAGCTCAGAGCCTGGAGCCTGCTTCGGATTCTGTGTCTCCCTCTCTCTCTGACCCTTCCCCACTCATGCTCTATCTCTCTCTGTCTCAAAAATAAATAAATATTTAAAAAAAAAAAAAAATCTTTCCATGTAAGCTTTAGTCTCAAAGTCTTTGTACTAGTTGACCAATTGAAGGCACAGTGATCTGTCGTGGTCTCATGAATGTGAACTTCTAATTTTTTACCCATTTTCCATGGAGCCAAGAGGTGAGCGGAGCATTCCCCTGGTCCCTTCTGGTATTTTCAGACTAGTATCCATCTATAGATATTAGGTCAGAACCTCTTTGCCTTTGAAGCTTACATCATCTTTTCTTACTGCTGTTGTCTCTCAATCATTTATATTAGTCCCCTACATTTATTGAGGATTTGGGCAACAGGCTCACAATTTTTCTTTTAACCTTAGCGTAGGTCTTTTCCACTTCCATGTGTCTGACCCATTCATTGTCTTGATCATCTTCACTTTAGCTACCTACTCTCATATCCTAGACCTTGTTATCATTGGTAACAAAAACCTCAAACTTGAATATCCCACTCATTGCTCACATCCTCCTGTTCTTCCAACTCTGTAGCCTGCTTTATGACCTCAGCAGGGACTCTAGCCCTTAATTTATTCATCTTTTGCCAATCTGTTACCTTTTTCTAGCTTTACTTTATTCATTATTATGCTTAGGTTGCTTGATCCAGGTCTTGAATTAGTCCCTTCTAATTCCCCTAAAATATATTTCCATTAACCATAACTATCTTACAGATCCTAAGTTTTGGATCAATGCAGTCTCTTTTATTACCATAACCGGGTGACTGATTGCTGTTGGAGAATATCACGTAATTTGAATGTTATTGGTGCCACTACAAACCCATGCTCTCATTTCTCACCTGGGTCTTTAGTACCACTTGTTCAGCCTACTGGTTGTCCTTAGAGTGTAAACTCATGTTCTTCTCACCTCTTCTTCCAAATGTTGGCCATTCGTCTTAAACCGTCTATCTTCCCCTCTTGCTAACCATTCTCTGTATATGATTGTTAAGGAAATAAGTTAGTGACAGGTTTCTAAGATCTTTAATATTACTTTAAATAAAGTATTGGGCAAGAGCAGGAATCTAATAAAACCAAGAGTTCATTGATAGCAAGTCCTAGAATTTATTTTTTCTAATATCTAAAGTCTACAATAGTAAATAATTTTATGGAGCTATGCAATTAAATAATTTCAATTTAGTATAAATAATATAAAGTAAATATAAAATAAAGGGATCAAATATATGGTGTTCTCAATTCTCTAGGACATTAAATTGTATGATTGGACAGATGAAGCATATCTTGGCTGCAGAACAAAAGAAAACAGATTTTAAGCCAGAAGATGAAAACAATGTTTTGATTCAGTATACTAATGTGAGTAAAATGATTCAATATACTAGTAAGAATATCTGCTTTGCTTAATAATTTCAATAACATTTTCGTTGGTACATCTTACTGTGCTCTGAGTTTTTTTCTTTTAGACTTAGAAATCAATGAGACACTGTATGTATTTTCTCCTTAGCTAAGCTGATATCCATTTCTATGTAATAAGTGTAGAAAAAATTTTACAGGCCTGTGTCAAAGTCTGTGCTTATGTAAGAAAGCAAGTGGAAAAGATTAAAAATTCAATGGACGGGAAGAATGTGGATACAGTTTTGATGGAACTTGGAGTACGTTTTCATCGACTTATTTATGAGCATCTTCAACAATATTCCTACAGTTGTATGGGTGGCATGTTAGCAATTTGTGATGTAGCTGAATATAGGAAGTGTGCCAAAGACTTCAAGGTACGTATTCCCCAATATGAAGCTTGTAAGTAGGCTTGAGAACATAAGTCAGACCATTAAGAATGCATGTTGACTGGGGCACCTGGGTGGCTCAGTCAGTTAAGCTTCCAACTTCCGCTCAGGTCATGATCTCACAGTTCATGAGTTCGATCTCCACTTCAGGCTCTGTGCTGACAGCTCAGAACCTGGAGCCTGCTTCGGATTCTGTGTCTCCCCCCACCCCCATCCCTCCCCTGTTTGCACTCTGTCTTTCTCTCTCAAAATAAATAAACACTAAAATATTTAAAAAAAAAAAAAAAAGAATGCATGCTGACTTACTATCGTTACTGAAAAGTTTACAACTCATTGATATGGTAGCAAAACAGATCTAACATTTCCTAACTGAAAAAGTGCTGTTCCAATCATATTTTCAGTATTAACACATTTTTGTTTTGTTCTTTATTTTAGACAAGGCCATATTTCAGTTCCACAATCCAAATGACATTGTTGACTATCCTAACTAAAGCTGTCTCTGTCACACGTCAGGAAAATGTTCTTTCTTCATGTACATCTCTCTGAAATCAGTTTTCCTTAAGGTTTAATTTATTTAAGAAAAATGCTAAATTAATAACTAATTCTAATCTACAGAAGTATAAGTGATTGTTAGCTATTGAAGAAAATTGGCATACTATTATTTTTTTCAAAAAGATTGTACCAGGTTTATGTAATGTCTGAAATATTTGCGTTTTAACAGTTTCAGGAGCTTTTAAAATTTTTAATACATTGAACTCTCCCACATTAGTAACTCCTGAATAACAGTATATAAGTGAGAAGAATTAAAAACTAATTGTAAAACTAGAAATCATTTGTTTCAATGTTTTGTTTTTTTTTGTCTTCTCTTAATTCAGATCCCACTGGTATTACAGCTTTTTGATACCCTGCATGCACTTTGCAATCTTCTGGTAGTTGCCCCAGATAATTTAAAGCAAGTCTGCTCAGGAGAACAACTTGCTAATCTGGACAAGAACATTCTTCACTCCTTCGTACAACTTCGTGCTGACTATAGATCTGCCCGCCTTGCTCGACATTTCAGCTGAGGTTGAATTTACAAGAGAAACATGTTGTACTTCAGCAGGTCTTGGTTGATAGAAAGCACAGGAGATTTCTTATGACACAGCCAACATTTTATGGAAAAATGACTGTTTGGAAAAACAGCAGCCATACTTACCCTTGAGATTTCATTTGAAATTTGGACACTATCAGCCATATTTTGCTTTTTCCCCTGAACTTAAATTTTAATTCCATTCTCGAACCTAACAAATTTCAAATTCTAAGTTTCAAATTCTGTGAAACTACATGTCACTCTTTTCATCCTGGAAAATGCTGGTGTCAGAAGACAAATGAAATGTTATCAGTGTTCCAGTTCATGTTCTTTGACATATTCCATTGGGAAGTTTCACCATCCTGTTTTGCATTAACGGTAAAATACAGCAAAACTGCATTTATTATTTACCAATTTTTAATGACCTTTTCAGCACTTGGTAATTGTTAATCAATTGTTATTTTAGGTTTTCCTAGAGAACTTTTGCCTCTTTCAAAAGGTTAGCAATTGAGCATAATTTCTGTAGTTGGTTAATTGGATTTTTTCCTGAGGTACAACAGTAATATTCCAAGAAAAACATTATAAACTAAACTAAAATGATGAAATGTTTTATGTAGATATTAGGAGTGGATCAGAATACATCTGCTTTCTGGGTAAAAAACTTAAAGTTTACTATTTCTTATTTCATGAACAGATTTTAAGCCAATGCTAGCAAGAAATTAATAAATCTACCTTATTTTATATTTCACTTAAGGTAAGGTGGAGGACCTTAACTAAAGGACCATATTTATTCATTATTTTAATATTATAAGGGAAGTCAAGTTGAGGTATAGTCTAAGTGGTGAATAATAAGAAATATTGACAGTGTTTAGCAACAATGCAGCCCTTTAAGATTTCTTCCTTCGTGCTAAACTGGAATAAGATGGGATGGCTAAACATTGGTAATCTATTTTAAGGGGAATCAGTAATTGATAGATAGCATTATATATTCTAAGTCTGGAGACGAGCTTTGTAAAGAGTGATTGCTTTTCAGATTTATAGTTTCTGTCATTATCTTTTTCAAGGCATTTCTGAAGCAATTCTTATTGAATGGAGTTAATTGAATTGGCTTAATATGGTGACATAATAAATCACTTATAAAATTTTAAACATCAAGTGGAAATTTAGCAAGGCTATTACTCTGCAATCTCTCTAAACTTGCTCTGCAAGAATTCATTCTTATCTATACGTAGTATTTCAGTTCCCCTTGTGTTCTTCGTAATCTTCTAGAAACAGATAAACTTTAATGTTCAGCTCATTCTTGGCATTGTTTTCCCTTTAATCTAGGCTTTTTGGCCTAGTTTTGGCAAACTACTTTTCTTTTAAGACTGTGTTTCTGAGTAGTCATCAATTTTACCAAAACTTCAGATCCAGCACCAGCTACTATTTAAGTTACTATTGACCGAATTTTCTCAATTTTCTGTTTAGCCCAGTGTTATCAAGGTAAGCAAAAGAAACAAGTATGCCAACTTTTATCAAAGCCTTTTAGAAAGTTGTGGCAGCTTTAGAAGACTGTCTAGTTTTCTATTTGCTAGCCAAGGGGAGAGCCAGAACAGATTTTGGATACTAGAGAAAGTCATATGCTTGTACTATTGCCATTTTAGAAAGCTTTGATGTGAATTCAAATTATACCTCTGTTACTTAAAGCCAACAATTTTAAAGCAGTAGTTTTACTGGCCATTTGAACTCTTTGTACACAGTGTCAATTTGTTAAAAAAAAAAAAAGGGGGGGGGAGAGAGAAAACAAAATATTAAATAAAACATGAGAGAGCATTTTAGACTTCCAAATCAGAGAAGTGCTTCAAATTATTTTGTTTGGATTAATTTTTTAAATGTAAAGCATAAACATGTTGCTTAAATATTTTGTTAATTATTATTTCCATGCTTGAGTTTTGTGCAATATTTTCTATAATGTCCATTGATCAAGGCAGTGACAAAGAAAACTCATAAGTGAATACTTAATTTAGAAGTGTTAACATTAATGCTTAATAAACAAGTTCCCTGCAATTGTTTTTTTTTATTTCACTCCATTTTTTACACCTTAAGGATATCTGTATTTAATTTTCTAAATTATTGCTATTTAAGTTTTTAAGATGTTCCTTATTTAAGATGTTCTTTATTTTTTTATGGCATAGGTCTTCTCACTTTTTTTTTAGAAGAAAAATAACTTTTTTTTCTAAGATTGGAAATTTACCCTAAACTGATTATCTTTCTCTAAAAATTTTTGTTGTTGCTGTATAAAGCCTTGTGCATTCCTTGTATTCTTTGTATTCCAATTTTTAAAGTATTTTTTATATTTATGGCCACTACAAAATTTTGCCCACAATTTATGACTCAAAAGCGATGATCAGTAAGATGTTTTTCAAATGCGCATGATAAAATTTTAAGTAGCAATAACGGAACTTGGTACATTAGTAACATTAGACAACATTTGAGTAATGAGAATCCTTACAGTTTTCTGCATTTCCACATGAGCTAATAGACAATATGTAGGTAATGTTTTGAAGTTGAAAATATGCTCCAAAACACTGCAGATTATTTTTCTGAAACTTAAATATATTATTATGTTTGTGTAAAATGGTACAGAAAGTTAAAATACAGGACACAAGTTTTAAGTTCTGTAAGTTATGATACTGAAGATGACAGTTGACCAGAGTAGATGAATAGTCCTATGAAGAATTATTAAATAACAGTTGGATGGATCTTTAGACAGTTGACTCTCTGACTATTTCAAGACAAGTATTAGCCTCATTTTGAGCATCACCATGGTTGCAAGTCCCTAGTACCTTCCTTTTCTAAAAAAGAGCTGCTAAATACATTAACTTATGGTATATTTAGATGATTTTCTTTCCTCTTTCACTTTAAATTTTCACTATTCTGAACATCAGCGTTCTGGCTTACAGTGAAATAATTTAATTATTAGATTGATTCAAAGTGGAGAATGTATTGCTTCCTTAAAATGCCTTTTTCTCGTCTATGATGGTGAATATTTACAGGTATCCAGATAAAGAGATTTTGGTTCCTGAAATGCCACAAAACCTTTAAGGTGGTCATGTTTATAAGGTAGTGCCTAAAGCATGCTTGAACATCTGTTACGTGAGAGTCAACAAGGTTCAGTCAGTGCATAACTTGTTATTGACTTTAAAAGCTCATATCTGAGAATTTAACTTTTTTTTTATTAAAACAAAAGTAGGCTGCATATTACCCATGTATTATTCATTGACTCAGAAGTGCGAGGTACTTTCTAGAAGTGTACTGAATTCTCCTGATTTCTATTGGAGAATTTGACATCGAAAGCACTTTATGCTTTCATCCAATTAGTATAACTTTACTTAATTCCTGTAATATTTCTCTCTGCTTAAGAAACTCAGTCCTGAAATGCATTGTGTGCTTTGGAGGAAAAGACCAGTCTATATTACTGGTAGAGTAAATAATTACTGGTAGAGTCTATATTACTGTAGAATAAATAATTCTACAAAAAGTAAAACAACAATTTTTAAATATTGATGCATAATAAAGATAATTATAGCTACATTTATCGATTCATATTCAATGCACTATGCTAATCATTTGTACACATGATCTCATTTGATTCCAAAACAGCCTTAAGAGTTGGGTAGTATTATCTCCATTTGACAGATGAAACCTCTAAGCCACAAGAACATTAAGTAGACCTGCTCAAGGTCTGTAGGTAGTAAAAGGCTCAGATTGAAACCTAAATCTTTCCAATTCACTCTTGATGTTCCGTGCACTATTCTTCTTATGTAACATTAAATAGGTCCTTTATATTGACAGGCTCATTAGTTTTCCTTAGTCTAATTTTCTTCTCATTCGATGTTTAGTTCCCACTGTAGTGTTTAGGCTATGAAGTTGATACACAGGGTCAGTGTTTCATTTACTATTGGATTTTTTAAGGTTCCCAATGTGTGGTCATACTTTTTAAATTTGGTTTTTAAAATTTTATAAGTGGTCATGAAATTTTAATTTAATATTAAGTTTGAACTTAATAGAAATCTGTCGAAAAGTTCTCTGCAGTGAGTATTATTTTACAGTACTATATCTGCTTAATAGTACTATAATTACAGTCCTATATCTGCTTAATAATTTTTACAGAAGAAAGAGTCCAGGTATTTTATAACATAGGAGTAAGTCACAACTCCACTTTGGAAATTATGGGGAAATCAGTATTTCTACCTTCAAAAACAGACTATTTTGATGTCATAAGTTTGCCAATTCTGTTAATTATTTAGTGCATTTGGTAGTTTTTAAATGGCTAGTGGTGGAGTGAAAATACAGGAGAAAACATACACAGTGTATCAGCAGTAGGTTGTCATTTTCATGTAATCAGAAATTGCATGTTTAATCTTTTAAAAATTGCCTTAACTCCTAACTTATATTTTTACAACTGATCAGTCTTTTCTCTTTCCAAATTTAGGGGGGAAACAACTCCTCAAGTGTATATGGGAGAGAAACCTGATACATTAGAGTGTAAGAATTTTAATTGGGGATTTGGAGCAGTTAGGTTGATAACCCTGGGCTTTAACAAGATTGATATTTTTGAATATTTGGCCCTGTATACTTTTAACACTAATATTTGAGTGGTAACAGTACCCTTCAGTTCTTGAGATGAGTATCACTTGTGGCGGGAGGGAGAAGTAATTAACCATACTTATTCATTTTCTGAGTGTCGTAGATGGTTACAGTCTGCCTCACCATACAAAGCCAATTTAAATATGAATATATCACATCCTACTCCAAACAGCAAACAACCTCAGAGGAAAGTCATTTATTCAGAAGGCATAGATTTGTGCTAGACAGCAGTGATGCATTACAAATATATAATTATTTGCACTAATATTTGAGCAGGTGGAATGGATTAGAACATGGTCAACATTATGCTGCTGATAACATGTATTTTTCTATATTAATATGTACTGTGCAACATGTATTAAAATTGTCAATAATTCATTTTAGCCAAGATACTAATATTTATATTACTATGTTTAAGAAACAGTATCCAACTGAGCCACTTTTAATTTAAAAGTCTGAAACTGGAATTAAGTTTACTTTGAAAAACCACTTAAATTTATAATCACTGGAAGGTCAGTAAAACATAGAATTATCAGTGACTGGTGACTTAATCGGAAAAAGTGTGGAAGGTTAAGAATAGGGATAGGAATCTGGAATGAGTAAAGTTTCATTTATTTATAGCTCAGATGAGTGACTTCCTTTTATTTTCACTATTAGCAATCTTAAATGAAGGAAAATGTCTTATCCCTTCCAGAGTATCTTCGTATTAATACTGTAAGTCTGAAGATTGGATGGAACCACCTCCAAGGAATTAATCTCCAATGGTGGATTTTCAAAATTTTTAAACTTTGAGAGGTAGGAAGCCTTCTTGATACCCCTGTAATCTTAAATAGGCAGGTGCCTTTAAGCGAAACCATCCCTTTCTTACCTGCCTATCATACTAATCTTTATACTGTGGGTGAATTTGGTTCCTTTGAACTCTAGTATTTTGTTGTGGCAGTTTTATCAAACCTGCAGCTTTTTGCTATAGAGAATAGTATCCACACAGAATCTAGACACTGCTGACCTAAGAGAACTGTGAAACTACCTCTAAGTATATTGTTTGCAAATGTGTGCTATTTAGAGGATTCACATGAATTTATGTGAAAATACTTTAGAAGGAGTAATACTAAGTGCCTCTGTTTTAGGATTCTTCAGTAAAATGTATTTTCATTTTTTTGCCACAAGGGGGAGAAGTTATTTTTGTAGTAATACCTACATTTTTGTTTGATTTAAAAAACAATAGAACTCACATTGTTTTTCTCTACAGAACAGCACCTACGAACATTATCACTATCCTAAGTAATAGGGGTGTGTGTGAGTGTGTGTGTGTGTGTGTGTGTGTGTGTGTGTGTGTGTAAGAAAGATTCTGAAAGTCATGTGAAAAAAATTTCTGGGTCAATTAATGACATAAAACTAAAACCATTTTGAAGAACTTGTATGTGCACAGCGGACACAGGAATTGGACAAAGTTCATCGTAATTAAAATTAATGTTTTTTGGAGTTCTATATCTCATTGAATTACTTTATCAGCTCTTTAAGAATAATCTGTTGATTAGTTCTCTGCATTCTGCTTTTTAAGGAAAAAGTTTTGAAACAATCTCAAACTTACAGAAAGGTTGTAAATACTGTACAAATAAAATTTTTCTGCTTTGAGAGTAAGCTGCTGTCATGATGCCCCACCCTTGAGTACTTTTACATTTCCAAAAAGAAAGAATTCTCGTATATAACCACAATACAACCATGAAAACTAGGAACTTAGCAGACATTAGCACTGGTATTTACTCCCTCAGACCCTATTCAGTTTTCACTAATTGTCCCAATATGTTTTATAAAAATCTAGTTCAAACTCCTATGTTGTCTTACGTTGCAGAATCTCTCATTTCTTTGGCTCTAGAACAGTTCCTCGGTCTTTCCTTGACTTTTGCTACCCTTGACTTTTGTAGATTACAGGCCAGTTATTTTGTAAAATATCCTTAAATTTGGATTGATCTGTTTCCTTGTGATTAGATTCTGGTTGCACTTCTTTTGCAGGAAAGTTACGGAACCGATTCTGTGTTTTCATTGCATTCTGTCAGGTAGTGCACAATTTCATTTTGTCCCATTTCTGATGATGTTCATTTTGATCACTTGCTTACCTGTCAGGCTTTTCCACTGTTTTTTGTTTTTCTTTGTCTTTGTAAATATTTTTGGGAAAGTAGTCGAAGCTATGTATATATCCTGCTCCTAATCAAATTTTTACTTTATTAATGTCAGTATGAATTTGTGGTTTTCTTTTTTATTTGTTACATGTTTTATTTATTTTCTGGGAGAGAGAGCATGAGCAGGGAAGAGGCAGAGAGGGAGGGAGGAGCAGAAGATCCAAAGTGGGTTCTGTGCTGACAGGCCGACAGCAGTGAGCCCTATGCTGAGCTTGAACTCCCAAACTGTGATATCATGACCTGAACCGAAGTTGGATGCCCAGTCAACTCAGCCATCCAGGCGCCCCATGGTGTTCTAGTCAGTAGGTTATAATCTGTTATTTATTTTGCATCTCAAGTTGTCTCACATTTGGAGAGTGCAAGCCCTTTCACATTGGCTCTCTGCCCTTTTGATAGGTTACCATCATTTTTTAAAGTACTTTCTTACTTTTAGACACACGAGTTTTCCAAACTAATCTTGTACTGCCTTTGCCCCAGCCTTAGAATCAGCTATTTCTCTACTATTTGGTGAGAATTGGTATTTAGAGGCCATGATTTGTGCGTGAGTTGTGCTTATCATGACTGAGGTGTCATTGTTACTACTCCTTCTCAGGGGACAGTGCTATGGGGCTTTATGTGTGATATACAGGCATATATTATGTTTTTTTAAATTTATGTACAGATACACTCTCCTATGTGACGTCCTTCTCCACTTGAGCTCTAACACCCCATATTGGGTTTCTCCTACTCAGGAGGAGGCTGCCTTTACCCCATTCAGCCACCAAAGTGGCTTTACAGACAAAGGGGAATGAAAAATGGTCACTACAGAAAGCATGTAAAGATTCTAAATAAAAATTACTCATAATTTCCTCACTCAGAAACAGTTATAGTTTGGTGTGTTTTCTTTTACTATAGTGAGCAAATTAGTAAAGCCAAATTGAGAAAGGTTAAAGTGATTATGCCAAAACATGGCACTTATGTTTTGAAGGAATTAAATTTGAAGTGCATGCATATGCATATGTTTTTCAATATCTTTTGCTACTATGAGTAGTTGCTAATTAATAGAGTACATCAGAGAAACTGTGTGAATGCAGATTTGACCATTGATGACTGAATACCAATAGGGTATTTTTACTAATAAAATTCAGAGGAAAAATGATTGTACAATTGTCATTTCATAGGCCAAAATAAAAACACATTTAAGTAAGATAGACTTTATGTGAGAAAAGAGTCAATATCTGGGATGAATTTAATAGATGTTATAATAAACTTCATATAAATGGGAGTCTGTACATGAACAAATTAGTCAATTCTTAGTTTCCTTGTTAGGTCTCTGTGATTACTAAAATTCTGTAATTCTAAAATAAGATGCAAGCATTCTATTAAGAACTTAGAGTGATGTCAGAAATAGATTAGCTCAAGAAGTCACCTCTGATCCCAACTGAGAATATTTAAAAGCCAAATCCTCCCCTAATGCTACCAGCGTGCAACGACCATATATACCATTGTGATGAAGAGCTCAGGCTCTTGTTCAGACAAATAGCAGATATGTATCTTGGCTTTGTTACTTATTAACTCTGTGACCTTGTACAAATGCGAATTGGGGAAGAAAAGACATTTGTGATCATTTTTCATTCTCACCATTTTTATAAGCCTTTTAAATGGTTTTCTAATCCTTTCGGGGATCATTTCATTCATTCATTCTATATCTGATGAACATCGAAATTTTGTTTTTTTGCCAGGTACTGCATGAGAAGTTAAGGGTATCAAAATAAATAAAAAAGATCCTGCCCTCAAGAGTCAAGCGTAGTGAGAGAATGTATGCATAGTGTTCGTAATAAGTACTGTAATAGTAGCATGGGACCAGATGCTGCAAGAGCTAAGAGGAGCTGGTGATTATGTTTGTTAGCTGCTAGGGGGTGAGGTAGATCATTAAAGCTACTAAAGTTACCATTTATTAAATACCATTAAGTCAAGCACATTGCTAATAAGTACATTTGTTATTTCACTTAATTCTCACACTGCAAGAGTGTTATTCCTATTTTGCAAATGAGGGAACTGAAGTTATATATCTAAAAAGTAATAGAGTCAGTTGTATATATGACCAAAGTTATATATCTAAAAAGTCATAGAGTCAGAATTCAAACTCTACCCACAAGCATCCAGCGCCAAAGCCTTAACCACTTTATTTCCTCTGAAAAGATTTCACAAAAGAAAGTTAACATTTCAATCGAACTTTAAAAGGCAAGGAACATTTTGGGAAATGGGGCAGGGGAAGGGACATTCCAGGTAGAAGGGACATTTACAAGGGTGTAGCACAGGAGAGTCACTGGTATATTCGCTGAATGGGAATACATGTGAGTAGAGTTCAGGGTGTGTGGTGTGTCAAAAAAAAGGCAGGTAAAGTTGGAATACTTGGGTCAGGGTTGGCTTATTAAGAATCTTAAATGTTATGCTAATTGTTTAACTTTATCATGAAGATGACAAAGTCAACCATTAATGATTAAGTAGGTGAATGACATGAACAGCTCTAAAAGAATGACAGGAATGCGTGCAGTGGTTCCTAGGGGAGAAGAGAGCAGAAGCAAGGGCTACTGCATTAGTCTGGATGGGGAAAGCCTGAAGGAAGCACAAGAATGAAGAGGATGTGATGGTTCAGGAAACACCTGGAAGATTAAACTAATAGAACCTATCCATTGCTTATTGGACACGGAGGGCAAGGAAGAGAAGGAATCAAAGATGATTCCAAGATTCTTAACTTACATTTTTGGTGAATGCTGACATTTTTAATTTACACAATAATGTATAATACTTTATACATTAGCAAAAGTAGGTGTGGGAGAGAGTCCAAGAGTCCTGGAAGAATATCTATTCTTGCACCAGGAGAACTTGGTTAAGGTCATATAAAAAATTTAAACTATTTAATCTTCTGCATTTTTTCAGAAATACTAGAAGTTGTAGCAGAATTTTAAAAAAATCCATTGGCTTGGAAACATAGGGAAATGATTTTGAAATTTAAATAATATATTATTTGATGATTGTATAGTTGTTGAGTTTTTGGCTTTAGGCAAAAAAAAAAAAACCTTACTATTTTAGTGTATAGATATATTGGGTAGAATTACATGACACCTGTCCCCCTCCCTCTCCACTGAAGGCAGTCCTTTAGAATGTTTAAATTGGGAATTTCCCAATTTAAGTCATATGTAGATGACTTCCTATGGTTGGACCACTTACCTGTTCAATAATGAACATCATCTGACCTCAAAAGATAGGCCTACTGTAGTCATTCCTTTGTAGATTAACACATGTATATATATGTTTTCTCATTTCTAAAGTGATGTATATACACTCTAAGTACTCCAAATATTACAGAAGTGTACAGTGTAGTGTAACCAGAAATGTATAGTGTACTGCACTGCTTTACTGACTTGGCCCACAAAAGGTCAGTTTTTAGTAAATTCTAACAATTCCAGTCTAACACCTTGCATTCCCCCCAGACCTAAAGTTATGTTAATAAAGCTTTACTGCATGCTTGAGGGATAACCAAAGAACAGCTCCAAAAGTGATTTACTTTGCCATTGGCAGTGATTTTTCTCAGGTTCATGAGCCCTAAATTCAATATCAGGAACCCTGTGGAGTTTCTATCAGGCTCCCAGATGTTGAGGCCAATTTCACGCCCATTAAGAAACTCTCCAAGAACTTTCATGCTCCAAATCCAGACCCAAAGAGGCTCTTTCTGTCCCACTCCCACACTCCTAATTCCAAGGCCCCTTCATTTTTCTGCTTTAAAATGATTGAGAGAGGGAGTAGAAGGTCAGTTACCGTAGAGCGGATTTCTCAAAGCCCAAGTTAGTTCATTTTAAATAACCACACAGGAGCCCTGAGCGCCTTCTATCTAAATCTACATATAGGGAAGCATTACTCCAATATTTCAGGAGCCCAGCACAGCCAACACCAACCATGTTCAGTTACTAAACAGAACTAATGATAGCTAACACTCACGGAGCATTTTCTTTGTACTAGATGTTATTTTAATGAGTTTGCATTCAATCTACACAAAAACTCTGTGAATAGATACTAATACTGTCATCATCATTTCATAGATGAAAGGGTCAAGGCAAACCCAGTGCAGATTTACCCAGGTAAAGCAGGAAGGTAGAGCAGGAATTAAACACAGTGAGACAATGGTGCCCATACTCTTAATTCTACCATGTTACATTTCTTAGAAAAGGTTACTCAGATTATAACATCTAGATTTAAGCTTCTGATGTCTTCACTGCTTTCTTGAAGATCAACTGGTGAAGAGTTTATCCTAGATAATTTTCCCCAAACAAAAGGTACATCTCAGGTAATAATGGACTTATCTACCACCAGGAATTCAAACTATCCAGCAACTCCCAAAAGCTAGATCATTTACAAAACCAATGAGCCAGAACATTGGAAAAGTGAAAATTCCCAGTGATTCTGCTCTGACCTCAACTCTGTTAATAGTCAAGTCATGGATTTTGATTGATGTTACTTTTAAAACTTGTTCTTACCCTTAAAGAAATCCACGTTTCTCACACTTCAGTATGCAGCAGATCGAACATTACTATGGCCCCTCATAGCATGAGCAGAAGTTGGAAGTACTTCAACATGAAAAGTTTAGAGAGTGAGCCTTTCCTCTTTCCTCCTCAGAGGAAATAGCCAGTGGATAAAAAATTCATTGTTGATAATGTTGCCTAAATATTGGGCTAGGCCAGACCCAGAACCTGGTCCAGATTCGAAGATGGGCAGCAAAGACAACTTGGGCCTATTTTAAGGATACTTTTACCCAATTAACAAATCTGCAAATAAGCAGCAACACAAGTGTGTGAGTGGAGAGGTTTCAGTGTCTCCTTTGCTCTTTGTAGAAAGGTGCCCAAAGTTCACAAGTTAACAAGTCATATTTCTAGTGAGGAATCTTCACAAACTACCTCATAGAGTTTTATTAGCCTAGGATGGAGGCCCTATTAGCACTTGAGGATCTATGATTCAACTAAATAACTATTTACTGAACACCTACTATATGTTAAGCTGTGTTCTAGGCACATGGGATACATCAGTGAACAAAACCCCAAATACTGTTGAGCTTAAATACCAGTAGCAGAAGCCAATCAGTGTAATTAATAAGTAAATTCTACATTAGAAGGCGATGAATGCCTTGGGGAAAAAATTAGCCACAGTATAGAGAAAAAGAAAACTTTGTAGGGAAGAATTTCCATTTTAAATATGGAAGTCAGGATGGCATATGTGTGCAGTCTGAAACTGCACATGGCCTGTGCTCAGAAGGTTCTGAACTTGGTTTGATGTTCTAATGACATCCTGAAATTCTTAATTTTATGTTTGAACTTCTGGGGTTTTTTAATGTTTATTTACTTTTGAAAGAGCACGAGCACGGGAGGAGCAGAGAGAAAGGGAGACAGATTCTTTTTTTTTTCTTTGAATAGTTTATTGTCAATTTGGTTTCCATACAACACCCCGTGATAATTCCAACAACTGCCCTCCTCCGTGCCCATCACCCACTCTCCCCCCTCCCCCACCCCCCTCTCCCCTCAATTTGTTCTTAGAGGGAGACAGATTCTGAAGCAGGCTCCAGGCTCTGAGCTGTCAGCACAGAGCCTGACACAGGTCTCGAACTCATGAACCAGCTCGTGAGTTCATGATGTGAGCCAAAGTCAGACACTCAACACAATGAGCCACCTAAGCGCCCCTGATCGGACAAGGGAGTTATGTGTATAGGCAGAGGAGATATCCACAATTTTTATGTATGTTGAAGTTCTACTTGAAACTGTGGTACATAGGCATATTAATTTGGGGAGGATTGGTCTTTTTAAAATATTAAGTTCTTTCCATTCACGAAGATGGTATGATTTTCTATCTGGTTTTATGTCCTTCAGTGATGTTACATAGGTATTTTCTGTTTAGGGTCAGTACATTTCTTTTTAATTTATTTAATCTAAATTGTATTTGAATTTATTCCCAGGACTTTTCTGGGAGAACAGCATTTTCAATGCAAAGCACATCTTTTTCATATTAAAAATCCACCAGTTTGTGGCACCTGGCTGGCTCAGTTGGGACCACTTGCAATTCTTGACCTTCGGGTTGTAAGTTCGAGCCCCATGTTGGATAATAGAGATTACTTAAATACGTAAATTTTTTTTAAAAAATCCTTTTACTTATAAGAGAGAAAATTTTGGAAAAACATAGAACTAGGAACATGTTTCCTGGCATGTTGTATTCCTAGCTGTCCTTTGCTTGCAAGTTTATTATCAAACTTGTTGTAATTAGATAAATAATCCCTTTCAGAGGAAAACAAAGAGATCAGTGAGTCTGAAAGTTTAGTAGTAGTGGACAAGACAAGGTCTGTATTGGCCATGAGAACAGACTGCTCTGTGGTTACTTGTTGGCATAGCCATGATTGTCAGCAAGACCAAAGAAAAGTAGCCAGAGAGGTCAATGACTCAGTGGCCTTTGGGGTGGGTCTACATATGCATCATTGACACCAATGGCCAACGAGGGCTGAATGCAAAGAGCAGCAAAAGCAGGAACCAGAGGGGCTGATGTGATGTGTGGTCCAGGCTTGATTTGTGCAAACCAGGGGAAATGGAGCTCATCCCAGATCAATAAGGCTATAAGTCTTATTGTATACCACAACAGACATATTTAATCAGCAGAAATATCTTCACCAGCAGTGTAGAACATGCAAATACATAGAGATGGAATAGCTAGCTGTAAAATGAGAGCAAAACCTGAAAACTAACAGCATCGTGGCAAAAAGAGGTGGACATTCTAGACTAAAACTGAGTGGACACAGAGGTATTCTTAGACTGCACCAGCCGGCAGCATACTCCTGGAGACCTTGTGATTCACAGAAGGCAATCAGCCCAGCCAGGACAAGCATGGATCCAAAAGGAAATGAGGCAGAGAGAGGAGGAGACCCAAGTTTAGGTCTGAGAATGGTTCTTTCTGCTTTGGGCTATCGGAGAATAGCTAGCCATTAAGAAATTGTATAGAGGATAGTGACTCAGTTGTGCTCAAGTGAACCACTTTAATGGACCATATGCCATTGACTTGTATAGGTATAGTTTCTTACCAATTCATATTTCTTTGTTTACAGTGGCCAAGGCAATCTTCATTCAGGTGTGAGAATAGAAACAAAAGCCTCTTCTGCACCCAGGTAATGTCCAGCCATGATAGTGGTTTCTACCAGGACACTTAATAGTCAGGCCTCAGTTTCATAGGCCACTGCGGTTTGCAGCTATGGGAAGGCAGGATGGGAGGCTATTGTCTGAACCCGGAATGGCAACACCACTCAGCATTCGTATTTCAGCTGAGCTTTGTGTGAATCGCAGGCAGGGTAAGAGTTGTATATGTCAAACTGCACACACAAAATAAGAAAGAGGGAGAAAGAACTGTTACCAGCCTATTTTTAAACAAAAGACATGAAAATGGAGGCTCTTGTGGGTATGAAAAAAATTTTTCCTTTTCATACATATTGACAGCCCGAGGGGGTTATTATTGAGAATATGGGTAAAGTTACTGCCAGTTTCTGCTGGTACTCATGTTTAAAAAGAAACTATGGAAACCAGGAGAAGGAATATTAATTAAGTTCAAATTTGGAATGTCTTTGCCAGGAGTACATGAATGAATTCAATGAAGCAACCTGTTGGGTTTGTAATTCAGTGTTTTGTTAGCAATTTAATAGAACGCTGAACTTTTCATAAATTAACACTTTGTTTTAATAATCTTATTAAAAGGTTATTTTTTGGTAAGATTAGTCCTGGAATGTGATTTCATTTTATGTTTAAAGAACCCGTATATATTTTTTGTCTTTTCACTATTTTAAATAACCACATTGTTGGTTATTAATAGAAAATATTTAGTCCATTTAACATTTTAAAAATAAAAAGCATAAAATAATATAGACAAATAAATGTCTTTCCCACTCTATCAGTCTTTCCCCACCCCTAGTTGAAGAAAACCGCTATTAGTGTCTTGTGTATTTCTTTAGAGACATTGTTTGCATTTCTGTTTCATACACATTCACAGAACCTGTTTTTTTTTTTTTAGACCTATTACAATTCTTTTTAAAGGTTCCCTATTTGATATATATTTAAGACCCTTTGATGATTATATCTTTGGGGTTAGTTATTCATTAAGAACACATGCCTTTTAAAAGAATATTTTCTAATAGTGAAAGTAATATGAATGTGTGGAGCGAGTGAGGCTAATGAGAAAATACAAAATGGGAAAATTATTCACCTGAATAAACCTGGAGAGTTTACAAGCAAAGCTTCACTGGTCACTGCAGGGTTTAAAGTTTCCACTTTACAATGTAAATATGTTGTGGTCGTCTTAGTTCTTAGCCTAATTTGCTTCTTTCTGGTGGGGAGGATAGGAATGTTGAGAAAGTACTGACTACACTGAAAATCAGCTCCATTTAAATGTGAAGCTGTATTCTAAACCCAAGCACAGGCTGCTGAAGGGCTCCGCACATTAAGCCGCATGCCTTGCTGAGTTTTATTCCAAATAGACAACAGCAGATGGTAACAATGCACTTCTCATAGATGGTAGGAGGGAGGCAGTCTTGTTTCAAGTAATACTATTTCTGGGCGATAATCCAAAATGTGCAGTAGGCAGAAGTTAAAAGGAAGCGCTTGCTTTTAGGTTTTTAAAATATATCCCTTAATCCTGGGTGATGATTGACAATCATGATTTAGAGTATGAGGGGCCTCTCTTTAATCTGGCAAGTTTGATGTTATTTGCGTATCTAGTAGGGCTTTTATTCAACTAAAACTAAGTGGAGGCCTGTGCAATTGATGCCTCATTTCAGAATTGATTCCTGGCCTGGTACTCTATTTACAGATTAGTAAGTACACAGGATCCGTCCTCCTCCTCATGTTTTTGAAATTTAAAGGCTCTAAAAGGCACATTGACAATTAAAATGTTTCTTGCTGAGTAAGACTATGACCAGGAGATGACGTTTTTGCCTTGTAATTTAATTTCTTGAGAAAAGATGCAGTCTGTAAGATTATATTAATCCTGATTTGATTCTTAAAATATAATATTAGCATTGGTATTTACGAGTGATTCAAATGTTGTCACCGTTGACTTCATACAGTTTGCTGTAAGTTCTTGGGAGAAATTTTAGTGAATTACCTCCAGGTCTCCTGCGCATATGTAAAGGTTTCCGGTAACCCTTTGTAAGGACTAGATCAATTTCAGCTTTGATTTCCTATTGTTTTACGAGTTGTGATAATGAATTGATTTAAGAGCACACATTATTAAAATCTAATTAATTAAATTATAAACTCCAAAACAAAATGTAACTAAGAAAAGAAAATGCGCAAGAATAAAAGTTAGACAAATTTTACAACAGTAACAATACTGTTACTTAAGTACTAGTTTTAATGTCTCTGTCATAGTTGCCTTAAACAAAGCAAGATGGGCTTATAAGTGAGAAAGTACTATATATGAAGCCCAAGTGATTTAGCGTTTAACCTGTGTTTTCACTATGATGTTTTTAATTATGACTTGGGGGAAAATTTTTAAGAAATAAACTCATTCATTACCCCAAAAATTGGAAAACACAGAAAAGTTTAAAAAGAAAATAAATATTGCCCTCAATCCAGGTTTTCAGAGGCCATCACCATCATGTATAGTTATCTTTTTTTTTTTTTCTTAGTGTGTTGCAAAGATCCAGATTTAAGGGCTAAAATATAATTCCCGGGAGACATCCTGGTTGTTGGGAGCGTGCAGAATTCAGAAAAGGTGCCTGGCAGCCTCTGGGGTCGGGGTGAGGGACAACGTGCTACAGGTCTGGTCTGTGCTTTGTAGCTGTTTTCATCAGAGCTTCCTCCCCATAGAAACCCCAATGATGGGCTCCTTTGTGTTTAGAATATATTCTATCCTAGTAAGTGAATGTTGATAATACCTCTTTTTGTTAACATTTCAAAAGCCTGTTTTTGCTGCAGAATCATATGTTTGATATTTAAAGTCTAATAAAATAAATCCATGTGATAGAAAATTCTATGAAAATCATATTGGAATATCCATTGCAAACAGTTATTAAACCCAATTTTTTTGCCCTTGGTCTTGGGGGTTCTTGCCAGTAAATGATGGAGGGATTGCAAAACTGAAAACCCTACTCGCCTACAGCTTTGCTCAACGTAGTCCTAAGAATTGCATAGGTAACTCATCAAAGCTTAATGAGGATTTTCTGAGAAGTGTAGTAGGCAAACCTAAGTCGGCAGGCTCAAAAATTAAATCTCAACTCCTCAGAATGCCAAATCCAGGGAAAAGTCGAGGACCTTTCTCTCTGGTCAGCGATCGACGGCCGTCGTCCCAGAAACCTGTCTTGTCACATGGCTTTCCCTCTGCCTGGCATCCTCTCCCCCTCCGTGCCTACCACCCTCACATCACTGGCTGCACATTGCCTTTGAGATGCTGCTCTGAGGTCTCCTGTGCCATGCAACCGTTGCCTGCTGCCGTCAGCAAGGCCGCCGGCCCCTACCCCGGCACGGCTCGGGTGGTTCACATACACACCTCCGCTGCAGCTCTCATCACTATTTATTTATTGTCTGTTTCCCTTTCCTGTGAGCTCCCACAGCCTAGCACAGCATTAAAAAATGATTTGTTGACTGACTGAATTACTAAATAGATGAATAAACAAATGGATGAGTGAATTTGCTCATGAGATAAAGGTGTCTAGCACCTAGTCTAGCAGCACAGTTTGTACACATAGAAGCAATAATAAGTCTCTGATGCTTATTACCCTTACTGAAGAGTTATCAGACATTGTGTTCAGTATTTTAATGAGTTACTCATTATGGTGACGTTATTATCCTATTGTACATGGGAGGAAACTCTGATTAGACGGAGTAAATCACTTGTCCAAAAGCATACAACCAGCGGCTCACAGAGCAGGAACTCAAGTTCAGGCTGTATCATTCCAAAGCCTGCGTACTTACCATTATCAGATTCTGCCTTTTTCTGCAACAGGCAGTCAATACTTGTTGAGCGAATGAATAAATCAGTGAATGGTACTCTGCCTATATGGGAAGAGTTTAGTAAGAAGTAAGTTGTAGTCCGATTTAGCACCAGAAGTGTAGTAAGTGCTCAATAAATGGTAGTGCTATTGGCTTCATTTCTTACAGTCTGCCTGGAAACAACCAACCCAAATGGCATTGGTGAAAATCTGACGTGAGATTAGGGCTGGATTGACCTATGTGGGCACTATGGGTATCGAAAATACTTGTTGAACATTTGTTTAGTGATGTGGGTCCAAGCCGGCAAGAGTGCTTTTCTTTTTATTCCTTTTCCTTTTTCTTTTCTTTTCTTTTCTCTTTTCTCTCCTCCCCTCCCCTCCCCTTCCCTTCCCTTCCCTTCCCTTCCCTTCCCTTCCCTTCCCTTCCCTTCCCTTCCCTTCCCTTCCCTTCCCTTCCTTCCCTCTTCTCCTCTCCTCTTCGCCCTTTTAATTTCTTCCGGAAGGTCTTCTACTTCAGTAGAAATGGAACCATGTTACATTTTGCCCTTAATGTTAGGAGGTATGTATAGAGACCTCAGTTCACTGGCAGTATATTCTGTGGTATTTTTAACACTTCTGTTATATTGGTACCAGGTGTCTGTCTGGATGGGACACTCCATAATCTGGCTTATATAACGATTGATATTATGACACGTGCCAAAAGATCTAGGTGATCTATGTGGTTCTCTCAGCCTTGGTTTTAAATCAGCTCATTTGGGGAGTTAAAAAATCTTCAAATGGCCAGCACCCAGTCTCAGAGTTTCTGCTTAAGGAGACCTGGGGAGGGGAGGCTGACATACGGTGTTTTTAGGAAGCTCAGCTCCTTGGGTTAGAATGTGCAGCTTATGTTCAGAAGTAATGAGACAACATATATAAAGGCCTCTTCAGTGTCTGCCATATAAATAGAAACTTCCCTTGCCCTGAACTCTCCTAAACAGGATGGTAGACTGAAAAAGGAAGTAGGAGGGTATTTCCAGCCTTGTCTAAGGAAGAAGGGAATCTGTGGATATGCTAACCGGTTTAACCTAGTTCAGTGGTTCACAGACTTGGCCGTTCTGGGGGAGTTTAAAAATACAACCTGAGTTTGCTGGAGACACCTTTCTAAAATATATCTAGAACCCCTATTATGTTGATGTCCTGGGCTCCCATCCCACAGATACTGATCTAATTGGTCTGGAGTGTGCCTTAGGTAGCAGGAGTTTTTAAAGCTCCCAAGTGATTCTAATTTGCAGAAGTGTTTGAGAACCACTGGTCTGGTTGGAGAGACTACATCAGACATCAGGTGACTGATTCTCTTTGACAGTATCCCTCCACAATAGTATCCTCTTGGACAGGCCACTCCCGAAGTCTGATTTCCAGAAAGCACATCCCATTTCAAAGGCAAGGCGAAAATGAGGCAGTGAGTATGGCTAAATGTTTTCTAGAACTTCCAGATGGAATTTCGGGAAGTACTTTGTGGAGGTACTGCCTCGTTATGTATTTTTACTCTACCTTTATTCTCACTAACAAAGCCCCTTGACCTTGAGGATAGCCTGGACAATGGGAGTAGTCCATTTAGCAATCAAATATCTCAATAAAAATGAGTCCATTGGGATTATGACTTGTGTGGTAAATTAGTATGAGCCACCTCTTGAAGCTGGGTCTCTCTCAGGCACAATAATAAAACTGGTTCCTAGCCCAGAAAGCTGAGAAACAGATCCTACTTTCTCAGTGATCCTACCAAATTGACACCTTATGAGACTTGTCCAGAAAGTGCTGGCCAGCTTTAATTGTTCTCTTTACAGAAAGACCTGGGGAGGCTACCACAGCATTTACCATGTTCAATGAATTGGGGCCCCTTATTCCAGCCAAATGCTAGAAATCATGGGCAGGTATTTGAATCAAGCCTACAAAAAAAAAAAAAAAAAATCTGACAACATGGAGGAAAAATAGAGATAACTGAAGGGTCTCTGAGTGCAGGCAACATGAACACCAGTCAGAGGGTGGTGTATGTGAGAGGCCAACCATGACATAGAGTGAACATAAGCCAAATACACATGTTTGAAAGACCTTCCAATGACCAGTCCCACAAAGCTCACTAGTGGAGATGACAATCATAGGGTACAGGGAGTGAAATCACAGTAATACTTCTCCTCTCCCTCTAATTCTCCTCTACTTTGAGTTAATCTTAGGGGCTACATGAAAATACCACTACTAAGGCTGTGTTACTATATAAAATACAAATCTCCAGAAAGATTTATATAATAAGCCTACCCTTTTCTGTATATATAGCGATCCTCAACCCTGACTATATAGAATCTGTTGAGGGTAACTTTTTTTAAATACGGAAGCCAGAGTTCCATATCACAAATTCTGATTCAATTAATCCAGGGTGGAGCCCATTCATGCATATGTATGTGTATATGTGTGTATACACACACACACACACACACGCATACAGCAAAGCCTTGGTTTGTGAGCATAATTCCATAATTCATTCCACAAACATGCTTGTAATCCAAAACACTTGTATATCAAAGTGAATTTCCCCATAAGAAATAATGGAAACTCAGTTGATTCATTCCACAACTGAAAAATACTCATATAAGAATGATTACAATACTGTGATATAATACAAAATAATAAAGAAAATATAAAATATAAAAAAAATAAACAAATTAACCCACATCTACCTTGGAAAACAGTCATGGCTGATGTGAGGGAGACCAGAGAGAGGAAGGTTATTGTGTAGGGCGACTTTCACTATCTTGAATGGAGTCACTGCTGTCTATTGGCTCAGTGGAATCTTTTTCTGCATGGGGGCCATCATATATGCTTGCTCAGATTTGACTACAGTACAGTATTAATAAATTCTTGTCATATACTGTATTTAATGTAACTGGCAATAAGGCAGCAGAGTAAAGGGTCTGTATCTGCAGGCAGCCTGACCTAGAATGAAGCAAAGCATTTCTAAGCTTACTCTTGTATGGAAAAGCAAAGTACTGTCCATAGGTACTTTGAAGTGACAAAAAAATATACTAGTGCCAGTTGTGGCCACCTTCCCATGTTCGGAAATATCACTGATTTCTGCCAAACACCGCAGCCTGAGCATCTGAGCATGGGAGATGATCACTCATAGTACTGTAGCGAAAAAGAGAAAAACCAATGGCTCAGTTGTGATCATGTGACTTTCAGCATCATGTACTACTCATATTGTAAGACTTCGCTCATTTATCAGGTTAAAATTTATTAGAAATGTTTAGTGTCTTTCGGAACACTCGCAGAACAATTACTCCCTATCCAAGGTTTTATTATATATGACTTTAATGTGCAGCCAAAGTTGAGAACCACTGGTTTAGAACAAATGTGAACATTTCGATCATATCCTTTCTGGAGGGGAGATTTTTACTGGGAAGGAAAGAAAACTGAGTTCTTGGGTGAAGGGAGGTAGGAAGAAGAACCTGGGGTTTTTATAAGAAGATGGGGAGAGTGGAAATTAGGAATGAGGAGGTGGTGCTGAAAATAAACTTGTATTTGTCAGTATTGCCTAGGGCTGACTCTGACCCAGGAGTAAGAGAGATAAGAAGGGAGGAGGGGAATGAGCTCAGGAGAGAAGTGTATCTTCATGAATATATATTTAAAAATCGTGTCAACAAGCATTCTCAACATCACTGGCTCTCAGAAACTGACCACTTCTAAGAGCAGTTTTGCTTCCTGTAGTATTGAGTCTTCCTGGAAAATCCTAAAATAAAAACTATCATAAAATTTGAGCATTAAATATGTCTATGGGAGTATTGGTGAGTAAGAGATCGGCTTAAGTATCCTTCAGGGTAATTCATGTAAGAATCTTGAAGTGTACCCTCAGTTAAATCTCTTATTTTGTTATTGTGAAATCAGTGTATAAATGTGAAAAAAAATTCTATATTATCTGGCTTTTATTAGCTTCTCCATTGTTTGCTGGCCAAACAGCTGGCCCTTTGCCTCATTCACTCCTCACTTTGCTTGGCATGGAGAATTTTAAGTAATTTTTGATGGTTGTCCTCCTGACTTTTGTTTAGAACATTTTCCAGGGCTGCCGCTGTACATCTGTTCATGGCCTCTGAGAGGCAGTGTGGCATCAGGCATCAACCTTGTGCAGCCTGGATTTGAATCTCAGGTCTTTGAACTTGAGCAAACCTTACTGATTGCCATTTCCTCATCTGTAAAATGGGAATGATGCTAATACTCTTGCAGAATTATGAAAACTGAATGACAATAAATGTGAAAATCACTTTATAAACTAACATGCTGTGCAACATGCATAGCATGAAAAGGGGCTGGTTTGTTTGGGGATATATTTTAATGTGCCTGTTCTTGGCCTATGGATCATTTCAGAACAAATGTGCTGAGATCATCCTTTGGTCTGCCTGCAGCCATGTCTTGAGAGTGGCCTCTAGGGATATCACTCATTGGGTGCTCTGCCCTAGAATCTGGCATCAGAAAGATTTCTATGGACTCCTGGGTTTGCAGCTCTGACCTTGAGCAGGGCTCCAAATTAAGCCACTGTAGCTTGTGATATTCACTGAGCCATGTACCATTGAGGATATAGGACCAGAATGTCCTCTCAAGCTATCTCAGTGGCTTTGGGCCCACCAATCTCTCAGCCCTTAAAGAGCCCATTTCTTTGTCTGTAATTCCCTGGGGATGTGAGAATCTCCCAAAACATCAATACTCAGACCTAGAGCTTCATTAGTAAGTCTTGTGGTGGTTCATCAATATCGTGTGATGGAATCTGCTATACAAATACAACTCGATGGGAAGTATAGGGTTATGTTTACTCTGTTTTTGTTCTAAGACTGTCATCTTAATCTAGGGTAGTAAATCTCAGAATGTGATTCCCAGGAGCACCAGCCGCTTCACCAAGGGAGCTTGTTAAAAATGTACATAAATTATGAGCTCCACCCCAGACTTACTGATAGAAACTCTGGAAGTGGGGCTTGGCAAGCAGTCTACGTTTTAATAAGCAACCCCCCCCACCACCCAGTGATTCTGATGCTCACTGAAGTTTGAGGACCACCGGTCTAGAAGTCAGATATCTAGGAAGCCTTGACAACTGTGTTCTCTCCTGGGTTCATTAGAAGTAGAAATGATGATCTTCAGGGGCTTCTCGTAGGTCCTCTCATGGTAGTCACCCAGCAAAGGAGCCATTACCAATGGCCCCGTGCTCTGAACGCAGCCTGACTGGCTGCCATTGGGCTCTCCATCCAACTGGCTGTACTCGCAGAGCTTTGCTGCATCAACTGCCTGGATTCAGCTACTTTTACTTTCAGGCCTCACAGTTTTGGGAAGAAAGGCCTATGATTTCTCTTCCTGGGTAAATGTGCATTTTGTTATCTGACCTCAAGAAATAGCATGAAATTACCTTATTTCCCTTACCCTTGGTTAAAAGAAATGTAATTTTGTTCTGTGGCTCTTCACACGTTCAGTAATATCTGACCATAAATAGTTTTAGGACTAGAGAGGGTCAAGCAAATAAAACAGCCTTGCCCATAGGCTGGGGAAAAAAAATTCTGCCCAACAAATTTAAATTGCCTTTCCTTTGATCATAACACATATTGGTGGCCTGAAGGAGGATAGTACCAGTGTGCTGAAGGCTAAAATTTCCATTTCTATCACGTTTTCTTTACCCAGTGGAGTGGCCATCTGAGACTTTTGGTCATACTCACTCTCTAAATAGGGTTCTGTGTCAGTTTCTGCTTTCAAAATATGCTGGAAATCAGTGTAAAATGACACTTTTTACCAATAGCAAGTAATGGATATTTTCTTGTTTTGCATGTAATCATCATTATGACCTTAATATCTGAGTAGTCACATTAGGGAGACATAAGAAAAATATCTTCCTTGCCTTGTTATTGGTCTTGAGCTCAAAAAAAGGTTGTTTTCACAGTCCTAATTGATAAGGAAAAGAGACATTTAAGGAACTACAAATTCAAAGGCAGTTTCCAACTATTATTCAACTCTGAGATTCAATGAGAGAGGCCCCATACTAAGCAAGATCCCCTCTTCATTTGGTCATGAACTCAGGATTCTACTGTGTAGCAATGAGCTCCTTGCCAGAGCTTTGTCAGTAAAGCCAATATGCTAGATGTTTCCATTTCCTCACCACCAAATACTTTAGGAGAGAGCTTGTGATCTTTGGTGGCTTTTGCCCCATTTTAAGTCAACTTTTGTCGTCACTGTTGACCATGATGTGACAAATGGGGGCAGAAAAAATAAACTGGCTGAAATACGAGTGACGATATTACAAGGAAATGGCCAGGAGAGTCATGTTCGACTAGCTGCTGGGCACTGGGTAAAAATGACCAATACAAATCCATCCTTTTCCCAGCTTTGGTTGGCACCACCTGTGGCTGTTTCTCACCCTGGCTTATCTTTCAGTGGGTAGTTCTGGATCTTATGGCTATTTGGGACCGATAAGACAATGACAACAGTTCCAAAAAGCTCTCAGGTAAATACCCCTGCTTGCCTTGGTCTAATAGTAGGAAATTGGGCTGGGAAGATATGGGATTTGGGGGTTCTGCACTCTGCTTCCCTTCTTCCCAGTGTTTTTCCCTCAAGCTTCACCCCCTCCCCACAGAAGGTTAGAATTTGAGAATGAGAGCTGGAGGAAGACAGAAGTCAGTTGCTCATCTCGGTACATCCAAACTAATGAGGGTTTTCTGTATTAAGATTGTCAGCACACTCAGGGTAAGAAAATGTTCAACTTATGTTTGATAAGTTGAGTTAAAAAATACAGGTAACACACCCCTGGGAGAAAAATGCTTATTTTTATTTAAAGTTTAACTTTTAAAGAATTATTTTTTATCTTCTACCTCATTTTATTCCTGCAACTTTGCCTTCTGGTAGGTTGGGGCCTCCTCTGTGACCTACATTTTTCAGATGAGGAATCTAGACACAGAGTAGGCAAATGACCTGTCTAGGATCACACAGCGAGAGAGAAACAGAAATGAGACCCAAATCACTGCTTGTGATTTCCAACCCAGGTCCTTTTCTGCCTCTACTTTAAAGCGATGTCAACTATATAACTGAGATGCTGCAAACTTTATTCTCCTTTCCCTCAACCCAAAGAGTAATCCAAACAGTGGTCTTGCATCAATAAAACAGAAGCACCCTTTGAAAGGTAGTAGAAGGAACAAAATAAGAACTGGACTCAAAGAGGACTAATTTTCTTCCAGGCACCTCAGGTTGTGGAGATGCTTTTGTTCATAGTTATGAGCCCAGCACATGTTTCGTTAACTTCCCAGGCTCTGCTTTCTTTAACCCCAGTACTGTACGGGCTGGGGAAGCCCCCTTTTCATCTCCCTGAGGTTCACAGGTAAAAACATATTTCACTTTGCTCATTACAGATGTTTTAGAATTATTTTCTGTGGCTAGAAGAGATTTTAGAGGGGTGGAAACCACTAATTTACAGACCTATCTCATTATTACACAGTCATATGTGATTGATTTGAATCATATGATTCAAATGAATAATTTGAATAATTATTTAAATTAGCTGGAAGCAGTATTTTTTTTTTCCTCTAAGGAAAAATAAAATTTTATCACTATTTCTTTCCCTCACTCTTTTCTCTTTACCTCTAAATCTTATATTAACCCTCTGAGTTGCTCTTTTTCAGTTATTCTTCATTATTTAAATCAACCCGGCAAATATGTACTCTTGCTAGTCTGAGACTATGTGAGTAAAGAACGATGGTTTTATTTTATAACTTGAGTACCCCCGGGAGAAAGTAACTGGCAAAAATGTCTTGGTGTTTAAGTTCAAGGTTGATTTTTTTCCAAAGATTTGACTGTGAAGTGTATAAATTAAAAAATCAGCTGGACATCAGATGTGGTGTGTTTATTAGTCTTAGAGTAGACATACCAAAATGCTTCTTTTTCTGGTAAAATCTTTTACAAGCTATTCTTATAAACTGTCTCATATCATTCACCTAAGACAAAGGGTCGGCGAACTTCCTATAAAGGGCCAGATAATAAATTTCTCATGACTTAAATGTGTGGAATAATAAAAAATATATTTCATCTTCCTCCAGGTTTCTGGCACAAGTTCCTAAAACCTTTGTCATTTCCTGAGTGATGGGGTAGGAGCATCCTTTGTTCTAATGTTTGGTCTTTGACTCAGGTTCCTAACACAAGAGCTTCTAAGACCTTTGGAATCTCTAGAGTGGTAAGAGGGTCTTTTGTATGCTAATGAGAGGACCGGTGAGCTGGCGGAGGTGGGGGTTTGTGGGGTGAGAGGGGCCCAGATAGCTTCAGGATGGGCGCTGACCACCAGGAAGACCAAGCCATGTTTAGAAGCTTGGAACTTTGAGTGACTCTACCACCCCATCCTCTGGGACTGGAGACTGAGTTAATAATCCATCATGCTTACATGACGACACCTCCATAAAAATCTCTAAACTACAGGGTTTCGAGAGTTTCTGAATTGGTGAACACACCCCCATACTGAGAGGACAGTACACCCCAATTCCATGATGACAGATGCTCCCGTGCTTGAGACCCTTCCAAACCTTGCCCTATATGACTCTATCTGGCTGTTCACCTGTATCCTTTATTACAGCCTTTATAATAAACTAGTAAAACCTAAGTGTTTCCCTGAGTTCTGTGAGCCATGTTAGCAAATTGTTGAACCTGAGGAGGTTATAACCCATTGATCAAAAATACAAGTAACAATCCGGGGACTTGTGACTGGCCTCTCAAGCAGGGGAAGTCTCGTGGGGCTAAGCCCTTAACTTAGGGGTCTGCACTAACTCTGGGTAGTTAGCATCAGAATGGAATCGTGGGACAACCCAGGTGGTGTGTGGGGAGTTGGACAATTGGTTGGCATGGAGCAGATACCTGCACATTTGGTGTCAGAAGTGTTATGAGTAGAAGGAAGCAGTTTTTCCTTTAGTGGGTCATACAATCTCTGTTGCAAGTACTCAGTTCAGCCATTGTAGTGTGATAGTAGCTGCAGACAATATGTAAACAAATGAGTGTGGCTACGTTCCAATAAAAGTTTATTTATAAATACAGACAGTGGGCTAGATTTTGGCCCAAGGACTATGGTTTGATGACCTCTGATCTAGGCACTTCTTGGAATAAATTTGTTATTCTGAACTATAGAAAATTATATCAGATAAAAATTTAAGTCAGCCAATTGTAGGCAAGAAGCTTTATGGTTCTGACTCCTATGATTTAGGCTCCAGAACTATACTTTTATTTGTTTATTTTTTTAATGTTTATTAATTTTGAGAGAGAGAGAGAGAGAGAGAGCAGGGCAGGGGCAGACGGAGAAAGAGAGAATCCTAAGCAGGCTCCACACCATCAGTGCAGAACCCGACGCAGGGCTCAATCCCACAAACAAAGAGATCATGACCTGAGCCGAAATCGAGAGTTGGATGCTTAACCAGCTGAGACACTCAGGCACCCCTCAAACTATACTTTCAAAAGAGGAACTTTTTATTCTCTCATCAAGAATTAGGATGAGCAATTAAGAGAACCTAATTTAAGTGCTTCATTTGAGTATACAACTTTTATTTTTTATTTTTTATTTTTAAAATTATTTTAAATGTTTTTATTTTATTTTTGAGAGACATAGAGATAGAGCGTGAGCAAGGTAAGGGCAGAGAGGGAGGGAGATACAGAATCTGAAGCAGGCTCCAGGCTCTGAGCCGTCAGCACAGAGCCCGACGCGGGGCTCGAACTCACAGACCGTGAGATCATGACCGGAGCTGAAGTCGGATGCGCAACCGACTGAACCACGCAGGTGCCCCTGAGTATACAACTTCTAAATGAGGTATATTACTCAGGAAAATATGTATTATATATGTATGTGTTTACATATATATATTCACATATATCTATATATCTAATATATTTATACTTACATCTAGTATCCTGTGAAACCCTACAATAACTTTTTAAAGCTTTATTTTTGGTAGTGACTTTCTCAAAGAATAAGACTGGGTCCTTCCTTGTCTTTCTCTGGACTCTAAGAGAAACAATCATCCCAGACCCACCAAATGTCTCTTAGTGATTCCACAGCTGGTCTGTTCCAGGTGAGAGCCGTCCATGGGGGGCAGCGCATAGATATTGTGGCTCTAAGGCTGCCCCCAGTCAAAGTGATTGTTTGCCAGGTTTTTGATCAAACGGATGGTAAAGGGATTGATAATTAGAGCCCAGGTCGTGAAGGCAAAGGCTGGCATTAGCAGATTAGGTAGATGGATAGGAGAGGTTTCACACACAAAGAGGTGATGTAGGATAGTCAAGAGGACAGCTTGGAGGCAAATTCTGTGACCCCCGGGCGTCTGCTGGGATGTCCCTTCTCCAGGGCAGCCCGGCCAGTGTTTACAGTGAATGAACGAGGTGGGTAACTTAGTGACCCATTCTAGGGATTTATAGGGTCCTGAAGGATCATTTCACCTTGGAGCTCACAGCATGAAGTCAACTGGCCAGAATGAAGGCCACAGAAACTGTCATCAACCCAGCACAGAGTCCCCTTTAATTGTGCCTTGGTGGCATTTGCAACATGGCTTGGGGCTTTAGCTCTCCTTAGAGGCAGTCAAGGTTAAAAACAAGGGCTCTGAAGTTCAGCTGTCAGGCTTCACACATCACCTCCACTGCTTATTAGCTAATGTAATGTAATGGTACTGTATAAAATAACCTAATCTGTCTAAAATTGTTGACTGTAAGATAATCTATTCCTCTTTCTAAAATAGTGCATGCTTCTGCCTGCCTCTTCTGCTGCCCCAAGCCCCCACCCCACATATTTTCCTCTGGCTGCCACAAATTGCTGGATGGAATCATATGAATTCTAAATTACTTTTTAAAATTGACATTACTTTGCTGTAAGCCAACTACTTCATAAATTGTGTCAGCTAAAGGTCTCCCCACCAGTTAGTCTGAAGAAGTTTTTGCTGTCATATCTGTCCTGTTAATTTAAGCAGAAACTGTAATTAGACGTAAGTGGTCCTGTTCCCACAGAAATGAATGGCAGCATCTGTAGAGAGACAACCGTTCCAAACCCTTTTGGCTACCAGTGCTCTACAAGTTAGCAGTATGGAGCGAGGCCCAGATCCAGACTTCTGTCGGCCTAATTTTATATCTGTGGATGCACAACACTAAATCCAATATTTCTAATGCCTTGCTGTGATGGGTGCAAAGCCAAGCACATTCCAGACTTTTGTGCTGGTGGTTCCTCCTGAGAAGGACACACTGTGTGTGTATGTGTGTGTGTTTTCTGTTTTCCTCAATCACTTACCATAGTTAGGAAAAATAGTGGTTGTATAAGTAACTATGTGCAAACCCAAAAAAATCAGAAAAAGTAGCAAGTTGTGTTTATAACTGAGCAATGAAATCGCACAGATATTTTGACTAAAGATGTTTTGTTCCTTTCTTTACCTCTCTGATAAAGGAATGAACTGCTTGTATTCTGAAAGGCTGGCCAATTATAGAGTCAAGTGCCAGAGCCTCCTGTGCATGCGGGGATGTATTTGGGTTTGGAGTATCTTTGGTAGACAGGTTTCTATCCAGGCAGTTAAAGAAATCTATATTGACACAATGCATACTGTACTAAAGCTTCAATCGTGCAAGAAAACTGGTAGTTTTTGAATATTTACACTTCATACCACACTAGGTGAGGTGTATGAGAACTATAGAAAATATGATTTCTCTTCTCAGTGAACTTGGAATTTGGCTGGGAATTGAAACATATAAACTCAATAGTATCACTACATAAAATTGAGTATAATATTAAGTAGAGTAAAACTAGCCATGATGAGAGATGCATGGTCCAAAATATTCACTTGCCTAAATCCTGGCGTCATATTGCAAAATTAATGAAATGTCCAGAGTAAGGTTGCCCAGCTAGCCATCTGGGAGTTCCAGGGGTCTGTGCCATCTAAATCAGTCCTGGTCCTGGCCACAGCTTGGTGCCACCTAGTGGCAGCTGTGCACTCTAGCCCGAGTGTACATGGAATGATTCTGGGCCTTGGGTTTGATGGGAGTTCCAGGAAAGAGGAATCCAGTGATTCCAGGAATCTCCCAGAGAGTTGACATCCATCTCATTGGCTCAATCCATGGAAACTGGGGACGTGGAGACCACCTTTGGCTTCCGCGCTTCCTGATGGGGTTACCTGCATAGGCTTCTCTTGCGCTTCCAAGCAGCCTGTCTTCCCGCCCACCAGCATCTTTGAGGACAGTGCTGGGCAGGCAATGGCAGCCAATCATTACTTTCATCATCTTCAAATTTGCCTTTTCATGCTGAAAAAAAGGTTTTTTGGTTATTCCTTTCTTTTACAAACTTGGAGAGGAGTTATTCCAGTGTTGGTTGTAGCAGAAAGGGTTTCTTGAAAGAAGTGATGCTCATACCTTGAGGAAATGTGAAATGTAGTTGTCCCAAGTGATAGTGAGGACATTTTAGGAAACATAAACTTTACAAGAGCAAGTAAAGAGTATCTCCTAGCTAATTTTGCAGTATCCTAGAAAACATTTACCTGGTTTAGCATGTATCTGCTCAAAGAAGATACATTTGGGGACCTTTGGGGTCTCTTTGGGTGGTGGTAAGGGACAAAAGAGTATATTGCATCTGATGGCATTCTCTGTTTTCAAAATATTCGATGGCCCCTAAGCACTTTTGTCAGTAGAGAAAAAAGCTTCTCTACAGGTAGATATTTAGCTGTACTAATGCTTAACTTAGAACACCATCAGTTGTGACAAGACTGAATGTGAGGATCAACACATGACAATGAAGAAAGAGACAGGAAGACAGAGACAGACAGGGAGAGAGGGATAGCATACCTAAGAATTAAGTTACTTTGAATTTTTCTAATTTAAAAAATGGACTTGGGGCGCCTGGGTGGCTCAGTCGGTTAAGGGTCCAACTTCAGCTCAGGTCGTGATCTCGTAGTTCGTGGGTTCCAGTACCACATCAGGCTCTGTGTTGACAACTCAGAGCCTGGAGCCTGCTTCAGATGTCTCCCTCTCTCTCTGCCCCTCCTCTGCTTGTGCTCTGTCTTTCCCTGTCTCTCAAAAATAAATGTTAAAAAAACTTTTTTTTTTTTTAATGGGCTTGCCTGATAGATAAACACAGCAGCTTTGCCTGGAAATTTGATTTTAGTTAAGTCTCAATCAGACAAACTATAGAGACTCAAGGGATCAAGACAGGAAATTTAAGTTGCTATCAATCGTGTAGCTCATTTTTAGCAATGGCTTCCCTTCTGGTTGATTCACTTGTTATTATCTCTTCTCTTGGTGATTTCCTATTCCTTCCCTATGGCTAATGCTTTGCTTTTTTTTAATGTAGTGCATTTTAATCTTTAAAGTGCCATGCAGGCAAGAATTAATCTCTGGTGGAATGTTTCCATTTTGTCAATGAAGGAGATAGCAGAGGAGATGTAGATAGATTGTTGGGGACTCCAAAGTGGAATGTTTTCAGAGCTGGGATTTGGTAAGCAGTCCAAGCCCTAGAAATCCTGAGGCAACATTAACATATCTGTTTATTCCTGGATTGTCTCTTTCCTTTTTCTTTTCAAATTTATATTGAAATTCTAGTTAGTTAACAGTGCAGTATTGGTTTCAGGAGTAGAAATCAGTGATCCATCACTTACATACAACACTCAGTGCTTGTCACAACAAGTGCCCAATTGTAGAGCCTCTTGAACCATATTTATGACTATATGTTTTGTATCTTGATAGAGGAAGGGGATGAGAGGTGACCAATGGATAGAATTAAATGATATGCTTTCAATTGGACCAATTGTAAAAAACCTATGCACAAACAAAACTGCTCGTGGCCTCAGATGTAAAAGAAAGAGCTCTGAGCAATTATCTTATCCTTTTGGGGTGCAGTGCCCTTATCTATAAAAAAAAAGAAAAAATATTTACTGAGCAACTAAGCATTACCATATATGCCTGATATTGAGTGAGATGTATTCATAATGGTCACTAAATTTCCCAAAGCCCAGGATCTTCGAGAAAGGAGACCCAGAGAGATGCCATGACCTGTTCATGATTTGTCATAGTTCAATTGTTTTTCATGCTTATTTATTTATTTTGAGAGGGTGGGGGAAGGGACTGAGGGAGGGAGAGAAACAATCCCAAGCTGGCTCCGGGTTGCCAGCACAGAGCCCTATGCGGGGCTCGAACTCACCAACCTGTGAGATCATGACCTGAACTGAGATCAAGAGTCGGATGCTTGACCAACTCAGCCACCCAGGTGCCCCTGTCATAGTTAATTTAGCTGAACAGAACAGTCCAGTCCTGGGACCTAGATCCAGTGGTCTTTCTGTCACATTATTGCTCCCTCAAAAACAAGACTAGCTAATCTTGAAGGTCCTGGGTGGCTCCAATGTAACATGGTCCCATGACGACTGAGAGGGTACAGTTCAATGACTCTGCATGGAAGATTAGAAATGAGTAAAGAGCAGATCCTCACTGTGATGGCTCATTGAATTGAGAGCAGAGGTTCTCAATCTCGACTTTATATCAGCATCATCTCATGAACTTAAAAATAAGTAAATAAGTAAGTAAGTAAGTAAATAATAAATAAATAAATAACAGTCCTAATACTTAGGTCTATCTCTGGGCATATTAAGTTGTGGGAGAGAGGTCCAGATGTCAGTCTTTTCAAATCATCCCTAGTGATTTCAGCTGTCAAGGTGAAGTACAACGGCTTTAGACTTAGGAATTCATACCAATGAACCTCCTTTCTTGAGGCTGACCGTCTCCTTTCTTCCACTTCTACATCTCATCTCCTTTTGCTCTTGCAAGCCAATGGAAAGGACGGCAACATTTGGCTTTCTTGCTTGTTCTCCTTACCATTTACAACAGAGCATGATTGCTATAAGGGAGGGGAAGAGAGAAAATTAATAACAACAGGCATGAACAACAAACATTGGCAACAGGTCTGTTCCTGACAAAGACTTAGCAGTGCATAATCATGACATGCCAAAACATTAGCAAGGAAACTACTCACGCGTGACTTGCTCGGATGGCTTTGCCAGCAGATATCAATGGGCTCTTGGGAGTGGCTTCCACCCAGCTCTTCAGAGAGAGGGTGTTGTGGCTTTCCTTTAGGAGAGAAACAAAAGTGAAATGCAATGTCAAAGTATTCCCATGTTCAAGATGACCCAACACCATATGGGATTCTATGAGCTAGAAAATAGTTGATTAAAATTTCAACCCTCTTCACAGACCAAAAGGGATTTTATCCTCAAATCTGGCATAAACTGTGGCTGCTTCTAGACTTGGATTATATCCTCATAAAAATGGGTCTTAACAATTTCCATGGGTTCTTATTCAGAGTTAGGCTCCCTGTTTTGGAATCTGATTTCAAACTCAGATGGAAATTCACACTTCTTGATAGTAAACAAGATATGTGGATAAACACTATCTTGATAGTAAACAAGATAGTAAACAAATATGGCGGAGTTATAAGCAAATATCTAGATCACCTAATTAAGTTTATAAAATATATATTCATTTCAATATTAAAGTGACAACAATGGAACTGGATAATATTTAGTAAAATATTTCCAAGATTTTTCTAACTTTTAAATATGTGATGAGTATTTTTAAAATGAACCAATCTTTTTCTGATGTTCTCAGCTGGGTGAGAAAGGAACATCAAATGTGAAAATGCAGATTCCAAATTTAGGAGCGGTTTCCTAAATCTCAGATTGTCAAAGGGAATAAAGGTACTCTTTCATTTTTTCCAGCATTTAAAAAATTTTTTTTAATGTTTATTTTTGAGAGAGAGAGAGAGACAAAGCATGAGCAGGGGAGAGGCAGAGGGAGAGACACAGAACTTGAAGTGGGCTCCAGGCTCTGCACTATCAGCATAGAGCCCGGCATGGGGCTCAGACTCACAAACTGTGAGGTCATGACCTGAGCCAAAGTCAGACGCTCAACCTACTGAGCCACCCAGGCACCCCTCCAGCATTTTGAGTTTCAGTTATTAGTGACCAACACAGCAGAAAGAAATGCTTTTGATAGTTTTTAACCTTTTTATTGTGAACATATGCACACACACACACACCAAATATTCCTAAAAAAAAATAATGTTTAGCTCCGGTGATCTATGCATAAATAACATTTGTAGACCTACTATTAGGCCAAGGAAGGTAGCAAGCCCTCCTACAGTAATTTTTTCAGTTAGATAAAGGCCATCATTTTGAAATTCTATCTTTCTTCCTGGAAAAGTAAGAAAATAAACATTTGAAATGGGTTTTGAAAGATTCTGAAGAGGGAAAAAGAAAGAAAGCATGTCAATGGGAAATGTTGAGGCATTGAGGTATTGAGGAGTCATCTCTATGACAACTAGAATGTTCATTGTTGCCTAAACAGATTTCTGTACCTTTCCCTCTGTTCTTCCTTCTGTTTAGAGAGCCATCAGCCTGTGGAATGTAAAAAGGAGTTGATAATACCTTTCCAGCCAGAGGCTTATATAATTATGGAACTTAAATATCAGCTAAAGCCAAAGTAGCCCAGACTCTGTTTGCAGTTACATTCTTGAGAAGTCCAGCAACCATAAGACATTTAAAGGAATTCTAATTCTTACTCGAATTATTTAAAGAACATTTTTAGGAGGTATATTTCATATCCCACACTGACAAAAAATCCCCTTTCCCTTTCTCACTTCTTCCACACACTGCAGCAGTTCTAGAGACTCCCACTTATCACCTCTATCCCAGAAATAATTTCTAGACACCTCACACTGGGGTATTTTCTCTGTTCTTTATAGTGTGGACCAATTAAATTATTCATGCTTTTTTAAAGAAAATTTCTTTCAGCTTTTCCCATCTCCTAGATTTTTTTTGTCAACAAAGGCAAGCAATGTAAGTAGCACTGCTAGCAAGATTTTTTCCCACTCCTTTCTTTCCTTCTGATCCCTTTTCTGTCTACTCATTCCTCAAATTCTATATGGCAAAGAGCCCAAACTGGTTTGGCAAAGTCCAAAATATTCCTTAGAGGATGCAAGAGTGGGAAGAAGAGGACAACAATCTTTTAGCTGGCGAGAGTGTGATACGTGTGTGTGGATGGGTGGGAGAGTGGCTGCGGAGACTGGAAATACTCATGTTCAGATAAGGTTATCCCAGAGGGGCGCCTGGGTGGCTCCATAGGTTAAGTGTTTGAATCATGATTTTGGCTCAGGTCATGATCTCATGGTAGTTAGATTGAGCCCCACATCGGGCTCACACTGGGTGTGGAGTCTGGTTAAGATTCTCTCTCTCTCCTTCTCTCTGCCCCTCTTCTCCACTCAAAAAAAAAAAAAAAAAAAAAAAAAAAAAAAAAAAAACCCAAAAAAACAAAAACAACAGCAACAACAAGCCTTATTCCAGAAATGATTCATTGACTTGAACTGGATTTCAAAAAACAACATAAATTGAATGCGAGTAAAGGTTCAGGCTATGACATCTTAACCTCATATAATAAAAAGGACAGTCTAAAAGGTTTAAAGTATTGAAAGAATGCCCTGTGTGAGTCAGAGTTGCAGAAAGCATTACTCTGGCCCTTGGAGATTCCTAAAGATTTGTGTGGTGGTGGTTGAGGGTGAGATGGGGAAAGAAGGGTCTGAAAGGAAGGAAAAAAACTAAGTCATCTCTTTGGGTGACGGTTGTCTTCCTCCTGGTTGTTTGCTGAGGTCCTCTTCTTTTTCCACTCAAATCTGCAGGGACCACATGGATATGGTCAAAACCTACCTCATGTAGGACAAAGCCAGAGGAGACTGAGATCAGTCGGACTAGCCATGACTGAGGCCATGAAAATAGTGTGCAGCCACCACAGCCATTGGCTGTGACCACCTGTGTGGTAAATGTGATGAGAAAGAATACTGACCTTTTGAGTTATAGATCCAAGGCCAGGCAGACAGTGGGTGCTTCCTTTTTCTGAAGTGTCAGGCAAAACCTCATAGAAAAGAATGTAGACTGCCTACAAAATGTAAGGAACATGAAGATGAGGTCAGTTGAGTCCACATCATGTGAGATAAGGCCCAGATGTATAGTCTGCATAAGAGAAAAGGAAATGGTTTTCAGAGAACAGGAATGGAAAAGATCTAGAGATTTCATTTAATAAAACTTGTTTCTAAGCAACCCCATGGAGTGACTCAGGAATTCTGAAGCAATGCCAGTGTTTCTGAAATCTTTCTTAAAGAACCACTCTGGAATTGTCCATAATAGAAATGCCTAAATCCGATTCCACCCAACAGAGTGAACATGGCTGTTCACTCCAGCCATGGACCATCAGGGACTGCTATCCAAATGGTGTCCTCCCAGGGATGGTACTGTGGTCATCCTCCCATTGTTCCTGACTGATAGTACTGATTTTGAATTTGTAGTTCCTTAGTTTATGACTTCAGGTTTATGACTGGTTGCAAACTACTCATGCTCACTGGGCTTCATGATGGGATGGGTGGATTCAAATTGCTCTCTCCAACTTCCCTCTTTTTGTTGGTGAGGCCAACAAAAAGATTCATAATCATCTTTTATCTTTAATGTCTCTACTTGCTTTGCTCCCTATATTCTATTTTTGATCTTCCTTTTCAATGTGTCTGGAATCCAGGACTGCCCCCGTCACTTGAGAGGCCCAAGAGAAAAAGAATAGTGGTCCATGTACCTAGTGTCTAAAACACTTAGCAGTTATGAAACTTCAAGCTCACAAACTATTGAATAGATCTGATCTCTTTTGCCTAGACAAAGAATACCTTCAAAATGACGTAATAATATGAGTACAGCTTGGCGTATATGTGGCTGAAAGTTGGCAGATTGTCAAAGACTGCTGAATTGGATTATAATGCACGTGGCTGGGGGTATTGCTGGTGGGTTGGTAGTGTTTAGGTGAGCGACAAAATAAAGATATACATATTTCATAGGTTATGTACATATTTCATAAAATTTATTTTCTTGCCTTCATTTTAGCAAAGTCATCAAATATGTTGCTATAATCAAGGTTTTCACTCAATTTATATTCCATTAACAGGCTTGGCCTCTTATATTTTTAGCAAAAATGTAAATTAAAGTAAATGTAAACTTTGAAAAATGAAAATTAATTTGAAAAATTAAATTAAAGTTATTTCTCAATGTGTTTTCAAAAGAGAGTTATTTTCTTGTAAAATGTTCAAATTTATCTATTAAAGGTAAAAGGGCAAAATACAGTGAACTTCCATGCTCTAAAGTAAAAATTTTTAAAGCTAATCTTCATATTTAATTTAAAAAATTTTTTTGATAGTTTTATTTATATTTGAAAGACAGAGAGAGACTGAGCACGAGCAGCGGAGGGGCAGAGAGAGAAAGAGACACAGAATCTGAAGCAGGCTCCAGGCTCTGAGCTGTCAGCACAGAGCCCAACACGGGGCTCGAACCCATGAACCATGAGATCATGATCTGAGTTGAAGTCCAATGCTTAACCAACTGAGCCACCCAGGTGCCCCAATATTTAATTTTTTAAGTTTATTTTTTTGAAAGAGAAAGACAGAATGTGAGTGGGAGAGGGGCAGAGAGAGAAGGAGACACAGAATTCGAACCAGGGTCTAGGCTCTGAGCTGTCAGCACAGAGCCCAACATGGGACCGAACCCATGAGCTGTGAGATGGTGACCTGAGCTGAAGTCAGATGCTTAACCAACTGAGCCACCCAGGCACCTCTTTTTTTTTTTTTTTTTTAAATAAAGCTTATTTATTTATTCTGAGAGAGACAGACATAGCACAAGTAGGAGAGGGGCAGAGAGAGAGGGAGAGAGAGAATCCCAACCAGGCTCTGCATTGTCAGCACAGAACCCAGTGTTGGGTTCGAACTCACAAACCATGAGATCATGACCTGAGCCAAAACCAAGAGTTGGACGCTTGACAGACTGAGCCACTCAGGTGCCCCCATATTTAATTTTTAAAATGAATTTAATTTTATTAACTGTTCTTGTTAAAATGAAATAATTAGCAATAGTGAAAAATCTTTATTACATGCATTACAGCTAGATCCTCAAATTGAAGAGTGCTATGAGTTGTTTAACACTGCAAAATGTCCTTCAGCTCCCAGGCGCAATTGCTTTTAATGTGCACTAAACCACAAACGGGAGCACAAAGAGAAGGAAGAAAATGGATACTTAACACTAGTAGGAAAAGATTTGTTTTAAGCAGGAATCTATTGCATTCATGCTGAGAAGAAGGCTTTTATAAGTTATTGTCTTTTCTCGAACCTACGTACTCCTGCTGCTCAAGCCCTCTTGTACTCCATTGTTTGCCTCCAATGTAGGCAGGAGCTCAACTGACAGCCCTCATGGTTTGGACACAGGTGCCCGAACAACACTGCATTCTGCTTTAAAGGCTTAGAGCAAGAAAGGTGGAAAACCATTTCCCTGAGACTGAGGCATTAGTAGGCAGAGTAGACATTTAGAGTTGTGGGTTGTGCTGTGCCAGCACAGGGCATTGAACCCAGAAAGAAATGTCCATGTGCTCTTTACCAATTTTTTTTTTTTTAATTTTGTGGCATACGGGGCCCTCTAAAGCTTGGGATCCCAGTCCTCTTGCCTGAGTCTGAAGGTGCTACCCTTCTGATATATCTCTTCCTCTCCATTTTTTAGTCCTGATTCTAATTATCCAATGCCTTTATATTTGAAAAGTTCCAACCACTTCTGGCTCTTCTCCTTCCGAGCCATCTGAATGATCTATAAGATGAATTTCTCTAATAATCTGGGACCTACCAAGTCATTTCTTTGGACTCATAGTAGTTACCTTTTGCTTGCTAGATCAAGCTCCAAATGTTAATAGACAATCTCGCATCATCGGATTAATTTTCTTTTTTTAAATGTTTATTTATTTATTTATTTTGAGAGAGAGAGAGAGAGAGAGAGAGAATATGAGTGGGGAAGGAGCAGAGAGAGAGAGAGAGAGAAAGAATCCTAAGCAGGGTCCACACTGTCAATGCAGAGCCTGACACGGGGGCTCGATCTCATAAACTGTGAGATCATGACCTGAGTCAAAATCAAGAGTCAGATGCTTGGCCAGCTGAGCCACCCAGGTGCCCCTGGAATTAATTTTCTTTGTTTACTAATAAATATCCTTTGTTTAACCAAGCTGTTCTCTTTGTATTTCCCAAACTTGTTTTCTTCTTCTCTGAGTAACTTTGCTCACATGCATCCCACTTTTTTGTCCATGTCATCTTGGCTAAGACAACACCAAGCATCATTTGGTCTATCCATGTCACCCTCTGTTGGGTGGTCTGGGAATTTTTTCCAGCCGGGTTGTATTAGGTCTTCCTAAATATTAGTAAAAGTAGGGTAATTTTCTTCTTCTTTGGTCTTTTAGAACTATAATCATATTTTAATTATAAGAGTAAATATTTATTTTTAAAATAGGAGTTTAGAAGTATATGAAGTACAATGTGCAATTATCTCTCTTCATCACTTAGACTCTCATTCCGCAGGAGAAAGTCCTATCAGTAACTTAGTGTGAAGTTTCAGACCTTCATTTACATACAAATGCTTGTAAACATTTTTGTGTACACTTTTTTAAAAAATAAAAAAGGTAACCATCCTAAATATTCTCTTTTATGATTTCTTTGCTCGCATAGCAATAATCATAGATATCTTTCTATGTCCGCACATGACTGCGTTATTATTTAAAAGCTGGAGGTGATGAATATTACGTGAATGTGATATCCCAGCTGTAAATATGTAGCATAATAGTGTGTATTTCAGAGAGTTATGGTGAGGATTAAAAAAGTTAAGACATCTGAAGTGCTTAGAACTCCATCTAGCACATGGTAAGAACCAGTAAATTTTACCTACTAATAAAAACAGAAATAATAATTATTATTAATTTAAATTTGCCCATTTCCTGCTGATAGACGTTTATTTTTCTTTAATTTTTACTTTTATAAATAATGCTACAGTGAACATCTGTCCATATATGCCACACTCCAATTGATGCTAATCCATCTTTCTTTTTGTTTTTTAAATCACACTCTTTTTTTTAAATTTTTTTTAATGTTTTTATTTATTTTTGAGAGACATAGAGACAGAGTGTGAGCAGGGGAAGGACAGAGAGAGAGGGAGACGCAGAATCGGAAGCAGGCTCCAGGCTCTGAGCCATCAGCACAGAGCCTGATGCGGGGCTCGAACTCACAGACCGTGAGGTCATGACCTGAGCTGAAGTCGGCCGCTTAACCTGACTGAGCCACCCAGGCGCCCCGCTAATCCATCTTTCTATCAACAGAGCAGAAGAACCCAGTGTGGCAATTTTTTAAAGTTCATTGTGTTTCTGATTATAGAGAATTTGGAAAATACCAAAAATGGCAACGAACTTAACCCCATCATAGCCCATTCAGACATAAAATCACTATTAACATTTTAATGTAGTTCACTGGGGATCACTTTATCGAATCACTTTATTTTTTTTTCACTCAATGTTATAGAGAAAGCACTTGCCCGTGACATTAAATGTTTTGTCCCATGAAATTACCATCATTTACTTAACTGTTTTCCGGTTGTTGGATATGGAAGTTACTCCTGATTTTTCACCATATAAACAAGTCCGTGGCTGGCTTTTGAACATACCCTTTTGCCCACGTTTCGGTTTTACTTGAGCATAAAGGATACAAACTTTTGGTTGCCAAAGTGCTTTCCGGGAAGGTTGTCAGCAACATAAGAGAGTGTCTTTCCAGGAATGGCCTGCAGAAGTCAGCCTCCACTTTTCCAATCTGGAAACATTCACCGGATCACGACTTCTCTGCCTTTCCTGGTGCCGAACTGCTTCTGGTGATTTCAGCCTCATAGAATACTCTGGATATTCCCTCTGTCACAAGACTCTGACGTTCCGCAGGCTGGATTCCAATCTGTATTCAGCTTATCTAATAATATCATTTCTTGCTCTTCACAATCTTCCTTTCAAATTCTTTATGGTGACATTTCATCCTCTTTTTGAATATCATTTCAGTAAACCATCAAAAATTAGAATCTCAGCAAATCTAAATTCTGTTTTCTGTTCAGGCAGGCTGTGTGACGTTGGGAAGTAACTTATCCCCTCTGTGTCTGTCCTAATTGGTAAACTAGAGGTATATGTAATAGGCCCTTTTGCAATACGATAGTTATGGTGTTTTTGTAGTGAATAAAATCAGTACAAGATGATTTGAAAGTAAAAGTTCCCTTGTAAGTGTGCCTGTAATGACCATCTATGGCTTCTAATTTCGTTGCCCAGCCAGTGGAGATATCTACTTTATTCATCAAGTTGATTTTCCCATTTCTTTTGGCTCTGAAGGAGACAGCTAGCATGGCCTTTACTCTGTAGTGTGACCTTACAATGAGGTAGGCGGTGAGAAGGGCGTGAAAGCAAAGCGGGTGGGCAGGTAATGGCTGAAGGGGCTGGAAGCATGGTCTAGCTGGCAGGTGTGTTGATAGCTTTGGTCAAGAATTCACATACCAGGAAGTCAGATACAAATACCACAATTTCTGTAGCCACAGGCAGAGAGTTTGTCAGTTCTTTTCTTCCTGCTTTCATCCATATGCAAGCAAGCGATAACATGTACTAAGTTAAATAATGCATGGTACTTCAACTATTCTTACTTTCTATCCTTTGGTTATTGTAATTACATGTAATTTTATGACGGATTTTCTATTTTTTAAGAAATCGCACTTTTGTACTTGATCCAGCTAACAGGATTTTCTTACATTACTTCATAAAGAGACCATCTTTTAAACTTCTAATGTTATTTCTTATTCATTAGTACATTTGCCTGTGGGGTATGTTCATAAATGGGTTAAAGTTACAAAGTTATGCTTATAAAAGCTCATGGTAATTTGGAGTATCAGGAGGATTTATTAATTTTGAAATCTTAAAAGAGCGAAAGCTAAAATGAGATTGGATTAAGTATATTCTTGCATGCAGTTATTCTAAACACCCTTAAGGACCAAAGACTAACTTACAGAGGACATTATGCAAATGTGAATATATCTGTAAGAGCCTCGTAGGCTTGCTGATGTAATATTTTACATGGTTAGTTAAGTACATCAAGTAAAAGGTTTGACCTTGATAGAGTAGAAAGGTGCTTATTTCAAAACAAGTCAGTTGTTTCACAGGCTATTGCAGAGCCATCAATGTGAAGCGAATGAAATCTAGAATCTCATCATCAGTATCTCAGTCGCTAAGCATCTGCTTCACAGGGAACCAAATACATTCTTATAATACACTCATACCTCCTACATACATGTTTCCCATCTAACTGTTACACGTGCTTGGATGCTTGTTAGGGACTGCACTGTTGCAGTGTGGAGAAATAGATCCCAGAGGTAGCTGATCACAAGAAAGGAAGTTTAAAAAAAAAAAAATTAGATCTCCAGGTGTCACCCATACTCAATTAGATTTTTTTTTTTAAGGTGGACCCAAGAATCATGAACTTTTTAAAAAAGCTTCACCATGTGAATCCCATGATCTGGTTTAGGAACCCACAGAGGCCTTATAAAACTGTAATTTGACAGACTGATGCGGTATTTTTGTATCTTTCCTTTGGCCACATTATCATCTGAGTACAACAAGGAGTAGATATGCTTTTCTGGGATTTATAGTTTCTATGTTATTATGACAGGAGAGAGTGCTAATGAGAATATCATGATTAGCCCCTAGGAAATCGGAATGAAGGGGCCATTCTAGTACATTCTGGCTTACCCGTTATTAATTGGCATCTACCTGCGGTGTCTAGGTCGAGGGTTGGCTGAAAGTAACGGAAGAGTCAGGGGTAGATAGGAAAATGTTACAAAGGAACCTAGACATTTGTTACCTTGCCTCTGCTTCAAGTAGACTTTTTATCCAAAAAGAACTTAAATTAATGATCCATTAATTGATCATTAATCACTAATTCATCACTAATTTACATAAGCATTCGCTTTTTTAAATATTTATTTTTTTTAATTTTTAACGTTTATTTATTATTGAGAGAGAGAGAGAGAGACAGAGCATGAGCAGGGGAGGGGCAGCGAGGGGGAGACACAGAATCCAAAGCAGGCTCCAGGCCCTGTGCTGTCAGTACAGAGCCTGATGTGGGGCTTGAACTCGTGAACTGCAAGATCATGACCTGAGCCGAAGTCAGATGCTTAACCGACTGAGCCACCCAGGTGCCCCTAAAATATTTATTTTTAAGAAAGAGAGCACAAGCCACAAGCGGGGAAGGGGCAGAGAGGGGCAGGGACAGAAGATTCAAAGCAGGTTCTGCGCTGACAGTAATGAGCCCAATGATCATGACCTGAGCTGAAGTCCTAAGGCTCAACTGACTGAGCCATACAGGTGCCCCCGTAAGCATTCGCTTTTTAAAATTTAGTTAACAAATATTTACCGAGCATTTACAGGGTCCCTTAGGGTTCTGTGCTTGCCAAAGGGTCAGTGGTTTTAGGAACTTTCTAAATATTCTCTGTCAAGTTCATTAGCCATGGGCTGGGAGAAAGCAGAATATAAATCTGGTTGACATATTTATTTTCAAAGAAATTATTCTGAATGTGTGTGGACTAAGAGGGATGAAATTTCCTCATTTTGAGCTAAATTTATTCTTACCCATCATAATAAGAAGTGTGTGTGTGTGTTATTTCTCTCTGATCATTTCTTTGATCATTTTAAGCATCACTAATGCTCCAGCAGACTAAAATGGGGACAATTGGCAGGTGGAGAAAATGGATGATGGTAGAAGCAAAATGTAATTTCTTCCACTATAATTCTCTACAAGCTGTGTAAACTCTCCTCAGTTAAACAAACATTTTTAAAGACAAAGATTTTACATTTTCATCCAAACACTGCTGTTAACAACTGCTCACTTTCACTCTTTTGGAGCCTTCCCAAACAGCCAGGAGATTTGCATTTTCTTTAATAGTCTCAGCAGTATGCTTCCTTCCAAAAAGAGGGAGAAATTGAAAACCCTGCATTTCCCTGAATGCTGAGTAAAATAACATGACTATATTCCAGGTAGCCTAGTGGATAAATATACAATTATTGTTGTTATTATTATTATTATTTATTGATTTATTCAGCAAACATCTCAAGCATTTGAACTTCACACAACACTATTTAAAATGACGTCACAGCCTGCATACCAATGGGAAAGTATCAGATTGTGTTTCAATGTCCTTCATATATGAGTGTGCCTTACACTATAGGAGTTCTCAGCATCTAAATTCAAACTAAATCTCAGGGCCATTCTCTAACGATCTGATTAAGAGGAGTCCCTTGTCCAGTTCACAATATACCCCAACTCAGAGTTCTCTACTCTTTGGCATATGTTTTTATTTTGCTGATTATTTTTATGTCGTTGAATGATGAATAGTGATGAAATCTTCAGTTCCACTCCATAGTATCCAGGGTGAGCTTATGAGAACATCAAATGGCATGTTCACTGTATTTGAAGGGAAATTAAAAGTTTAAAAAAACAATTTGGGAAAATTATGGGAGAAAGGGGCACACAGCAGAGGGCAATATTTGTTCAAGATCTTAATGAGAGTCAGTGGCAAAACTGCAATATAGTGGCTCCCATGGGCCTCTACCGTGGCACAATTATTGCAAAACAGTTGGTACTCTCGCACTTAATGGCGACATCCTAAGAAGTGACTCAGAGCCCAAATATTCAAAGTAGCCAGCAAAGGGCTTCTCTTGGACCCATTGTTGTATGTTGCTCTCCTAGTCATGATAAAAAAGGCTATCTTGTGTAAAGAGTTTGTATCCAAAATCTGTAAAGAACTTACCAAACTCAAAACCCAAAAAGCAAATAATCCAGTGAAGAAATGGGCAGAAGACATGAATAGACACTTTTCCAAAGAAGACATCCAGGTGGCTAATAGACACATGAAAAGATGCTCAATATCACTCATCATCAGGGAAATACAAATCAAAACCACAATGAGATACCACCTCATACTTGTCAGAATGGCTGAAATGAACAACTGAGGAAACAATAGATATTGGTGAGGATACAGAGAAAGGGGAACAGTTTTCCACTGCTGGTGGGAATGCAAACTGGTGCAGCCACTCTGGAGAACAGTATGGAGGTTCCTTTAAAAAATTAAAAATAGAACTACCCTACGACTCAGCAATTGGACTATTAGGTATTTATTCAAAGGATACAGATGTGCTGATTTGAAGTGGCACTTGAACCCCAATGTTTATAGCGGCATTATCAACAATAGCCAAAGTATGGAGAAAGAGCCCAAATGTCCATAATCTGATGAATAGATAAAGCAGATGTGGTATATATATCCAATGGAATATTACTCAGTGATCACAAAGAATGAAATCTTGCCATTTGCAATAACGTGGATAGAACTAGAATGTATTATGCTAAGCAAAATAAGTCAGAAAAAGATACATATCACATGATTTTACTCATATGCGTAATTTGAGAAACTCAGTAGATGAATATAGGGGAAGGGAAAGGAAAATAAGGTAAAAACAGAGAAAGAGACAACCCATAAAAGACTCTTAAATACAGAGGACAAATGGAAGTTTGCTAGATGGGGGCTGGATAGAGGGGTGGGTTAAGCGGGTGATGGGCTTTAAGGAGGGCACTTTTGGGGATGAGCACTAGGTGTCATACGTGAAAGATGAATCACTGGGTTCTATTCTAGAGGCCAAGACTACACTCTATGTTAACTAACTTGAATTAAAATTTAAAAAAAAACTAGTAAATCCAAATGAAATGTGACCAGTAACAGAAATATATTAAAGGATATGTATACACAAAAAATAAAATAAGAAAAAAAGAGGCTAGCTTGTGGATGTAGAATGTCAGAAATTCAGAGGTTTAATACAAAAACTGAATTGACATAATTTTGTGTGGAGCGTGTCTCCCTGGCTCTCAGCTAGAATTGACTACCTGACCTCCAATTTCCCACTGATGCTCTCTGCCTACTGGCAGACTGCTTCTGTTCTAGATTCCCGGAGCAGGAGAATCGGATGAAGCCAGGGAGAGCACTTGGTTGCAATAAAAAGAGTTCCAACTTCAATTAGATTAGACGAAAATGCAAATGTACCCATGTCACCTGGAAGGCTGGCATTGCTAGATCCAAGACTTCAATGATGAGGCCTGTTCTGTCTCTGTCTCTTGACTTGCGCATTTCTTCTTTTTGTTAGTCTCATTCTTTCCTGCTGCCCAGAAATTCTCACCATGCGGAAGAAAGGAAATCTGCTAGCAACCTTAATTCCATAGTTTTGCATTTCATAAAATCCAAAAGGAAGAGAGCCTTTCTTTCTTTCTTTCTTTCAAGGCTCACATATCAGTTCCTAAGGCAAGATTCCAGGTGGTCCTGCTTTGTGTCATGGGCAGTCAGTGTGGTCAGGTCCAAAAGATACCATAATTGGCCATATGTGAGTCACAGGTTCAGCACTACCACCAAAGGGAAAATGAAGTGTTATGATTTAGAACTCCACTAAAGATGAATTGAAATAGACAAAGGGCAAAGTAAATAGGGCTGCTTTTCCCAGGAAGGAGGAGGCAGAAAGTGACTACCAAACGTATCAGAACAGGAGTTCCAACAGTCACTCAAAACATGTTCTGGAATAAAACCTTGCAGCTTGGGGGTGGGGTTGGATGCCAGGGTCAGTGGACAAGCTGTAAAGCTACTGATAGCATGCGCCTTTGACTCAAGTGGTCCATACCGCATCTAGTGCTGGGCTTTCAGTGGCTCTGTGTACTGTCTGTCCTAGGCCAGCACAACTTAATAGAGTGATTGCTTCTTTATTGCATGCGGCCTCCTCCCATGAGTGTGCCGATGAGTGTGAGTGGATGGAGTGAGCTGCATGAGGGAGACACAGGGAAGGTTTGATTCCTTGTGGGCGTGTATGGGAGTGCCACTGGCCGGATTCAGTGCACAGCATCCCTCTCTCAGAATGGAAGGTATTCTGGTCTTGTGGCAAGTTGTAAAGTCAGTAAGCCCCCTTGCCTTTGCACAGACTAGTTTGGGCTCAGAATGCCATTCATTCATTCATTCATTCATTCATTATTTCTTGAGTTGCTACCATGTATCTGGCATTTCATTGTGATTTATGTTGTTACATTGCTCTTGCCCTCCTGTAGACTACAATCTATTAGAGAATATAGACATTAACCAATGAATTATCCAAATTACCTTCTCGATTTTGTTATGGTTTCAACTATTGCTCCCTTACCTGTTGTCTGTACAGCAACCAAACTGATCTTTTAACAGCCTAAATCATGTCATTCTTCTGCTTAAAATTCTTCAATGATTTTTTATTTTTCAGGTAATAAAACCTTTTTAATTAAAAAAAATTTCCAGCTTTGGGTTGCCTGGGTGGCTCAGTCAAACATCCAATTCTTGATATCGGCTCAGGAAGTGATCTTGCGGTAGTGAAATTGAGCCCCATGTCAGGCTCTGTGCTGAGTATGGAGCCTGCTTGAGATTCTCTCTCTCCCTCTCTCTCTGCCCCTCCCCTGCTTGTGCCCTCTCTCTCTATCTCTCTCTCAAAATAAATAAATAAACATTTAAAAAAGTTTCCAGCTTTATTGACATGTAACTGACATAAAACATCGTGGGAGTCTAAAGTATACAGTGTATGGATTTGATACTTTATGTCATGCAAAATATTTACACCATAGTGTCAACTAATACTTCTATCATGTGATGTAATTACCATTTCTTTTTAGTGGTACAAACATTTAAGATCTATTCTCTTAGCAACTTTCAAGTATAAAATACAGTATTATTAACTCTTATCACCATGCTGTTCATTAGATTTCCATAATTTATTCATTTTATAACTGGAAGTTTTTACTTTTTGACCAATATCTCCCCATTTCTCCCACTCCCTGACCCCTGGTAACTACCACTGTACTCTGTTTTTATGGGCTCATCTTCTTTAGATTCCACATGTACGTGAGATCATACAGTGTTTGTCTTTTCAGTCTGACTTATTTCATTTAGCATAATGTACTCAAGGTCCATCCATGTTGTTGCAAATAGCAGAATGTCCTTCCTTCTCATATCTGTATGTATATATACTATGACTTCTGTTCATCTGTTGATGGACTTTTAAGTTTCCATATCTTGGCTATTGTGAATAATGCTGCAATGTACATGGACTGCAGATATCTCTTTGGGATCCTGTTTTCATTTTCTTTGGATATATACCCAAAAGTGGGATTGCTGGATCATATGGTAGTTCTATTTTTAAATTTTCGAGAAACCTCCATACTGTTTTCCACAGTGGCTGCACCAGTTTACATTCCCACCAGCAGTGCACAAGGGTTTCCATTCCTCCACATCCTCACCAACACTTGTTATCCATTGTCTTTTTGGTGATAGCCATTCTAACAGGTGTGAGGTGATATCTCAGGATGGTTTTGATCTCTGTTTCTGGGAATAAGATCCTACCATTTACCATGGCCTTGAATGCCCTCTGGGACCAGGTTCTGGCTAAGTGTCCCACTTGTCCACTTTGGCAAGACCTACCTCCTCTACGCTCGCTGCCTGCTCCAGCCCCTTCCTGGGCCTGGCACTAGCTCTTCCCTTAGCTTTGCATGTGAACAGCTCCTTGTCATCCTTCCTCCTGTAGGTCTTAACTCAAACCTTACCCCGAAGAGGCCTTCCCTTACCAGCCCATATAAAGGAGCTTCCTTCCCTGTGTGTGTCTCCACATTATTCCCTTCACAGCACATGTCACAAACTGCAATTATCTTCTTTGTTTGTTCTCCTCCTTAATGACTGCTCCTTCCCAGAAGAATGTGTTCAGGGATCATGTTGGTCTTATTCAGGGCCTTATCATTGGTCTGAACAATTGGTAAGCTCTCATGCCTGTGGGGGGGTCTCTTTAAGAGCCACCTCCAGAGCCACCGCCTCCTCCATGAAGCCTGCCTTGGGCAGAATTAATTTCCACGTCCACGGTGCCACCACTGTACTTCATGCATGCCTTGGGTACGGCACTTCGCTATACGAGGCTGTAATTGCTTCTCTCCACACCTGGCTTCTCTGCTAACACACAGATCTGTGAGATCAGGGACTAAGACTTATCTCTGTATGCCCAAAGCCTATCAGTGGTACCCGGGACATAGCAGGGGCTCTGCTGCTTCGTGATGGAATGAAAGCAACCCCAATTAAGCAGCAATCCATATCTGTGTGTCTGTGTATTCATCAGAAAAGGGAGGGGCAGAGAACCATAGAAAGGAGCTCCATTCTTTCAGCTTTAGTTGCTATATCAATGGGGAGGGTGGGGAGGGATGAAGGAAAAGCTTTATGAACAGAGGACGGAAACAGGCAAACTTGCCAAGGAAGAAAACATATTTTCAAACATTTAGGTTCAATTAGCAGCCTCGGGTGGGTTAAAAAGAGAAAAGTACTAGGAGAGAGTCAGAAGACGGGTACTTGACAGTATTCCTTTCGTGCTTTTCCTGTCCCTTGATGCATTGTCTTCTCGCGCAAGTATCAATATTGCGTGTTGACAGGGGGAAACCATCATCTTCAAACTGTAATGAATCTAAAATGAAAACAAGCCACGCAGTTGGCCAATACTGCTTTAAAATTGCACATCAAGAACACTTCCAGTGACAAACACTTTCAAGGCAAACAAACCAAACAGAAATTAAAAAATCTCTGTGGGGTATAAATATGTAATTACACTCACACAGGGAGCATTTTATCAGGTAAACCATCCCACTTTGTTAATTGAAATGCTCCAGCACTGGGCTTTTTTGACAAAGCGTCTGAATATGTATGTGTCGGGTGTAGACACGCTGCTTCACCGCGGCTCTTCCTGGCTGGAGCTGACCGCCTCAAAGCCATTTTCCCGTGCAGCTGGGAGGTCACTTCTGAAGCCCTTCCCTTTTGTCTGTTTGCTTCTGTTTCCATCTAGCTGAACGTCGCCAGGATGCAGCCAGGTTTGGAATTCTAAATATCTGTCCAAAACACAGCTAGTTTCAAAAATTAAGACGAATACGTTACTTCTATATAGCTCATTTGAAATACATAGATAAGCAATCCTCTTTGGTAATTTAGAAATGTTAAGGCAACCAAAAAGAGAGCTGTTCCAAGCACCTGCGTTAGTACCGGGCAGTAGAAGAATGCTGGGCGAGAATTCCCATCCTGAGCTCTGCTTCAGTCTGTTCCCGCTGGATGCATGGCCATAGGCCACCAACCCATTGCCGCCTTGGTTTCCTCCTCTAAAATCAAGGCTGGTCTGCGACTGCTAAAAATTCCTTTCTATTCCTTTTTTTAAAAAGTTTTTATTTAAATTCCAGTTAGATAACATACAGTGTAACATTAGTTTAAGGTGTACAATATAGTGATTCAACACTTCGACACATTACCTGGTGCTCATCCCAACAAGTGCCCTCCTTCTTCCCCATCAGCCATTGAGTCTATCCCCCCACCCACTGCTCCTCGGGCAACCCTCACTTTGTTCTCTATAGTTAAGAGTCTGTTCCTAGTTGCCTCTCTTCTCTTTTCCCCTTTGCTCCTTTATGGTGTTTCTTTTTTTTTTTCTTTTTTTTAAAAATTTTTTTTTTTAGCATTTTTATTTTATTTTTGAGAGACATAGAGATAGAGCGTGAGCAGGGGAAGGGCAGAGAGAGAGGGAGATATAGAATCTGAAGCAGGCTCCAGGCTCTGAGCCGTCAGCACAGAGCCCGAAGCGGGGCTCAAACTCACAGACCATGAGATCATGACCTGAGCTGAAGTCGGACACTTAACCGACTGAGCCACCCAGGCGCCCCTATGGTGTTTCTTAATTTTCCTTTCTACTCCAACAAGGCTTATGATCCATTATCTAATAATACTGCCTTTTCTTGAGGGTTTTTTTTTATTTTGAGCAATTGGATTACTAATTCAAAGAAATCTTTATTACATGTTAGAAAAGTCACCTGAGTGAGGCTGTCTTTCCCTCCTCTGGAGTGCCTGGGTGCTCTGGCCTGTCTTCAGGTGGTGGCTTGGCCCATCCTGTGCCCCAGGCACCAGAGCCCCCACTGCAGAGTTACTGAGTGTTCTCAATGCCCTGTGAACACAGGTCATCTGCAAAGGGGGAGACACAGAGTGGTATCTGGGAGTTCCTGGAGTAGGAATCCAGGTCCCAACACCATGTGGAATTTCCCAGACCTAATGTATTAGTTTCCTAGCCACCACAAGCCTGGCAGCTTATAGCAACAGAAATGTATTCTCTCATCATTCTGGAGGTCAGATGTCTGAAATCAAGGGAAGAACCTTCTTGAAAGGCTCTGAGGACATTGCATTTCTTGCCTTTTCCATCTTCTTGTGGCTCCAGACATTCCTTGACTTACAGCTGAATCACTCCAATCTCTGCCCCTTCCCCCTCCATCACATCACCTCCTTCTCTTCTGTCTCTTGTGAGGACACTTGTCATTGAATTAAGGTCCACCCTGGTAAACCAGGATGGTCTCATCTCAAGATACTTAACTTTATTACATCTGCAGACATCTTTTTTCCAAATAAGCTAACATCCACAGGTTCTGAGGATTTTAATGATGACGTTTCTGTTTAAGGCCACCATTCAGCACTACACCTAATCGCTATCCCAAGATTTCTAAGCCAGTGGTATAGAAACTCTGGGTCTGGTGATTAAAGGCTTAAATAAATGATTAGCATATGATTCTCCCCCAAATCACCTTAGCTTGTCATTTATAAGAGATTTAGAAATGGCAGGAATAAGACATGAACGCGTTTGGGATTCATGGCAGTGAGAGGAGAAGATAGGCATTAAGTCTGGTATTGAGCATTTATGATCTCTGCTAGGCATGACTGGTACAGGATGTATGAGAGAGGCCCCTACCTTTAAGCAACTCACAGTGCAATTGAATGAAATGGTGTGAGAACCAGAGATATGAAAAAGGAAAGCAAGACATAGTTCTAATGAGATAAGCTAACAAGGTTTCCCCCAGTACTCAAGTATTTCTTCTAAAACACACTTTAGAAATGTACTACTTTTGGGGTGCCTGGGTGGCTCAGTCAGTTAAGCGTACAACTCTTGATTTAAGCTCAGGTCATGATCTCACAGTTTGTGAGATCGAGCCCTGCATTGGGCTCTGCACTGACAGCACAGAGTCTTCTTGGGATTCTCTTTCTCTCCCTCTCCCTCTCTGCCCTTCTCCCTTCAAAATAAATAAAATAAAAATAAACTTTAAACAAAGAAATGCACTACTTTTTAATGGGGTTGGATGGGTGAAGGGAAACTAGAGTGTTTCTGCTCTTTTCTAAAGATGATCTGATCAGATCCTGTCACAAGTGGGGTTCCCTAGGAAGCCGAATCTGAAATGGAGACTGACATGTAGGATGTCCATAGGAATTGCTCTGGAACCAACAACTGTTGTGGGGAAGGCAGAAGATGACGCGAAGGGACAAGCTGAGCTGGGACACAGTCTCTGTCGAGGTCTCAGTTAAGCTCCAGGAAGCTCTGGAGGAAGGATGGTCCTTCAGAGTTGCCCCGCATGCAGCAGGGCCTTTGAAGCACACATCAGTCTCTGGATGTGTGCTGCCCGATGTGAAGAAGCTCTCTTCAGCCAGGGTGTTCCCTGAGAGGGCTGACACTGGGGGCTGTATGCCACCCACACTCCCAGCAGTGGGGGGATTTGGTTCTTCAGTCATGAAGGAGGATGTGGGCAGGCACGTCACAGGATCCACTGCAGATCTGTGCTCAGGCTTCACCAGCCCCCAAATTCCATGCCGCCATTCCACAAGCTTTACAATTTTATCGAGATGAATCTCACACAAAGGAAGATGTTACCTACATAGATTCTTGTGTCTTGGCTCCATTCCTGAGTTTGTTTTTGAAGAAGAGAGCAGGACCTTGTGCTGTAAAACAGAGCTATGACCAGCCAAGGGGATTCAAGAGAAAATTGTCTTGATCCTTAAAACTTCGCATGACATGCATTTGAGGCAGTGCTGGCTCTGCCAGGCAAGGTGACAGGATAGTGCCTCTAGGTGGCTTCTCAACTGTACACTACTTTCTTTGTTTTACTTTCTCTCTCTAGACAAATGGGCATATAATTGAGTAATTCCTCCAAACTGGGAAGGAAGGGGCTTCTAGAAAGTAGTTCTGTCTCTGTGTCAGAATTTAGTGGAAGGAACATGGGGCTAGATGTCAGATGGATGCTTAGTGATCGTTCATCCCTTTCATCCATTCTTTTACCCTTATTTTCTGGAAGCAACTCTTCCCGCTCCTCCCATCTTCCCAATATAATCTCAGAGGACTTGAATGTTCTATTTTTTAGCCTATAACACGGCTAGCTTCAGAGTCTGCCCTCTTCCAGGATAATATATGCACTCCTTTGCCTGCCAGACTGGGTCCCTGTCCGTATCCTCATAGGCTGGCACTGCCGTTTATGCTCTGAGTGATCACAGGCAAATTAGCTCACTCTGTGACATGACTCCTTCTGGGAAATGATATACATACATATATATACCTACATATAGTTATATACACATTAATGGAAGTTAATATTGTCGTTAAGCACTTAGCACAATTTTTGGCTCAAAGCAATGCCCAATGTTAGTCATTATTCACACTACTATTTCATGTTCACAATCATCCAGTTGTCCATGGCTGGAATTCTCTGTGAGGCTGACAGTTTCCTATTTCCCTGTTTCCTCATCTTCATTGGCTCTTTGTCATTGCCAGTTCTTGGGCTAGCTTTTCCATCCTCCTGCGTGGAGGCTGTCTTGACCTCTCCAGTGTATAACTATTCTCCCTACCCTCGGTGCTCCTCTAGGGCTTTCCTCCTGGATAGCAGAGTTTACCCCCTGTGTTGCATCACTAGTCATCAGTCTCCACGTGCATTTTTACTCTCCAGAATCCAGGAACAAGATAAACATCAGCTTGAAAAGGAGATCTGACATTGGCAATGACAGACTTAAACCCGTGGTACTAAGGTGAGCACAAGAGAACAGGTGGCTGTTTACAACAAATCCAAGTCTCTCAGCCTAGATGCATTATCTATCAACTACCCTGTTCTTCTTCTTCTTTTTTTTTTAAGTTTATTTATTTATTTTAAGAGAGAGAGAGAGGGAGGGAGAATCCCAAGCAGGCTCCACACTGTTAGCACCGAGTCTGACATGGGACTCAAACCCACAAACTGTGGAATCATGGCCTGAGCTGAGATGAAGAGTCAGATGCTTAACAGACTGAGCCACCAGATGCCGCCCCCCAACTCCCACCCACTGCTCTGTTCTTAGGTCATTCTTTTCCTTGCTTTTTCTGCCAGCACACTCTTACTTCTCAACAGAACTTCCCAGAGACCCTGAGTTGTTTCCCTCCTTCCCTTCTTCTCTTTCTAGGTCCCTTCTTCAGCCTGCTCCCTCCGTCCTCCTCTCATTTCTTTCTTTCACAACTATTTATTGAGCAACTGCTATGTGCAGAGCACTGGGGACCTATTGGTGAGCAGGAAAATAAGGTCCAGTACTTACAGCACTTGCAGTTCAACAGGGAAGACGAAAATCGGTGACTGCAGTGTAGCAGGACTCTGAAAGAAGGTTTGGAAAGGCGTGGGAGTACTGTACGCCTGGGACCCTGGCTGTTCCTCCCAAGAGAGAGGGAAGGATTTCTCAGAAACACCCTTTGGCCTGTAGAGAGAAAACGAGAACTGAGAAAACTGGAGGCATCGTAGGTGGAGCTAAAAGGAACTTCACACGCTTTGCCAGTTTCTGTCCTCTTGTTCTTAACCTTTCTTCCACAACTTTTGCCTGCCTCTAACTGACTCAACACGTATCCATGGAAGGACCGTTGGGTGTCAGGTGACATACTAAGAGCAGGTAACAGATCAGTGAATAAGACAGAAACAGCTTCCTGGCCTCAGGTCACTGACAGTTCCATCCTTGGCCTTGAGACCAGGCCTGAATCTGGTGATTCGCAGGACAGTATGCGAGCTGCAAGCACTTCGCACGTATTAAATAATTTAATCCTCATACTAGCCCCAGGTGTTGTCCTCATTTCTCGGTAAGAAGACTGAGGCACAAAGAGGTCAAGTAACTTACTCAAGGTCCTGTAACTAGCTTGCATCTGGCCTCTGCCGCTTAGTAGTTATGTGACTTTGGCTAAGTCAGTTAATCTTTACAACAACCTTATAAGGCCGGGATTATTTTTGTCATGCACATTTCATAGGTGAGAAAACCGAGGCACGAAAAGATTAAGTCAGTGACTCTACCCACAACACTTAGCCTGATGCCTAGCAATGGTTGCTATTATTATTATTCTTGAGGACAAAAGAGGAAGAAACAAGGAGTTTCCAGAAGGCTGGAGATAAGGAAATATGATTCCAAATTTTCATAATTTTGTCCTTCCACCAACTATAACCTGATGAGCTGGCATAGACATTTGGGTAAGGTTCTGCTACATTTGACTGAAAGAATTACTGATGAATCATTGAAAAGGTAATGTCAAGCTCTCGCCTTCACAAAGGGCAAGCCTCTCCATCTCTCTTTCTCATAATGCTTCAGGTATGTTAGGTAGACATAGCTTAACAGCCGTGTAGGAGGGGGAAAATGTAGACATTTTGACTGACGACAGATGACCTATATTAGTCTGCTGAGGTTGCCGTTACAAAATACCACAGCCTGGGTGGCTTCAATGACAGACCCTTCTTTTCTCGCAGTTTTGAGGGCTAGAAGTCCAGAGTCAAGGTATTAGCAAGTTCAGTCTCTGGTGAGGCTTCTCTCCCTGGCTCGCAGATGGCCACTGTCTTGCTGCATCCTCATGTTGTCTTTTCTCCGAGGCCCAGAGAGAGAAAGAGCTCATCTCTTTGCCTCTTCTCATAAAGATACCAACCCTATCACATCAGGGCTCCCCAGGAGCTCATTTAACTTTAATTATCTCTACAAATATAGTCACACTGGGGTTGAAGACTGTACCATATGAATTTTGGAGAGATACTACTCGGTCCATACCACATAACATTAGTCATTAGTGTTAATGAGTTAAGGCCTTGAGACAGTCCATTAATAGAAGGACAGAGCCCCCCAAACACTGTATTTCATCTCATTTCGTTACAGGTGCCTCACTTTATGATGGAAAAGAGAAAAAAAATTGATTTGGCATATACTGCATTTGATACTTAGGCCCTATGGCAATCCTGTAAGTTGTTGGTTCCCAATTAAAAGTATTGAGAAGCAATCTGTTACTTAAAATGACACTATCTCTCCTACCAACATCAGTCAGCTAAGGAGGTGGGGAAGCTGGTGTTTGAACCAAAAGGGAGTTATGGGAATAGGAGATCTTGAAAAGAGAAACTATGAGGGGTGCCTGGGTGGCTCAGTCAGTTAAGCGTCTGACTTTTGATTTTGACTCAGGTCATGATCTCATGGTTCGTGGGATTGAGCCCCATGTGTGGGGCTTGCTTGAGATTCTCTCTCCCTCCCTTTCTGCCTCTCCCTGCTCTCTCTCTCGAAATAAATAAATTTATTAAAAAATGTAAAAAAAAAAAAAAAGAAAAGAGAAACTATGTGGAATTATATTGTGGATGGGTATCCTTGGAAAGGGGAATTTCCATAGGCCCATTTGGTGTGATTCCAGAAGACAGTGCATAGATGAATTGATGAAAGTTATAGGGAAGAAGGTTTGAATTTAATGCATGTAAAATTTTTTTTAAAGCTACTACTCTCCAAAATGGAATAGGTTATTTTTAGAAGGGCATCTCATACTGCTCACTATTGGAGGCATTCTAAAACTAGACACTCTTGTGGGAGGCAACCAGAGAGAACCAAGCCTCGATGGACAGGAATGGATAATGGGCTTAAACGTTCTCCATTAGTCCAAGTTTGGGGAGATTTTCTGTTATCATAGAAGGATTTCCACAAGAGCAAGTTTTGGCACATGACATTCTAAATACTTTCACCCCTGAACAGTGAAGTAGTGTAAGAAATTTATCTGATACACAATTGTTGCTAAATATTTTCCTATATGAAAATGCTGTCCATTAAATAGGAATCTATTTGAATTAAGTTGTTAGAATAAAAACAAACCATGAGAGCCATTTCTATCAATGACAGCTGGGAACCATCTTCCAAGAATACCCTTGTAATTGCATTTAGAGTTGCTTATCTATGGCACATCAAAGAATTAGATGCAAGTGGTCATTGCACTAATGAAATGCTTATCTTTCTCTGTTCATCAGACTGAAGAGCATTTAGAAATGGCTGGCATTTGGACTCTTTTTCCATTATTAATTAATTGAATGGGCCTTGGGGCTCCCAAACTCTATTAAATTAAGTAAGACCTAGATTAATTCTTTTTCTGTATAGTATGTTTGAAAACTGACAATGTTCAACATAGTCATAAAATGGACCGAGGTTGGGATGCATCAAGGAACAGCACTCCTTCCTTCAGAGATGCCTGTTTTGTAAAAAGTAAAAGCAGAAAGGGCTTTGAGGTCTTATTTTCAGGGGGAACCTGAAATTAAATTCATATCATTGCCCTTACAATAAGTATCTTCTATCAACCTGAGATACACTTGGATTGTTACAATTCTCCAGATGTACTGACATGCCATGTTTCAATTGTGAGTGTGTGAGGGGCTGAGGGCTTTTGGTTAAAACCAATTGTGAGGTTGGGCACCTGGGTGGCTCAGTCGGGTAAGCTGAAGCTCAGGTCATGATCTCACAGTTTGTGAGTTTGAGCCTGGTGTTGGACTTTGCGCTGACAGCTCAGAGCCTGGGGCCTGCTTCCGATTCTGTATCTCCCTCTCTCTCTGCACCTCCCCTGATCACCCTCTGTCTCTCTCTCTCTCTCTCTAGAAAATAAACAAACATTAAAAAAGTTTTAAAAATCAATTGTGAGGCAAAAATACTTCTGGCTGCTTTGGCCGTCCCACTCATCCAAATGTTTCTGGCAAATAAGCTCAGTGGGCAAAAGCTAACATTCCCTAAGAGCTCCTAGCCCAGGGAAACTTTTGCCAAAACTTTCTTTGTCCTTAGTACTAAAATAAACACTGGCTTTAGTAAGAAAGATCACAGCAAGCTTTCCCAATTGGAGAGCACTGGGAAATAAAACAAGATTTCCAACTGAAATGGTTAGATCATTTCACTAAAAGACACCCAGATGGAGCAAAACTTAATTATTCACAGGAAATTTTGGCTTCATATGGTCTTTTGGTATGTCTAGGACCTGGAGGCCAACTTTTGCTTTTCTCAACTCTGCTTTATAATATGCCAGAAAGTTCCAGCCTCCCTTCTCAACCTGTATCTCAAGCCTTTCCCTGCCCGTCAGTCCATTTTTTTTTTAATGTAAAAGAAAGTTTCAAGCACCTGGTCTAGGAAAACACTGTATGGATCGCTCAGCATGGTAACTAATTATTTTAAGCCACGTTGTTTGTTGTGTTTTACCTGCTGGGGTGAGCCTCACTTCAAGCTGCCACAGGCCAGCTTTTGCTCGGAACTCAAACATGTGTTGATTCTACTGTGACCCGAAGACTCAGGGAGAGGAGCACGTCTGTACATTTAGTGCAAACCAAACATGATGTCAGGTTTTGACAGTTTCCTTTGAAGAAGTTAACCTTTGACTGAACTTAGAGGGAAAAATTTATACTCAGTTCAGTCACTTGATGCTGACTAGAGTGGTAAGAATATCAATGACGTGAATAATTTGAGTGATGCTAGAGGGCTCCGTGTTTTACTTTCAGAGACTCTCAGGTTGGGTCAAGTGTACAGACTGATTATTGCCCGGTCAGGAGGCAGTGAAACCTGATATACAAATGCACCTGCAATTTCATAGACTCCAGGCGTAATCTTTACAAGCAAATTGCTTCTTCAGAACCGTTGTGTGAAATTGCTTTTATCTACTTTTCTTTTGGGTTGATGGGCCAAGTGAAGAATTCATAATCACAGTGTTCTGTTTGGATAGCCTATGGGCCCAGTCTATCAAGTAAACAGTTGTGTTGTGACTTCTGAGGGTCTCTGAAACCTCCTTTCTGTAGGTTTCTGGGAACCTCCCAGTTCCCTCAAAACATCTTCCTCGCCATGAGGGCTTAGCATATTTCGACTCGTAATTCTCAGGGTTAGGTTGAGCCTTTTCCCCTGAATGGTAGAAGATCATGTACTTCTACTTTCTTCTCAGTGGAGGGACTTCATCCACCACACTTCACTTAGTAACCCAAATTTCTTCTGCTATGATTAGTATCTGAAAGAGGAATAAGACCCAAGGATGTCAAATATGCCGAGAATTTCCAACCACTGTTCCCAAATTTGCCTGTGACAGACATTACCCATCAATCTTGATCCTTTTTCCAGTTGAACCAAATCCAAGGCTTTAGAATCCTTTTAAGACAGTTCTATAAGAAGCCACTAACCAGCCTTTGGTGTTGGGGCAAGAGAGACCTGTTTCTCATTCTGATTTTAGGATATTGAATCCTTCACCTACATCAGTTTGTTAGCCAAGTATCTAGTGGCCTTAGAGAGAAGGCTCACAGGACATGACATGTGGATTTTCCTTTCAGTAGTTTTTCTGACTCAAGTGTTTGTTTCTTTTTTTTATATACTCATCATCATAATATATGCACTGATTTTGTATTTTATTTTCTATTTAACATGAAAATTTTAGTTTAATGTTATTATATCTACTTGATACACATAATGTTAAGTGGTGCATAATATTTCATATAATTGGTATTATTACTTATCTATTTCCTTATGTTGAACATTTAGTTGTTTTCTGATGTTTTTATACTATAAATTTTATGATATATGACAGAATTAGTTTCTACATATAAAGATTTTTCCATATTTGGAGATATTGCATTAGGTTACATTCTTAGAAGTGGATTATTGAATCATGAACATTTTAAGACTGTTAATAGATTAGTCAACTGCTTTCCAGTGGATTATATCAATTTACAATCCCACCATGTATGAAACTACCTAATTCATCTATCCCCTCCCTGCCAATTTTGCATGTATTTTTAAATTTATAGAAAGCATTGTTCATGGCATGTAAGTTGCTTTTCGGGACTCCTGACATCTGATGCCATGCTCTGTCATCTGCTAGGGGACTGTTGAGGTCACCCAAGTCCCAACAGAATTTATAGCTCTCCCCAAGTTCCCTAGGCATTGGCCTGTGAATTCCCTTGTTGCATTGGCCACAGGCTACCATTATTTTGACAATATTTAAAATTAACATCTTGGTTCTCTGTTCCCCAACTCCTTTGTCTTCTTTCCTAACAGGAAGAACAACAGCCACTACTGCTGTTACTTATTGAGTACTATTTATACATTGAGCTTGATTCTAAGTACTCCACATGTAACATTTTATTTTATTTTATTGTAACCCACTGAGATGGCTGTTATCATCCCCAATTTATAAATGAGTGGGTAACTGAAACTTAGCAAGCTCTGTAAGTCCAAGAGCACTCAAGTGCTAAGTGGAATAATAGCTGAGAAGTGAGTAGAGGCTCTATCTTATTTCTTATTCCAGATTTTTAACCATTCTATATAATGCCTCTATGTCCCTGAGCTTCCCACCTCTAGCCTCAGTCCATTCACTGACTCTGAAACCAATCTAGTTCTGAGTTGAGGGAGATGAAGGAACTCTCGTCCAGCATCTAACGTCACTCTTGCTACTATACCAACTCTAATCTTGTACTTCATTTACACTAAATGGACTTCTGCTCAGAGACCCAACTGAGAAGTCATCGAGGGAGTAGGCTAACAAGAACATTTGCTAAAGTGAGCTTTTGCAAGCACTGAATGAAGGTCACCTCAAGGTGGTGACATATTTTAGGTGTTTCCTCCTCTATATGGTAAAATCTGGCCAACTTCAGCTCCCGCTTCTACCTTCTCTTGTCACCAACTCTCCACTTTGTTCTCAATTTCAGTGACCATGCTGTTGCCTCAGTTTGCCATGACTGATTCCTGGCCTTGATAGACTTTCTATTAGCTCAGTTTCTGTAAGATCTGCAAAGGAATAGTAAGATTTGGCTATTTTGTACTGGTAGGAAAAGAGAGAGCCCATGTAGAAAAGGTCTCGAGAGTTGTAGATTAGGGGCAGAGTATAAGACTAAATTCATTGATATGAGTATTTTTACCTGTGACTCGGGACTTAATATTATGTCAGGTACTTGTAAAGCTAGTCCAAGAGTTTGCTGGGATAGTTCCTTAACACCTGGATTTGAAAAATGTTTTCTGAAGTAAAGTGGAGATGTCAGAAGTTCTTCGGCATAGAGGAAGATGTCAGAAGGCTTAAGGGTGTGAAAATTTTAGAATATATTTATGATGCATACACTCACAACCCATCACCTGACTATATTTCCTGGGAGAGTCTAAAGAGCACTGTCTTCATTTCAGTAATAAGAAATTCACTGGTGATGGAGGCGCTCACATCCTTGGAACAGGATTCTCCACTATTAGATGGGATTAATGGGGCCAGGGAATAGTAGAGATCAGGTGGAAACTTTAAACTGTCTGTAGTGGATACTGTGGTACTCTACACAGGGCCTTTGTCCAGGACCAGTGCACCGTGCTTCTGGGAATATTGCTGGCTAACAGCTCAGAGATATGTCTAATTTCGGGAAATGCTACACTCAAGGTTATGCCCATTCCCTGGTGTTTGCAGAGAACCCAGTCTTAAATAGTTGGTGTCACAAGTGTCCTAGGAACCAGGCTCTGAAATCGGATTTTGGAATAACTCTATCACTGATAGTTGGTAGAGTGTGGCTAGCCCATAGCATGCTCTTACAGTGTAATTGTGAAAACTTTCACCAGTGGTAAATTGGGTTGGAAGACCAGTGAAAGCAGGTGCACTGTCTTATGCAATGTCTCTATTGTGTTAAGAGGTGAGGGAGAAATGATTCTATGAGGACAATGGAATTACGTGGCTATTGTTGAGTGCCACTGATGAGCTGAAGAGAGAAAAGGTAAGGCTCTAGTGATTAATAACCAATTCAAGGAAAATGTAAAAGCTAGAGGGCTTGCTTGTTAACATTTAAGTGGCCCCTCATGTCTTACAGTCAAAATATAGGTGGATGGAGTACCAGGCTCAGGACTTACTCATAAAAGTAGTGGAGCTCACAGCAAGGTCAGAGTGGAACCTGTGATATGAGATGGAGCTATCTAGGTATGTGTATTTGAAAATGGAACTCCCAAATTCCCTGAAGCTAGCAGGCCTATAGAAGGGAGTCTTCTTCCTTGTCAGAATATAATGGAACCTCTTGATTGGAGAACATGCTGAAGACTCAAATCATGCAAGTGTCTTAAAAGACCATGCTATCTCCCTCTTACCTCCTTCCCTACACTCCGTCTCCCTCCTAATAACCACACCAATAATAAAGATCAAATATCAGCATAGCCTAGCTGGGGGTGTGCTACCTTGAGTAAGGAGGAGACACTAAATACAGAAGAAGCTATGGCCAGACTAGTATGCTTGGGACCAGTTCCTGGAGGTGCTGACTCAGGAGAGTAGAACATAAAATTGAGTAAGGGAGAGTCTGAAATGGAAGTAATCTCTCGTGCAGCAAGATTTAATAGACCGTCAAGGACCCCAGAGACTAGGCTAACATAGTGTAGGAAGGCTATGTTAGGTCAGGGATGCTGGCGGAGATGCTGTTACAGAACTAGGCTTTCTGAGGACAAAGGGGGATTATGGTTAGCAGCCTTTAAACATCAGAAACAATGTAGGTACAATTACCGCAATTAGTGACCAGGACAGAGAAAATGGTGGCATGGGGAGGTCTGACCTGCAGGGCACTATGAGATGGTTAATTACCAGGAGCAGACAGGGCTGCTGCTACACATTGGAGGCAGGGAAGAATACGGTTGGTGTTCAGTGTGCCCAGTGCTGTGTCTCTGATGCTTCCTTGTCCAATTTTAACAACCAATGGACAAGTGCAGGAGCTATGGCCTGAGAAGGGCATGATAACCAGGGACCAAGGTCCCTTAGAGATGAGAGTCTGGATTATCCCACCAGGCAGGTGCCTACACCAGCAGAAATTGAACATCAGTGGTGGAGGAGGGGAATGATGAGTATTAGTTATGGCCTCCTAATTACACACAAATTGTCCAGTCTGTGTGAAGGTAGAAGAGATTTGATGAATATATGTGGTATGCACATGGGCTCCTGAGTAGTGGCAAGCAGTTTGGCTGGTCAGTGAGGGGGTCGAACAGGAAGAGAACTGGGAGACTGGTGATGAGGAAGGCTGGGGAAGAGGTAGCAGAAAGCCCGTGGGAGTGCCACAAAGCATGTGTATCTTTGAGTCTATTGTGAATAACCTCCACAGAAGAGGCCCTTAACTTACAGGTGAAGAGTCTGACCCAGCCCGTGGATGTTAATCAGCCTGTCTTCTTAGCCATCCTGATGGTTGCTGAATGGCCTATGAATAGAGTGATCACAGTAGAAGGGACTGAGGCTGTTCATGGCCCTATACCATGCGGGTCCCTCTCAGGAAATCTGAGCTAGCTTCTGCTACCACTGAGTCCAACCCACTGGCAGCAGGGATGGACACTGAGCCTTCAGCCTGCCATCATTCCTCAAAGAAGCCACATGGTGGTAGTTCAACTACATCTAGCCCCTTATACCTGGGAGGGGGTAGCAGTTCATCTTACTGGAGTCAACACATACTTTGGATAGAAGCTTACCTTGCCTGCTTGCAGAGCCTCTGCTAACATTACCACCTGCTCCATCAACATTGTATCTCCCACAGACTGCCTCAGGCCAAGTTTTATGGCAAAAAAATAAAAACTAAAAAAGAGCTGTGAAAGCAGACTCGTGGCCAAAAGATTACCCATGTACGTTATCACCCAGCAGTAGCCTGCCTGATTAAATGGTAGAACACTCCGTTGAAGTCTCAGCTAAGGTGTTGGTTGCCTTGGGGGCAATATCTTGCATCGTTGGTGCACTGTCTTCTGGGAAATGGTAGATGCATTGCACCACTGGCTGGTATATGCTACTTTATCTCCAATATATGGGTCCATGAAGCAAGGTTGGAAGTAAGGCTGTCTCTACTGACTCTCATACCCAATGACCCACTTCGGAAATTTGTGCTTTCTGTTACCATAATATGTATATATTACACACAAAATATATGTGTGTTTGTGGGCACACATACACACACACATACATAGTGAGTATAATGACCATGCTGTAAAGCATACATTCAAAACCCTGGAGATTGCAAACATGCCTTCCATTTAAAGCAGTGTGTTACATTTATGCTGATTTAATCATTAACGTTAGTAAGAGGCCAATTATACTGTTCAAGAGTTAAGATGTTTTACGAGAAAATGACAAAAAGATACATGTAATCATTGCAATGCCAGTTTACCATCAGATAGGATGTGCAATAATCCCTTTAGCAAGCTTAAGCTTTTACATATTAATGGCAATAGTGGAGAGCAGGAAGATGCCTTTTAAGGCATTGCTGAGGCCCTTGCAATAAAGAAATGCCTTCGCTACTTGGCCCTATTACTGGAATGTGCTGGGAGAATAATGCTGTTCCGTGGGCTTGTCCCTCCCCACCTCTGGGGCCTGGGGTGGTTTTTTAAAAGCAATGCTGTATAGCAATTAATAATGAGGAGGGGAAAAATTCATTTAGACGTTTGGCAACATCTTTGTGGCACTCAGTATGGGTCTCATATAGAGTAGATTTGCCCTGCAGAGAGACGCTGGCAATGCTTTATTGTTAAACATACAATTAACCAGCTACCAGAAACAATAGAACATTTAAAACTTCTATTCCGGGGACCAAGTTACCATCTATAGGTCTCAGAGCTACTAAAATATACTTAAAAATGAGCTGCAGGGCACAATGCATGCTTCCTTGTGCGTAAAACAAAGGCCTTGGGTTAGATTATGGTCTCAACAACCCCCTTCTGGACTACAGTACCTCACAAGGCAAAGGCCAATAAGGTAGCAAAGAAAAGCAACCTGTTGACTACGGGAAGTGAATAAGAAACCAAAGAAAATAAACCAATAATAAGTCTAAAGGAAAAGATCTTTCTTGGTTAAACAGCTAAGTCTACTCTCATCCATTCTGAAAGATGAGCTGAGGAAATGGCTCAAGATATTCATTTCCTGATGTTGAAATATATTGGACAACGTATCTGCCTTTTCTTTTGAGCTTGAAAATTGTAGAGACAACAACCCAAATGTCAATCCAGAGTGAAAAGGATAACTATAAGTGGTCATCTATTCAGCAGTGACAATGAGCAAGTAGCAACACAGGTACATCTCATGAATACGACATTGTGAGAAAGAAAGCTAGGAGAGAATACATACCGCATGAGTCCACTTGTTACAGTTCAGAAACAGGCGGGTGGACTCTGTCGTTTAGGATGCAGCTAGAGGTGGTGGAATTGTAGGGGAGAAAGAAGGCAATCAACATCCCAGATCTCAGGACGGAGATGATCTCTGGGAGACGTGCAAGATGGAGTGATGGCGGAGAAAGGGCCCACAGTGCTCCTCAAGTGTGTTCCTACATTCTTTTTCTTGAGCTGGATGGTAGTCACAGGGCATTTGCTTAATAATAGCTTGTAAAACCTTACAAATGCATATTATGCCCTTTCCTGCATATACATTGTTTCACATACAAAGTACAGAGGAAAATATGCTTAAAAGCATTGTATGCATTACCCAGAACTATCTAACTTTAACGAGTTGTCCTTTTCAAAACAAAATTATCGAGACCCTATAGGTAAAGGTGGAGTCTCCCTTATGCACTTCTCAGCCCTGCTCTCCCCCCACACACAGCGCCCCCCCTAACTGGTTTGAGGCAGCTACAACATGAACTTGGTGTTTATTCTTCCTGTCCTTGTTTTTATACTGTTCTACGCACGCGTGTTTCCGTGAAGAACATATTTCCTTGTGTATGTGTGAACTTTACACCATTCCTTTGATGCATGTGTTATCCTGCCAACTTGCTTCTTGCGCTCCGCCTGGTTTGTAAGATCTGTCCGTGTTGGTACGCATGCAGGGCACTCTGCTTCCCCATGCCTCAGTCTCCTCCTCGGCAAATGATGATGATAATAAGGGGTTTCATGAGGTGGAAATGAGTTAATATTTACAAAGCATCTGGCACACAGTAGGGGCTATATGTGCTTACCTAAATAATCCAGGTAATTTATCCATTAATTAATCTGTTGAATTCACCTTATTTCACCTGCTTCATAGAGTACCAGCATTTCTTAGTCCACTTATTTATGTCTTTTTTTGCTGATGGACATTTAGGGATTTCCAACGTTTGGAATTATAAACAAGGCTGTAATAAATAGCTATATGTTCCTGCCTTTTGTTTTTTATTTTGTCTTCTTTTTTTTAAATTTTTTAAGTTTATTTATTTATTTTGAGAAAGAGAGAGAGAGAGAGAATTGCACTGTCAGCACAGAGCCTAATGCAGGGCTCAAAGTCACAAACCATGAGGTCATGACCTGAGCTGAAAGCAAGAGTCAGATGCTTAACTGACTGAGCCACCCAGGTGCCCCTATTCCTGCCTTTGAAAGACATCTATTTGGCAACTCCCCCAGACTTACTGGGGCCAGTGTGTTTTCTGGCTCTGACTTTGATAAGAGTGGGAGGGAAAGCCCGGAACAGAGCAAGGCCTCTCACATCTTTGGAATTCAAGGGTGATTATGAAAGCCTAGGGTCTTTACGGAAAAGAGGAATCACTGAGTGCTGGGCACTTAGTGTTAAGTACTTTGTCTACATTATCTCATTGATATAGACAACAAATATTATGCCCACTTCTCAGATGAGGAAACCGAGTTAAAGAACATAGTTAAGGTCACGTCGGCTGTGAGAGGAGGAACTAACGTTCAAAAGAATGAATAAAAAGTGGAAGGAATAAAGGTCAGGAAGGGAGAATAAAAAAGGATAACTACCCGGCCCCCAAAGCCCCGTGTCCCGGAAAAATCCTGTGTACTTCAGCTGAGGCACAGGCAGGGTTTCTCCCTCCAGATGACCGTGCGCCTTGATCAGTCTCTTTGCCCAACTCTGCCCTTTGCAAACGCCCAAATGGTACTGGGGGTTTTCAGGGGGTGGCGGGGGAGACGAGACAGGGTGGGAGAACAGAAAGGGATATGCTACAGAGATGATTACTGAAAGTTGACAGCTGCCAAACACACTGTGTCCCTGGCAACACCTGTTGAGTCTGCCGCAGTGGTGGAGAGTCAGATGAAGAAAGACAGCTGTACACAGGCCAACCGCAGCAGGACGCGGGGCCAGGCTCGTGCTCTGCCAGCAGAAGATGTGCCAAACCCGCTGGCCCTCATTCAAATGGCTGGGTGTCGACTGGGTTTGCCAGCGAATAAGCCCGGGGAATACATTTGCATTAACACCGCTCCCCACCTCCCCCTGCTCCTCTTCCCCGGTCCCTCCCCCCGCCGCACAGAACATCGGTCCTCTTCCCAGAATGTCATCTTCAGGCTGCTTTTCAGAACCTGTGTTTCAGTGGAACATGAGGTAAGCCAGATGCTGTCCTGAACTGCCTCGAAGGAAGCCAGCATCAGGTGGCGGAGAGCAAGACAAAAAACTCCATTTCAGGTTTTTGGCAGTTGGCTAGACAAATATGCTGGGTAATTTTAATTTTTGGTGTGTGTGTGTGAGAAAAGAGAGAATAGATGGGGTTTTGCATTTTATCTCACGCAAACATTATGCTCACCCAGACACTTCCTTTATTCGCGCACCTTGAAATTTGGGGGATTCTCAGCTAAGCTGAGAGAGCTTCACAATTGCGGTGACGTGTTAGAGGAAAGTTTAGTGCTGCCTACAAAATTGCTTCCTAAGGTGGAGAAGTGTCAGATACGTCTAATTTCTTCTTATCTTTTCTCAAGACGTAAAGGATACCCTTGAGGAATAAGAAGTCTCAGATCTGGGTGAGGGTTTTTTTTTTTCTCTGCGCAACCACTGTTAGTGATTTAGAAAAGAGATCTGCCCTATCTATCTATCTTTCTCTATATTATGGCATGTATCATTTCATCCACTTCGCGCCAGCATGCAGTAGAGGCGGTGAGAGAGAGAAAGCCTGAAGGGAGACCGAAGCTTTGTGGATTACTGTTTTTTGATAGCCTTTCTCCCAGAGGTCTTAATGAGTAACTGGACCTCAAATGATAGAAATTACCCCGTTTTTTTTTCTAACACCTTCTAACACCACACGTATGTACACATGCACGCACACACGTGCACATAACACTTCTTGATAAAGGATTTCACTTCATCTCAGTGTAGTGTTCATGAAGGAAGACCATTAACACTCTTGATTCCCTACTCTCTTAATGATGATAAATCTTTCTTGAGTGGCTTTCAGTTGAAATAATAAGTTATATCACAGACTTTTAGTCAAGCACCATGTTTGGAGTCAAAAATTTTATTTTAGGAATTTATTTCCTAGATATATTTACATCCATACATAAATGGCACGTGTACAATGACGTTCAGTACCACATTTTTTCAAACAATAGCAAAAGACTAAGAAAACTCTAAAGGCCCATCTGTAGGGCATATCTCATTGATGGTACATCTATAAAAAGAACAGTATGCAAATGTGAAGAAGTATGAATTAGCTGCATACGTGTAGACATAGGCTAACTTTCAAGACACATCAAGGGCAAAAATCAAGGTGTTGAATAATGTGTGTGATGTCTACCATATGTGTAAACATAGAAATCATATGTATGCTTATCTATATTCATAGACTATGTCTCAAAGGATAAAAAGAAGCACGTAACAGTAGTTATCTCTGGGACTGGGGGCCAAGTGATTGGATATGCAAATTTTACTATATATTATTTCATACTCTTTTCATTTTTCATGCTGCTGTGTACATACACCACATTTTCAAAAGTATAAAAAATAAATAAACTTCTTTCTCACTAAGTTCTAAAGTAACATACTGGATATTTAATTTCTAAGTTCTTTTTTTAAAAATGTATTTATTTAAATTCAAGTTAATTAACATACAGTGTAGTATTGGTTTCAGGAGTAGAACCCAGTGATACATCCCTTACATATAACACCCAGTGGTCATCCCAACAAGTGCCCTCCTTAATGCCCATCACCCATTTAACCCATCCCTTCCCACTCCCCTCTAGCAGCCCTAAGTTTTTTCTCTGCATTTAAGAGTCTCATGGTTTGCCTCTCTTTTTGCTTTTATTGCTCTTTTTTGCTCTTATTTTTCCTTCCCTTCCCCTATGTTCATCTGATTCTTTTTATATTCCACATATGAGTGAAATCATATGATATTTGTCTTTCTCTGCCTGACTTATTTTGCTTGGCATAATATACTTTAGTTCCATCCACATTGTTGCAAATGGAAAGATTTTGTTCTTTTTGATCCCTGAGTAATATTCCAGTGTGTGTGTGTGTGTGTGTGTGTGTGTGTGTGTGTGTGTGTTTCACCTCTTCTTTATCCATTCATCAGTCGATGGACATTTGGATTCTTTCCATAATTTGTCTATTGTTGATAGCGCTGCTATAAACGTTGGGGTACATGTGCCCCTACAAATCAGCACTCCTGTACCTTTGGATAAATTCCTAGTAGGGCTATTGCTGGGTCATACGGTAATTTTTAATTTTTGAGGAATCTCCATGCTGTTTATTAGGGTGGTGGCAGCAGTTTGCATTCCCACCAACAGTGCAAGAGGGTTCCCCTTTCTCCACATCATCACCAACATCTGTTGTTTCCTGACTTGTTAATTTGAGCCACTCTGACCAGTGTGAAGTGGTATCTTAATGTGGTTTTGATGTGTGTTTCCCTGATGATGAGTGATGATGAGCATCTTTTCAATTGTCCATTGGCCATCTGGATGTCTTCTTTAGAAAAATGTTTATTCATATCTTCTGCCCATTTCTTCACTGGATTATTTGTTTTTTGGGTGTTGAGTTTGGTAAGTTCTTTATACATTTTGGATGCTAACCCTTTATCCAATATATCATTTGCAAATATCTTCTCCCATTCCGTCAGTTGTCTTGTAGTTTTGTTGATTATTTCCTTCACTGTGCAGAAGCTTTTTACCTTGATGAGGTCCCAATAGTTCATTTTTGCTTTTGTTTCCCTTGGCTCTGGAGACATGTCAAGTAAGAAGTTGCTGCAGCCAAAGTCAAAGAGGTTTCTGCCCGTTTTCTCCTCTAGGATTTTGATGGCTTACTGTTTCTCATTTAGGTCTTTCATCCATTTTGAGTCGATTTTTGTGTATGGTGTAAGAAAGTGGTCCAAGTTAATTCTTCTGCATGCATGTTACTGTCCAGTTTTCCGAGGACCATTTGCTAAAGAGACTGTCTTTTTTCCACTGGGTATTCTTTCCTGCTTTGTCGAAGATTAGTTGGCCATACATTTGTTGGTCCATTTCTGGGTTCTCTGTTCTGTTTCATTGATCTAAGTGTCTGTTTTTGTGCTGGTACCATGTCGTCTTGATGATTACAGGTTTATAGTACAGGCTGAAGCCCAGAATTGTGATGCCTCCAACTTTGGTTTTCTTTTTCAACATTACTTTGGCTATTCAGGGTCTTTTCTGGTTCCATACAAATTTTAGAATTATTTGTTCTAGCTTTGTGAAAAATGTTGGTGTTCTTTTTGTTTAAAGCTGAGTGTGATATCACACACAAATACTTTGACCATTAGTATAGATTAGTAATTTGATTAGTTAAATATAACTGTCTAGTGACTAGTTAGAAAATATAAGTCAATATAGTCAAAAGGTCTGTTATGACTATAAACGATGAAGATCTTTTTCTTCCACAGTCATGAATCAACTCAGAGTAATTGTTGCTCAGCGTGAATGAAATAAGATTGCTTTTAAGAACTTAATTGCCATAATTCTGCAATAGCATTTGAGTCCCCAATCCCTTGTATTCCATTTTGAAAGCATTTTGATGCTTTCAGCTTGCATTCATTCTTGTATATATGCATTCACGTGACTCCATTTATAATAAATAATAGGAGAAACTGGTAAAAATTTTCATGGACACAAGAATGTACTTGAAATGTTCCTTTACCTTCACATCAGAATGCTGGCTCTCCACATTCTCTTCTCTAGAGACAGTATGTCAAAGAAATACACTGAGAGAGAGGAAATTTTTGCCTTATGAGTTCATAAGATATCAAAGTTTGATATTGCCCTTGAATGAAGGCACATTGAGATTTATTTATTCATTCATTCGTTTGTTTGTTTGTTATTGCAATATAGTTGATATACAGTGTTATGTTAATTTCAGATGTATGACATAATGACTCCACGATTCTGTGCATTCACAGATGCACAGAATGTTATGTTAAGTTCTGTGTTCATTATGTTAAATATAGTCAAGCTTTAAATCAAAGATAGGCTTGTTCTCTGTGAGGAATTTGGAGTCAGAAAATCTGAGTTTCTGGCAATTTGGCCTCCCGCCTCTCCCAGTCTCGATACGACAGAAAAAGAGCATGAGGGTACGCATCGTGTGAGGCTATTCAGAAGACCAAATGAGCTACATGGTAATGAAAGCACACATAGATGCTGTCATACTCTATTAGTTAAATTTGTTGGATATCACATTCATTTGAAGTAAAAATCAAGTGGACTTTGTTTCAAAGCTCTTTATTGACTCTGGTTTCTGAACAATGGTTACAGTGAAAGTTATCAGCATCTTCAAGTTAATTTGAGTGTCTGCAATTGACAAAGGCTGTTTCCCCTAAGACCAATATTGTGGCAGCATCCAATCAGAGAGAGCCTAAAATAAAACACAAGGGGCACCTGTGTGGCTCACTTGGCTGTGTCCAACTTTGGCTCAGGTCGAAATCATCCAACTCCTCACCTTGGCATACGTTAATAGATCCAATAGCTATTTATCCTATAATGTGTATTAAATTAAGATTTTTGTGGCGATGTTCCTCTGCTCAAATAAATTCAAATGTGGGTAGAATGAAAGGCAATTTACATATGGCATTGTTAGCCTCTGATATCTAGGAAAAGCATTGAAGTATTTATTTCTCAAAGAGAAACCAAGAGAAATATTGAAAGCTTTTTCCATTTGTTAAAGGAAAAGCAGAATTCGCTGCATAACTCTACTCTAGAAGACCATGTATGTCCCTTGGCATATTTTAATATGAATTAGAAGATCAAGCAGCAACTTTTATTTAACTTAGACTAGGAAGTCTAAGTTTCATCTTAGGAAGGCTTCATGGAAAGCTCAGTTCAAAAATCTTCACTTATGGCATGCCTGGGTGGCTCAGTCGGTTAAGCATCCAACTTCAGCTCCAGTCATGATCTTATAGTTCGTGAGTTCAAGCCTCACATTGGGCTCTGCACTGCCAGAGCAGAGCCTGCTTGAGAGTCTCTCTCAATCTCTCTCTCTCTTCCCCTCCCCCACTCGTTCTTTCTCTTGCCTTGAAATAATTAAATAAACTTAAAAAAAACATTCTTACTAGTATATCTTCATTATAATCATTCTGGTCTTCTCATATCCTTAACAATTTTCTATCTAATTATATTTCACATTTTCTCTCTTTTGCTTTTGTTAATGTGTTGTTCCAAAAATTTAAGGTGTCTAACATGTGCATATTTTACCTCTACAACTAGACCATAAATTTCATGAGGGCAGACTTCTTTAGTGTCACCAAAGAATACTGATTTCAGGCTTCTGTACCAGATGATCTACGCAGGAAATGTGTGTTTATTGCCACTCGGTATGCTCTTACTTCTTAACATATGAATGCTCTCTCCAACTTACACTCAAGGAAAACAAACTAATTTACTGGTCTGAATAAGCAACATTCAATAGGATGCTAAATAGGAAGCAAAATTATGTGTTAAAATAATAAAAATTGCACACTCAGCCAAAAAAAAAGTGGTTTTTGCCTTATCCATCATTTGACGTCCTCAAACAGAAAACATTATTGTCTGAATAAAATTACATCCCTTGCGAGGAAGCAAAATTTCTTTTTTTCTTTTTTTTCTTTCTTTTCTTTTCTTTCTTTTTTTTTTTTTTTGGTTCATCCAGGGAAGCAATGTTTCTAAATAGGTTCCAAACACCCATGACTTCAGATATGTTAAAATGTTAAATGGTCTTGCATCATAAGAGAAATTGTTATACCTCTATGCATTTTTTTAAAATGCTTATTTATTTATTTAGAGAGAGTGTGAGTGGGGGTGGAGTAGAGAACGAGGGTGAGAGAGAGAATCGCAACCAGGCTCCATGCTGTCAGCACTCTAGAGCCCAATGAACCATTGAAAAATCAAGAATCAGAAAATACTGACTGAGCCAGCCAGGCACCCCTGAACTTTCATAAAGTACATTAAATTATTCTTTTCTTTGTATTCTGGTAAATTCAGAGGATTTTTAAGTGGCTAGGTGTGGTTTTAAAATAGGCATTATCTGGATTGTTATTTTTAATTTATGTTTTTGATATTGTTACATGTGGCTATAGTATATACAGGAGGTTGTTCTGGGGTTAAAAACCAGGAGAAGGAATTCTGTCTTCCAGTGTTGAAGTAGATCACATCTTGTGGCCACCACCAGTCCTACTTATCCTCCCTCTTAGCAACAGGCATCAATAAGGATGTACGATGCTCAGGATAGTCAGAACTGAGTCTGGATACTGTGATACCCAGCTAAGTGACCCTGTAAACTTGGGCAAGTTTCGTAATTTCTTCAGTCCTCAATTTCTTCATCTATAAAAATGAGGATAATAGAGATCATAGGGATTAAATAAGATACTAAATGTCCAATACTTAGTACAGTTACAGGTCCACATTAAGTACCTGAGAAATGTCAGCTGTTCTGATTAGCAGATGCTCCTCTAAGTTGTAATTTAACCCCCAGAAAGGTTAGCTCTGCTCTCCAACTCCAGGCCATTTATCTAGACACGGGTCATGGAAAGTGTGCTTCACAGCAACAGTGGCCATGTTTGGTCAAGTCCCTTATTCTCTTTACATTCATGTAGGTGGGAGACCCCACACAGAGCTGCAAATGAGTGTAAGCCAATGTCAAGGTAGGTTCTTTGGAAGTACTTGCAAGAAAAGTAAACTTTACAGTTGGATTGTGTTTGAATAGCAACAGCACTTAACAAGAAGCTCATTGTCATGTGATGCTTGGGTCCCAAGACATGGGGCTTTCTTAGAAGTTAGAGCATTTTACACCAAGGGGCTTTGATGCCTACTCCTCTTAAGTGGTGTCTGAATTGCATTTTCTTGCTCTGGATACTATCTCTACTCTGATTTCTCTACTAAGATCTCCACAATACTTACAACTTGCTCCACACCTCCAACTTTGCTCCCAATTCCAGAGATGCTTCCATTTGACTGGAAGATATGTCTGGTCTTTTCCCAGGACATCAAATAAAACCACATGAACCGAAGCACTCCCAGATATACCTTCAAATCAGTAGGGTTGAGAAACTCTCCAGCACCACATCTTTTATTGAAAACCCAGATCAGGGGTGCCTGGGTGGCTAAGTCGGTTAAGCACTGACTTCTGCTCAGGTCATGTTCTCACAGTTTGTGTGTTCAAGCCCTGCGTCGGGCTCTGTACTGATAGCTCAGGGCCTGGAGCCTGCTTCAGATTCTGTGTCTCCCTCTTTCTCTTCCCCTCCCCTTTTCACACACTGTCTCTCTGTCCAAAGTAAATAAACATTAAAAAAATAAAAGAAAAAAAGAAAACCCAGATCAGTGAGACAATGGTCCCACAGTCAATCTGTCAACGTGCAGAACCAACCAGCAAGAAATAAAAAGTGTTAAGTGATTTAGATCAGTACAGAGAAAAAGCCTAAAAATGGAGCCCAGTGTTTCTTGATCCTCCTGTCCTCCTAAGCTGTTGTTCTTTAATTTCAACACTAAATTTCAGTTATCGAAAAAGTCTTTCCTTACTGCTTGGGTTGCCTCTCATCTCTTCATAAAAGTTAAAATATTACTTATTTTATTTCTGAAAATTAAAGTACAAAGAAGGAATAATTTTTAAATAAATCTCCCACATAGAAATAACAACTGTCGACCCACTGACATACTTTCTATCTGTATTATTTGGTAAGAAAAAAAGCCACTATTTTTATAAAAAATGAAACACACATATAGAAAAGAAGCAGACATTGAAGAATAATGCTAAATATTTAAAATCACCTCAAATTCAATCACCCCAAAATAATATTGTTAACATTACATTAGATAAATATATTTTCAGATAACTTTCTATATTTTCACACACATGGGAAGACAGACAGGCAGAGAAAAATGCTTTTATAAAATGGGGACGATAATCTAGAACTTATTTTTAATAAAACAAAAAAATACATGGGATTTTCCTTTAATTAATGGGAGAAAAAAAGAAGAAACTTTAGGCATTGTTTAATTTTAACTGAACATTTTTCACAGTAAGGATTCATGTTTTCCAAATGATATCTCTAAGTTTAAGAAAATGGATTATGACGAACTTTGAATTGGAGTTATATATGTTTCAATATGAAATATATCAATTAAGCTTTTCTGTGAAATAAGAGAATATTAATACTCATATGCTTTATTTCCCTTTCTAATTTTTGTTATTATTTGTACAATACCCATGTTTATAATATTGAGATTCTGATCTTTAAAAATGTATCCTACTTTGGGGCGCCTGGGTGATTCAGTCATTTGAGCATCCAATTCTTGATTTCAGGTCAGGTCATAATCTCATGGTTCATGGGTCTGAGCCCTGCATCAGGCTCTGTGCTGACAGTGTGGAACCTGCTTGAAATTCTCTCTCTCTGCCCCTCCCCTTCCTTGTGCACACACATGTGCTCTCTCAAAAATAAATGAACATAAAAAAATAAAAATGTATTATACTAACTCATTTAATACATCTAAATGAATATGATGCTCATGGCTAGCCATTTTTAACCGCTTCTCCATCCTAAATTATGAATTTTGGTTAATCTCAGCATAAGATGACTTTTATTGTTACGTAGCTTTTTCAAGAAAGGTGTATGGATGCTCTATTTCTGAGGGAGTTTTTGGTGTTTATTTGTTTTTAATTTAAGAATATTTGAGTGTAGCTTTCCTACAAGAACAACGTTTGCCTCAATAGATATGATTTCCTTGGATCACATTTTCTTTCCTTCAGAGTTCTGATCTGCCCATGTAGATTTGTGTAACCACCTCAACAGTTGACTTGGAGAACTATGCCATCACTACACAGACCTCCTTCGTGCCACTGCTTTATAGTCACACCCACTTCTCTTCTTCACCACCATACCTAACCCCTGGCAACCACTGATCTGTTCTCCATTTCTACAATTTTGTCATGTGGAGAGTGTTAAATAAGTAGAATCATGCAGTATGTGGGCTTTGAGACTGACTTTATTCTGCTCAGTATAGTGCCTTTGAGATCCAGGTAGGATGTGTTCTATATTGTGTGGTGGGCATTCACTGACTTCCCTCTTCCTCCTTCCATTAAGAGCACATGAATTTTCCTTTGGAAGACCTTCCTCAATTCACAGTCCACTCACACCCACATCCCCAATCCCAGGCTCCTGGACCCAACTGCTCTCAATGTGAGGAGTAGAGCAGGCTTACAAACGAGTATACTTGTTACAGTACACAATGTTAAGTCTTCCAGTAGTGACAGTATAGAGAAAGAGTGAAAAACAATAAAATTATGACAAGGAATTTGGAAAGCCTTCTCAGAGGAGATCTTTGAGTTGAGTCTGGAAGGTTGAATAATATTTTTCTAGCAGAGAAAGTGGAGAGGGTAATCAGAAATCAATATCCTTGCCAGTGAAAGGTTAAGACTAGATACACACACCCATATGTTAAAAGATGGAAAAATATATAAAGAAGCTGTGTACCATTATCTGAGAATACCCTCCAGGTAAGAACCCAGAAAAAAGAACCTGTGAATGAAGCATTTATTGCTAGTCAATTTAAAAAGATAATTCTTTAACTAAGAATGTATATATGAAACATACATAATTACATTAAGAAGTTCAAATTATAGGGGTGCTTGGGTGGCTCAGTTGGTTAAGCATCTGACTTTGGTTTAGGTCATGATCTCACAGTTCATGGGTTCAAGCCCTGCACCGGGTTCTGTGTTGACAGCTCGGAGCTTGGAACCTGCTTCCAATTCTGTGTCTCCCTCTCTCTCTGCTCCTCTCCTGCTCGTGCTCTGTCTCTCTCTCGAAAATAAATAAACATTAAAAAAATTTTTTTTAAGTTCAAATTATAAAAAAGGTATTTCATTAAAACATAAGATTTATTTAAGCAAAGTGATGTATAAAGAGAAAGCTAATTAATGACTTTATCAGCTTGTCTTTCTGACCTGTTTGTTCTTTACATATGTTCAGTCCACCACACTTCTTTCCCTCCATCAATCTTGATATATGAATAGAAACTCTGTAGAGAGGGATTACAACAATCACTTGGCAAAATAGTAATAAAAGCTCTGAGCATGTTAATTGACATTCTTCTACTCAATTGTTGAAGCATATCTTTGGATTGACCCACTCACCATTCAACCTCCTTTTTTTTGTGCTTTCCTGTACTGCAGAAGCTGAAAACTACATTTCCTACACTCCCTTGCAGCTAGGAACTCAGATGTGCTTTGGTTTCACCAATCAGATGTGTTTTCAACAAAATATAGAGCTGAGTTAAGAAGAATTAACAGGGGTGCCTGGGTGTCTCAGTCAGTCAAGCATCTGACTCTGGCTCAAGGTCATGATCTTACGGTTCATAGGTTCAAGCTCCACATGGGGCTCTGTGCTGACAGTTCAGAGCCTGGAGCCTGCTTCAGATTCTGTCTCTCTCTCTCTCTCTGCCTCTTCCCTGCTCGTGCTCTGTCTCTCAAAAATGAATAAACGTTAAAAGAATAAAAAAGCGAAAAAACAAAAACAAAAAAAGAACGAGTCTGCTCCTTTGGGCTGTTCCTAGAAACTCAGCCTAGAATCTGTTTCTTTGGTGAGATCCCATCCATTCTGTAAACCATGTGGTACAATGTAATAAATCCATTGCTGCCTCAATGAGTCAGAGTAGATTTTGTTCTCTGTAACCAAACCCTGACTTTGGTCAAAGTTTCTGCATTTGATTATGTATATGTATATGTATATGTATATATATATATATATATATATATGTACATATATATACCATTTATGTATGGACTTAGGTACTAAAACTAGGATTTGGTGCTGAACACCCAAAGTTTTTATTTTATTTAATTTTATTATTTTATTTTTTAAAGTTTATTTTGAGAGAGAGAGCTTGCACACGCGAGAGGCAGATAGAAAGGGAGAGAGAGAGAATCCCAAGCAGACTCTACACTGTCAGCAGGGAGCCCGACACAGGCTCAAATCCATGGAGTTATGACATCAAGACCTCAGCCGAAATAAAGAGTCGGACGCTCAACTGACTGAGCCACCCAGGCGCCCCCAAAGTTTTTATTTCAAAATAAAATGCATTGCTTTTTGCTTTGTTCAAAATGGAAATCATTTTGTAGCTTTGAATTGGATTATAGATGAACTTGTGAGCATAATAAATATGTTAGATAATAGTGAAAGGAATAAGAAAGGAAAGTTAATTTATGAATCTTTTACCTGAAATAATCTCCATGTTTTTTCTGTATTTGGACCTATATATAACAAACATATGTTATAAAGTCAAGAACATAACAAGAATATTGCTCTGTAATATGGTTTTCACATGATATCCTGTGGATATATCATATCTATATCACTGTTAATAAATTCTTAGTAGTGATTGTATACACCTACCATATATTTTTATAACCCATCCCCTATTTGAATATTCAGGTTGTTTTAAATTTTCAGTAAACAAAACCAAAAAGAACATTTTTCATTTTCTCTCTATTTCTTTCCACAATGTAAATATGTATGGGAGGAATTTCTAAGTCCATTGTAAAGATCTTTGATATATATTGCCAGGTTGCCCTCTATAAAGAGTGTTTCAATTTCCAAGGTCACCAGCCACTATGCTAGTGCCCATTACTTTGCATATCACCAACACTGAGTGTAAGTGGTCTGATAATCTGATAGGGAAACATCAGAATCTCATTTTATTTTGTCCTCCTCTCTTCTTTCTTCTCTTAAAACAAAACAAAACAAAACAAAACCACCCAGGGGCACCTGGGTGGCTCAGTAGATTGAGTGCCTGACTTCAGCTCAGGTCATGATCGCACAGTTCATGAGTTCGAGTCCCATGTTGGGCTCTGTGCTGACAGCTCAGAGCCTGGAGCCTGCTTTGGATTCTGTGTCTCCCTCTCTCTGCCCCTCCTCTGCTCATGCTCTGTCTCTCAAAAATAAATAAACATTAAAAAAGCCCAAACGCTTATTTTTTATTTGGATTTATATTTTGTCTTCTCCCTAAAAGCACTATTTTATTGTCTGGGCTTCTGTAGTCCAGGATTATTATCCAGACGTTTTCCTTATCATGATGGTAAAAGTAGATATGGGTTGAAAAGCTTCAAGTGTTTTTGAAATACTATTGCTGAAGCTAAAGCTGAACCAGATGGCACATTCACATGGCATTCACCACAGTGACACTCTAGCATGTAGAAGGGCCAGTGTCACCACTTTAAACATTCAGGCTTATGGAGGGACAGCCCCCTGGCAATCCTGTATGGTTCGGTGGCATAAGTTTTCAGAGCGTGTTTGATTGCTACCTCTGGATACACGGAGTCTCTCTTCAAACAGCCACAGGATTCATTGCTATTATTAATCTGTCTCTGTTGCCAGATTCATAGCTTCAGAGTAAGAAAATATTATCTGAGCAAATATTTAAGCAGAATTCTCTACACTGTTATGCTTCATTAAAGAACCGTTTTCATTCAGTTTGTTCTGGAGTAAAGTGAAATGCTCCGAATCAATACACTCCCCAGTTTGCCCCAGTCTCTTCCCCCCCCACCCCACCCACAGTAGGAAGACGAGGGCTTCTTAGGAAGAAAAGCTTTATGATGATGAGCCCTTCTCTCTTATTCATGCCCTGCCACCAGAATTTGGTCTGTGGTGGGAAAACCTTGCACCGAAATGGATAAAACAAAGGGTGTTTATGTGCACCTTTGTGCAAAGTGGTGAAATATGACTGGCGTTCGTCTACTAATCGCTGATGCGTGTGCTTTGAATTGGCCCCCTCAACATTCCACCTGCTCGTGTGCTTTCCTGTGCTGCAGAAGCTTTCAGGTATTTGGCTGGACTAGAAGATGTGAAAACGTGTCATCTGTATAGTATCCGAAAGTGGTATAGTGTCAGGACTCCCATCCTAAGATGTTATAGGGTCTTCCCTACCCACTTTTGCTTCAGCTGCCCCCCCCTTTATTTCCCAGTTGAGTATACATGCCATAGAGAGCACCAGGGAAAAGTGACTAACTGTAAAAAAAAAAAAAGCTACATATTGAAATTATTGATCTAGATAAGTAGTGTTTGTACAACAAACTGGTGTGATTTATCACTCCCTCCCCCACACACACCTGGAAAGAGGAGTTCCTAAAATTTCTAATCACTAGTATTTTTGAGGGTATTGGCGAACTCGCTTTTGGTATGGGTCATACTGGAATAGGTGGTGTCAGGAAATTTTTGTTTTCTCTTAAAAGCAGTTGTTTGCAGAGCGTGTCCTTCAACCAGGGTTGTTCATGTCAGTAACTACCCATTCGTATTATTGTTGATAATAACCTGACAGTTAAGAGAAATGCCAATGACCTTACAGAGGAAGGGCAAACTTTTCAGACTCCTCTTCAGTTTGTCTCAAGTCAGAAAAGGGAGCCAATAAGCCAGATTCCTTTTGGTTGTTTCTTTCTTTCAAGTTTATTTAAGTTCTAGTTCAGATTCCTCTTCTCTTAAGAACTTCCTCCCTTGCATGCCTATATCCATGCCAGCTGAAAAATGACTGGTCCTAGCTCATCCCACCTTATTTTCTATTAAAGCTTTGAGAAATAAAGGCCTTGGAGTCTACACGATCGGTGTCTCCAGGCAAATGATTCAGTTCTATTATTTTATAACTTCAAAAAAGTTGTGGCAGGTTTGTGTAATGGTTTGCTGGAGAAGCTGCTGGAGTTGGGTTGTATGGATGTTTCTTCAACACACATAATGAAAGAAACCACAACTGATTGTTTGGGATCACAAAGTTGTATTTAGAATTGCAGATAAAATATCAAACTTTTATCTTATATTTTAAAATAGCCATTTTGTTATATTAAGAAAAAACATCTAGCTCTATCTTGTTATTTCTTTATCACAAAGAAGAGAGAAGTGAAATCCGTATTTAAAAGGCTGTGGAACACTGTGCATTTAAAGTACTCAGCAAGTTATTCCCTGAAGCACTCCATATGATATGTAAATCTTTTGATCTTTCACAAAATGCATGAATACTATAAAGAATAATGAGTACAAGCTTGGAAAATACAATATTGACTGTCAGTGTAGTGCACTTAGCCACAATTATTATTTGCGTGGCTTTTGCAACATCACTGGAGGGGATACTTCTGTGAATATGTTAAGTACATGCCAGTGTCTGCTAAAGAAGATTTAATTTTTTAAGAAAGACTTCTTTCTCCCTTTCCCCTTCCACTAGTTGTTCTTTTTTTTGTAAACCATTTTCTCAAGATAGAAAGAATCTTTGGGAAAGGATGGAATTGACTAGAATTTAAAAAGGGAAGCCCTGCTACCCCGTTGTTATTAATTACCATATGATGGATAAAATAACTTGGCTTTGGAAAGTATCACTCTATGATACCCTGCAGAAAGAATATTTAAGTCCTGGGAAGCTGTTCTTTATAGAAATCTTTATTTAAAACTTAGTTCAGCGATGTGACTGAAATTTCTTCAAGTTTAGTTTAGAGAATAGTTTAATTGGCATTTCTGAGCATTTTAGAAATTACCAATTCTGTTTGAACTTGGTCAGCAAGGCTTATTTGAAACAAACACATGAGCCACAATTTTTTTTTTTTTTTTTTACGTATCAGTTAAAGATTTGATATTTGAATTCACTTGGCTTTAGTCAAAGTAACCAGCTATTTTGTTGTTGTGGCTAGCTATGTTTACAATATGATAAGACCCAGTTAGTTAATCCAGTCCTAAAAATGCAGCCTATAAATGCAGCTAGGGACAAATGGCTCACCAGTAGGAGCAATACACCACAAGATAGGGGAGTAACTCGTGTACAAATGGGAATAAAAATTGATTCCCATGATGGCATTTGTGATCCCAAGATATTGGTGTCTCCATCTACACTGAGACATGAATGCAAAGAATTCCACTTGGATGCATAACTGTATTAAACCTTTCAAATTTCAGTTTTTAAGAGTATATGAATACATTTTGAGTCTAAAATTTGGGAATACAAAGAACAGAGAATATCAAATAGGATGGGATTTTGAAAAAGAAGTACAAACTTGGAGGACTTTGCTACCTGATTTTGTGACTTATTATAAAGCTACAGTAATCAAGATAATACAGTGTTGGCATATGAACAGGTAAATAGGCAATAGAACAGAATACAGCCCCATGTTTACCATCATATGGTAAAGGTACCTACGTCATCTAATAGGGAAAAAAAATCTTTACAACAAATGCTCCTGGAACAACTGGATACCCACATGGGGGGAAAATGAACCTTGATCCTATATCACATTAGACACAAAAATCAATTCAAGATGGATCACACATGTAAATGTAAAAGCTAGAACTCAAAAGATGTTTGAAGAAACAATAGGATAATATTTTTGCAACCCGAGGGCAGGCAGAAGCTTCTTAGACAGGACACAGAAAGCTTGCAAATGGGAGGTTGTGGGACTCCTCAACCTCTGTCCTCATGGGAGCCAATTCCTATAATAAATCTAATCTAATCTAATAAATATATTATAATGTATCTTATTTTATATATGTCCAGATATTTATGTGTTATATATGTATAAATGTGTGTATGCTTAAAATATATATTTAATATAGAAAATATATATTACACTATTTCTTTTATACTACACACACACACACACACACACACACACACACACACAATTATATGTATATATTCTGTTGGATCTCTTTCTCCGGGGATCCTGCACTAATATAGCCACTTTGAGTAACCACATCTTCAGCAAGCACCTTCTTTTGTTCATTCGTTCAGTGAACGTGCATCAAGCCTGCACGTTCTAAAGTAGATCTGAGATCCTAAGATGACTGCGGAATAATTCCAATCCTCAAGGAATTTGCGGTTAGTTTGGAAAAACAGAAAATGACGTAAACAAATAATTGCTCTACAGTGAGATAACTACTATAAAGACAGAAGTGCAAAGCACCGACGTGGTGTGAGGAAGGGTGCGACCAACGCTATCCGGCAGGCAGGATAGTCGAAAAGAGGAGAGCACGAGCTGGTTCGTGGGCCAACAAAGTGGAGTGGGCATTCCTGACGATGCCGGTTACATGGGCAATATCATCATGTTTGAGACATGAAGACATGCCACTCACTTCATCTGCTTCCTGGGCAATGGTTGGAAATGAGCACCTAGGAAGTTCATGTGCCTTGCTGAGAACTTTCGGCTTTGCTCTACTGGGTTTCTTTTTTTTAATGTTTATTTATTTTGAGAGAGAGAGAGAGAGAGAGAGCAAGTGAGGGAGGGACAGAGAGAGAGGGAGATACAGAATCTGAAGCAGGCTCCAGAGCCCAATGCAGGGGCCCAACGTGGGGCTTGAGCCCACAAACAGTGAGATCATGTCCTGAGTCAAAGTCAGACACTTAACTGACAGAGCCACCCAGGTGCCCAGGAGCTCCTAAGTTTCTTAAACAGAGGGCCATCGGAGGGAGAAAAGTTCACATGATAAAGATTACCCTGGGGGCGGTATGAGAGCAAACTAAAGGGGACACACTGGTGAGCCCAGTTCCAGGGAGTCCAATTCCGAAAATTACAAATGGCTTGTGCGGAAATGAGGGCAGACAAGCAGTCTTCAGGGGGAAGGGACAGGGTTGACACTTTTTAAAGGGCGGAACCAGCAAGAATCAGCATAGGAGGAGACTTAGAGGGAGGGGCTGCTGGAGAAGGAGGTGCGAAGGCTTCCCTCTAGGTTTCCGGCTTGGGTAAATAATGCTGCTATTCACTAAATAGGAAATAGAGGGGAGGAACACTTTTGAAGAGAGTTTTTGAAGCTGAGTTTTGGTTATTTTGAGTTTGAAATTTCTGTGGAGGGTCCAGTTGGAAATTGTCGACCGGCAGTTCTTTGTGCAGGTTATAAGCATGAATGCAGTCCCCCAGGGTGAGTGTATACATTAATAAAAGATTAAGGGTCAGAGTCCTTAGAAACGCCAACATGTAAGAGTGGGATGGATGGCAGGAGGTGTACAAAAACGGTCTGCCTCCAGAGAAGCTGCTTAGGAAGGAGCCACGACCACAGAAACAAGGGGGCCATGCACCAGCATATCTGGGTTTGTGGCTAGATCCTCACTGTAGCTCCTGCCTCTTTCAGGTGCTTGCCCTTGAACCTAGGAGCACATAGAACACTGGAATATTAGGCTTCAGGGCAAAAGCCATTTGACTGTGGTTTAGCTTCCAGGTTTAGTTGCCATAATCATGAAATTTCTGTTTTTTAAAAAAGTCGAGTCACAAGACCCTGCAGTTGGGTCTCATAACAGGGACACAGGATAGGGTCAGCAGCATACACCAGTCCTCTGAGTGTCTGAGGACTTCTATGACGGGGACCCATTCGTGTGTGGCATTGCACCTATGCACTGTCCTGACCCAAAACTGGAAAGGTAGAGAGACGATTTAAAGGATAGTTGTATCAAATCACTTGAATACCTAGAAAGATAAAAATGGATCTATTGTGGGGCACCTAGGGGGCTCAGTCGATTCAGCGTCTGACTTTGGCTCAGTCATGATCTCACAGTTCATGGGTTTGAGCCCCGCGTCTGGCTCTGTGCTGACCACTTGCTCAGAGCCTGGAGCCTACTTTAGATTCTGTGTCTCCTTCTCTTTCTGCCCCTCCCCGGCTCGCATTCTGTCTCACTCTGTCTCTCAAAAATAAATAAATGTAAAAAAAAAAATGGATCTATTGCTACAACCTCAGGGCACAAGTAACCTTTCATGCTGATTTGTTCTGTTTCTTTAAAAAATGCTTGGGATGCCTCGGTGACTCCATTGGTTAAGTGATTAAGCATCTATCTTGTACTCAGGTCATGATCTTGTGGTTCGTAGGTTTGAGCCCTGCATCGGACTCTGTGCGACAGCTCAGAACCTGGAACCTCCTTCAGATTCTGTGTCTCCCTCTCTCTCTCAAAAATAAACATTTACAACATTAAAATAAATAAATAAAAATTTAATTTAAAATGCCTAATTATTGCAGTAAGTGGCACATCATAAGCTCTTTCTAGTATTAGCAAGAAGATGCAGAACACTTTCCTGAAGACATACGAAGAAATCTTATATATTTCTATAGATCGCAATGTTTTCAGGAGTCAGCTCTCTTTGGAGAATATGTCTTCTCGTTTTGAGCGACAACTCATAATTATACCAACAAATACTGCCGTTCACTTCAGCGATCAAAAGCAAATCAGATGGATACCTAGATCCACACAAATGCTTTTCTGCATTTGTTTATTTTTTATTTTGTTATTATTATTATTTGCTGTTGTTAAGGACTCTAATGCCATTTGAACCTGAATTTGGAAGTCCTCAACAAAAAAGTGCATTAAAAAAAAACAAATTACTAATCCTGGTAATTGATCCTACTTTAATTTATCCAATAGCTATAGAGTTATTTAGAAAGAATTACTTTATTCAGGTTCTAGTTTGAATGAACAATCTTTGAAAAAGGCCAGATGATGAAGTTGAGAGAAAGAGTTATGATTTAGACTTGTCAAGAAAAACATTCTGGATGAGTCCATGTTTTGCTTACTCACACAAAACAATTAAGAAAAAGTGATATTCCAGCTTGAAAGTAGTTACACTTTGATCTAATCTCATCTTTTCTTACATGTTTGAGACATTCAGAGAAGTTCAGTCGATTTGACAATAATTTTAGCTAGGGTAGAAGTTAAGTTGCTTTAACAAAGTAACCTTAAATACAGTGTCTTAAGGAAGGTAGTTCTAGGGAGAATATTCCAAGATAGCGAGAATGTCTCCTCCATATATATGGTCTTTTAGGAACCTATCTTATTGTCCCGCCATCCCTTAGAGCATTGTCCTTGACTGTATGATCAAAGCCAGCTGTGATTAATCAAAGTATGGACATGGTTACAAACACGTCCCAGCTTATGATAAGGGGGGAGAGAGGTGCACTGGGACCCATGGTTTGTCTTTAAAGTGGGAGGTCCCAGAAGTTGTACACATCCCATTGACCTGAACTTAGTCATATAGCCATATTCAGTTGGAAGGGAGGCTGAGAATATAGTCTCTAGCGGGGCATCCAGTTGCCTAATTTAAACTCTAGCGCTAGGGAAGGAAGGGAGAACAGATTTTCACAGGTAGCCAGGAGTTTCCTGATCTTTGTGGGACACATTGATAGAAATATTACATTGGCTGAGCTTGGAGGCACTTGCTTCAAAAGGCAGGACTTTGGCTCAAACGATGGTGGAATCGTACTAAAGATCATATTGCAGAATAAGGGAAATAGAATGCATTCTATTCCAAATGGATATTTTTGGGAGAGGCAGTAATGCAGAAAGATAGTAAAAGGCCTGGAGCTTAAATAAACACATTTGAAAAGAAGGTGACGTGTTGCAAGACAAATGAAAATCAGTTGATGTACCAGAGCTCTATCCGAACTGAAAATAAGGTCACCCCTGATTCTGAGAAGTTCATATAGGAAAGGGAAAGAATTCTAATTAGGATTAAGAACATTATCTCTCTCCAAATGTGTGCAAGCATAGAATACTGGTTCTGTCTATGGCTATACCTATAATTTTGCAATATGACTTTTTTTTTAAAGGAGGAGACAATTTGGTAAACCGATAACTAATTTAGATAATGCTAATTGTACTGGGTGGAAGACGATTAGGAGAGTTATAAAAGAAACCTCGAGTGTGCTCTGCATGGGATATTATTGAAAACATGAATATTGTGTAAAGCTGTGATCCCTTCTACAAAAGAGAGATGATTCCTGGATGGGCTTGTATTATACAAAATCAGAAGAGGAGGAGCTGGGGACAGGGGTGGAGGGCAGAGTGGTTAGGCTGATTTTAGTAAATTTTGGAATCCCTCTTTAATTCCCTTCTGTGATTGGTGCATGCGCACACGCTCACGCGTGATTTAACTGTATAACATCACCTGGCTTTATAATCACAAACCATACTTTGCATGTGGGTCACCAGTACAAATTTACTTCCCTCTCAGTTAAATGCAAACAGCCTTGGTTATTAAGGAAACCATCTTTATTTTAGTTATGCACATAATTTACTGCTTTAGAAGATTGTGGGACTTATGTATCCCTTCCTATGAATGATTGCTATCATTGAATCAGATTTTGGAGGAATCAAACAAATATTTGGAGAAAACAAATACTCGTTTCCCATGTTAAGTAGACATAGCATGCTAATCTAATCTAATAATATTTTCTTCATGCCATGTGATAGTCAACAGGAAAGATATGGTAACTATCTCATGAGTGATCAATCAAGGAAGAGGTGCAACAAACATCCATCCACTTTTGTGGGAAGTTCAAGCAACCCTCTGAGCTTGTTACTTGCTGTCCTTCCCATTCCCAACTGTTGATCTTCTCAGCCTTGCTCTGTGCCATGGGAGGGTGACCCTTGTGGGTCACATCTTCTGAGCTCCTTGCTGGTGGACTAGGGCCAATATTTGGAGATCAGAGGGTGAGTGTAAAGGTTTTGAGTAGTTCTTCCTAGCTCTCTCCTCCCTTCCATGCTCTATTTCAAGCAACAGTTGGTTCTCCCTATGACCACAGCTTCCATTCTTCACTCTTTCATCTCTCATTGTGTTACACTAACCTGATCTCTTCTCCTTATCCCTTCAGTTTAGAGGTGGTGACACCTTCCCACCATAGCTAGTCCCACTATTTGTTGTTTATTCCCTCAGTGAAGCCCACACCTCCACAAGCAATGCTTTCTTAAAGTCTCTAAGTTCATTTGAACCACTTAGGATGAATTCTGTTTTCTGCCGTAACTGTAACAAGGAAGATAGCTGGTAAGTCTTTGTGTTGATCTACATTCAACAAATTCGGTGTAGTTATCCATGCCTACTCCGTATTGTTTCCTTTATTTTTCTCTTGAATTCCTTCCAAAAGTCATTGCCCTTGTCAAAGTTGCAATGTTGATAATGATAATCCATTGGTCAGGTCTCAGTCCACATCTTATTTGATCTTTCAGTAGCACTGGGCACAGCTGACCATCCTCTCTTCATTTAATTTTTTTCTTCACTTGACTTCCTGGACATCATGTTCTACCAGTTTTCTAACACCTCATTGGCCAGTCTTTCTCAGTCTCCTTTACTGTTTCCTCCTTGTGACAGAGACTGGATAGCTGTTTACCAAGCGTGCTTTCTATTTTTCATGAAGACTTAGTTAGACTGCATTTCTGAATCTCCATTGTAATTTGGAGAAGCCACAGTTACCACTTCTTGGTGTGATCTTAAAATCCCCCCATGTACTATCTTTCCCTTCACCTTGCATGATGCAGATGTTCACGGTGACCTCGGAAACCAAATGAAGATAGAGAAGCCACAAAATAGAAGGAGAGCCACCTTGAATCAGAACACTCATTTTGGACTTTGACTGAGAAATATACTTCTGTCAGATTTCTTTATTTCTGATTTTGTTTGTTATAGCAAGTAGTCTTACCTGGACTAATCTCCTTATCTCTTTGTTTCCTCAAAACTGTGTCCACGGCTCAGTCCTTGGATCTCTTCTGTTTCTGTGCTTTCTCTTATGATTTTATCCACTCTTGTGAGTCTAAATGCCATTCATATTTTTGTCAACTTCGTCCTTCCAGTTGTTCAGACTAACTGTTCTCGAACCCCACATCTGATCAGTTGATAAATCCTGTTGGCTTTACCTTCAAAATATATCTAGTGTCGGGATGCCTGGGTGGCTTGGTCAATTGAGTGTCCTACTCCTGATTTCAGCTCAGGTCATGTTCTCACAGTTCATAGTTTTAAGCCCCATGTTGGGCTCTGCCCTGACAGTGTGGAGCCTGCTTGGGGTCCTCTCTCTTCCTCTCTCTTCTATTCTCTCATTCTCTCTCTCTATCAAAAATAAATAAATAAATTTTAATATATATATATATTATATAATACATATATTATATAATATCTATCTATCTATTTATCTATGTATCTATCTATATATATTTATAGAGAGAGAGAGAGAGTCTGTCCCCTTCTCACCATCTCCCCGGTCTAATAGCTACACCTGGAATATTGCAACAGCTTCTTACTTATCTTCCTGCTTCTGCCTTGCCCTTTCTAATCTGTCCTTAACCTAGTCAACAAAATGACTCAGTTAGAATGAAAGTCAAATAATGTCACTCTTTTGTTCAAAACCTTTGGCTTTGCATCCCACTCTCTGGAAACACAGGAATGGCTTCCAAGTCTTTGCATGAGGAGCCTGTTACTTCTTTGATTTCATTTCCTACAGCTCTCCATCCCAACATTCCTGCCTGCTGGCCTCCTCAGTGCTTCTCCTGCACACTCCCACCTCAAAGCCTCTTTTCTTCTTGTTTTATCCCCCAGATGCTCCCAGGGCCTCCGGAGGCATCACCTTCTTAACTCATAAATCACCTTGTCAGTGAGTTTTCCATGACTACCCATTTAAATTGCACCCCCTTCATACATGCTTGTGTCTCTCCTTTCCTGTTCAATCTTTCTCCATAACAGTTATCTCCATCATGCTTACAATTCATTTGATTAAATTGTCATATTTCTTTGGTCTTCCCTCCCTAGGATTTAGCTCAATGCAGGCAAGGATTTTTGTTTGTTTTACTCCTTGCTGTATTTCAGCACCTAGAACAGGGCCTTGTACACCTGAGTGTTCAAGAAATCTTTATGGAATGAATGAATGGATGAATGAATGAATTTTCTGCAGTTCTTTTAAACCAGACAGGAATATACAAGTTTTAAAATGTTTCTTTAAAAACAGACCATAAGTGAAAGAAAGAAAAAATGAAAGGAAAAGTCAGTGATAGCTTCGCACTCTAACAGAAAATACTCTGCACCATTACCAAGCAGCATTTTCACAGTCCTCAAAATTGAATCCATCCCAATAATCATGCTGACAGAGCCATCCAGAGAAGATTGGGGTCCTATGATCAGCATTCCAAGAACCCAGGGCAAGCAGGCACTTGAAGCTAGTGTTGTTAGATTTAACATAACAATATGTTAAACCAAGTGTATTTTTATTTTACATAATATTACCAAATGGTTATAATTTTAACACATTTTAAAACATATACGTAATTTGGAAAATGTAGAAAGTAATAAAAGAAAAAAGAGTGAAAAGAGAAAGAAAGTTAGAAAGGGAAGAACAACCACAGTCACAAACACATGTATAGTTAACATACTGGTGCATGACCTATCATCTTTTTTCTTTACATTTTTTTTAAGCGATCTCTCTGCCCAACATGGGGCTCGAACTCACGACCCCAAGATCAGGAGTCGCATGCTCTAGCAACCAGCCAGGTGCCCCATTTTTCTTAACTTAAAAAAAAAAAAGTAATCTTTGAATGACCTTAATAAACTGAATACATTGGCACGAACGTCAATGCACATAACATTAATCACTTCTCAAGTGCTGAACCATGGCTGCTCTTGTTTCTTGCTGCACACACTTGGCAATCTGTTCACATGATCATAATTATCCTGTCATCAGCAGCATTTAATGATAGGCAGGACCATTCAGACGTTATACATAGTCCCGTGTGCAGATTTCAGTTACCCGTTTTTCTCAATGTGAAAGAGCAATTCCATTTATGTAGCAGTAATGAAACATTTTTTAGTGAAAAACCAGGAGAGATTAAAAACGGTTTTGGCCTTGCCTGTGAGTAATGATGTCAAATGATGTAGTGGGGTAATTATTGTGAAGACTTAATTCCTGTGTCATCAGGTATTTATAGATATACAAAGCATTCTCCTGATTAAACAGGATTCAAGGTGACTAAACATTCGCCGTGATTGACAGTTTACAGCTCAGACTAAAAAGATTAAATAACATTAGAAAGTGGCAGGTGACTTCTTTCCCCTCGGGGCCTTGTGCCCTGTGAGGAAACGATTGAGACTTCTAATAATATTGCTCACAAGAAAGTTCTGAACTGTTTGCTTGCAGCAGTCATATTCTGAGAAGGAATGCAAATCCTGTTATGCATCTTTTTCATCTTGGTGAGGTGGCAGTGGCTATAAAAGTTAGATATAAGGTAAAGCAAAGTATACCTTCCCTTGAGACTTAAAATACCCCGAAACATGTCCAGCTTCTAGGGGCAGATAATGTTTCAAAGCTATTGGCCAAGATCAATTTGTTTTCTATCTGATACATTCTTTCTCAGAAACCCAGCCAAGATTATCCCAAATTCAGTTATTCAGAATTTCAGGTAACCAACATGGCTTCTCTATAAAATGTGCCCTGTAGCTGAGACTTCAGTTACATTACATGATTCCTAATTACATGTCGATGCATGCCTTACCTCAGCCTCTATCCTTTTTTCTTTCTAGAAGGTTCCGAAGAGATTTTTTTTTTTACCGTCTCCTCTTAAAGCTGGCATAGTACTTCCTACAAAATCATAATCATACCTTACATGCTTGTGGTTCTTTGAACTTTCTGAAATGTTTCTTTTTTTCTCTTTTATCTCATGGGAATAATAGTACCTATGCACGGGGTTATCAGGAGAGCCAGATGAAAGAAGGCATGTGAAGCGATTAGCACAGTACTGGCCCATAGCATTTGCCAAATAGTTGTAAACCATTTTAATGAATTAATTTACTATATTTCATCCTTACAACAACCTCATAAATTAGGTAAAATATGCAGTATTATTCTTTGTTCAATGGATGCCTTTGAATCTGAGGCACGAAGTTTGAGTAGCTTTTAGAGATTTTTAGGGATCTGAGTCAAAATTAGAATCCAAACCTGCTGATTTCCAACCTCACGTTTGTTCCCTAGAGTCTTCTAGAGCACATCATTGTTCCAGAGTGAGAGATGGCCCTCAGTCCTCCACGTCTTATCCCTTCGGGCATCATAATTCTCACTGTTACCAGCTGTGCTCCTGTTAGCTCCTTTAGTGCCCGTCCCATCATTCTTCTGTGAAGACTGAGTTTTGTGCTCATTAAGAGAGCATAATCTTTGCTCCCTGACAGATCTGGGTTTGAATCCTGGTTCTGGCTCTTAATAGCCATGTATGGAAGGAACATGGGTTTCTTGTGACAACCGAAGAAAGTAAGATATTGCCTACGTAGTACCCAGTGCTTGGAAAGCACTCTACAAATTTTCATTGTTATTATTATGATTGCCAGATAGACTCCAGAGCCTCACTGCTATACCTGCTCCACAGCCACGTCTCCACACCAGATGTCTCCTTGGGTTCCAGCCAGCCTGGCTTCTGGCCTCAATACTCCACTGGAACTACTGCTCTCCTTGTCAACAAACACCTCCTTCTGACCAACGTAGGACCTCTCTCCTTGCTTGGGGCACTGCGGACTCATCCCTCTCCACTGGATACTTTTTAGTCTTGGCGTCAGTGTGTCCCGCATTGGTGATTTTCCTCAGACATGGCTTCCTCTTCTTCTCGTGGAGCCACTTCCCTCATCCTACCCTTTTGAGCTCTGCTTATCCCTGCAGACAAAGTCTTGGATTCACTATTCTCTTCTCCAACTGTACCCTACAAAGATCATGGTTATATTTACTTGCCCATATTTATCACCTTGTATTATTCACCATCTCTGCTTCTAGAACCATCAATTGGTTTATTCCCATATCACATATATATAGTTATATACATAATTTTTTTTCTGCATCTCTAAAGGCTTGGTGAGAACACTCAAAGGAATGTGTTGGCAGGAAGCAAAAGGGAAAATGATTAAGTATTAAATATCATCTGCATCTTCTTAACTACTCTTTACAAACCTTCAGACATGCAATCATGGAACCCCCATGAGTCTCATCCCTTCAGTGAGGGTGTCCAGTAGCAATATAAGTGAGTAATTCTCTCACCACCTCCTTTCCATGCAATCTCTTAAAAGGCTACAAGTTTCTGGGGGCACCTGGGTGGCTCAGTAGGTTGAGCACCCGACTTCGTCTCAGGTCATGATCTCGCAGTTCACGAGTTCGAGCCCTGCGTCGGGCTCTGTGCTCACAGCTCAGAGCCTGGAGCCTGCTTCTGACTCTGTCTCCCTCTCTCTCTGCCCCTCCCCTGCTTGTGCTCTGCGTCTGTCTGAAAAATAAATTAAAATATTAAAAAAAAAAAGTTTCTGAATAAACAAGGCATATCTCCCAACACTGGTATCCCATTTAGAGCCTTGTTAAGGTGGCAGTTTAAACTCAGAAATGCTCCGGCCCTGTTGGGTACCCCTGGAATGAGTGAGGCTCAGGCATCCTGTTTGAATAGCCACTTCTGCTGCTGCTATCTCAACACACAGGAAACAGTTATTATAACTTGCTCTGTGCAATCACATAGTGCTGAAAACCCCTCTAAAGTCTTGGAATACCTCCCCATTCTTCTAGTCTCCTTCACATCTGTGTGCTATGATGTATTCCCCTATACAATTGTTACTGCTCTATCACATGTCATCTATTAGGGTGTTGTCATTGGCCCCCAGGTGTTCTAAACACCTTGTTACAAAGACACAAAGATACAGCAAAACTAGGGCCATAGGCAAAAAGTTGTTCTACCAAGGAAGAAATCTGGGGGTAAATGGTGGGAGCTCTGAAGTCTCTTTCTTCTTCTCCAGTTTGGTGCCTGGAGAGACCCTAAGTATGGTTATGGACATGCATGTCAGTGCCCTTTTACATAGAAAATAGGAAACGAATTCCAAACAATACTGGAAACAGCTGACCCTTTTAGCACAATGCTTCAATATGCTAGTGCTGAGCCAAGGCAGCATGTGCAGAGTAAATATTTTAATCCCTAATTAATCACTTTGGTTAGATTGGTAAAACACAAGTCTAATGAAAATAATTTGAAATTTCCTTCATGAATAATTGCCTTGTTCGGGGAATTGTGGGAAGAGTCAACTGACTGACCTTCCATTCTTACTCAGCTGTACCGCTCCGAGACTTAATTTGTGTCCTTCAACCTCTTCCAGTCACCGTCATGAGATTAGAAATACCTTTCGTGCAGTTTAGCAGCAAGTATGCAATATGACAGTTAAGTCAGCAGAGAGGTAGAACACCAAGCGACTCCTGGCTTTCTCGCCATGGAGCTTACAGTATCCTGTAGAGGGGCGAGTGTCTTCGCAACCCTGCATTCTTTTATTAGGTTGTGAGCATGATGGATTGCTCCAGGTTATTGAACTGTTCATGTTCCTTTTTAATTAAAAACTTGAATAATAAGGTGCCCAGGGTTTGGGCATTTACAAAGGGGAGAGAAAGAATTTTCCAACTCTGAGTGCTGATGAATGCTATTCTGATTAGCACTGTGCTACCAGATTTAATTACTTCTTTGAGTAAATCAAATTTTTCTTACAGAGCCATGTTCCCGGGTGTGCAAAGACCAAAGGTTAAGCCACCTTACTAGTTACCTGTTCAGACATGTTGGAACCTGTTAGATGTGGGTTGCGAGCATGCTCTATTCCATCCTTATTCTATCTCGCCTGCCTGCCTGTTCTCCTTAACTTCCTCCCCAGTGTTCCTCAACCCCCTTCCAGCAACGAACGTATTGCTTATCTGGTTGGAATGTCACTAGGAGCGATGACTGGCAATGTGCCCTGTGGCTGGTGCACTCTGGCTCACACTGCAATCATTGCTAAAAATTGCCTGGTCCACCAGTCAGTTTGGCCAGTTCTGTGGACTGTCAAGGTCCACCTGCTGGACCATCTGCCACCTCTCCCTGGAGGTTCCTCCTCTCTTTTGTTTTCCAGTCTGGTCCTCCTCCTCAATCTTGCTCTTTTATTCGGGAGATTCAAATATTTGGGGAAATTTTTCTTTCGCTTCTCAGCAATCAGGAGGACATGATGTTCTTGGGCTGTTGGAATGCATTAGGATTAATAGCACCTTAACTCTTTGCCGTCCTGCAGTTGCCTTGCAAAATGACCAATAACCGGCTTAAGAAGCTTGGTTATAAAGCAGAAAAATACCACTCAATTGGAGAAGCATAGAGGCAGGCAACTGGTAACCCAGGTAATAATGGAACCAAATTTTGGAGCAGATTTGGTATCTCTATTCAAAATGGAATTAGCTACATTCCATGCCAAAAGGGCCACAGAAGCCGTCCCGTTTTACAGGATCAGAGGTAGAGAGAATTAGAAGCCAAATCATTGGTTTGCAAGGTATTTTCACCATCATGGGTGTGTGGTGGCATTACTATGCATCCAACAGCACGATATATAGTTGAGCATGACTAGTTGAATGTACCGTTGTCCTAATGAACATCTTTAAAAATAGCTGTACAGAATTCCTCCCCAGAGCTCCTGGTGCCAGGCCTCTGAAGCAAAGAGTTGACAGCGACAAGTCTAATTCAGGGGGAAATGGAAGAAAGAAGACCCTGGGCTGCAAAAGGCAAAGTTTGATTGCTTTGTCATTTGCCTGGGTTGGGTCCTGCTGATGATATCTATATAGTGCTTGCTCTTCCTCACCAGGAAATGTGTGCTGGAAAAAGAGCAAGAGTGATTGCTCATTCTTCTATAGCTCACTTCTGCAGCCCGACCGCCTTTCATCCTAGCCGCACTGTCCTGTGCAGGAGCTCTCCATAAAGCAGACCTGGCCCTGGTTTTGCAATTGTCTGTCTGCACTTTTGCTTTTCTGACTTATTTAAGTCAGGGCAGAACACTCATAGACCCCATAATGTGAATACAAAAATGTGCTTTGTGGTTGTCTGACTCTCCACTTTTAGAGTCATTGGATAGGATTTGAACTCTGGTAGTGCCCCCCCCTCAAAACTTAATCCTACATTGGAACATGTTATATCCGTTTCCTGAGGGTCTTTGTTTAGAAGTATTATATTCATTCAGTAATGTTAAGTGAACACCTGCAAGTACTGTGCTGGGCACTGCCCTAATTAAATGCAGCCCCTGCCCTATTGACATTTTTCTTAATAGCACAATTTAATTCCTTCTTCCTGCCTCTTCAGCTGTTTAGAGATCTACCATTCTGTTACTATTCATCTGGCCATTCATACCTTTCTGCCTTCCCTCCAACACTGCTTACTTAGGTCTTAAAGACCTCTGATGGCTGAACTTGGAAACACAGTGAAACTGAGAGTACATTGGACCACTTTGCAGAAATGGATATGGATATATGAGTAGATGGATGGATGGATGGATGGATGGATAGAGAGATGATAGAGAGATAGATATAAATAGATAGCTATAAATATATCTTTTGGGTGAGCTGTTATGTAGCACTAAAGCATTAAATTGGAAGAAATGTAAGAGGTCTTATAGCCCTTCTCTCACAGAACTTCACAGGCTTGAGTGATTTGCTCATGGCTGTGGCTAACTGTTTTTGAGTTGAGACTAAAAAACTGGCTTCTGACTCCTAGCCATTGCTTTTTCTGACACACAATGATTATATATATATAATAAATAAGAAATATATAAATATATAACAGTATGTATTAAATATTATAATTATATATAATGTAAATTATATATAAATATAATAAATATATATAATGTAATTTGGGGTCTATGCTTTGATTACTTCTGCCATCCAATCAGTAAGAAATGGGCAAACTATCAAGAAGATTCAAAAATTTTAATAATAATAGCAATAAAGTATGTACGAAACCTACTGATTTCAGCATGCCCAAAATAGATTTACAAACCATTGGAACTTTTCACCGCTATTTCCTTAAAGTACCTCTTCCCACCAACTGTCCAAAACTCAACTATCATGAGCACTGGAGAGATTTCAGACCTTCCTGTCTCTTCTGCTGCCCTGTTGTAATTACTTCGGTGATGCTTCTTCATCAGCTGAGTGTGTACATTAAGGCTAAATACCCCACAGTGACAGTGCTGCCCTTCTGGAGTGGATAAATCTGGATCAGAGTTTGGAAGCCAAGAGGAGAGTCTTCCTTGTCCCCTCACCCTCTCGTAATGACACTTCCAGAAAGAACACACACTTTATCTTTTAATAAAGATTCCTGGCTTCCAGAAATGAGCCCATCAAACCTGAAGCAAACAAGACTCGCTTTTGGGGGCAGATAGTTCATTCACAGAAGATTCCTTTTCTTTATCCAAACCTTAAAGACAGTTTCTTATTGATTTGCTGCTTACTCTTTATCAACATGTTATTGATAAAAAGCAATATTTTCCTTTACTAATATTTTTAAAAAGTACAACCATGGGCTCTGAAAAGGATCACATATCGAAGACCTCAAATAGTGTGGGTCTGTGAGATCCGGCTGTCAGTAACAAAATGAAGCACACAGCCCAGGTCCTTAAGGCATGCACCCCACTTTTCTCTTTCTTGAGTCATTGTGAGAAGGCATAATTGAGGGGGTGCAGTCAGGAAAGGAAATGCTATCAAAGTCAAGGGGATTGAGAGTATGGACTACAGAACGAAGGGCAGATCAGACAGCAGGGCATTTGGGGAGATCGAAGACCACTCTTCATCGTTAAGCCCCCCAGCTCTGTCATGGCTACGGAAAATGGTAAAACTCCGCTTCTTTATCCTCAGAGCCACTGCTGGTGGAGCTGGCCTCATGCTCTCTCCCATCCTGGGACCATAGGTATCCCCTCTGGTCCATGACAGTGCCCTTGAGAATATAATTTCATTTGAAAAGGTCTGAGGAGAAGAGGTACAGCCGCACCCTTACACTTGTCTTACCCTCAATCCAAATGGCACTTATAGGGAGGCAGGCGCGCACTCACTATGAATAAGAACATTTTAACAATTAGTGAAGATCAGTCAGCTGAGGCATACAATGAGCTCGCTGGCAATGGAAGTAAGAGGCTTACAGACTATCTTTCAAGGATTCGGAAAGGGGGTTCCTGTTTTGAATGGGAAGTTGGATTAGGAGACTGAAAATTCATATAACCAACAGGGTTGTGACTCCCTGAATATTTTTACTCTAACATAACTCCGTGCCATATAGGCTTATGAATATTATTTAATTCCATTTCCAAATTGGCTCATTAGGGTGCAAAAGGCCGACAGCAAGGCCAGAATAGGCCACTGCTTTTGGGACTGGGTTGCAGGGGCCCAGGGAAAGCTCCACTGATTAGAAACACACACAATTACCGCCTCACTCCTTCGCTGAAGGCTCTGTCCCCTAGTCAAAGGCAGCTGATCTGGGAGACTCAACACTCCGTTCCCAGTCTTCTTGTACAGACACACTGAGGTGTAATGATTGGTGGGGGGGGGCGATTAAGAGAGCAAGCTTAGTGATGAGACGCCCTGGGTTGGAATCCCTGTGTGAATTTCACAACCCCCAGCCTCCTCTGTAGAACAGAAATAAGAATATGCCCATCTATAGGGTTGCTATGAGCATTAAGTGATAATACATGTAAAATGCTTAAGAAAGTCAAAGATCAAGAAATGCTAGCTATTTATGTGCTCGTTGGTTTGAAGGATTTGATCAGACTCTTTTTGAGAGAAAGTCTGGCTCTGCATAGGTGAAGGGCAAGGAAGGATTTTTGCAGGAAGGGAGGTGGCTCTTGGAAGGGCTAGAGATGAAAACCAAGGGGGAAGGAGATTAAAGGAAGCTGAGATGGAGAGTTCAAGAGAAACACCTTTGTGACATAGCCCCTGGAGGCCCATCCCTGCTTGGCTTCCTGAATTTCCATTTTGATTCATAAACCCCAGATACAAGGTTTTGAGAACTCAGTTGCATATCAACTCATCAGACTTGAAACGCATGGGAGACCCACCAGCTTTTTGTAGTCTGTAAGCTTTTTCCCTCCGAAGTAAAAAAGTCCAAAGAGAATCGAAGCACCCTTCTCCCCAACCCCCAACAGACCACATTTACCGTAAGGGTCTAATCTACTAACGGGAAAATTGTCTACAGAATTTAAAGAAGTTCTTCTAGGGACCAGTGAGCCTAGAGGGGCTGCACACCCAGGGGGAGAAACAGCCTGCCGGGGAGTGGGTCTTTCACCAGCTTCTCAGGAGGAAGTCAGGGCAGGCACTGCAACTCTCGTCTTCCCGGTGTCAGGGGCCCAGGCCACTGTCCGGACGAGGTTCTCGAAGCCTCCTTCCATAGCTGTTTTTACAATACGGGACAGCCTTGCTGTTACTCATTCCTCCTACCCCCACCCCAGGCCACCCGCTGCTCATGTGCGGTTTAAAAATTAACTCAGAAATACATGAGATCAGCGGAACAAGGGCATTAGACGGTGTCCCCCAGAAATGGACCTCTTGTGCTCCAAAAATGTTCTTAGAAACACATGTGAGTTTCTTTGCTCTCAAATTAAGGAGGATTAAAGCAGCCAGACAGCTGTTGCTCAGTTTCGTGGGATCATGTGGCCAAGACTGAAAGCCTTAAGTTGCTGGCATGAGCCTAAGTCAGTTGCCTGATCTCCAAATTAATTTTTGAATTAAATGATTGTACCCCCCTCCCTTTTTTTTCTTCTAATTGAGACTTCCATTGAAAAATGCTTAGCAAACAGTTGGAAAACCCCCGAACAAAGGGCTGTTGTAAAATCATGAAATGGAGGTCATTGGAAACAGTTTTAGGTTAGCACTGGAGATGCAATTAAATCTTCTTTTTAATCATATTTTTATTAACTATAAAATATTTAGAAGTAAATTTTAAGTACTGCAGTTAGGTCCTAAAAGATGGTTGAAAAGAGCTTAGATCATTTCATAGTTCGCTTGTGTGAGCTTTATCCAGAGACTCAGAGGAAAAGGTCGGAGGCATGGTGGCTTCATGTTTAATTTTAAAACAACAATGATGTTATTTTATAGATCTTAAACAATGATTTAATGACTGAACACTTGCAAAATGTTTCTATAAGGTAAAATAAAAAGAAAGATGGTTTTATAATCCCCAAATGAAAAAGATCCACAGTGAAGACAGACAAGTGTTTGAAAGAGGAAGTGGTATTCTGAAAGTAAAGGTTTATTTATAAAAAAAAAAAAAAAGACAAAATGCTAACTTTTAGGTTCTGCAAAGATTTTAATTGTACTGAAGGCTTTGATTCAAAATATTCAATGGAAACTTCACACTGAGAAAAAAACACAGGATTGTGTACTTATGTGTATTTCAAAATCTTAAAAAGTCAACTTGATCAATAAAAACAGTCTGAAAGCCAATAGTTGTTGGCTGATGGTGATATAAAGTTTACCCAGTGAAATTTATTTAGATCAGTCTTCTTTCATCAGACCCATGATAGGACTTGGTGTGTGAAGCGTTTGGGGCTTTACAGGTCTATATTCCTGAAGACTGCTTTATGAATGGAGAAAAGGTAAAGGAGTGGGCATGAACAAATACCCTTTCTGACGTAGGTGCTGGGAGGTCTTCCTGTGGCTCGGTGAGTTATAAGAAACTTCTCAGAGCTCTTCAAATATGGTTATTACACCCATGTAGGGTTGAGTCACAGCACCGTTATTAAAGGAGGATCACGGGTGGGGGTGGGAAAGGACACATCCTCGGAAGCAATTAAAAACCAGCTGCTACCTAGATGTGGCTCAAGTTTCCTTAATCTTTGGCTTTAAAATGTTGTCTACAGACTCCTTTGTGATTAACTTGTATGCAAACTCCAATAGATCCTTAATGATCAACCCCACTGAAGTTCTCTCTTTGTGGGTCCAGCCACAGGCATGATTCAGCACCTGCTCTCCCTGTTTGCAGAAGATAAAACAAGAGAACCTCAGATGGCTGGAGATAGAAGAGAGTAGCAGTTGCTCCAAATGAGTTTGCTAGTGTCTTGACTTTCATTCATTCATTCATTCAAAATATATTTACTGTGCACCTATTACTGCCTGGCCTTGTTCTAGATGTCGGAGGTACAAAAGTGAACAAAGCAGACAGAAATCCTGCCTTCCTGGAGTTCACATTCTAGTGGGAGTGGGGAGAACAGATAAAGCAAATAATTATGTCAGAGAGTGCCAAGTGCTATGGGGAAGAGTAAAGCAGGGAAGGGCAGGAAGATACTACAGGAGGAGAGAGGCAACTTTGAATAAGAAAGTCAGGAGAGGCTCACTGAGAAGTGAATCTTCAGCAAAAGAGTATGGGAGCCATCCATGTAGACATTGGGGGTGAGAGCTGTTTGGACAGACAAAGACAGGTGCAAAGACCCTGCAGTGGGATGTGCCTACTATGTCCTAGGGAGTAGCAAGAAAGAATCAGAATGGACCAACACAAACAAGATAGAATTTAATGGGAGTGGACAAGGGGTTAGGGGTGGCAGATGAGGGTAGAGAGGGGTTCATTTTGTGTAATGAATTACGGCTATCATGGGGACATTTTCAGGTCCCCTGAGGGAAAGAGTGCAGATTACTGAACCACTGTTGACTACCTAGGAGATAAAATAGAAAATAGAAGAAGAGGAAAAAGCCTAGAAATGGGAAATGTCTGATATTTAGAAGGTAAAAGTAATTGGATTCTGTAAATTATAGGCCAGGAGTTGGTTGGTAAAGGATCAGAGAATAAATAATTTAGGCTTTTCAGGCCATCTGTTTTTGTCACAACAGCTTAACTCTGTCTTTGTTGCATAAAAGCACCCACAAGCAATACAGAAATGAATGAATATGTGTTCAGTAAAACTTTATTTACAATAGCAAACACTGGGCAACATTTGGCCTATAGGCTGTAGTTGGTCAACCCTGGGCATATACCCAATGATTGCAGGGGAGTCAGATAAGACAGCAAAGGATCACTAAGGATAAGATAGCACAGTAGTCTCCTTTTTTTTTTTTTTTTAATCTTATGGGTCTATCCATCTATTTGGATAAATCAAATAAGGTCAAGACTATGGACCAGGACACTTGACAAATTCTTTTCTTATTTTCTTGTGAGCAAGATAGAGAAATATCTTGGATTCAAAAACAATCCATTAGTGACTGGTTAAACAGTCCCAGAAAAAGAGAGCTATATCATCATCCTCAATAAAGTTTATAGGCTTAAAAAAAGCTGGGGTGAGGTGGGCTGCACTATACCGGCTGGGGCCTGTGGAAACGCCAATCCATTTCTTCCTCTTCTGTTCCTCTGCTCTATGACACAGAAACTTTTTTTCCCAAGCTCCTGGGTCAGTAGGCTTCCAGCTGGGTTAGAACAGAGGCAGGAATGATAAGTTGGGTACTTGTCCCCCGACCTCTGTGACTTGGCTGGCAGTTATAACAGGGGAGGAGTCCCTGGGCCCACCTTTCACTGCTCTGTGGCTTCTACTAACCCTCCCCCATTGGATACTTCAGCCTGTGAGTGACAATGGCTTCCTGCTATTGCTCTACTTGTTTGCTTTATTGCGCCCTGGTTGACTTCTCCCATCATCCTTTGTCCATCGAACAACTCCCCTGTATTAAATTCTCTCTATCTTAAACACTCAGGGTGGTTTCTGTTTTCCTGGTTGGACCCTGACTAATAGGGCAGCTAATCTATGAATGTCGCTCCAGGGGGAGGTTTAGACTCTGGTGTTGCTAGGCTCTCCTCTTGCTCTCACCGTTTTTATCAATAACTCAGATGATGATGTAGCAGGTATGCTAATCACATTTGCAAATGGCCTGGAGCTGGCTGGAAAAGCTATTTGCTGGAAGGCAGGCTCAGAATCTAAAAATATCTCCATGGGCCAAATCTAACAAAAAGGAATGTAATAAGAAAAAAAAAAAGTAAAGTCTTGCACTTGGGTCCCAAAATCAAGTATGGGATGGGGAAATTGTGACATAATAGCACAAGTGCCTCAGGGATTTGGACTGACATCAAAATGAGGCAAAATTCACACACAAAAAATTATAAAGCCACAGGGAACACTAGTTGCGTTAATACTTTTGTACAGAGGAAAAGGGCGTTAACTGGACCTTTCCGTTCTCTATGGGTCAGACCACTCTTAAGGGTGTTGCATTCAGGTGGGGCACAGCATTTTAAAATACTACTGGTAAAGTAATTTGAGACACAGGAGAATGACAGAATATTAAAAGAAAGCATAAGCTATTGAAGGAAACTAGAGAGAAGCAGTCAGAGAGATGGGTAGGAAGAAAACATTTCTGTGTCTGAAAGATTCCCAGGCCCACAGTGATTGTATGGAATGAACTCGTTAGCTGGCACCTCTTGTTTCAAAGGGCAGAACTTGCAGGCTCTCCTTCCTTGGAATAGTCTACCATCTTATATATTCATATTAGGAAACTTTTCCTTATGCCTATTGTGAAATTATCTTGCTCTAGTGAAAGTCCCCAGGTAGTCATTGTTGAAATGAGAGCTTAATTTTGCATTTAATCAATGGCTCAGGAACCAGGCTTGTTCTAATGCTAGGCGCTGATTCTTTTGTGACCCTGGATAACTCGCTCCTATTTAATTGCTTCCATTTCCTCACCAAAAAAGAAGCCGCAGAGGAGGCTCTGTTGTGCATTTAGCAAACACCAGGCTTCCAGGCTGAGTAAAGTTTGGTGCTTTGTTTTGTATTGTTTTTCCCTTTTCCTGCTTCTTACTGTTTACATGTTTTGTAGAAATCAGAAACACCAACATCCCAGGGTTTCTATGCAGATGTGATGAAAAGAAATAAATTCTACAAACTCGGACAAAGGAAAGGATGGCTGCTTTGGTATTCCATGCAGGAGTTAACGCCACCTCCCAAGAACTACTGTCTTTGTCATCAGGTTACCATAGGTCTGTCACATGTTTTCTTCCTCCTTCCTGGGCTGGTAGACTTCTCTGTAAACTGGGATATTTAGTCTGCATTGTGCTCCAGCAGAAACTTAATGTAATTCTGAATACCAAGCTGTTTTTTCGCTGCTCTCTGGTTCTTAGCCGTGAGATGCCTTTAGTCTGGCCTGCTTACCTGGTGACCGTGTCTTTCTCTTGCTTTTTTGGGAAGAAATTAAGAAATTGACTGACACCTTTTCTGCACAGACAGACTCAACTGCAGAACAAATAACTTAGAGTCAGGAATCAGTGTTTCCTGATGTCGCCTAATAGCGTTGAACTCATTAGCACACTGGATATCTTGGTGCATTTAGCATGGGCAGTTTAAAAGAAAAGATTTTTAATAAAGCTTAGCCTAATATTGTGTGCTATTTTTGATGGACTTAGGAAAAACCATGGGTGTTGCTGCTCTCACACACCATTCTCTTTAATGTCTTATAGGTATTGCGAGCTATTAAATTTTCTTTGTGATACAGTTGTCCTGCTTAAACTCCTAGATAATCAATCTAGCTCTATGATAAGAACACCAGGTTTGTAAAGCGTATGCCATTGTTAGCTTCGAAAGTATTATAACCAGAAGACTTCTTAGTGATCGTGCAATTTCTGTCACAGGTAAAGAAACCGAGGTGCAGAGAGGTGAGGTGAGAGGGAGACGTGAAGTTGGAAGCCCCAGCTCCTTTCTGAAAGACCAAGGCTCTTCCTGCTGGACTGTCCCACTCTGCTCTAAGTGCAGAGTAGAAATGATAGTGTAATACCATAGAACTATCAGTTCAGACTTGGACTTGTCTTGAACTCTGTTCTAGTGAACAGAAAGTGGACGTGCACTTGGAAGACAACATTTATTTTAATTGCACTAAGGTGCCCTCAGATGTAAGGCATCCTATAAAATTTTATTATTTACTGAAAAAACTCTTTTAGACCACTTAGACACTGATTTCTAGACTCTCTGACTTTTGTGTATAAATAAAAAGAAGATAGGGACACCTGGGTAGCTCAATGGGTTAAGCACCTGACTCATGGTCAGGTCATGATCTCATGATTTGTGAGCTTGAGCCCTACATCGGTTCCATGCTGACAGCCCCTCCCCTGCTTGTGCTTAACCTGTCTCTCAAAATGAGTAACTAAACTTTAAAAAAAGAAGATATCTCTTTAAAATACAAGATATAAGCAAAACTAATGATATTTCTTTTTACGTATTTATTTATTTTGAGAGAGGAGTGAGTGTGAGCAGAAGAGGGACAGAGAGAGGGAGAGAGAGAGAATACCAATCAGGTTCTACACTGTCAGCGCAGAGCCCCATGTGGGGCTCAATCCCACAAACCATGGGATCATGACCTGAGCCAAAATCAAGAGTCTGTTGCTTCACCCACTGAGCCACCCAGGTGCCCAAAACTAATGATATTCTAAGACTCCTTTATATGCAGCGTCCTTTTGCATTTGCAGTGGTTGCTGTATATGTCTTTCCACCTAGTGTTCTTTGTACTATCAGAAATACCAGTGATGCAGTATTTCTGAAAGGAGTACAGCCTCAGGATTGGTTTCCTGAGCCAAACATTCATTCTGCAGGTTTGATCATGTGTCCAGGTAAAGACATCTATGTCTCGACTGCCACCTGGTGACAGCACATTTAAGATACATTCTGATTTCCTAGATGTTAAAATGCTGAAAAAAATGTAAAGAACAGAAAAAAGAAAAGAAAGAAGGTTGGAAGGGACAATGGAAGGGGTCTTAGAATGTATGAGATAGATCCCATCATTTGGTGTTCCTTCTCCATTCAGTGAATGAATGTGTGTGTGTGTGTGTGTGTGTGTGTGTGTGTGTGTGTGTGTTTGGGAACTGCTGGCAGCCAGGCCCTTTGAGGATGCACATTTGCAAAACAAGAGAATTAAAGAGACCCAGATATAGTGGAAGGTCAAACAGAGACAGTTTGGATGACATTTGCCCCTGGATTCAGCCATACCTGAAGCTACTCTCACACTTCTCATTTACGTGAGCTGGTCAAATACCTTTAAGGCTTACACTAGCTTGATCTGGCTCTCTTTCACTGGCACCTCAAAGAGCCTTGACTAATACATGCGACAACTCATGCATATTCAAAGAATGTTCTATAGATTTAAACATTTAGAGGACAGTAAAAAAGGAAAAAGAAAATCAAGCCTGGCTACAATGTCAGATAATCATCTTCATGAACACAGACCAAAAAGAATATTGGGAAAACAGAAAAAGAAAAGACCAGGACAAATGACAAAGTTTATTAAATAAAGCTGAACTTCTGAAGTTTAGTCTGGAAAGTACACCCAGAAGCCAAAGAGTGTTCGCTGGTAGAACACATCCAGAAGTCTTTCCTTCTGCAGGAGCTGCCAGCACTTTGGGTCCCTTGTGGCATCTGTGTGCCCAAGCATGGACAGAGGCCCTCAGTCTTCCACACAGACACTGCCCACAGACACTGCCACTTGTTGGGAACAACGCACCATGGAAACCTGTTCGCCATCCCTGGCCGTCACACAGGAAGTAACTAAGAAATGCTAGCTTGCTTCCTCTCTCCCACTCCATTCTCTGCATGGGACTTCAGAGGAAAGGTCAGAATCTAGTTCCTCCCTTTCCTTTCCACAAAAACTTAATGTATACCCCACCCACAATTGCTTGGGAAGACATATCTTTAAGGAAAGCTCATGGGTTTGGTTGATGGGTGTATGTGTGTGTGTGTGTGTGTGTGTGTGTACTTACCCAGCAGCTAGGGTAACTGTATAATTAACCTCTAACCTAGGACAAATTTGAGACTGCAAGGGGACACAAGTAATAAAAACTCAGGAACAACAATTACATGGACACTCATTAATAGGACTAACTTGCATAATGCTTTGTCATCCAACTCTATCTCCTTGTGAGGCAAACTTCCATCATCTTCTAAGCTGTGAGCCTCTCGAGGACAAGACTCAGGTCTTCTTCCTGTTCCTAACGCAAGAGGCCCATACAGGTGCTCAGCGAACATTGAGTATTGCGGAAAACGTCTTGAGCGAGGACACAGTAGTAGCAAACATGTATGGAAATGTTGCACCTCTTCATTTTTCCAAGAGGCGAGCGACAACGCCATGCTTCCTGAGAAGCACGCTCAGGAAACTGGGCAGAGATAAGTGGTTCAGGGTAGTAATCCCGACCAGAAGACATATGAATAAATCCTGGTGTCTGACACATTCACGGGTATGCCTAGCCCTACCCTTCCTGCCTGGTCGCCGGGTGTACGCGTACACAGCTTACGTGACTTTCACATGGTTACAGACACAGAAGGAGGGAGTTGACATCAAGCAGGAAGTTGGTCTGAGACCTGCAGGCGCCTCTATGGTGTCCTAGTGTGTGCCGGGGGAGGGGTCTCCTCTCTGACCCCTTGGTGTTACCAGCCCCCACAGGGAAGATCCGAGGTGTTCAGGCAATGCTGGCTTAAAGTAGAGCTGCCTCCCCCCTCCTCATCTATCCCTGAGCTGTGTCTTTCTTCCTGGAAAGAAACCAGAACCTCAGAGTCAGGAATCCAGGCTTGAGAGCCACACACGCAAGGCAAGGGGGGAGTGGGGAAAGGAGGGACAGGAGAAGTGTTGCTGACCTATTCGTGGCACTGTCTCTGGCAGGGAGGGACTTGGGCCACCTCCTCCCAGGGGTGTCCCCTTCCCTCCCCACCTCTTTCCCTTCCCCCTTCATCTCAAAGTTCTCACCTGAGCCTGAAGGCCCTCCAAGGTACTTCCTACTCTAGCAACCTTTAACTTGTCTTTATATTCTCTTCTTTCTTCTTTTCTCTGCGCTTCCCTTCCCTGAGGAGGTGAGAAGATGAAGTAGAAAGGAGTAGGAGCAAAAAGTGTGGTGGAAGTTTTGTGAAGGTCCATCGTGACCCCACGTGGCTCATGCATGGTGAGGGCTTCTCACCGAAGGCTGCTGGGGCCTGTGCTTGGCACGGTTTCCCCTGAGCTGGAGTGTGGCAGGGGGCAGAGAGAACGCAAGGGGCAACCTGACTGAACGAGAGAGCGAGAGTTAGAGGGCCAAGCAGGGGGCCACATGGGAGACCCAAGCACTAAAGGGGTTAGCAAAGCCAGTGTTGGTGAGGACCTGCAGAGAGGGGCTGAAAGGAGACCAGAGAGAGGGAGGGGTGGACATGGGTCAGGGGACCAAGCCTTTGCAGTCAGTGAAATAGGGTCTAGGCACTAGCAAGAAGCTGACAGAGTTGTGGGCAGAGGGTCTGGGTCTGGGTGTTGGACCTGCTATGTGATTTTTGTCTATACAGGCCAGGAGGGCACCAGGAGGGCAGCTGGCCTGGAACAGACACTGCTGGGGAGATTGGGGGCAGGGAAGGAGGCAGAGATACAGTTTAGAGGTAGGTGATGTTCTTCCTTGAAGCCCTCACCTCCACATGTAGAGGTCCCTTTAAAGTATTTCTAGGTATTCATGAGCCCGGGCAGCCTGGGTGCTGAGAATGCTTCCAGTCCTACTCAGGCCTTCCTGCTGGATGGCGGAGGCTGGGGAGGGTGGGGAGTGGTTTGCCTGAAGCTCATTTCTTGTCCAGCCTCTTGTCCTTCCGCTTTCTGTCAGCCAGTGTCATCTGCTGCGTGGCAGAAGTGTACAGTTGATTCATGATATTGTTCAGTGTTTATAACTTATTACCATATAGCTCTCAAAACATCAAGATACTTGGTACCAAAAACAGTAGGAGTATTGGACTCAAGTCGACCTGGGTTCAAATCCTTACTCTCTCTGTATGGCCCTGGACACTTTCTCTAATGTCTGGAATTCTACATCCATGCAACTAGGAAACCAGTGTCTGTTCACTCGGATTGTGTATAAATTGCTTAGCCGAGTGCCTGTTGCCCAGTTGATGCCTGGCAATTATCCCTCTCTTTGCTCCTTTCAAATTCCTCAAAATCATAGATCAGTATTCCCCATTTAATGATCAGTACGTAGTTTGTTTTCATTTGCTGGAGCCCACTTACAGGAACGAGGTCAAGGAATCTTAAGCCTCAGATTCAAAACTAATGTATTGGCAACTCTGCTTCGAATTACATTATTTTGATTATTTAGAGTAAAACAATAGTTTAGATTTAGTCTTCCACTCACAGAACGAAAAATGGACTATTTTATCTGTTTCTAATAATTTTGAATAGTAACACCAATAATTAACCATGTCCCATCATGACAAAGGGGCCATCTGGCTGCTCTGAAGCCAAAGCAATTAAGCAAACGAGGACAGCAGTAGATTTGTAGGACAGGGTTCTGTAGGGAAGGGGAGTAGGTCCCAAGTGGGTGTAGTTCCCCGTTTATGACTGTCGGAAAATTAAAGAAAGGAATAAAAAAGAGAATGGGATACAAGTGGTGAAAAGGCACAAACTTCCAGTTAGAAGGTAAGTCCTAGGGGTGTGATGTGCCCAGCCTGACTATAGTTAACTCTGTTGTGTGGCATAGCTCAAAGTTGTGAAGAGAGGAGATCCCAAGCGTTCTTATCATAAGGAAAACATATTTTTCCCTTTTCCTTTCCTTTTTTATTTTTATTTTTTGTATCTGTGTGAGAGGATAGATGTTAACTAAACTTATGTGGTAATCATTTCACAATTTATGTTAGTCAAATCATTGTCCTATATATCTTAAACTTACACAGTGCTGTTTGCCAATTATATCTCAATGAAACTGAAACAAAAAGAAAATTTAAAGCATTTATTTATAAATGGAAAATCAAAATTCTTCAGGCACATGGCAACAAGCATAGTCCTAGGAGATCGACAGGCTGAGGGCTTCTCCTTCGTAGGGCTCGGCAGCACTTAATTTCGTCAGTATTCTTTTCTATCAAGACTGAAGACTCCACATCAGTATGTATATAAGTTCACGGCAGTAGGAAGAACAGAAGTACATAATCACTCTTCTGGAGAATTGTCCAGTTGCTTTTTTGGGTTCATATCTGAGAGTTGAGGGCACACGAGGAAAGAAAGGGCACACGAGGAAAGAAAGGCTTTTCTCTCCCCTCTGGCTGCACCCCTCCCCACATGGGGAGCAGAGCAGAGCCAATTCAGTGAGGAGGAAAGGTTTAATGAACTTCTCAGAGTACCCACCACTGGCTGAATTAACCAAATGTGTACCAAGCTGATAATAGAGAAACTCCAGGTTCCTGCCCCCATCATATAAAACAGTTTCTTTTTCCCATTACACAGTTCCTTCTCCCCACAATGTTTTTGGGGGGAGATAATGTACAGAAGGTGTACAATACCACTGGTTGTCAAAGAAAAGAAGCCGGGGTCCCTTCTAGTGGGTGGTAGGTAAGAATTACTAATCCAATCTGCTTGAGTTAACTCAAAACAAGGATTAGTGTAAAGTTCCAGAATATGTTAATCTTCCTTTATAGAAGTAAACTTCAGCACTGCCACCAACCCCATGGTTTATAGTTCCTGGGAACAATGAGCCAATTAAACTTGAGAGGGAAAAAGGATCTTGCCCAAGTTTACTGATTGTTACCTAATACTCTGAGTTGCTTTGATTCTTGATTATTTGGCTTCGTGTCTCGGACACAGGAAATAAAACATCATTTATTATTCATTAGAATGTTCCTAAGTACAGTATACCTCCTAATTAAACACATATCATTGTGCACTGGCATTTTTCATCTCCGATTTTATTAAAGAGGCTGATAAAAATGGCTTTTGTATACAGCTGATATTGCTTTGCCAAATGTGTCCATCAATACTGATATAGTGGATTCAAAAACATATTTAGAGCTTGCGTGGTTAATGAATGGAACACATTGTAAGTTATTTAGATTCAGACCCACTCGGAAGAAATTTCCACATGGAAAATAGATTCTTATTTTCAGAGTAAAAACATCATAGGAAAGATTAGAAGACTATCACCCCTTCCTCCTGCCAACATGGCGTTATTATTTGGGGGAAATTTTTGCACCTAAAACTGATGACGTGTGTTTAATTTTAAGAAGGTTTTGATGCCTGAAAACATTTTGAAATTCTTTGCTTTGTTTATTTATGTGTTTGTGTTCCGTAATTAATGGTTGGCTTATTTTATTGAAATATTGGATCAGGAATAGAAGGTGTAGAATATCAAGTACTTTGATCATTAGTAGTCAGATGTCTATTAGAAACTAATCACTAACTACAAACAACATTCGCTAAAGACTGACGAGGTACAAGGCATATTACATATGTATTTCCTTACTTAAGTTATTGAAATCAATTTTAAGGTTTAAAATTAATTTGGACTTTGGGCTGTATAAAACAAAATAGGTACATACTCATGTAATGTTCCAAGTGACCCTGACTTAGAGTATGTGTTCATGTATGTGTGTGTGTGTGTGTGTATATATATATATATTTGTTGTTGTTAATATACTTTTTATAGTGATGTTTTTTAAGAGCTTAATGGTAAACTACTCTTTTAGAAATTTGCAAGCTGGTAAATGTATCTTGGAATTCTGTACCTTTCAGAAGATATTTTTATTATTAACCTAAATTTTAGGTGCCAGAATTTAAAACTGGCTGCACTTTAATCTTAGGTATATTATTCAGGTTATGTAATGACTTGATCACATTGTGTGTATTTTATTTTTCTATAACCAGTTTTCCTGTTTTGTTTTAATTTGCCACATCAGAACGTTAGAAACATGAAAGTTGAAAAGTTCATTCATTTAAGTGTAAAAGTCTCGGTTCTCTTTTCTCCCCAGTGCCCATGTGTAAACTCCACACACATCAGGGGGAGCAAAGTCTCCCCCAAACAGGCTCACATGCATGTTTCAGGAACAGTGGGCTTTGTGGAACAGTCAGCCAGCAATATTTCAAAGAACTAGAAATTGCTTATATTCCAATATGTGAACATATGTGTGGGTGGTGTTTTTGTTTGTTTGTTTGGGGGTTTTATTTGCAGTATCAATATGCAAATGTATTTATTATAAATTGAATCTCATTGAAATGAAAATGAAAAGGCAATACTATTTCTTTAATATGGTTCACTAACCCTGTTCACACTGAGTTACTGACACTCACTAGGGGTTGGCCAGCACCAGTTCTACTCAACCCTTGATGATTATGGAGGATTTAATTATAATTGAAAATGTAAAAAAGAAAGAAAGGAAGAAAGTAGGAAAGAAAGAAAGAAAGAAAAAAAGAAAGAAAGAAAGAAAAGAAAGAAAGAAAGGAGAAAAGAAAGATGAAATCTAATCTAAAAATCAGTTTTGCATAGAATTTAATCACAGATAAAAGCTCAAAATTCTGTAACTAATAAATGAAGAATATCAGCACCAGGAAGTAAAACTAATTCCCAGCATCAATCCCGACACCTGTGTAGATGCTTCCTGACCTGGCTTCTTTCATCAAATTCATGACAAAGAAATTGGTCTCACACTGAGGCATGGTAAATACATTACGAGATAAAGATAGGCATTATAAACAATACAAACCATGGGACACAAAGGCAAAAACAGGGCTGTAAACAGTCTCTTCTTCTTTCATACTGAAGATGAGATGCCCTTACATCCATAGTCTCTAGTTTTTAGATTCCTCCTCCTGGGCCTGATATGAAATGAACGGGGAACAGCCTTTAGTGGCTGTCCACCAGAGTTAAAACAGCCTAGTGACACTTTATATCTCAGATGGTTCTTCTGTGTTTGCCGTGCACACCAACAGAAAAACCACAAGAAAGAGGAAGCCAAGCTTCCTACATGTCCTGATTTGGCTTGAATGCCAGAAGTAGAGGCTTATGAGTATGGGCCTGCTCTGTTTTTTATACATAATATGAACCTCTTGATACACGACAGTTAGCAAATACTATTTAAAGTGTGATGTGTGTGTGTATTATATTTTCTTGATGCTATTATCCATGGTCAGAGAAAGTTGATTTTTTTTGGTTGTTTTTCCAACATGGACAGAGATAAACTACAGAGGTTTGTGAAATGCTGCCCATTTAAACCAAATCAAAACCCACTGCTCAAATTGCAAAGGAAGGATGTCCAAATAGCAGGTGTGCCTTACATATTGAACCCAGTTTTGCCATTAGGCATCCATTAGGATTTTGTTATTAAACAACTTGAATGTTCCCCCAGCCAGACTCCCTCCCTAGGTCCTACTGCAAATAAATAAACAATCCCCTCCCCAGTGTCCTGGCCAGCTCCAAGGGAGGGGCCCTGGCCGGTGTGCCTGGGCGGCTGACTAGAGCTTTTGGGGTAACACTAGTAATAATGTAACTGTATTACAGTGCTAGGCTGAGGGGAGCAGCAGATCATTTGCTTGAAAACATGACCTTTTAATTTAAACAAAAGGTTTGGAAAAATAAAAGTGGGTCTTAAATGTAGTTTAATCAGTCAGGCGAGAGATATCTAACGAAGCTGCCAGACAGATTTGTGGCCAGGCTGTCACTTCAGCCATCATGTTTACAGCTCCGGGAGTCAGATTGGCACCTTGTGAAGGCACAACCTCGGTCAAAATTTTCCGGACCTGGGATGGCTGTAAATTTTGACAATTTGACAAATTATTTTGTTGCAGTCATGACGGTTTGGAAAGACTGACAAGTAAGAGGCCTCCTGTTTTCCCATTGGACCAAGAGAGCATTTTATTAAGGCAACAAAGGTAGCAACCTTTGCAAAAAAAAAAAAAAAAGTGCCTGTGTGTGTGTGTGTGTGTGTGTGTGTGTGTGTGTGTGTTCAAAACCAAACGCAGGCAAGTGGGCTTTCATGCTTTCATCACATACTATTTCGACTAACACTGGCAAGGAAACATTGTCATTTTGGCCCATATTTCAGCTAAAAGTTCTTCCCAAAGATTTTTTTTGTGGAGAATCAGTCACTCACGCCAGTGTGACGAAAGCAGGTCATAAAGTAGTTCTTCCTGAATCTGAATTTCTGTAGCCATGTGCCGTTGCTGCAGGGAAAGATCTGAGTGTCAGTTTCAAAAAGTCCATGTTCTGTGGGAGCGATTTCCTAACTGCTGGGGAACCTCAGGAAGCGTGTCTTCTCCTGCGCTGGGATTCTTTCTTCGTGCTGTTCCACATGCCAAATGTTAATTCTCAAAATGTTCGCTGAGTCTTTGGTTGAAGACGTGCCATTGAAAGGGGCATCAGGAAACTCAAGGACAATATAAACTTTTTTATTATTGTTTTTCAGGAACATTTTTCAAAAACGGAAAATTAAAGGAAAAGGAATTGTCGCTCTGGGTGGGGGGGGGCGGGGAATCATGGTTGAGTTTCCTTTCTTAATTTGCCGGAAATGGCACGCGGTTGTGCATAAACACTAATATTATCCACTTTGTTCCCTCTTAATAATCTAGGAAAGCCTCAGCTTAATCTCTCACTCATTTCATGCCGAAAGCACAAATGTATTGCTTTTGTTTTACTGCGTGTTTCATTCCATCTGCTGGAAGCCTCATAAGTCAGTAGTTATCACATTTATAAATTCTGAATCACTACGGGGGTAAGAAATCGCGTTGGGGAAAAACATGCCCGTCGTTCTTTCTTTCTTTCTTTTTTTTTTTTTTACTATTTTAAAGTTTAAAATTGTCTCTGCAATGTTCATTTAACCCTTTTGAGCTAAAATAATGCAGCTTGAGTGAATTTTTTAATTAAAAAATATCTTCAACTACGCGTTCTCAAAGTTTTTCATTTCCCCCAAACCTTTCTATAATTGCCTTGTCATGATTATCATTTTCCTTTCACTGTTGCTTTCTATGGAAGCCCCAGGAAAGAGTTCCTAAAAATTAAATTTCATGCTTGCATGTGTTTCTGTGATCTGCAGCGTGTATGATCTCTGAGTGGAAAACTTCTCTAAAAATAAATGGATTACCCTTTTTACTACACTGTCTGATGTCTCTTCAACAGATAGCCCTGCTTCCCTGTGATCTCTAACCCACCACAATTGAAGTGACAAGCGTTGAAATGGGAGCCTCACGGTGGCGCCCTCTACCTTTGCCGGCTCTTTCTGCAGTGTGCACCGACTGTCCCATGGCAGAGCACTGGTTCTCAAACTCGAATATTGCCCAGACCCCTCTTAAGAGGGTAGATTAATCTTCACACAACCCGCAATACATCGGTGGAGTCCACTTCGGGAGACAACCGGCTTAAAAATAAAGATCTCATTCTAGGGCTATCTCTTTCCATTCAGAATTCTAACGGCAAAGACAAGTTCTGTCTTTTCCACTGCTAGAAGGTGGAACGTTGAACTCTTTATTCTCTTCTTGAAACAGAACGATTACAAACACTTTAAATACCCTAAAAGTTTTGGAATCCTGGAAACATGTCCATGGACCCCCAATTTGAAAAACCTGCTCTCCCTTTTGCAGGGAGAAGCATTGATTCTTGGCAGAAGACTTGCATTTGACCTTTCATAAACTGCTCTGTAAATATCATCGTTGCTTAGTTTGTGAAAGACTAATGTGTTTCCACTAACAAAACTGTCTTTCCAGGGTTGCTGCTCTCTAGAATAATGCCTGTTTTCCTACTGGGCTTTCTATTGCTGGCGTTTGTTAAAAGCAACTAAATTTGTCTAAGGGATTGCACTTTGAGGCAATCCAAGGAATTTTAATCAAGAACCAATGAGAAAGCCAAAGTTTCTAATGGGAAAAAAAGAATGTGACAAAGTGGCAGACCTCAAAAATACTAAGCAAGTAGATTTTCTAATATTCGATACTTTAGAGAGAAACTGTTTTCTAAAACATATTTTTAAGCAAGTGTTAAAATAATATTTTTTTTTCTGGGATGACTGCTCTTATGTACGTAATATCATCGATAGAGTTGGCTTTTCTCTCCTCATAGCAATCAACAAGTTGGACTTTCTTACGCCAGAATAAATGTGTGTAAAGAATCTAGTCTCTCAAAAAGGGTGCATTACAAGAGAAGTTTAGAACATTGGCATTCCCGTAACATGTTGTCTGCTCTTGTTTATAACAGAGGAAGGAGACAAACTAGTTAATAGTCCTGGTAATAAATGAGCTTTGAATTAAAGTCTTTGGCTAGGAAAATCGGGCCATATTGCTCAAAGATACTGGGGCTACCTTCGATCCTTTACGGTTCTTGGAATTTTAATAAGCGTACAGCCACAGGTGAGGCTAGCCCCGTTGTCTATTTCTGAGCCAACTCTCACACCTCCAAAACAAACATATATAGTTACTCATGTGCCAGCGTGGGAACGTACCATAAAACCAACAGAAAGAAAAATAATAAACATGTCATCCAATAAGCACATGCTATGATGCGTGGCCTCAGGTTTTCAATAGCCGAGCTTATTACAATAACCACAACACGAACAGCTTTGGGAAGCAGAACAATAAGGTCAATGTGTAGGCCAAAAGAATCTATCACTCAAATGGTCTTCTTTTCAACACAGCTATCTGTGCTGAGCTGGAGTTAAGTAGTTGGCACCGGAAGACTTTGCTCGTCACAGTAGCTTCACAGATGAAAATAAAACTGGTGAGCCTGGATTGAAGGTCCTTGTTGATAGATCATAGAAGTCCTGTAAGTAAATTCTTTGTGATCATCTTAGAAAAGATTCTGCTTTAATTAACCTGGCATGGAATCTGGCTATATGTTTAGAAGACCCCAAGGAATCTGTCATAAAAGCTTAAAAACTAGAAAAATGTGTATTTCCTAGAAGTCTCAATATGCCTCATCTGTAAGAACAGGTGGTGGTTCTTTTATGTAATTATTATTTGGTGAGCTTAAAATACTGTATAAGAAAGTATTTTAGGGGCGACTCCGTGGCTCAGTCAGTTAAGGGTCTGACTTCGGGTCAATTCATGATCTCACAGATTATGGAGTTCGAGCCCCGCATCCGGCTCTGTGCTGACGGCTCAGAGCCTGGAGCCTGCTTCGGATTCTGTGTCTCCCTCTCCCTCTGCCCCTCCTCAGCTTGTGTTCTCTCTCTCTCAGTAGTAAGTAAAACTTTGAAAAATTATTTTAAAAAGAAAGTATTTAAAAATTTTTTTATAGAATGACAATTATGACCTCAATTGGCCATGGTGTTATTCTTAATTTTAAGTATATAACAATTCTCCAGAAAAAAACCCCAAGCAATTCCTTTTAATTCCAAAATATAACACCATTGTGCCAATGTTGTTTTATTAAACCAGAATGTGGTAGCCGAGGACAGGATTTTGTCTCCTTTTCTCACATATCCTTAGCCCCTTCATCAGTGCCCTAGCATTGTGGGTGCTCAGGAAATATTTGTTGAGTGAATGAGTGAATTTTATGGTAAGCCTATAAAAAGTACATATTATAGTTGCATACTACATGAAGACTGTAATTATGGTTATCGTGGTAAAAACAGAGATTGCCTTTTGATGTTTGCATTTCCCTAACTATGAACAGGAAGCGTCTAGTCCTTTAAAAAAAAAAGTTTTAGTTTTATTTTTAAGAGAAAGAACACGTGCAGAGAGGGGCAGAGAGAAAGGGAGACAGAGGATCCAAAGCAGGCTCTGCGCTGACAGCAGAGAACCCGACATGGGGCTCAAACCTACAAACCAAACCGTGAGATCATGACCTGAGCCCAAGTGGGAAGCTCGATAGACTGAGCCACCCAGGCGCCCTGCTTCTAGTCCTTTGTAATGTTGATTGTGGTGCCAAACAGGACTGGTTCTTCTCTGACCTGGAAACCTTTCTGCTTCTATAAAGGATCTTAGTGAAATGAATGTTCAGGGACATGTCCAGGTTTAGTATATCATAAAGAATTCATTTAGTTTGTACTGTCACTGCTTTGGATCTTGCCCATAATATATTTGTTCGTATGTGAAATAGGAAACGTATTTTTTGTATCCCTGGTCTACAGAACTGAAGTGTACTCTGTGTTTGGTGTGGGAGAGCTCCAGCTTGGAGGAGACGTATTATCTACTTTAGATTAGCCTTTAGGTGTGTGCAAGAGTTTGCTGGCAAGAAAATGAAGACAACTGACCCTCTAGAAAAGAATCAAGTCTTAGTTACTTTCGAAATTCATTCGATTACAAAATCTTAGCACTTGAGTATTTCTCATTTTTTCCTTATGAAGTAGAAAGGCATATACACTAGGGGCAAGAGAATTATTAGTAGTGATTAAAATACCTGACCGTGTCCAGGCAGAGGAGAGACATTTCATCAACAAGTATTTTTCAGCATCTGCAGCGCCCAGACAGATATAAGGCACTTTGGGAATTCAAAACAGAAAAAGCATAAAGGATCTGACGGAAGGGACCTGTAGTCGACAGAAGTGACATGCATGTGTGCTCACACACAGGCGCACACACACAAATTCATAAGAGAATAACTAAAAACAACACATGAATAATAATAATTGCAAGATGGCAAGATTAAAAGCTTATATAGGAATCCGTGGGTACAAAGTGCCTTCTGAGAGTGGGATTTGTCAGGAAGAGCCCTCTGAAGTAGTGGGATTTGAACGGGGCTTGTCAAATGCAATATTTTATGTTGCCTTTCACTCCACAAACGTTTGTGAAGGGTCTCCGTGGGCTGGGTGCTGGGTTAGCTAAAGTGTGGGATGTCAAGACGAGCAAGACAAGGTCGTATTCCCAAGCCTCGCTGTTCATTTTGACCCCGGCACATACTGTGTTTCGGCTCACGTTAGAATTTTTCGTAGCTGTCTCTAGATCTTGGCAGTGGTGTTGGCTTTCTGGTCACTGCGAGAGCAGGGAAAATCGAAAGGGCAACACAGCCTGTATCTTAGATGTGTCTCAGAGTTAATGTAGATGGGGCACCCCAAAACTCGCAGCTAAAAGGGGCTTCCCGAAGGCCTCGGGCACATGCACACTCCTTAAACTCATCTGGCCGTTTGGCCTATTCTGTCAGAAAGTATTCCAGTCAGTTATGTGCCACTTTGCTCACAAAAAGTTCGCTTTGTTAAACTTTTCAACTAGGGGGGCAGCTGTTACAGAGATTAGGCTTGAAGCCTCCCTTCCAATTTCTGCTGAGGCTTTCAGTCTCTAATACTTACAATATTGTATTGAAAGGTTTCAACATTTTTTTCACGGAGGATTTTTTTTTTTCTTGTATTTCTAATTGCTAACTTTTAACAATGAAAAGTGGGGGGGAACTGGCCTGGGTCAGCCTGTGTGAAACCTCGTGCTTCAGCTCCCCGCCCCCCCACCACCACAGTGGCCTCTGTGTGCAGCCCGCTGCCTCCCCACTCGGGTCGGTTCGGGTTGGGCCCCCATGCTGGGATCTCTCAAAGGCCTTTGCCCAGTCCCGCTGGTGCAGCTCCTAGCAAACCCACACATCTCTGTCCCATGTCTCGCAATCAGGATCTCCAGTTCAGAATCACTATCTCCTCTCCCAAACAGGCTTCCTCTCCTGCTCCCTCCATCTTGGCCAATGTTACCCTTCCCAGCCTCCCAACATGAGGTGCCACACGTTCCTGGCTTTCTTCCTACATTCAGGCGAGAAAGAAGTCTTTCTTGGTCTCTCTTGTAGATTCTTCGGTCACTTATGCCCTGAACACAAATGTTTGCCAGCTTCTTCCTGGCGTTTCCTTTCAGGTCACTCCACTTGGTCTCCCGTGTGAGCTCTCTCAAACCTAGGTCTCCAGCCCTGATCCCTAGCTCGGTGTGCCCAACACTGTATTCTCCATTTCTCCCCAGTGTGGCCTCTCTCTCTCTCACCGTGTGCTCTTTTGTCTTCAGGCAACCTCATGCACCTGCCCATCCACTTCCACAATCTGGGGAGCATCCTACATCCTTGACTCTTTCCTACACCCCACTTCCTACAGTAAGTCAATCAGTTAATTTGGCCTCCTTAGTGTCTCAAGGGCTTATATCTACCCTTATGTCCACCCCATTACCATCGCCTTCTTTCCAGCCCTCGTCATTTCTCCTCTGTATTTCCAAGACACCATCATAGTTAATGCTCAAAACAGAAGAAAAAACTAGAGTTTGGCTAGATTAAGTACCTGCTGCATGTGATGACATTTGTTAGTACCAGGATTTGAAGCACAGATTATATTGTTTCTTTGCTACTCACAACCTCACATCGCCTGAGACCCTGCTAGAAATGTTGAATCCCAGGACCGCACCAGGCCCAGGGAATCAGAATCTGCATTGAACAGCATGCCCAGATGACCCGTGGGCTTGTGAAACCCTGTTCCGGGCCGGCTGCTGGGAGTAACGCATGCAGATAATCAAACTCAGTGCTTCCTTCATGTCCCTACTCTTTGCTTCCCTCTCAAATGGACTTACCTGAGGTTTGAGGTGAGAATTTTTCTTTTAAGACAGAAGCACTTCTAACCAATGGCCATGCGTCTTTCTTACACAACTCGAGAAAGCTTTGAGGGCACAAGAGAAGAGAAGGTGCGACTCTGGTCACACAGCTGCTCCCTTGAGGTGCCCACTCCAAGCCTGGCCATGCCCTGCCCTGGTTTCTGCCTGTGCTAACAGGAAAGGGTACTAAAAAAGTTCCTTCTGAGAGGCTAGCTAATGTGGAAGGAAAAGATAGCCCCACCCATAGGTTTATTGCTCTGATGGTGGCCGAGTTATATTCCTGTATAGTCATGAGAAACATCGGTGGAGAGTACATGAGGCTCAAGTGCACAGTGAGTTGGCAGTAGATGTAATCACAAGACCCAAGAATTTCTAGCTCTTATTCCCTGGCTCCAGCAACGGGAACACACACGTGAAATCTTCTTTTGTAATGATGATTAAGTCCCCCTTTTACAAAACTCTTTTTTTTTTTAACGTGTATTTATTTCGAGAGAGAGAGAATTCCAAGCAGGCTCTGCACTGTGATCCCAGAGCCCGATGCAGGGTTTGATTTCACAACTGTGAACCAAAATCAAGAGTCGGACGCTCACCCTACTGAGCCACTCAGGTGCCCCTCAAAACTCTTGCTCTGGGTACACTTGTGTCCATGTCGGAAGCCATGTGCGTGGGAGAAGCACGAATGCCACCTCCTCTGCTTGCGTAGCGGAGGTTTACTTTCTGCATTCTCGCTGACATCTATAACCCGTGTGTTTCACTTCTGTGATGTCCCAGAACTATACCAAAAGATGGCTTTTTCTTACTGCTTATCTGAGAAAATCCTTACCTTGGCTTTCTAACTAACACTGAAGTGCTAAATGGCAATACTGATGAGTGTGGAGAGAGAACCAGAAGTCTGGGGAGGTGTGTATGAATTTCTTTTTTTTTTTTTTAAGAGCAGACAAAGTTTTAGCACTGAATCCAATCCCATTAAAATGGGTTGTAAAAAAATCAAGTCTCCATGCTGCTAAGCCGCTTTCATGTGGCAGTGGCGGCTCCGCATGCAGCGTAGATGTTTCTGATGCCTCGGTTCCAAGTCACGCTGGTGCCTAGGTAGACATCAGACCCGCCGTCTTCACTTATGAGTCTTCCGAGAGAGATGCCCGCCAACTCCATCTCTCCCTGACTAAGAGACACCAGAGCCTTCAGATGGGAAACAGAGAAAGTTTAATCAAGCACAGTTTCCTAAATACCTGTGACTCATTGTGAAGCCCGCGCCGCCGAGAACTGCCAGCAGGGACACATGACGCTGACCTACTTTGCCAGAATAGGATTTCCTTTTTTTGGTGTTCATGAATTTTCCTTCGCTATTAAGGGAGAGGAATTTAATGAACCTTCTTAAGGAAATCAGAGGCAGATAACGGAGGGTAGAACCCAGTCTCCTTTCTCCTCCATCTTCCCAGCCTGGCCCGGCCACCGGCCACCGGGCCTAGGCGGCAACCTTCAAAACCCTTATCTGTCTGCTCAAGTGGCAGACTTCTTTAACCTTTGACCTAAATTGTGTCTGAACCTTCGTCCTGAGGAAGTAGAGTTTTGAACAGTATGCCACTAAAGACTTCAAAAGCCCCTGGATTTATGTCCTGTTCTTTAGCAAGAATCCCAATACCCTTGTCTTTGAGGAGCAAAGAAAGTAGAACCCACTCAGCCCCAATTCAGTAGTGATAGGCTAGGGGAAGAAATACCTTCAGGAGGAGGGTGCTTATTTTGTTTATGGGTTTGGTGTCTTATTCCTATTCACAGGACAAAGGTGAAGATAGCTTAAGACTTTCATTTCTGCCTCCCCGAAAGCCCCTTACAGGCATTTTAAAAGTAAGTTGTGTTAGTATTTTAGGGTCCACATTTAAAAAGTCCAAAAGTTAGAATATCTCATGATCTTTTTAGAACAGGTTGCCTTTGAAGCGACAATGACTATTTTAATGGACTGCCCTCTATACTCGGGACGAAATTCACAGGGGATTTACACTTAACCATAAACCCACCCAGATGAGGCCGTGCCTCAGAGAGAATATTGGAAGGGCAGAGTCAATCTGAGAGGATTAACGGCAAAATAAAACCCAGATTAAACCAAATGACAAAGAAAAATTAGTAGAACAAGAAAGATTTTAATGCTTGTAACAGAAAAAGTGCCGACCTTGGTGCACTGAAAAACTCGGAACACCCAGCAGACTTAAATCAAACTCCAAAACTAACTTTGATTTATATTTGAAATTCTTTGGCCTTGCTCTTTAAAAAAATAATTTACATTAGTTTTATTTGTCCTGTCAGTTAAAGTGGCCGAAGCTGCCAAAACACTGTCATTTCTTATAACTGATTACTCTCCCTTCCCATGGCTGTCATATGTGTCTCAAGTGCATTTGTCTTTGGAATGTTGTTCCTTTATTGCCTTTTGTGGGACTTGTCTTACTCTGGCATTTTTACTGTGGTAGACACATTGCTATATTACAGTAGGCCAAAGGTCAGCTACACAGCCATCAAGTCGAAGAATGATTTTTTGGTTAATAAAACTAATTTTCTTAGCTGAGGGCTGCTTGCTGTGAGAAGAAGTTATATTTGCCAGGTCGTATTTTCAAGAAAGCAATAGAATGCCAGCCAACTATAATTGATGGGGCTACCGTAGTTTGTCAAAAACAGAATTTTCCTTATTTTACCACGTGGAGTTTAAGTACGATAGGAAATCTGAGATCATGTGTAAAGTGACGAGGTGAAGTAAATATGTGTTCGGGGAGAATGTAACAAGTGTTATTTTCCTCCTGGCTCAGAAAGCACCTAGACAGAAAGGACCGAGGTGGAGCGCTGATTAAGAGCCAGGACTTGGAGCCAGAGAGACGTGGAATAAAAAATTGCCTTAGCCATCTGCAGTGACTGTAGACAACTTAATTAACTTCTCTCAGCCTAGGTTTTTTCATCCTTAAAATGGGCATAACAGGGGCGCCTGGGTGGCTCAGTTAGTTAAGCGTCCGACTCGTGATTTCGGTTCAGGTCATGATCTCGTGGTTCACGGGTTTGAGCCTTGTGTCAGGCTTTGCGCTGATGTTGCAGAACCTGCTTGAGATTCTGTCTCCCTCTCTCTCTGACTCTCTCTCAAAACAATGGTGGGGGGGCAGGGTACATAACAAGAATACCGGCCTCCTAGATTTATTTGGAGGATGAATAGTGTATGCATAAAAGTGCTTAACTCTATGAAGTGTATCAGTCAGTCTAGGCTGCTTATGCTACATAACAAACTGCCCTATATTCTCATAGGCTTAAAGCAACTAAATATTTCTTACTTATGCTACGTCCATGTAGGTTAGCAGAGCAAAGGGTCTGCTCATGATAGTCATTCAGGGATTCAGGTGATGCAGCAGCCACCATCTTGGACCTTGTTGGTCACATGCACAGGGGAAAAGACCTCTAGGGATTGTATGTCAGCAATTCAAGGCTCAGCCCAGAAGTGATGCTGATCACTTCTCATCAAACTCATTGGCTTGGAAGCTGGGGAACATCCCTTTCTTTATGTAGAGACTTACAAGATGAGAGAGGGCTCACACATTAAGCCACTGTCCCCTTCGTTGTGAAGTAAATGGCCACTTGCCTTCAGCCACCTCTGTAGAACTTGAGGGAAGAGAATCTAGATAGAAAAGGTCAGGCTAGGAAGAAACAACTGCCCCGAGACCTGAGGCAGGGGCAGGATGAGAGCAGCTTCCTCCAGAGTCTCATCGGTGTCAGGATCACGTCTAGAAGGACTCAAAGGCCAGGGAGATGTAGGAGAGGAGGCCTCTGGCATGTCCACACACCGCAGTTGTGCCTGAAGCAATCTTTCTTTCACCAATAGCCCTACGGCAATAAGCCCCCAGAGCCAGTTTTTGATAGGCGGAAAGACAAAGGAATGTTGTCTAATCTGTGGCCGGGAGCAAGGTAGCATCAGTAAGTATCCCCTTGTTCTCTTCAGAGCAGGAACAGTTGCCTCCAATCTCAATGGTAACTTTCTCTGCTTTGCTCTGGGAGCCATCTGGAGGTGGTATGCAGTGGAGAGCTACATTAACAGCTAACGTTATTTGAACACTTACTTTGGACAAGCCCCATGCTTTGCAATGGGCACGTGTTATTTTAAGTAAGTTCTACACCCAACGTGGGGCCTGAACTCACCACCGGGGATGAAGAATTGCATGCTCTACCGACTAAGGCAGACAGGTGCCCCGGCACACATCATTTCAGTTAATCATTAGCAACCCTCTGAGGAGGGTAGAAAGCTATTACCTTAACATCTCTAGATGAGGAAACAGAAATTAAGAATTAAGAAAATTCAGACAGAGCCAAAATTCAAACCTCACACCCACCTGATTGATTGTAACTCATACTTTTATTTTTTAACCGTTTTCATCACTCTCACTCTCTTCTCTCCATTTTCTGCCCTCTCTTCATCTTCTCAATTTAACCGCTACCAGGCGAAAATTTAACATCTAAGGAAAAGAGCGTACAGAAAAACATGGAATTTCTGTGTCCCTCCTGATTTTGTCATATGCATCTGCTTATGTGTTTTCCCTGCTTAAACCCATCTTTGGCTTTCTAACACCTACAGAGAAAAGTCCAACCTCCCCAGTCTTGTTTTCCAAGATCTTTTTAATCGATGCCACACCCTTTGCAGATTTATTTGGCTGCCATCGCATCGCCAAGCACGGCACCAGCTACCCAGCTTCCTGTTCTTTTCCAAACACAACCTGTGCCTTCATGTTTCTGTGCCTTTGCTTATGCTGTTCCTTATGCCTGGATTTCTCTTTCCTGGTTCATTTGTTTGTTGATTCCACATATATTGAGCTCCTCCTATGGGCCAGACTCTGGGGCTATAGAGGTGAATAAATCCTGTCTCTGACCTCAACCAGCATACAGTCTGGTGGGACACACCAAGAGAACAAAAAATTATATTACAGTGGCGGTGGGCACGTTAGGATAGCTCACTGAGAAACACTAACTCAGATTTTGGGGTGAGGAAGGAGGTGCAGGGAATGATAATTCACATCAAGGGGCTTTTCACAAGAGGGAATGCCTGAGTTAGGGCCGTGAAGAATGTCCCTAGACATGCAAGAGGGAATGAGAGAGCGTGTGAGTATTTGAAACTGATTTGAAACTTTCAAGAGCGGATCAGGAAAGTGAGAGTAAGTGGGAGGAGTGACAGATGAGGCCGGGAGGGGCTTCTGGGTCCCGGACAGGATTTTGACTTGTCGCTTGAAAAAAAGGACAGCTACTGAGGGATTTCTGTACTTAAGCAGGGAGACAACAACCGTATTTGCAGCTTTGGTTAAATTTGAAAATTTAGTTCGGGGAAGATGCCAGAAACGTAAATGTTTCCAAGACTTGAATAAAGCTGCCAAAGTAGGAAAACACATGAGAAAACTCATCATATCCTCAAGGAATAGATTTCCTCCCATTTTCTTGAAGATACGGCCCTATTCATTTATCTTTCGTTTTTTGTGTTTTCATAGATCCAATAAAGGAATGAAAGAAACACTTTACTCTCCTTTTAGCCGCAAGAGTTACTAATAGCAATACTTTGATGAGTGGCAATGCTTCGCTTTCTTGTCTCAGTGGGGGAGAACGTGGGGCAGGGGCTGCAGTGAACTCTGGTGACCAGGTGCCATGGAGGGGGTACAGCCCCCGTTCAGCTCCATGCAAGAGAATAGGATAAATCTAGACCTCTGCTTTTTCAAAGAAATCTTGAAATCAAAATTTTAATGTAAAGATATGCTGATCGTATATTAAAAAAATAAAAGAAGCAGCATGCTGGTCAAAGTAGGATTGGAAGAGTAAGCAAACAGAAGTCCGGGACACCCTGTCAAATTTGAATTTCAGGTAAACAATGAATGAGTTTCGATAAAAAAGAAATCCCAGTGATTGCATGAGACATAATAAAATATGATTTGTCGTTTATCCAAAATCAAATTTAACTGGTGTCAAACAAAGGACACACGTGGATCCCATTAGGCATGTGAGCTACCTGTCAGCACCCTGTGGCACAGACCAGTGGCTCTGCACGGTACCTGAGGAGTGACACCTTTTCATAGCAAATGCTTCATGTCATCATCTTTATTATGCTGAAGTAAAACTCAGAGATGATATGACCTATCTGCATGCAGTGGGTTTTTTTTTTTTTTAATCAACAAGGCCCTAATTATAAGACAAAGGAGAAATAAAAAGAGAATTACTTCAGTAGACTATTGCTTTGGCAGCCCAATATTGACTGTCTGGCAAAACATTTGAGGGACAGTTGACTGTGCCAGGTGCTGCAAGGTGTCTAGCTTCCCTGAACCCTGACGATTAAATACTTGCACTGCCTCACAATCTGTATGATAACAAAAAACTACCCCCCACCCTAGTCGCCTTTCCCAAATGCCCCCTAGGTGGGGTGCTGTCCCCAGTAATGAACACCAGGTAGAGAAAGATTGGCGGTCGGTTGTGGAGGGGACAGGCAGAGAACCGAGCACAGGTAGGAAGTGGCTGCTTTCATCGAAGGGAGAAATGGCTGGAGAACCAACCGTAAGAGGAGGGACCATTCACCTAGGGAATATGGGAGAAGGATCTTACTTCGAAATCAATGGATTCCTTTTATTGAGTTTGAGATTCCTGTGGGAGGGCTAAGGGGGACTGACGGCTAGGCTATGGAATGCATTTGTGTGGTATTCCGAGGTCTAAGGTGGACACAGAAATTGGGGAATGAGCAGCAGATCACCTACACATGGGACTGGATGAGATCCCTCCCAGGGAGACTGCAGAGTCAGAGGCGACGTGGTCCACAGACACAGCCCTGGAGGACACCAACTTTTAGGAGATGCCCAGCCTCCCTCACAGAGGTGTAAAGCAGTTTCCAGAGAGAAAGTGGGGAATCCAGAAGCAGGTGGTGTAATAAAAGGTAAGGGGGAGCGGTGAATTGGGCCAACTCTGCAGAGAAGAGACAAACTCTACAGAGAGGACAAACGAGATCAGAGCTGAACGCGTGTCCAATCAGAAGATCCCTGGCCGCCTGACTGACTGCAGTTTCAGTGCAGGGCCAGTGTGGAAGCCTACGTAGAGTTGATGAGGAAATGCAGACAAGGTATGCAGACCACTCCTGCAAGTGTCATGGCTGTGAAGGAGTGCGAGATCCTAGTCACCTTTTTTTTTCTTTTAAGATTTTTTTTGTAAGTAATCTCTACACCAGCTTGGGGTTTGACTTCACAACCCCAAGATCAAGAGTTGTATGCCCCACCGACTGAGCCAGCCAGGCACGCCTATCCTACTCACCTTTTAAGACCCTCCTCATATGAGGTCTCTGAAGTTTCTCTGGATCTCTTAGGCTTCTTGTGCTGGTGAGTAACAGAAACCTGAACTCAACCTGGACTTAAAGAGTAAAATCCAATAGTGGCTTTAGGCTACTGAAAAAAGTCCAGCATAGACTTCAGGCATAGTTTGATCAGGCTTTGAGTCCAATTCTTTCAGTTCTTGCCCTTTGTGACTTCCCTATTTTATTTATTTATTAAAAAAATAGTTATTGGGCACCTACAGCATGCCAGGAACTTTCTCAGTTCTTGGGATACAACGGTAAGCAAAACTAAATAAAGATCCCTGCCCTTGTGAGCATAAGTTCAAATGGCAGAAGATATGGATGAGCACTGGGTGTTGTATGTAAGCCAATTTGACAATAAATTATATTTTAAAAGATAAAACAAAATCACACACATTAAAAAAATGGGAGAAGATACACATTAAAATTTTATATTTTTAATATATGTATCTGTTTATATTTTATATATATAAATTTTACACATAGTAAGTCATATAGCATGTTAGATGATGAAGTCCATGGAGAAAGAAAGACATAGTGCAGGGCAAGGAGGATGGGGAGTGCAGGAAGGGTGGGTTGTGATCAGGAAGGTTTCATCAAGAAAATGGTATTTGAGCAAAGACATGAGGATGTGAAAGACAGACATGTGGATGGCTTAGGGAAGAGTATTCCAGAAGACACGACTACCACAAAGGTCCTGAGCAGGAGTATTCCCAGCATGTTTAAACAGCATCAGAAAGGCAGTGTAGCTTGAGTGGAGGGAGTAAGGGATCAGCAGTTGGATATTAGATCGGGGAAGTATCAGAGGGCCAAGTCACGAGGGCCACTATAAAGGCTTTGGCTTTTCATCTGCAGGGTTTTGAATCAAAGAGTAAATGATCCCGACTCAGGTTTAAGAGGATCTCTGCAGCTGCTGCTTTGAAGGTAGACTGTAGAGGAGTGAGAATGGAATCTGGGAAATCAGTTAGTAGACTCAAAAAAGTCTATTAAAAATAACACAGGCAAGAGATAATATGGCTGGACCAGCCTGGTCACAGGGGGAATGACGAGACATGGTGGGATTCTGGAAAGAGTCTGAGTGTAAGGCTAACAGGACTTCCTGACAGACAGGAGGTGAGAGATGATAGAAGAGTCAGGAATGTCTCCAAGATTTTTGGCCTAAAGCCTTGAGATGGGGAGGCCCCGGATAAAGCAGGTTTGGGGAGGAAGATCCAGGCTTAGGTTTGGGACATGTGGAATTTTAAAAGTCTATCAGACACCCAGGTGAAGATGCTGAGTAGGCAGAGGGATCCGAGTCTACCTTTGGGAGAGAAGTCTAGACTGGCAAGATACATTCAGAATTGTTGGCGTACAGATAATATTTAAAGCCATACAGCTGGATGAATCACCAGGGAAGTCAGAGTGGGCAGAGAAGATCAAACGGAGCCATGGGCCCCTCAAAATCAAGAGAAGAAAGGAAGAGCAAAGGAGACCCATGATAGAAAGAAAATGGAGGGGAAGGTAGAATTTTCAAACAAAAGTCCTAGGTTTCCCTCTGAATGGATCTGTTTAGGTTCCTGGTACCAGTCCCTACAACCAATAAGAGTCCATTTCTGAGCTAATCACTTGAAAGGGGTCTTGGAGTGGGTTATGATTTGTGAAGACTCAGTCCTGGAGCCAAAGTGGGGGACAATGCTTATAATCCCGCCCGAAGAAAAAATGGAATATTTGGAAGCAGCCAATAAAAGTGAGTCTATGACCTTTCCACACATTCTCTAGGAGGAATTGATCCTTTGCTCTCACCTACTCTGGGAGCCTTCTTCCATCGTGATAATTTTATAGTTATTATATTGTGACACAGTTGGCTATCTTATCTACCAATTTCTTCTTAGATTACTAGGGCCTTGAAGAGGAACCATGTGGTATTCATGTTTGAAGCCCAGGGCCTAGCCCAAGTGATTACACGTTGAGGTGAGTTAACTATGAACTGGTGAAAGTATGTAGATTTTTGGTCTTTCTAGGAGACCTCCTGGGCGATCAAAAGCCTTAAAAGGAAAAAATTTTAAACTTAGAATAGCTTGATCCATCTGTTATATAAGCACATGAAACTTCACCTGGTTAAATTGTTTCTACGAAGCTATTTCTTAATGAGTGTAGCTGCAAGCACAATTCATTCTTTAAGTAGCTCGGAGACAGAGAAATCTAAAAGATATTTTTGGTAATTGAACATAGCTAATGGCTGAGAATTCATGAAAAGTACCTAATACCTAAAGGACCTATAAACTCATTGGAGAGAGAGAGAGAGAGAGAGAGAGATGGCTCATGAGTACTGATTAAAACTTAAATGATAATGTAGTTGGCCAAAGACAGATAGTACACAAAGAAAGTAAAATCCTTAGAAGGGAATCAAATAGAGAGGCATATGGTCGTATAAGGTTTTTTCTCTGTGAAGCTCTGATTTTTTTTGTTGGTTATGATTTGTCCCACGGAATATCCGTATCTATACAGTGGATTGTATGATTATGGAATTCTAGTTAACTCTGTGCTTGGTCGCATGTAAAGCAACTTAGACTTTCTTAGAAGAGAATAAATAAGCCAAAATATTTTTCTGTCCCGTATTTGAGTGGGAAAAAAAAAAAAGGAATGACACAATGTAAACATCCAAAATATTATCAAGTATACTATATTCATCCAGTCTATCACGGACTTCACACTTTTTGGAAAGGGTTTCCATTGGTATCTCCTCCCATAGACATATTAGTATATATATTTGTCCACATGGGCATTTTCAGAAATTTATGCGCTAATATAGCTTCTTTAAATTACAAAAGATCCCAAAGGTTTACTTGTTTGCTTGTTTGTTTTTAGAAGATAATGGGAGGACACTGAAACAGTCCCTTTGAATATTGAAGGCATTTGATGCAGCAAAATACTTGATCCTTATCAAATAGTATTTAAAATTTCCTTTTGAAGCAAATTCTTTAGTTCTTATAAAAAAGCATTGATCATAAGGATAAAGACAAAGAAATGCCAGTCACTTGCTGTGGAATCTGTCAGCTCAGCCTGTCCAGAGTGCCTGACAGTTCTTGGATTGCGAAGCAAGTTACCAGTTTTGTTAGGCTAGACTCTCTTCACAGTGAAATAAAAAAGAGGGAGCATCTGAAAAGCCAGATAGTGTAATGAATAAGACATTTGGTAAATAAGAGCAATTAAAAATCAAAAACAGCTCACATCTGAAAAAACAGATAATCGAGCAGGTAAGACATTCAGTAAATAGAACCAAATAATGATGTTGTAAACCTCACCCCGGGGCAGCTACCCAGGGTGCAACTCTACTCAAGTGATTCCTTCCCCCCCTTTACTAGGTCCATCTAGCTTTTTGGAAAATCGAGGTAAACTCCGGAGGTCACAAATATGCTGCCTTGTAGTGTTCTCCTGACTGGGGTACTACTGGAAATGCAATGAGATGAGCAGTGCACTTTGGGGTTCGTGTCGGAGGGAAGTGGACCTTCGCTTAGCAGCTTTGAGGTGGGGACCCAGGAAAGTGGAAGCGTGCCGGCCAGGAGTTTAAACGGAGACAGTGCCAGGCAGGTGCAACGGAGGGCTCGTGTTCTCCCACGCAGGGCTCTTTCTCGCTGTTCGGTGGCGGCCACGGGGGCTCCCTCATTCTCCGTTCACTTGCCGTGCTATCACATCTCTTCCCTTTTGCCCTTGAAAATGGCATTCAATGATTCTATGCGTGTGCATTCGAGACAGCCAGCGCAATATCCTATTAATCCGCTGAGCCACTTCAACGACTTGAAAATGATCAGAGCCCCGCCGATGACCGCGTCGGGCGGTCTGCGAGAGCTTTAAGGAAGGCCGTGGGAGACGTTCCATTTACGGGATCTTTCCTTCCGTGGTCACCCAGACCTCCTCTGTCCCACGGCTCGGCGGCCTCCGCGTGGCCCATTGTAGCCATTCTTCCGGGACGCGGGGTCAGGTTGGCGGGTGGGGAGTGGAGGAAGATGGTTGCCTTCTTGTCCCTCCAGGGAGCAACTTCTCTTCATAAGGATTCTTTTTCCCAGCAAGCAAAGATGACCTGGAAATTTGATAGTGCAAGAGTTACAAACTATACTTTCTCAAGGGAGAAATATTACCTTATAGAAACTAGCTTTTATCCTGCTGAGAAGCTGTACTGTGCGGCGGGGATTGTCTGCTATTACAGCTGCGAGAGCCGGGGGACGCACGCACAGCTATCTTCTGCACACCGAAAAGGCTGCTGGAATCGCGGATGACCCTGAAAAGAAGCTGCGGTGTTACTTCGGGGGTGGGGAGATGGGGAAAGACAAAAATGCCAACGTAAGCCGGCACATTCTGCGCGCAGATTGAGCCTGAATGCTCTTAGACACACCAGGAGAAAAGTTCTCAAGGTTTCGGAGCTCCTAGGTGACGGTGGAGTTCTTGGCTAACTTCCTAGAGCATTATTTGGCATTATAAACGTCCTTCGAGTCCGTGCAGTCCCGTAAGAACAACGACAACAAAAAATGGTTATGGGGATTTTAGTATTTAATCTGCGGGGGAACTCAAGCTCTTTGTATGCCATTTCTCAAGGAAAACAATCTTTTATCATATAGAATTCATTAGAGAAGATTGAGAAATAATTTTATAACCAGAAGGAACTCAATCAGTGGTTAAATAATACTCAGTGAGCACTTAGGGTGCTCCAGACACTGTAGACGGGATGGGTGTCTCACTGCAACATGGTCCCTACCCTCACTGACACTTGACACTTTAGTGGGCAGGATGGGTACAGAGCAAGTGACCTGAGTGAGCCATGCTTAACAAATGTTCAGTTAGACTTTATTTACTTTTTTAAAGTTTTACTTATTTGTTTTGAGAGAGAGAGAGAGAGAGAGAGAGCACGAATAGGGGAGAGGCAGAGAGGGAGAGAGAGAGAGGATCCCAAGCAGGCTCCATCATTCAGCACAGAGCCAACCATGGGACTCCAACTCACCAACCATGAGATCATAACCTGGACTGAAACCAAGAGTCAGATGCTCAACCCGCTGAGCCACCCAGGTGCCCCTGTCACGTTAGACTTTACAGTCTCCCAACTCAAAGGTAACTAGGGACATCTCTTTGTAAGATTTAGACATCCAGTATACTAGAAAGAATGCAATCTTAAAAATACTCGTGATACCGTCTTTTCTACTAAGCTGCCCTTTGCCTTAGCAGGAAGTTGGATGATACTTATTTCTTCTTAGGGAACCTCAAATTCTCAGTCATTCTTAAGAAATCAATCCAGCGAACTTGTGCTGTGTCTTCAGAGGCTGTTGCTTTCTTTTTTTGGCTTTTCAGAGATATTTATTCCCACATCTTCCCCAAATCTGTTTTTTTTTTTTTTTTAGTTTTATTTATTTAAGTAATCTCTACACCCAACGTGGGGCTTGAATGCACAACCCTGAGATTAGGAGTTGCATGCTCCACCAACTGAGCCAGCCAGGCACCCCTCCACATCTGTTTTTACCATATGATTTTCTTTCTCATTTTTGAAAACTATGTATAACTATGCAGGATAAACTAGGAATCCCCAAATATCTGTCTGTCCCGGTCAGAGATGTAAGACCTAACTTTCTAAATAATGATAAATGTTCACATTGGCAACCTCAGGCAACGTCTATTTGTGCCAAAACTATGAGCAGGAACATTTTTTCTCGATTTTTTTCTTGCATTTTAGAATTTTGTTTAAATTTAAATACAGATATTTTCAAATACACGCAAAAGTGGAGAGGACAGTCTACAAACTCCTGTGCACTCATCATTGAACTTCAATAATTTTGTCAATTTTATTTCATCAATATAGCTTTCTCCGCCACACATAGACACTTTTTAAAATTTGGGATGCCTGGGTGGCTCAGTCGGTTGAGTGTCCAACTTCGGCTCAGGTCATGATCTTGGGGTCCATGAGTTCGAGCCCCACGCTGGGCTCTGTGCTGACAGCTTGGAGCCTGGAGCCTGCTTTGGATTCTGTGTCTCCCCCTCTCTCTGTCCCCACTGCACTAGCTCTCTCTCTCTCTCTCAAAAACAAATAAAAACATGTTTTAAAAAACCCAAAAAATTAAAATTTATTTCTGGAGTATTTATTTATTTATTCATTTATTTATTTTTAAGTAATCTCTATACCAAGGTGGGGCTAGAACGCATAACTCTGAGATCAAGAGTCACATACTCTACCCACTGCCAGACACCCTAAGTTCTGGAGCATTTAAAATCAAATTTCATACAGAATGTCACTCACAGTGCTTCAATATTCACATCTAATAGATAAGGATACTGTAAATATAACAGGCCATTTCTACAGCTCACAAAATTAACAAAAATTCTTTGGTATTGGATGACATAACCCCTAATCAAGTTTCCCTGACCTAAAAAAATGACTTTTTATTGTTTGTTCAAGTCAGAATCCAAAAATGAATGTACATCATACTCCGTTATTATATTTCTCCGTTTTCTTTTAATCTATAATGCATCCCTTCCCATTTTATTCTTACCATTTAGATTTCGAAAGGACCAGGTCATTGACCTTGTTGATTTTCCCACATCCTGGATTTTGCCACTAGCTTCTTCCTGGCATTGTTCAGCTTATTCTTCTATTCCCCCCTATATCTTCTGTAAACGAGTAGATCTATAAGCTCGACTAAATTTACATTTGTCCTTTCCTTCCTCCCTTTCTCCTTCCCTCCTTTTCCTTCCTTCTTTCCTTGGCAAGAAAATTTATGCGTGGTGCTAGGTACCCCCTACTGTACCACATCAAGAATCACTTGGTATCTAGTTTCCCCCTTTTTGTGAGGTTAATCCGAGGGCCCAAGTTTTCTCAGACAGATACTTCCATCTTTATCAGGTTTTAGAATTAGTTATATATAAAAGCATCATGAAACAAATTGGGGGATTTTTAATTTTTATTATCATCTGAAATAGTGAAAATGATATCATTTCAAAGATCAGGTCGAACTCAGCTATAGAATCATATGAATATATTTTTTAAATGATAGCGCTTCAGCTGTAAAATCATCTGACAGTTTTTTTTTTTTTTTTAAAAACCAGTAGATCTTCCAGCTGCCTGGGTGGCTAAGTCGGTTAAGCATCTGACTCTTAATTTCCGCTCAGGTCATGATCTCACGGTTCATGAGTTTGAGCTCCAAGTTGGGCTCTGTGCTGACAGCATGGAGCCTGCTTGGGATTCTGTCTCTCCCTCTTTCTGCCCCTGACACCATAACAAATAAATAAACCTAAAAAAATAATAAAAACTAATAGACCTTTAATCACCTTTGTTATCTTTCACATGGTGATCATTCTTTCCAAGTTTTTCATTATGTCTTGGGTCAATTTTGTAATTTATTTTGTTATTAAATCATCTGTGTTGCCATAGGGTTCCCAGTGTACATATTTTTAATTATTTACGTCTCTTTTATATTTGTGATTGTGAACTTATTCTTAATCTTGCATATTTCTTCTCTATATCATTTTTTCTATTCCAGTAATAATTTACTGATTTTATTGCTCATCATAACATCATTTTTTTCTTCTTCTACTTTTTGTTTTCTATTTTATCAATTTTATGTTTTGTTTTTTTTTAAATCTCTAGTGCATACTTTCTTTGATTAATTTTATTACTTTCTACTAATTATTTAGATGAATATATTAATTTGCTTGGGCTGCTATAACAAAATGGAGTGGGTGGCTGAAACAGCGGAAATGTATGTTCTTACTTTCTCAATTCTGGAGGCCAGAAGTCTAAGAGATGTTGGCAGGTTTGATTTCTTCTGGGACCTCTCTCCTTGGCTTCTCACCATGGCCTCACAAGGTCTTTTGCAGTGTGCGTGGCTCCCTTGTGTCTGTTTGTATGTCCAAATTTCTTCTTCCTGTAAGGACACCAGTCATACTGCTTTAGAGCCCACCCTTTTGACCTCAGTGTAGCCTAATGACCTCTTTCTTTTTTAAATAATTTATTGTCACATTAGTTAACACACAGTGTATACAGTGTCGTCTTGGCTTCGAGAGTAGGTTCCCGTGATTCATCCCCTACATACAACACCCATTTTAAAGTCCCTATCTCCAAATGTAGTCACACTCAGAAGCATGGGGGTTAGGACTTCAACATAGGAATTTTGGGTGGATGTAATTCAGGCCATAACAATGAGTTTAAATTACCGTATTTTCACTTTTCTTCAAACATGAAAGAATTTGAGGCTGTGCATTTTTCTTCAAATATAAGTAAACTGTTTTAATATAAAGTATTTAATGTGAATTATTCTTCTTTCCATGCCTTCTTGATAGCATGCGATGTCAGTTTTAAATTTCTTTGATTCAGAGGCTATTTAGGTAAACGTTTAACTTAAATCAAAATTTCTTAACTTAAATTCCAAAATTTAAGATGATTTTAGTCATTAGTTTGTTATTCATTTGTAATTTTCTTGTGGTCTGTGAATACTCTTACCTAAGTTTTAAGGATTTTTTTTGTAGTCTAATATATCATCAAGTTTTGCACATTGTATAATCATAAAAAATGCATACTCTGTATGGGTAGGATACAAATTATATGTAATTTTAGTAGTCTACATTATAGCTTATATTATTTCATTTCGCTGTGTCTTTGCTGATCTCTTGTGTATCTTTCTACTTCTAAAAGTGACTTTTTTTTAATTGCAACTCTAACAATAAATTTAAAAGGAAGGAAATTCTGACATGTTACAGTGTGGATTAACGTTAAAGACATTATGCTGAGTGAAATAAGCAAGGAGAAAGAGGGGAGGAGGTGAGAGAGGGAGAGGAAGAGGAAGGTTTATTATTAAGTTTATTCTTCCCACGGTGGTAACCTTTTTATAAAGGGACTATGCCCAAATTTCAGAACTAATTTATGCTCTGAATAACATTGGTAGTTATTTGCCTTCTTGTTCATTTATGTGTCTGGCTGTGACTTTAGAGAAAGAAATGGATCGCCCACATGATGAAGTGTAATAAAAAGAATGCTATTAAAAAGTCCAAGAGAGCAGTCTAGATTTTGTTTTCTCTTTAAGAGTCACAAATTTTCCCAAAGAACCTAAAATTAAACGCATTAGCTTTCTATATGGGAGCCTAAACAAAATATTGAATTTTTTTTAAATCTTAGAGCTTTAAAATAGCTGTAAAAATAATTGTCAAAAATTATTTGAAAAGAATCTTTGAGACTTTGCACAATTTTACTATAATGAGAGAAAGTTAAATATAATTTTGTGCTGCAGTTGACTTTGACAATGAATAAGATATATCTTACCCCATAATATCTGTATTGAGTTTATTTCTGTTTCTTATACTGATTGACTAGTTTTTCTATTTTAAAGGAGTTTAATATTTAAAGAAACATATGGATATACTCTACTCTTAAGTTTAGATTGTATTCCATGAAAAAATATGTATAGTAGGATTTAGAAATCCAGAGGAGATAGTGCCAGTAGCCAGGATATTTTTAATTCAGATGCTTACAGATATTATGCAGGTATCTATTTTAGGCACTGTAGGGTCATATGACCTTTGTTGCAACTACCCATCTCTATCATTGTGGTAGAAAAGCAGCCATAGACAATACACAAATAAATGAGCATGGCTGTGTTCCAATAAAACTTTGTTTATAAAAACAGGTAGCAGACCAAATGTGACCTCCATCCCATGGTCTGCTAATCCCTGACCGAGGTGATCATTTGTCAATGACTAAAATTGAACAAGGCAGCTTTGGGAAGTACCTCTTCCTCCCATGAAAATTTCAGTAACCTTTTCAGTCCATCTCTTCATCAGCTTAATGCTTTTAATTTTATGCCTATGGATAGTTCCGACTTATTTCAGCAGCCATGTAAAAATGTATTAGCTCTGGTATCAGAATGTTTGGAAATGTAGAGAAAAGTTTTACTGGGGCTAATTAAAAATCCTCCGAATGCTGCTGTGATGGCAGGGAAGCACTGCTCTCTGATGAAAGGGCTGAGTTTCATCTCCATAGGGCCCCACTTTTAAGTTTAGTTTTCTTAACTCCAGTCCCTTCCTTCTGTTTCCCCAGCCCTAGCGGTATCACTGCTTCCTGCAGTTGCTATGTCCGTGAGAGCAGATAGTTCTCTCAACTCCTGTCTTTTAACCTGTTTAGTTACCAAACTGATAATTTCATATAGCCAACAAGCCTTTGGATTAATTTCTCTCCATTCAAATACTGATGTGGTTTTGTCTCCTAAGTGGACCCTGGCTAATACATCTGAAATGAAACTCAATTCCGTTATTAGAAAATGATCAACCATTTTTGGAACCACTTGAGTATATAAGAAAAAATCATAAAAATCTAATTTATAATATATAAAAAATATATAAATCAAATATAAACTTTGTGACAGCTAAATACAGATCAAATATTTCCAGTTAAACTAGTATCCAAATTGAGATGTATTATAAATATAAAAAGAATATAAAATATGTCCTCAATAATTTTTACAGTGATAACATGCTAAAATGATAAAATTTTGAATATATTAAGTTAAATAAAATACACTGTTAAACTTGCTTTCATCTGTCCTTTTAACTTTTTTAGTGTGGCTACTAGAAAATTTTTAATTACATATTTGACTCTTTTTTATTTCAACTGGACAGTGCTGTTCTAGATTTTTTTCCCCTACATTATTATCATGTTTTACCCGAGGATGAGAATCCAAGGGAGAGCAAAAAGACTGCCCGAAGATTGAGAGAGGAAGAAAGGGAAATTTTTTATCTTCGTTTTTAAATACACCTTCAGGTCAAAATGCTTGAGCCTGGTTTTCAAGAATAAATTACATTTCAATGTATTACAGGGGGCCATCCAAAGTTTCCTTTTGTACAACAATTTAATTCCATTTGATATTGTTTGCAATATCTGACCCATTGGCTAGAGCTCCCTTAAATATTTTTCAATTAAATAGATTAATTCCACAACAGGATTAGACTGTATAGGCCTTTGGCAAAAAAAAAAAAAAAAAAAAAAATTTTTGTTCAACATTTTTAAAAAGTATATACTGGTTTGTAAGGGAAAAAAAAAGATTCATACTTTCAAAGTAATAAACCCAAATATATAAATGGCACACGTATTGGGATCCAGCTGGAGTCATTGCTAATCATTCCACTAGAGAAATGAATTTAAATTCTAAGTGGAATTTCAATAGATTTTTTTAAGTTTATTAATTTAGAGAGAGTGGGGGAAGGGCACAGAGAGAGAGAGTATCCCAAACAGGCTCTGCACTGTCAGCGCAGAACCCCAAGTTAGGCTCCACTCATACTCAGTGAGATCATGACCTGAGCCGAAACCAAGAGTCAGACACTTAACCAACTGAGCCACCCAGGCTCCCCTTAAGAGCTTTGAACACAGAAGTCAGTGGTGGCAAACATAATCAATTTAGAGCATCAAGTCGTATGTCACCTCACAAATGAAGGGTGTGACTCTGAATATGGGGCTATAATTGGAACTCAGCATTTTCTCCTGGAATTTGGGACTGAGACCTAGCTTTTCCGAAACCAGGTGTGAAACCAGTAAGACTGAGCCGAATGCCGTCTTCCTCAGGTGTTGTTCTTGTTAGTCCACAGCCCTTCTTTCGGAACTGCTCTTGCTCTTTCCCTTGGTTCTGGAGGTAGAGTTATCGGATAAAATACAGAATGCCCAGATAAATTTGAATTTCAGATAAGCAAAGAATAATAAATAAAGGGAGCAATCCTATCTGCCAATCAGAATGGCCACCTGGCTTCATATAGGTGGGTACAGGACCTAGATCTGTCCAATCACAGCACCTCTAATCCCTCTGTTCACATGGATTGGTCTAATGCTTAAGTTTTGTCCCAAGTAGGGCCAATCAGAACCTTTCCGTGTAATTCGCTACACAGAGGCCGGGGAAGTGACGGTCTCTTTACCATTTTGGTTGCATGCTGCATAGATGAGCAGCAGCTGTGATTCCTACCATTTGAACAGAGCCTGCCTGTACTAACAGAATAGAAGGGTAACTACGAAGAATCAAGAGTTAAAGACAAATTGGCCGCACTCTGACAACTTATCCTGTTTGGAGGTATTCTTGGTGTTGTATGTCAAGGTTCAATAGTGATTAAGTCCTCACTCCCTACCTATATTAAACTAACCCAACTGCAAGTTCTTACCTGTATAATATGCGTTAAATTAATTAACCGACATTGAGTTAAATTGTGGCATCTTGACCACAATGCCATTATAATCATTTATGTTCTTCTCTGTTTGGCATTCTTTCTCTAGAGTTTATTAGGCAGGGAGGCGGCGTCCAGGTGTGATACAGATCAGAGCACTTATTCTTCAATAGCAAATCTATGACACTGATGCCGTGAACACTTTGAAAGCATTGACCCGAGTTTCCCTTTCTTTAAAGAGTACTTACAAGAAGGCAGTGTAGGTGTTTTTTATCTCCAACTCCAACTCCATCACCATTCCATTCATTTTCTGAGATGGTCCTGTCATTAGTTAGGCAGCACTGCAAACATTAATTTTGTGGGCTTCTGTTTCTAGGATTGTTAAGGCACAAGGCTTCTAGTGTTGCCTTCAGAGAATAAAGTGGCCCCCTCACTCAGTCCCTGGAAGTGCAGTGTGGGAAAAGGCTTGAAGGCGGGACTGGCCACTTAATCTGTGGGACCCAGATACAAATATATATATGTAGTCCCTTCTTCAAAGATGCTAAAGAATTTCAAGATGGCAACAGCAGGGCACCAAACAAGCACTGAGTCCTTCTAAGCACAGGGTCAAAGACCTATGTGGCCAACCTGAGGGTCGTATTTAATCTCTTGATGCCTTAATTTCCCCATCTGTAGAATGGACAGCAAAACTGGCTGTGAGCTATAACAAATGTTAAGTGAGTTATTTGTGAAACTTGTGACGCTCCAGGTACACAGTGGTCCTCAGTAAACGAAGGCGCGACCATACCGACTCCATTGTGTGTGAAAGCCAAGAGTGAGGTCTCTGGAGTCAGCCAAACATGGACTCAAAACCTGGCTCTACCAATTCCCGTGGCCAATTACTAATAACTTGAAAGCTGGGATTCCTTACTTACAAAGTGGAGATAATATATGCAAGTCCTTGTAAAAGGTTCTTTTGAGGATTAGGTGAAATAATGCATTTAAAGCATTTAGCACAATTGCCGGCACACAGGGCTCACTAAAATGCTAGCTCTTATGGCTCTGTGCCCAGCCCTGTGCTGAATGTTTTGCATGTAGTATCTCATTTCATCCTTACGACACCTAGAAACTTACAGTGTCACCTTCAATATATTTAAACTGGGGAGGTGGCATGCATTTCCACTGTTCCTATGTGGGAGTAAAGAGTTGAGCTTCGGGTCTCTCGGATTCTGAAAACTATGCTTTTAACCGCCATGCAGACTGCCTTCAGCTGTGTAGCCCTCCTTCTTGCCATTCGTTCTCAAATCCTCACTGTTAGTCCGCCTTCCTGGAGCTGCCAGTGACAAGGGACGTAGCACACATGAGGGAGTTTTTAAAGATTAATATATTTGAGGAGTGCCTGGGTGGCTCCGTCGGTTAAACATCGACTTCAGCTCAGGTCGTGATCTCCTGGTTCATGAGTTTGAGCCCCACGTCCGGCTCTGTGCTGACAACTCAGAGCCTAGAACCTGCTTCCCATTCTGTGTCTCTCTCTCTTTCTCCCTGACCCTCCCCCGCTCACACTCTGTCTCTGTCTCTCAAAAATGAATAAATGTTAAAAAAAAATTAATATATTTGAAAAGCCCTTGTAAGATGCGTCTGGATGCATCTGTCTGTCCCAGTCTCCACCTATCTATCTTACGAAAAGCAAAGACGGGCTGGCCACAAAAGCCGTGACAGATGTCACGGGACATGAATACTTGGAGACTGGCTTGAGCCTTAGAGATGTTTATCAAACTTCAGCCAGGGCTGGGTTTGCTTACTCCCAATTATATGTTCTTCATTTGGGTGCTTCTGAAACAAAACTGTGAAGGGCCTTTTATGTTGTTTTTCTCCGCTGAGCAATTATCATTTTCCTTTTGAAAGCATGCTGCTAATTTCGTATGCAGGACTGGGGCTGCGCTGCATCCAGCTTCGAGCCCCAGCGGAAGAGCAGTTAAAATTGCACTTGAGCCTCCGCTGGTTGACTGTTTTCTAATGAGCAGGGGCGTTGCAGTTTTAGTTTGCTTTCGTCCTGGCATTAGAATTTGACCTTCAATTCAGAGCCTAAAGAAAGTGGGTGGGTACGAGACGCTCTTGCCTTGGCTTTGCCTGCCCTGCAGCCCTGGAGGTAGTTCTGTCGCCCTGAAAACTAACTCGAGGCCTGCTTTGAAATGTCCAGATGATCAATACGTCCGGGGACTTTTAACAGATCAGGATTTTTCTCTTGCTCTGAATTGGGTTGAAATATAAGGTGGGGGCATAGGCAGAAGAGTGAAAATAAACTCGCCATTTGCATTTTTAGTTAATTAAATGGCAGGCTTTTTTGTTAAATGCCGGCTGTAAGCCCGGCACTGCACTAGGATTGCAGGAGAGGCTGGACCTGGATGTGTCATCACTGAATTACAGAATTACAAAATAAGCAAAGCCACCTGTTGTTTATTTCTCTCTCTCCTTTCAGTGCCTCTTGCTTCCTGCCCCTCAAACACAGCTTTTCTTCCTCCTAATATCCTCCACAGTATATATTCTGAGAGGTATAATAGATGACTTGTGCTTAAAAGCATGGCTCAATAAGTTTAGAAAAAGCTACATAATGATAAACACAGTTTTTATCGGGGCGCCTGGCTGACTCAGTCAGTAGAGCATGCAACTGTTGATCTTAGGGCTGTAGGTTTGAGCCCCATGTTGGAGATAGAACTTTCTCAAAATAAAATCTTAAAGAACCCACAATTTTTGTTGACTGCTTCTGTGTGCTGAGGTGCTAGGTGCCTTTTATTCATTACTTCATTTAATTCTCCCACTAAACCTATGAGTTACGGGCTCCTAGGATCCTCGTTTTGTTTAAGTTATACAACTGGTGGGTGGCAGAGTCATTAGGCTTCACCAGTTCCCTTTTTTATTTTTTTTTAATGTTTATTTATGTTTGAGAGAGAGAGAGAACAACTGGGGAAGGACAGAGAGAGAAGCGGACAGAGGATCTGAAGCAGGCTCCTCACTGACAGCGGATAGACAAATGCGAGGCTGGAACTCTCAAACCATCGTGACCTGAACTGAAGTCAGATACTTAACTCACTGAGCCTGCCCAGTTGCCCCTCATCCCCCCAGGCATTTTCCTTAATGAGAAAGCCATTCTCACCTCCACCAGACCCAACCTAGGTAGGTTTCTTTACTGCAGGAGTTCTCAGAGCCTTTAGTATGCTGTAGTGCCCTTGAGTCTCCAAGATGACAAGATAGTAGACTGTGGCTCTCTTATTTGTCACCCTCTCTTATTTTTTTCAGGGAGGGTCTTGAGAGATGGGAGTTCTGCAAAACACATTTTGGGGAATATTGGCCAAGATTTTTTTATTTTAGTTAACAACTTGGAAGAAGAAAACCACTGCCAGAGTGATTCTAATAGTGTTTAGAGACCCACCGAATAAAAAAGAGGGACAGGTAAATACCAGGGCTTCCGGTCACGTCTAAATCACACTGTGTACCTTCTCAATAGTTCTTGCTTATCAGACAGATGAGCCTTTTGAACTTTGCTTTTCTGTTATTAAAGAAAATAAACACGAGAGTGGTACTCTGAGGATGAGTTAAGTTGTATGGTAGAACACATTTAAAAGGTTTGAAAGTGAAAAGTGGTTAATTACAGTCATAAATTTCAACCGAGTTGCTGAGTCTGTGTCAAAGACTGTGTTCTGCTGAGCCACCGACAGAGCCAATTAAGATGCCAAGCCTGTTCTCCAGCACAGAAAGACATGCTGTCCCCAACGTGCTTTTGTTTGCAGGTAACACACTTACTCAAACTTGTACAAATAAAGAGTGGTTTATGGTAAAGATCTGGTTCTTGCAGAATCCAAGGATAGGAATAAAGCTGAGTTGGTATTTTGGCTCCCGGTAGTTCCTCAGGAATGAAGTCTGTTCTGTCTTTCCTGGGGCTGCAGGATCTCTTGCCTCTATTTCTCTCTGGCATCTTCTCTGTTTAGCTGCCCGCCTCCCTCTATTGACTGACTGGCTGTGTCTATTCATCTCACATGTCACAAAACATGGCCACCCCTCCCACACTCACACATGGCCTTGCAGTGCTGTTGACTACTTTTCATCTCTTGATTCAAATTCATGAGATAAAAAATGTGACTGGCTCTCCTTGGTTAGGTGTCTAGCTCTGGTCACTAGCTGTGGCCATGAGGTAAGCTCATGTGATTCATGGCTCCTCCAAGCAAAGACCATGCCAGAAGAGGCAAAGAGAGATATGTCTGCTATAAGTACTTAAAAAAAAAAAAAAACAAGGCAGTAAGATGAGAATTATTGAACATAGCCTATGTTTTTCTCATTTGATTATGTGTTTATGAGTCTTCATAGGAGATAGCATTTCAGTACATATAGAAGTATGTCATGAATATGTTAGTCTGTTAAATGAAAGATAAGGCTTCATAAAATTTACAATTATTTATCACTCTGGGACCTTCAAGGCATATCCTACTCCTGGGATTCAGAGCTTATTTAGTTTTTTGGGGGGGAGGGTTTAAAAAATAAACATCTACACTGGCATTGAGTCTAATCCCTAACTAGATTGTGGGAGAGTTTCTTTGGATTCTTCCACTAAAGGTCAGAAATCTAGAGTATTGGAAGGAATTTAAGATATACCAAACTAAATTGGTCTTTAAGAATGGTCATATGACCAGTGTTTTCCAAAAGTTATTGGTCAATGTTCAGAGAAGTCAAAAAGACCGATGGCCCAAGACTAAGCCTCCCAGAATGGGAGTGAGAGCAGCATTCGCAGCCTAGTTGTAACCAACTGGTCTACCCTATATTCCCATGTGATATGACAGGAGAAAAGCTGAGTGATTTAACTTTTGGTAAACGCTGGCTGTATTTTTTTGTCTCTAATGTAATACAAATCATTATTAAGAAAAAGTCAGTAGAGAAGTAGACGCCATTTTACTATTGGATAGCATCTTTGATTCTAGTTCTTCTATTTTATCTAACCAGGTCACTCCAAAGTAGAAACGGGAAAAAACACAATAAGGATCTGTTTATGCTTTCTAGCGAAGAGAGTATTCTCCATAATAGCTTTATTTGAAAAGACTTCAGCAGTTTCCTGTTCAGCCTTGGGTGGAGTTGATAAGCTAAGAGAAAGAAGCCTAGCATTGTATGGAACATGTATATGTGTATGGTAAAACAGCGGAGGCAGAAAGAGCTGCAGTAACAGAGGACATTTATTTTTGCTGTTAGGGCAACAAACTTCTATACTGTAACTGGTCATTGAGCAATTCACGGGAGTCAGTAAAGCCCTATGACCTCTGGACTACTGCAGGCAGTGCCCCAGCAAAAGATGTTAACTGCTTGCCTGGGACACCAAGGGACCAAGCAGAGGACAACTCAGGTCAGGACAGAAAAGGACAAAGCAGATGAGAACAGGAGAAACAGTGGGGTGGGACTCAGTTGTATGTGGCTATAGTTCCACCCTCTAGAGAAGGAGAATTCGTATTGAAACAAGGCCATTGTCTATCTAAGTTAACTGTGAGTAATTCCATGTATAAACTCCTCTGTGATGTTATCCAGATATTTTCCAATAGTTTATTTGTAAAAGAACCGCATTCACATTTCATTATAGTAGGACATGTAGGCTGTGATAACCTTATTTGTGCCACTCAGGCACAGCTTCAATAGGCAGTCCTGTTAGAAATGAAATTATAGTACAAACTGCAGCATAGATAGGGAGAATCATCAAAATGACAGCAAAGAAGGTAAGACTGGCCATGTGTACAACAGAAGAATTCACGGTAGGGGCGACCAGCTGGCTCGGTCAGTAGAACACGAGAGTCTAGATCTCGGGGTTGTGAGTTTGAGCCCCATGTTGGGCATAGAGTTTACTTAAAAAAATGCATGCTATAAGGGCATTATAATAATCACATCTGATTCCAAGGGTATGCATACCACTTACTTTATAAACATTTAGAAATCATTTATTACATGTCAGGACCTTTTTGTGATGTTTCACGTGTATCAATTTACTTAATTCTTACTACAACCCTATGAGCTTAGTGCTGCTATTATTCTATTATTTTTTTAGTATAATTGCTGTTCTTTTTTTTTTTTAAGATTTTTTTGGTTTATTTATTTATTTTGATGTGGAGAGAGACCAGATGCATGCAGGGGTAGAGAGAAAGGGGAAAAGGGACAGACAGAGAGAGAGAGAGAGAGGAGAGAGAATCCCAAGCAGGCTCTACACTGTCAGCAAGGAGCCCTATGTGGGGCTAGAACTCGTAAACCATGAGATCATGAAGTGAGCTGAAATCAAGAGTCAGACGCTTAATTGACTGAGCCAGTTTTAAATTGGATCAAAAAACAGAAACAAAAATGACTCAGTAATTTGCCTAAGTTTGTACAGCTAGTAAATGGTGGAACCAGGATTCAAATCCAAGCAGTCTGACTCCAGAGCACACAATCTTCTGTGTCTCATTTCAGTCGGAAAGCCAGTCTTTATTTTTCTTGAGGTCTTTCTCTACATTTTAAGTGTTTGAGGCAATCTACCAGAATTCATCCTAGACAAGGAAGAAGAGTCATGATGAGAAAAAAAGGTGAGAACCGTTTTCTCGTGGAGTTTACCTACTAGTGGAGAAAATAGACTGTAAGCAAATAAACAAGTAAATATATAGTATGTTGAGTAGTGATAAGTGCTATGAAGAGAAGTAAAATATGGTAAGAAACTAAGACTAATGGACAGACGGTACTGCATTAGACAGAGCGGTTGAGGAAGGCCTCTCTGTCAACAGTTGAGCAGAACCTTTAATGAAACATCCTCTTACTTAACGAGTAGTTCCCCTACGAGGCCATATCTTTCATATTTTGGAACAGACATAAGCACTTGTCAGGTTCATGAAAAATATGTAGAGCTAGTAAGGCACACTGCTTATAGATACCATATCCTGCTACCGAAAGATAACAAGGACACTACCAAAAAAAGGGGGAGTGGGAATAATGGATCAATATCCCTCATAAACACAAAGCAAATATTCTCAAAAAAGTATTAGTAAATAACATTCAAATCTATACTTAAATTTTATATAGAGAGAGTACAAGCAGGGGAGAAAGGCAGAGGGAGAGAGAGACAGAGAGAATCTTAAACAGGTTCCACACTCAGCATGGATGGAGCTGATCCCACAACCCTGGGATCATTACCTTAGGTGAAATCAAGAGTCAGATGCTCAACCACTGAGTCATCCAGGAGTCCCAACAATATATCTAAAAATTAATACATTATGACCAAGGGGGGTTTTATCCCAGAACTAACTATAAGGTAGTTTTAATACATAAAATCAAGAATAAGAGCAGAATCACCTCATTAATACAATAAAGAAGAAAAACCATATAATAGATATAAAGAGTCATAAAAAGCTTTTGACATGATTCAATATCAATTTATGATTTTAAAAAACTCAGCAAAATAGGAAAAGGGCCGTTCTTCAATCTGACAAAGTGTATCCATGGAAAACCTACAGCTAATACACTTAATGCTGAGAAGTTGAATGCTTTCCCCCTACGACTGGGAACATTGCACACATGCTTGCTCTCACCACTTCTATTCAACATTGAACAGGGAAGGGGAGGGGTCCTAGCCACTGCAATAAAGCAAGACAAATAAATAAAAGTCATAAATATTGAATAGGAAAAAAGAAAACTTCTACTTGCTGAAGACATGACTATTATATAGAAAACCCTAAGGAATCTAAAATACAACTATGAGAACTAATAAGTAAATTTAGTAAGATCATAAGATAAAATGTTAATAAAATCAGTTATATATTTATATATGGGCCATGGGCAATTGGAAAATTAAATTTTAAAAATCAATTGAATTTACAGTAGTGTCCAAAACCAAAAACTATTTACAAATAAAACCATCAGAACTCTATGCTAAAAAGACCTCTACATTAAAAATTACAGAACATTATTACTAAGGGAAAATTTTAAAGTCCTAAATAAATGAAAACATGGTCATGAATTGAAAGACTTAGTATTCCTAGGACATCGATTATCCCCCAAATGATTAATAGATCAAAAATAATACCAATCAAAACACCAGTAGGCAATCTTAGAGAAATTGGCAAACTGGTTTAAAAGCATACGAAAATGCAAGTGTTTCAAAATAGCCTAAGCATTTTTTTAAAGACCAAAATGAGGTGATATCACTATTTGATTTCAACTTAACAATAAAATTATAAAAATCAATACCCTCAGTGCAGTATTGAAGAAAGTATACACATATAGGTCTGCAGAATAAAGAGCCAGAAGTAGACCGATTTACGTTTGGTTAATGTTTCAACAACATTGCCAAGAAAATTTTTTTTTTAATTTTTTTAACGTTTATTTATTTTTGAGAGACATAGAGACAGAGAGTGAGCAGGGGAAGGGCAGAGAGAGAGGGAGACACAGAATCCGAAGCAGGCTCCAGGCTCTGAGCTGTCAGCACAGAGCCTGACGCGGGGCTCGAACTCACAGACCTTGAGATCATGACCTGAGCCGAAGTCGGCTGCTTAACCGACTGAGCCACCCAGGCACCCCTGCCAAGAAAATTTGATAGGGGAAGTCTTTTTCAACACGGCACTAGAATAATTGGATATATGTATGGGGGAAAAAAAACAGACTTTTATCTTACACCATACACTAAGATTAACCCAAAATGGAACACAGACCTAAGGGGTAAAACTACAAAACTTATAAAACAGTATGCAGGAGAAAAATTTTTTTTGCAAACTTGTAATAGGCAAATATTTCTTAGATAGGCACAAAAAGGCACACAACTATAAAACAGAGAATTGATAAGTTGGACTTTATCAAAATTACAAACTTCTGTTCTGCAAAATACAATAAGTAAACAAAAAGGCAAGTCACAGAATGGGAGAAAATATGCAATAGATAGATTAATTTGACAAAAAACTTGTATCCAGGAGACATAAAAAACTCTTGCAAGTCAATGTAACCAAAAAAAAAAGTCTTTTTTTAAATGGGCAAAAAATTTGAACAAACACTTTACGAAACAATATAGAAGAATGGTGGGGCACCTGGCTGGCTCAGTTGGTAGAGCATACTACTCTTGATATCTGGGCTGTGAGTTCAAGCCCCATCTTGGGCATAGCATTTATTTAAAAATAAAATAATATAGGGTCATCTCGGTAGCTCAGTCGGCTAAATATCTGACTCTTGATCTCGGCTTAGGTCATGATCTCGTGGTTTATAGGTTTGAGCCCCACATCGGACTCTGTGCTGACAGCTCAGAACCTGGAGCCCGCTTTGGATTCTGTGTCTCCCCCTCTCTCTGCCCCTCCCCTGCTCATTCTCTGTCTCTGTCTCCCTCTCTCAAATATAAATAAACATTAATGGTTAACATTAAAAAGACTGACCATGTCGTGTCTTGCAGAGGAGATAGCGTAACTGGAACTCTCATACACCGTTGGTGAGAATATAAAATGGTACAATCACTTTAGAAACCTTTTGGGTAGTTTTTTAAAAGTTAGGCATACACCTACCATATGACCCAGCCATTTCACTACGAGGTGTTTACCCAAAAGCAACGAAAACATATGTCCACCGCATCTTTAATCACAGTGGCCAAAAACTGGAAACAACCCAAATGTCCATAAATTGGAGAATGGATGAACAAAATGTGTATCCAAACAGTGGTAATAGAAAGGAATGAACTATTGATATGCACAAGAAAATGGGCACGTCTCAGAATCATTATGCTGAGTCCAAGAAGCCAGACCCCGAAATGTTTATAATATATGATTTCATTTATATAAAATTCTAGAAGATGTCAAGTAGTTCTAGCAACGCAAACCAAATCAGTGTTTGCCTGAGGCCAGGGGGTGGAGGGAGGGGTAAATTGCAACGGGGCACGAGGAAACATTCGAGGTTGATGGAACACTCTGTATCTTGCTTGTGGAGATAGTTTCACTAACATTTTTCAAAAACTCATTGATTTGTACACTTTAAATGAGGACAATATATTCTTGGTAAATGATTCCTCAATAAATTTAAAAAAATAAAGTACTATTTGACTCTCTTCCAACTTGTCCTTTTTTTTTTTTTTTTTTTTTTTTTTGAGAGAGAGAGAGAGAGCTCAAGAGCAGGGAAGAGGCAGAAGAGAGGGAGAGAGAGAATCTTAAGCAGAATCCACACTTGGCATGGAGCCCGATGTGGGGCTCAGGCTCATGACCATGAGATCATGACCTGAGTGGAAATCAGGAGTCAGATGCTTGACCGACTGAGCCACACAGGCACCCCTATTTTTGATAATCTCTTATTGTTGACTCATTTTAGTAATTTCAACTTTAATTCTAAAAATACGTTTTATACCTGTGTATTTTGTATTCTATATCTGGGACATTCTGATCATTTAGTCCTAAAAGTTTCTAACACTGTTGACTGTTTCCACTGACTCTCACTTACAGAGGATTATTTTCTCATGTCATTGGCGATCTTTGATTGGAAGTTTATATTTCATTCATCTTAATCCCTTGAAAACCTGGGGGTCTAACTTGATGATGCTTTACTGCAGACAGGATTCGGGTTTGCTTTTACAGGGAGCCAGAGGTAGTGCTAAGCTGAGAACACAACGGCTTTCCCAGTTTCTTCAGTGTAATGGTGGGACTCGGGTCCGGCTACCAACCTTGTCTCCAGCCCTAAGTCAAGCCCACCTCAGCCTTGCCCTCAGAGAAAACGCATATGTTCATTTTCCTCAAATGCTCCAGTTCTGACTCATGGGTTTCTCGGCTCCCTAACACCCAGAAGTTTCTCTTCCTCCCTGCAAACTCAGCTACATGATAGAAAGCATGACACAAGCCGATCGGTTGTTTTGCAGCAAAAGGAAACCTCAGTGAATCTGTTTCAAGGCTGGAAGGGCATGGCATGTTTACACTCATCTTTTTGAGGCTCGGAGAAAAGGGGAATAAGCCCTAAACAGGAAAATGATAGCTTTGCCTTTTAAGGGTTTTGAACTAAAAATAGGTGCGATACTATGCATCATATCCCTGAACCCGGGATCTTTCGCTAAAGCTGATTATGGGCAGCGAAGCTAAGTGCTAGTTATATATAACTATCCGTATTGTGCTCAGGTGGAGGTGAGGAATGTTCAGGGCAGAGATAACAAATGACTCGACAAAGAATATCACAGAGAACAACCGAATCATGTAAAACTCCGAAGCATCATATTTAACCGAACTAAAATTATGTAGAAAGAGGTCGACTCAGGCTTTTTACAATGGGCAACATTTCTTTCCTTTTTCCCTCTGAATTTTTACGCAGACTATATTTTATTTATCCTTAGGAATTAAATGATAGTAATTTTAGTTATTTGGATGTTGAATATTCACTCTAGTTTGAATGTAATAGACTACTTAAAATGACTAGCTCACCCCCGGGGTTTTGTGAGGTTGGTGGTGGTGGAGAGCTGTGCCTAATTCAAGATTCCAGTTCCCGTCTCTCTTTACATAAGAAATGGTGTAAAAAGTTCATTGAATGTTTTAATTAGCATGCAGGCTGAGTCTTAAATCCAAAAGGAGACCCTAATACTACTTTTAATTGCATCTAACACAAGGCAATGAAAGAATACAATCCGGGGCTAGTACTGGCTAAAACATTATTATTATGGCTACTTGCAACGATAGTATAATCGTGTATTAAGCGCCCATCGTGTGCGAGGAGCCGAAGGAACGTTGTCTTTTTTTCTGATTAGCACCCTGCCACAGTGGAGGATTGCCGCGGTTTATTGTTCTGGTTTATGATCTTGGTCTGAATTCAGAATAAAGCGGCAGTGTGCCAGCGTCAGCCTCTCCATAGACTTTCCGCGTAACCTGGTGCTTAACAGGGATGTAGGTCCACATATTCTTTTCTTAGCTTGAAGTGGGCAACTAACCTGCTCAAAAACATTGCTTTGGCTAGCCAATCAGGAAACGGAAATTAAGGGAATGCCTCGTCCCGCTCTGTTTTACTGAATGAACTTGACTGAATCACTTGGAGACCAAATTCTTCCTCGTGACAGTCTGCATCCCATCCAAATATTATCTGGTGGGTTTCCTTGGCTGGGGCACCGGGGGCGGCCGATGACGAGAGGCATGTCCAGATGCCTGCAAGCCTCCTCAGGCTTTGAGCGAAACTTTGGGATGTGACGGGACCTGGCAAAAATGGAAATACCTTCCCTGACATTTTTGCTCATGTTTTCTAAATTCACTTTCCGATAAGGGCAGTGAGTTTGCTCGAGTGGGAAGTGCTGACAGACAAAGTGTAGTCTCCTACAAAATTCTTCCTAGCACTCTAATTATCCTTTCCTTCTCTACTTCAGTATCACATGTAGCCATGTGTAGAATCATAAAATAATTATGCAGTGTACAAGCTTTCTGGGAGCATGTACCACTGTTTTCCTAATTCTTTATCTCTCCCATTGATCGTGGCGTGTGTGCATTGATCCAAGTCGGCCATCTGGTTAGGCAAGATAAGCGTGCTAGTGTCTTTGCATTGCACTGTCACTAGGGGAGGGGGCACATTTTGGCTGTAGGGAATTACGGGGGCAGGATTAGCCCTCTTCCTATGAGGAAACTGAATTTTAAATGCAGCGTTGCAGCTGCATGGACCATGTTGCTAACTTCTGTTTCTGCCATGAACTGGGTAGATTTTTCTTCTTGTTCATATTGTCTCCAAAGGTATAGCGATGCCTTGTATTAAATGGGGAGGGGTGGGGGTGGGAGTGAAGATTCATTTTTAGCACATGTTAGACTTGTAAGTGACTGATACATTACAGGATTTCTAAATGGTAAAACTGCTTTCAAATGACTACAAAAGGCTGCTGGATAAAAAGCATTTTAAACCGAGACGCATTGCCCCCCACACTCCCCCCGGAACAAAATTAGTTTAGAGAGAAAAGAAATATTTGTATTAGTCTACACAGAAGAAAAATAAAAAGGAAACGGAAAAAAAATTGTGTGTATCATAGCAGAAGGAATTACTGCATGAAGCTCAGAGCGGGCTGTGGGGTACCCTCTCCGTTTGTCGCTCTCTCTCTCTCTCTCTCTCTCTCTCTCTTTCACGTATTGAAATTAATGTTTGCCCCAAGTTTATGACCACTGGGACTGACTGAATGCGCTGTTTAATTCAAAGGGACTTTTTTTCGCAGCCCTGTTGGCCACTGTTGTTTTTAAAATTTGATTGCAGCCATTGTTGTCTCATATTCTGCAAATGTGTGGAAGACTCAAAAGCTTTTCCTCCAAAATTGAACAATTCTGTCAAAAAAGATTAGTTCTATTTTGTCTGCTGGGTGCTGACTATTCATGAATGTAAAGAGAGAGGGCTTGGGTGTCATACTAAGTTGCTAAGGTGGCTGGATTTCAGCTATTGACTTGAAGATACCAAACTGCAGTTACAAAAGAGCAGCCAGAAGGAGAGGGGCGAGCCGGCCTGCCATGTGTTTGAGCTATACCTTCTTTAGCTGCCCATTTATTTCTTTTGTTGCCAGAACTTTTATTGTCATACAGTTGAAAAAAATGTTAGACACAAGCTTCAGGCAGCACCAAGCAGAAAAAAGGATTAGCATATCACTGGGATCATAGGATCATCTTACACTGAACCAAATTCTTTTCAGGATGTATAATTAGCGAGAATACAGTCTTTTTTTTTTTTTTTTTGGAGCCTATGGACAGAAAAAAAAAATGAGCTCAGATCTTTGGCTAGAATATTAGAGGAAATAAAAGACAGTTGCCAATTTCAGAGAGACATATACATATTAACTGTTTCTTTGCAGAGCCTTTTCAATTCCCTCAAGAAATGTCCGGTTGAATGGGAAAACTTGCTATGAATTCCTGTCATTGTCTCAGGTTTTCTAAGAGGAAAAGGCTGTGTAGTTGAGTACGTTCAAAATTTTAGACCGATGAAATCAGATTCGGGATGAAAGGAATGTAGGAGGGCTCTTCTGAACGGGGTGGGGCGTGGGGGAGCGAAAGGAAATGCGTGGTTTTCACACCATGACATTTCACTCGGTGGAAGGTACTTGGTAATTAAAAATGTAATCAGGCAGTTGGAGGCAGTTAAAATGTGCGTTTGGGGTCTATTCGTGCATAATTCTGCGGGGCTTGCCCAAAGCTGTCCAAAACTTCCCTTGTAATTCGTAGATGTTGAATATGTTTATCTGCAAGTAATAAAATGGAAGTCTTGAATCCCTTCCCTTTATCTGCTTTTCTCCGTCCCTTCTCTTAGGGTTGTACGTTTAAGCAGTTTTACATTCAGTATGTAGGGAAAACTGGATTTGTCTAATTAACTCCTATTTCACTGGATGGGTATCTGCTTATATTTCCAGATATGTAGGCTTTTAGAGATGCCCATAGAGAGTGGAGGGGGAAAAAGAATGTTGTTTCCCAAAAGGGTATTTGTAAGAATTAACAGAATAGTCACTAAAAGTAAAAGTGCTTTATCTAAATGTATCTCAGTTTAAATTTCTGGTGTTTTTGTTTAACAGATGAGGTGTTTGTCATGTCCATTTGTGCTCCTCTGGATTCTTGGCTTTAAATCGTGAAGACTTACCTTCATTTTTTTCCCCTCTCCTGAGGACAGCCTCTCCCTGTCTTACTGACTTTCCCCCCCAAATACTCTCCCATCCCCAGCGTTGATTCTGGTCCAACTTCATTTCATATTTTCTGAAAACATTCTGGATTTATCCTTGAGGCAATAATTTTGAAAACCAGCTTCCTTTATTAACAAGAGGCAGTGGACACTTAGGTCCATGGGAAGTAGTTATTTCAAGTTCCACAGCCCTTAAGATACTGGAGGAAATGTTCATTGAGATTTTCCTTGGATTTAGAGAACGCGGCGCTTGCTTTTTATTTTCCTGTTTCTTATGGTTTGAAATTTTTGGTCAAATGTCTCCCTATTGGCTAGAAATCAACCGTGAGTCTAGGTAGTACACATAATTTGATTGCGTTGTCTTTATTTAGGGAAAATCACTTTGGTTTGCATTGGCTCTGTCTCCATGGGAGATTATGTGTGCAGTTAGCAACATGGCAAGGAAGAAAGAATAAAAATAAAATTACTGTAAAAAATATGAGTTAGAGATAGCGTTCTTTAATTTTCCTCCAATACCATGACACTAATTTTTAAACATTATTCTTCGCTACCTAAGCCTTTACAACTTTTATAATTTGTAACATCTGTAGTTTTCTCTGCCATTTACTTGTGGACAGAAATGTCAGTGCCTACAAGAAACTAGCTAGATATACAGATGCTCATGATATAGAGCCTTACATCACTCACACTTCAGCTAATTTTCCAGAGCCATAGTTTAATCAAGCTTGTGTTTTGTTGCCCCCAAATCATTGGCTATTTAATTATTCAACTGCTCAGGTTTTCCACCTGCTCATGGTATACCATACACTCTCACACCCAGACAGATCAGGGATTTGGACGTCCTTTCTGGGGACCAGCCTCCGAAACACGGCTCGCAGTGGTCTATGCAGTAAGAGCAGGACGCTCAAATCTAGAATTCGAATTCTTGAATTCACAGAAAGGGAATGTCAAACAAACAGAATATCCACTGCTGCCTGAGGTGAAAGTGGGTTCAGAAGTTATGTTTCAAGACTTGAGCTCAGGGACCCTAAGATGCATGCGACATCCTGGAGAGCGGTGACTGTTTATTCTGGACCTGGAGAGGCATGACATCAGCAGTGGGCGGGGAATGGAAGGGCGTGGCCTGGAAAGAAAACCCCGGAGGCTGGAGAATTCACCGTTTATGAGTGCAGGGGAGCAGGGAAGAGTGGGTGATGACAAACTTTCTATTTTAGGTGTGAAGATCAAACACAGAGAATATCTTTTTAAATATCAGATTTGAGCTTTAAGAAAAGTCATTCGTTATCAATCAAAATATGTCAATTGCCAATCATAATAGGATCTTTAATATTTGTAGCTCCTCCGAGGATCACTAGCAATGCGTTATTTTTATACAGAAAATTGCATGTACGTTTTACTTTGTGTACATAATGTGAATATGTTACTCAGATTAACCTACTTGATCTTTCTATGACATTAATAATGTCCCTTCTAAAGTTTCACCACCTAATGGCAGGAGCCGTTTAATATAACATGTCATCAAATCAGTGCCACACGTTCATTAAATACCACCAGCAGAATAATTTTTGATTACTGTAATTAGGTAGGCCTTCGAAGACAAAAATAAGATTCTCCAAAATATGGGTATTTAAACATGATCCTAGCCTAACAAACCTTGTATATCCTATTAGGGAAAAGAACAAAGAGACTTAGCATTTTAAACCTATAATTATGGAATAGTTCTCTTTGTCTTTTTTTAATATTTGTTCATTTTAATGTATACAACTGGGATGTTTTAAGTTACTTTTTGTAAATAGACACAGTATATATTTTTTTCCTAAATGGATCATTAGCTCTGATGACTAAATCAATAGGCTTTTGACACTGTGCATGTACTCCGCTATTAAGAGAGGGGAGACTCTGTGCTCTTACAAGTAGAAATTGTTATGATGAAGATAAGATAAGAACGTATAAATTTTTTATGGTGTGATGAAAGCATACCTCCCTACCAGGGATAGCTCTAGAGAAAGGTAACTGTTCTAGCTAATGTTCAAAATATTAAAAAGGATAATATTATGAGCCATTCATGTCTAACATGTTCTTGTATGTTTTACTGATTAATCTATAATGTGAAAAAAAGAACTACTTCATTTTATTATTTTAAAAAAATTAGGGGAGGCACCTGGGTGGCTCAGTCGGTTAAGCATCCGACCTCAGCTCAGGTCATTGTCTTAAAGTTTGCGAATTCGAGTCCTGTGTCGGGCTCTGTGCTGACAGCTCAGACCCTGGAGCCTGCTTTGGTTTCTGTGTCTCCCTCTCTCTCTCTCTCTCTCTCTCTCTCTGCCCCTCCCCCACCCATGCTCTGTCTCTTAAAAATGAATAAATGTTAAAAATATTTTTTAATAAAAAATTAAAATTTTATTTAAAAAAATTTTTTTAACTTTTTTAATGTTTTTTATTTATTATTGAGAGACAGAGACAGAGCACGAGCAGGGGAAGGGCAGAGAGAGGGGGAGACATAGAATCCGAAGCAGGCTCCAGGTTCCGAGCTGTCAGCACAGAGCCTGACGTGGGGCTCGAACTCACAAACACGAGATCATGACCTGAGCTGGAGTCTGACGCTTAGCCGACTGAGCCACCCAGGCGCCCCTTAAAAAATTTAAGGAAAGCTCTCTGCACAACGTATGGCCCCCTATAGCCCCAAGATCAAGAGTTGCATGCTCTACCAACTGAGTCAGTCAGGCGTCCTTGAAGAACTATTTCATTTTAATGGCAATTTTTTGAGTCCTAACCAAGGTCTATCTAGGCACTATTCTAAGAGCTTTACAACAATGATCACATTTAGTCCTTGTAACTTTATGAAATGCCTTATTAGATGAGGCAACTGAGATTTAGGGAGGTCAAGTAACATACTCATGGTCATACAGCTGGTAAGTGGTGAAGCTGAATTCCAGACCAGGTAATCATACCAAAGTTCCTTTTAACTACATGACACTAGCCTTTCATACATTCAATAGAATTGAAAATATCAAGTCACATCTAAGCTGCAGGGTTCTTACAGTGGAAAGCGTATGCCCAGGAAAACAGAGGACGATCTAGATGGAGTCAATAGGACCCACGATAGACAGCAGTTGTCATAAGACCCTAACACCTCTATTGGGAGTTTTAATCCAGACCTCTACATAGGATGAGAGAGCTGGGAAGGAATTAATAGTTCATTAAGTCTAACTCTTATATTTTACAAATGAGGGAACTGAGGTGCAGACAGATGAAATGACTTACACTGTCAGGGGCAAAACTGGGATGAGAATTCCCAGTTTTCTTGTTTTCTTGAGTCCCAAAGTGGGCCTTTTCCAATATTCAAAATCGATAAGCTACTTCGGGATTCCTTGGGAGAAAGCCGAGTGGGTGTGAAGATGCTGCCTGCTCCTGCTGGTATGTCCTGAAGTTGCTAAAGGAAGTGTTTATACAGGGTTGAACTGATAACAGAGTTGACACGAATGGTGAAGGAAAAGAACCCTTCAAATTCAATCTCAAGGTATTGGTGAAACTGGGAGGAGGGACAAGGACAGAAAATAAGTTGTTGAGTATTAGCATGCTTTCTTTTAATCGGACCCCAGATCTCCAAGTTCAGATGCCATATTGCCATTAAGAAGTTTGGAAATGCAAAAGGGAGGAAAGTTTCAGACCAGGGATGTAGATCAGAGAGTCAATGCAACACAAGAATTGGTATCAAGAGGTCCAATAAATCTTTTCACACGCACGCATAGTCACATGTCTTCACCTTTTTTTCATATCTTAATTCTTGCCTCCAGATATCTTTTAGGGACAGAAAATATCACTTTTGTCCTAAATGAGGTTCCAACTCACACTCATTGCAGTAAAATTTGGTCTGGAAAAATCGCCACAGCCTTTCAGCTAGAACAGTTAAGGAAAGGTACACAGAATAACAAAACAGAAGGCAGAACTTTGGAAAAGACTCCTGTGTCTTCTTTTCCCATTTTATAAGTTCTCATTACTACTGTTTAAGATCGTATTCTTTGGTTCAGGAGTGTTGTAGGATATTTACTTAAGCCATGTTTTGGACTGGCGTTCATAGAACCTCTGGTTCTAAACCCGCTGCCACTAATTAGATTTGGTTCAAATAAAGAAAGTTAATTGCATGTTTTCCTTCATGTTGTCTATTTTAATTATTACAAAGCTTTTCAAGGCAAACAACTGGGTTGCATTTTTTTGCGAAAGATACAGATGAATTATAAAATGTGGGGATGGTGGGAATGAGTGCGCATATATGGCTTCCAACACCAACCATTCTCATGTTCGTTTACAGACCCAAGTCAGCATTTGCAGGGCAGGAAAGTGGGTCGGTCACCAAAGACTGAAGTTCTGTTTTTACTACGGGGAGAAGGTAGTCTTAATTAGGTAAACAAAGAGGTTTTTCATTACACTGTAAACACATTTCAGGAAAAGGCCCATTTAAGTTTCTTTTTAAAGAAACTGGAAAATATTAAGAAAGTTAATTGGAGGGCACTCAAATGACAACGAACAAACAGGCACAATTATCTCCTGACTAGTGTGTGGCTTAGGGATGTTTTTTATCTTTTATTTATGGCACTATTTTAAATGTGGGAATGACAACCTAAGTAGAGGAAGGCACAGTATTTAATGACACATTTCTCTATTTATATTTAAATAACCATCTGCATGAAATTATGCACGAATCATGGAATAATTCCTAGCAGAAATTACTGTTTAGAAAATTAAAAAAAAATCTGAGATATGGTGTGCTTTTCATATTAAATTGCCCATTTCCAGGACATCACATACACTCGCACAATGTAAAGACGCCGCACTGTGGGCAATACAAATTGCTCACAATGTTAATGAAGATGGATGGGGCAGGCTGAAAAACATTCATTTACAAGCAAAGAAGGACAGGAGAGCTGCAGTGTTCGCAATCTCTACCTTAATTTTTTTGCCTTGATAATATCCAACCGAATGATGGTAACTTTAATAATACAGCTCTCGGGAAGGTTTTATGATGAATTTTCCTTTTCAGTTTTGAATATGGCCTATTTTTTCCCCATTTGGGGTGGAAATTGTGCGTGTGAAGTTTGGAGGCTTACTGCTGAGCTGGGAAAAGGAATCACACTCTTTGAAGAATGAGGAAAAGAGTAGACTGACTACAAATTTAAATAATCTTTAAAATTGAAATGAAAAAACATAATTCCTCATCCTGAAGTGACTCCCTTTCCAGCTGAGCGTGGGTCATATCCCCCCCCACCAGCCCAGTTAAGCCCTCTACCCTTCTCAAAGCTAAGGGATGCTATGGTTGAGTCTGCAAAGAGTAGGACTTGCTCTAAGAACAGGGAAATCTACTCTAGGACTACAGCATAAGGACCTCCCTCAGCTCATCACAACCCATCACAACCCATCACCCTAAACTGTAAGAGGTTAGGAACAGGCATACATGGAGTATCAGGAGGGGAGAGAGTGTTCTTTACCAATCGGTAAAGGAAGATGAGCTGGGGATTTGAGGATCACCATGGCTTCATCTCCATCAATTCCCCACCAACTCATTCCCACCATCCCCACATCCAGCATCACTCCTCAGGCAGCCAGGACTATCTGAGAGCACTGGCCAGCTATGGGACATTCCTTTGCTTTGAAGGTAGAATTGACATTTTGCAACATACTTCAGGAGACTGAAATAAAGGCACAGAGCCAATCAAATATGTTAAAAGGCAGCCATTCCTCAGACCCCAGAATAATTCATTCTTCTTGAGTTCTCCATATTCAACACCCCTTATTTGCTTTGTTTGCTCATTTTTTTTCAACAAGTGTTTATTGAGATCAGTCCTATACTTGATACCAGGAATATCACTATGGACAAGAGAAGTACAATCCCCGCCATCCAAAACAGACAGGCCAGTGAGTGACACAGGATGTTAAAGGTGAACATACAAGGGGCACATGACCCAGACTAAGGTGGGGGCAGGGCTCTCTGGAGGAGTGAATATCTAAGCCTGAATTGGAGTACCTACTTTATGCAAGAAATTGTACTAGACTCTGAGGGGTGAAAACAACTCTGAGTTAGGCTCACCAGCTGGTAGAAAGCATGTAAATAATAACAAGCAGATATAATTAATGCTAAGTAGAAGCAGAAGGCTCTTAGGGGGAGGGATCAATTCCAATTTGGAGTATAGAGAAAACTTTGCAAACAAAATGGCATTTGGATTTAAGTCTTAAAAAATGATTGGACATGAATTCATAAGTAGAATCAAAAGCCAGGCAGTCCAAGCAAAGGGATATGAACAGGACCACAGAGGTGAGAAATCCTGAGGAACAGAGCAGTGGTACTTGACTGGGCTAGGGGAGAAGCGAGAGGACACCCAATGAAGGACTTTACAGAAATGGACCGTGTCCCTTGTAGGAGTGGCTGAGGGAGACAATGGCAGGCACTGCCCTCTGCGTGGTGCTCCATTAACCCTTCTTCTCTGATCTCCCCGGAAGGGAAATGAGGCATCTGTGCCCAGGGAACCCATAGGGGTTAGGCCCCACTATTCCTGCAACAGAGGAGCAGCTAGGGACAGGATCACGTGGGTCACTCACAAGATCTCTGTCCAGGAACAAAAGGTACTCATGAAGCACTAGGTACATATTTAATAAGATTTCATTGCAGAAAAGCTTGAATGATGCATTGGGCACCCATTGTGTTCCAGCCTCTGTATGGAAATGAACACATACATAGATCCCACCCTCACAGAGTGAATGTTCAGTGAGGGGAGGGCTGTGACCTGTAAGGAATGATTTACAACACAATACGGAAACTGCTCAGAGGATACCTGCATGGCTAAGTTAGTTGAGTGTCCAACCCTTGATATTGGCTCAGGTCACGATCCCAGGGTGATGGAATCAAGACCTGTGTGGGGTTCTGCGCTGAGCATGTAGACTGCTTGGGGTTCTCTCTCTCTCTCTCTCTCTCTCTCTGACCTTCTCCGCCACTCTTGCTCTCTCTCTTTCTATAAATAAATAAATAAATAAATAAATAAATAAATAAATAAATAAAATTACTTAGAGGAGGTTTTTACAAGGAATAAAGGGAACATGGAAGGCTATGTCTTGTGAGTAGAATCATTGGGGTAAGGATTGAGGGGACTCAAGAACAGGGAAAAGCATAAGTGCTGAGACTCAATGGTTGGAAAATAGTTTTTTGAGTCTATTAGAGTATTCCTGACAGAGAAACAACATATCATGGGGATATGCCAGGATATACTATGCTCACGAAATATATCCACATATACATACATACATAGCACTCTCTTCAGATTGGCTGTTACAGAGAGTGTGTGGAGAGGTGATATTCAGCAGAACGTCGGGAGCCAAATTTCAAGCTCCTTATACATTAGGACGTTTGGATTTTATACGATGAGAGCCTTGAAAATTCCTGAGCAGGCAGTAATGTGATAGAAGATGTGGAAGAAGATGGAGGCAGACAGAGCTGCAATAGGATAACCCACCACCTAGTCTTTTTCCTCACAGGGCTATCAACCTGATAAGCAGCAGACGGTAGCCATTCAATAAGCAGCTGATGAACTGAATTGAACTTAATTGCTCTAGTGTCGTGGTAAATCAGGATGGAGAGAAGGAGAAAGATGAGAGAGCTTTTCAGAGATAGAATGGCCAGGCCTTTGGATTTAGATGCATGAGTGAGGAAGGGAAAGAGGAAATTCTAAGATTATCCCCAGGTGTCCAGCTTTACACGGATGGTGGTGGCACCACAATATAGCAACAGGAAGAGAAGAAACCGTTTGGCACGGGGAAGAGTCCAATCTTGACCATGTTGCATTTGAGGTGAGCAAGTGGAATAAGGATTGGGATCTCAGAAGAAGACCTGGATTGGGGTGCTGATTTGGAAGTTACTAGTTTATAGTGTTGGTTGAAGCCGTGGATGTGGTTGAAATTGCCCAGAGGAAGCGGGTAAAGTCCAACACTGTTGAGACAAAACACTGTTGAGACAGAACTCTGGAACAACATCAGTGTTTAGTGGGTGGCTTCTGAGAAGAAGTAGCCTAGGTTTAGAGTTAGGGGACTCTGTAGGGACTGAAGATAACTATAACTATGAAAATAACTGAAGGTCCTAGCTATGACTCATATATAAGTTGACATCTATAAGATTTTTAGATAGATTTATTAGTTAGATAAAATTAGTTAAATTATAAAATTAGTTAGATTTATAACACTGCAATAGTGTTATCTGGATAAGACCACAGACCTTAGAATATTAAATATTTCCATAAAATTAATATAGGTGAAACATGGGAATAAATTATAGCCACATTTTAAAGACTTACAGGCTTCTATAATTTGAGTTAGGACTCTGCTTACTCTTGGCTCCACTAATCTCCAACCATACCAAGAAGCATACAGTATCCGAACACACTGTATCTCTGGGCTTTGGCCTCAGGGTTTTTTATTATCCTGGGGTTCCCCTCTCCTCATTGTGCCTTGCATCCCTGCAACCTCCAAGCCCCATTTGCCTAGTGGTTGCTTTTTACCTTTCAGTGCCCACCTAAAGCACCCTCTCCTTTGAGCAGCCTTCATCCCTAACCCCCAGCATACCCCACTCCCAGATAACCTAGGTGCCTCTCCTGGAGGGTTGGGTTCCCAATGCACCTTAACACTCTAACTAGTAACAACTGATTTTTCTGGTCTGCTTCCTCTCCCAGACTATAGGTGGGTAAATATGTCTTGCTATACCGTATCCCCAGCCCCTAGTACATACAGAATACAATGTCTGACATAGAGTGGGCATTTGCTAAATGGTGTTGAAAGGTTAAAGAAATATGTCGCTCCCTCACTTTCCTTGCTCTCTTTCTTCCTCTTCCTTTGTATGCTTTTTAATTTGATAGAGACTAAGAAAGGAGTTTCAAAATTCCCTACCGGCTATGTCAACTTCTCCATTTACAATCTTTCTCCTCACCCCCTTTGTTTACAAGTCCAACCTCAGCCTGCCAGAATACTCCTAATGTGACCCCTTTCTATTCAGCAATCTGGACAGCACGCATGAGAAACTTTGAATATCATGTGTGTGATATCTCAGAGGGAAGTGGTAGGTTCAGGAAAAGAACTGGTGTTTTTCGTTGGCCAAGCAGGAGATGTGAGCTCACATTAAAAAGATCACTAGGCGAAAAAGCCCCCAAAGTGGAGCCTAGATCCCTTGGGGATTCTCCTTAATCCTGGAATCATATGAAGATCCGGAGGCAAACAATACTCTCCTTTGTTATTGTTTGTAAGTCCTGGGTGGGCAATGGGTCTGATGGGAAGAGAGCAAAAGGATGGGGAGTGGGAAAAAGAAGCCACAGGAGCAAAGCTGTTGGCTGTTGCTTGTAGCCTAAGTGATGAATACAGAATACCAGCTAGGAGGCAATAGAGAGGACAGACCTACTCATGAAAACATCGAAAAGAGCCTGCAAAATGAAGTTAGATATTTATTTATTTACTTACTTATTTTAAGATTTTATTTTTGGGGCGCCTGGGTGGCTCAGTCGGTTAAGCGGCCGACTTCGGCTCAGGTCATGATCTCATGGTCTGTGAGTTAGAGCCCCACGTCAGGCTCTGTGCCGACAGCTCAGAGCCTGGAGCCTGCTTCACATTCTGTGTCACCCTCTGTCTCTGCCCTTCCCCTGCTCACGCTCTGTCTCTATGTCTCTCAAAAATAAATAAATGTTAAAAAAAAATAAATAAAAGATTTTATTTTTTAGTAATCTCTGCACCCAATGTGGGCCTCAAACTCAAGACCCTGAGATCAAGAGTTGCGTGCTCTGCCAACCAAGCCATCCAGGCGCCCCAAAGTTAGATATTTAAAGAGAAGAATGAACCGATTCTGGTGACCCCTAGTGGGATCATTTCTGTCAGTGAGGAGGTCCATTCATGCACATTTATTGTGCTCTCTGCTCTCTAGGAGACTAGAATAGGAGTCAAGAAACAACTGCTCCCACCCAAAGGACATGTCCCACAGGAGACTGAATCGGGTTCTCTGGAAAGAAATCCAGTGTGGGCAAACTCACCCATTTTCTGCTTTTTACCAAAGCTGGTTCTTCTTAAAAAATAATAGACTGTCTTATCTTCATGATCACGTGGGTCCTCAGCAGCCAATCAGAGGAGAGTGAAGTTAGCAAAATAAAATCTAATCAGCACATGCAAGACAGTGGGAGGGAGACGCATTTTAAATAAAAATGGGGCTGCAGCAAGGAGGCAACCCTGGCGTGGACAAGTTTCACAGCATCTGAAGACAAAATGGCTTGGGGCTTAGGCATTGTTTAAAAGCCATTCCTCAAATTCCTTGTTTACTGTCAGCACAGTGAGTTGTGGACTCTGGGACTTTAGCTGTTAATGGGACTAAACACTTATGCCAACAGATTAAGCCTTGCTGAAACATTAAGAAAATTGGCCCAAACAGAGTTTGGGTGGATTGCTGGTTGGCGGCTGTTTCTTTTGTGTGGGGGAGGGGTGATTGTCCCAAGACAATGGCTTCTGGATACCTGTGAAACAGTGGCACTTGGTGAGAGCCACTGGGCAGATTTTCGGCAAAAGGAAAGAGATTGTTACAAAAGCAAACATTTAATTTCAATCCTTTGGACTGACTACACAGAATATAAATGAGGTTTTCTGAAAACACAACTGACAAATACTTTGAGGACCACCAAAAGTCTTGGAAAGATGGTGTTTTTTTTTAAGTTATAATACATTTTTAGGAGAAATGCAAAACCCTGTTCCTTTCATTGCAAAGGCTTCCTCCACGCAGCTAGATAATACTGAAGGCAAGAAAACTTTTCTTTGTGACACCTGTGCCTTTTAAGGCTTGTCAAACCTATTTCTCGTTCTTGAGAAGAGGAACAGAACTTGTGCAGGAAATGTATTAAACCTCAGAAACAGGTTTTTAAAAAGTCTTTCAGACATCATAGCCCCCTTCTTGTAAATTCTTATCTTTAACATGACATGTCTTCTCACGCATGGAACATTTGACGTAGCTTTTATAAATCTTCAAAAAAGAATCGAGAACAATTAAATCTTCCATTTTGCTTCCAAGTCTTAAACTTACAGTTTGGAAAGAACTTTACATTCAGAATTAGACATTGTTCTGTTCTTGCTGTTATCAGGGAAAATATACTTATGATCAATATATATATATAACATCTATATGTTTAATATATACATATATATTAAAATATCCAGATTATGACTTCCTGAATGGGTCAAAATTGAATGGAAAATTGATCTGGAGTTTGGAAATTGCAAGTTTGTACTCTGTTAACTGTTACTCTTTGTGTATATATGTCATGAAAACTACACTCTCCACATTTGTTGGCTAGGAAAAAGTAGACCGAATGATAAATGACTATGTTATCCATCTCTCTAAACCTCCTTACATTTTCTGCCATGGCCTAGCTGCTTATTCCATTCACAAATCACAAATTTCCTTTTTGCTACTAACTTTTTGGATAGTCCTTAAAAGAGAGAAAAGAAGAAAGGAAGACTCAGGGTGGCTCAGTCGGTTGAGTGTCCAACTTGACCTCCCAGTTGGTGAGTTCAAGCCCCATGTCCAGCTCTGTGCTGACAACTCAGAGCCTGGAGCCTGCTTCAGATTCTGTGTCTCCCTCTCTCTCTGCCCCTCCTCCACTTGTGCTCTATGTCTCTCAAAAATAAATAAAAATGTTAAAAGAAGAAGAAGGAGGAGGAGGAGGAGGAGGAGGAGGAAGAGGAGGAGGAGGAGAAAGGAAGACAGAATGGAGAGTGGGAGTGGGAAAGAGAAGGGAAGGGGAAAAAGAAGAAAGAAAAGACACCATTGGTGCTTTTTCTAAATGCTAATATTCCGAGAGGTGCTGAGATCTCTGTGATTCCAATGTCTTTGGCAACTTCAAACTTGACTTTGATTAACCGTGCTAATAACCAGGGAGTTTCTTTTTAGTTTTACTCCTCATGTCACTTACCAGAGCTGTAAAGACATGCTCATAATATTTGCTTTTCATCTGAATCAAGAAGGCAACACTAAGCAAAAAAAGTATTTAGCAGTGCATATAGGATTGAAGCGATGATAATCAGGGACCCTGGTAATTGAAGCTTTTGGGGAGGTGGAGAGAGCCTTTCTTCTGGATCCTTCAGTCTGTTTAATAGGATAAAATTAGCTTGAGTGGTTTGGTGTTTGAAGAGGATATGATGTAATTGGAAGTGCCTCCTGGGTTTGCTGCTGGACAAAGCAATCAGGTGGAGACGCGGGAGGGCATGGGAAGCTCTGAAGTGTGACTCTCCGTCCACCGTCCTAATTAGCCTAAATGAGCTATGCCACTGTTCTGCTTGCTTTTGAATTGCCCTGCGAATGCTCCTCTCAGAACTGAAAGAAAAGAAATATGAAATGCCCACCGAGTTCCTAGCTATTAGGCGAATGACGGCTTCTAAAACCGGAGGGTCAAGTTTTGTGGTTAAGGCCTCAAAAACAGCGAGCCACTCTCGGGACATACAGCATGGGTGTTGGGCACAAATCCTGGGGATGGGAGGGATGCCTCAGCTGGTTCTGTGTGATGAGGAAGTACGCAAATCATCTGTAAGGTTGATTATTTCAAGAATTTTCCACACAATCTCTTAGAAGCCTCACCTGACGGCACTCACATTAACTAGCTTGATGTGAACTAGCTAGGCCTTCTCACAGAGATATTTTATTCTCAGACTGAATTTCGAAATCCAGGAGGGCCGGAAGAGACATTTTTTGGGTGCATGGGAGCTACTGGCATTTAAAATTTTTCACTTCTGACAGCAACTAGTCAACGGTAACTGTGCAAAGAGATTTGCAATACATTCCAAGATATTTAAATACGTCCATTTTTTTAAGTTTATTTTTTTGGTAATCTTTACACTCCACGTGGGATTCAAACTTACAATGCCAAAGTTAAAAGTCTCACCCTCTTCCAACTGAGACAGCCAGGTACCCCTGAACAATCTATTTTTTTCTTTTTCTTTGTAATTGTTTATTTATTTATTTTGAGAGGTAGAGAGAGAGTGACCTTGCAAGTGCCCTGTGAGCATGCATGAGTAGGGGAGGGGCAGAGAGAGAGGGAGAGAGAATCCCGAGCAGGCTCTGCACTGTCAGGATAGAACCTGATGCAGGGCTGGATCCCGTGAACTGTGAGATCATGACCTGAGTAAAATCAAGAGTGGGACGCTTAACCAACTCATTCACCCAGAGCCACCTAGACACCCTTCTTTTTTTTTTTTTAAAGTAGGCTGCACGCCCAACATGGGGCTTGAACGCAGAACCCTGAGGCCACAAGTCGCACGCTACTGACTGCACCAGCCAGGTGCCCCCCCGAACAAATCTATTTTAATTGATTGGGTAGAAATAAATATCTCAATCTAAAAGTAACTGATTTTAATGTTTCTGTTACCATGAATAAAACAAAACATAATGGTAACTATGCCAAAAAAAAAAAAAAGTTACATAATTGTTTCATTCATTGCATTACATAATTGCACATTCACTGTGTGCAATGTCTCCTCCTCCCTCTGCCCTTGGAAGGCACCCGAGCAGGTTGGGTGTTGGAAAGGTCCATCTTCAATGGCGTCAGGGCAGATCTGCTTCTGGCTAGGACCGCTCTTTTCGGGCGTGTTGTCCGTCCTCTTTCCATACTCAGGAGCCCTTCTGATTCCTTCCTTTACGGGAGTTATGTTGACCTTTTAATAAAACACTCTGGGAGCCCTTCAGAGACACACACTTTGTGATTTCAAAATATTAACATTATGCAACTTGGTTCAGGAACTCAGAGAGTCACCGGGAACAGTTGTGGACTACACGATGGGCGTGCTTTGGTTTGTGTTTGTAGCGTTAGCAAACAGATCATATGAAGCTGGGTGGTGCCCAGGGGGGCAGGTATGATACTGCACGACAGTGTGCTTTGCAATTTGCCATGGTGCCACACTGTACACAGCTCCTGTTTGCTCTGGCCCCTCAGGCCGTTTCTGGGATCTCTCCATCCAGGGACTGGCTCTGAGCAATAGGGAATGGAATTGTTGAAAGCTTTCAGTTGTGAAATTATGTGTTTATAGAATGCACAGAAGCCATGTGTTGAGTTAAGATCACATATTGTTCTGAATGATTCAGTAATTTTCAGCCTTCAGTTTAAGAAATGAAATTTTGTTCTCCCTACAGTTATAAATGGAAAGTCAGGCAGAGCCGTGAGTTTCTTATCAACCCAACTTGACACAGTAGTCAGCCATTTAGGACCTGGGTTTCTGTGACATAGCTCCTTCCTGTGCAATATTTTCGTTCCATTTACACTTGGTCCAAAGCAACATTAGTGCTGGGCAGCTTGAAAAGGGAGCAGGCTGCAGTTAGCCATGTGAGCTTTAGGAAAATTATTAATTGACTCACTTGAATTCCAATTCTTACGACACATCTTTTCATTTCAATTGTGTTTGGTCTTCACTTTTCGAGGACCTAAGATAGTGGTGTCTGCTGGCTCAACGCTACCAGAAGGATTTCTGTGATGCCAAATACAGACAGTTCTGCACTTGTTACCTAATTTATGTGCTATCGTTTAAGCACTGATCTCAGCACAAGCAATGTAACAAGTAACTAAATAAATGGGACCATTTCATCTAATGTTAAAGGTTATGAAAAAAACAATCAGGTGAATCACAGTGATATACCCCTTCACACCTATTAGGATGGCTATAATTTGGAAAATAACAGTGTCAGCAAGGATATGGAGAAATTGGAACCCTCATACATTGCTAGTAAAAATATAAAATGGTGCACAGGTGCCTGGGTGGCTCATTCAGTTAAGCATCCGACTTTGGCTCAGGTCATGATCTCACGTCTCGAGAGTTCAAGCCCTGTGTCAGGCTCGGTGCTGACAGCTCAGAGCCTGGAGCCTGCTTCAGATTCTGTCTCTGCCTCTCTCGGCCCCTCCCCTGCTTGTGCTCTGCCCTCTCTCTCTCTCTCAAGGATAAATGAACGTTAAATCTATTTGTGTGTATAATGGTGCAGCTGCTGTGGAAAACAGTTTGGCAGTTTCCAAAAATTAAACGCAGAACTACCAAATGACCCAGCAATTCCACATCTAGGGATATACCGAAAACAATTGAAAGTAGAAACTCAGATACTTTACATACAATGTTCACAGCAACACTTACTTACAATATCCAAAAGGTGGAAACAACCCAAGTCAGATGACGGGGTAAACAAAATGTGGTGTATACATGTAATAGAATATTAGTCAGTCATAAAAAGGAATAGACTTTTGATATATAGTACAACATGAACGGACCTTGAAAACACTATGCTTCGTGAAATAAGCCAGATACAGGACAAACGTTATATGGTTCTATTTATATGAGGTACCTAGAACAGACAAATTCATAGAGACAGAAAGTAGAATAGAAGTTACCAGCAGCTAGCAGGAGGAAGAAGAGAGTTATTGATTAATGGGTACAGAGTTTAGGTTAGGGATGATTAAAAAAAAAAAGTTTTGGGTATAGATAGCGGTGATGATTGCAGAACATTGTGAATGTATTTAATGCCACCCAACGGTACACTTATGAATGGTTAAAATGATCAGTATGTATATTTCACCACAATTTAAAAACTAATCAGGGAGCTATGGTAGAGAATGACTGGGGTTGAAGGTGGAGGGGCACTTTCTAAGGCACTGAGGTAGGAGTAAACTTTTCAGGAAGAGAGAAGGCAAATATGCCTGGAGTGGAGGGCAAAAGGGGGTCTGTGGCCAGAAATGGGTTGACCAAGAAGCCAGTAGGGCATACACCTCGGTGCTCCTCATTTGCAGAGGCTCCTAAATTTGTGTGTTAAATTTATGTGTTTATTCACACATTCATTCATTGTCACTTATGTAATAGACATTTATGAGGCCCCTCATATGTGTGAAATCTTGGAGGAGATACAAAGGATATGCCCACAGCTCTCAGGTTCAAGACCGAGTGGGGAAAAAATACACCAATGCCATTACAAGATAAAGTTTAGAAACATTTGCATATACTTCAGTTTGTTTCATTGTCATACTGCATTGTAAATTCTTGGAAGATAAGACCTGTTATAGGTACAAGGATCTTAAACAGTCACTAACTCAAACCTTTTGTTTTATATCCAATAAACTTAGGCCCAAAGAAATTAGATAATTTGTCCAAGGTCAAAGAAATAATTTGTAAGACTTGCGACTAGAAGATAGGGGTGTCTGACCACGTGGGCTGGTCTTGTCCCCCCACTCCATGCCGCCATCCTGCTTTGGGTTCCTCCCATGTCTCCTGAATCCCGCTCACAGCGCATGTGTCTGAACCTAGTGTTCTGAACATGATGGGCATTGAAGAAATGGGAATTCGATGGTAATAGTCATGTGGATATAGAATGATGGCTCCAGCATGTCTTCCTGGGACAGGCCTCAGGATGGCCATCTGCCTGTACTAAGCAACCACACTGCCCTTACTCACATAAAGTGCTTATTCTGGGTGGCTTAGAGGAAGCAGTTCTGATCAACACACCCCCTGCAACCCGACCTCATTGCCAACACAGGACATAATAACAGAGAGTCGCTAGCTACTCTATTTCCCTTACCCTTAGTTTCCTCATCACTTGTCACGAGAATTAGATGAGGTAATATATGGTAAGCCCTCAGCACAGTTACTATCAGTTTTGTTATTAGTATTGTTGTTATAAATGCTGGCAAATCCCTATGAATTTTAGTGAAGGACGTTTGTATAGTGGTCAATTTTCTAAACCTAGGATACTCAGTTGGGAAATGTATTTCTCTAAAATTTAAGAGATAAGTAAAAATTGAAATAGCATCCCAACTAAGAAAACTTATAACCATCCCCTATCACCATTACCATTTTAGATCCGTTCGAAATCGCATCATCCCTGCTCAGGAGTCACCCGAATCGTAGAGTAATTGAAAACCACATTTTCTGGCCTTCCTTGCTATTTGCCCCAGGCTGTTTTGAATAGATCTTAAAGATGAAACATTGGCAGAAGTGTGTAGACAAGAGGCAGGAAAATCAAGAAGGCTTGAAAACGATTAAGCCTTTACAGTCAAGATGAGACCTTGGAACAGTTTGCATTTCTCTCTTTAGTACTCCCCAATTGCTTTATCTCCTTTTATGTGGACGGTTATAACAACATTACTCATTTCACTCATTTGGACTTTTATTCAATGAAAAGAAAATATTTCTTGTCATACGTTGACTTTTCTCCAGGTCAGCAATCGATTTAGGTGTATACAATGTGTAAGATGGTGTACTTTATGGGAACATGGGACATGTTTTGCTGTATTTCTTGTTGAGAGAAGGGAAGTTGTGTGATCACACTGCCTTCCTCTTAGGTTCACACGACTGCACGCTCTGCAAGGCAGTGTTTGTCTCTGGAGGAGAGGTGATACTTGGCAAACAGACGGTGGAGGAAAAGTTGGTGGGAATATTAACCCGCATTGCTCCCAATCTTGACGGGGCTCAAGGAGACAATGACGGGCATTATGCAAGGCTGTCTGATATATCTGTAGTTTTTTCTCTCTATATTTTTTCAGATATTTTCTTTATTCATTTAAAACCTGAGGTTCAATTTTCAACAAGCACCAATCTGGATGAATTTCTTTTGCAAAAGTTACAGGTATCTTCTTTTTTGAACATAAAGATACGGTGTGAGTTACCTGATTTATACCCCCCAAGCTCCCAAGCTTATTAAATAAATAAGGGAGTGGAACCAGCCAATAAATGACAGTCAGAGGCAGGAAAAGCAAAGGTAGTAAGAAGTTGAACTTCTTTTTTGGTGAATGTCATATTTCATTGTTTTTAGATGATTTATGGCTAACTTGGAATTGTTTTCTGAATAGGACATTTAACTTCGGGTCAGTGAGTTTTCCAACACGTCATCCTGTTTTATATACTCTACAATATTTACGACCATCTGATACCTTTGGTCTATCTGTTGGCTTGTTAACTGGTTGGTTTATCGTCTGTCTCCCTACATTAGAAAGGAAGTGCCATGAAAAATAAGAGCCCTGCCTGTCTTCCTTACCTTTATATTCCCATCACCAGCACAGAGCCTGGCTCATGGTAGGCTCTGCACAAATGTTTGCTGACTGAATCAATGTCGGTGCTCAATAGAGCTGTGTATCTCAAATTATGTTCAAGAGGATCAGAGTCTTGGGGTACTTTGAATGGAATAAGGTACGTTTCATTGTTATGGTTGAAGAATGGGGTTCCTCCTGCTTCTCTGTTTCCAGAAAAAAAAAAAAAGACAGTTAATGTATAAAGTTTTACAATTCAGAAGTTTCTCCTTTAGGTTTCTCAACTTTTAGGTTTTTCCTACCTCTGTGTTTCCAATCATTATATGAGAAGCAAATAGCAAGCCAACGTTTTCAGAAAAATTTGGGAACAGACAACAGTACTAAATTCAGCAGGCTTTTAATATGTTCATATATCTGTTTTACCACAATAAAAATGGTGAAGATAAAAAATAGAGGAAAAAATTTTTAACTCTAGAGATGGATGGTAGTGATGCACAGCAAGACAAATGTACTTATACACTGAACTGTACATTTAAAAATAATAAATTTTGTTACGCAAATTTTCCCACAATTAAAAACTAATTTTAAAAATATATAGGCAATGACTACTAAGTACTGAAATGCGTGGCTAGTGCAACTGAGGGACTGAAGTTTTAATTTAATGCTTTTTTAATTGATTTATATTTAAATTTAAATAGCCTCATGTGCTTAATGGCCACTGTGTCGGAGAGCATAGGGCTAAAAGCCTGCATAACCTCACTTAAATGATGCCAGATTTTTAAAGTTATTATTTGGATGGACTTTTCCCTCGTCTTTTGACATTTTATTATGATATTGTCAACCTTACACAAAAGTAGGGAAAACAGTATAATGAATGTTTATCTGCACATGACCTAGATTCAACAACTTAATATTTTACCATGTTTGCTACACTAATACTTGAGATCAAACTACGTGAATGAGTTGAAACCAAAGATATGAGACTGAGAATTGGTCATACGCACATCTTTCTGGAGTCAAGACCAATTTCATCAGCACTGCCCTTCCCTGTAGTTACTAGTACATTTTCCTCATGGTTTCTAGAGTAATTGTGCCTGAAATGCTAATAATGTAATGACAACTGCTTGTGAATACAACATTTATAACTTCTGAAATCTTCTCGGATTTGAGCAGGGACTGCTTTGCTATTAGACTGTGACTCCTTTTGGCGCTCAGGTATTAATAGGAAGAAGTCACCTCCCACTGAGTATGTGACACTTCAAATGAGACATAGATGGGGTGCCCGTGTGGCTCAGTGGACTGAGCGTCCAGCTCTAGATTTCGGCGAAGGTCATGATCTTTTGCTTTGTGAGTTTGAGCCCTACATTGGACTTTGCACTAATAGCGCAGAGCCTGTTGGGGATTCTCTCTCTTTCTGCTCCTTCCCCTCTCGTGCTCACTCTCTTTCTCTCAAAATAGATAAAAATAAATACACTTTAAAAAAATGAGACATAGATGTCATCCAGAAAATATGACCAAGATGACTGGTTAATTAGCCTTCCAAATTTATATTCACTTTTAATGTGGCTGGGGATAAGGCTGTATAATAATTCTATCTATAAACCCTTCTGTCCAGTGCTTTACATTATGATGTAGTTGTGGTCATGTTAGCGTGATCATAGAAAGCAACAGGCTTTTAGCTTTACCCTTCTCTTTTCGAGGTTGTTAGAAAGTTAAAACTTGCCAAACTAAAATGGAGTAGGAAAGAGGCACAATATCTTAAGAAATGCAATGCCTCCAAAGAATGCAATTCCGGAACCACAGGGAAATGTGCAACTTGACTAATGAGTCTCCAACACAACATTTTTTATATGGCGAGTATGGTCTCACTGAGAGAGACCACAGAGACTTCTTAGTTTCAAATCTTAGCTTTGCCACTTACTGAATAGGGACCTTGGCCAAGTTACATAAACTTTCTATTTCAGTGTTTTCATCTGTTAAATGGACTTGATCACAGAATTAAATGAGATACTTAGTATCACGTGTTGCACATGGTGTGCGTTCAGTATTAAGTGATGGAGCAAAACAAAAAGATTCACATTTAAAGTTAATAGCTCTTTGAGAAAAAGAAAAAATAATGGCAATTTATATTGTCTTTAAAAACATAGTCCTCATGGTCTAAGGAAGCCTCACTTTCCAGAAGGCAGGATGTAGGAAGAAACAAGGAAGAGCCGAAGGATATTTGTGAGCTGTCTCTACAGTTTTCCAGAAGCTGCCACATGATACATAATTCTGAAATCCAAAAAGCTCTAAAAACCAAAATTCCTTTCATAGTTTTCGACAACAATTCATTTGAGGATAAGACCTGACCTGGATCGCCACCGAAGGCTCCATTTTGGAAAGGCGGTATCTCTGCCGTTTCTCTGGTAGGCCCCATTAACTCGTGATCCACATTTTGCCCCTGTATAAGCCAAAGAAGCTATGTCCCCATTTCAGGGAGGAAGCAAGAAAGTTAATCATTCTGAGTTTTGTCCTAGGCCCCAAACACCTGACAACACCTAAGAAGAGCCAGCTCTCAAACGTGTTCCTGGACGTTAGCTTCAAACAAACCTCAGCAGATGCTGGCATCAATACCCCTACCTTCGGTAATTTATGGAAAAGCACCTATTGTTCATCTTAACAGTTGCCTTTGATTGGATTCTCCCCTGGGTTCCTGGAGGAGAACGTACCCTAGACCCTTTCCTAATATAAACCCCTATCCCCAAGCACTGAAAAGACTCACTCTCTTTTCCTTTCCGAGTTTCCCTGGCACTCTGTCTGCTATTCTCTACCTGTCACTTACACTATTCAAGAAGCTCGGTTTTCACTTTCTCTGCCTCTTGTTTGATTTCTGTGCTGTGTCAAGCCCAGGACCCTGTTGGCTGGTCCTTCGCGACCCTCCCCTGGGTCTTGGGCTCGGCCAGCCTGCATCGCTGTGAGACCATGGCCTTTATTTACCCCATTTAGAGTGAATATTACTAAGCTTTGCTGCAGTTGATAGTGAGATGCTGTCCCTGCCACCAATGGCAATATGCCACAATAATAAGCATATACGCATCGTATAACCTTCAAAATCTGAAGAAAAAAAAAATCTAAATTCCAAACTATATATGACCCCTATTCAGGATAAGGAATTTTGAACCTATACTCTTACATTCTATTGGCCAGAATTTAATCGTGGAGCCACTAGCAGCTACGAGGGCTATGCAAAGGGCTCTGTGAGAGGGCCACATTGGGAAATATAGCCTTTTTCTGGGTGGCCATGTGCCCAGCAAAAATCCTATTTCTATGGGATAGGGCAGGTTAGCTAATGGAGACCAGCCAGTGTCTCTGATCCAATCTCATTTCTCCCTCGAAGCTTTATCATAAAGCCCCCATACGACTCCCTGGATGGAATAAGAAAAGATAGGAATTGTCTCCTTGGTCCTCTGTAAGTAGTCTGCACTGACTTCAAATGACTTAGTTCTGGCTTTGAAAGACCCATGCGTGGTGGCTACTCTTACTTCTGTGACCATGGCTTCTAAAGGCAGATCACGATTGTTCCTCCTTCTTCCTACAGAACCACCTCAACTTCAAAGATGCTTCCTTGTCTTCTAGTAAATTCAGGACTAGTCGTCTGGTTCCAACTGGCCAAGATCTCTACAAGTTGAGACCCTCATACGAACTGCCAATGTCTTTCTATCTTTCCTGGCAGAAAAGATGGAATATCTCTTTTAGAATGTTCAAACATTATACTTTGAATTCGTCAAACTCCATCAAATGCAGATTCTACTTCTCTCAAAAAGAAAAGAATAACAATTCAAATTCAACAGATTCAGCTCTAGCATAGAGAAAGCATTGTGTTCTAGGGACCATGGAGAACAAAAGATGAGTGTCTTTGTCTGCTCGTCGTAACTGGACACAAAAGGAGGAATTTTTTGGTGAATGTTTAAAGAAGGAAAACAATTAAAATTAGATTTTATTTTCATCTCAGAGGGTAAAGACATTCAGGGTATAGAACATATTTTAAGAAAAAGGATGTGGATAGTACCTGGCAATAACTGAAACCCAGTCACTGGCAACATCTAATTTTTTGAGTATAAATGAAATGCAAGATGAGCAAGAAAGAGAGTCACAGACAATAACAAAACAAGATTCCGCCTCTGGCTCGGGTGCCGTCAGCGGTAAATAGATCGATGTTTACAGTTGTAGGAGGCTACCTCGCTGGCCTCTGAAATCCTACTTTATTTTATTCATTCCTTGTTGATTCCTGTAAGAATGTGCTTTTGAATGTCCAATAGTTAAATCACCCAACAGCGATGCCAAACTTTATGTATTCCATGGGTTCTTTTTGAACTTTTTAAATGGTGGTTTGTACAGTGTTCCGAGTAAGTTTAAATAGATAAGTATGCTGGAGAGTGTCAGTATTATCCAGCCTAAAAGCTAAGTGTAACATAAATAGACTGTACTTTGTGCATTTCATACATTTTAATGGCCAGTTGCTATTGATTGCTGTGCTTTTTTTTTTTTTTTTGCAAGTCAGAGAAAATTTACACATCACATTGTATATTTCCTTGAAATGGAAAGTTATTTTGGTCACACCTTACAAATGATCCATTCCGATATTAAGTTTACAGTGTTGGGAGGAGGAGGAGAGAGTGAACTTAATTTGAATTTAGAAAGTCTCTAAATGATAATTGAATCACAAGTCTGGATTATAATTCTAGGAGCAACACTTGACTTGGTCAAAATCACTGTTATGAAGAGATGCAATTTTTACACAGTACTTCACATTGATTAAGTAATGTGTGAAAATGGAAAAAAAAAAGTATTTGAATCTTAATCACAGTCATTTGCATGAAATAAAAGTCTGTGTCAGGGGAATGCACATTATAATAACTCCTGGGTGTTTTGGTTGCATCAGTGAGCAAAGAAGTTGTATGCATTTTTTCCCTCGCTGATATACAAGAATTCCTTTTATATTTATTGTATCTTTGATTGTACGAAAATTCAGCAATATAGGATTTTGGCTGGTGAGAGACGACAACTGATTAACTACCTTAACAATGGCTGTAATTAAAACAGATGTTTGATAATGCATGTGCCCGAATTAAACTGGCAACATTCAAAGAGAGAAAAGAGAAATAGGAATTTGATATGAACCTCATTCTCAGTCAGGCTCTCCATTAGATGGCAAGGTAAGAGAAGGAAAATGCATTTCAGAAAATTCTGCCAGTGTCTCTTCCAAATATGTCCCCCTTGCTGCTGTGGGCTTGGGATGCTGAAAACAGAAAACTGGGGTTCTTGCTCATGTGCTTCCCCCCCTCTCCACCACCAATCATACCTGGGACTGGGCTGCAAATCTACAGATCCTATTCTTCTGCACCGATGCATATGAATACTTCCAAGTTTACCACCCTGCTGAGAGTCTGCGGAACCCTCACACTCACACCGCCCTCTCTGCCTTCTTCAGACCTCCGCATAATGGCTATCACAGCGAAATCTCCTACTTGGGTTGATACGCGCATTTCCTATAATGTTGAGTTAGTTTTTTTTTTCTTTTCTTATTCTGATTATCTACTTCTAGTCAAAGGCCAACATTATTTGGGGATAGAAGAGATTTCAGTTTCTAAAGCTTTTCACCTTCCCTGTTTCATCGAGAAAGAAAGAACCCTAAGTATAACAGGAGTTTCAATCCCCGGAAGATATGGGAAATGCTAAAAGACAGTAATAACTATTTTCAAAATGTATGACTTTAATTGCTCGACCCAGGGGCGCCTGGGTGGCTCAGTCGGTTAAGCGGCCGACTTCAGCTCAGGTCATGATCTCACAATCTGTGGGTTCGAACCCGGCGTCGGACTCTGTGCTGACAGCTCAGAGCCTGGAGCCTGCTTAGGATTCTGTATCTCCCTCTCTCTCTGCCCTTCCCCTGCTCACACTCTGTCTCTCCATCTCTCAAAAAGTAAATAAACGTTAAAAAAGAAATTAAAAAAAAAAAATTGCTCGACCCAGGTCGGAAGAAGAAAGTTGCTAGAGAACTCTGCCAGATGTGAGCCGCGTTAAGGGGTAAATGAGGAGCCGAGACAGGAGCGTGATGGATGCAGCGGTGCAGGCAGAACTGAGTAACAGTAAAAGCAGTGAAAATAACAACAGAATAATGATAAATACATCTATATGTTTCACTAACTAAAACTAAGTAAAAAGTACAAAAACAGTAAAAAAAAAAAAGTGATAACAGAGAATCATTGTGACCTCAATCCCACCTTTAAGGGAGAAACACACACTCCAAGCAGAATATGGAGTCCATACAGTTTCAAAATAAATGTGCTAAAGACTAGTTTCTGAAATTATTATAGACTCAAAAAATTAACCGTGTTCCAAACTGCAAGCTTTCCTTCGCAGCAACAGCACACTGTCCACCGCAGACTCTAGGAGTCCACTCTGCTTCCTTGTACTTTATCTTCTAGTAAATTGTGGGCACGCCACAATATCTAATGAAAGAAACAGTCCCTCCTTCCAATCTCACAAGACTCACTTCAACCTTTAAAAATAGTTTTTTTTAAAAAGTACTCTTTCCTTCAGACACTCTCTACCACCAGCCCAGTCAGGCCCTCACACTTCCCAAAATAATCTCTCTCTCCTCTTCGTCTCCGGAATCCCTCCCTCCTCCGAGGCTTATTCAGTTTCCTTCTGAGTCTGATCTGAGAAGGTTTCTCTGATGGCTCCAGGCAGGAGGTTCCTTCCCTCTCTGCTCTGCCTAGGCATCAATGGGCAATACTCCCTTGTTTAGCACATAATTTTACTTTGTATTATTTTGGTTTCCCCCTCTCTAATTATAAGCTCCTTGAAGATGGGAAGGCATCTTACCTTCCCCTCTTTCTTCCTACTTTCCTTCCTTCCTCCCTCCCTCCCTTTCTCCCTCCCTCCCTCCCTCCCTTTCTCCCTTCCTTCCTTCCTTTCTCCCTTCCTTCCTTCCTTCCTCCCTCCCTCCCTTCCTCCCTTTCTTCCTCCCTCCCTTCCTTTCTTCTTCCTTCCTTCCTTCCCTCCTTCCTTCCTTCCTTCCTCCCTCCCTCCCTCCCTCCCTTCCTTCCTTCCTTCCACAAATATGTATTTAGTAGCTACTTTGTGCCAAGCAGAACGCTCCCTGCATTTCTCCCACAGCACTGGGCAGCATGACACCATGTAGTAGAGCATACGGGAAATACACGTGCATATTGCTTGAGAAGTTAATTGAGCAGCTCCTATCATTCTACATGAATCAACTTAACTCATCTGTTCCTTCCTCCCAGCTTATAGTTAACCCCTCCCTTTGGACGAAAGATTAGACATTCAGTATCACTACTAGGGCCACTTGGTTCTTTCTGATAGAGGGAAGCGGAGAGATTTACTCCAGAGCAGCAAAAGCCTGTTTGTGAAACCTGTTTCTGTCCCCAGTTCCACCCAACTTCCCGTGTGCTATTGCTCAAATTCTTTGACTTCCTTGTGCCATTGTGTCCCTTCTATAAAATAAAGTAATAACATATTCCACGCACCCCCAACACTCCCTAGGGTGAGGGTTAATAGGATAATAGCTGTAAAACACTTTAAGCTCATCCAAAGAAAGGTGTCACACTGCATGAAAATGTAAAGAGTTATTATGCAACTAATCAGATTCAAAGTACAGGTTGCAAATGGACCTGTGGAGTGTTGAAATGAAGCCTCAAGGAGAGATGCTAATACTTAACTTGCCCTGCAGGCCTACGCAGCATTTCCAGAACTTTCTCTTGCATGAATTAACTTCAGAAAATACATTTTAAATCCATTTTTTTTTTAAAGAGAGGGGACTTTGGAGCGCCTGGTTGACTCAGTGGTAGAGCATGTTACTCTTCATCTCAAGGTTGTGTGAATTTGAGACTCACGTTGGGTGTAAAGATGACTTAAATAAACTAATTTTTAATGTTTATTTTTGAGAGAGAGAGAGAGAGAGAAAACACTCGCATGTGCACATGCATGTGGGTGGGGGAGGGACAGAAGGAGAGGGAGACAGAAGATCCCAAGCAGGCTCTGCAATGACAGCAGAGATCCTGACATGGGGCTCGAACTCCGAAACGGTGAGATCATGACCTGAGACTAGGCGGACGTTTAACCGACTGAGCCACCCAGGTGCCCCAAATTAATTAATGTTTTAAAAAATAAAGGAAGGGAAATTTATGCTTGCAAAACAAAGACAAACTCATACAGCAAGTAGTCAGATTCCTGATATTTGTTCCCATTTGAGGAGGCACCATCTTTGAATTTATATACAAACCACAAGAATGCAAACTCTGTGCATGGATGGCAAGATGAGAAACAACTCCATCCTTTAGTCCGAAAGTTCCATGAGGGCAGGAACTTATTTCTTGTCCACAATCATATGGCCAGAACCTCAAATAACTCCTAGCACGTAGCAGACGAGAGCTTAATAAACATTGTATGTTCTCTTTCTTGCATGAATAGCCCTTGAAAGTAGGCATTATGTGGGCATTACCACCTGCCGCTCGAGCCCCCAGGGCTAGATGGGTCCAGAAGCCAACATCATTTCATTCCCGCATTCCGCTGGAATGTGCAACTTGGAGCATGTCAGGTATAAATAGGAACCGTGAAAGGATCTTGAGCATAGAGTTAACATAGTATTGATCTTTCAACATTATGAGAATCTGGAAGGAAGGTGGTTGAGAATCTAGAAGGAAGGTGTTGAGCCTAAATTCATGTAGAGTTTCAGAGCAGCCCCATAGGAGAAAACGAATAGGACTGTAGCTAAATTCTCGTCCCCACCAGAGGTCCAAAGGTATTATGACATATCTGCTAAGCCGGAGTGTCTGACTAAAGCCATGTTGTAAGAGCAGAGACTCCTAAGAAGAAACTCGCCACACGGGATGGGTTAGGGTGAGCTGCTGGTCAGCCCCAGGGTTTGGATCATCAGAACTGTGCTGATTTCAGGCACGATGCACACTGGGTGTTAGAAACTCCTGCCGACACAGCACCACACGTGGACTTTGCGGGGGAAAATCTCATGCTTACGAATTCAGAGAACTGCAACAATAAACAATGATTCGGAATCTAGGAAGTTGTTCTGTCGAAAGCTTTAATGGAGGGTAAAAAGGAGGAGATGAATATCTTCCCTTTCAAGGGATGAAACCGCTTGGCCTCTATGATTCATGGGGCGGCCTGTGTGGGAGTCAGCGAGTGTGGAAAGAGTAAGCGTGGAGGCAAGCAGAGTCGAGAGGATAATCTCAGCCACAACTATATAAGTGGCAGATGAAGCCCATTTGGAGAGTTTTTTATTAAAGGACTGAAGAAAGAAAGAGAAGAAGGGAGGGAGGGAGAAAGGAAGTAAGGAGTGAGGGAGGCATAAAGAAAAGACATATAAAGACATACAAGAAGAAACACATTTGAAAGAGAAATGAGGGGCGCCTGGGTGGCTCAGTCGGTGAGGTGTCTGACTTTGGCTCAGGTCACGATCTCACAGTTCGTGAGTTCGAGCCCCACGTGGGCTGGCTGCTGTTAGCAAGAGGCCCACTTTGAATCCTCTGTTTCCCCTCTCTCTCCGCCCCTCCCCTGCTCGTGCGCTCTCTCTCAAATATAAATGAATATTAAAAAAAAAAAGCATTGAGAAGCAGGAGAAAATTGATAAAATAAATACTCCATACTTAGATATAATTAAAGACAGCCGGACTCCATGAGAGTTGATTATCAAAGATAAGGGGATAAGAAAATATGAAATTTAAAAGAAGCTGGCAAAGATGAAGGAAAAAAAATTTCACTGCAGAAATAATGAATGAATTTAGAAACACCAAGAAGCAAAATTGGTTGTGCAGAAAACTAAGTCTCATTGGTAGAGATGAGAAAAATCACACAGAATGAAAAGGAAAGGAATAAAAATAAAAATTATTATGCAGAAGTTAGTAGATATGGAAGACAGCCAACCTAGTTACAAAATATACATAACTATTCTCTCCAAAGTACAGAAAAGAACAGTTATTTAAAGATATAACAGAAGAAAATTTTTCTGAAATTACAAAAGAGGTAAATCTTCAGATTAACATCATTAATATACTATAATTAATCCGAGACATTTCCTGCTAAAATTACTGCACTTTGTGGATAGAAAAAGAATCTTTCTAACATCTAGGTAGATGAAGTAAATCAAAAGAGGAAAATACTGGACTAGGTTCAAACTGGTCCATGGTAGCATTTAAGGCCAGTGGACAGCAATAGTTAAAAATTTTTGAGAGGAAAATCATGTGACCTACTCAAATTATTTCCAACAAGTAAAGATAACAATATTCTTAAATATGAAAGGACTCAAGAGAGTCTATCCACAGTTACCTCCTGAAGAATCTATTTGATTGTATAATCTATTTAATCAAAATATAAGTTGTGGGGGTGCCTGGGTGGCTCAGTTGGTTAAACGTCTGACTTCAGTTCAGGTCATGATCATCTGGCTTGTGGGTTCAAGCCCTGCTTTGGACTCTGTGCTGACAGCTCAGAGCATGAAGCCTGCTTTGGATTCTGTGTCTCTCTCTCAAAAATAAAGAAACATTAAAAAAAAAGTGATAGCAAACCTATATAGGTGCTACAAAGTGGTTAAGAAAGTGCTACTCAAAAGCCAGAACCAGATGGCTTTCCATGCATTGATAGAACACTTGTCATTAAATTGTATCAATTTAAGGCAAGAATTTTTCTCATAAAGCCAGCACAACAATGATACCAAAGGATGCCAAAAATGGCAAAGAAAAGATCTATTTATATTTTAAGTTTTATTTATTTTTTTAGTAATTTACACCCAACGTGGGGCTTGAACTCATGACCCCAAGATCAAAAGTCACATGCTCAACTGACTGAGCCAGCCAGGCAATCCCAGACTAACCTCATTCGTGAATAAGATGCAAAATGCCAAATAAAATTAATATTTTATTAATAGTATGTTAATATTTTAGTAGTATATTCTATTATATAAATAGTAGAATAAAGTAAGAACATACTACAATCAAGTGGGTATAATTTCAGACTCCTAAAGATAGTTCACTAATGCAAAATCTATTAAAAGACCTTATCGTATAAATAAAGGTTAGAGAATTAAAACCACATGGTTATTTTAATATTGGCTTTCCTTGCTCCCAAAAACACTTGACTTTTTAAAGATCTTAATATTATGGTAATAGGACAAAACTTTAAGCCATATATTTAAAAAGATACTTAATACATATCTTATGCATCACAAACTAACAGCCAGCCTAACACTTAGTGGTGAAAACCTAGAAGTAGTCTCATTAAAGTCAGGAACAAGACAAGGGTACTTGTTATCACCACAATTATTTAATGATTGTTCTCGAAGTGCCCGCCAATGTAATTAGATGAGAGGAGATAAGAAGCATAAATATTGGGTAGGAAGAAGCAGAAGTCTCATTATTTGCAGATTATAAAGATTATAGTCTTAAAAACCCAAGTGAATCAACTGAAGAACTATTAGAAACAGGAGAGAATTCAGTAGATTATCTAGTTAAAATACAAATCTATAAAAGTAAAACCTTTCTTCTTTGCCTACAATAACTAGTTAGAAAGTATAATAGATATGGTACATTCCCACTCGCAAAAGAGCAAACAATGAGAAATGTGTAAACTTTATATTAAGGAAATTATAAAACTACAGAAGGCCATCGTGGACTGTGGAAGGACAAACAATATTTTAAATGCTATTACAGACTAGGGGCACCTGGCTGGCTCAGTCAGAACACTGTATGACTCTTGATCTTGGGGTCCTCAGTTCAAACCCCACATTGAGTGTAGATGTTACTTATATAATAAAAGTTTTTTTAAATAAAAAATAAATTAAAAACAAAATGTTATAACAGGGGCACCTGAGTGGCTCAGTCAGTTAAACTCCCAACTCTTGATTTCAGCTCACGTCATGATCTCATGGTTCATGGGTTCGAGCCCCATGTCAGGCTCTGTGCTGACAGTGTGGAGCCTGCTTGGGATTCTCTCTCTCCCTCCCTTGTTCATGAGGTCTGTCTCTCTCTCTCTCTTTCTCTCTCAAAAATAAATAAATAAATATTTAAAAAAATAAAAAAATAAAATGTTTTTATATGGGATAGGTGCCCCAGTCATCTGAGTGTCCAGCTTTTGATTTCGGCTCAGGTCATGATCTTGAGTTTCATGAGATCAAGCCCTGCATTGAGCTGTGCACTGACAGCACGGAGCCTGCTTGGAATTCTCCCCACTCTCTCCCTCTGCCTTTCTCCACTGCTTGTGCTTTCTTTCTCCCTCAAAATAAATACATAAACTATTAAAACAAACAAACAAACAAACAAACAGGGGTGCCTGAGTGGATCAGTTAGTTAAATGACTGACTTTGGATCAGGTCATGATCTTACAGTTCCCAAGTTCAAGTCCCATATCGGGCTCTGTGCTGACAGCTCAGAGCCTGGAGCCTGTGGATTCTTTGTCCCCCTCTCTCTCTTCCCCTCCCCAACTTTCAATCTGTCTGTCTCTCTCTCAAAAATAAACATTAAAAAAATTCTAGACAAACAAAACGTTATTACAGACTAAACTAAACTATAAATACAATACAAAAACAATCAAACTCCTAGCAGGTATTTTTTAACTTGATAAAAGTGATTCTAAAATGTACTTATAGAATTGGCATGTGAGAAAAACTAAACGAGATCTGAAAAAGTAAGGATGATTAGAAAATTAATTTTATTGTATTTTAAATTATTTATAACCTGCTATGTACTGCATAAATTGATAAAACATTAACAATTTAAATTTATTTTTTTAAACTTTATTTATTTATTTTGAGAGAGAGAGAGAGAGCATGCACTAAGCAGGGAAGGGAGAGAAGAGAGAGAGAGAGAGAGAGAGAGAGAGAGAGAGAGAGAGAGAGAGAATCCCAAGTAGGCTCCATGCTGTCTGCACAGAGCCCGCTGCAGGGCTCAAACTCACAAACTGTGTAAGATCATGACCTGGGTCAAAATCAAGAGTCAAATGCTTAACCAACTGAACCACCCAGGTGCCTCTTTAATTAATTTTTAACTAGGAATTAGAAGAATGTGGTCAGAATAGACAGATCAAAGAAAAAGAACAGAAAATCCAGAAATAGAATGAGACTTATAATACATAAGAAAGGTGATTTTCTCCTGATTGGCAAAAAGATGAATCATTTAATAAATTAGACTGAGGCATCTCGCTCAGGCTAAGCATCCAGGTGTCATTCTGATTGCTCTCTTTCCCTCACTACCATCCCCTCCATCCATCTACGAGTCCTCCTGGCTTTACCTTCAAACCACATCTGACTCTGGTAACTTCCTTCTACCTCCACAGCTACCAGCTTCTTCACCGTTTGCTTGGATTTCTCTAGGGTCCCAGTTGATCTTCTGGTTTCCCTTGCCTTCCAACAATCTTCTCCACACTGCAGTAGAGTGACTCTCAAAAGTGTAAATGTCACTCCCTTCCTCAAGACCCCCCAATAGCTTCCTGTGACAGGAAAAGAAAAATCTCACCTCCTTGCAAAATGTAGACCTCCTCCTGCATGCCCGGCCCCTGCCTGTTCTTTAACCACATCTGCTGCTCACTCACTCCACTCAGGACACCCCAGCCTCCTAGAGCACCCTCAGCTTTCTCTCACTTCGGATCATTGCGTTGTCTCTTCTCTCTGCCAGAGCGCTCTTCCCCTAGATCTTCAGATGGCTCACCCTTCACGTCCTTTGAGTTTTCCTCAAACTGTCTGCTCCACAAAAAGGCCAGGCTCTACCATCCTATCTAATATACTGCCTTCCCATAACCCTCTGCTTTATCTTATTGCCCTTATCAATCTCTGAAATCGTTCCTTGAGACAGTCTTGTCAATCATCTGTCTCTCCCACTGGATTCTCAGCTCCATGAGGACGGGGACTTCATCTGGTTTGTTCACCACTGTGAACCCCAGTGCCTGGAACGTGACAGGTGTTTCATCAGTACTTGTTTGTCATCGATGAGTTGCACTGACAATAGAGAAAAGGGAACAGAGTCGAGTCATTTAAGAGGTGGAATTAATAGGACTTTGAGACTTATTCAATAAAGGAATTCAGTGAAGGAAGCCTGAGGGACTGAAAATTATTCTAAATTGCTGGACCAGAGAACCGAAGAGATATTGCACATTCTTATGTTAAGAAATTGAAGACGAGAAGCTGGATTCGTGAGGAATAAATCATCGGAGTTCGGTTTGGGGTCTGAGGTGACTATGTGCCATTCCTATGGGGATCTCCAGGGAGCAACTTGTCTAAAATAATTTAGGGCTCACCTTTTTTAAAAAACATGTACTGAACTTTTATTTAAGAGAGAATAAAGGAAGGAAAGAAAAGACTTGCAAAACAAAAAACTGGGTAAAGATATCCCCAAGAATGTAATTCTCAAGCTACGTTCCCTATTTTGCCATAGTGGATAATTTTTACATAGTGTCAAATTTTCTTTTGCCATGGGTGACTGAAATGACCAAATGTAAGATTGATTGTCTTAACTATAAATAGACTTCACTCTCTTAACTATAGAATTGAAACGCATCTGTCTCAATAAAGAGAAGAGCCTATGCCAAAGGTTTGAGCTCTCAATATGATAATAAAGGATATACTTCAGTGGGCTTTTCAAAGAACATCTGTTGAATCACTAATGAATGCTAGTTTTTTCTCTTTCAGTGGCAAATATAAGGCACACACTGAGGGTGGACCTCTGCTGAAAGTACTTGCAGTAGTTGGCAAACTACCAAATAGGAGCCCTCTGCTTCATGAGCTGACCATCCAGTGGGAGCGATGAGCTCACATAGTATTCTATTTTGCCTGTTTACTCATTAGACATGTATTTTTTAAGATTTTATTCTTAAGCAATCTCCACACCCAATGTGGGGCTTGAACTTACAACCTCGAGATGAAGAGACCCGTGTCCTATCGATTGAGCCAGCCAGGTGCTCCGCCCCATAGCTGTATTTTAAACGACTAAATCTTTACCAGTTTGAAGAGCAGGACACATGAAGAACAGTTATAATGAAGAACCTAACTACTCTTTGTAAAGGATAATTGGCTCAGGTAACCTGTGCGTACTCTCCTCTAGGTCTGAAACCAGAAACGCTGCCCCCTCGGTCCTATATCTGCCTCTCAATGGGAGCCCAGGCATTCCGCCTCAGCTGCTTATCAGACCATCTGTCTCTGTGTTTGCTTTTTGTTTTTTACTTTTATCATTATTTAATGCCCCATAGATAATTTTTAAAATACAGAGAAATGTTTTTAAAATGTATCTGAACATATCCAGAGATCATCATTTATTAACATTTTGGCAAATCTTCTCCCAGGTAATTATATCCACACATATAATCCATTCGTTTACAACAGGATCAAAATTTACATACTGTTTTATTCCCTGACGGTATAGCACAAGCGTGTCCTTGTGTCAAGAAATATACATTTACAGTATTGTTTTAAATGACCATAGCATTCGAATGATGGGTGCTCCAAAATACAGTGAGCCAATCCCCTCTTATGGGACATTTAAGTTATTTCATCTGATTAGGTTTGCGGTGGTGTCATGTGCTGTGGTAGGTTGCCTTTCACATTTGAATTTGGCCACTTATCCAAACATAGGTACAGAAAGAATTCTTAGATGCGAAAGTGGAGGTTAAAGAAGATGCACCTGGAAGGCTTCTGCTTGGTGTGACCCCCGTACCACGGAGCCAGGCTCCTGACTGTGCCTGCATCAGCCACATGCGTGGACCCTGCGTGTGGGGTCATTTCTCTGCCAATAGAATTTTGGTAGAATTCACCTAAAAGCATTAGGGGCAGATGCATCTTCAGAGCAACGAATGAAGGTCTAGAAGTGAGTCAGCAAAGTTTTCTTTTTAAAAATCTTTTATGAAAGGGAGGTATGTCAGTATCAACCTTTTTCCTCTTAGAGACCTGGAGATTGTTGTCCTTACCTCTCCAAGTGTCCCGTCTCTTGCTGGAAGAACTGAACATCGCATAACCAAAGTCCTGCATTTCTCCACCTAACTCTAAGTTCCAGTGCCTGCATACTGGTCTACTGTTTTCCCTTTCATCCTACCATTGCTACTCCCCATGCTTATCCAGTGAACCCTTCTCTGCCTAGCGCAGGCTCAGAAATCAGCTACGGGTGGTTCTGCTCAAAGAAAACTGGTCCCCCACACCACGACATCCACAAGAACAAAAACTTCAGCAAATCTCCAAAAATCTCTGTAAACTAAAGATAATGGCTAAGGTAGAAGGATCTCAAAGGGTGACAGCTTGTAAGACACGAATCTAAGAAGAACTCTTCCCATACCTTGCAGTTTAAAAAATATACTATATCCAAGATGCCCATGTCATTCATGATTGTTCTATCAATAATGATGATGATGATGATAGCAGCTTATATTTATTGAGTGTCCTCTGAGCTAGACATTCTGCATATTTTAAAATCTCTTTATCTTCACCACACACACACACACACACACACACACACACACACACAAATCCTACTCTTATTATCCTCTGGTAGGAAACAAGTCATAGACAGTTTAAGTAATTTGCCCTAGAACCCGCACCTAGTAAGTAACAGAGCTGGGCTGAAATGAAGGTCCTAATAAAACCATTGCAGCCACTTGCCAAAAATAAAAATAAAAAGGTTTTGAAGTTTCAAATCATATTTGTATGATTTGGGTGAAGTATTTAGAAAAGAGGCAAGATGAATATTTTATCTATTTGAAGCAATTAAGTAATTTTTTTCATTTATGCGAAAGTAGTTAAGGGCCACATTTTAAGCTGGAACTCTCATGCTTCCCACTACAAACAGCAGCTCATTTAATTCATTTAACAGACGTCTATGGGGCAGTTTCTATTTCTATCTTCCCCGTGCTCTGCTGGGCTCAGGGGATACATCTGTGACATCCCTTGAGGAGGTTACAGAGAAGTCCAAGGACAAGTAAATACTGCAGGGTGTGTAGCGCTCCCGCAGGGGAACAGTTCATAATTCCACATTAAGAAATGGGATTATCGAGTGGATTATAATAACTGTCATGGGAGGGGGGAAAATGAGTGCTATCATCCGAAGAAGACTGAGTTGACTTCCATAGACTTCTATATAAATGGTTCATACCAGGTCAGATTTGGGCTCTAAACTGGAGCACTTGGTAAGTATCCTATTTCTTCCAGGATAGCCACATTTTAGGAGCTGACAGAATGTACGAGAATAATCTTGGATCTGGAAAGGGACATATTAAATCCAGTTTTGGGAAGGCTGGTCTCGAAGTATGCAGAAGGGACTAGGGGTAGAAGCCTAGAGGTGGGGGTGGGGGCCTATGATGACAGGCCAGACATGAGCCTGAGACAGGGAATGTGGCTGCATGAAGAGAAAGGAAGGGAGAGAGAAAGAACATTGAGGAGGAAAACATAACAATTCTTAGAGACATGCAGCAGTAAATCAGAGGCTTTGGACTCAACCAGAATTGGATATGCCACTTACTAGTTGTGTTACCTTGGGCAAATCTCTCTGCTTTTCACCTAGAAAATGGGTATAATACTATCAACACCACAAGTATTATTTTCATAAGGATTCAATGCGGCAATAGTAGTTATGATTACTACCGATGACTGTCTTCAAAATTCCTCCATTGCCCTCTATTTCATTACTCCATCTCTTGTCAGAGTTCAAGGTGCTGTTGGAAAAAAGCCATAAATAAGGACATCTATAAAGAGTAAGTAGGGGTGCCTGAGGGGCTCAGTCAATTAAGCAGCTGACCCTTGATCTCAACTCAGGTCTTGATCTCAGTGTCGTGAGTTCAAACCCCACATTGGGCTCCACGTTGGGCATGGAACCTGCTTAATTTTTTTTTAATGTTTTTTAAAATTTATTTTTGAGAAACAGAGAGCACAAGCAGGGGAGGGAGAGAGAGAAGGGGACAGAGCATCTGAAGCAGGCTCTGCACTGACAGCAGTGGGCTGGATGTGGAGCTCGAACTCACGAACCCCAAGATCATGACCTGAGCTGACATTGGATGCTTAACAAACTGAGCCACCCAGGCAACTTATGGAGTCTACTTTAAAATTTTTTTAAGTAACTAAAAAATTTTTTTAATTAAATTTTAATTTAATTTAATTTAATTTAATTTTTATTAAATTAATTTTTAATTAAAAAGTTTTAATATTGTTTAAAAGGTGGTCTCTGATTTCCCATTATTGGGTTTGATGAGCACACCAAAAATATCACTTTTTCTCACTAATTCTGAACCAACTAGAAAGCAATAAAATAGTAAAGCAAATAGAGACCAAAATGTCACCTTCATCACTGGCAAAGCTGATATTGGAGAATGTGGCTTTTATGTGCAGACGACGCTTTACACACTGGACACAATACAAACAGACCTCTGTTCTACCTGCACGACAGGCAGAGGCCGTGCCAGAGCTCACGGGATGGGCCTCCTGTTACTCACACTCCAGACAGAAGGATGGAAGAGCTCCATGTTGGGTGGCTCACTCCTGAGAAGAAAGGCCTGGGTTTCACAGATTCACTATAAACAGCTATCACTCTGCTTCCACAAGCGAGAGCACAAGAGACCAGGGTGTTATATCAGGGCAGTGTGTTCTGAGTAGAAAGAAAGAGCAGCTTAGTTTAGGCAACATGACTCCGACTCAGCACCCAGCCCCATTCGGCTCTCCTTCACTTCCTTATACCCTACTATTCCCCTCCTCCCCGGGTTCCAGAGCCTTACTCACAGCAAGGCGTAACCCCCTTTCCCAGGGGGTTGGACCCTTAACAGGAATTCAAAACACTTAAATGAGAGGAATAAATGCTCTGTGGTAGAATTCAGAGTGGCCAGTCAATGAATCCTTTGTGGGGCTCCTGAAAACAACACTACTTTATGTGGCAATCTACTGGCCAGTACTCCCAAGGTATTTCACTTTGTCTACCCAGAGCCTGGCATGGAGTATTCGTTTTCCCTAAAAGTTCTTTTCTTTTCTTTTCTTTTTTCTTTTCTTTTCATTCTTTTTTCTTTCCTTTCCTTTCCTTTTTAACAAAAAAAAACCCTTATTTTTAGAGAGAGAGAGACTGAGATCGTGTGCGCGGGAGGGACAAAGGGAGAGAAAGAGAATCCCAAACAGCCTCCACACTTAGTGAAGAGCTTGATGCAGGGCTCAATCCCATGACCATGAGATCATGACCTGAGAGAAAATCAAGAGTCAGATGTTCAACTGACTAAGTCACCCAAGCTCTTACTTTCGGGGAGATAAATGAGTCTACTGGGGCTAGTTCTTCTAGAAGCATCAATTTTCCATCATGAAAATACAGCTAGACAACTTAAGAAGAAAAATGAGACACCTGGTTTGACTAAGGTGCCTCAGTTTCCAAAATGACCCAATGCCAACCCGTTTTTTTCCCTAATTCTCCTCAGGCAGCTGTCGTGGCGTGCGACAGGCCCTGGCCATGGAGCAGGAAGTCCGGCTCTACCACTTTCGAGCTGTGGGAACATTGATGACTTCTCTGAGTCTCCATTGCCACATTTTAAAAATGGGGCTTTACAACCAAGATATCCTTCAGTGGGTGAATGGAGAAACTGTCATATACTCACACAATAGAATATGATTCCATGATAAAAAGAAAGGCGCTATCGAGCCTTGGAAAGACATGGAGAAATCTGCAACACAGACTGCTAAGTGAAAGAAGCCACTCGGAAAAGGCTACCTGTGATATGATTCCAACTATATGACCTTCTGGAAAAGGCGAAACTACAGACAGAGTACAAAAATCAACTGACGGGGGAAGGGCAGTGAACTATTCTGTATGATACTGCAATAGTAGATACAGGCCATTATGCAACGGTCAAGAGCTATGGAACTGGCCTACGCAAAGACTGAACCCTAATGTAAACTATGGGCTTCAGGTAGCAATAATATGTCAGTATTGGTTCATTAGTGGTAACAACGCGAGATGTTGATAATTAGGGAAACGAGATAGCAAGATATGGGAACTCCACATTTTCCACACAATTTTTCTGTAAACCTAAAACTTCTCTAAGAGACAAAGTCTGTTAAGTTTTTTAAATACACTTGAACGTCTACCTGCCAGTGTCGTCAAGAGGACTAAAGAAAGTGTTGCTCATGGGCATGCCTGGCACCTAGAATGTACTCTCAGCGTTCCACCCATCAAGCGCCCTTGGTCCCAGGTGTCCCCCTTTCCTAGGGACTGAAGGGGATTTTCTTCCCTGATAGTGATCACACCTAGAACTCTTCACTTTCAATATATGCACGTCATGATCACCCGTACATCTCCATACAAAACCAACCATGCATCTAGCTGATTTTCAAAATGCACGTGTTCTAGTTGTTTCCCACCACCTACCAAGGGACTGGGTGATGGGAGACAAGTTGCCTGACCTTTCTCTGCCTCTGTTTTCTCATCTGTTAAGTAGGGGTGATCAAAAATAATACCTCCTTCACATTTTTTTGAGACAATTAAACGAGATGACCTATATAAAGCACATAGAACAGTGACTACTAGCACTTAGTAAAAAAGTTATTTTCCTAAATGAACATTCACATATTGAAGGTTTTTTTCAAGGTCCATTGGTTCTCTCCATATGGCTTTGCCCACAGTCACTCCTGTGCTACTCCATCCACATTCTGGGTAAACGCTAGAATTTTATCAAGCAGACAGTGAAGAAGTCCATGTGTGAGTTTTTCTGCCTGAATCCATCAGGTCCACGTCAGATGGGCCCAATAACCAGATTCACTTTTAGGATAATATCTGGACCCTTGCTGTCCCTTAAACAGTTCTGCATTTTCAGCGTCTTATTGGGTAACGTGACACCCATCTGCGTTTTGGAAATGTGCGGTTTTCTCTTTTTCAGGAAGGAAATGAAGATCTTTCAGACGAAGAGCCTGAGCTCTTTTGAATTGAAGGGAACTACCATCCTCAAAAAGGGAGCTACACGAGAAGATGCGTGCTTGTTATGTTTACGTTCAGCACGTCCAGACCATCTGGGACTTAGACCCACCATGTTGGTGGTACAGAGAGCCAGATATCTAGTCGCATCAAAGCAATTTGCTAATTGCAGATGCTTCCTCTCTGTTTAATGTTTCATGTGCAAGATTAGGTGGTTGATTTAACTGGTTCATAGTGCCTGTTTTATCTCATTAGCTATCTTTAAAGGAAATCAAATCATCTTAAATATAGACAGAGGACATTAATTATCTGGAAAACAGATAATAGTATAACCTTTATATGAACATGAGTATGAAAGAGATTATTTAAATCACTGTTACTGTCCTAGCATTTTAAGTAAATGAGAACTCATATATACGTACATGTTAATCTACAGGAGTATCCCACACGTGAATCTGGGCATCTCAATGATAATGTATGCACTCAACATATAATTATCAATTGAATACACATTTGCTTTATTTTAGCACAGATAATCATTTATAAGTTAAACCAGGAGTTCTAGAAATCCAGGTCATTCCTGTTTTCCTCATCTCTTTTATCTTCAATACATCTTCAACCTTAATTCTAGCAAAATGTGCAGACAGCCTTAACACAGCTCTTACCCGCCATTTGCTCCAACCATGTTCCTGGTCCACGGTCTATTTTCATGGACTCTAACTAACCTTTAATTCAGTATGTGCGTGTAATTTAAACATTTCAGCTTGAGAAATAGCATTATCATATTTGAGAGAGAGAAAAAATAGCCATCTGGCTTCCAGAGGAAAAAGCATGCCACAAAATCTGTGCTTTAGAAATTCTTCCGGTGATGTCGACATTGGTGAAGTGTGTGCATGTGTGAAGGCGGGGGGGATCGGAGAGCTGTCCGGACTTTCTGCCTAATTTTGCTGTGAACCTAAAACTGTTCCAAAAAAAGAAAGTCTATTTAAAAGAGGGGAACAGAAAGAAAACTTCCCTGTGATATTAGCCTAAAACAGATGTGTTCAGTGTACTAGACCAGGGTCTTGCACATTTCGCCCGCAATAAGGACCAATGTTTATAGTATTTGTACCGCCGTGCCACCAGCATACAGATGTCACTGGAGCCAGTAACGACTCCTTAGGGGATGTTCATCATGGCGCTGAGCTTTGAATTCACAGAGCTTCCCCAAGCACATCGGCCAGAGGATTATCAAGAAAGGAATTCTTCATTTAAATGCTCCCCACTAGTTTACATGATAGAGTTAAAGCAATCTTTACAACATATTGATTTTTTTTTTTGGTCTCTGAAAATACATGAAGCCAAATGCAGACAAGAGCACCATGAGACTTCATTCTCCCTCTATGTCTTCCACTCCTACCACCAAAGAAGTGAGTTGTTTCTACAAACTCTTGGGACCTGGTGCCCTCACCCAGGCCTTGTATGTGGACACAAGGGGATCATTCATGCTTCCCAGGCCTGACCTCAGCAATGGGCTCAGCACTACACGGGCATAAGCAATGCCCGATCCAAGGGTATAGACCTTGTCACTTTGATACATGCTTTTGCCACAAGGACTAAAGCAGATTGTGCAGATATTGATATTTTAAATCAGTTCCTTTTTAAGGAAGAACGACTAAGCATTCTAAGTACTTATATCGTACAACGAAAGTTTTTCACGCAGCTAAACATTGTTCCCTTTCAGAGTTCAATGTATCCTTGGAAGCCACTCTTTGATGAGACCAGATCTTTAGAAGCTGATCCTTAGATAGTATGAAGTGGTATCGAGTAGGTGATGCTCCAACCCATTTAATTACAGAACATATTGAAGTAAAAAATGACAACTACTAATCTTTTTTTTTTTTCAGTCAGAAAAAATCTACTGCCCGGTATACAAAGGTAATGGCTAAACTATAAAGTTATCTTTTCCACAGAGTTTTACTTTCCACTCAAGGGCCAGCCCATTAGTTCCCAGGAACATCCTCCCAGCACTCACGGCATCGTTAATCACCTTTTGCTGGGGCGCCATATAATGTCACCACTCCAGCTGCACCATACCTGGCAGGGCAGATTTTGAAGCTCCCAACCTCTTTTAAGAGGCGAATAATTTCTTAAATGCACTGTCACTACATAACTCTCCCAGCCATTTTCTGCGCCGCAATTTTTCTCATGTTGCTTCCTTTGTGTTCCATTCAAGGTTTTCCTGCACTGAGACAATCTTTTCCATTTTTTTTCCCTTCTTCTTCTGCCTGCATCAAAGTTAGGACTTTGTCAGGGATGCTTTGCTATCGGCATCTGTTACCTCTTTTTCTTAGGGGCTAAGGAGGAGGCTGCTGTGTGGCTGAAAAAGACTCTCATTCAGTTTGGAATTGCCTCCCTTTGCTTTCCTGTCACACTGTCAAGCTCAATCAGAAGGCAATGAAAGTGATACAGAGGCAAGGCTTTGCTGGCGAGACTTAGAACAAAGACAGCTCCATAGCCTAGTACAGATTTCACATCCAATTTAACTCTTTGGAAAAGGATTTCAGGAAATACATAGTCAAGAGTTGAAAAAATGGAGTTGGGTCTGTTATAAAGGCTAAAAGTATTATCCTGGCTTAGATAAGCTACAAAGATAGGTTGATACTATTTTCTAGCATAAACCACATTAGCCGGCATTACACATTGAGCTTTCTTTACTCGTTAAGTTGCAAGGAGATTTGAGAGGAATTTAGCAGCTACATAAAATGACTCTTTCATGATGCTAGCTTTACCAGTCATTTTAGTTGTACGAGGGTACATGAATAGCAAGGACCTAAATCATGTTGTTTAACAAATCTGGTATTAGAGGGTTAGTCTCAGTTTACTTATTAAGAATTTAGTTGAGTAAAGGATTTTAGGACTCAGTTCTTTGTGTAGATGACAATGAACAGGCCAATAGTTGTATTTTTGGGGGGAAACATACGTCAACTGCACATGTTTGGAACTGTGCTTTTAGGCCCATAACTAATGTTTTGCATTGAATATCTTTTTCCACGGGCAACTAACTGTACAGAAGAAAATTCATGGAGAAGGACATAGGTCAATGGTGACTTCAGTGGCCTCTCTCATGACTTCCTTTCTGAAGCCTTGTTTCCACTTGTTCTTTATCTTCCAAGAGACTTGGTTTATTTCTCTAAATTTTTCAAATTTAGGTCATGACAAGAGAGAAGTTATTAGATTAGTGATCTGATTTTAAAGAGAGACGGCCCTCAATTTCTCTCGATGGATTTGGAGCAGACTGAAAACGAGTTCTCACAACACACACCCATGGTGTATCTTAAACATTCAACTGAGTGGCAGTAACACTAACGCAATGGTGAGGAGAACCTCCTACAGTTTAAATTCACTATTTTTATAAACTATCCTTTAAAAACTGCTACAGTTACAGATATTGTCAAAACACCAATGTTTGTTATTTAGGCAATGACAGGTTTTTTTTTTCATGTTTATGCACTTTTATCTTATTGAAAATGGAAAACGCTTAAATAACTTTATGTATATTTATACATATACACGTTCATACACACGCATAGAGACAGAAAGATTGAAATTAGTTTATGGACACAATTGCATTTAAGAGGAACACATTTCAAATGACTGTACCACATCATCATATTAAAGAAGATATCTCTTTGGAAAATTTTCCATGAACAAGAGATGATTAGAAGCAAGCATATGATAGACACCAACATTTCATCTCTGCATGCAATTATGATACAAATTAGAAACGCTATTATGTCGGTGCTCCATAATTAAGTAAGCAATTAAAAACAAAACTAGTTCATTAACAAATTGTCGTAGCTAGGCCGATGAGTGCCCAATGAGGTCACGGTCATGGCAATTGCAGAAGATGATGACTAAGTCTTCCCGAGAGCAAAAATCCCAACCAACAGCAATTGCTCCATTTCTAACTCATGTGTTATATAAAAAGCAATTTGGGGTGGAAAAACGAAAACAAATGTTGTAGGCAAGTGTCAGGAGGAGGAGGGCTCTTTGTGGGAAGTTACCTATGCCATTTTGTTCGAGTATGGATGGCTGCTAAAATGAAATGTTAGTTTTATTCGAACATGAAAATAAAATCTCCTTTGATACTTGATATAGCTGTGGTTGTTTTCTCATAAGTCTTTGGCCAGTTGGCTCATTCGTTCTCTTTGCCTTTGGGGAATCTCTGCTTCTATCTTAACGACGATGGTGACTGGAAATGAGCAGTTACTGGTGGTAGCTGCGAGATCCAAATATTTGTATGATTTTTTTAATGGCCTTCAGTTCATAAGTATTTTCATTAAAAAAATATTTCCCCTTATTTCCAGTGAAACTTGATAGTGTCACGTGAAAAAATTATATCAACAATGAGCACATTTGATAAATAAGAATGCAAAAAAAAAAAAAAGTAAAATGGTTAATCCCTGTACTAATTATTTGTCCCATTTTTGTTAATACAAATTAAATGTTTCACTTGGTTAATGACAAGTTTGATCAAACAGTTCATAAACTGATGGATTGACTTTGAAATGAATTCAGGGGGAAAAAAATGACACGATGTGGAGCTGGCAAAGGGCCGCCTCTAGTGGGAACAGATGCCCAACAAATTTGGCGAGTAGTTTTGTTCTCTTCTATCTGTTGCAGTTCACAATCCTAATGAATGTTATGTTTAAATAACATGAATAAAGATAAAGTGAAAATGAATTCAACTCCAGTTTGAGCAGCAGAATAAAAATGAGCAAACTGTATTATCTTCTGCCACCTAATCTGGGTTGAATTTCCTCTGTATCTTTTTTGTTTGTTGAAGAATCCTTTTCTTGAGTCTCCTTGGCCATTGACAAGGTCTTTTGAGATGAATATGAAAAGATAGATTTAAAGGTTAAGGCCAGGGTCAGATGGTTGCAGATGTTTTGTGAGAGATTGTTCGGTTCAGTTTGTGGTACTTCTCCTGACTAAGGTATTTCCAACAGGCAGACTCAAGGCCAGCAACTGTCAATGAATGTTGTTTGTCTCACAATTGATCCATGCAAACACAAACACGGAGTAGAAGGAGTGTTTGTTTTTTCTTAGGCGGATAATTTTCCCCCAGCCCAAAGACTTTGTCTAAAGCCAGAGAAGATGCTGCTGCTTTTATTTCTAGAAAGTAGGATATTTTAAGTTTGGCTCCTCAGATGATCATCTGAGACCATTTTTCAGGGGACAAATTATGGTACCATGTGACGAAGATTTTTTAACTGTAAAAGGTCTGCAAAATCTTTGAAGACTTAGAGAAAGGAAGTAGAGCTTGGACATAAAAAAAATAAATGATAAATGAACTAACGTCTTATCTCTTGATTTCAAATTCAAATGAACAGACAATGTAAAAATACTGGTTGTCATTGGAATATTGCATTATTTGATAGGTTTAGATCAAACCCTTCTCCCCATAAGTGAGGTTAGGATAAAGAGGGGTGTGTGTGTGTGTGTGTGTGTGTGTGCGTGTGTGTGCACGCGCGTGCATGTGTGTAATACATTGTACTTAGTACATCATACACACATATCCTTCTAACGGTTAAATGATATTAGATGAGTAATATTTCCTCCAACAATGTCCCGGTTTTCTCTGCAACAGTTTTTATTTACTATCCCCACAAGTTTACAGATGTGATTAAAACCATTTCCCATCCCCCTTCTTGAGTGTTTTAACTTTAGGAATGAGCACTGAGATTCTAGAATTAGTTGAGTAAGGCCGATGAGATGGTTCCTCTCTACAATGTGCAATTTGTAACCCAGAAGATCGGAATCGTTCCCTTCCTAGATCTTGTAAAGAAGGCTTTAAAATAAACTATGTTTTGGAAAATTCTATGTAAAAATACCCGGAATCTTGAAAGATACAAAAGACTGGAAATTTTCTGGTCGATACACTGATAGGAAGCTTTTATGGCTCCTACTTTCCGATCATCTATTCAGCATCAGTCACTCTCTACATTTACCATTCTTCTGAATTTTATCCTGCATAATGCTTCTAGGATGATTGTGTTTATTTTTCTGACATGATTCTTTGTGAAATAGGTGCTTGATAAGGATTATTTTGAAAAGACCAAAAGCCCCTTAAGTGATTACCCTCTCCAACTTCTTGTAAAGAAGGACAGATAGTGATCCTTGTCATCACTGAAAGCAAATCTAGAATTTTCCAATGTTTTAAATTCTTTCATGCCACATAATGGAATCAGAGTTACTGTGGCTAATATGAAAAATTAGATTTTTTTTTCTTTCCAAAGGCCTGTTGCCTCTTTTGAGCATTGAGTCATATTTCAAAACACATAGCATATTCTGGTCACTCCTATATATTTGAATCACTTGAGAATACTATAGGTTTATAAAAATTATAAACAAAAATCATTCTTCTGGTTATCCTTATAATAATGAAGGTGTTTGGCAATGTGAATGGGAATTTAACTTTCAAACCTACTTCATGTTATCAACACATGCATAAAAGGTATGAAACACTCTCTTAACAGAAATTCATCGATATAAATTTCACTCTTTCAGATGGTACAGTGAAGTGATTATATTTTTTAACACAATGTTCTTCGCTTTACAACCTCATCCAACTAAATCATTTCACTATAGGACACTAGGTGTTTATAATAGTGATTTTGGGAGAAAGAGGGTTATCCCCGCCACTTTCCTATATGAGTGGAATGCAATTTGAAATCTACATTTCACTTTTTTTTTGTAGCTATTCTGAAGGCAAAAGAAAAAAAATATTCAAGGAACCAAAAAGAAAAATCTCACAGTGAAAACAAAGAACCCTATAGAACAGTTATGGTTTTTGCAAGTACTGGTTTAAAAAGCCTGATTTGAAGCTGCTTTGAAATATTTTGTGACAAACAGGAATCAATATAATGTATTCATATCACGATTCTCCAAAGAATGTTTACTAGTTCTTTTCTCATTCACACCCTGCCATCATTCTGGTTTTCTATATGTTCGTTGGAAAAGATTTGCCAAACATAAATAAGAACAATTACAGAATTACAAAGCTGGATTACTTCTGCAGGAGAAAAAAAATCATCGGTTGTATTCTCTTCAGCTATCCTATTTGACTTCATCATTAAGAAAAGTATTCAGGATGTCTAGTGGGTGAAGAGAGCAGAAGTGTGTTTTCATTTTGATATGATAGCTGCATTCAAGTTATTCTCCTCTTTACAATAGATTTTACCTAGCTTTATCTTCATAGGAAGCTGCTTTCAGTTGAAAAGCAGAAGTGAATAGAAGTGTCATGACATGGGATTAACAGTACAACCGGTTAGTAAATCAAATGTTTGAGGTGAAGAAAGTGGAATGTGACATGCATCAGCAGGATGGACTGGCAGGATTTTATGGAGACGAGTGAAAAGAAAAATTGGTCGATGTGCTGGATCTCTGTACGATTTTGAGAGCACGTGGTCCATTTAACCAGTCAGTCACTGTCATGAATCTGAGTGCATTAAGACATACCCGGCAATGTTAGTTCATATGGAGGTGATAACCACAGGAGAAAGTAGCCCAAGTTCTGTTTCCAACAAAGAAAAAAAGAAAAAAAACAACTGTGTCTGAGGCTGAAAAACTGGCCAGTGTGGTTCACCTTTGAGACGCCCATATGGGACGCCCACATTATTCACACACACGACGTTGCCGAAAACCCGCATATGGCCATTTATGCAGATTTCATACAGTACTCATAGCTGGGATTTTAAAGTTTCGGGAGGGTTTGCCCAATGTTTTAAACAGACATAACAAGCAGTCTATTGGTAGCACTTAAAAAAGCATGTTTAAGCACAACCACGGATTTCTTTTCTCCTTCTGGTAAGTATCCACACAAATATGTAAAAACTTAAATTGAAATGGGTAATGCCTAAAGATTTATCTGAGTAGCTGGGGAGATTATCTAAAAGGTTAATTTAAAGGCTTAATAAGAGATACTTCATGTCATCATCAGTACCTTCATATGGAAGATTTTTTTTTTTAATTCCACACAGTTTGGTCTTCATTCTGTAACTCTGTATTTTCCAGTCTCCATTTTTTTCACAGCAAGTTTCCCTAAGAATAGGGTTAAAACTGTTACGTGCCTAAAATTTACTTAAAACTTTGTCAAAAAAAGAATTCACACACACAAAAAAAGCCCATTAAATATTCACACTTTAATATATGTTCCTCAGAAACAAATGTACAGTTAGATAACACATAAAGAATTATGAATGACTAATTATATTTTGCATATTTACAGCAAAGACAATTAGCAAATAGCTTTTATATGCAAAATAAATGAAAAAGTAATTAAGATGCACTAACCAGAGCAGCAATATCAAGTCTGTTGTCTTGTGATTCATTCCTAACAAACATAATAATTATGCATTCATTGTCATATAATTAAAACAGCTCTGTCCTTTAGAAAAATGGTTATTTACTGTATAATAACCTGAAGAGTGGCAGAAGTTCCTCATAATGGTGAGCAGGATAATTAAATATTTCTTCTTAAGAAATGCTCACCCAGTTTAGTTTATTATCATAAACTTCTCCCAGCAAGCAGCTGTTCCTCAGGAATGCCAAGTGTTCTTCTCTCTCCGGTCTGGGAAACTTACTTTCTGTTTTGTTTGCAAGCTCTCATTTTTGCCTGACTATAGAATTGAGCAGGGATGCTCCTGAGCCTCTCTTCCCCTTTCTAAAACTGGTGCCTCTAGAGGCTGCCTCAAGTCCCAGAGGACCTTGGGAAACAACTTCAAGACCTATCTATTTCTGTATGTCTGCTTCTCTGCCAGAATATATTCTCCTTCCGAAGCCACTCTGGGACTTACTTTTTAATCACTAACATGGACCTAAATGTCAACATGAGCCTTGAGGCCATGTATTGATTGATTAATTAATTAATAACAACATTCAGCATCTACCATGTTAGATAAGCCACCTTATTTTAGAAATACTTCAACAAACTTCAAAATGGTTCATATATTTGGTACCCAGTCTCGTTTAAGGGATATATACTATCCTCTGCATTCCCCACGAATAGACTGTGGGAGCCATTTTGTTTTACCAACATTGAGGACGGCTATATATTTATGACCTTCAGTTAATTTTTACTGACTATTATTCGCCTCTGATATAAGCAATCAGAAATTATTTAAGCAGGAGATATAAATTATTTTGTGTCTATTTGATGTGTTATCTTTATATATTGATACTATTATGTTGTATAGTATATATATATATATATATATATATATGTACATATATATATATATATATATGACCAGCAAAATCTACTTCTTTTATGGAACGAAATCACGTGTCTGGTGGGGGTGGCGAGTGCAGGTGTAATTAGGGAAAGCTGTGTTTGTTTATTCTAAGTTACTGATTAAAAAAAATAATAGCACTTTAAAAATGGTTTGTAATACCTCAGCTGTTAGAGGAAGGAAAATCTTAACTAGGAAAATATGTGTTAAATTTTTCATTAAAATTTTCCTAATTATTTAAAATGTCCTTTTCGTTTTACCTATTGCATGATTTTTAAAAGTATTAAATATAAACATCAACCTCAGAGAATAAGAAAATAAATGGTTTTGGTTAGGCTTTGTGGTTTCACTTTATTAAATATCTGCAACTAATCATTTCAGCACTTACTGAAATATTAATTTCTTTCTTAAGTTCAAGAAACCAATAGCAAACAGTTAAGCAAAAAATGTTGTTTAATTTAAGTAAGGAGCCATGGTCTTATTTTGAGCCATTTATCCTTAACTATTTACATATTTTCTAAATATTTCACACTATAAGTTCCTTTTGGCATGTGATGAAATGGATACGGCCAAGGAGAACCTAGAGAGATAATATATGCTCCTTGTCCCTGCGCTACATTTCGGAGAATTTAACCATAGCTTAGAATGCTAAAAAGGGATAATTGCCCCGAAGTGAAACTGGTTAAGTGTATTATTAGAGCTTCTGTATGCTACGCACAGAATTTGGGAATAAAAAGAAAACAGAACTTGAAACCACACCAGGGCTTTCTGATAGCTCATTTTTTAGTAAAAGGTAGAAGAGACTAACAATGTAATCACAGCTTAAACTCTAATGCAAACCCAGTGCAGGATTACCTATTACCAGTGTACCAGAGGCATCAGGGGAAAGAAGTAAGGACAAATATTGTAAATTTTATAATTGATTTTGTAAGGAATTCTGATAATCCCAGCATAATTCTAAGAAGTCATCATAAAAAAAAAAGCAACCAACAACCTATCTTTATTACTCTTTACATTTGTTTGCGATTTCTATTGTTTTAAATTTTAGTTACTTGGACTGCAGAAGGGGCAAAGAGTACAGTAGATCTGTTGTTATTAATCCTTAGTGCTTATTGAAAATGTTCATGCACCATAGGTACATGTGTATTTATCTACTTTAAATTCCTAATTTCATCTTGAGGTTTAAAGAATATGGATTATTCACCATTATAGTAGCAGTATCAGTTCATGTATCTGCTATTTCAGATAGTAAAAATGATCAAACATTACATCCTTAGTAATGAGCTTCTTTCTTTTTCAAGGAACAACGTTCCTAAGAGTGGGAGATGAGAAGAACGAAGAAATGAATGCATGCACCTGTTTATGTGCCTCTTATCATCTTCCTTCTCAGAGCATACCTTTCTCAGCAAAATGGGAACTAGGAAGACCAAGCTCCAACTTTCAGACCATGTCATGAAAATGATAATAACTCAAAATTTGCAACTTATCTTGAAATTGCCTGTACCTTTCAATATGGAGTGTTGTCATTTACCTCAAATTAACTGTTTTATGTGTATATATTATGGGCCCCCACTCAGCTAGGGACAGTGTCTTTTTTTGAGTAAGTGTTCTGCATGGCACATGGGATGACGTAGTTGCTTGAGAAAGACTGCTGAATGAATACTTTCATCATACATTCAACAGACACATACCAAAGGGTCAGTGCTAAAGGAGAACTCTGTTTCTGGCTCCCAATTATTTGTCCCCAACCCACTCCTTGCTTCCTTCGATTGCATATAGTCTCAGGTTCCACATACCTTCCAAAAGTACACACCACCCAAGCTATATCCGTTGTCATGTGTATGATATATATGCAGTAGGATCAGTAGTCACTGAACGATTGACAGGCTAAATAAGTGAAAGAAAAACACGAATGAACAAACGAATGAATAATATAAATATTAGTTGAGTGTGCTCACGGAATATGGATCTTCTCAGCAGATGTAAATATCTTTGCTCTGTCTCATCTTTGACTGGTATGAGATGTATGACGTGGCCATCAATGTCATGGCAGTTTGAACACTTGCGGGTCAAGTCCATAAAGTCTTTCTAGGTGTATACTTTTGAAAATAAATGTTTTGCATTTTGGGAAGAAAGATAGCCAAACGGGGAGACTGGAAAAATAACTGTTTCTGTTTCAGAAATAGACCTTCCATTTGAAACTCCCTTTTGGCTCTTAGGCCAATCCCTGTCTTAATTGATGACTTAGAGGGTTCTGTGTCCTCCCAAAGAGCTCACTATACACTTTGAATAATCATCACTCCCCTGTGGGCAGCTGAAACAATTATCCTGCAGAAAAGTTTACCAAGAAGAGCTCCAACTAAATGCAACTTTTTCAAATTGATGGCCTTATTATAAAAATTTCTTTATAAAGAATTCCCTAAGTCCTTTACTAAAATTCAACATAAAAATACTCAGGAGTCTAATATTTACGCATAGGTCTAATAACCCAGAATAAAAAGAAAGAAGTTTAGAAGGCTGGCATTTGAAAGCAGATGAGGAAAAAAGATCCGAGGTATATAGATCATCAAAATCATCTCAAAATACATTGTCCATCTCGCGTAAGTTTTGATAAAATGCATGGTGATTGGATGCCTGGATGGTTCGTAGAGTATGTGACTCTTGATCTTGGGGTCGTGGGTTCAGGCTCCACTTGGGCATACAGCTTACTTTAAAAAAATAAATAAATAAAATAAAAATAGATGGTGCTCATGAACACAGAAACAGGAGTGTTTTTATTGCTTGCCACCTTCCTCTCTGACTATTGGTTTTCATTGGCTTAATGGATCTCCTAAGGAATAAATATGAGCAGGTGCAAAGTAAAAGGAAACCTATTTATAAACTCCAAATGAGGCCATGTAATAGAAAATTGGTCCTAGAATCAAACTGGCCTAGAATATCTGAACGCAAAACAGGTGAGTCGGAGAGATTACATATAAAGTCTTCATGGTGCTCTTTGCACAATGGGTCAGCAAGCCCTTTTTGGACACCCTACTTCCGTGCCTTAAGACTGTCCTGAAGGTTTTGTTTAATTTGAAAAACAGCACAGTCATGTAAACCCTAGAATAGTCGTTGTATAAGTATAAACAACAAATTATCAAGCTGTGGTAAAAATCCAGGGTTAATATGTAGAAATTAAATCTAGGTCTCCTGGGGTTTTTATTTTTTTAATTTTATATGTGTGTTTGTTAGTTTTGATGGGATGGAATCATGATAATCACTCTCAAAAACGACTGGAGAATAACCCACAAGGAGGGTAGTAGTTTGCCTTTTCCACGGCACATGCTTTGGGTCTATCGACTTAATACTCCCTGCTGGGTACCCCCAAACTCCCTTAACTCCCCGCATCTGAGACTGGCAACTCCCTGTGCCTCACTTATGTCCCAGGTGCAAGGGGAATGCCCAAAAGAACCCGAGTCTTACCCAGTCGCCCACAAACGAGGTGGTTATTTCATCACGAGGAAGCAAGCCGTCAGGGCTGTTTCAGGCAAGGGAAGGGGCAGTGGTAGGCAAGAGGTGCTGGTGGTGAGCGCTGCTAGCACGTTCAAGAAAACCCCTTTTCTGCCCGCTGAAGACCCCCCAATGTAGGATGAATCGAATTCCACCAGCTTCAATCCGGCTATATTGTACTTGAAAAATAATCCTGAAATGCACATTGATGCTGAAGAAGTCGCTTCTTCAAAACTTTAAGGCAACAATTAAGTATTCCATTGTCATGGCTCAATTAAATGGTTTGGCCTGAGAAAATTGGGGATTGTAAAGTGAGGATGGAATGTGCTTTGATCCTCTTTCCAGGGTTATTGTTTCATTAATAAATGAACATGTCATTTGTCTCACCAGAGGGAGCTCATGCCCTCCAGGCTTTTTTCCCTTTTTTGTTCAGGTTTTATAAAGATGAATTTCCAGTGCTCTGAAATACCATGGATTAGTAGTTAAGCCTGACAGCACTTCGGGGAGTAGCGAGCTTAAAGTGCCCCACACAGGTCTCCAAAGCACTTGTTTACTAATAGAGGAAATCAGCCACCGTCTGCAGCTGCTGATATCGCATTACCATTCGGAAAGACAGTAGCTGAGATAACAAATCACACAGTTTTAATAATTACTCCTGCATTCCCGGTTTTTGTTTCCTGCATAACTGTAAAGGCTGGATTCCTTCCAAATAAACAGATAAAAACAGTATGGAACTTTTATCTTTTAATGATAATGACAACACATCATGTTTCGCTAAAAGTTTCCTGCTGAATTTTTTTCTGATTTCTAGAGTTTCAATAAAATGTAATTATACTTTCTAATTCCACTCTTTTAATCTTCACTTCAAAAACTATTCACAGTGAGCAAGTTTGCCAGGCACCAAGAGTAGGGGACAATCCACCAGGACTCACCCGTGTTGACTCGCTCCGGCGTTCTGTCTTGGGGTAAACCTGTCATTGAAATTGCATCCTGTACATTGAGCTGCTTTGCATTCAAATTAATAGCTAGTTTAATTTGAATGTAAAATAGCTCCATTTGTGCCATCGCTTAAAAAAAGGAGTGAGGCATTTGGCCATGAATGGATGTTTAAGATATGATACATTTGCAACATATTTTTAATCCTAAATTGAACCTATATTAGGATGGGGACATTTTAATATCAATAGATAAGTCATAAAAGAAACCCTTTTAAAAATCTGCATAGCAAATATGTGCTTTAGGGGTCAAAACTACTCCATTGTACGGATACAGTACAGGGTTCAGTTCATATGGTTGGTGCTGGGCATTTTCCGGCAAATCTGCGTATTGTTACATTTCTATAGTCCAAGAACGGCAATTGATTTTTAAAACACATGCTGCAACTTTATTTGCTCAGTAATTACATGTACTTTATTTGGAGGTCAGTGAAAGAACAACTAAATAGGAAAATGAAGTCTTCCTCCCTTGTGCAATGAAACCATAAAAGTTGGCAGACAGAAAGGAATGCTAAACTTTTTCCCAGAGCTCTGAGTTTGGTTTCCACTGGTCCATGTTCCATTGGGTGATTAGAGAAAGCTTTTTTAAAGCCTTACTTCAGAATGATCTTAATTGGTGCAAGGTTGAGCCCTTTCTAGGAGGGGAGGGAAAAGGTTGAATAGCCTTTTCAAGTCACATGAAAGTTTCTAGGATGAATGTACGATAATTAGATTAATAAGTAGCTTAATTTATCACAGCTGAGGATTTCAACAGCCACACATTAGAGCAAGAAAAAAAGATTAGTGTGATTCTAGTTTGAAAAAAAAAATTGTACTGAAACTTGATTAACCTTAAACACAAAGTGCCTTTCTTCCTCAGTCTAAATGTCTGATAGGGGGGAGGGGGTGTGGCGTGGGGAAGTGGGAGAGAGCTCCTGAAATAATCAGGGAAGTCCTATTTTATTTCTTTCTGTCTCCCAGTTAATGAGCAGTATCGGAATTGCTTGAACCAACTTTTCCCTTTACCTCTTCTTAGCCTTCAAATAACGGGTCAGGCAAAAGCCTGTAGAATCCTAAATTATGTTGCCCACCCACATTATAGAGATATACCTTCTCTGATGTGCAATTTGTCATAAGCTGATTCTCTTGTCTCAGGTTGAAAAAAGAAGTCATGTGGTTGGGAGGAGAATAGGATTTGGAGGAGGCCATAATTCCGGTTAGTATGTGGTGGGAATGGCGAGACTCAGATTGTTGGATGACATTTCCAAGAGTTACCTCAGGCCTTTAAAGCCTGAATCTAGTCCCATAGCCTTCAAAAAGCAAAGGTTACCCAAGCAAGGGGCAGCAATGAGTTAAGGTAAGCAGTATTCATTGATAAACCATGCTAAATCAAGACAATTATTATAAAAGCAAGAATAATTGACTTAAAGGGGGTTAAAAAATCAGTCGGAAACTGACGCCCAAGAAAATATGCACCAAATCTAGTTCTCGCTCATTAGGAGTCTTTTCCCCGTCTCCTCCACATGTGCCCAATAAAATATTTTGATAAAAAAGATCATTTTTTATCTGCTGGACCATCTGATGGTCATATCCTACAGGGGCGGGCTAACGTCAGATTGGATTAACCTTAAAAATTTCCTGACTCCTGTCTGGCTACAAATGAACTTCAGCGCCGTGCAGAACAAAGCTGCTGGCATCAGCGTCGGTTTCGCAATGGAAGAGCCTGGAGTGTGAATCTATGGTACCTGTCAACACTCAACAGCCATGGTGGTTGGGAGTCCAGCTAATGCGAGCCCAGCGGTGGACTGGTGCATGGCGCATTGCCCCTGTGGCTGCATGACAAAGGTGTGTGGCTGGAGGTGGGTAGGCAGTTGTGACACCCTCCAACTGGATGAGAAAAATACCAAGCTAAAATACCAGACAATCGCAGTGACCTCGCTACAACAACGAAAATCACTGTGACTTTCTCTTCGGTCTCTGAAGCTTACCTAATGGAGTTCTGAGAGGTTCGGGTGCAGTTCAGGCATTTGACCCCAGCTAGGATATAGGAAAGTTACCTGGGGCCCAGTCGGATCAACTTGACCAATGCCAAGAGCACTCTCAGGCACCGGTGGTGTGAGAAGTTCAGGAATTGGAGCCAGAGCCTGAGGTGAGTCTTTCTCCACTGGGGGCGGTCTTCCCTCAGAGCACAAGTCTTCTTTTCTGCTGGGATGAAAGAGAAGCTTTGTTTATTTAGTTCTTAATTATATAATGAAAAGTGATATCACATTATCACATTATAGATGGAATATGGTTTAAAATACTGACATTTAAAGCATCACTCTAATTATGGACTCCGAACACTTGGAAAACCAAGACACAGCTCACCCACCAGCCTGAATCTGAAAGTGTGCTTATATCTAAAATGGATATCTCATTACTGGTTAACATTATTTAGTTAGGAGGGGATATGACCTCTAATTTGCCTTTAAATGATTAATTTGATGTTTAAATAAGTGTCTTCTATTTAATAATGTTTTCTTTCACCAATTCACTTATGTCAATAAACTCTTTGTTTAACCTTCTTAAAGGAAACATTTTCTCTGCTCAGAGGCAATTAATGAGCGAGCAAATAAATAGGTGTAGGAAAATGAACTAAAATTAAGGGCTGCCCAGGACAGCAAATGTGCTTTACTCCACGGAGTGGATATTGCATGTTGCTGTCCCAGCTCTGACACAGGAAGTGCATCAGCTCAGCCCCTACCCTCTCAGTGGAATCCTTCCTGTCATGGTTCACAGGCAGAAGCCACTCACGTCATAGGACCTGCTGAGATGAGAACACCCCATACACAGAGGCACTTTCTTTTGACTGCTTGTTCTTCAAGTTTGGTAAAAATGATTGTAAGTGTTCAGCTAAGGAATGGTTGTTACTTTTTAATGGGAAATGAAGGGAGAAGGAAAATATATGCAATAGTAATATAAAATACTAGTATCACTAATATTAATATCGGAATGTCAAAGAGTGTCTTTTGCAGTCTTAGGGACATAAAAGTATATCATGGATAACTTACTTTATATTTTTCTAGGTAATTTATTTTAAAATATGGTTTTTCGACATAGTTATCTATGGAATTAGAATGGATTTTGCTTTTTGGGTTATTAATTAGAGTTATAAGCTGTTAAATTTTATTTAGCTTTCTATAGTATGTGAAAAACAATTCTTTAACAATTTTAAGTAATGTTGAATTCTTTAAAAACTCAACATTATTTAAAAATTTGGATGCTTTTTTTAGGGGTGCCTAGATGGCTCAGTGGGTTAAGTGACGGACTTCAGCTCAGGATCATGATCTTGCTGTGAGTTCCAGCCCTGTGTCGGGCTCAGAGTCTGGAGCCTGCTTCTGATTCTGTGTCTCCCTCTCTCTCTGCCCCTCCCCTGCTTGCTCTCTTTCTCTCTCTCAAAAATAATAAACATTAAAAAAATTAAACAACGATTTTGGATGCTTTTCTAACAGGAGCAAAGGAATCACCAAAATTTCTCATTCTCGGAAGAGAAGCCTGCGGGTATGGCAGAGACTGGTGGTCATATCCTAATAATCACGTCCTCTTTTCCCACAGTTATGGACTTTTGCCCTAAGGCATGTAGACAGTGAAACCAGAGGTAACGTTTACACGCCTCCTTCTAACTGTGGACTGCAGCTCTAAGATTCAGCTCTGGCCAAGATGAAGCGAGCGGAAGTGACGTGTGCAACCTCCTCTTGTTGGGTCCCTAAATGGCAGGTCTTCCTTTTACCCTTTTCCCTCTTCAAATTGAAATAAAAAGAATCCTTGATGGTTTTCAGGAACAGAGTTGCCATCTCAGCTCCACCTCTATGTGAAAGAAAAATACACTTCTATCTGTTTAAAACCCCTGTGCTTTCAGCTAAACCTATATCCTAACTAATACACTGACTAACCACAGACAAAATAAATTCAAATTTAGGTACTGCATGTGCCATGTTAAACCAGTCAGTAAATCTTCCCTCTCACCCCCACCTCTGTCACTGTTTCTGCTTTTTAGGTTACTCTTCCCTACGAGATACTTGGATTGAGATTTCATTCAAAATCTTTTGAATGGCTCTGCATTGCCTTCCTAATGAAGTGCAATCCCTTACTAGACATTCAACACTCCGTGGTTTTTCCAGCCTCAGCTACTCCCATTATTTCCTACACATAACTCCCCACCTTCTCTGGTCACACTAGAGAGTTGCATTTTGGGGGCCACTCCTGCCCTTCCTCTCTGCCAGTGCGAGTCTTATCCATCATGTTACTAAAAACCAAAGAGAGGGGCACCTGGGTGGCTCAATCGGTTAAATGTCTGACTTTTGATTTCGGTCATGATCTCCCAGTCATGAGATTGAACCCTGCGTCGGGCTCCTCACTAAGAGTGGAACCTGCTTTAGATTCTCTTTCTCCCTCTGTCCCTCTCCCCTGCCCCTGCACTCTCTCTCAAATAATAAATACACAAATACATAAACACACAAATAAATAAATAAATAAATAAATAAATAAATAACTTTAAAATTTTTTTAAAAAGAGTTATATAAAAAATTGAGGGCTTTGGAGTCACATGGGTCGCACTGAAGCCATGAGGTCCACATAGGACACCCTGACTTTCCCTTATGGCACTTATCACAGTTTGTTACTGTACATCTTATCACTGTCTGCTTCCCCTACTAGTCCGTGAGTTCCACGTGGGCAGGGATGATGTCTGTTTGTCTCACTATTCTGTCTCCAGGAGTAGCATACTGCCTGGCAATCGGTAGACAGATAATAAATATTTGTTGAGCGAATGAAAAAATATCTCTGAATCTGTTTTCTCAGCTATTAAATGAGGCTAATAATAACTAACTCGCAGGGCTGTTGCTAGAAAGAAATGAGGGAAAAAAATGAGGTAATGCATGTCAAATAATTGTCACGTGGTACATAATGCATGGGAAGCAATATTGTGCAGTGACTGACGGTGCAAACTTTGGCTATAGCCAGGCTTGTGGTATGGCATTGGCTAAATTATTTATCTTTCATAGTCCTCCACCTCTTCCCCTATAAAGCTGATATAAAATGTACTTCGTATTATTGTTAAATGCATTACATTTGATCGTCTATGTGCTGACCACAGTGAGTGTTACCTACAAGGCATTCAGTAGTAGTACCTGGTGTCGTCCATCATTCATCTAATTGTTCATTTATTTATTTGACAGATTTTTATTGACTGCATGCTAAGTACCAGGCACTGGGCTTTGTGTCGGAAATATAATGGGGAGCAAATCAGAGTGGACCATGTCCACCTCATGAAATCTGTAGCCTGGTGAGATGGACCACTAAATAAACAAACATGTGAGTAACCACTAAAGAAGGAAAGGACAAGGTACCCTGAGAAGGAGCAACAAAGGCCAGGGAATTACATAAGTAGCTATTCTTCATGACTCAGCTTGCCATGGCAAAAGCTCCATGAAACCTATCTTTGCCCTTTCCCATTCTCTCCCAATTATATGGTCTTTCTCCTTCATTCAAACCTATGCCACATTATACTTTTATTATGATATTTGTTTCTTTTTATTCAAAATATAGCTAATAATAATGGCTATTACTTATCTAGTTTAAGCCCTTGTCTAATCCTTACCATCTGGACTAGAAACTTCTTGAGGGTAAAGTCTATGTTTGACCTGCCTGCCTCTGTTGTACCTATAGAATCTAGACGGTCCCAGGCATAAACTACGGGCTCCAGGAACAGTTGTAGAATAGAAATATATTGTACTGTCTTCTTTGACTTCCAAATATGAAAGTTTCACCCTAGTTCAAAAGATTCTGCCTAATTTTCATACTATTTCATTAGTGAATTTTTATACATCAACTTCTTTCACATATTATAGATGATAAATAAATCAGAAACAAGTTACGATAGAATTTTAATCATGAAAAAGCCTTAGTATCTTATAGCAAGAGGGACATTCTTAGAAGAATCTCAGACTGAAATCCCTTGACCAACACCTGATGATATTCTGTTTTCTGCAGTATCTGAAAGTATCTTCCCAATATAAAATTCTGCTGCTGCTTGTCGAGGATCTTTTTTTAAAAAAAAACTGTCATCACTACTTAAAACAGAAAGCATAGTAATGGCTCTTTCTGGTAGCATAATGTCTTTACTTAAAGGAAAACATTTACATTATACTCGGGTTGACAATAAGTAATACAGAAAAGAACATTTGTCACCTCACACAACCAAAAACTCCAGAGATAGGGATATTGTAGATGAGGCTTAATCTAATACCTCAAGGTTATCCAAAAGACCTGGCCGAGTTCCTCCCATCAGTTCATGTCAGCTTCATCCAAGACTGGCTCCACTCTTACTCCCAAAATGGCTGCTCATAGTTTCCCGAGCCATATGCCTTCTTCTTTGTTCTGGAATTCCCAGAAAGCCCTCTATAGCCACTGTATGGTCGGCTCGGCTCATGTGTTGACCCTTGCCTCCATTGCTGTAGTCAAGAACACAGAATGTGGTGACTGGCTTGACCTGTTCTACCCCTGACTAGGATGCAGTAAGTTCAGCTTCCATAAAATTACACAGACCCCCAAAAGAAACTAGAGACTGTTGGGAAGAGTAAAGGACGAAACTGATGCTGACAAAGCATCTAACAAACACTGACTCTGTGAGGTCTTGGTCAGCTTTGGTCTATGAAGCTCAGGATAAGGCCACTCATTAGTATCAGCAAGAGCAAAAGAACAAGGTATAGACTTCTTCCTTCTCTTCTGAAAATGGCATTATATTCTGGGGAGAGGGGGGCTGGAAAATCTTTGCTTTTGTATTTGTCCTGCTCAGGGATAAGTGTTATGGTCTAATACAGTAAATACTTTTATTTTTTAAATTTATTTTTAAGTAATCTCTACATCTAATGTGAGACTCAAACTCATGACCCCGAGATCTAGCGTCGCATGCTCTACTGACTGAGCCAGCCAGGTGCTCCTAATATAGTCAGTACTTTTAAATAAAATTATTCCTATTCTGAATTTTTGAAATCGTTATTAAGTGAAGGCCAAGTAACAATATATACTCCCTTAAGTTGTTAAATTTCCTGGTAGAAATGTTGACATTTTACCTCGTCTTCAAGGAAGAATAACTTGAGAGAACTTTCAAGGGAAGACTTTAATTTGTCTCCATTTATTTTGACCAAGTGAAAGCTGCTAGAAAATCCACTGAATATCACCTATTATCTTTTTCTTTTTTTTCTCTGTTTCTCCCCAGCCCCCACCCATGTTTGTCTGTCTCTTCTACACACACACACACACACACACACACACACACACACACACACACTTTTTCTTCCTTCTTCTCTGTCCTTTCTTCCCTTTCCCTCTTCTACACCTGCCACTCTTTTTAAAACAACATTGATTTTTTAAAAGTTTTTATTAAATCCGTTTGATTTTTTAAGTAAGTTCTACACTAACATGGAGCTTGAACTCACGAACCCAAGATCAAGAGTCACGTGCTCTACCGACTGAGCCAGCCAGGTGCCCTCACCTACACCCTGCCATTCTTCCCTCCCTCCCTGGGATTCCCTTCTCTCTCTGTCTCCTCATTCTTCTCTTTCTTTCTTCTTATGTTGTTTACCCTTCCTCTCTCTCCAGATGGCTCCCCATAGGTGGATTAATTCGAACAGAGAAAGCCAGCATCGTGGAAACAAAAATGAAACTGGTGGCAATGATTTAAGGCTGTTTTGGGGAGAGCTATGCCCACTTCTCTATGACCTCCAAACTGCATCATAGGACAAAGTCTCAGGCATCTGGTAAGAAATAGGCTGGTTTCGCCAAAATGTTGTGCATTAGCCATTAAAAGGGAGAAACTCCAGTCTGTTTACCGGTGAACCCTACGGTCTAACTCTTATCTCTCTAATCCGCACGCCACCCTCCAGAGCTAAGAAGACAGCTTAGTTTTCTCACCTCCATTTCAGAGTCTTGAAGGACCAGTAAGCATAGGCACTAACAGTGTGAGAGAATGACCAGATTTTTAGGCTTAAGGTATTATTGTCTTTACTTCTGGCTGATTTTTCAACTCTGACATTCCTCAGAGTAGCATGAAATCTCTTTTCCAAATAACTTTATCCATGAACCATTAGCATCATCGAGGACAGTTTGCAAACAAAAGGCAATGACATTAAAGTCAAGTAAAATGTAATAACTCTTGCTTATAAAATAAAAGCATTATGCTTTGGGACCAGCCTAAGCCAAATACAGTCCTCAAAAATATAGGAAATTCACTGCATGTTTTTCAGGGAAACTGATACCATAAAAAAGTTTTGATGTACAGTTTTAAAATAGTTATTTGGAGTTATCAACATATCCTGTTTAAGGGATAACTCTGAGATTAATATGTAAGTTTTTGTAAGGTCTAGAGTATGAAAGTTTTGAGCAACGTTTTTTAAAATAGAGACTCAGTTGCCAATGGTAAAGGAAAAAATTCTGTCCCTCGAGAGGTAATTTAATATCTAGAACTAGCTTACAAAAGATGGCAGAGCAGTGAATCTTTATGTTGCTTTGCTATCTAGTTTTATGGTTTGTTCTCATGATGTCAAACAAATATACTATTTTCCAGTGGTGAAGGATTTGCATATAACCATCATTTAATTTCACTCAAGGTTTTTTTTAGTGATTCAGCACAGGCATTGTGGTTTATGGGCCACAGTGGATAAGGATCAGTACTGGAGTCCAGTCAACATTCAACAAATATGTATCGAGCGCCTGCTGCCTTGATAACATGCTGCATAGCTGACATTGGGCCTACATAGTTGCTGAACTCAAGGATGTCACAGTCTCTTGAGGAAGTATTTATTTAAATAATTAATTAATTAAATTACAATAAGGTAATCTCTATATTATAGGCATACAGTGCACAATGGAAATATAAGAAGGGAATTACAGTTCTTTGATGGAGTCTGGAACACTCTATAGAGGAGTAGCTTTTGAGATGGAACCTGAAAAATGAGTAACAAGGGGCGCCTTGCTAGCTCAGTTGGAAGAGCATGCAACTCTTATTTTTTTTTCATATTTATTTATTTTTGAGAGACAGAGAGACAGAACATGAGCAGGAGAGGGACAGAGAGAGAAGAAGACACAGAATCCGAAGCAGGCTCCAGGCTCTGAGCTGCCAGCACAGAGCCCGATGCAGGGCTTGAACTCGTGAACCGCGAGATCATGACCTGGGCTGAAGTCAGATGCCTAACTGACTGAGCCACCCAGGTGACCCCCCTTTTAATTTTTTAAAAAAATTTTTAAGGACAGTATGTAACTCATTGTTGTGAGTTCAAGCCCCACATTGGATGCAAAGATTACTTAAAAATAAAATCTTAAAAAACAAAAAAGGAAAATGAGTTAAGAATAAAAAGAAATGAAAAGAGTTACTGTTCCAGATAGAGAGAATGTCTCATGCCAAGACATAGAGGTATGTGCAATTTGGCCTGCTTAAGAAAACACAAGGAGTTTATTATTGCTGGAACAAACAGAAATCAGAATCAACAGTAGCTATTGATTAATTAGACGTGAGAAGAAGGGAAAAAATTTGAAATAAATGAGGTATGAACAGGATTCTGAGGATAAATCACAAAATTCATTTTATGCTATGCTAAAGAATGTCTTTAGAATTAATTTTTTTATAAAGTGAGTATTATTTTTATCACATACTATACCATTAATTCATAGAGTGATTTGCACCTCCTGCCCCACCAGCTTCTTGAACATGGTAACTTCACATCTTGGACCTTGGTCTGCTCTGCTGTTAAATGTTAAAAACTAAAACTTTGGCTGTTTCAGCATTAAAAAAAATAGGGGCGCCTGGCTGGCTCAGTCATGAGTTCAAGCCCCATGCTGGGCATAAAGCTTACATTAAATAAAAATGTGGGGTGCCTGAGTGGCTCAGTCAGCTAAGCATCCAAGTCCTGATTTTGGTTCAGGTCATGATCTCACAGTTTGTGAGACTGAGGCTCATGTTAGGCTCTGTGGTGTCAGCTTGGGATTCTCTCTCTCACTCTCTCTCCCTGCTTCTCCCCCACTCGCACACACACACTCTCTCGCTCTTTCTCAAAATAAATAAACTTTAAAAATAAAATTAAAATACCTTATCAAAAAATAATAATCTTTAAAAATGTAATTTTTATTCCATAGACCTAGAGATTAATCGAAGAATTTCAAGTAACATGATCAGATCAGCTTTTTATTTAGAAAATGTATAGAATAACTTGGGAGAGGACAGACATAGAGGCAGAAAGAACAATGACCAAGCATTTCAATAGTGCAGGCGATGGATATTGAAGATTTGAACCATAACAGAGGTACTTACACTGTCAAAGGGGAGAAAGAGAAAAGATACATTTAGAAATCAGAATCAACAGTAGCTATTGATTAATTAGACATGAGAAGAAGGGGGAAAAAAATCTTGAAATAACTCTGGATTTTTGCCTGGGCAATGAGGTTGACAGATACTGGTGTCACTCATTTATACTAAGAAAAATGGGAGATGGGTCTGAGTTGGCTCAGTTGGAAGAGGAGGAAACTTGTCTCAGGGTCCTGAGTTCGAGCCCCACACTGGGTGTAGAGATTACTAAAAACAATAAACATATAAACTTAAAAAAAAAAGTGGAAAAAGCAGCAGGTTTATGGAAGGTAGTTAGTAATTTGGGGACATTTTCAGTTTGAGATCCTTTTGAGATATCTAAGTGATGTTATCTGACTGTATACTCTTCTTCCTAGACTCAAGAAGATGTCAGAAGTGGAGTTATCATTAGAGTTATGAATGTGAACACCAGGAAATGTTTACAGTAAGAAGAGAAGAGGACTGAGCACAGAATCTTGGAGTGCTCCACCAGTAAAAGGTCAGGAGAAGGAACAAGAACATATAAAGAAGCCAGAAGAAACTTGCAAAGAGAAGGGGGAAGAAAATCAAGAAAGAGTGCTATCAGGGAAAACCAGGGAGAAAAATATTTTATTTACACTCTTGTATTGTTTCATATATTTAGCAAGCACATATTTCTTTTGTCATGTGAAAAATATTAGATAAAAACACGGTTTAAAAGAAGAATGGGGGGGGGGGGCGCCTGGGTGGCCCAGTCGGTTAAGTGGCCAACTTCAGCTCAGGTCATGATCTCACGGTCTGTGAGTTTGAGCTCCATGTCGGGCTCTGTGCTGACGGCTCAGAGCCTGGAGCCTGCTTCGGATTCTGTATCTCCCTCTCTCTCTGCCCTTTTCTTGCTCACGCTCTGTCTCTATGTCTCTCAAAAATAAAATAAAAAAGGCTAAAAATAAATTAAAAAAAAAAAGAATGAGGGGCGCCTGGCTGGCTCATTCAGTGGGGTGTGAGACTCTTGATCTCAGGGTTGTGAGTTGGAGCCCCATGTTGAGCATAGAGATTACTTAAAAACAAAATCTTTAAAAACAAAGCAAAAAAAAAAAAAAGAATGAGAAACTCAACAACAAAAAGACACTCCAATTTAAAAACAGGCAAACGACTTGAATACACACTTCCCCAAAGAAGGTATACGAGTGGGGAACAAGCGTGTGCGAAGGTGGTTAACAGTGTCAGACATTAGGAAAATGCAAATCAAATCAGCAGTCAGATACCCTTTTACACCCACTGGGATGGCCACAATTTGAGAAAAAATTAAACAAGTGTTGGCAAAGATGACGAGAAATTGGAACCCTCATCCATGGCTGGTGGCAATGTAAAATTGTCCAAATACTGTGGCAATCAGTTTGGCGGGTTCTCAGTAAGTTAAACATAGTATTACCACATGACTCAGCAACCCCACTCCTAGGAAGAGACCCCAAAGAATTGAAAACACGCGTTCAAATAAAAACATGTGCATGGGTGTTCATAGGAGTTCTATTCAACAATAGCCAAAAGGTAGAAATGACTCAAATGTCCATCAACAGATGAAGGGAAAAACAAAATGTGGTATATCCATACAATGGAATATTATTCAGCTATAAAAAGAATGCAGTACTGAGACATGCTACAACATGGTGGACCTTGAAAACATTATGCTAAATGAAAGAAGCCGGTCACAAAAGGTCACGTATTTTATTAGAGACGATAGGCAAAACCAGAAAATCCCAGAGATTAGTGGTTGCCAGAGGCTGTTGGGGGATGGGGAGTGGAGAGTGACTGCTTACTGGGTATGAGGTTTCTGTCTGTGATGATGAAAAGTTCTGGAACTAGATAATGATAATGGTTGTATGACGTTATGAATGCATGTAATACCATATGCGTTCTTTAAAGTGGTTTAAATACACATGTTGTATTATGAGTATTTTACCCCAATAAAATGGGAAGGGAAAAAGAAAAAAAGAATGAGAATGAAGTCAGCAGTGTCTTGTTAGGTGGGAACCATAAGACAGCAGCCCTTATTGACATTGCTGAGAACAGTTTCAGGGAGATGGAACAGTGCCAGACTGCAGTGGGGGGAGATTAAATAACAAGTGTGGGTGAGGAACATGGGCGGAGACAGTGTTTTCTGAAAGCTGGACTATGAACTGAAGGACCATGACCTGTAACGTGTATCAGCACTTCATCTGACAGGAGTCAGATGGGGAGACACAGAATCATGAAAGGGTCTTTTAATTTTGGTTTGATTTGGGTATAGGGTGTGTGTGTGTGTGTGTGTGTGTGTGTGTGTGTGTGTGTGTGTTTCAAGATGAAAATAATTTGAATACATTTATTTGCTGGGAGAAGGAAGCCTTAGAAAGCAGAGAGGATGAAGCTACAGGAAGAGAAGTAATTACTAGAGAAGTAATTGCCTCCTCAGGGAGGTGGGACACAATTTATGGGGGGTAAGCTTTGTAAGGATAAAGACACCTCATCTTCAGAAAAGGGAGACAGTTGCCCCTGAAGAGACATATATGGGTAGGAAGTCAGAGGTTAGGGAGTTCATGTCTGAGGACTTCTAGCAGATATTCTGGGTATTGGAAGAAACCTTACACACCATTGGGTAAAATCGCTCTCAATCCTAACTGCACACTAAAATCATTTGGGGGATCTCTTCTTAAAAATACTGATTCTGGGCTTTATACTCAAACATTTTGATGTAATTTGTCTGGGAATTATTTTTCAAAAGCTCTTCAGATGATTCTCATGTGCAGCTATGACTAAGAACCATTGATGACTTTTAGTCATCCTTGTTGGTACTTTTTCCATCAGGATAGATTGGAAGCAGATTGGAAGCAACATGGTGTCTTTCTTAAGTACTGAGGAGGGCCTGCAGGGGACTAATGAAGTCCTAGGTGGGGCCCCCCACCTAGCATAAGGCCAATGGACCCTCCCCTGGCCCAGCCATTTGGAATCCCAGGTCAATTGCAACTCAGCAACACGTTAATAAATAATAAGAAAGTACGAGTTACAGAGCATTTACCATAAGCCACATATGATGCTAAGAATTTTGCATGATCTTGTTTTAATTCCACAACTATAGGATGTGGTACATAGCACTTGTATTCCCACTTTACAGATAATGTGTTACACCGGTGAAGAATTCGCTCGAGATCACAGGTCGAGGTTGGCAAAGGCATTCCCGCCCGCACAAGAACACAAGTCATTAATCAGTATGTTATCTTTTCTAACGAAAACTTTGCAAATGAGTCACAGCTCAGGTCATTTCCATTTTCAACAATAGTTTAGATCTTTTTAAAATATGAAGTCACGTCCTTTTTTTACGTGAATATGACTTTTAAGATATTCTATTATATTCAAAAATCAGGGTTCGAGTTACTTTATCTTGGCCTATTTTAGCTGAAACCGGTTACAAACTGGAGAGGTTATATGTTATGCATCCCTAACTTCACCTTCCATAATTTATGTCACTTCTCTCTTTTTTTTTTAAGTTTATTCACTGATTGAGAGAGGGAGACAGAGAGAGCAGGGGAGGGGCAGAGAGAGAGAGAATGAGAGAGAAACCCAAGCAGTTTCTGCACTGTCAGCATGGAGCCCAACCCGGGGCTTGATCTCACGAACCATGATATCATGACCTGTGCCAAAATCAAGAGTCAGATGCTTAACCGACTGAGGCACCCAGAGAGGGTGTGGTATGTGGTAGAATGACTTAACACATGGGCTTTGGAGTCAGACAGACTTGCTCTGAACACCAGCTCCAGTCCAGAATATGCTAATTATGTGATCTTGGACTCCTGGAATGCCTCGATTTCCTCAGTTGTAAAACGGTGGTAATAATACCGACGGGCACAGTGCTGATGAGAGGGGAACACGAGACGTCTTTGGAAAGAGATTAGCACAGTACCTGGTGTCGTATAAAAACACAAATAAATGGTAATAGTTTTATAATTATTGTAACTATCAGTCATCATCATCACTGTCATCAGTATAATTAAGGTCAATCAGAAGCACCATGAAAACCAAGGAGTCGTGTTGCCTCTCTCACAGATCTTTATGACTTCCTTTTTTTTTTTTAATTGTTTTAATGTTTATTTATTCTTGAGAGAAAGAGATGGAGTGTGAGCAGGGGAGGGGCAGAGAGAGGGAGACATAGAATCTGAAGCAGGCTCCAGGCTCTGAGCTGTCAACACAGAGCCTGATTCGGGGCTCGAACCCAGAGACCATGAGATCATGACCTAAGCCGAAGTCAGAGGCTTAACCAACTGAGCCACCCAGGTGCCCCTTTATGACTTTCTAAACCAGTGCCATTCTGCAGTGACGGAAGTGTTATATAATATGTGCTCTCCAATATAGTAGCCCCTAGTGATATGACCATTGACTATTCAAAATTGGTTAGTATAACGAGGAACTAAATATTTCATTTTATTTTAGCTATTGTTAAATTTACATAGCCACATGTAGCTAGCATCTACCTTGTTGGCAGTCTATTCTAGACTAAAGTCCTTGGACTATACTTAAGATAAGGTTGTTATGTTAAAGTTTAAAGGGATGGATTCACATGATTTTTGTAATTTCTTAAAAGATGTCACAAATACTGTATTGGGGTCAAAAATCTTGGCAAGGACTTCAGGTCCCGGAGACTGTCATTATCATGCATAGTTGATGAAGAGCATACATTTACCCTTAGTAACTGGGATATTGGAGTTAATCTAATACTCATGGGTGCACTGCATTGTAACAATCTTGGATTTTTTCATCAGATACAGTTTTGGAAGATCAAGGACAACAGTCTGGTGAAAATACAGAGAAATCAACTTGGGCTATTCTTGATCGGGGTCTTTTTAATGGGAAAAAATGAATGTAAAATATAAGTTATCTGTGATAATGTTTTGAAATCTGACTTTTTAAAATTATAAAGACCTTGGGGTGCCCAGGTGGCTCAGTCGGTTAAGCGTCTTAGTCTTGATTTTGGCTTGGGTTATGATTTCATAGGTCGTGAGTTCAAGCCCCACATTAGGCTCTGCACTGCCAGTACCGTGGGATGCAGCTTGGGATTCTCTCTCTCTTTCTCTCTCTGCCCCTCCCCCACTCACACTGTTTCTCTCTCTCTCTCAAAATAAATAAACTTCAAAAAATTAATAAATGTATTATAAAGAACTTTAAGCTTCCAAACACAGCTTTCGATATATATAGAAGTGATGAGAAAAAAAGCTAAATAAAGGTAGAGGGAAAGGAAGCTCCAGGAGCTAAAAAATTTTGTGGGCAGAGACATACGCAGTGCACATGCTTAACAAGAAGGGTCTTGGGAAACATACAATATTAAAATCTTAAAGGAATCTTTAAAAAATAAAATTACTTTAAGTGTATGCCTAGTCTTTTGTAGGATAACAGAGAACAGCAAAAAGAATTCAAACTGTTTATAATAATCATATTACAAGTGGTAGTTGTAGTGCTATCATTCTGTGTGATGCAGAATAAAGAAAATGAGAAAATTTTTGACAATCCAATTCTATCATCTGTGGTGTCCTTGAAAATGAGAATTCTTAGTGAGAGAAAAAAGAGATATAGATATAAGATAGGAGAGTTTGAATAGCAAAACATATAGTCCTGAGTGTGAATTAGAAATATCAGTATGGAGGAGCACCTGGGTGGCTCAGTCGGTTAGGCATCCGACTTCGGCTCATGTCATGATCTCACGGTTCATGAGTTCGAGCCCCATGTCTCGCTCTGTGCTGACAGCTCAGAGCCTGGAGCCTGCTTCAGATTCTGTCTCCCTCTCTCTCTGCTCCTCCCCCACTCATGCTCTATCTCTCAAAAATTAAATAAACATTAAAAAAATTAAAAAAAAAAAAAGAAATATCAGTATGGAGGCACCTGGCTGGTTCAGTTGGTAGAGCTTGTGACTCTTGATCTTGGGGTTGTGAGTTTGAGCTCCATGTTGGTTATAGAGATTACTGAAGAATAAAATCTTAAAAAAAAAAAAAAAAAAGAAAAGAAAAGAAAAAAGAAATAACGAACTCATGATATATTTTAGCTTTTAAAAAAATTTTCCTTGGGGGCGCCTGGGTGGCTCAGTCGGTTGGGCGGCCGACTTCGGCTCAGGTCATGATCTCATGGTCTGTGAGTTCGGGCCCCGCGTCGGGCTCTGTGCTGACGGCTCAGAGCCTGGATCCTGCTTCAGATTCTGTGTCTCCCTCTCTCTCTGCCCTTCCCATGCTCACTCTCTGTCTCTATGTCTCTCAAAAATAAAATAAAAATGCTAAAAAAAAAAAAATTAAAAAAAAAATTTTCCTTGGGTGCCTGGGTGGCTCAGTCAGTTAAGCATCTGACTCTTGGTTTTGGCTCAGGTCTTGATCTCACAGTTCATGAGTTTGAGCCCAAATCAGGCTCTGCGCTGATAGTGCGGAGCCTGCTTGGGATTCTCTCTCTCTCTCTCTCTCTCTCTGCCCCTGCCACGTGCTCTCTCTCTCGCTCTCTCTCAACATAAATAAATAAATAAACTTAAAAAAATTTCCTGATTCTATTCACTGAAAGGATTAGAATAGCCTCGTAATAACAATTAATATCCCTAACACTGAGATGGTGAACTATAAATTCCACTTCCCTTCAAGAAATGCACCAGGTTAGCCTGGAATATCTTGTCATCTTACCAGGTAGCAAGGTAAATATTATTAAAGGCACGTCAGAAAGACCCAGGAGTCAACTCAAAGACTCCCTTTGGCCAAGGATGGAACAATTGGAGATGTCGATAAGAATATGGTTTCGAGCCCATCAAATGTGTTCAAATTCATGAATTCATAATGGTCACTTTTAGAGAATGCTTGTCAACTAAATTCATTATTTGAAAACTGGTAAACAAAGAGAAAAAAAAAAACTATCCTGCCTTTCCTATACACTCCATGCCATCAGTTAACCAATTAATATATAAGTTAAATTTCTTTTCTTGGAAGCATTGCAACTAAAAAATGAAGAAGAAATAATAGAATCGAATACTGCCATTTTGCAATCTCCTAATGAATTCATGGGTCTAGGCACCGAGCATCAATGACCAGTAACGTCACAAAGAGAGACAACCAGACATTATGTGCCTTCTGATAAAAGAATAAACACCCAACTTGTGAAGCAACCTGGTCAAAAATTTCAAACCTGAATCTGACCAAACTTTGAGACCCAACTATTAATTTATAGAGAAAAAAATCGAACTATACCATGAAGATGCAATCAGAAAAGAAAAAAGTAGAAAGGACTCAGTTTCTTCAACAAATAAATTATAAAAGGAAAAAAGAGACAAGGATATGCCTGGGAAAATCTATGTATTAAGAGGCTTAAAGAGCTTATCACCTAGTGTGATGGTTAATTTCATGTGTTGACTTGGCTAGGCCATGGTACCCAGAGAGTTGATCAAACACCAGTCTAGAGGTTGGTGTGAAGGTATTTCTTAGATGAGATTAGCATTTAAATTAGTCAATTTGGGGGGTACCTTGCTGGCTCAGTTAGTAGAGCATACGACTCTTGTTGATCTCAATGTTGTGAGTTCAAGCCCCATGTTGGGTGTAGAGATTACATAAATAAGTAAAACTTGAAAAAAATTAATAGATTTTGGGGCGCCTGGGTGGCTCAGTTGATTGGGCATCTGACTTCGGCTCAGGTCATGATCTCATGGTTCAGGAGTTCGAGCCCTGCGTCGGGCTCTGTGCTGACAGCTCAGAGCTTGGAGCCTGCTTCAGATTCTGTGTGTCTCTCTCTCTTTGCCCTCCCCTGCTTGTTATTCCTTTCTCTCTCCCTCTCTCTCTTTCTTTCTCTCTCTCTCTCAAAAATAAACATTAAAAATATTTAATTAAAAAAATTAGTAGATTTTGAATAAAGCAGATCAACCTGCATAATGTGGGTGGGCCTCATCCAATCAGTTGAAGGGTCTAAGAGAAAAAGAGTGAGGTCCCCCCAAAAAGAGGGAATTCTTCCAGACTGCCTTTAGACTTGAGCTGCAACATCAACTCCCCTGTGTCTCCAGCAGGACTGCCCTGTAGACTCTGGGCTAACTGAGACTCCACAATTGTTCTCTCTCATATAAACATCTGTGCTGTTACAAATCCGAATGGTAACTATCCGAATGTGGAGGGCAGTAGTGACGGGTAATACGATAAATACCACTACTATAGTAATACCACAAACATAAGTATAAGTAACGTAAAAATTCCTGTATTTACTATTATATTTATAGCATATGAATAGTATGTATTTACTATATATAATAATTTTAATATATATGTGTATACATATAGTAATTATCTTTATAAGGATGACTAATTTACTAATATAAGTTAAAAATCAGAGGTTAGCCCTTTCAAGCATTAGGCATGAATAGATCCTGGGGCCAAGAGATTATTATTTTGAAAAGTTGAGATGCCAAAAGAAAGAATAAGAAAAAACTATTGCTTCAGGGTATAGAGCCCTCGGGGTGGGGGAGGACTATAGAGAGAAATTCATGAACATGTTTGAAAACCAGGAAACTTTGAAAAGCAGTTAGGCTGTATCTAGAGAGAGGTTAAAGTTTATTTCCTACAATGTAGTAATTCCAACTTTCCGTAAGCATGCCTGATAAAATCTCAAACAGGGGCGCCTGGGTGGCTCCGTGGGTTAAGCGTCAGTTAAGCATCCAACTCTTGGTTTTGGCACAGGTCTCCCAGTCCGTGGTTTCCAGCCCCGCATCAGGCTCTGTGCTGACAGCTGTGGAGTCTGCTTGGGATTCTCTGCTCCCTCTTTCTCTGCCCCTCCCCTGCTCACTCTGTATCTCTCTCAAAATAAACAACTAAACATTTTTTAAAAAATCTCAGGGGCGCCTGGATGGCTCAGTCGGTTAAGCGGCCGACTTCAGCTCAGGTCATGATCTCGCGGTCTGTGAGTTCGAGCCCCACGTGGGGCTCTGTGCTGATGGCTCAGAGCCTGGAGCCTGCTTCAGATTCTGCGTCTGCCTCTCTTTCTCTCTGCCCTTCCCCTGCTCACACTCTGTCTCTCAAAAAATAAATAAACGTTAAAAAACTTTTTAAAAAATCTCAGAGGCACAAGAAGACTCACACGAGGGTGTGTAAATCAGAAGCAATCTGAATTATGGACCGGTGGGGGGAGCAAATAAATAAAACGTGGTATGTGGGGGAGGCATACGGTTGGTTAGTACATAGCAGCTAAAAATGAGCTACAGAAATTCACCTATGAAATACACACATTGTGTACTTAACTACATGCCAAGTACAGTACTGTTCTAGATTCTGGGGATTTAGAGATTAGCAAGCCAAACACCCTGCTGTCAGGGAGCTTATGCACAGATCTACATGTACCAGCACAGACAGAGGGCAGAAATATATGGAAGGAAAAACGTAGGTAGTAAAGGATGAAAGGTGTAAGTTCTTAAATTTTCCACTAAATAATCTAAAATGTCATTTCTGTATACACACATGTAAATGTATACTTGAACAAGTTTAAAGAACACATAGAAAAATCATACACAACAGGGTTGCCTCCGGGAAGGGGAAGAAAGGAAAAGGACTGAAGATGTGGGTCAAAGGGAACTTCAACTTTATCTCTAACTTTTCTTTTTTTTTAATTTTTAAATTTTTGGAGGCGCCTGAGTGGCTCAGTCAGTTAAGCGTCTGACCCTTGATTTCGGCTCAGGTCATGAACTCATGGTTTATGGGTTCGAGCCCAGCGTAGGGCTCTGCGCTGATACTGTGGAGCCTACTTGGGATTTTCTCTTTTTCTTTCTCCCCTCCCATGTGCACTCACTTTCTCAAAATAAATAAATAAAATTTAAAGAGTTAAAAAAAAAAAGATTAAAAAACAAATTTAAAAAAATGTTTAAGTAAGTTCTATGCCCAGCAAGGGGCTTGAACTCACAACCCTGAGATGAAGAGTTGCATACTCTACTGACTGGGTCAGCCAAGCATCCCTGTAGCTTTTCTTTTTATTACAAAAAAGATAAGCCGATGCATCATAATGTTGGGGTCCTCGGATTGTCCCCCAGAGACCATGAGACACGTATGCAAAGGCAAGAGCGTTTATTGAGATTCCAGCACGCTGGGGTCAGCCACTCCGTAAAATGGTGACAAAACGAGAGGAGGGCGCAGGCGCCTTTTAAGCACATTTAGGCGCGCATGCCAAGGCGGGAAACAGGTGTCTCTAGCTTCCAAGGCGGGAAACAGGTGTCTCTATTTGGGGGGTTTGGGTGCTCTAAGGATTGGTCCAAACTGGTCTGGTGAGGGTGGAGCCTGATTGATTGGTCCATCTTCTACTTCCTAGTCTTTTGGAGCAGGAAGTGTTTTAGGGCCACCCCTTGCCCCTTAGGTCCGGGACCTCTCAATAATAGTGACAACGGTCACTGCTGGGTATTGGAAACACTCATATTTGTTATATTAATCTCTATACCTTATTCTTTATTTTCCCCAAACTAAAGAACCTACGGCAAGGGAACTTACAGTTTCAAGGAACAGACGGTACAGAGAGAAGTCCTGCGTTCAATCTAGAAATAAGAGAGATGCCACATCCTGCGAGGCAGCAGGGCAGACGAAGCAATGGATGAGGAAAGTAGGAAAGACTGAGGGAAGGAATAGGACGTGGAAGGAGATTTACAGGTGGCCTTGAACTCAGCGAAGCGGGAGGCAAGATCCTCTGAGATCAAGAGCAAGGGAAGATTAAACGGTGAGTCCCTAAAATATGAAAAACATTTTTAAACAACCAAGGGTGGAAACTCATTCGTGAATCTCCAAGAGAGTAATAAAAAGAGTACAGAGCAGCAGTAAGAACTAGAGGAAGTTTGGTAGCATGAAGTTTTATTGACCTGAGTCAGAATGTTTTCACGTCTTTCTCTAGCAAAACTTGACAGCCTAAGGAAAAAGAGAGAAATTAATCAGCAATGGTGAACACGATTTAGAGAATGATACGGTGGGCATTTGTTGAAAATGTAAGTAAGGAACGTATACTAGGATGCTAATTAAAGCACCCTTCAGGGGCACCGGAATGACTCAGTGAGTTAAGCCTTTGGCTCAAGTCAGGACCTCCTGGTTCATGAGTTCAAGCCCCGTGTTGGACTCTGTGCTGACGGTGCAGAGCCTGAAGTCTGTTTCGGATTCTGTGTCTCCCTCTCTCTCTGCCCCTCCCCCACTCATGCTCTGTCTCTCTCTCTCTCTCTCAAAAATAAATAAACATTAAAATTCTTTTTAATAATAAAATAAAGCGCCCTTTAAAGTTCTCAACTTGAGGGTCAGATTGGACAGAAGAAAAACATATCTGGAGAAAGCTTTGGCTGTCTTGGATTAGAGGTTGGCAAGGGACGGCACACACGTCAACCATTCTGTTCCCAGGCCATTGGCCGACATCGTTCATTGATTTTGGCATCCTTTCTTACCGAAATTAGGTATGAGCCCCAAACCCTCCTCAATTCACTGCTCCAGCAGTCTGGTCTCAGTTACAGAGAGTGGACACCCAATGTGAAAACCACTAGACAGACCCACGCCAGACAGCAGGCTCAACCCAGGCAGGAAGCATGTCAGATTAATCTTTGAATCCCCAAGGGCTGTACCTGGCACACAATAAACTCTTACTCAATAAATTATTATGGAAGAAGGAAGAGAAGGAGGGAGGGAGAATGGAGTCCCTGATGAAAACAAAGAACAGATTCAAAAGACATGAAAGAAAAGTGAAAGCCAGGGGAGAGGGGGTGTGTGGAGGGGGGCGCGTAGGTCGTTTGGGGTCAGAACGGGGAGCTCAGAACTGGTGACCTTTGAGGTGGAACTGTTTCAAGCAGTAAAGACAGTTAGAGGTTTTTCTCTTGTAAAGAATCAATAAAATACAAAATACAAAATACTTTTCTTCTGTGAAGTCTTCTCATTCCTTTCTTTTATTTTATTTTTAAATTTTATTTATTTATTTTGAGAGGGGCGGGCAGAGAATGAGAGAACGGAAAGAGAGAATCCCAAGCAGGCTCCACTTGGGAGCCCTGAGATCATGACCTGAGCCAAAATCAAGAGTCTGTTGCCCACTGAGCTAGGCGCCCTTCCTTTCTTTTAAAGAGTTCCCTTAGAAGGTATAGGAAAAGCAAAATGATAGAGCTAAACTTCTCCTTGAGGCATAGTACCCCCCCCCTCTCTCTCTCTCTTTTTAAGTAAGCTCTATGCCCAATGCAGGATCCAAACTCCATCCCAAGATCAGAGTCACAGGCTGTACCCACTGAGCAACCAGGCACCCCAGCAGCGACTCTTTAAATAAACTTGCCACTGAAACATTTAAAAATCAAGAGTTTGGTAATGTTTTGTTTTGCTTACATAATAGGGATTTTTATGAGAAAAAATGCTTTCTGTCACATGGCTACAGAACTGTAGAATTTTCAGTTGACTAAAGTATGGGTTTTTTGTGTCAATGTTTTCCATAAGAAGCATGGAAAACGAGTTGAAATCTGGTAGAATACAAAATGCAAGAAAAATATTTCTCATTCTTCTGATTCTTAGCTTGAAGAGACAATTGAGGCTACTTCAATTTTTTACCTCAAATGCTTATTGTCCAAAATGCCTGACACTTTGTCATGGGGCAAAACTCACCAACCTTCCTTAGCCACCACCAACCCGTGGCTGAACCATAGTTTTGTCTGTTGATGTCAACGCAACAAGACTTGAGTGTGGCGGTACATCTTTAGGGAATATGTACAAATTATATAAAATAAAGGAATCTTTAGGGAATATGTGCAAATTATATAAAATAAAGGAATCTTTAGGAAATACATGCAAATTATATAAAATAAAGGTATGTATGTACATATGATGGAATATTATCTGATCTTAAAAAGGAAGGACATTCTGATACATGCAACACCATGGGTGAAGCTCAGAGAAATGACGCTGAGTATCAGACCCAAAAGGCCACATATGAGACGATCCCATGTATACGGGATACGCAGAGTGCTCAAATTCAGAGAGACAGAAAGTAGAACTGTAGTCACCAAAGGCTGGGAGAGAGGGGAAGGGAGAATTATCATTCAATAAATGTGGCTGCAGCTTGGAAAGATGAAAATTCCCAAAGATGGATGGTGGTGACTCACAGCAATGTGAATATATTAATGCCACCAAACTATACACCTGGAAGTGGCCAAAGTGGTTAAGTTTTGTGCTATATATAGTGATACATATTTGACCACAACAAAAATAAAATAAAATAACACAAAAGTATCTTCGACTATATTTTCAAAAGCAAAGGAAACTGTGGCTGATTTTGACTCACAACTAACTAAAATATCAGGCACCTGAGTGGCTCAGTCAGTTAAGTGTCCAATGTCAGCTCAGGTCATGATCTCACGGTCTGTGAGTTCGAGCCCCATGTCGGGCTCTGTGCTGACAGCTTGGAGCCTGGGAGCCTGCTTCAGATTCCATGTCTCCCTCTCTTTCTGCCCCTTCCCTGCTCACACTCTGTCTCTGTCTCTGTCTCTTTCTCTCAAAAATGAATAAAAATTAAAAAAAAAAATTTAGAGTAAGTAAAAGAAGATTTTTTCCCTCAGGAAAACACTGTTAACCTCAAAATAAATACATTTTTTTAAGTTTATTTATTTATTTTGAGAGAGAGAGAGAGAGCAGGAAGGGGGCAGAGAGAGAGGGAAAGAAAGAATCCCAAGTAGACTCTGCACTGTCAGTGCAAAGCCGGACACGAACTGTGAGATCATGACCTGAGCCGAAATCAAGAGTCAGATGCTTAACCGACTGAGCCACCCAAGCGCCCTAAATACATTTATTTTCAATGGTCACTAACATCTTGGCCCCAAATTCACTTGATGGAAACGAACACTGGATAGGAGAGTTAGTAAGAAATGCCATCTGAGTGCGAGTTAAAATGGAAAAAACGATGAGAGATACCCCACATGTTCAAGAATAGCGCGCTGGGTGGGCTTGGGAGCTTTGTAGGAATTAGACTGGAATTTGATGGGAGCCACGCTATCTTTGGTTTGTGAAGACTTTTTTTTTTTTTATCAATAAGCTAAAATGTTTATTTTGGTCATTAGGAAATATTAGAGGTGGAAACACCGAAAAGGAGAATTTTTTTTTTAACATGGAGATTGTTAAGGTGAGGATAGAAAATTAACTGATATTAATGTGTTTGCGTTCTGTTTTCTTGGCCTAAGATTATTCCACATGTGAAAAGATTCCCAATCCTGTCAATAACTGTAGGGAACTGATGACGGCTCAGCCCCCCACTCCGCTCACCACCCCCACAAAAAATCAAATCAAATCCGAGCAACTGGCTACACAGTGCTCTCAGCGGCTTTGTTACTCTGAGAAATGCAGAGGGTCGGTGGAAATTATCCCGTAATGAGCAATCCATCTGGCTGCACCTAAAAATGGAATAAAAATGCCACCCTTGACTTTTCCGTGGTAGTAAATTAAAGCCTAATGTATAGTTCTAATTGCTAACATTTTCTCTCTAATTATGGTTCAGTTTGGCTAGGATTTCCGACAATCCCCTTGTTCCCCTAAAGCAAACACCAGAGAATGTTCTAACCCCACTGGTGGCATTTATTAATAACCCCCTTGACAGATGAAAAAAAAATCATTATTCTATATTAGACGGGAAAAGATTTTCCTAGAGAAAGCTAATTGATTAAAAAAAAACCACATTCAGACACTATAGAGGAATTAATTTTAGAGAGGGGAAAAATACAATAGTGTCAAATAAAAACAGGCTCATGCTTAGGATAATGCTGCCCGGGCACTGTTTGGGGTACCAGCTAGGGAAAAACAACTCGATAAATGTATGAAAAAATATCCATGCATACTCATACACTCGGATGAAGAGATGAGAGGAAGAGAGCTCTCCTGTGAAGGATTCTTACTTTGTGCCTCCATGAAAGAGATGAGACGTGATAAGTTGGCTTCTATAGATGGCAAATACAAACACACACATACAAAATGGTTGGGAATGTTTCCACATTCTTCTATTTAATCTCTTTCTTTCTTATTAAAAAAAAAAAGCATTATTCCTTTTAAACTAATGTACAAATACTTGCTAAGTACAAATCAGTATTTATCTCTAGGTCTAGGTCTCATCAAACGGTATACAGCGTTCTGAGTGACAATTAAGAATTCAGAAATACTAAACAAAAGTAAGATTTCCGATATACTGAGAGGAGGCATGGTAGGGAAGAAAAGAACTGCGCTGAGAAAAGATTATTTTCGAACGCTGCACTCCAAAGTATGCCCGGAGAGAATAGAAATACGAGTTTACAAAGCAAAGCAGAGGTGGCCAAGGGCAGGGCGGGGGCAGGGGTGGGGGTGGGAAGAGGTGGAAGCAGTAGCCCCTGGTACAAACACTAACCACTAATGCGCGGTCTACAGAGGGTGGAACCCCAGTGTCAAAACCAGCTTGCAATCTTATCCGCTTTTAGTGTCATCATGCACTGACCATTCCAAACGATATCAGGAGTAAAATACTTCTCTCTGCAAAAATCCTGTCTGTCTTAAGTTCTAAGCAATTTCTGTGGTTACCGTTAACCTTTAGTTAGGTTAAGTGTACATTTCAAGTTGGCAATTTTTTGTTTCTTAGGCCTTATAATCATTGCGCGCTCCACGAAAGTTCATTTGGGAAAGTGCCAGCTGCACTGTCTCGGCTTCACATGCTTGTGACCGCCACAGATATGTAAGGATAATATTGCTTCTTTTGTCAAAAAAATGCACTCATGCGATTTAACACTGTTAATCCAGGGGCGACTGGCTGGCTCAGTCGGAGGAGCACTCGGCTCTTGGTCTTGGGGTCATGAGTTGGAGCCCCATGTTGGGTGTAGAGATCACTTTAATAAAGAGAAACTTTCTTAAAAATTATTAAAAGCATAAACAAAACTATTAATCCATTTTTTCATTTTTGTATTGTAATCTCTCTTTATTTATAATCATTTTTCCTTTACTTGTACAACTATAAATACAAAGTGTGATAAAAAATATTCAGTGTCTTCATTTCTTTTCTGGACATTATTACTATTTGTTTCATTTCATGATTTTTACAAAACATAATTTTGTTGCCTAAGACAAGGAAAATGTGAACAAGTGATCTGGTCCAGGCATCAAACATGCTATGTGCTCTACTAAAGCAAAGAAAATAAATTATATCATCTAAATGATTGGAAGATAAGGTCTTCTGCTTAAATAATCTAGCTAATGGTTTTCTTTTTTTTTAATGTTTATTTAATTTTTGAGAGACAGAGCATGAGTGAGAGGAGGAGCAGAGAAAGAGGGAGACAGAATCCAAAGCAGGCTCCAGGCTCCGAGCTGTCAGCCGGACGCAGGGCTCGAACCCATGAACTGTGAGATCATGACCTGAGCCGAAGTTGGATGCCTAACCGACTGAGCCACCCAGGTGCCACAATGGTTTTCTAATAGATCGTTGATTCTCAGAAAATGATAATGAAAAGCAAAAAACAAATAAAACTAGACTGTGTCCAAATGATTCTTTCTTTGATAATGAGAAAGGTCTTTCACTGACAGAAGTATTATTGTGATCAACGATCTCATCAATTGTTGTGTATGTGTGCAGAATTGCCCATGAGAGGAAGCACTCGATAATACAAGGACAGGTTGTAGAAAGTTAAGAAGTTAAAAAGAGGGCTTTTAGTGAAAGCTGTTTAATTCACACTTCCATCTCTCAAAGACTATAAAGGTTGTCTGCAGTTTACTGTGATCAGTCTCAAAATTTCCATGACCCTGACTTTAAATAAAAAGAGTACTTTTTATTTAAAAAGAAAGAAAGAAAGAAAGAAACGAAGGAAGGAAGGAAAAAAGAAAGGAAGAAAGAAAGGAAGAAAGGAAAAGAAAAAAACAATTGTCACATTTACCATTGTCCTCACTGTGATTTATGTTTCACGAACTAACTGATATTTTAGGTCTTTCATAATACGGAAGACTCGGTCCTCCAAATCAGCTGATTACATAAATTCTTTTGCAACTCTGTGGATCCACGCCAATGTGCAGATTCCTGGAACACTCACAGATAAGTCTATGAGGCAAAATAACTCCGAGAAATTAGACAATTTGATGGAAAGATGTCAGAGGTCTGCCGTTCAGATGGATTTGAATTTCCTCTTCAGTCGTTGCTGCAAGCCAATTACTACTGGTCAGGTGTAGGCTGTGGACCTGGGTCAGGTTTCCACTAGGGCTTCTATTTTCTACTGCAACAGCCTCAGGCACAAATAGGCACCTACAGATTCATTTGGGCATCAATGGAGTGGCATAAAGCTCAATATTCATGCCGCAGCGGCATTAGCTACACAAATCTGACATCCTGTCAACACATTGACCCAAATTTGTATATGCAAAGGTTTGCCTTAGCAACCTGGGCAGCTATGGAAGGGGATCTCCTCTGAAAGGAAGCCCACTCCTTGGGGGGAGGAGAGGCTTCCTCAAAACCCAGTCTTTATCAAATTTCTCACCTAAAGAGACATTCACTGCATTTCATCAAGAAGTAAAAATGTGAACGTAACGGCAATTCACAAGGTTCCATGAAAAGTGCCACATGGTTTTCATTGCAACTTTTGCTGGCTATGAAGAAAACAACAGCCTAAGCCAAAATTAAAATGATCATTCAGCAAGTGGATAACAACCCTGTCAGGCCCCAAACTAAGTAAGCACTGTGGACCTAGGAAAAAAAGCACATGGTAGGTACTCATGAAGACAGGTGCCTATGAATAAACATATTCAAAAACAATACTGAATAGAATTCGATAAACATATTCACCTAATTGGTGAGATTACGTACATGTAGGCATAGGAGGTGAAACCATCATTAAAAGTCTAAGTGTGATAGATACCAAGTGAGTGGTATAAAAAGTAAGTGTTCGATATGTTCATAAAAAAAAAAAAAGAGAGAACTCTGCAGATTGGGGAAGCAGGTGGGCAGGTTCACATGCTTTAAAATGAGTCTTGGATTAATCTGAACATTAAATTGGCCTGCGCACGGTATGAACTATAAAAGCTTTATGAAAAGTAAAATTTTACTGAGTGGACAACAGTAATACCTCCTTACTACGTTAAAGCACAGTATCTTTCTATTGAAGGCTAATACTTCTATATTAAATCATATTCAGTTACTGGCCCCCTCAGATTTGCAAGTCATTTTCAGCTATCCTTCAGATCTTTTCTCATAGAGCGAATTATTCTGTATTTTCCACTCTAATCACGAATGGTTACTCCACCGTCTCACGTTGGCATAAAGTGACAATGTTCCTTCTGTGCCCTTCACGAGTGGGGCCATGCCTCTTCACTCATCACCCTGAAGACGAGGTTGACATGCTCCTTACTTCACTACTAAACCAACCCCCCCACCATCATCCTCCAACTGCAAAGCTGTGAAGCTGGTGCCATCTTTTCTTGCCACCCTTCCCGCTGTTGTCCCTGCCACTGACCACCCTCCAGCACTTTGCTCCAAGTGTCTCGAGTCCAACCCCTGCCATTCCTCAGTGACTCATGGAGCCTGGTGATCTCTTCAACCTCAGTTACTTTTATTGCTACTCCTTTCTCTTCTTTACATTCATGTAAGGACTCCTAATTGTCAGAATCTTGTTTTCAGTGGTTACTTATTGTCCAGAAAATGCAACTGGGAACCATTTGCCATCACCTAGTAGGACGCAGTATCTAAGAGGAGACAAGTGAGTGTAACAACGACCGCAAGTATAGTCTCCCGAGTACATCTCTTTTGATGTATGAATCACACGCATACCGCGGAGCATTCCTGAATGGATAATCATGTAATCTTTGTGAAAGGTACCAGGGAAAATTTTATTATTGTCTTACTCCTCTAAGGTAAATGCTTGGGGACTGTGCCTCCAAATTTAGAACTTCCGTGTAACTTTTTAAGAGTTTTTTAATGTGTACTTATTTTGAGAAAGAGAGACAGAGAATGAGTGAGGGAGAGGCAGAGAGAGAGGGAGACACAGAATCTGAAGCAGGCGTCAGGCTCTGAGTTGTCAGCACCGAGTCAACACGGGGCTTGAACTCACGGACTGCAAGATCATGACCTGAGCCAAAGTCAGACGCTTAACTGACTGAGCCACACAGACACCCCTGTGTAATTTTTTTTATTAGTAACAACTTAGTAACTACTAAAACTAGTCAATATTAAAATAAAATTATTTTTGCTGAGTACTAATACAATGGTTTTATATTAGTGACTAGTTAAATAGAATTCATTTTCACGTATGTCTAAAGCCATAAATTGCCATCTCTGGCCACATTTAAGCAGCAGCATGGTGGATGGCAGGAGTAGGGGGTGGGAGAGAGATGGGGTTTGAACTCAGAATATCTGAGTCTAATTCCCAGGGCTACCACTTAACGGTACTGCGACCTTTGACAAATCATTTCTTAGTATTTGTATCTGTAAGTAGGGATAATGAAAATATTAGCTCAGGATACTGAATGCTATCAAATGAGAAAAGACATGTGACAATAATTTATATATTTTAGCAAATGGTAGTTGTGGTTATTTCACAATATTTTGCTGAATAAAATTTAACATCGTGGCTAAAGCTGTGGTCTCTAGGCCAGACTGCCTGGATTTAAGTCCCACTTCCCCGTTACTAGATTTGTGACCACGGGACTCCTCTAACTTTTCAGAGCCTCAGTTTCCTCCTCTGTAAAAAGGGATAGTACCTATCTAATAGAGTGTGGTGAGGCTTAAGTGAGATGCAACGCAAAGCATTTACGGCACCATCTGGAAAATTGCAAATACCAACAAATGTTCATTCATTCATCTATTCATTTATTCCACAAACATTTATTGAGTGCCTACTCTATGCCAGACCTATTCTGGGACTAGGGTACAGTATAGAATACAAGAACAACCAAAAACTCCTCACTCTCGTGCTATAACTTAGCTGGGGTGGGGAAAGTTTCATTATAATTACAAATAATAAAATAAATATAATTGGAGGTGATAGATGTTATGATGAAAGAAAACAGGGCAACAAATCACAGGAATGACTCAGAATCTCTGTTACTACTAATCAGAAGAGAGTTACTACTACCACTCGTATTACTACTCTGACTCTTCCTTCTCTACACAGTTCAGGCACTTTTTTCTCAGGCATGTGCCCCACTTGGGCTTAGAGAGATGTAAACACTTTTAAGGCATCTCCCCTCCTAGCAACATGTAAGAACAATAAGATCCCCAAACAGTATTGGAAATCTGAGCCCCATGTGATGAAGTTACAGTTTGTAGTCGGAGAGCTGGACTGAGAACTCAACTTTAATCACACTTAAACCAACATAGGATTCTAGAAGTCAATCTTTTATATATGGGACTCCAATACTTTTCAAATCAACACATGGTCATTAAGCAATTACTGCGTGAATGTCCCTACAGGAGACATAAAGCGATCCAAGAAAATAATTCGTGTCATCAAGAAATTAATAATCAAGTTTGGAGAAGAAATGATAGTACCATATTTAAAGTTAGATAACCTAAAATATGTTAACTACATTTCAAAATAACAATAAAAATCACTAATGACCAAACCAGTCATTCGAAGAGGTTAGTTCAAAGGAGGAAAAACTAACATTTGAAAAACTGTGAAGAGAGTATTTCAAGTGGAGAGAGTAGTTTCAACACACGCCTGTTGACAGCTGAGCTGAGTGTTAAACTACATTCCAAGTAGAGTGAGTCAAGATGTTTGCCTACAGACAAATTCAGAAGAAGGGGTAGGAAGGTGGCTATGGCAGCGTCAGAATCTAGAGGAGGAAAAACATGAATGAATAAAAGTTCACATGCAGGGGCGCCTGGGTGGCTCAGTCGGTTGAGTGTCCGACTTCGGCTCAGGTCATGATCTTGCGGTCTGTGAGTTCGAGCCCCGCGTCGGGCTCTGTGCTGACATCTCAGAGCCTGGAGCCTGCTTCGGATTCTGTGTCTCCCTCTCTCTCTGCCCCTCCCCCACTCGTACTCTGTCTCTCCCTGTCTCAAAAATAAATAAAACATTAAAAAAATTAAAAAAAAAAGTTCACTTGTAGTAAAAATCTGTACCTTGAGAAAATTATTTTGTCTGTCTATAATGGAAACACAGAAAGGATGTGGAAAAGAAAAGCGAGTCAAGCAGAAGGAGAGCAAAGGGAGAAAATGTTAAGAGATTAGATTTTGCACACCTTTTTTTTAAAGTTTATTTATTTTGAGAGAGGGAGAGAGAGGGAGGGTTGGATAGAGAGAGAGGGAAAGAGAGAGAGAATCCCAAGCACACTCTGTACCAATAGCACAGAGCCCAATGTGGGGCTTGAACTCATGAACTATGAGACCATGACCTAAGCCAAAGTCAGACACTTAACTGATGAGCCACTCAGGCACCCCAAAATTCTTGTATACATCTTTAAAACAATTTTTAATGCTTATTTTATTTTTGAGAGAGAAAGAGAGACAGAGTGTGAGCAGGGGAGGGGCAGAGAGAGACAGAGGGAGACATAGAATCCGAAACAGGCTCTGGGCTCTCAGCACAGAGTCCAATGCGGGGCTCGAACTCACGAAACACGAGATCATGACCTGAGCCGAAGTTGGTGCTCGACTGACTGAGCCACCCAGGCGCCCCAAATTCTTGTACATCTTAAGGTAGAATATTGTGTTGTCGTAAAGTATCGTTATGCAGACTTGGCAGAAACCTCAGGAAATGTTTGTGATATGGTGGTAAATGAACAAATCAAAACTTGCTATGTTTCTCTACTATCAGTGCATGTTAATGAAGAAACTAGTTACAAAGGCTGTTAATGAAGGGCAAAGAGAAGCCAACAAGGGATGGCGAGGGGCCACTGGGCTGCACCAGTGGACAGCCAAGACTTGTGCTAGAGTTGAAGGAGCAGGGGCAGGGAGCGGTTGTGGGTTGTGGGAAGCTGGAAAGAGCTGTAGTGTGGGTGGGGCTCAGCAGCAGAAGCTGTGGCCTTAGGCAGGGTAGGGTGGCCACCGGCAGAAACAGAGAGGGTACCAGGAGAGGAAATACCCTGACTTCTCCCTCCTCTGGCCCTGCAATCTTCCACCGATGCCTCCTATTCATAGCTCCCAAAGAGAAGCCGCCCAGCAAGGAAGGCTGAATAATGCAGTTCACAGAGGTCAGCCTCCCCCTGCCTCCCAGACAAGGACAGAGAAAGTGAAGAAAAGTAGAGAGTGAATGTGGGGGGGGGGGGCAAATACACGTGCATGTCTGTCAGCGTGTGTTTGCGTGTGTCCGCAAGCACAGGCACACGCACTGACACGTGTAGATTGTTCTGGGACTGGCATCGTGGGGTTAGATAGTATGAAGGTAAGAAAATCAATTAGCAAGAGACTGTAGCAGGGCCACATTATGACATTCGTGGGCCCGAGGCACCTTTGCCTTTGTGGCACTCTTCCTCCACTTAAAAAAAAAAAGTTTCAAATTCAATTTTACAATTCCATCAATATAAGGAAAAATATAATCTAGGATGAATTACATCAAATTTTTTGTCTGGTTTAAAAAATTTTTAGGGGCACCTGGGTGGCTCAGTTGGTTGAAAAATCCAACTTGGGCTCAAGTCATGATCTCACGGTTCGTGAGTTTGAGACTCGCATCGGGCTCCCTGCTGTGAGTGTGGAGCCCACTTTGGATCTTCTGTCTCCCTCTCTCCCTGCCCCTCCCCTGCTCACAGTCTCTTTCTCTGAAAAATATAAACATTTAAAAAATAATAAAAATTTTTTTAAACGTTCTCATGGGCCCCTAAAATGACTGCTGCAGGCACTTGTGTCCACTGTGCCAAATGGAGAGGGAGGTCCTGGACCACAGAAGATCAGACCTGAGAGGGTAAGACCTGAGCTCAATGGTGGAGTTCTGATAAAGAACAGAAAAGACACTCAAGAGAGTTCGTGGAGGGCTTGTTTGCAAAGCTTATTTACCAGAGGCTAGAAAAAGTTACAGAGGAGCTGACTTTAAGAGGAACGTGGTTTTGACTTGAGGGACACAGCTGGCCTGGAATAACATCGCAGGGAAGAAGTCAGGATTATAAGTAACAGGTCCTCGCTCTTCTCTCTTCCCCGTTGACTGAACCCAACCAAAAGCCAAGGGCATGACCAGCACTGATGCTGTTTCCACATGCTCATTTCCCAGGGCAGAGCGCTGTTCAAAGGGTGGCTCTTCAGGACCCATCGGAAGCTATGGACACAGGTGGCCTCTCTAGCATTGGCTTGGGTTAGACTCAGCCATGATTCTTGGCATCAGAATCAAGGAGAGGGCTTATTAAGCAAGATTGCTAACTCCCACAACCCAACCCATCCCCTACCTGAGTTTCTGATTCAGTTGATCTGGAAGTAGGTCTTAGGGGTCCAAGAATTTGCCTCCCTAATAAGTTCCAAAGTGATGTTGACATTGTTGATCTAAAGAGCACACTTTGAGAATCACTGTCCTAGTGTGTTCTCCATAGACCCTTCGGCCATACATGTTATAACTGATCACCATATATTCAGGCATCTAGAATAGCGCTCGATAACATAATTGGTACTGGGGGCACCTGGGTGGCTCAGTCAGTTAGGCGTCTAACTCTCGATATAGGCTCAGGTCATGATCTCAAGGTTCCTGGAATTGAGTCCCAAGTTGGGCTCTGTGCTGACAACGCAGAGCCTACTTGAGATTCCCCCCCTCTCTCTGCCCCTCCCCTGTTCATGCTCTCTCTGTCTCTCAAAACAAATAAACATTTTTTTTAAAATAACATAATAGGTACTGAATAAATATCTGATTAATTAATAAATGAACAATTAACCCGAATAAAACTTTAAACAAAGCAACTTCTCCTGACTCAATCATCTATAAAGCACTCAACGATTCATTGCACACATTGAGATATTAGCCAAACTAACACAACGGATCTGAGATTCTGGCAGCATCTTCTAAGTCAGGACTCTGCCCTGGGCCACTTCAAATCTTCTCTGAGACTATCACAGAGGCTTATTTACTATGTTAACATGATGCTTCAAATGTTTTATTCAGTGTAAGCAGCAGAGTGAACAACTCCATCATTGGTGTTTCCATAGTATATTAAAACTAATCATCCTTCCATCAAATATTAAGTTACAGAACTAAGGGCCATTGGAGATGCTAGTCCCTGGGAAACAAAGACGAATGACTTCTGCCCTAAGAGCTCACAGTCTAATGGGGAAAACACGTATTTATGCAGAAAAACTGTGGTAATATTATCTTAGGAGTACACTGTGGTAAATACAGAAGTATAAATAGTAGACTAGGAGCAGGAAAGAGGAAGAATGCAATTTTGCCTACGAGCTTCGAGAAAGCTTCACAGAAGTGGCTTTTCGGATACCCGGGTAGCCCAGTTGGTTAAGCATCTGACTCTTGGTGTCAGCTCAAGTCATGAACTCACTGTTCAGGGGTTTGAGCCCCACATCAGGCTATGCGTGCTAGTAGCTCAGAGCCTACTTGAGATCTTCTATCTCTCCTTCTTTCTCTGCCCCTACCCTTCTCACTCTCTCTCTCTCTCAAAATAAATAAATAAACCTAAAAATTAAATTAAATATTTTTAAAATATTTTTTAAAAATAATATTTTTGAGTTGGGTATTAAAGGATGAATAGAGGTTTTCCAGATTTGTAAATGGGAAAAGAGCATCTGGACAGAAAGTCAAGCTGTGTTAACAAGCAGTGGTAGAAAATTAGTAAGAGCTGAGTGTGAATGCTTGCATAGAAAATTGAGGAGGGCTAGGTAGAAACTGACAAGGGATAAAGCCAGAGAGGTTGAGTCTATAGGGAGCCAGGTTGTATTCAATCCCTGAAAGACAGACCCAAAAGAACCAACTCCCCCGTCTTCTCCAGGAAGCCTTCCCTAAGGGGGATGAACCACCCCTGCCCCAGGTTCCCATGGCACATTTTACATACTTTTTAGATTGAAATGATCTGTCGTGCTTGCAACTTTCCTACTAGACCATAATCTCATCAAGGGCAGAAACTCTTAACTCACTTTTCAGCACATGGTCTGGTGTATGGTAAGCAATGAATAAATGTTTGCTGAACTGAGGGAGCTGAGGAGGTCTTTCTATCCTAAGACATGTAGTGGGGCGGGGGGGTCTCCAGCTGGACTGTTTAGCCCCACCTAAGGACAGATGCTAGGCTTTTCTTTCTCTGCCTTCCTCTCTTCTCTCCCACTGTTCCACCAAATAGCTGGAGCCCCATCTGCCAGCATCAGGGCTCTGAATATGCCGAGATTTTGAAAGCTGGAGGCAGAGGAGGGAGTGTTGTCCACAGCAGATAAATTGAAGGGAATAGCTGTTGTTCTCCCATTTCTTTGGGATCTTGATATACCACTAAGGAAGAGCAGGGAATCTAAGTGCTCCAGGAAGTTGAGGGATAGAACAGTATTGAAGACTTGAGTGATAGGTAAGATTAAAGAAGTTTAAAAAAAGGGGTGGGGGAAAGGTATTCCCAGGCCTGGATAAACTCAACCATCCATTTTTTCTGCTCTTCAATTTGGGGTTGTGAGAAGACGCAAAAAACATATGCATAATTGTGCTGATTTCTCATTGTAACACCACATGTAAGATGATGCCTGGGCACATTTTAGAAACCAATTTCTATTTATTTATTTATTTATTTATTTATTTATTTATTTATTTATAAAATATTCTCCTCTTTTTGGTTAAAATTTCTTAGAGTTTATTTTGAGAGAGATAGAGCATGAGCGGAGGAGGGGCAAAGAGCTAAAGAGACAGAATCCCGAGGAGGCTCTGCAGAGTCAGCACAGAGCCTGATGCAGGACTTGAACTCACAAAACCGTGAGATCATGACCTGAGTCGAAATCAAGAGTTGGATGCTTAAGCGACTGAGCCACCCGGGTGTCCCCCAATTTTATTTTTTAAAAGAACATTATTTATTTATTTAAGTGAGCTTTATGCTCAATGTGGGGCTTGAACTCCCAACCCTGAGACGAGAGTTGTGCATGCTCTACCGACTGAAGTCAGCCAGGCACCAGGCTCTGAGCTGTCAGCACAGAGCCTGACGCAGTACTCCAACTCACAGAACTGTGAGATCATGACCTGAGAGGAGGACTCTTAACTGACTGAGCCGCCCAGTTGTCTCAAAACACCAATTTTAAATGTGAATTGAAGTAGTTAGTTATGACTCAGCCCAATTCATCTCTCTTCTAAAGAACCATTTAAGCTCTTTCCTAAGTAAGATTGTCATATAACCAGGGACTGTAAACAATGAGTATAAAATTTACTTTTTTTTTAGAACTGGATATAACCACATCGACAAATTACTATTAGAAGTACTTTAAAACCTGAGCTGTCTGAATTTACTCCTTTACAAGTTGTGTAATACTTCCACTATGCTCAACTATATGCATATGGTCTGTTCATCGCAAAGGGAATCCAGCCAAAGGGACAAATGGGGGCTCAAATCCAGCCCAAATTCTGAACAAGCCATGTGCCCGTGTAGTACATACACCTAGAAGAGTCAACTTTTTATTGCAGTAGTTTATATGAGCTATACTCACTATACTCTCCTTTCCTTCCTATGCCCCGTTCTCTTCTGAAAAAAAACGGGCTGAAATTTCAATGATGATACCGCCATTCATTGCCATCTCCATCACATTTCTGGCATACAGGTATCTCTAGAAACAGTCCTAAGGCAAATGTTATGATGGAAGGCTTTATTGGGAGGTATAATGCCAGGGTATTAAAAGTGAGGGAAAACAAGAAGTGAGGCAGAGAAGAAAGAAAAGGAGGTAAAACATGATCCACTGTGAATTGACCACAGCATCATAAGAATACCCAGCCATTTAATGACGGGGGACATCTTCCAGGCAGGGAGCATGAAACTGCCTGTTATTCCCAATCTCTCACTGGTTGAAGTTGGCCCCATAGGGGCCACTTCTTGTTAGCCAGCTCCAATGGCTATCTGCCTATAAAGCCAAATCCTATACCCCAAGATATAGTGACGCATCTGGGTCCACAAGTGATGGGAGAGGCCAGGGTCTCTGTGAGTATTGCAGGATGAGGTCTGGCTACTTGAGTTGTGATGACTCCCAATGGACCAGATGTGGGGTAGGCCAGGCCAGAACTAAGAAAGTTTAGAACCCCCAGAAGTTTTAGAAGACAAGGCAATGGTAGTGACAATAGCGGTGGCCAGGTTGCATATTGAGCGGGCAGAGGAAGGCCGGGAAGGCACACGACTCAAGCAATTCTAGGGAGGTCCATAAAATGGGTCTGAAACACATGGAGTCAATGGATATTGCTATAAAAAAACCAAAATAACTAAAATCTCATCTCTTCTCAATGCATGCTAACATGAAAATAAAGCAAAATTCCTGTTTTTGATGACTCAATCCCATAAGAAAAGTTAACCAAGGTAGGGATTTCCATATGTTTACATGGGAAAGAGATCAATGATGATAGGGAAAATGACCACAGAATGCCACAGCAGTGTGTACATATAAGACAAAAGTCACTTATTATGGTCATCCACTGGGAAAAGGAAATAGCTTTGTTTTATAGAATGACAATCATTATATTCGGATTTACATGCAGTTAAAATTTACCTGATCACTCATAACCAGTTTATTTCTAGACTATTATGTCAAGGAAGTTTGTCACACAATCTCAAAACCCACAAACTCAAAAAGCAATAGTAGCCTCACCACACACAAACAACACTACATGCACAATACACACACAATACACACACACACACACGGTATGGTGCAGGTTTCTTCCACTATATGAAAGTAGAGCATTCCTATGAAACCTTTTGTAAGCTGAAATGGCCCAAAATGAAGAAGTGATTACCAGTAATTCCGATGAAAATATTTTGGGCATTAACAGACCTGAACGCTAAACACTCTCTTAAGACTTTTCTGATACCTTAGAACACATCTTGCTAATGGATGCACGAAATAAACTGAGAGAAAGCACAGATGTTCACGCTGTTCAAAGCTCTAGCAAGTTGACACCAAGATGCCGAGTGCAGTTCCCAGAGAAGGATCTTGATAGGGCCATCCTTGCTGCTCAGGGTACGGGGGACACACTGCCTCTGTAAGGTCCTCCCTGCAAAAACAAATGTTGAACGCTGTTTCACTTTTCACCTTTTTTCATAAAATCCTCTTTGAATTTATTTTGATTAGGGAAAACAGGTACTAATGCAGGCTTTTCCTAAAAGCGAAGTAGAGAACATTAGAAAAGTGGAGGTACCTAAGTGATGGTTAATTTGCCTGATTGTTGTGATCTTTTCAGTGTATGCGTTTGTCAAGACATCAAGTTATAGGGGTACCTAGCTGGCTCAGTCGGTAGGGTTAAGTTGATCTTGGGTTAAGTTCAAGGCCCATGTTGGATGTAAAGATTACTTAAAAATAAAAATCTTTTAAAAAAATCAAGTAGGGGCCCCTGAGTGGCTCAGTTGGTTAAGCGTCCCATTCTTGATTTCTCAGGTCATGATCCCGTGGTGGTGAGGTGGAGCCCTTCATCAGGCTCTCCACTGGGCATGGAACCTTTTTAAGAGTCTCTTTCTCCCTCTCCCTCTGCCTTCCCCCCCAAAAAATAAGAGTAAAAAATAATCAAGCTGTAACCTTCAATATATACAATTTTTATATGCCAATTGTATCTCAATAAATCTTTATCTTGGGGAAATGACATAATATATTTACTTATATATATTACATATATAACTTTATATATTGGGAAATAATATAAATCAATTTTTTTTAAGTAAGCTCTATTCCCAACGTGGGGTTTGAACTCACAACCCTGAAACAAGAGTGGCATGCTTTACTGGCTGAGCCAGCCAGGCACCCCAATATAAATCAATGTTTTTAATTAAAGAATAATGTTTGGTTAATAGGTACTTTTTATGTATGTGATTTGAACACAGTTTAGGATAGAGTAGGATGTGATATGATAGGAAGGGATTGGATTAGGTAGTTAGGATAAAATTTGTCCATGTGTTATGACCATGCCTTATACAATATATACGTTTATTTCTTTTTCATGTAAATCAATGTGCAAAGAATTTAAAGCTGGTGTGACAGTTCCTTGGTCATCTGCAATCTAGACTATTGTCACTTTTCACTCAACTAACTCTCAAGTGTGGCTTTGACTACAGAGTCTAAGACAACGACTCAGCCATTGCATCTACCTTCTGAACAACTGGATGGAGAAAAGCAGTGGAGGGAGAAAGGGGAGAAGGACACCACTTCCCTTCACACCGCTTCTTAGAACTTACACACACCATTCCCTTCAGAGCCCACTGTCCAAAAGCCAGTCATATAGCCATGTGTAGCTCTAAGGAAGACTGAAAACCTTTGCCTCTTTCCTGGACAGTCTTATGTCCAGATAAAAATCTGGAACTATTACCACAGAAGAAAGGGATCTCACAGGACAAGTACCCTTTGTGCCAACGCATGGGTCTCTTAACTGAAAATCACTCAAAGATCCCAGAGCAAACTAACAAAAAGTTATTAACCACCAAATTTGTATCTCATAAAATTCATTTTGCTCACTGATTAAGGAGAGAAAAACAGGGTTTAAGGGTCTGCTCTGTAAGCAGCATTGTTCAAAAGGGTTATATAAAAATGTGAGTAACTAAAGACAAATTCAGGGTAGCATATACTCCACTTCACATGGCCGTTACAGCGGTGATACGTGATGAAGTAGGAAACAGTTGGTTATATGGACACGTGTTCTTCAACCTCAAGGAACTCTCCATTCCCCTAACTGCTAGAATGTTCTTCTACCAAGATCCTTGACCTCTAGGTCTTTCCATCCTTCAGAAAAAGACTCAGAGGTCACCTCCTCGGACTGAAGCTACCAAATTTAAAATAGGATCCTTTCCAGGAATTTCCTAGTTCTTTGAGGGCAGAGACCTTGTCTGTCTCATTCATCACATGTCTTGCTGGCCTAGAATGGTGCCTGGCACGTGGCAAGCGTTCATTAATTTTTGTTGAATGGATGAATAAAGTATGAATGAAGGAGTCCTCCTAGAGAAAAATCCCACTGCAACGTGAATAAGTGTGACCACAGGATGTGGTGTCCAATTCCAGCGAGCCTCTCAG